>CM046442.1:75047088-76352024 GCA_025506515.1 Flaveria trinervia | reverse complement strand
TATCTATCACATAGAATCCATCAGTGAAAAATCCATATCTTTTAGTGGATTACTAGTTCTACCAGATCTGCGAACGTTTTCGTGTATTGATCAAATATATTGATCACTTTCAACATTCTCATGTTGAGTGCTAGCGTCAACCAAACGTGTATCGGGTTGCGGTTCTTGATCCTCTCAAGATCCATAGTTCTACTACCAGTTCCTTCCATAAGGAACTTAGTTTCCAAGAACTCACCATTTTTGGCAACAAACTCCTTTTGTTGTATTGGATCATAGAAATAATACCCCATAGAATCTCTTGGATATCCAATAAAGATACACTTAGTGGAACGGCTTTCTAACTTGTTCGAGGTGGGAGTCTTCACTAAGCCTCACACCCCCACACCCTCAAATATGAAAATGATGGAACCCTCCATGCCATATTTCATAAGGTGTCCTTTCCACTTTCTTGGTTGGGGCCATATTTAAAATACGGGTCGCAGAGAGCAGAGCAAAACCCCCAAAATGATAGAGGTAATGAGCTTCTAGCCATCATAGATTGAACCATATCCTATAGAGTTCGATTTCTCCGCTCGGACACGCCATTATGTTGTGGTGTTCCCGGTGGAGATAGTTGTGAGACAATCCCACAACTTCTAAGATGGTCCCTAAAAGCATCATTCAGGTACTCACCTCCTCTATCGGTGCGGAGAATTTTAATTGACTTATTGAGTTGATTTTGTACTTCATTTTGAAAGATCTTAAACATTTCAAAAGCTTCATCTTTGTGTCTCAACAAGTACACATACCTATATCGACTATAGTCATCAGTAAAGGTAATGAAGTATCTTTCATTGTACCTTGTCATAGGTTTAAAAGGACTACATACATCCGAATGTATGATGCCTAATAATCTTTTGCCCTTTCGGATTTGCCACTAAATGGTTCCTTAGTCATTTTTCCTTGTAAACAAGATTCACATACATCAATGAATCATATTCATTTGCTTTTAAAAGACCATTCTTTTGAAGTGTTTGTATGCGTTTTTGTTTATATGACCAAGACGGCAATGCCCAAGATAGGTATCACTCAAATCCAATTTGTGTTTCACGAACCAATTCATAAATACCATTAATAGGAATAGCTTAAAATAAAATATGCCATTTAAAGAAACATGAATTTCATTTCAATAAATGTCAAAACGTAACCATATTGTCTTAATTGGGCAACACAAAAATGGTTCTAGTCAAACTAGGAGCATACAAAAAATGTTCAAAATTGCTTCCAAACCATTTGGAAGCTTCAAGATGTAGTCCCCTCGGCCTTCAAGTTGAACTTTTGCCCCGTTCCCCATGTAGAGGCTAACATCCCCTTTCTTGAAGTCCTTACTTCTTTTGAACCCCTGCAATAAGTTGCAAATGTGAGTTCCACATCGGTATCCAATACCCATGTGTTAGAGGATATTTTATTAAGATCAATATGAATCATGAAAATTGTACCTGAGGTTTGCCCGACATCCCTCTTAGCTTGCAACTCTTTGAGATGGACTGGGTAATTTCTTACCCAATGTCCAATCTCCCCACACTTAAAGCATGGGTCATTCGAAGCAACCTTTTGCTTCTTTCCGTTGGTTTTGATGGTGATGCTCTCACCACTCCCTTTCCCTTTCGCCTAACGTGCCCCTTACCTTGGCAACATTTGCCTTGGGTGCGGGGTGAGGCCTCTTTTGTTCCCACCTTCATTGATGGTGAAAACGGGTAATACCCTTTTACCCATGGCCGCCTTGGCAGTTTGAGCATAGAGTGAAGCTCACTTATGTTCTTGTCCCAGCCGTTCATGTTATAATTCATGAAAATTTGTCAAACCTTTTTGACAAAGAGTTGAGGATCAAATCCGTAGCCAACTCTTTTGAGACGAGACAATTCAGCCTTTCGAGGCGGTCGATGTGGCTTTTCATCTTAAGTACATTAGATGAAACAGATTGGGTGTCGTCCATACGATACGCATGGAGTGCTCGAACCATTTCGAAGAGCTTTACCCTTGCTTGTTGTTGGAACATTTCCTTCAACTAGGTTATCATGTCGTTTGCTCCATGATGTTCATATTCCTTTTGGAGATCCGGAGTCATACTTGCCAACATGAGGCAAGACACTTGGACCGAGTCCTCAGTGTATTTCACCCAATTATTGTAGGCCTCCTCATCCTCCTCATTAGGTTGATTGGGAATCGGATTGTCTAAAATATATGATTGTTCTCTTGCTTGAGAACAATTCTCAAGTTTCAAAACCAATCAATAAAGTTGTTATGGTTTAGACGCTCCTTTTGGAGAATGGTCCTTAGTGATAGTGAGTGAGCGGACGAGATTTCATTATTTTCATTGTTGTTGGTGGCCATCTACAAAATATAACAAAGTCCAATTTTAGTATTTATGATATTGTTCATATTTTAATAATTAAAGCCTCTTTTAAGTGTCTTACACAATTTTAAAATTCTAGAATCCAACGTTACATTTAAATAGTGGTTAGGTGACCTTTATCCCATTATTTAAATTAACAAGGTAGTCAACATTTTGACAATTGCAACCCTTTGCAACTTCTAGGGTATGGGATCGACTTTAAAACATCATATGTATAGTCAGCATGTTTATCCCATCAACACCTTTGTAAACCACATTGTAGGTGATCCATTTAACATGGTTTGCAAATCAAGTTACCCTACTTGTACACACATGTGAGTTTTCCAACATAAGTGGTCAGGTGACCTTTATCCCACAAATATGGTATCCCCACCTCAAATCAAAAGTTCCCTTAAAATGGTTAGGTGACCTTTATCCCATTAAGAGTTTCCAAGTAACTCAAGTGTTGTGCAAAAGGATGGTGTTAAACTTGTTTATGAAATTTTTTTTAAGATTCCATCATCTTAGTTTAGAAAACTTTATGTACTTTATATTTTCATGCTTTCAAATACAAGGTACCCTATGGTTCGCTTTTAATAAAACTCCTTTTAGTAAAATCATTAATCCTTTTAATAACCCCACTTAGTGATAAAGAACCATCAATTTTCAGCTTGTTAAGTTTATTAATGAGTTTGTTATGCATATCCAAATATCAACCAACAATCATACAACAAACATCCAAACAAGCATAATCATACAAACATAAGTCCATAACCATAGCCACTAAGTTGACCACACTTGTTTGCCATCACAAGTGTTGTCATAAGGTCTTTCCTAAGGGTAAGATGACACATCAAAATGTGTCCATGAACTCCCACTTGAATCCAAATCCAAATGCTTCAAATGTCCATGTCTTCTGTGTCCTTCTTTGGGTCTTCATCTTGTGCATCTTCTTTTATAAAATCATATCCTAATACAATTTTTCTAATAAAAGAAATACACCTAATCTATTTATTACATAACCAAATGAATAAATAAATTACAACCCAAAATACAAACACAAATGTTACAACCCTTTCAAGAATTTTCCAACATGACAAACCACAATCAACCAAATCCAAAAACACATAAGGCCAAGGCTATGTTAAGCACCAAAATAAGAAACATATACAACATCCAAGAACAACAATGAACCCCTTATTATAACCTTAAAGTTCTAGCCAACATGAACCAAAACTTTAGGGTTTTGTCCAAACAACACAATCAATCATTTGATGTTAATCTTTCAAGGTTTATACTAAAGCATGTAAGATTAAACTTTGAAACATAAGGGATTCAAGCATCCATAACAAAACAGCCCCTAATGGGTTGAAAAAGTCCATGCAAACTAACTTTTCAAGAACTTTTGAAGCACATATTTCACATAACCGGCTCTAGATGCCATTGTTAGGTTTTGTTACATGTAAATCAAAGCTAGTTTAACCATTTAAACTATAAAAATGCAGCAGAAAGTAGGGTTTAAAATGAGCTTACCAATCTGAAATTTTAACTATTTTAAACCATAAACAAAACCCAAGAACATGGATCATAATATATGTGAAATAGTATGCTATCAAAACCAAAAACAACCATAGGGGGTTCAAAGACAACCTTCCTTGCACAAGATGTTGTGGATGGAAGGAATGAAGATGATGATGTTCTTGTATGTCTAACACTTTCTGATGTCTCTTGACTCTGTAAAGTTTGGTGTAGGCATTTTGCTTTGGAGCTGTGCGTTGGGCATTCATTTCAGCAAAACAAGCTGCCATTCAACTTTCTTAATATCAACATTTGCATTAGAAGCTTGAGATTTACTTTCATCCTTCTCTTTTTCTTTCTCCATCTCCTCCAGCTTATCAAAGGTACTACTGCCAAAACTTTCACCCAAGTTGGGAATAACATTACCCTCCGAGTCAGTGTACTTAGGATAGTGGTCAGCTGTTCAATCTCTATTTCATCCACATCCTATAGCTCCTCATCACATAAGACATCAACTTATGGAGCATCTTTGACAATTTCATCTGGATTTAATCTGAACATATCAACCAGCTGCTCATCTGTCATATCATGGATGATCTCTCCTTCTTCAGTGGTATAACTAACAAACCTTCCTACAATCCCTTGCAAATCAAGAATCATAATGAACTGAGTCTTGACTTGCTGAAGTGGTATAACATCATAATCCTCAGCTGTTGAGCATCACTCTTTCCCTGCTCCTGAGATTCTCCAGCTGGAGTTGCAGACGACAAGGCTCTTTTTATGCGCTTCTCCCATGAAGCTTGACTTGAGGTTGATACAAATGCATCACCATCTTGATCCCTCATCGTCATCATAATCTCTTTTATCTTTCCCACTCCCTCCAACTTCCCCATCATCATCATCTTGTTCTGATTCATTCATCAGAAGTCTCATCATCATCATCTTCTTCATCATCACCATTACCTTTGATCTTTAGGGGCACCCTTTCTCCCCTTCAACTTTAGCATAATCCTCTTGTTTCGCTTCTCCAATCCTTTAATTCTTTTTACTGACTCCATCACCATATCATTTTGACTCTTCAGTGCATGGTGAGCTTGGCCTGTTGGGTTTTGTTACATCTAAATCAAAGCTAGTTTAACCATTTAAACTATAAAAATACAGCGGAAAGTAGGGTTAAAATGAGGTTACCAATCTGAAATTTTAACCATTTTAAACCATAAATAAAACCCAAGAACATGGATCAATGATATATGTGAAATCGTATGCTATCAAAACCAAAAACAACCATAGGGGGTTCAAAAAAACAACCTTCCTTGCACAAGATGTTATGGATGGAAGAAATGAAGATGATGATGTTCTTGTATGTCTAGCCTTCAAAAGAGAAGACCTCAAGCTTGTATACCCACAAGCCCTTCCAAACACCAAGCTTGTTAGGAGAGAAACACCAAAGAACTCTCTTCCTTGGCTCCTCAAGAATCCGAAATTTCAGCCCACTTTTCTTCCTTGAATCCGAAAATTTCAGCCTTTTGGAGAGAGTTTTTTTGCTTGAGTGTGTGTTAGAGAAATGTGTGAAATGATGAATGAGTTCAAGGGGAGTGAAAGTCTCTCTTGGACCAAGACACAAAAGAGGTTTCCAATGCCCACTTGGGCGGCCGAAAATTTACTTGAAAATGGGTTCCCCCCATTTTTAACATTTTATAAAATGTTACACTCTTAACCCATTACTTTATAAAATTAAAACATCTTTTAATTTTGTAACATTAACACACTTTTATTTGTTATTATTTAACTCACTTAAATAATGTAACAAATAATTTCTCATGAACAAATTATCCATATAATGTTGTTCTATTACAAAGCAACGTTTTAGAAAACCCATTTTCTAATTTGGTCTCAATATTTATTTGTATGATCTCATCAACAAAAAAACATTTATTGGTGTTTGTATAGCTTGTTATTAGGTATGACCCGACTTGGATTATAACATACTAACCACATCAATCTTGTATGTGTTTTGGGCATATAAGATCCAACACAGCCTAACGCTCTCTCGTAAACCACATTCTTCCTCAGTGAGCTGAGCTATCTACTTGGATTGGGTGGCATTAACTACCATTAGCTGGTTTATCTAATTAGCTCTCAGATCATTTGTTGCGAGCAGCTTTAGCATAAGTCAGTTTTGGCTCGCCAGCTGTTCCTCTAAACCGACATTGGGTAGAGTAGAGCCAGATGTAAATGGGGATTGGGTGGATGTACCGGCTTGGTGAGTGGTGGTTGTTGTGGTGGATGTGGTGAAGATGAGAGGAGGAATGGGAGTGGATTGTGGTGGATTTGGGATGGATATTGTGGGTGAGGTGGAGGTGAGTGTATGAGTGGTGGTGGTAGTATTAGTGGCAGTGGAGATGGTAGTGGGTGTGGTGGTGGCTGAGGTAGTGGTGGTGGTTGTGGTGGTGGAAAAGGTGATCAGGGTGATCCTTTGTCTCTTACTCTTTTTACCGTGGGGTTGGGCCAGCCTCTTCTTCCTTGAGCCATTGGCGATAGGGGCTCCCCCTGAGCTGATCGGTTGGTCAGGTGTGTATGTTGGATTAGTGAAATCAGTATCACCACCCTTAGACTCATCTTGGCGTCCACCAACCACCTCTTTCCCTTTCTCGGTAGCCATAACCCGGCTACCGATCTGCCTGACTAGAGGCTCATCCTTAGATTCTGCTTATTCATCTAACAGGAAGTCCTGGTGGAAGGCAGCCTGCTCAGATCCACCAGGTGCATCAGACGTACTATGTGGAGATGGTGGAGATATAGTAGAAGTGTTAGTGGCCCTTGATTGACTGGGACCAGTATCTCCACCACCTTGACCGTCATTCTGATCATCATCATCATCATCATCCTCTTCATCAATGGGTACCACAGTAGGCTCAACATCGAAATCACTATCATCGTGACGCCATTTCTTGCGAGACGGCGCCACATAGTCTTCATTGGCCAGATGCCCAAACAATCTCATCCTGCCTAAGGTGGTATCATCCATCACCTCAAGCACCACTGCATCATCTTTCTCTTTAGGCAGCATAGGAAGCTCCTCATCTATGGTTGTCTATAAGAAACGTGGATACATACAGAAGCCTTCCATGCCTTTGGCTTCAAGGTTCTTGATCAAATAAGAGAAGAGCATGCGAGAGAAACTGAATGGGTGGTTCAGTACCAGTGCAACATATGCATTCTAGATTTTGTCTGACATCTCATCAAATCATCCCCGCTTGGAGGCTATACACTTTAGGATCACATGTGCCAAGTATTTGAATTGCGGGCACATGTTGCTCTTGTTCAGTATGCGGGTATTGATGTCTCCGGTGTACTTGATCCTCAGAAAGCAACCACGAATAGTCAGTGGATGCAGCTTGGTTGGATGGGCTCCATCTTCCCCCAAATCCAAGACTCTCCTCAGGTCTTCTTCATGGATCTCAATGTCTTGTCCAAAGATAGAGCTTCGGATACAGTGAGGTCTACCGACCAGTCAACTAGGCACTTTCCAGAAGGCCTGTTGAAGAGATCTGTATGGTGTGCATGGAGTAGAGATGGCTTTGTAGATCCTCGATCTACATAGGAAGGCAATAATCCCAGTGAACTCAGAGGCGTTCCGGGAAGTAGCATCGAGATGAGCACAGATGTTGTGCTTGGTGCTCATCAGCTGTCTTTCAGCCATATTGTTGCAACACAAAAAATATATATATTAGGTTGGTTGTAAGACATAACAGTTGAATTTTGAATAATTTTGATCAACTGATTCAATCGTGCGACTGAACCATACGACTGAGTTCAGTCGTACGATTGTGTTCAGTCGTACGGTTGAGCCTGCGACTGAGCTTAGTCGTGTACTGAGCTATGCAGTTGAGTTAGTCATGTGACTGGACTCACAAGCATAATTCACTCGTGCGATTGAGTCATGCGCCTGGCTCAATTTGGCGGCTGAAGTTCATCAGCATGTCCATTCATATATCCCTGTTGAACACCATAAATTTGAATCTTTGTCAAGACATGGCAATACACTTCACGTTTAGATTCCTTTGGACCGTAGAGACTCGAAATAACACTTAGTATTGTTTAAATCACCATTAGTGTCCATTTAATAGGTCTATTTTAAGTGTTTAGTCCCGGTTATTGATCTTAACAATTTCGGTCACTTAGGGTTCGATTAAACCATTCATTTGGGTTGATTTCAGTTGCACAGTACCTGTAGATGAGTAGGAAACACGTTAGTATCACAATCAAGTGGTAATTTTAGTAAATAATTTTTTTGCAGAGTTCGTCGTATGAGTGGTTTTTGAGAGTTTTGAAGGGTGGTAAAGAATACAACTCACTAACCCCTTATTTATATTGTTTTTAAGATTCAGTCGTGTGACTAGACCCATACGCATGATTCAAACGTGCGACTGGGGTTCAGTCAAGCGACTGGCTCAGACTCCTTCATCCAGTCATACGAGTGGTTCATTCTTATGATCCAATCACATGATTGTTTCCATACTCATGGTCCAATCGTGTGACTTGTTCATACTTATGGCCCATATGTACGATTGGCTCATACTTAGGGTTCATTTCGTACGATTGGCTCATACTTATGAGTTTGACATCATACACATCCAAACACCTAAGACTTAACCTTTGATAACATGATGAACAACGATCATCTCAAACATGACCTTTTAATTGAAAACCGTTTGATCACCTCAGATGTGATCCTTTTACTTGAAGAACATTTGATCACCTCAGACGTGATCCTTTTACTTTGTGATTCACAGTGTTCATCTAGTTACTTAGTCCGACATTTACGCAAAGCAGAAAACAAAAATAGAAAGACAACTTTAATTAAAACAAAAGAAGACATATTTTTGTGATTTTGGTTTGAGGTGGATTAAAAACTTTCAGACATCATCTCACTAATTTTTCCTCCTGAGTAGAACAGCTTCAATTAATTATATCATTTCTGGAAGGATTAATATGGACTCATACAGGTATGTCATAATCATTTGGGACCCTTTTACAAGTACTTTGATACAAGATTTCATTTGTCTGAGAGTCAATAGCACTTTCAAGAAATCATACTAGAGCTATAAGATGTATGCAATGATTTTGACTGTTGAGAGTTGCAACCATGATGATTGTCAGTATATTTGTCCACTTAAATCCATACTCAGATTTTCGACTCACATTGGTGATTCATTAGGTTATATTATTTCAACAAGCATTTGTGGATCCCATACTTATATGGTAATCAACATTTCTCAGGAGATTTTTGAGTGGTTTACGGGTATTTGACAAGAAGAAACTACTCTAAGAGCTTTCAAATAGATGCCAAGCCTCAGGTCAGTGCCATCACATAGTAGAGAGGCGTAAACAACGATGAATTCTAGAATATTTAGGTTATACTTATCGTCAGGTTAGTGCCATCGCACAGCAGAGAGGCACACAACCTGTCTTCTTGTTAGAGCATAATTTTTTTCTTTTGCACATAACGCACCAACAATAGTAGTAGTCATTAGCTTGATTGCGCTTAATCATTTTTTCATGTGCTTTGCTCATTTTTATGGTCATTCGCACACAAATGTCGCGTTTATTTTTGCTCATCACCCCTTATTGGAAATGCGTTGATTGTGTTAACCAGGGATAAGATGAGAACCCACAGCAAGTTGAACATATTAGTTTCAATTTTATTCACCAATGAAGTCTACTCATCTATTATGTTGAATCTACTAACACATCATAATGGAATAGCAACCCCTAGGTCTACTTTCTCTATGTTACCTCAGTAGCATACCAGTGTACTATCACTTTTCCTTAATTTTGCTTAGACTTCTCAGACTTGTAATTTAAATCTTGCATTTTGAACATTTAAATCCTTTTGATGTCCTAAACAATTTGTTTCCTGTGTACTATCATTTTCCATAAATTTTGAATCAAAATCACAGGTATGATTTCTTTGCTTTTAGCTTATCTGCTCTCCCCCTTCGTTTTTTGTTTTTATATTTAAAACTAAATACTCAACTATTCTCCCCCTAAAGTTCTAAAAATGAAAATCTTTTTGTGTTTTTAGATTTCAAAAGACAGGAAAATAAAATAAAAATAACAATAACTAATAAAATAAGAAAAGACTTGTCGGACTAAGAACTCTATTCTTCTTGAATCACATCACTTTTGTTTCACGCCATTAACCTCTAAAAGGTATAAAAATTGAGGTTTGTCAAACACTTTTGTGTAGAGGTCGACGCTTTGAAAATACGTATTAATTTTCACGACATCGATTAATTTCTTTTCAAAGCAGTCACGTATAAAGTGATATTTAATACCGATGTGTCTAGTTTTTGGGTGTTGGACCGGATTTTTAGTGACAGCAATTGCAGCAGAATTATCAACAAAGATAGGGGTGTTAGAAAATTGCAAACCGTAGTCTCGCATTTGCTGTTGAATCTAACTAATTTCGGAGCAGTAGCTTGCAGCAACAACATATTCAACTTCACATATTGACAGAGCAATAGATGTCTGCTTCTTACATTGCCAGGTGACTAACCGTCTTCCAAAGAATTGACATCCAGCTGATGTTGACTTGTAACTCATCTTGCAACCACCATAATCCGAGTCACTATACGTTGTAAGCTCAAAGTAATCATCATGAGGATACCACAACCCGAGTGTTGGAATACCCTTCAAATAACGAAAGATCCTTTTAACTCCTATTAGATGATTTACTTTCAGTTTAGCCTGATATCTAGAACAGAGACACGTGGCGTACATAATATCAGGATGAGAGGTTGTGAGATATATAAGAGATCCGACCATCCCTCGGTACATAATGGCATCCACCAGATCACCATTTTCATTGGGTGCCACATCATGGTTAGTGGCAAGTGGTGTTCCAACAGCCGTAGCATTCTCCATGTCGAAACGACTGAGGATATCTCTTAGATATTGGACTAATGCAGGAAGATTCTTTTGGTGTCTGATCCACCTATAACCCAAGAAAGAACTTTATCTCTCCCATAGCACTCATCTCGAACTCAGCTTTCATCACAAATTCGAACTCCTTACACAAAGCTTCATTTTTGGAGCCGAAAATGATGTCATCCATATATATCTGTACGAATAGTAGATCATCATCTTTCTCTTTGATGAACAATGTGCAGTCAATGACTTCTCTGCGAAACCATGTTTCAGCAGATGAGTAGATAGTTTCTCATACCAGGCTCGTGGAGCTTGATGAAGCCCGTATAGAGCCTTGTGCAATTTATAGACTCTATCCCGATGATACGAATCCTAAAATCCTTCATGTTGACTGACGTACACTGCTTCACGAATTTCACCATGAAGAAATGCACCTTTCACATCCAATTGATAAACTTTAATCTTCATGTAGGATGCATAGGCTAAAAACATACGAATTGCTTCCATCCTTGCCACCGGTGCAAACACTTCATTGTAGTCAATGCCTTCTACTTGTCTAAACCCTTGAACAACTAGCCTAGCCTTGTTTCTGATTATGACTCCTTGATCATCTCTCTTACATTTAAGAACCCATTTAGTACCAATCACCTTTTACACCTTTTGGTCTATCCACAAGAGTCCATACTTCTAACTTCTTGAATTGAATGAGTTCTTCTTGCATAGCATTTACCTATGTCTTGTCATTTAAGGCTTCACTTACATATTTTGGCTCAAATTGAGACACAAAACATCGATAAGCACCATCATGTAGATAACCTTTTTCCATGACTATGACATAATCAGCTGAGTATAGCTGATTTCGTGTCTGAACTCCTGATAGAACATCCCAATGATGTTGTCTAGGGGTTGATACACATTAATTCGAGGTCCAGGAGTGGTGGGAACAAACTTCAGTGTCTAGATTTTGATCCCAGGTTCACTATCTGTGGTTGTTGGAGTATGAGGTTCAGAAGTGTTAGTGGCATCAAGATCAGATGCTGTGTACTTTCATTAGTGGGAACATGTTCTACCTGGACCATATTTGCAGTCACTACTGCCTCATCATCAAAGGAAGAATCACTTACTTCAAGCTCTCCCCCTGAAGGACTAGAAGTATTATCTAATGGAGCCGATGATGTTGAGTCTGGTGGAGGAGTGTTCAGAACATCGTACATCATTGTAGCAGATAACTTGTCATCAGGATGAGAAGGCAATAGATTGAAGGACTTAAATCATCCATTATAGTCAAAGAAGAAGGAAGGTCCTTTTCCAGCAGGGGGTGGTGTATCTTTGGACATCAACATTGCACCACACTTCTACCTAACCCGTTGAGTTGTTATAAACTCTCTTGTCTGGCATACTGTATCTAAGAAAGATATCTTCTTCTTCCTTCTCACAAAACTTCCCAGTCTGGGTCTTCTTTAACAACATGCATGGTGCACCAAATGGTTCGAGATACTCCAAGTTTGGTTTACGTCACTGGAGCAATTCATAACATGTTTTCCCATGAAGTTTGACCACCAAGACTCGATTAAGAGTGTAGCATGCATTTGCCACTACCTCGTTCCAAAATTGAATAGGTAGTTTAGAGTCGGCTAACATTGTTCTATCTGTCTCTATCAAGCTCTGATAGGTAGTTTAGAGTCGGCTAACATTGTTCTATCTGTCTCTATCAAGCTCCGATTCTTTCTTTTAGCAAACCCATTCATCTATGGAATGTAAGCATAATTAAATTGATGAACAATTCCTTTCTCTCTACAGAATGCCTCCATCCACTGATTCTTGAACTCTGTTCTGTTATTTGGTCAAATCTTTCTTACTAGCTTGTAGAGTGATTCCAAAGTAGTTACTAGATGTTTGAATGATTCATACGTCTCTGATTTGGATTCCAGAAACATCACCCAAGAGAATCTTCAGTAATCATCAGTTACTACAAAGTAGTACAGATCTCCAGCAATGCCTCTTAGTGCTAAATGGGCCAAATAGATCCATGTGTAGAAGCTCGAGAGGAATATCGATAGAATTTACTTTCTTTGTCTTGTGAGATTTATTGGTCTCTTTCCTTTCTTACATGCTATGCAAAAATCTGGGAGCTAGAAATTCTTGACAGTTACACCATTCACTAAATCATTCTGTACCAGATGATTCATTTTTCCTAGGATTAATGGTCCCATTCTCCTATGCTAGGAGACTAAATACCTCTCTGTTTCCTTTGACAATAAGCATTGGACAGTGTTTTGAGTAGTGGAGGCATTTGATAGATCCAAGACATACAAATCGTTGTATCTTGAAGCTGACATTATAACTTTATCCTCCTTGATTACATAATCCTTCTTCAACATGTACCACTTCTTGTTGTCAAACATAACTTTGAATCCTTTATCACAGATCTGGGAGACAGAAAGCAAGTTGTTTTCCAGTTGCTGAACGTAGTTGACCTTGTCAAACTTCACTTTCTCATTTCCCACTTCGCATTGAGTAGTGATGTAACCTCCTTTATTCCCAGCGAATGATATGTGTCCCCCTTTAATTTGTTTGACATTGAAAAGGAGAGACGAATTCCCAATCATGTGCCTGGACGCCCCACTATCAATATTCCAGGTATTAGTGATAGCGATGTAGCAGACACCCTGCATAATCAAAGAAATTGATCAGTTTAGATTTGGGATCCAAGCCTTAACTGGCTTGGGTGACCTAGAGGAATCACACATCATGAACTCAACCATTTTCCTTCAAAGGATGAGGGTACATCCTTCTTTTTCTTGTTCTCACTGTCAGACATATTGCTTGATTTTATCTTCCATAAGCTAGTTTTATGTAAGGCCTGTTTGTGGTAAACAAACGACTGGCTTATGGTTTGAACTTTAGGTTCACTAATACTCTTAGGTGGAGTATTAGATCTAATTTTGGAACATACTGGTTTTTCATTAAAAAGTTCAATTTTCTTTTGGGTGTCTGATAGTAAGGACAATTAGGAGAGATATGTCCTCGTTTTCCATAACTGTAGCATGATCTCCCTTCTATAGATTGAGGAAAATTTGATGTGGGGTTGAGTTTGGTAGAGGTTTTAGAAGTGTCTGGTTGGGTTGCTTCACCTCTCTTTTAGATGTTTCTCCTTCTTTAACAAAATTAATTGTTTTAACATTTTGAACATCTTTCACTTTCATTTTATTGGACTTTGAATATTAACACGTTTATGGTTAGTTGGATTAGTCGATTTGGATTGAACAAACTTTTGTGCACCTGGCCCTAAATTAACCTTTCCAATTTCATCATCCAAATTTCCAATAGGCATCTTCTCTTTTGATTTCAAAGTAGACTCCTTCTGTTTAGTGCCAGATTTCATGGGTTTAGCTGTAGAATCGGAATCACTAACCAGAGGAGTAGACACCACATGATCCTTTACTAGGTTATTATTGATTGGTCTATATTTAGTGTTCAATCAATCTAATATAGGGTTAAAAGAAAACACTATGTAGTCCAAGTCAAATGAATGTGAAGATCAATTTAATACATCAAATCCATCACTATCTCCTTCCATCTCTACAGGTTCTTCTTATTTTGGGGCTTCATCCAGCTCTTTCTCAGTTCCTCTCAACTTCTTCCTTGGGTTCTACGACAATATGCATCACAACATACTAGGCTTCTAGGTCACCAAGTCTTACCCCATAGTTGTGGATAGTGCCATCCCTAGCATCCGAGCAGTGGATCGCCTAAGCCACACTATCAGTTAAAGAGCGTTGATGGTTATAGCACTTGGATTGCACGTCCTTCAATTCTGCCACCATCGTCTTAATCTCACATAGCTCATGTTGTAGAGAGCCAACCACCTTATTCAGCTCATTAGTACGTCGTTTCTCTATGTCTAGAGCAGCAACCAAAGCTGCAATCACCAGCTCACCGAATGTCATATCAAAGGAAGAGTAGGGTCGGTAACTCAGAAGTAGACCTAGTCCTCGGTGTAGTACACGGGAGTTTAGGAACACATTCCCTATACATCATACGGTTAACATAAGTAGGATAGTAACTCCAATCCCGCGATGCATCGCGTTCAGGTAATGCAAATGTTTGATCCCAGTCTATCTCCTCAGGAGGATAAGGAATCGGGGCCACTCAAGTCCTCTATCGAGTATGGGAGGAAGAGGAGGGTAATCCGAATATGCCAACCTTTTACCAAAAGCCCATGAACTAATAGCATGCAGTTATAGACTAGTGTATGCAACCTAATTCCCTATAGCCAATGGCTCTGATACCACTTGTTAGGACTGAGTACGTACGTAGTACTAACAGATTCTGTGTGAAACTAGATCAAATAGTGCGGAATCCTATTTGATTGGCGATCCAATCAGTGAGAACGATAACCTGATCTATCTAACTATGAAACAAACGTTAAGATTGAGTAGAAATTGATCAAGAACGAACTATGAAGTTGGATTGGGTGTTCTAGATGCTTTGGATGGCTAGGGTTTATGTATATTCGAGGCATCTCTCAAAGTGTTCAAAATGATTGCATGTGGTGGTGGTACTACTTTATAACCCAAACCTTTCCCGTTATTTCATTCTTTCACTAAGTTTGAACTATGTGAGAAGAACTAGCCAAACTATGCAGTTTTGTTTTAAAGATTCAACCTCGACTTCCAAAACTTCTTTTTCCTTTTTAGTTTCTTCCGAAGAGTTTAAATAAAACTTTATTTCGTTTGATTGATTTAAGGCAACAACATTGGTTTCCCTTAGTTGTTTCCCCAAAAGTTCTATCTTTTTTTTTTTGAAGCTGCACTCATTTTGTTTTAAAATGTGATTCACTTTATTGCAGAGTTGTAAATCATTTACCAGGTTATCATTATGTTCTGATAACCTAGAAAATTTTAGATCAATGCTATCCCTAAATTTTTCACATTCAGAATAAGCATGTCTTTCAAATAATTGATCTTTGGAACTTACCTATGAGGAATCAAATGAATCAGCCATTAAAGCAGTGTCAGACTCTTTGGTGAGTGGAGTTTCTGAATTCAAAGCACTAAGCTCTTCACCAACCAGATGATCAACAACATTCACAGCTTCTCGATATCTGAAAGTTGCTCAACTATGATGTCTCCTGCACTTGCAGATCCATCATCCAATGTATCAATGCTAGCAATGTTTAGGTCACCCTCAGAAACAAATTGGAAAGACTAGTCTTCATCACCTTGAGCAGTCAAAGCCTTTGTCTCATTACTTGACGATGAAGTTCCAATCTTATCCTTTTCTTGATGGTTGTATGAAGGAAACGGATTTCCATTTCCCGTTTTCTTTGGCTTTACACACTCCCGTTTAAAGTGACCCTTTTCACCACAGTTGAAGCACGTGACTTTGGTTTTGTCGAATCCAAAAGTCGTATCTTTAGTGGCAACTAGATTTTGTCTCGTCTTTTTCACAAACTTCTTTGCTCTTCTGATAGCACTAGCCAAGGCCCATATTATATCCATTCTTTCTAGCTCATTTTCATCAACTTGCTCGTAGTCCTCATTAGCAAGAAGACAAATTCCAATCTTACCAGCAACTAAACCATCATAAGATTGTACAACAGCGACTAGAAGGTCCATGTGCTCTTTAGCTACTTCCACTATGACATTTCTGAGATTTTGGTCTTTAACTTTGTAGTATTCACCTCAGGAACTATGTAGTGGGTTCCAGATGACCCTGACATTTCAGTTCCTAATGCACTGCTTTGGGAAGAACCAGAGGAGCTAGATACAAACGCCGTTTGCAACGGTGCTCCTGAAACAGCTAGAGTCGGAACTGAATTATATAATGAAGGATTCTGAAGATAGGATCCTTTCTTTGATTTGTACTTCATCCATATTTCTTCCTCCCTTAACTTCAAGATGAAATCACTAATGTCTAAGGTAGCAAGAATTTCACTTTGTCTTAGATTAGACACAAATGGATCCCACTTATCTGGCAGACCGTCAGCAAAGCTAGAGACTTTATCTTCCATGGATGTGGTCACACCATGGGTGTGCAACTCACTCATGAGATAACAGAATCAATCAATGATGTCATCTAAACTTTCATTCCCGATTGAAGAAAAATTGTCAAGCTACTTTTTAAGAGCTTTTGCCTTTAGTGCTTTTAGAGTTGCATTTCCATCATATCTCTTTTCCAATTCCTGCCATAACTTCTTAGCCTGCTTGTTCTCGGAGAATTGATGAAAGATGTCCTTAGGTATAGACTGAGTCAACAAGTCATATACTTTCTTTTCAGCATTAAACAAAATCTTCTGGGCTTCGCTCATTCCTCCCAAGGTCAACTTGACTCCATTAGCACTGACTGGTACTATGTAACCAGTCTCAATGGATGTCCAAAGATTTGGGTCAACTCCATTTAGTTAGATTTCAAACCGTTGTTTCCACTGTGGGTATTCATCCAACGTCAACAGCTTTGGCGGTTTGTTATGGTTTCCAATCTCATTCTCCAGAAGTAAAAGGTTCTGGATGCGTGAGTCCTTTCCGGCAGTAAATGCAGCAAATTGGTCTACCATTGCTTTAAACTTGGAACACTTAGAACAGGAAAGTTTCACACATGTGAATGGGCTATGCGTATGGGTCACTCGTGTGAATGAGGGATACGAATGAATTCAATCATGCGATTGGATTCAGTCGTGCGTATGAACAAGACGATTGGAGTCAACTGACTGGAGTTGTTCAATCGTGTGAATGAGAGATGCGACTACGTTCAGTCGTGCGAATGGAGTATACGAATGAGTTCTATCGTACGAATAGACCAATCGTGCGACTAAAGGCTGTTGTGTTTGTAAAATCGAATATTTTGACACTTTCACACAAAATATGAGTTTTCCAGAAACCCTAATCTGCCGTATGATGAAAATAACAAAACTTTAATGCATGTAAACGTTGAAAACACATTTTGAAGCAAAGTGGTGACTCTTTTGATTTAAAAAGTAGGTTTTACCACCAAAACTAATCGAATCCACGCAAAATCAAGAGCCAAAGCTCTAATACCACTTGTTCGGACGAGTACGTACGGAGTACTAACAGATTCTGCGTGAAACTAGATCAAATAGTCTGGAGTCCTATTTGATTACAGATCCAATCAGTGAGAACGATAACCCAATCGACCTAAATATGAAACAAAAGTTAAGAATGAGTAGAAATCAATCAACAATGAACTATGAAGTTGGATTGGGTGTTCTAGACGCTCTGGACTGTGGGGAATTGACAAGTTAATCAAAGCTCATATAACATTGTATATATGAAAACGCAGCGGAGGTTTTAAAACATGTTAATAATCTGATTATTAAACCCATTTAATAAACAACCCAAACCATGGATCATTATACGAATAACATACAAAGAAAAGAACATAAGAAGGTAAAAACAACCTTAAGGGCTGCAGAAAACAAGATAAAAGAGGAGATGGGATGAGTTCTTGTGGCTGAAACTTCAATGTAGAAGTCCTCAAATGACATACCCCAAGCCCCAACAAACACCCTCTTACTAGGCTTTAAACACCAATATGTAGTACTCTCCTCTTGTGAAACTTTTCAGCCAAGAACCCTTCTTGTGAGCTGAAAAATTTCTTCTCCTTTGCTTCAAAATCCGAAAATTAAGATAGAGAGAGAGAGAGGGAACTTGCTTGTGTGTGTAGGTGGAGTGTTTTGGATTTCTAGATTGCATGTACCATTTAACAATCAAAAGAGTTCCCAATGCCATTCAAAGGGGGCGGCCGAATGGGCTCCCCTTTAGTTTCCTCTCAATTTGAAATTATTTTTATAAAATACACTCTAGCATTCCACCTTATATAAAATTAAACCATTTTAATTTATAGCACATACACATTGTCATTTGTCATTGTTTAACTAATTTAAACAATGAATAAGTAATCCCTCATGAACAAATAAATATATAATGATGTCATCTACAAAAGCAATAATTAGAAAATCCAATTTTCTAAATTGGTGTCATTACTTATGATCTTTTCATAATCAACAAATAAAATTTTCGGTGTTTGTTTGGCTTGTTATTGGGTATGACCCGACTTGGATCATATCACACTAGCCACATCAATTTAATATGAATCTTGGGCAGATCAATGCCTTCAATCTCCCACTTGCACAAGATTTATAGAAGATTGATGCAAGCAGCAAATAACGCCTAGCAACAGTTTGCTGCCCCTAATGTATATGACTAAGTGCCATTCAATAACATCATCCTTTACAAGTACCTTACTTGAATATGATTTAGGTGAATTAATCATCTATCCTTTTGTTACAGATGTCATGTTAAATCCAAGAGACACAGAATTGTGTCTCTCCGATGATTTAACTTTAACAGGCCTTAGACATCTAACTCTCAACGAATAAGAGGAACAAATTCCATCTTGATTACATACGTCTCTCACAATCACCTCATATCATACCTGAACTCAGCCTTATGTACTGCCATTTTTTCAGAACAGCAAAGAACTAAGTCAAAGTACAATACTTGGTGAATATCAAGGCCTAATATGTATCTCAGGTCTGAGGATAAAATGATATTCGCCTTTACTCAATATCTCTATGACTAATCACAAAGATTCTATGCAGAAATAATTGAGAGCGGTCGGTCCAATACCTATATCCCATAGATATCAATGAACCTTGGCAGCAGCCTCTTGCTTTATATTCATACCTCATGAATATCAACCAATCCAAGTTCATTACAGTCTTACATTCATAGTTGTTCCCACAAGTATGATCGACTGCGGACGTTTTGAATAACTTATTTATTCATGGATTTAAACATGCTAAATAGTAGAACAAATGAAATTATAACCATTTAATTAAACAAATAACATAAGTTCCAACATACAAATATAAAATACAAAGTCAAACCCAGTCACTAGAATATCGAAGTCCCATGGCGCAAATATGACCTTCATGCTTTGCCTTTTCAAGGAGCTTTGTGAGTGGATCCGCAATGTTTTTATCAGTGTGGACTTTGCAAATACATATCTTTCCCTTTTCAACTTCATCCCTTATGTAGTTGAATCTTCGTTCAATGTGCCAAGTCTTTTGATGAGCACGAGGTTCCTTGATTTGAGAAATCGCACCCTCGTTGTCACAAAAGATCTCTAGGGGATCCTAAATGGAAGGGACTACCCCTAAATCGGATATGAATTTCTTCAGCCATGCAGCTTCCTGTGCTGCCATTGAAGCGGCGATGTATTCTGACTCTGTAGTGGACAGCGCTACGACTTCTTGCTTTGAGCTTTTCCAAGAAACAGCTCCCTATTAAGAATAAAAATGTACCCCGATTGAGATCGTGAATCATCTCGATCGGTTTGGAAACTCGCATCCGTGTAACCTTTTACAACGAGTTCCTCTTCACCAGACCCGTAGATCAAAAACATATCCTTAGTCCTCCTTAGGTACTTCAGAATGTTCTTGACAACCATCCAATAACCATCACCAGGATTTTGTTGGTATCTACTTGTCATGCTTAAAGCGCATGACACGTCCGGTCTAGTGCATATCATTGCATACATGATGGATCCTATAGCAGATGCATATGGGATTGTCTTCATTCTATTTTGCTCCTCCTTTGAGCTTGGACATTGAGTCGTACTCAATATTGTCCCTCTTTGAATAGGTACAGTACCTTTCTTAGAGTTTTCCATCTTGAACCTCTTCAAGATTTTGTCAATGTATGCACTTTGATTCAAACCAATTAGCCGCCTTGATCTATCCCTATAGATCTTTATTCCCAGAATATAAGCGGCTTCACCAAGATCCTTGATGGAAAAACAACTTCCAAGCCAGGTTTTTACACCTTCCATGGTTGGAATGTCATTTCCAAATAGTAGTATGTCATCAACATACAATACTAGGAAGGTTATTGTGCTCCCACTAGCCTTCTTATACACACAAGCCTCATCAGCGTTTTGATGAAGCCAAATTTCTTTACCTCCTCATTAAAACGGTGATTCCAGCTTCTCGATGCTTGTTTCAATCCATAGATTGATTTCTTTAACTTGCATACTTTGTTAGGATGTTTTGGATCGACAAAACCTTCAGGCTGAACCATATAGACATCTTCCTCAAGATATCCATTTAGGAAAGCGGTTTTGACATCCATTTGCCAAATCTCATAATCATAATGAGCAGCTATGGAAAATAATATCCTTATAGACTTTAGCATCGCAACAGGTGAGAATGTTTCATCATAATCAACCCCTTGAGTTTGAGTGAAACCCTTTGCTACAAGTCTAGCTTTGTAAGTATCCAAGTTTCCATGCATATCGGTTTTCTTCTTGAAAACCCACTTACTTCCAACTACTTTGGAATTAAGAGGTGGTACAACAAGTTCCCAAACTTGATTGTCATACATGGATTGCATCTCAACGTTCATTCCTCAAGCCATTTGTCACAATCCAAATTGGACACTGCATCATGATATGTGGTTGGTTCATTTGAATCTACCACATAGCATCCATCCATGAAAAATCCATATCTTTCAGGTGGATTCTAGTTCTACCATTTCTGCGAACGTTTTGTGTGTATTGATCAACCGCTTGATCATCTCAACATCCTCATGTTGAGTGCTAGTTTCAACCAAACGTGCATCGGGCTGTGGTTCTTGATCCTCCTCAAGATCCACTGTTCTACTACTAGTTCCTTCCATAAGGAACTTTGTTTCTAAGAACTCACCCTTTCTGGCAACAAACACCTTTTGTTCCAGTGGATCATAGAAATAATATCCCATAGAATCTCTAGGATATCCAATAAAGATACACTTGGTGGATCGGAATTCCAATTTGTTTGGGGTGGGAGTCTTAACATAAGCCTCACAACCCCAGACCCTTAAGTATGATAGGGATGGAACTCTTCCATGCCATATCTCAAAAGGTGTCTTTTCCACCTTTTTGGTTGGCGCCATATTCAGAATACGGGCCGCGGAGAGCAAAGCGAAACCCCAAAATGATAGAGGCAATGTGCTTCTTGCCATCATAGATCGAACCATATCCAATAAGGTACGATTTCTCCTCTCAGACACACCATTATGTTGTGGTGTCCCAGGTGGAGTGAGTTGTGAGACGATCCCACAACTCCTAAGATGATCTTGAAAAACATCACTTAAGTATTCACCACCTCTATCGGTGTGCGAAGAACTTTAATTGACTTGTTGAGTTGATTTTCAACTTCATTTTTGAAGATTTTGAACATTTCAAAAGCTTCATTTTTGTGCCTTAATAAGTACACATACCCATAGCGACTATAATCGTCGGTAAAGGTAATGAAGTATCTTTCACCATTCCTAGTCATCGGCTTAAAAGGACCACATACATCCGAATGTATGATTCCTAATAAATCTTTTGCCCTTTCGTTAGCTCCACTAAAGGTGCCTTAGTCATTTTTCCTAGTAAACAAGATTCACATACATCAAATGAATCACATTCATTTGTTTTTAAAAGACCATTCTTTTGAAGTGTTTGTATACGTTTCTTGTTTATATGACCAAGACGACAATGCCAAAGGTAGGTATCACTCAAATCTAATTTGAGCCTTTTGGTGGTTGCTTGGTATATTGAGCTATCATATGTTGTGTTTCATGAACAATTCATAAATACCATTACAAGGTATGGCCTTAAAATAAAACATATGATTTAAAGAAACATGAATATCATTGTCAACAAACTTGAAATCATAATCACATTGTCTTAAACGGGAAACGGAAATTATGTTCCTAGTCAAACTAGGAGCATATAATACATTATTTAAAATAACTTCCAAACCACTTGGAAGCTTCAAAATGTAGTCTCCTTGGGCTTCTACGTGAACCTTTGCACCATTGCCCATGAAGAGACTTATTTCCCCTTTTGCATAATGTTCATTTCTTTTGAACCCCTGCAACAAATTGCAAATGTGAGTTCCACATCTGGTATCTAATACCCATGTGTCAGAAGAAATAATATTTAGCTCAACATGTATCATATAGATTATACCTGAGGTTTGCCCCGCATCCCTCTTTTCTCTCAACTCTTTGAGATAGACTGGACAATTTCTCATCCAATGCCCTATCTCACGACATTTGAAGCATGGGTCGTTAACAGCAACCTTCTGCTTCTTCTCCTTGGGCCTCGGAGGTTCCGCCCTAACAACCATCTTCCCCTTTCCTTTAACGTGTCCCTTTCCTTTGGCAACAGTTGCCTTGGGAGGGGTAGAGACCTTCTCCTTCTTCCACCTTCATTAATGGTGAGAACGGGTAAAACTCTTTACCCATTCCCGCCTCGGCTGATTTGAGCATTGAATGAAGTTCATTTATGCTCTGTCCCATCCGTTCATGTTATAATTCATGATGAACGCCTCAAACCTTTTAGTAAGGCCATTAAGGATCAAATCCGTGGCCAACTCCTTTGAGACAGGACAATTTAGCCTTTGAAGGCGGTCGATATGGCTTTTCATCTTAAGAACATAAGATGAAACCGATTGGGATTCCTCCATCCGACATGCATGAAGCGCTCGAACCGTTTCGAAGCGCTCCACCCTAGCTTGTTGCTGGAACGTTTCTCGCAACTGAGTGATCATGTCATAAGCTCCATGGAGCTCATACTCCTTTTGGAGTTCAGGTGTCATACTTGCTAACATTAGGCAAGAGACTTGGACGGAGTCTTCCACATATTTAACCCAATCATTATAGGCTCCACATCCTCCTCGTTAGGTTCATCGGGGATGGGATCATCAAGAATATAGGCCCGCCTTCTTGCTTGAGAACGATTCTCAAATTGCGATACCAATCCATGAAGTTGTTAGGTGTTAGACGATCCCTTTGAAGGATCGCCCTAAGAGATTGGTTGTTTTGGTTTGGTACATCGTTATTAGCGTTGATGTGGTCGGCCATCTACAAGATTTTACAAAGATCCATTAGTAATTGTGATATAATTTATTTCATTTATTAACACCCTTTATGTCTCATAGACATAATAAATAAAATTCTAGAATCCAACGTTATATTTAAATATTGGTTAGGTGACTTTATCCCATTATTTAAATAAACAAGGTAGTCGTGAATGACAATTGCAACCTATTGCAACTTCTAGTGGTATGGGATCGTATGAACATCTTATGTTTACAACGGCATGTTATCCCATCAACACCTTTTATAAAACACATTTTAGGTGATCCATTCAATATATTTTATAAATCAAGTCGTCCTACTTACACACACGTGTGAGTTTACTACATAAGTGGTTAGGTGACCTTTATCCCACAAACATGGTATTCTCACCTCAAGTTACAAGTTCCCTCAAAGTGGTTAGGTGACCTTTATCCCACTAAGAGTTTGCAAGTAACCTAAGTGTTGTGTAAAAGGATGGTGTTTAACTTGTTTTCAAAAGGGATTTATTTCACAATTCTTGTAAGAAAATTCTATGTATCATATGATTGTATGCATTCAACCATATGGTACCCTATTGATTCTTTTAAATAAAACCCATTTAATTTTGCAAAACCATTAACTTCTTTTATAGAACATTCTATTTATGATTAATTATGGAGAACCAATTTCTTGTGATAGCTTGTTTTAATTGATGGTTGTTAGTCACATCCACATATTCAAAACAAACATCATCATAAATATCCAACCAAGCATAAACAAAACATTCATATATGCATAACAAAGCATACTAAGTTGAGCACACTTGTTTAGCCAAAACAAGTGTGTCAAGAGGTCTTGTCCTAAGGGTTAGGAACATGACCAAAGGTTGACAAAAGGACTCCCACTTGAGTCCATATCTTCAAGCATCCTCTTTGTCCATCTTTTCTTTAAGTCTTGATTTTGAGCATCCTTACAAATATGTATCCTAATACTTTTCTAGTAAAGAAAAAAAACCCCTAATCTATTTATTACATATCACATGAATAATAAATTACAAAAACAAGACTTGAAACATAAAATTAAACTTTACATAACCAAATGAATATAACATGATAACCAATCAAACAAACCACAAGGTCAAGACTTTGTTATGCATAATCACAACAACATATCCAAAAAAACACAAGAGATACGTTTTTGGCAGCCCCTAATAGCCCATGTTCTTGGCCAACATAAACCAAGAACAAATGGGTTTAGTCCATACAAACAAACAATTATAATCAAGAGTTTTAAAGATCCTTATATGCATAAAGAAGCATCTTTAAAACACCAAAAGGGGTGACCAAAACAGCCCTCTAACTCACGGGTATGTGATGTCAAACACCACAAAACCGTGAACTAGCAAGAATATACATGTATGCATTCGTATAAGTGGCTCTTGATGCCATTGTGGGGATTTGACAAGTTAATCAAAGCTCATTTAATAAACATGTTAATAATCTGATTATTAAACCCATTTAATAAACAACCCAAACCATGGATCATTATACGAATAACATACAAAGAAAGAACATAAGAAGGTAAAAAAACAACCTTAAGGGCTGCAGAAAACGAGATAAAGAGGAGATGGGATGAGTTCTTGTGGCTGAAACTTCAATGTAGAAGTCCTCATGATAACATACCCCAAGCCCCAACAAACACCTCTTACTAGGCTTTGAACACCAATATGTAGTACTCTCCTTCTTGTGAAATTTCAGCCAAGAACCTTCTTGTGAGCTGAAAAATTTCTTCTCCTTTGCTTCAAAATCCGAAAATTAAGATAGAGAGAGAGAGGAGGGAACTTGCTTGTGTGTGTAGGTGGAGTGTTTTGGATTACTAGATTTCATGTACCATTTAACAATCAAAAGAAGTTCCCAATGCCATTCAAAGGGGGTGGCCGAATGGCTCCCCTAGTTTCCTCTCAATTTGAAATTATTTTTATAAAATACACTCTAGCATTCCACCTTATATAAAATTAAACCATTTAATTTTATAGCACATACACATTGTCATTTGTCATTGTTTAACTAATTTAAACAATGAATAAGTAATCCCTCATGAACAAATAAATATATAATGATGTTCATCTACAAAAGCAATAATTTAGAAAATCCAATTTTCTAAATTGGTGTCATTACTTATTTGTATGATCTTATCAACAAATAAATTATCTTTCGGTGTTTGTTTGGCTTGTTATTGGGTATGACCCGACTTGGATCATATCACACTAGCCACATCAATTTAATATGAATCTTGGGCAGATCAATGCCTTCATGGACGGCTAGGGTTTATGTATATTCGAGGCATCTCTCAAAGTGTTATGTTTTTCCACGAATTAAGTAGTATTTATAGGTTTGTAGTTTCCATTCGTATGACTAAACCATTAGCAGGGTTCAGTCGGGCGACTGATTCATGCAATTGACTCATACGCATGACTGAAGATTCAGTCATGCAACTGAGTCATCTTATGCCTGAATCATATGACTGATCCAATCTCTTGGTCCAGTCGTGTGACTAGTTCATTAGTATGATTCATTCATGTGTATGGTCAATAAGTATGGTCCATTAGCATGAATAATCACCCGACTAAGTTTAACACATTTCCTAATCATATTGACTTAGAATTGTGTACATCAAACTTAGACCTATATATGAAGATCGCACATATGACTTATACTTAACACAATAATAATATGAAATAATCAAAGATAAATAAAAATCAAATGCATATCATATTTCATTGAATACTTACATTACACATGTGTAAGAAATGAAACACTTTTACATTAATAACATAACTAGGAACATGATGTATCAACATCTTCACAACTTTAGCTTCCGAAGCCATTTTCCCTTCGGAAGAAGGATTTTCTTCCAAAAGCAACCTTGCTTCAAAAACAAGCTTTCCTTTCTTCATCACTGGACCGTTTGATAGGGTCCAAATGTGAAACCTTCCCTGACTCTTCTTTCTCAACATTATTTTCATAATGTGTGCTAGTAGAATTGTAATAACAATCTTTGGTCATGTGGTTTTGCTTGCCACACATTATGCATGCAATGTTAACCTTCTAGGAAAGTGAAGGTTGTTGTTTTTTGTTCTTCTTATCTTCAATGGCAACCTTCCCTTTCCCTTTGATCCTTTAGTTGGATAGGTGTGGTGGAACTACACACTTTTCCAGGTTCACAAGTTCCTACCACCTGGAATCCAGTTGAGATGAACACACCCTTTTGCTTAGGGTCAATATTCATCTTTGATTCAGCCACTTTCTTGGAAATTTTTCTGGTTGCCTTGGCCCGGTTTCTTCTGGCTTTGGTGGTAAGAAGTTGGTCATCACCAGTAAGAGGGGTAGGGTCTACTGGATCTTCCGTGATGGTCACCACACTTGCATCATTCTTTGAATCATCAGAAGGTGGGTTAGTAGATGGAACCTCTTGCTCTTCAATACCACACCTTGGTTGTCTAATAGACATATAAGAGTGTGGTGGAGCAATTTCATTTGTCCCCAACCCACCTTTGTTTTGATAACAAAGTTCTGAGTAAGAGGATGATGCAAGGATGGCTTGGAAGTTTTGCTCTGAGATAGCATGCTTCCTGGCTTGAGCCTCAGCTGTGATAAGCTGAGCCTGAGCCTTAGACAATTTTGATATTAAAGCTTTTATTTGAGTCTTGTAGTTTGTGTCTTCATGTTTTAAAGAGACATAGTTTCCTCTAACTCATCAATTTTTCTTTGATAGTCAGATTCAGCTCTTTTAAAATCATATTTTATAATATTTAAAGACTCAATATCAGATTTAATCTCCATATTGTAGTCCTGATATAATTTAACCTTAGCAATACAAGCCATGAGTGCTTGAGCAGGAGTCACATCCTATACCATGAAGCTGAGCTACAGCTGCTATTTCAGTTCATTTCCCAGGGGCTTTAGATGTAGAGGCATGTGAGGAGGCATGAGAGGTTCCCGGATTTGACTTGGGAGCCTTGCACTCCCTAGTAAAACAATCAAGTTGGTCACGGTTGTAACACTTTGCCTTGGTTTTGTCAAACCCGAACTTGCTGCTAGCTGGGTTTTGAGGGAACTACCTTCTAGTTCTTTTAAAGAACTTCTTTGCTCTATAGGTAAGCGGAGCCATTTTTTAGACTATGTCCATGTACTCCACATCATCTGGACTGAAGCACTCTAGATCATCAAAGCAGAATTGATGATCACTAGAGTACCCATTTCCTGAGACAAAGGCATAGTTGTCCTGGAAAGAACCTTGCTGAGCCTGTTGAGACCTTGGAGTCTCAAGAAATATGATTTAGGGTCCTGAAGAACAGGATGGCTGCTGAGAGTAAGTCAGGTACTACTGAGGTTGATTGGGTCCTAAGCCTTCAGCAACCATTAAAGCATTGCTAGCAGGAAGGCTTGAGGGTTTCTTTATCGGATGACCATTCTTGTTTTCCATCTCTACACGGTATCCATCAAGGATGTCATAAAGTTCAGCCATGGTGAAGGAGTTCGGATTCTCTATCCTCTTGATGGAGACACAGTAGAACGTCCACTCATTGGGAGTGCACTCATGAACTTCCTTGAGAGATCTCTCAAGTCAATGGTAACTCCCACAGACTGAAGAGAAGCGATAAGATCCATGTACCTGAAGTATTGCTGGCTAAGGATCTCTCTAGCAATGTAGGTAAAGTTCTCAAACTAATGTTTGAGTGAATCTTCTTCGAATCATTAGAGTTGGAATACATCTGAGACAATGCATCAAACAACTCTTTAGCTGACTTGCAATGCTCAAACCCCACCATGATGGAGTTGGATATAGCAGTAATAAGAGCAGTCATAGCATTATTGTCTATATCCATCTTCTTCCGGTCTTCATCAGAGTTGTCTTCAACAACCTTTTCGATCATGGCACCATTTCCTCCTGGTGCAGCAACCTTTGGCTTGTAAGGAACATTGACAATAGATAACCACATTTTACCATCAAGGTACTTGATGAAACCTTCTATGCGTCTACTCCATCGTCTAAAGTTTTCATGGGTGATGATAGGTGCTTTAGTCATCGTCCCCATATCAACTTCAGATTTCTGAATAAGAACCATTTTAGAGTGTGGTGAGGGAGAAGTGAAAACAAGTTGATTTGGATGGTAAGATCACACAATCAAAAGCCTTAAAAGCTCTTATACCAATTGCAGGATTGGTATATGTCACTAAACACTTGGTTTTCTCTCAAACTACTTGAATTCATATGGTTATGATGAAGCTGAATCACTCAAAGAGTTGATTATAATATACTAAGTAACAACACAAGGAAATAATTTTCAAGGTACTTGTATATATTACTTCTCAAGTCAAAGTTTACAAGACTCTTACAAGCATGATACAAGAGTTACAATGAGAAGCTATATATACTATCACCTACAACCAGTTATACTTTAATACCAGCTAGAATCCTATAATAAAGCAGATACTACAAAGCTATAGTTATGGTATCTTAGATAATGTCTTATCTAAGATATGGTAGTCATGATATGTCCATGACTTACCTTTTTTCACCAACTAAAGTTGGTAACTGTACTAACAAGTAAAGGTGGTCAGTGGAATAAAGTATGGTCAACTACATGGCCTTCAGAGAAAATGCCATGCCGTACATCAGAGATCTTCAGTGGAGTGTCAGATGAACCATACTTATGTCCACCGGTCCATAGCATCATCTTCCGAAGGTTAATTGGCTTCAGAAGAACTAGTTCTTCCAAAGCCTTTTTATACTTCAGAAGAGGCTGCTTCTTCCGTAGCTTGAGAACTTTTACTTCGGCAGTCATTGTCTTTGAGTTCTTCTAAGTCTTGAACTTTGGAAGAGAAGACATTGTCTTCAGAAGTTGGAGTTTTCCTTTGGAAGTTGATCTTGCACTTTATCTTCGGAAGAACTCCATTTCCTTTGGAAGTTCCATACTTAGCTTCGGAAGTCCTTTAAAAGTTGCACCAAAATAAACTAAGTGTTTGGTTTTGGTTGCACCAACCTTTCTAGATCCAACAGAAGACATTTCTTAGATTTTTTTAAAATAATTGATCTTTTATTCTTTGGAAGATATGCATTTTACCCTTAGAAGAAATTTTCTGAATATCTTTTGGAGTTTAAATTGATTCCTAAGTACTTATTCGTTTTCAAGAATAATTTTCTTCCGAAAGCAATTAACTCTTGAAAGTTTTATTAAAACTTCCTAGTCTTAATCTCTTCCGAAGCAAAATTTTCTAAACTCTTTGGAATATCTTCTTATGCTATTTTGGCATTGGAAGTTTTTCATAAAAAACTTCCAAAGCATAATTACCTTCAAAATATTTTACTCTTACAAGAAAACTAACATTTTGGGCAAAAACAAGTTACTTTTTCAAAGGTGGGACCGATATCCGAATTTCAAAGTTTATCCTCTTTCATTATCTTTGTCTGAGATTCATTTCATATATATACCCAATGGTTCCCCCCCCCCTCTTTCACTCTCTTCATCCTCTATACTATTCTAAAACCTAAATTCACCCAGAAACCGCCTTGTTCTTCACTTTCTTCACCTTTAAGCTTTCTGAAATGGCCAACCTAAACCAAAAAATGACCCTGAAATCTCCATACAACTTCACAGGCAACAAAATCAGGTTACTCTGTTGACTTTTGTGAAAGATTCTAGTTACTCAGAGGTTTACCATTTTCTGGCTTTGTCAAACTATTTCACCTCCCTGACATTGATCCTACTCTCTATAAGGATCATCTGTTTGAGTTCTGGAAGACCTGTCAAGAGGTCATCATGGATAGGGAGAAGGCACTATCTACTACAATGCAGGGTAGGACAATCTTCATCACTCTAGCTATCATCAATAATCATCTTCGACTAGATGATGAGGAAAGTGAATTGTCCTCCCCAAAAGAAGTTGTTAACCACTCCTTTCAACAGATGGGCTATGAAGGAGATTTATCTGTAAAGATCTTCAAGAAAGGGAAGGTCTCATCCTAGTGGAAGTACCTGCTTCATATGCTATTCACAGCTTGTCCAACAAGCATGGAGGGTGGGACTAGATTCCTGAAGAGAGATGTTTGCTCTTGTGACTACTTTGTCTAGCCCATATGATCCATCCAGTACTGAGGTGGATCTCCCTGACACTGTTCAGGAGGTCCATATGGAAGAGGCTCTCACTATGAAAGTGATACATCATTCAGACCTCAACCATGGTAACTTAGCCCATTGACACTTCTCTTGAAACTGTCAGTGAGCAGAGGAAAACCAACAGCCAAAAACTTGATACTAGTGGTGAGAGAGAGGACTTTGGTCCAATTCTCTCATCCCCTAATGATTATTCTGATAAAGATGAGGGGAATTTGAGACTAAAGGTGCAAAAACTATCTCAAACATGCATCTACCTAGTCTTTAAGGTTAGTCACTTAGAATCTTATGTGACTACCTTACATAACAGGGTCAATGATTAGCAACTTGAGATTTCTTATCTCAAGGAGAAACTAGTTGGGAGACCTTTGAGAATAGCTCATCCAAGAACACAAGACCTGTGTATATGATTGACCTAACTCCTGGCTAACCTATGAAAGTGGGTGATGCTACCAAAAAAGAGAAGAAAGTCATAACAATCACAGAACCTGAGAGTTATTCACAAAGTATGGAAATTGAGGACTCACCATCCTCACTTGCAGTTGTTCTTACTCAGCAATTTACTAAGTTCACATTGATGCGGACTCACTAGAGTCTCTCTATCAGAGTAACTTTATGTTGGATCTTGTATGCCCAAGACACATACAAGATTGATGTGGTTAGTACGTTATGATCCAAGTCAGGTCATACCCAATAACAAGCTAGACAAACACCAATAAATATTTATTTGTTGATATGATCAAGCAAAAAAATAGTAACACAATTTAGAAAATGGGTTTTCTAAAATTATTGCAATTGGAAATAAAACAAATTATATGGATATTTTGTTTATGAGAAATTATTTGTATCGTTATTTAAAAGGTTAAATAACAACAAATAAAAGTGTGGTTAAGTTATAAAAATTAAAAGGGTTTAATTTTATAAACTTATAGGTAATTAAATGAGTGGTAAAAAATTTAAATGAGTGGGAACCCATTTTAAAATTTCGGCCACCCCCTTGTTACCTCTCATTGGGATTCTTTATCTTGTTTTAATACAAGACATTAATCATTTTCACATAACACTCAACCACACTCTCTCTCACACACACAAGTACATGCTCCCTCTCCTTCTTCTTCCTTGCAATTTTCAGCCAAAGACAAGGGTGGTTTGAAGAAGGATTTTTGGTGTCAACTTCCATACAATTTAGGTGTATTGCAAGAGCTTATGGGTATACTAGCTTGAGGCCTTCTACTTTGGAGGTTTACATTCAAGAGCATCATATTCTTCATCTATATCCATCTCACATCATCTTGTTCTTGGAAAGGTAGTATTCTAAGAACATCCTATGGTTGTTTAGGTTTTTATAGCATTTCTTTTCACATACATGATCCTTGTTCTTGGGTTTGCTTTCTTGGTTATAAAATGGTTTATTTCCAGCAACTATAAATCTCTTATATCCGCCGGGTTTTTATGTTTAAATGGTTAAACAAACTTTGATAAACTTGTTACAAACCCAACAATGCAATCTAGAGCCGGTTATGTGGAAAACTTGCTTCAAACGTCCAAGAAAAATTAGTTTTGTTGGATTTTTTCAACCCATTATGGGCTGATTTGTTTTGGGTATATGAGTCCCTTGTCTTTCAAGTTTTAGTTTACATTTTCTTTAGAATAAATCTTGAAAGATTGATGTCAAGTGGTTAATTATTTTGTTTGGACAAAAACCCTAAAAAAATCTTGGTTTATGTTGGCCGAAATTTTGAGGGTTAAAAGGGAGCTCATTTTGTCCTTAAATCTTGTATTTGGATAAATATTTTGGTGCATAAAATAGCCTTGATCAAATGTGTTTTGGATTTGGTTGAATGTATTTTGTCATGTTTGCTTTTATTCATTAAAGGGTTGTAATAATAATTTTGTGTTTGTATCTTTTGAGTTGTAATTTATTTATTCCTTGGTTATGTAATAAATAGATTAGGTGCATTTATTTTATTAGAAAGATTGTATTAGGATATAATGTGTAAAAGAAGATGCACAAGTTGGAGACCCAAAGGAAGATACAAAGGAAGGACACAAAAGACATGGACACTTGAAGCATTTGGGTGTGGTTTCAAGTGGGAGTTCATGGACACATTGTGATGTGTTATTGTAAACCCTTAGGAAAGACCAAATGACAACACTTGTGATGGCAAACAAGTGTAGTCAACTTAGTGGCTATGGTTATGCACTTGTAATTGAATGGTTGTGCTTGTTTGGTTGTTTATTTTATGTTGGTTGTTTGATATATGGATATGCATAACAAACTAATTAATAAACATAACAAGTTGAAATTATCATTAAGTGGTTAAGAAAAGGTTATTAAAAGGATTAATGATTTTAAATAAAAAAGCAACCATATGGTACCATGTGTTTGATAGCATGCAAATACAAGGTACATAGAGTTTTCTAAACTAGAATTATGGAAACTTAAAATTCCTTTTGAAAACAAGTTTAACACCGTCCTTTTACACAACATTTGAGTCACTTGGAAACTCTTATTGGGATAAAGGTCACCTAACCATTTTGAGGGAACTTGTGATTTGAGGTGGGAATACCATATTTGTGGGATAAAGGTCACCTAACCACTTGTATTGGTAAACCCACATGTATGTGTAAGTAGGGTGACTTGATTTGCAAACCATGTTAAATGGATCACCTACGATATGATTTACAAAGAGTGTTGATGGGATAAACATGCTGACTATACATATGATGTTTAAGTCGATCTCATACCTCTAGAAGTTACAAAGGGTTGCAATTGTCAAACGTTGACTACCTTGTTAATTTAAATAATGGGATAAAGGTCAACTAACCACTATTTAAATGTAACGTTGGATTCTAGAATTTTAAATTGTGTAATACACATAAAAGCGCATTAATAATTAAAATATGATAATATCGAAAATACTAAAATTGAACTTTGTTAAATTTTTTAGATGGCCACCAACAACAATGAAAACAATGATATCTTGTCTGCTCATACCCTATCACTAAGAACCATTCTCTAAAATGAGCATCTAAACCATAACAACTTTATTGATTGGTTTCGAAACTTGAAAATTGTTATCAAGCAATAGAAGCGAATATATATTTTAGACGATCCGCTTCCCGATAACCCAATGAGGAAGATGAGGAGGCCTATAATTATTGGGTGAAATAAATTGAGGATTCAATCCAAGTGTCTTGCCTCATGTTGGCAAGTATGAGTCCGGATCTCCAAAAGGAGTACGAACATCACGGAGCATACGACATAATTACCCAGTTGAAGGAAATGTTCCAACAACAAGCAAGGTAGAGCGCTTCGAAACAGTTCGAGCACTCATATGATGTTTTAAAGTCAATCCCATACGTATAGAAGTTGCAAAAGGTTGCAATTGTCAAACGTTGACTACCTTGTTAATTTAAATAATGGGATAAAGGTCACCTAACCACTATTTAAATGTAACGTTGGATTAAAATTGTGTAAGACACTTAAAAAGGGGCTTTAATTATTAAAATATGAACAATATCAAAAATACTAAAATTTAACTTTGTTAAATTTGGTAGATGGCCACCAACAAGAATGAAAATAGTGATATCCCGTCCGTCACTCATTATCACTAAGGACCATTCTCCAAAAGGAGCGTCTAAACCATAATAACTTTATTGATTGGTTTCGAACCTTGAGAATTGTTCTCAAGCACGAGAAACGATCATATATTTTAGACGATCTGATTCCCAATCAACCTAATGAGGAGGATGAGGAGGTCTATAATAATTGGGTGAAATACACTAAGGACTCGGTCCAAATGTCTTGCCTCATGTTGGCAAGTATGACTCCGGATCTCCAAAAGGAGTATGAACATCATGGAGCATACGACATGATAACCCAGTTGAAGGAAACGTTCCAACAACAAGCAAGGGTAGAGCACTTTGAAACGGTTCGAGCACTCCATGCGTATCATATGGATGACACCCAATCTGTTTCATCTTATGTACTTAAGATGAAAAGCCACATCGACCGCCTCGAAAGGCTGAATTGTCCCGTCTCGAAAGAGTTGGCTACGGATTTGATCCTCAACTCTTTGTCAAAAAGGTTTGACAACTTTTTCATGAATTATAACATGAACGAGTGGGACAAGAACATAAGTGAACTTCACTCTATGCTCAAAACTGCTGAGGCGGCCATGGGTAAAAGGGTTTTACCCGTTCTCACCATCAATGAAGGTGGGAACAAGAAAAGGCCTCACCCCACACCCAAGGCAAATGCTGCCAAGGGTAAGGAGCATGTTAGGGGAAAAAGAAAGGAGTGGTAAGAGCACCACCACCAAAACTAGCGGAGAAGAAGCAAAAGGTTGCTTCGAATGACCCATGCTTTAAGTGTAGGGAGATTGAACATTAGGCAAGAAATTGCCCAGTCCATCTCAAAGAGTCGCAACCTAAGAGGGATGCCGGGTAAACCTCATGTACAATTCACATGATTCATATTGATCTAAATTTAATATCCTCTACACATGGGTATTGGATACCGGATGTGGAACTCACATTTGCAACTTATTGCAGGGGTTCAAAAGAAGTAAGGACTTCAAGAAAGGGGATGTTAGCCTCTACATGGGGAATGGGTCAAAAGTTCGACTTGAAGGCTGAGGGGACTACATCTTGAAGCTTCCAAATGGTTTGGAAGCAATTTTGAACAATATTTTGTATGCTCCTAGTTTGACTAGGAACATTATTTCTGTTGCCCAATTAAGACAATATGGTTATGTTTTAACATTTATTGAAAATGAAATTGGTGTTTCTTTAAATGACATATTTTATTTTAAAGCTATTCCTATTAATGGTATTTATGAATTGGTTCGTGAAAACACATTATATGATAGCTCATTGTACCAAACCACCACCAAGAAACTCAAATTGGATTTGAGTGATACCTATCTTTGGCATTGCCGTCTTGGTCATATAAACAAAAAGCGCATACAAACACTTCAAAAGAACGATCTTTTAAAAGCAAGTGAATATGATTCATTTGATGTATGTGAATATTGCTTACAAGGCAAAATGACTAAGGCACCTTTTAGTGGAAAAACCAAAAGGGCAAAAGTTTTCTCATACATTCGGATGTATGTGGTCCTTTTAAATCAATGACTAGGTACCATGAAAGATACTTCATTACCTTTACCGATGACTATAGTCAATATGGATATGTGTACTTGTTAAGACACAAAGATGAAGCTTTTTAAATGTTCAAAACCTTCCATAATTAAGTACAAAATCAACTCAACAAGTCAATAAAAATGATCAACACGATAGAGGAGGTGAATACCTAAGTGATGCTTTTAGAGATCATCTTAGAAGTTGTGTTATTGTCTCACAACTATCTCCACCTAGAACACCACAACACAATGGTGTGTCCGAGAGGAGAAATCAAACTCTATTGGATATGGTTTGATCTATGATGGCTAGAAGCTCATTGCCTCTATCATTTTGGGGTGCTCTCTACCGGCCCGTATTTTGAATATGGCCCCAACCAAGAAAGTGGAAAAGACGCCTTTTGAAATATGGCATGGAAGGGTTCCATCTCTATCACATTTAAAGGTGTGGGGATGTGAGGCTTATGTTAAGACTCCCACCTCAAATAAGTTAGAAAGTCGTTCCACTAAGTGTATCTTTATTGGATATCCTAGAGATTGTATGGGATATTGTTTCTATGATCTATTGGAACAAAAGGAGTTTGTTGCCAAGAAGGGTGAGTTCTTTGAAGCTAAATTCCTTATGGAAGTAGCTAGCACTAGAACACTGGATCTTGAGGATGATCAGAATCACAACTCGATACACGTTTGGTTGACACTAGCACTCAACATGAGGATGTTGAGGATGATCAAATGGTTGATCAATACACACAAAATGTTTGTAGATCTGGTAGAACTAGTAATCCACCTGAAAGATATGGAATTTTCATAGATGGATGCTATGTGGTAGTTTTCGATGAACCAACCACATACCATGATGCAATGTCCAATTTGGATTGTGACAAATGGCTTGAAGCCATGAACATTGAGATGCAATCCATGTATGACAACCAAGTGTGGGACTTGGTTGTACCACCACTTAACTCCAAGGTAGTTAGAAGTAAGTGGGTTTTCAAGAAGAAACCCAATATGCCTGGAAACTTAGATACTTATAAAGCTAGACTTTTAGCAAAAGGTTTCACTCAAACTCAAGGGGTTGATTATGATAAGACCTTCTCGCCAATTACAATGCTAAAGTATATTAGGATATTATTTGCCATAGCTGCTCATTATGATTATGAGATTTGGTAATGGATGTCCAAACCACTTTTCTAAATGGATATCTTGAGGAAGATGTCTGTCTATATGGTTCAGCCTGAAGATTTTGTTGATCCAAAACATCCTAACAAAGTATGCAAGTTAAAGAAATCAATCTATGGATTGAAGTAAGCATCAAGAAGTTGGAATCACCGTTTTGATGAAGAAGTAATAAATTTGGGTTCATCAAAAACCTTGATGAAGCATGTGTGTATAAGAAAGCTAGTAGGAGCATCATCACTTTCCTATTATTGTATGTTGATGACATCCTACTATTTGGAAATGACGTTCCAACCTTGGAAGGTGTAAAAACCTGGCTTGGAAGTTGTTTTTCCATTAAGGATCTTGGTGAAGCCGCCTATATTTTGGGAATAAAGATCTATAGGGATAGATCAAAGTGGTTGATAGGTTTAAATCAATTGCATACATTGATAAGATCTTGAAAAGGTTCAAGATAGAAAACTCTAAGAAAGATACTGTACCTATTAAAAGAGGAGTGATATTGAGTATGGATCTAGTGAGGAGGAACTCGTGGTAAAAGGGTACATGGATGCGAGTTTCCAAACTGATCGGGATGATTCACGATCATAATCGGGATACATTTTCGTCTTGAATGGAGGAGTAGTCTCTTGGAAAAGCTCTAAGCAAGATGTGGTGGCATTATCAACTAAAGAGTAAGAATACATCGCCGCTTCATTAGCAGCTCAAGAAGTTGCATGGTTGAACAAATTCATTGCCGATCTAAGGGTGGTCCCTTCCATTCAGGACCCCCTAGAAATTCTTTGTGATAACGAGGGTGCAATTGCTTAAATCGAGGAACCCCGTGGACATCAAATGCCTAGGCACATTGAGCAGAGATTCGATTACATAAGGGACAAAGTTGAAAAGGTTAAGATATGTATTTGCAAAGTTCACACGGATCAAAACCTTGCGGATCCACACACAAGTGCATGCTCCCTCTCCTTCTTCTTCCTTGCAATTTTCGGCCAAAGACAATGGTGGGTTTCAAGAAGGATTTTTGGTGTCAACTTCTTAACAATTTGGGTGTTTTGCAAGAGCTTGTGGGTATACTAGCTTGAGGCCTTCTACTTTGGAGGTTTACATTCAAGAGCATCATCTTCTTCCTCTATTATCCATCTCACATCATCTTGTTCTTGGAAAGGTAGTATTCTAAGAACACCCTATGGTTGTTTAGGTTTTGATAGCATTTCTTTTCACATACATGATCCTTGTTCTTGGGTTTGCTTTATTGGTTATAAAATGGCTTATTTGTATCAACTAAAACAAGTTTTAAATCTCTAATATCCTCTGCGTATTTATATTTAAGTGGTTAAACAAACTTTGATAAACTTGTTACAAACCCAACACTTTGAGGAAGGTATTCCAAGGGCTATGTTGCTAAATTAATATTTCAGATTCATTGAGCTTGGATCTTAGGATTCATCTCGTTCAGATCTAGAAATCAAAATTAAGATGGGTGGACGTGTGTGAATCAAAGAACAAAGAGATGGATAAATAATGTTATGATTTCATAGATATTGATAAACAAGTTACAATGAGAATCATAAATGGCTAATGAAATCAAACCCACCCAAAGGAGAGGAATTCTCCTTGGGTGGTGATTTACACCATGAAAAACACACACACAAAAGCCACACATGCAAAATGCACTAGTGGGTCTATTTATACTAATATTACATCATGACCTAATTTTGACTTTTCTTGATGTTGACTTTGTCTTGCATTTATTTTCTTCTGATTATCAATTTGGTCTCTGAACTTGTATAATGAGATCTTTAGTCGGTTATGATTATCACTTGGTAGGCTTCAATTTATTACATTGTTGAACCCCAACAATACTCCCCCTAAACTAGTGCTTGCCAAACCTTGAACTTGAAGATTTTCTATGTCACATGTTTTCTTCATTGACTAATGATCTGACACAATTCACTGTTGTTCTCCCCCTTAGATTAAGCTTCTCCTAATATATTTCTAACAAAGGTTATAATCTTTTAAGAATACTTCTTGGTATTGGATATGGGTTGTATCACTCTTGGATTACAGTTCATATCACAACTCAAGGATTAGAATGTATTAGGCATATGATGAGGCTTTGAACTTCAATAAACTGCATCAGAAACATGAATCAATGTTGAACACACTTCCACTCTTTTGAAATAACTTGATAGATGACATTCTTCAGATAATGAGTATTCCCCTTTGATTAAAGTCTATCTAACTGTCCGCTCAGTGGTCAGACACAGGTGCAAAACATCATCAATGAATGTGAGCCCAAGTACTTTAGAAAGGGCATCTGACAGTTGTACAAGTCCCTGGATGAATTTGTGAAAAAGTGACCAAAGTTGATTTCTATACCCTTTTTTTTGGTTTCATGATCAAAATGGATGTGCTTGTTGGTTGTTATCATCCATATTTATGTTTCTCTTTTCTTTTTTAAGTCTTGTTCATCAGCTGTCCATAAGCATTTCTTGCAACACATCCGTATTTCTTTGCTAACTCATTCGTATTTGTTTGCAAAGAATCTGTATTTGTTTGCAAGGCTTCTACATTTGATTTCAATGCATCCGCATTTGTGCTTAAAGTACCTGCATTTGTTTACAAGTCAACCGCATTGGTGACAATGCATCCGCATTTGTTGCCAAGTCATCCGCATTTGGTGATAAGCCACCCGCATTTGTGTATAACACATATGCATTTGTGAATAACACATCCGCATTTGATCAAGCTTCATCCGCATTTGTTTTTGTTCATCCGCATTTGTTTTGAGACTTAAACAAAATTCGATTTCACACTGCAGTGCAGGTCGGGAAATCAGCAATAGCTTCCATTTCTTCATCTTTTCTTTGTTTTTAATGATAATCGTGTTCAATTGCATCGAATTTTTGGAATAATCGAGGGAATGATTATTTTTCAAATCGTAGATCTGATGATTTTTCTTCTTGATTTTGAGATGAAAAAATAGGTTTTTTCCTTTTTTTATGATAATCTTGTTCAATTGCATCGAATTTTGAAGGAATAATCATGAAAATGTTCACGACTCTTCAAATTGTTCCATAGTTGAACAGATTTGTTGGTTTTTCTTCCGATTTTAGGTATGAACAAGGACTTTTTTCTTTATTTTTTTTCTTTTCTTCATTGTTTTTACATCATTAAAGATGAAATCAGATCCGAAAACTAGATAAATCTAGCAACCAACAGCTCTGATACCATTGTACTAAATCAATATTTCAGATTCATTAAGCTTGGATCTTAGGTTTCATCTTGTTCAGATCTAGAATAAAAATTAAGATGGGTGGACATGTGTGAATCAAAGAACAAAGAGATGGATAATAACAATGTTATGATTTCATAGATGTTAATAAATAAGTTACAATGAGAATCATAGATGGCTGATGAAATCAAACCCACCCAAATGAGAGGATTTCTCCTTGGGTGGTGATTTACACCATGAGAAACACACACACAAAAGGCATACATGCAAAAATACACTAGTGGGTCTATTTATACTAATATTACATCATGACCTAATTTTGACTTTTCTTGTTGTGTTGATGTTGACTTTGTCTTGTATTTGTTTTCTTCTGGTTATCAATTTGGTCTCTGAACTTGTACAATGAGATCTTTAGTCGGCTGCGATTATCATTTGGTAAGCTTCAGTTTATTACATTGTTGAACCCTAACATATGTCAACTCCACCCCAAGGAGCTTCAAATTATATTATTAGGTGGAGGTATGATGCTGACAAAAGAGCCCTCATACTTCAAAGAGTTCAAGGGAAGCAAGAAGTTTTTAATTTTCAGACCTTGAACTTCTATGAAGGTATCAAGACAGAATTATTGGAGAGTTTAGTTATAGAAGAAGACAAAGGCAATTAAAAAATATCATTGGTCAACTGGATGTTGAGGTAGACCCTGAGATTTGCTTTAAAGAGAAAACCTTGACTGAAGGCCTAGTGATAGAGCCTGAGAGCCCTGTCACACCAACAACTACTTTAGCAATTCATTCCCTTAGTGAAACACCTGCTGGTGAGGTGTATCACAACCTCTCTCTGGCCAGAGCATGGATGCTAATCCAAGCAATGAAGGCCAAAGCTCTCTCCACCCTGAGTCACAAAGGTCTATGGGTGATAAAAGGAAAAGGAAAATGACTCCTAAGAAGATTAAGGAGGAGGAGAGAGAGGAACAGGATGCTAAGGGGAGATATTCTACTAGGTCTTCAGGCTTCATGCAAGTTACAATCAGGGTTGGCTCCAGACCTGATACTCAAATTAATAATTAAGGAAAGTCAAAATGTCTTACTTACAAACCAGAAACTATGATCTTAATCATATCATCTCTCTTCCCATAGATGAATTAAATAAATGGGCAGACATGGAAGTGTCAAGAGAGAGAAATGAAGTAGAGGATGCAAAGTTGCTCCTCCAAATTAAAGAGGAAAAAAAAAGAAACAACTGTACAAGCATGTTCCTACTCTCTCTCCAGTTCAAGAAAGTCTTGTTCAAAAGATTGTGGCAACTTCACAACCTCAGGTAGACAAAGAAGTTGAAAGGCAAAATATGATTAACTACCTAACTAACACAGGACTCTACCAGGCAGTTGTACTTCTTCCCTTGTCCTTCGAGTATATTGAGTTTGAGTATCTCAAACAACTTGAACTTCAAGTACTCAAAGAACAAAATGCAAAAAGAGAAAGATGAGGGAAGAAGCAGCCAAGTCAAGAGTTATCATCCAAAAGAGTATGAAGAAGTCTGCTAATAGGCAGATGATGATGAGCTTTTTTAAGCTGTATAGATTCTCCAGAAGGAGACTTGGCCCTATGTCTCTATCCACCATGGATGAGCACATAAGGGTGATCAAGAAGAAGATTATAAAAGGAAAGCTCATTGATTTACACTCCCCATCAAGTCAAGCCCCTCAAGCAGTGGAGGTTAAGGTTGAACTTTTGAGACAACACAACCTGGACCTCCTACTGAGTCTTAGCAAGCTTCATCTTATGATCCACAGCAGGGTCAAACTCCCTCTCCCTCTGAACCTGTGAGGGAGGTAGACCCAACTAAGAAAGATAAGACAGAACAACAAGGTACTACAGACTAGTCTTCTCAGTTAAAGTTCCCAAAGAGGAGGAAAATGATGGCTTCTACATCCAAGTCAAAGAAGAAGAAGAAGAAGAAGAAGACAGAGTCATTCACCTCCAGACCTTAGGATGAGCCAGAACATCCTGAGAAATTGCAACAAGAGGAAGTTTAAACAACTCTAATTCAAGTAGCTACTATTGCATCAGGAAGACCCATCTTGTCTTGGACTTATTCTACTAATCTGGAAAGATGGCATGTAATCAGAGATCAAGGTATTGAAGATGTCTACACATAGTAGGACATGTTTAATCCACCTCTACATGATCTCTTTAAGATAAGAAGATACTATAAGAGTCTGAGTGATCCTGACCATTTGATGAAGAAAGTCATGGTCATTATCATAATGAGGATTATCAACATCTAAGATCTTCAATGTTTTGGTAGCATCAACCTAGGGGGAATTTGTAAGGTTTTATGTAAGGCTAATGCACCTAAAACATTCAAAGTCTTTCCTGCATGCATGCACTGAAGTACATAAGTAGAAATGCTTCGGAAGTTTTACATCATGCACTAGAAATATTCTAAGTGTAAAATCTTCTGAAGCCAAAAGTGAAGTCTTTTAAAGCTTCAAAGACAAAGTCTTCCAAAGCCAAGAAGTGAAGACATATTATCTTCTGAAGACTTTTGAATATATGCTTTATCTGATGTACTTTACCATAAAGTTGAACCACTTTCTGCTAAAACTCTGTTCTGTCACCAATTTACATAAGTTGGTGAGAGGTCTTAAGTCTGTGCTTTTTACTTACTTTTATCATTTTTGTAATATATTAGGATGTGAGCTATGTCATGTCATAGTCACTGTCACTAATCAAAAGACAATCTGTCTTTTGACTCTACATTTGATTTATTGTCTAGTTCAAATGTATCCAGCTGGCCTTCTAAGTATGGCCGACTATAGGATATAGTATAAATTATCTCTGGTCCTTGTATCTCTTCTTATGCTTTTTACACTTGTAAAAAACTTGAGAGCAATATACAACATTTTTGAAAATCATATACTTGTCTTGTGTTGTTTTAAGTTGTCTCATATTTTGCTTGTGTTCTAGTATCATTCTAGTGTGTTATCAGTTATCTATTTGATCTGTTAAGTGTTTTAAATCAACTCTCCTCATTATGTGTTTGTGTTGTAAATAGTCAACCCCTCTTAAAAGATCTTGCAATAATGGTTATCGAAAAAGGGTTTTAAACTAAAATAGGAAGTTTTATGGAGCATTGTGTGTGAAAAAATCAATCCCCCTTATATTATAATTATAATGATCTATAATGTATGCATGACCATCACGTATGATCATAGGAGTTGTTCCAAGGAGTTTATAGTGTAACTTGGTCCTGCCCTTCATGCGATAAGGCATGTGTTATTTATACCAACGCTTAGGATTGGTGATAATGGTAGCTTCTTGGATATGTGACACACGTCCAATCCCTTATGGGTCAAATATTATTCGTGATCTTTGGATCCAGTAATTTAGGTTCAAGTTTACACCAACCAAAAATATGTTTGATGTAAAGAATTTCTTGATGATTTTGAAAAAAAAATCACCCTTATTAAAATTATTATAGTTAAAACATCTCACCCGCATGTTCTAGGGCTATAATTCATATATAAAAACAAAAAAAGAGCTTAAAACATCGAATACTTGTACAAAATCTCAAAAAGCATAACTATTACAATGATCTAATTTTTGAAATGATGGAAGACTCTTCGTTGTGAATATATTGCGTTTAACTCATTTTCTTATATTTAACTTATTCACTAATAAACGAAGATAGTTTGATGTACGTGCCATGTTGATCAGCAGCTCACTTGAAGGATACGAACATCCCATGGTAATCCTCAAATCATTTTTTTATATTTAGTATTGTTTTGTTTTCATCAAATTACAAGGATGATGTATGTGTGGATGCCCATATCTAAATTTTTTGCAATCAAGTTACAGTTTAAATCTAACAATCAATGTGTGATAGAAATATGTTCAGTTAAAGTAAAAGAAAAAAAACAACAAAACAAACAAACTAGTTAAAATCTCAACTAAAGAATGTGGCTTCTACATTACCCATCATGATGCAAAGTTCATGAATAAACTAGAAACAACATAACAAACCAAACCAAACCAAAACATCATTTTAAGGAAGGCTAGATTAGATACAACCTGGGATTTCCCCAGGCACTGGAGCCAACTGATTAGTATTGAACCTTTCTTCATCATAAAAAGTGGCACGTACAACCCTACCACCGAAAAATCGACCTTCAAGATCAACAAGTGCTTTTGTTGCTTGCTCTGATCTCTCAAACTGCACAAATATTCTAACAGCTTCATCAACAGGGAAGCTAGGCTCTGTTATTTCAAATATCAACACCCTTGTCACTGTTCCATATTTTGAGCATTCCTCAGCAACCTCAGCTTCTAGATCATCATCTACCTCCCCAGGACCCACCTTCAAACAGAAACAAAGATATATAAGAAAAAGAATTTGTTTCTTCTTATACAATCTGATTTCAAAATGACAGAAATAAACAAATAAAAAAGAAATGGTCAGATTCACTTGTGATATACACCATGCTTCTACAACATTGGTGGGTTGGTTCTAAACATAGTTATTACAGAAGCAATGCATTAAGAAACTCCTTGATGATTCATAATTGCACAGCTCATGTAAAAGAAGCAAAAATAGAGCAATAACTGATGTTTGGCTGCAAGTCCTATCTTAAACACCCTACTTTATTTTTATGACAATGGAGGGCTTAAATGTGATTCTCAAGCAAATCAATAACCCATGTAACTTTGGTAAATGGTTATCGAGATCTCATGTATATAGCGTACAATTAGGGGTGTTCAATATTTGGATTCGAGTCAGATATCAATGATTCGAAATTTCACATTCAAATTCGATTCGAATTGACGTCTAGTTATCAAATTCAAATTAAATTGCGAATTTGTGATTTTCAATTCGAAATAGAAATACATGCACTTACACATTTATTTAATATATTAATTTAGAAATATGTATATGAGAAATTAAGAATTAAAAGTTTAAAAAATATACAATCTAAAATTTTAAATTCTAATTGGTACACTTCTTATTCGAAAGTTTGAATATTTTTATGTTATATTTGTTTATTTATTTTGAGCATTTGAAATTAAATCTTTCCATAAATTTTGAAAATATTGTTCGAGTAATTAATTTTTTACTAAATACAAACAAATTTAAATTCGATTTGGAACTCGAAAAAATTTTCGAATACGAACTGAATTTGAATCATGCCTGAAAGTTTTGTATTCGATTTGATTTGAATTCGACTTATATTTTTCGAATTCGAATCCTATATGGATGTTTCAAAATATGACTTATTCGATTTGATTAACTCGAACCTAACTATATTTGGCTAAATTTTCATTTGACTACCAAATATGATTTGTCTGCAGGTCCTATGTTAGATACCCTACTTTCTTTTTGAGACAATGAAAAGTGAGTGTATTTCAAAAGTAAATCAATAAGTCGTGTAACTTTGGTAAATGATTTTTGATATCTCATTCACAAATTTTTATTGTATATATAGGGTATAATATGGGTCCAAACACATTTACCTACAAAATAGTAATATAATAATACAATATACAGCTAATACACTCCTGTAATCAAAACGGGAGGAGGTCAACTATTGAGATGGGATCGAATATCTTCAAAAAGAACTAGTGGAATACCCTTTGTGAATATATCATCAATCTAGAAGCAAGATAGAATGTGGAGGACATAAACTTGGCCCCGAGCTACCTTCTCACGAATGAAATGAATGCCTGCCTCAATGTGCTTTGTTCTTTGGTGTTGCACCGAATTTATGGACATAAATACCACACTCACATTGTCTCTATAAACAAGTGTTGCCTTGGATGGAGGATAATTTCACATAATAAGTTTTGGACCTAAAAAGTTATATAGGCGACACTTGCAACACCATGTATTCCACTTTAGCACTAGATCAACATAATGTAAGCTTTCTTTTAGAGGACCATGAAAGAAGGTTGTCCCTATGTAAAATCAATAACCAAAGGTGGACCTTTGGGTATTCGGGCAACCAGCCCAATCAGTGTATGAAACGATTAAATGGGTAGATGACGTATGAATGGTTAGCCCATAAGTTATAGTACCTTGAATAAAACGCAAGAAGCATTTTAAGTGCATTCATATAAGTTAAGGGGGGGTGGGGTCAAGTATATGCATGCAGGCCGGTTGAACCGCATAACTAATATCAAGTCTTGTGATGAGATACTACAAAGCCCCACGCAGTTGTTGATATTTAGTGTCGTTATCAAGGTGCCAGTTGTGGAGCTCAACAGTCGATATCTATAGGAATGACTACGAGTATTGCAAGTAGTCATAGCTACACATCGAAGAATTTCACTAGCATACTTCTATTGGCGCAAAAATAAGGACTGATTAGCATGGCGCATGATTGCTAACCCAGAAAATAACTTATAAATCTAACGTCCTTCATGGAAAATTATTAGACAAAAGGTTTATAAAAAGGTGTCAATGAAAAAGTAACCAATAAAATATCATCCATATAAAGTAAAATGCAAGTTGTGTCATGACCATGGTGATAGACAAACAAATCAGCTTTGTCAAAAACCCAAACAAGAAGCGTACTGACAAAGCGCTAATACCACGCTCGTGGCACTTGCTTTAGACTGTAGTTGGTGTTTTTTCATCAAACGCATGTAATCAAGAAATTGTATCCTTGAACCCTATAGGTTGATGCATGTACACAGTCTCTTTTTAAGTTTCCTAAAGAGAACCATTCTTAACATCTAATTGATGTATAGGCCAAAATTTCCAAACCAGAATGCTAAGAACTGGGCTTGAAAGCTGGCCAATTGACCACGTTTCTAAAAGTTAATCACAATCAAAACAAAACTTGTTGTGAGCGACCGTCACATACCAAACAAGCATTATACCGTTCCAATGAGCCATCCAAACCCATCTTATGGCTAAATATCCAAATACCATGGTTTTAAAAATCGGTTGAGGCGTGCGCCTCGAGGCGAGACGCCCAAAAAACGAACATGAGGCGAGGCGCCCAAAAAACGAACATGAGGCGACGCCTCAGGGGGTTATCTTGTATGTGCGCCTCAGGGGGCTGAGGTGGTAAGGAAACCTACGCCTCAGGTGCACCTCAGGCGCGCCTTAGGGTGTTTTGATGTTTATTTTCGATATTTTAGACCCTTTGTCATTTTCAAACATTCCATGTCTTTTTAATGTGTGTTTATTATGTTTTTGATGAATCTAATGATGAAATTAGTTTGTATTTTATTATTTATAAGATATATAATTTTTATATTTATTTTTATATTTATTTTTATTGTATATGCTTGTGTACGTGGATGATATCATCTTGACGGGTAACAATCCACAACAACTTGAACATATGGTCACGAACCTTCATCGCATGTTTGCTCTGCGTGACATGGGGTCTGCTTCATATTTCCTTGGCATTGAACTTGTTAATCAAGGACGGGATGTGATATTATCTCAGCAAAGGTACATTCAAAAGCTGCTTACTCGTGCTGGCCTTGATCGAGCAAAGCCTGTGAGGTCTCCCATCACAACCACTGCAAATCTTGCCATGGGTGATACTGCCTTGTTTTTTGATCCAGTTAAATATCAGCAAACTGTCGGTGCTCTTCAATATGTCACCTTGTCCCGACCAGATCTCACTTTTGCGGTTAACAAAGTTTGTCAGTTTATGCATGCCCCGACCGAGAATCATTGGTCGGCAGTTAAACGCATCTTGCGTTACTTAAAAGGTACTATGGCTTATGGTCTCCTCATCAAACATGACTCGGACAATCGTGTTCATGCTTACTTTGACGTGGCTTTCACCACTCTTCATGCATTCTCTAATTCTGATTGGGCTGGTTGCCCAGATGACCGGCGATCCACGAGGGGATATGCTATATATTTGGGGTCTAATCTTGTTTCATGGTCTGCTCGAAAACAAAGAACTGTCTCCCGGTCATCTACAGAATCTGAATACAAGGCATTAGCAGGTACTGTGGCTGAACTCACTTGGCTTCAATCCTTTTTACATGAGTTGTGTGTTCAGGTTATATCTCCACCTACATTATGGTGTGACAACCTTGGTGCCACTTACTTATCATCTAATCCCGTGTTTCATGCTCGTACAAAACACGTGGAAGTGGACTTTCACTTTGTTCGTGAAAAGGTCACACAAGGGAAACTTTCTGTTCAATTCATTTCCACAAATGATCAGATTGCAGATATCTTCACAAAGCCTCTTGCCTCTCCGCGTTTTCTTTTTCTTCGATCCAAGCTAATGGTCATTCCCCGACCTTAGCTTGCGGGGAATATTAGACAATATATTATATATATAGGGGCTAGAGTGTAATTGTCTTTGTTATTTATATCCTTGTTGTCTCTTCATGATATTGCAATAATATACAACCAGATACATTCTCTGATTCAAGCTTATGCCTCGGTTCGCCTCGAGGCTCGATTCCGTACTTTTAAACCTTGCCAAATACTTCTCATAATATTCATGTTCGGATGCCTACTAATCCCCATGTCTTATTATCGATAAGAGCATGAAACTCATCAAGCATGACGCTCTTCCAATCCGGGTTAGTGATAGTGATGCTGAAGGTGATGACATGGGGCTCAAAGGTAATAGACTGGTTAGGAGTACGGGTGTAAACGAGTCGAGTCCAAGCCCGCTTAGGCTTGAGCTCGGCTCGTTTTGGTTTTAGAAAGCTCAAGCTCGAGCTCGGCTTGTTTATAGTTTTATTTATAAAGCTCGAGCTCGGCTCGTCTAGAAAAATATTCAAGCTCGAGCTCGGCTCAGGCTCTGCTGATGTATTGTTAAATTATTATATTTTATTTTTTTATAGTTATTTTTATAATTATTTATAATTATACTTTTTATATATAATATAATATATGCTATTTAACTATTTTTTATCGTAATAATATATTTAATAATATAATTTATGTAAATATGTATTTATATATATTAATATGCAAATAAAAAACTATATAGACAAAAAGCTCATTTAGGCTAGCGAGCCAGCTCGAGCTCGATATCTGAAGCTCGGACTCGTTTAGTAAACGAGCAATGATCTGAGCTCGAGCCCGTTTAGTAACGAGCAATAATCTGAGCTCGAGCTCGGATTATTGCTCGTTTAAGCTCGGCTCAATTCGAGTTTTTTTCTAGCCGATCTCGAGTAGCTTGTGAGCCGGCTTGGCTCGTTTACACCCTAGTTAGGAGAGGTTGAGTATGAAAGAATGAAGGATATAAAAGGATGGTGATTAAGTGTATAAACATTTCATACTAATGAAAGTGATTTGAGGAATTTGAAATGGAAAAATGGTCTTGTCAAAGATGACGTGTCGGGAGAGAGAGATTTGATTAAGCGAAAATATTGTGGTACTAATAGTCATGATGATTATACTGAAAGAAAGACGCAAGATGAGGAACCTTTTTAAAAGTTTGTGTATGGCAGTGGAGGGTATTAGTGGATAGCATGATAGGTTATGTATGGAGGCTCGATTGATATTGGGCCCGGTTCATTTAAGAGACTAAATTAGTGGCAGCGGATTAAAGAGACATGCAGCCCAGTTTTAATTTATTCCTAGCCCACTTATGTTTTCTTGGGGAATACGATCTGTATCCTTAATCTGTAATTATAAATATACGTCTTATGCTTGTAATTCCTCATCACGACTATCAAGAGACAAAGCAATAAGAAATCCCTCATTGCAACAAAGTGGATGTAGGTCACACGTAAGTGGTACCAGAGCATCAAACTCGTGATTATAGTTCATTCTTCCCTTTGTTTTCCGGGAGTCAGGGAAATCCAAACCAGCGATCGCAAATCAGGTGTGACACACACAAAAATCAGATCAATGGTAAAGTTGCCAGTTTAGGTTTTGGCGTTGGATGTCATTTGCCGCCCTATTAACTAGCGGTCACCGAAGAAGTCAGCCGTCCCCAGATCCGCCATCAAGGAACAAGGAAGAGGCTCTTGTGTTCACATCGATCAATGGGAAGATGCTGGCTTTTATTTTGCATCACACCAAGAAGAAAAGAAAAGAAAGAAAATAGTGGTGTGTTTGCATCAATCAACCAAAAAGAAGAAGCAACAACCAAAGGTTGTTCTTGTCCCCATCAAGCAATCAAAAGAAAGCAAAGACGCTAGTTGAGAGCCCATGCGGTTCATTCGTTTCGAGCAGTCAATCCGATCAGAAAAGAAGCATAATCAATTGTTTAGTTCCTTTTACTTTAGTTCATCTTGATTATTGGTTGATTTGATCATTGATCTTGGTTGATTATTGTTATTGGTTATTAGTTACTAATTCAATTATGGGGTGGTGTGATTGTCGTGGGATTTGATTTGTTTGTCTAAAAGCCAAGATTAGCTTATTAGATGTTTTGTGAACGAGAACAATAGGTCGAGTCCTCTAACATTGTTCAGTAGAATAGCTATTAAGTTCAAGCCTGAGAGATTGTTATGTCTGGTCACTGTTTCTCAATCTTGTTTGTTTCTTGTTTAGTCATTTTGAAATGGCAAAAGATGGGAGGGTTCTGATTGAGAAGTTTGACAAAAAAAATTTGGGTGGGTGGAAAGTACAAATAGAAGATTTAGTGGTTCAAAATAATTTGGATATGGCATAAGGTGAAAGACCAAAGATAAATAAAACCAAAGGAGTGGTAGCCTTTGCATAAGAAAGCTAAAATTGTTATTATATTGTCGTTGTCAAAGTATGTTGCGTAAAACATTCTGAAGGGGAAAGGTATAACGGATGCATTGTCTAATACGTACGAGAAGCCTTCAGTTGAAAAAAAGTCTTCCTGATTTGAGATTTAAGAGCTAGTTAATACAAGGATGAAGTAATTTTCATTTACGAGAAGCCACCAGGTGCAAATAAAGTCTTCCTGATTCAAGAGCGGGTTAATACAAGGATAAAGGAAGGAATTTCCATTATAGTGCACCATCAATGATATAAACTTGATTTTGCCCAGACTTGGTCATAGGAATCAAATTCAAGATGAAGCTCAAGTTTTATTACAAGCTTGAAGAAAATGTTAGCTTGAAGAAAATGTTAACTTAGTTTGGGCATCATGGGCATGAAGTAGGTAGTGGAAGGTTGTCATAGGTAATCTCGTGGTAGCTCGTGGACACAAGAAGAAATCTTTATACATGGTAAGTTTACCATCAAAGGATCATATTACAACACCTATGAAGAAAAAGGAAGTTTGGTTCATGAAATCTTTTGAAAGGAAGGTTTGCTTTCTAAGAGAGAAACCTAGAGCCAATGTGAAGATTGCGAAGAAACGAATTCAGAATTGAACCAGTGGACCTCGTAGAGCTCTATTTTTAAAGATGAAGCCCTAATCGAGGGTAGCTTTTAAGCTCGAGCTCAGCTCAAATAAAGAGTTCATTTAGGCTCGCAAGGTTGTTCAAGCTTGATATCTAAAGTTCGAGATTGTTTATTAATTGAGCCCTAATATAAGCTCGAGCTCAAGCGTTCTTCTCAAGTTATTCGTGAGCCAATCTTAAGTAACCTACAAGCAGATTAGCTCATCTACTTCCCTAATCATAGATAGAGTTGGTTTACCTCCTAAATGTAAACACCGAGAGAGCTAGGTAAATCTAAAAAACCTATTAATCTATCTTTTTGCTCTATTTCTTTTTTGGGCATTCTAATATCAATTTGCTTCTCTTTTCAAATAAACATTGGTATTAACAATGTTGCAAAAATCAGGATCAATAGGCGATTAATCAAAAATCAGAGTATCATCTTGTAATCTTTTGCTAATCAGCCAATTAATCGCTAGGCGGTCAACGGTCAAAATCGGACCTAGGCGGTCAACGGAGGTCAAAATCGGACCTAGGTGGTCAATGGAGGTCAAAATCGGACCTGGGCGGTCTTAATCGGCCAACAATCTGTGATTTCGGCGAAACTCCGGTAGGGTTCCGATTAACTTCAAAAAATCCAGCCAAATTTTGGAAATTCCGGCCAAATATGTGTATTTATATATAAAACTGAACTTTTTTATTAAATTTACATATGAAAATGTGTGTATTTATATATAAACTGAAAAATATATATAAAAATCCCAATCCGATTACTCCCGATTAATTGCTAGTCAATACCCCACCGCTTGACTAGTGTCTAGCGATTTTTACAACACTGCTGGTATATGATCTACTCCTTTTCTATTAATTTAAGGTCATGTAAAGAAGGATGTAACAGACTTAAACATTGTAGACTATAGTAAAAGAAATCAAAAGTCAACAACGTAACGATACTTCACCGTTCAACAACTTACGCTCCTCTTTAACCTTTATGATCAATCATTCAACATCGCAAACCTTTATTTTAGACATGTTTGTTTATGATTCCCTTAGGTTTCTCATTTTGATTCACTCAAGAGTTACTATTAGTGTTTTCTGAAATGATTGTGTCATGCTTAACATTGACCATCTTAAAACAATGTTCTTCTATAATGACAAGGTAGCCTAAGAGTAGTCTTCATAAACTCTTCTCTTCAATGGAGAGAGATTCAAAAATAAAATAATATAAAATTTATCTAGTCATCATTTTGTTTCTTGCTACAATTATCTTTTACTTGGAAGCTTATAACAATGATAATGATGATGGCAAAAGAATGAACAGGGCAGATTTAGGGCAGATTATGTAGGTCTATAGTTATTGTGCCAGTTTGCACCGGATAACATAGAAGCTTATGGGACACCCATAATTAAAGAGAAAAATTAGATGATAATAAAGACCGTCAAAAAAGTACAACATTCAACATCCATATCATATAATAGAACATGAGTCAAATTAACTTACAATACATAGAGATTTTAAAATTGTAGCCAATATATTATTATAAAGTTTCTAGAGAGTCAGACCTAGATTTATATAGTGTTATAAAAATCGTTAGGCGCTAGCCCATCGGTAGGGTACCGACTAGCGATTAATCGATTTGGGATTTTTATATACAATTTTCAATTATATATATAGACACGCACACACATACATTTTAATATGTAATTTTTTACAAAAATGTTTAGTTTAATATACATACACCGTAAATTTAAATTTTCACCGGGAATTTTTAAGTTAGCTGGAATCACGCCGGCTTCGGGAAAACGTCGATTAAGAGCCGACTAGGGCCAATTTATCCCGATGTTGACCTGTGTTGACCGATTAGCGAATTTAGGTGCCAACTAGGCAAAATCTTAGCAGGAGGGTCTCAATCTCTAACAAGTAGCCAATTAATCGCTCGACTAGTTTGAATTTACAACATTGGATTTATATAGCTATTTATCCCATGATCTTCGTACATTGAGTCATTGACTTCCACATAGCCTTCAGTCTTACAAATGTATGCTTCTCATGGCAACTTAATGGAACAGGGTTGCAAGTAAAAGGATGCATCTTATCACACACTTAATTGAGACCCAGCTTTATGCATGTAAAAAGAGGGCTCACAAATTGTAGGAAAAATAATGTTTTGCCGGACTTATTCCTTACGACAAGAAACAAAATCACCTAATGTTAATGGCTCGAATCTTTACAAACATCAATGATGGTACGCCAAAAAGCCACCAGCATTAAAAACATGGTGATTCCTCCTAAAGAAAAGTATAAGTTTGCAGAACATGGTCTAAGTTTTATCATTACAATTTACCTAACAACAATAGCAGGACTATTAACAAGGTATGTACTATGATCGCAAATAGTTTCAGTATTATTTACACTAGAAAATGGCTTTTAAGGACACACACATATCCTGCAGACCAGATGAGTCTGTCCATGGCTGGTAACACAATATGAAATAATATTGCACATGATCACTGGTTTTCCAATATATACTTACTATAAGTATAAAAGATTAAGTTGTTTTCCATGGAAACAGACCCGTGTAATGGAAGTTTCGACCTTTCCTTATAGTTTGAATGTTTAAAAGTCTTTTTCACTCCTATGCCCAAGTATATCATATGGTTATTCATGTGGTGAAATTATAGATGGCATTGTGTGTTACTAGGCTTACTGTTATTTCAAATTCGAGAACAATATCTATCGAGCTCCAGCTAGGGCAGTCAGAATTACTTACCATGTTGCGAAGAAGAACAACGCGAGTGGGCTGACCATTGATGCTAACACCTCTTGTTTTCTTTTCTGGGTGCTGCTTAGGCTCGGTTGCATTCACAATAACCCCAGCTCGCCTATCAGTTTTCTTGGCCATTAGAGGAGTGGTGATCCCCTGCTCCTGTTTACCAAGTCCCTGCCCTGCTTTCCATCCCATTTTGGCCATCATCCGCTGTGCAGCAGTCATCTGGCCACCAGCACCAACACCCAAACCTCCTGTTTCAGACTTTTCTATACAGAAGCCATCAGCGTCGGCATGGGAATGAGCATGAGCAGACGGAGGGGAAGGAGACCTCCTTGGCACAGCAGCAGTCATGGCCGCACGCCGCTTCCAGGCTTCCTCGCCGGAGATATGGAAATCATTGCCCCTCTCTTTCTCCTTACTTTCAATGTCCCTCTTCTCCCTTTCCTCCTCCGCCTCCTCCTCCGCCTGTCGTCTTCTGTCGATCTCCCTCTTCAACTCAGCCTCCGCGGCTTTCCTTTTCCTTTCCCTCTTGTAGTCGTCGTAGTCATTAGGCCTGGCGGGGTCGTACTCCTCCATCACCGAGGACGTTACGCCCACAAGGGCCGGCTGGAACCTCGTGGTCACATCGGGCGCCGGGGCTGAACTTACGCTTCTCGATTTGATCTGCTGGGGTTTCATTAGGGTTTTGGGGGCCGGTGCATGTGAAGACGACGGCTTGCGTAGAGTCGGGGGCGCCATTTTGACAGAGCTAGACCAAACATTGGGTGAGGGATTGGGGGTTTTCTTTTGAGAATCTTCATCCGTGGAAGGAGGAGGCAGATCTCCGTATAATCCACCAAGCATTCTCCGCCACGATCTCACCAACAAACACAAATTCGTGATCTCGAATTTCAGATGATGGGGCTTTCGCACGCACCAGGGCTCATCACTTGGTTGGAGTATTCACAATCCATGCCGGGATCATTATTTATAATTACACTGAACATTAATTTTCTTTACTTTTATTATTAAATTTTATTTTTTATTCATTCACAAAATCTTTCAAATATATTAAAAAATTTATTCGAGTTTTACGGTGTTTCCTCAAACGATACAATTCTCATTCCCATAAATTATCTATCTCTTTCAATCACATTCACTCACAAACATCAATCATAATAACAAAAAGAGTAAATTACTAGTTTATCCAATTGAATATTAAATTAAATATAAAACATATAATGCAATTACGCACAATATGAAATACAAGACATACATAAAAACAATAAAGTATTAAATTAATAAAAATCATGAAGTTATAAACTTTATAAATATATAAACACGCTTCATTTGTGATTCACTGTTATATCAATGTGTTATAATTATCTCACCCGTTGCGTTCTCGTGTTTACGTTATAAGTGGGGGTGTGACCGACTGGCATTAGATTCATTAGTTATAGAAAATTAGGTGGATTATTCGATCTAAACTATAATCCAAGAACATTCATGTAGAATGCAAAATAGGAATACATGTGCATTAATATATATGTGTATGTTATGTGTACTCAATAGACAATACACATACTATTGACTATTGCCAATTTGAGAAAAAGTACTTATACTTTTTCCTACTAGGTCATGTCATGTGACTCACTTCTTGTTCCTCCACACGCACATATGGTTACATTTGATTCAGATTTGGAGCTTGAGGAGGTACCATTTGAAGGCGTGATAAATTCATCTACTGATAAGCAATCAATGCTTGAGGATGTGTTGTTTGACTCGTCGTATTCATAAGACTCGGTAACTCTAGCAAATCTAGTTATATTAGCACTTATTGTAGTTCCGGCAGTCCCAACAGTTCTAGAAGCTCCGTTAGTTCCTACAGCATCGTTGGCTCCTATAGTTGGATACTCTCCTCGAGTATGACCATAGGAATCCAATACCCATAGTACCGTTTAAGGTGAATGCTATGGGGCCACTTAGAAAGATGACCGCAACGAAGAGAGTTTTACCTGCCAACAGGGTTGTTATTTAGCCACCCGCACCAGCCAAGGGAAAAGGATCCGTCCCTACGTTAGAGGAAAATAACGAGTATTATTTCTTGAATGTTCATCTGGATTTGCCACCCCGCCCCTCCGGTTCATCCAGCGTGGCAAGACATGATAAACCTATTTGAGCGAGGCATTATGCTGAGAAGAATCTTATAGAGTTATTATTTTGTTTCATATTCAATATTTGAGTAATTATAAATTATGCTTGGGTTTTAACCTTTTGACATGTTGATTTTGGATTTGTTATTACTATGTTTGAATTAGATTGTACAATATTTGAAAACTATTCATGATATGAAATGTGTTGATGGTATCGTTGTTGAGTGTAAGCATGAGTAGTTAAGTCATAACTAGATTTGCTCGTTGATCTAAAACTTATAAATTATCTTTCATTGTACTAAACATGCCTCCTAGAAGAATAACTCATAGTGCTAACCAAGCCGTTGGAGCACCAAGAGGTGGAATATAATACTTGTAAATAAAAATTAAATAATAATATAACTAATAATAATAAGCATAACAATAAAGAAATAATATTTAGTATAAACAACCTGTACTAATATTAATGAGAAAAAAATAGAAACAAGTGGGTTGTGACCCACAACTTCTTATATTCACGCACGCGGACTCAAGATCCGAAGCCAAATCGTTATTCCTTTTGACCTAGTCTTCATCTTCTATGGGGTATTGTGGATTGATACACCACTACCTAACTCCCTCTATCTTCTCAAACAAATTTTTGAGAATATGGGAATGATGATCGCTTGTTACAACCGACTTCTGATCCAATGATTTTTAGCTCGATCTGCCCTCAATCGTACCTCATGATGCTCCTGACTTGGTTGTTCTCTTTCACGAGGGTAAATGATACATTATAAATATTCCTAAGGATATTTAGTTCATGAGGATAAAATTAACCTGTCGATTAAACGGATATTAGCGCGTTAATATCACGTATTTAAATCGTTTTAAGCGTTTTCTTGTGATGAACGATGTTATTATTATTTTAACACTAACAATATATGTAACTAAGTATTTCGTAATATTTTACCCATTAATCCAAGCGTCAAAAGCGTTTAAATTGATAATGCTAACGCATACGCGTTTATCACGATTTTGTTGTTCTTGCATGCGTAATTTATGGTTGATCGTTTGAATAGAGTTTGGAAGTGATTATTAGTGATAATACTGATATTTCATTGCCATTGCACTCAACATGTTGCAATTTTTATAAAAACTAGTTAATTTTAGCGTCAACTGTTTATCTGAATGTTAATTTGTAAGTTCGCATTAATTTACTTATGGGATGTTAAGCTTGTCTAGCTATCACTTGAGCTTAGGGTTACTGAGTTAGGTTTCAAATGAACTTAAATCTCTCAATGGACTTTATTGAGCCTAGTATATTCGTTTAATTTCAAAGTTGTCCCTTTTTAGGCTAGATGTTTCCATGCTTACATGTATGATTCGTGTGCCTCTAATAAGTTCAACTATAAAGCTTAAGACTTTAGAACTAGTTGGATTCTAGGGTTGTCACAACACATGTGTGTATATGCATGTGTTTATGTATATAGTATCATCACACAATAACAAAACGTGTTACAGTTTGAAAAACGAATTAAACAGGGAAAAAATCACAAAGGACTAGAGCACCTGATGTCATTGACGTTTAACACTCGTATGAACCACCTGTAAGGTTTCATATAAGGCTGTTGCAATCCAAAACATCTAAATAGTCTATCCCGCATGCATGCACACAGTGCTGAAGTTGAATGCTTTGGAAGTTTCACATTCTGCATTAGACAACATTCTGAGTGTGAAATCTTCCGAAGCCAAGACCAATATCTTCCGAAGCCAAACATGAAATATTCAGAAGCTTTAGAGACAAAGTATTCCGAAGCCAGTTTATGAACACATATTTCTTCCGAAGACTTTTGAGTACATGCATTATCTGATGTACCTTTTACCATAAAGCTTGACCACCTTTCCGTTATAACTCTGTTTGACTCACCAACTTTCACAAGTTGGTGAAAAGGTCCATGCTTTTGGTAAAACTGTACATTGAGGTCTTGAGTCTATTTATTTCTACTTTATGTACTTTTATCCTTTTTGTAATATATTAGAATATGAGCTATGGCATGTCATAGTCACTAGTCAAAAAGGCAATCTGCCTTTTGACTCTACATTGATTTTGTTGTTGTCAAGATCATGTATCCAGCTGGCCTTCAAAGTATGGCCGGCTGTAGGATGTAGTATAAAGTATCTCTGGTCTTTTGTATCTAAATGTATGCTTTGTAACACTTGTAACGAACTAGAGAGCAATATACAACATTCTTGAAAACCAAGCACTTGTGTATTTTGTTCTTGTTCTATCTCTCATTTACTTGTGTTTCTTAGTATCATTGTAACTGGTTACTAGTTCCCCATTTGATCTGTTAAGTGTTCTAAATCAATCTCTCCTCATTGCGTGTTATGTTATAAGTGACCAAACCCCCTCAAACGGTCCTGCAATTGGTATCAGAGCATTCCAGACTCTTGATAGTAAGATTTCACCATCTTAAGATCCCTCACACACAAAAAATACGTAACATCTCAAATGACAGCCATCACTAAAGCTGATATGGAAACTGGAACCATGATAAAGTCTCCACTGATCACTCTTGAAGATTTTGAACTTGGTTCCAAAGAATGGAAGGTTTCATCAAGTCTCAAGATTCCCAGATGTGGGAATCTGTTGTCTTAAGATCTTACATACCAAGCACCTCTTCAGCTGCTGCTGGAGGTGGTATGATTCCAAAGGCTATGGCTGACTACTCTGATGAAGATAGAAAGAGAGTAGAAATTGATCAGAAAGCCATGACAGCCCTTCAAACTGTTCTTCCATACTCTGTATACAGAGGTTTCAAGAAATGCAAAACAACTAAGCAACTGTGGGATGCATTGAAACTAATGTATGAGGGTTCTACTGAAGCCAAGAAGAACAAGAAGGATCTCCTGAAGCAGCAGTTTGAAAATTTCACCTTTAAAATAGGTGAACCATGACTCAACAATACTTCAGGTATGTTGAGATTATGGACACTCTAGTGGATGTTGGAGTGACTCTTGAAAATAGGGACGTTGTAAGGAAGTTCATGTCCTCTCTTCCTAGGCGATGGACACATTATTGTGTTATTATCAAGAGGACTGAGAACCTTAAGACTCTCACTTTGACTGAGTTGTATGGTATTCTCAATGGATACCTGTTAGGTCTAGGATCAATAGATCTAGTCCATTTTGTATAGGCTTAGAACTTGAATTAATATCTGTAATGAATGCTTATAATTCATTATTGTGTATGCATTAAATGTATAGGTTAACCCATATATATGTGTTGATTTATGTATGTTTGCAGGTAAAACATTATAATTAGTGAATTTCTGAAATTGACCAAGTGTAAGAAATATCTATGGATGAACATTTTGTTCTTCCGTAGATATGTTTCTTATAAGTAAATTACATCCGAAGATCTTTTGCGGATGAACAACCAGATCTGAAGATCAAGTTTGCTTCGGAAGAACAAGATTCCTATGGAAGAATAATTGCTTCGGAAGAACAAGTTTGCTTCGGAGAACAAGATTCCTACGGAAGAACAATCAACTACGGAAGACTATTCCTGTGGAGTCCAAACACTTGTATTCAAACAATACAAGTGTTACAAGTCAACAAGTCAACAAGGAAGTTATGCGAATCCCAAGAAATCTGATGATTCCATAACAGAAACAATTCAAATCGCAAGAGATCTGGTGTTTCCTTAACAGAAACATTATTGTCTATAATATGGATCCTAGGTTTCGAATCATTGACAACTACGACGGTCGAGACGACAATCATCCAAGCAACAACATCACAACCAAACATCATATCAAATCACACAAACCAAAACCCTAGCAACCGTCACATCATCAAACACTAAAATCAATATCATTCATTCATTCATTATTTATTTAATTGTAATCATTAACATCTTTTAATGAAATACATTTGAATTGAATTTTTTTGTCTGATCATTAGTTGTGTTTCATTCATTATGGTCATCATATTCTTGAATCACTATTGATATTGGAATTTAATACAAACAATTAAACCTGGTTAACATTGATTTTGCAAACATTGATTCTGCAAACGTTGATTCCGCAAATGTTGACTTGTCTTCAACCAACACTTATAATTTCTGATTGCCATCCTAGGATTCACAATACCAGATAGAGATGAACATGAAAGGTTCATCTGGTAACTCCAATAATCAAATGAGTTCAGCCCTACATGTGACTGAAAAAGATAGCATAGAACCTCAATATCATCTTATATGCTACCCTGACAACTCATAAAAGGGTCCTTTCATCACCTTCCCGAAGGCACCAAGAGAAAGCTACACTCAAGGAAGCCCATTCCAAGAGACAAGTTCTTCACATGCCTTTGTGTCTTCTGATGAAAGCTCATGCAACTTTCTATTCACCCTTGAAGACCTGGATTGTATCCATCCAGATGATCTGGAGTACATGGAGATAGTCTAGCAGATGGCTCTTCTCACTCGTAGAGCTAAGAAGTTCTACAAGAGGATAGGAAGGAAGTTTCCCAGCAATACAGCCAATGGAAATTTTGGGTTGGATAAAAGCAAAGTCAAGTGTTACAACTATAACCAAATAGGCCACTTTGCTAGGGAGTGCAAGGCACCAAGGACAAATGGTGGCCAAGCACAAACCAGACCACACTACATAAAGAAAGCCACCTAGAATAAGAAGCCAAGGTAGCAAGCTGCAGTTGTTGTTGAAGAAGGAGGCTTTGACTGGAGCTTTCAGGTGGAAGATGCATCTCCAAAACAAGCACTAATGGCTGACCATGATGAAGCAAAGGTATTGGAACATCTCTGTACACCTGAATGTATTGCTAAAGTTAATAGATACATGTCCTACAACTTAGAGATGAAATCTGATTTTGAGTCCTTAAATATCCTAAAATCTTATTGTAAAAGATCTAAAAATGACTATAAGTTAAATATAGAGGACTTAGAGAAAACTATTTCAGTTCTTAAACATGAACACACCAACTATAGGACTCAGATCAAAGATCTCATAACCAAGTTGACTGAATGCTAGGTTGAGCTTGTGATCAGCAAGCTAGGGTAGAAAAATGTGTTCTTGAAGAAGAGACCTTCAAGAACATTATATCCTCATCCTTGCATGCAAAAGTTTGTTATCAGAATAAGCAGGGACTGTGATCTAGTGAGATAACTCCTTCACACACAATCTTGTTTGTTGGATCCCCTAGTTGTCCTTTCCCAAGGAAGCTGTCAACCAATCCTTTCCGCAGATGGGATATAAGGGGGATTTCTCTGTAAAGACCATCAGGAAAGGGAAGGTCTTATCCCAGTGGAAGTACTTACTACATGTGGTCATCCACAGCTTGTCCAATAAGCATGGGGGTTAGGACCAGATTCCTGGAAATCTCTCCTTCATAGTGCATGGAATGGTTCAGGGGGTCAAGTTCAAGTACTCTTAGTTTGTTTATACAAATTTGCTTGCTAACTTGGACTCCTTAGAGTATTATATGTTTTCTAGATATGTTCAACATATTCTCAACTGTGAACTGGGCTCATAGTTGAGCGAAACAAATAATATTTTTAAATTGGGACATATGAAACCTGGCATCTTTAAAATTTTGAAGAAGCCAACTATTGTCTTCTCTGGGGTAGAAACAACACTTGTCCCCAAAATGTTAGAGCTCATTACTCAAGATGACAACCTAGCAACACAAGCTAGTGTTAAACCCACACCTTCCACCTCTCAACCACCAAAACAACCACAAATCACCCTCACCTACAAAAGAAAATCCAAACAAACCATCGCACAAGTTACTCAGTTTGTGCAGGCCCCCATACTACTACCCACACAGGAGGAAGTGAGCTCTAGAGCTCCCACTTCTCCTAAGAAGAAACCGCTCCCATTACTTTAACTATCAGTCCTAAGGTTCCTCATGCTCAGACTAATGAGCTTATTAGCCCAACAGCCTTAAGCCTTCACTCTGAGTCTCAACACTCTAGTGAACAACCTTCAGGGGAAAGTTACCATCCCCAGCCTTTAGATCTTAACCAACCAATCCCTAGCCTTACTTTCTATGATGATGAAGACTTGGGATTCAGTGAGTATCACGAGTCTCTCTTCTCTTCCCCTACTCAAAGAGAGATGAGTGCTCCTACTTCTCCCTTGTCTAGCCCACATCATCTACCCACTACTAAGGTGGATGTTCCTGACTCTGCTTAGGAAGTCCATATGGAAGAGGCTCTCACTTCTGCAAGTGATTACATCTTTAAGACCTCAACCATGGCAACTCAGCCCACTGATACTCCATCTGAAGTAGTTAGTGAGCAGAGGAAAAGCAACAGCCAAGAACATCATGCTGGTGGTGAGACTAAGGACTTTGGTCCAATTATCTCATCCCCCAATGAATCTATTGATGAAAAAGAGGGGAATCTGAGACTAAAGTGCAAAAACTGTCAAAAACATGCACCTATCTAGTCTCTAAGGTTAATCACTTGGAATCTCTAGTGACTACCTTACACAACATGGGCAATGATCAGCAACTTGAGATTTCTTATCTCAAGGAGAAACTAGCTGGGAGACCTTTAAGAAAAGCTCAACCAAGAACACAAGAACCTGTGAATGTGATTAACCTAACTCCTAGCTCACTTGTGCAAGAAGGTGATGCTACCAAAAAGGGGGAGAAAGTCATTACAATTACAGAACCTACGAGTTCTTCACAGAGCATGGACTTTAAAGACTCACCATCTTCACTTGCAACTGTCCATACTCAGCAACTTCCTTAAGTTCACATTGATGTGGACTTTATAGACTCCTTCATTTAGAGTCTTTTTGAGGAAGGCATTCCAAGGGTTGTGTCATCTCCACCTCAAGGAACTTTTAATTACATCATTGGGTGGATCTATGATACCAACAGAAGAGCCCTCATTCTTCAAAGAGTTCAAGGACAACAAGAAGTCTTAAATTTTCAGACTTTGAACTACTATGAAGGTCTTGACCTTGTCAACATGCCACTTGTCAATCCAAGCCAATCTAGACAAGCTGACAAGGTGGCTCAAAGGATTCAAGATAGGATTACTGAAGAGTTCAGCCTTAGAATGAGACAGAGGCAATCAGGCAATGTCATTGGTCAACTGGATGTTAAGGAAGACCCTGAGATTAACTTTAAAGGGAAAACCTTAACTGAAGGCCCAATAATTGAATCTGAGAGTCCTGTCACACCTAAAACTGCTTCAGAAGTCCATTCCTTTGATGAGACACCTGCTGGTGAAGGTGCATCTCAACCTCTCTTTGGCTAGAGCTTGGATGCTACACCAAGCAATGAAGGCCAAACCTCTTTTTGGCTAGAGCTTCGGAAGTTTCACATTCTGCATTAGACAACATTCTAAGTGTGAAATCTCCCGTGTTGGGTTTGTTTGACACATTATCAAAGAAGTTTAACCCTTTAAACTTGAAAACGCAGCGGAATAAAATCTTAATATCATGTTTATAATCTAAAAATTAAAACACATAACTTAATTTTAACAAACCCAAGAACATAGGATCATTTATATGTGTATGAACAAGCTATCAAGAAGAATAAAACAACCAAAAACACACCAAAGTTACAACCTTTGTAGAGCTGTCAAAAACATGAGATTTGTTGAAGATGGAGATGTCTTTGAGTGACCAAACACCAAGGATATGTGTCCTCAAGCTTCCATACCCACAAGCCTCAAGCAAGCACCCTTTTGCTAGGATTTTTGACACCAAAACGACCAAGAAGGGCTGAAATCTTATTTTCAGCTTTGATTTTCTTCAATAAAGTAAAGAGAAAACTTGTTCTTGGTAGTCCTTTGCATGTATGAGAGAGAGAGAGAGAGAGATAGGTTGAGTGTGTGTGTGTGTGTATTCAAGAGTAACAAGTTTCAAGACCAAGAAAACCCCACCCATAAAGGGACTGCCGAAAATTTGCTTTCAAAAGGGGGTTTCCTCCTTAAATTCATTAAACGTTTTATTTAACTTGTCACTAGTTAAGTTATAAAAATAACCTTTTATTTTTATAACTCTTACACACTTTATTACTTGATGTTACTTAACCAATTTAAATAACATTACAAATAATACCCTTAAACAAAATATCCCTATAAGTTGTTCTATCTCATATGCAACTTATTTAGAAAACCCATTTTCTAAATTGGTGTATTTATTTAATTGTATGATCATATCATCAATTAAATATTTATATTGGTGTTTGAAAGACAAATGTAGTACACTGCTATGTTTATACATGCATGTACCATTTGCACTACTTATTACTTCACATTTGTCCATGCATGTTCCACCTGCCCTTTTTATATCATTGTTTCTTTATATTTCCATACCAAATATAGTATAAGGCCCATTCCTAGAACACTCACAGTTCGTCAGTCATCGCACATAAAACATAAAACATTCATTTACATTTACTAAAATACTGCAATAGAATCATTTAACTAAAACTAGCTCATATATTAATAATCGCTTTTGCGAAATAATACATCATTGTTAAATTAGAAAATATCACTTGTTTCATTAAATCACAAAAACATTATCATAATACAAAATGGATGCCATCCAAAACGAGCCAAGTAGCTGCCTTGTACCATCCTCAGCAACTCTTACCCGCCAACTGGAATACATGAAAAGTCAGTGTTGCTGAGTGAGTTCTAGCTTTATAAAAACATTATATTACATTCCATTCATTAAAACATTTTCTTTCTTTCACACATGATCATACATCATACATACAACAAGGTAATATTTATTATCTTCCATCATCATTCATTTCGTTCATATCACACGTTTCGTACTTATCGCACTTTTCGTACTTTTCTTTTCTTTCACTTCAATCCAGATTCTGTCATATGCTTAACCACCCTCTTGGGTACCAAGCCATACATATAAGGTTAAGCGATAAAGATCCCATATCACACGTATGGAGTAGTCACATAGACTCACTCCCCCTATGCGTGAACACTTAAAGTTAGCTAAGATCGCATGCTGTAAAACACACAGTTGAGCTAACAACTCTCAATGAGTGTGAACCTCCTTACATTTGCTTGCAAGACTTTTTATTCATTCATTCATTATGTTCCACTTTTATTATCTTAAATTTTACGCTTTGTGAAGATAATACTTTATGTTAATTAACATAATCACACCACGTAAAGCCACATAATAATATGTAATAAGGAACATAAGAAAATAGATCTTACACATACATAACATCATCGCACATCATACATCATCATACAATCATACATCACCCCCCGGAACATCCCAAGTCATAGCCTAAAACTTTCCTTTCCTCCCAAAATTTCATACAATTTTCTAAGTTCTAGGCACATCGGCGCTATACGGGCGCATGGCTGCTTAGGCGCAGGGAACACTTAGGTGCATGGGGAAAGTTGGGCGCATGGGGAAAGTTGGGTGCATGGGGAAAGTTGGATGCATGGGGAAAGTTGGGCGCATGGGGAAAGTTGGGCGCATGGGGAAAGTTGGGCACATGGCCAACACTTAGTCATTTGGCCAGTTTTCTATGCGCATGGACACTATGTAGGCGCATGAGCATGACTTAGGCGCATGGGCACTCCTGTGTCTGGGAACTATTTGGGCGCATGAACTTTGGGCGTTTTGGGAAACACTTAGGCACTTGGCAATTAGGTACATGGGCTATTATTTAAGTGCATGGGCAACTAACTTGTGACTAATCATCATAATTTAGACCCGAATTCAATTCTATCATGTTTTAAGCTTAGTTCTAACATTCTAAGCAACAAAAACATACTCATAACATACACACAACCATAAATCATCCCAAAGTACACCCACCCACATTTCACACACACATACATACAAGTATACACACCCAACAACATAAAAACGTTTAAACATACATTTGCAGCCCCAAAATCAGTTAAAACATGTAAAAAGTGGGATCTAGAACTCACTTTTGCAACTCTCGAGCAGACTTCTTCACACCCGAATGCAGTTGGAGTTCAAACACCTTAAAACCCCCCAAAAACACATAACCGAACAACCAAACGCACATAAGCATAACCTGAGACTTAAAATCAGTCAAGAACACTTTGAAATATTGAATTCGTACCTTAAATTCAACTACTTTCTTCTTCAAAAACGGCGAAGCTTATGCTCTTTCTCTCTCTAAACCGTAGACAAAATGATGTGCAGGGTGTTATGGGTGGCCATAACACCTTTTGTACAAAATATAATATATTATTTTGTACTTTTTACACCTTTAACCCCTCAGCTTGAATTTTATTGCATTTCTTCCTTTTCTTCACTTTTATTCTTCATTTAATTTTTTTAATTTTCTGGGTGTTACAAGTCCACCCCCCTTATATAGGTTTCGTCCCCGAAACCTGTTATTCCTCAAACAGACATGGGTAATGCTGTCTCATTTCTTCTTTAGTCTCCTATGTAGACTTGGATCCCTTTTTATGTTGTCACTAAAGTCTCACCAAGGGAACCACTTTATTTCGTAATCTCTTCTCCTTCCGATAGATGATCGCCACAGGTTGCTCCACATAGTCGAGCCGCTCGTCTACCTCAATGTCCCATGGTGCTCCACATAATTGAGCCAATCACTTCCTTAGATGAGATACATGGAATGTTGGATGAATTAACTTAACTTATCGGGCAACTCCAACCTATAGGCCGCCTCTCCTACACGAGCAATGATTCAGAAAGGCCCTATGTACCTCGGGCTCAACTTGCCCCATTTCCAAAACCGAATGATACCTTTCCATGGTAAGACTTTCAACATAACTCTGTCACCCACCTTGAACTCAATAGGTTATGTCTTTTATCGGCATACGACTTCTATCTATCTTTGGCTGCCTTCATAAAGGCATTGTTCTTCTACAATTTCTTAATCGTAACCTTAATCACCTTGATACTTCCCAACTCCTTCTGACCAATGTCACCCCAATAACATGTGTTCTATATCTCCTACCGTATAACATCTCATAAGGTGGCATATCAATGCTGGCATGATAACTTGTTATTGTATGAGAATTCAGCTAACTTGTTATTGTATGAGATAAGTGGTCATTCCAACTTCCTCCAAAATCAATGACACATGCCCAGAGCATATCCTCAAGCATCTGAATAGTTCTCTCCGACTGACCATCCGTGTGTGGATGACAAGCCATGCTAATATGTAACCTTGTCCCCATCGCATCGTGAAATCTCTTCCAAAACTTAGATGTAAACCGGGTGTCACAGTCAGACACAATAGACACCGGTACACTATGACGAGTTACAATCTTCTTGATGAACAGATCCGCCAATCTCTCAGATGAATACGTCTCACGGATCGGTAGGAAGTGAGCACTCTTCGTCAGCCGATCAACTATCACCGATATGGCATCGTACCCCCTTGCGATATGTCATAGCTTCATAACAAAATCCATGGTGATATGCTCCGCTCCCACTTCCACTCGGGTATATTCAATGGTTGGATCTTCCCGTATGGCTCTAGATGCTCCGCCTTCACTTGCAAGCAAGTAAGGCACTTACTCAAATACTTTGCCACGTCACGCTTCATACCGACCACCAATAATCTTTCTTCATATCTTGATACATCTTCGTAGCACCGTGATGAATGGAGTATTGAGTCTTATGAGCTTTTTCCATGATCTTCCACTTAGATTCCCATAACAAGAAATCCATATTCGTTTGAATCGGGTTCTAACACCGAGAGTGTTTTCACCTAACTCCGCGACTACACCTCTCATCCTTTCAGAGTTAAGGCAATGTTCCTTCAATGCCTCGTCTTGAAACTCCTTAACTTGTTTCATCACGTCTGAGGTCATAACCAATTGATAAGCCTTCACCCCAATTGGTTCAGGCCTCTTCTTTCGGCTAAGGGCATGCGCTACTATGTTGGCTTTGCCGAATGGTAATGGATCTTACAATCATAATCCTTTATAAGTTCCAACCATCACTATCACACCCCAACCTTAAAGGCAAAACATTGAGATGTGAGGGTTAAGATTGTTCACAGCCATATAACACTACCATTAAATGTAAATATAATTAACCATAAGTTTTAAAATGAAGAATTACAACCAATAAGTCTCGGCAAAAATGAAACATAACATAAGTTCAAATTTCCAAGATTCCAAAACATGTCTTATATTTCCTAGGTCCAACCCTAGATGTAAGCATACTTCAATATTAATCAACCTTGGGTATTTCCTAAAACATGTTAAAAATAAAGTCAACTTTTGAAAGTTGGTGGGTTTCCATGGGTTTAACATACTCATATACATATATATATATATATATTATATATATATATATATTGTTGGGGTTTGTTAGAACACAAGACATAGTTTAACCACTTAAACTTTGTAAAACGCAGCGGAAGTTTAACATTATTACATTGTTTGTAAGCTGAAAAACATGTTCTATTTGATGTTTTAAAGTGTGAACAAACCCAAGAACAAAGGGGATCTTTTATGTGAATAAACAAGCTATGAACATAATGAAAGTGAACATAAAATCACAGCTACATGAAGCTGTGATTAACTACCTTTCTCCTGCTGAAATGTCGACCAAGGTAGAGAGATAAGATGCTAAAGCTTCGGCCAAGGCTCCAAGGAAGGATCCCTCAAGCTAGTATACCCCAAGCACTATCACAAAACACCTTAGATGCTAGGATTGAACACCAAATCGAAGGGAAACTCTTCTGGAAAAACCTTTCAGCCGTGTTCTCTTCAACAAGAACAAGAAAAACCCTTTCTTGTGTTGTTCTATTGCATGTGTGAGAGAGAAAAAGAGATGGAGTGAATGTTTGAGTCAAGTGTGTATGTTTTCAAGGATATCAACAAAACCAAGAGGAGGCCATCCTCCAAGGGCGGCTGAAACCTCATTTTGTTAATTGATTTCCCCTCAAAAGTTAAATGAAATATTAACACATTAACAAGTCATTTCCTTTTTAAAAGTTGTTCATTCAATAAACCTTTTATTAGAATAACACATACACATTCACTAATTATTTGATGTTATTTAAATAACTTAAATAACATTACAAACAATATCTATAAACAAAATATTCATATAAATTGTTCAATCTTATATGCAACTTATTTAAAAAACCCATTTTCTAAATTTGGTGTTATTATTTAATTGCATGATCATATCATCAATTGAATAATTATCGGTGATTGCAAAGTTTATTATTGGGTATAACCCGACTTGGATCATGACATACTAACCGCATCAATGTTCTATGTGTCTTGGGCATATAGAATCTAACAATCTCCCACTTGCCCAAGATTCATAGAAGATTGATGCAAGCAGTAAATACCGCCTAACAACGGTTTACTACCCTTAATATGCATGACTTATAGCCATTCAATAACATCATCTTATTCAAGTATCCTACTTGAAATGATTTAGGTGAATCAATCATCTATCCTTTTGTTACAGATGTCATGTTAAATCCAAGAACACAGAGTGATCATTCCTTGTTGATTTAACTTATCAGGCCTTAGACATCTAACTCTCAACGAATAAGAGGAACAAATTCCATCTTGACTACATACGTCTCTCACAAACACCTCGTGTCATACCTGAACATACCCTTATGCACTGTCCATTATTTCAGGGCAGTGAAGAATCAGCTCAAGGCATAACACTTGGTGAATATCAAAACCCAATATGTATCTCAGGTCGGAGGATACCAAATAATATTTACCTTACTCAAAATTACTTATGATCAATCAATAAGATTCCATGTAGTAAAGTTTGAGTTACGGGTTAGTCCAATATTTGTATCCACAAATATCTATGAACCTTGGTAGCAACCCATTGCTCTATATTCATCCTTATGAATATCAACCAATCCAAGTTCATAATAATCTTACCCTCACACTTGTTCCCACAAGTATGAACGACTACGGACATTTAGAGTAAACAATTTACTCATGGATTAAACATGCTAAATTGGAACACAAATATTAATATTATAACCAAATAATTTTATTCAAATAATAGGGAGTTCCACATATCCAAATACAAAATTACAGATCAAATCCAATCACTAGAATATCGAAGTCCCATGGCACAAGTATGACCTTCATGCTTTGCCTTTTCAAGGAGCTTCGTGAGAGGATCCGCAATGTTCTGATCCGTGTGAACTTTGCGAATACTTATCTTTCCTTTTTCAACTTCATCTCGTATGTAGTTGAATCTCCGCTCAATGTGCCTAGTCTTTTGATGAGCACGAGGTTCCTTGATTTGAGCAATCGCACCTCGTTATCACAAAAGATCTCTAGGGGGTCCTGAATGGAAGGGACAACCCCCAGATCGGCAATGAATTCTTTAACCATGCAGCTTCTTGAGCTGCCAATGAGGCGGTGACGTATTCTGATTCTGTAGTTGATAGAGCCACCACATCCTGTTTGGAGCTCTTCCAAGAGACCGCTCCTCCATTCATAATGTAAATATATCCCGACTGTGATCGTGAATCATCACGATCTGTTTGGAAACTGGCATCCGTGTAACCTTTTACAACAAGTTCCTCATCACCAGATCCATAGATTAGGAACATATCTTTTGTCCTCCTTACGTACTTAAGTATGTTTTTAACAGCCATCCAATGACTGTTTCCAGGATTTTGCTGGTATCGGCTTGTCATGCTTAAGGCGCATGATACGTCCGGTCGAGTGCATATCATTGCATACATGATGGATCCAATAGCAGATGCATATGGGATTGCCTTCATTTTATCTTGCTCATCCTTTGAGCTAGGACTTGAGTCGTACTCAATATCGTTCCTCTTTGAATAGGTACGGTACCTTTCTTAGAGTTCTCCATCTTGAACCTTTTCAAGATTTTATCAATGTACGCACTTTGATTCAAACCAATCAACCGCCTCGATCTATCCCTATAGATCTTTATTCCCAGAATATAGGCGGCCTCACCAAGATCCTTGATGGAAAAACAACTTCCAAGCCTGGTTTTTACACCTTCCAAGGTTGGAATGTCATTTCCAAATAGTAGTATGTCATCAACATACAATACTAGGAAAGTGATGATGCTCCCACTAGCTTTCTTATATACACAAGCTTCATTAGCGTTCTTGATGAATCCGAATTTAATTATTTCTTCATCAAAACGGTGATTCCAACTTCTCGATGCTTGTTTCAATCCATAGATTGATTTCTTTAACTTGCATACTTTATCAGGATGTTTTGGATCGACAAAACCTTCAGGCTGAACCATGTAGACATCTTCCTCAAGATATCCATTTAGGAAAGCGGTTTTGACATCCATTTGCCAAATCTCATAATCATAATGAGCAACTGTGGCAAACAATATCCTTATAGACTTTAGCATAGCAACAGGCGAGAAGGTCTCATTATAATCAACCCCTTGAGTTTGAGTGAAACCCTTTGCTACAAATCTAGCCTTATAAGTATCCAAGTTTCCATGCATATCGGTTTTCTTCTTGAAAACCCACTTGCTTCCAACTACTTTGGAATTAAGAGGTGGTACAACAAGTTCCCAAACTTGATTGTCATACATGGATTGCATCTCAACGTTCATGGCCTCAAGCCATTTGTCACAATCCAAATTGGACACTGCATTCTGGTATGTGGTTGGTTCATCTGAATCTACCACATAGCATCCATCCATGAAAAATCCATATCTTTCAGGTGGATTACTAGTTCTACCGCTTCTGCGAATGTTTTGTGTGTATTGATCAACTGCTTGATCATCCTCAACATCCTCATGTTGAGTGCTAGTTTCAACCAAACGTGCATCGGGTTGTGGTTCTTGATCCTCCTCAAGATCCACTGTTCTACTGCTAGTTCCTTCCATAAGGAACTTTGCCTCTAAGAACTCACCCTTTCTGGCAACAAACACCTTTTGTTCCAGTGGATCATAGAAATAATATCCCATAGAATCTCTAGGATATCCAATAAGGATACACTTGTTGGATCAGACTTCCAATTTGTTTGGGGTGGGAGTCTTAACGTAAGCCTCACAACCCCAGACCCTTAAGTATGATAGGGATGGAACTCTTCCATGCCATATCTCAAAAGGCGTCCTTTCCAACTTTTTGGTTGGGGCCATATTTAAAATATGGGCCGCGGAGAGCAAAGCGAAACCCCAAAATGATAGAGGTAATGTGCTTCTAGCCATCATAGATCGGACCATATCCAATAAGGTTCGATTCCTTCTCTCAGACACACCATTTGTGTTGTGGTGTTCCAGGTGGAGTGAGTTGTGAGACAATCCCACAACTCCTAAGATGATCTTGAAAAGCATCACTTAGGTATTCACCTCCTCTATCGGTACGGAGAACTTTAATTGACTTGTTGAGTTGATTTTCCACTTCATTCTTGAAGATTTTGAACATTTCAAAAGCTTCATCTTTGTGCCTTAATAAGTACACATACCCATAGCGACTATAATCATCGGTAAAGGTAATGAAGTATCTTTCACCATTCCTAGTCATTAGCTTAAAAGGACCACATACATCCGAATGTATGATTCCTAATAAATCTTTTGCCCTTTCGTTAGTTCCACTAAAGGGTGCCTTAGTCATTTTACCTTGTAAACAAGATTCACATACATCAAATGAATCACATTCATTCGTTTTTAAAAGACCATTCTTTTGAAGTGTTTGTATACGTTTCTTGTTTATATGACCAAGACGACAATGCCAAAGATAGGTATCACTCAAATCCAACTTGAGTTTCTTGGTGCTAGTTTGGTACAATGAACTATTTAAAGCATTTTCATGAACCAATTCATAAATACCACTAATGGGTATAGCTTTAAAATAGAACATATCATTTGAAGAAACATGAATATCATTTTCAACAAAAGATAATACATAATCATAAAGTCTTAATTGGGATACAGAAATAATGTTCCTAGTCAAACTAGGAGCATACAAAACATTCTTCAAAATAACATCCAAGCCACTTGGAAGTTTTAGGATGTAGTCCCCACGAGCTTCAACTTGGACTTTGGTTCCATTGCCCATGAAGAGGCTAACATCCCCTTGATTGAAGTCCCTACTTCTTTTGAACCCCTGCAACAAATTGGAAATATGAGTTCCACATCCGGTATCTAATACCCATGTGTTTGAAGATGTAACATTAAGATCAATATGAATCATGTATATTGTACCTGAGGTCTGCCCGGCATCCCTCTTTGCTTTCAACTCTTGGAGATGGATGGGACAATTTCTTGCCCAATATCCTATCTCTCCACACTTAAAGCATGGGTCATTAGTAGCAACCTTTTGCTTCTTCTCCTGTGGTTTGGGTGGCACCCTTACCACCCCTTTCCCCTTTTCCCATACGGGTCCCTTGCCCTTGGCAACCTTTGCCTTGGGTGTGGGATGAGGCCTTTTCTTGTTCCTACCTTCATTGATGGTAAGAACGGGTAAAACCCTTTTACCCATGGCCGCCTCGGCTGTTTTGAGCATTGAGTGAAGTTCACCAATGCTTTTGTCCCAAGCATTCATGTTGTAATTCAACACAAATGTCTCGAACTTCTTGGTAAGGCCATTAAGGATCAAATCCGTGGTCAATTCCTTCGAGACAGGACAATTAAGCCTCTCGAGGCGGTCAATATGACTTTTCATCTTAAGTACATAAGATGAAACTGATTGGTTGTCATCCATACGACATGCATGGAGTGCACGAACCGTTTCGAAGTGCTCAACCCTTGCCTGCTGTTGGAACGTTTCCTTCAGCTGGGTTATCATGTCATAAGCTCCGTGATGTTCATACTCCTTTTGGAGATCCAGAGTCATGCTCGCTAGCATGAGACAAGACACTTGGACAGAGTCCTCAGTGTACTTAAGCCAATCGTTATAGGCCTCCTCATCATCCTCAGCAGGTTGATCGGGGATAGGGTCATCTAAAATATATGATCGTCTCTCTTGCTTGAGAATGATTCTCAAGTTTTGATACCAATCAATGAAATTGTGATGATTTAGACGTTCCTTTTGGAGAATCGCTCGTAATGATTGGGCGGACGTGGATGAATTATCATGATTATCATTATTGGTGGCCATCTACAAAATTTAACAAAGATTAATTTTAGTATTTTCGATATGGTTATTTTTAATAATAAATACCTTTTAAGGCCATTTCATATTAAAATATAGAATCCAATATTACATTTAAATTGTGGTTAGGTGACCTTTATCCCACGATTTAAATTAATAAGGTGGTCAACGATTGACGATTGCAACCATTTGCAACTTCTAGAGATATGGGATCGGCTTGAAACATCATATGTAAAGTCGGCATGTTAATCCCATCAACACCATTTGGAAACCACATCGTAGGTGATCCATTTGACATAGTTTGCAAATCAAGAAACCCTACTTACACCCACGTGTGAGTTTGCCAAAATAAGTGGTTAGGTGACCTTTATCCCACAAATAAGGCATTCTCACCTCAAATCGCAAGTTCCCTCAAAATGGTTAGGTGACCTTTATCCCACTAAGAGTTTCCAAGTGACTCAAATGTTGTGTAAAAGGACGGTGTTGATCTTGTTAAAAGTTAGAGATTTCATAATTCAAGTTTTAGAAAACTCTATGTACTTGTATTTGCATGCTTTCAAATTCAAGATACCCTATGGTCCTTTGATTAAAACCCATTTTAATCTTTGGAATCATTAAATCAATTAATAACCTTTTATTACTTTTAATGATTAAGAACCATCAATTTTCAGCTTGTTAAGTTTGTTAATTAGTTTGTAATTCATGTCAAAATATCAACCATACAATCAAATAACAAACATTCAAACAAGCATAAAAATAAACAACCACATATGCATAACCATAGCCATTATGTTGACAACACTTGTTTTCCATCACAAGTGTTGTCATTAGGTCTTTCCTAAGGTCATAACAAAACACATAGAAAGCTTCCAAAACCTCCCACTTGAAACCGCATCCAAAATGCTCCATGTTTCTCTTGTGTCTTTCCTTTGTGCTTTCAAGGCGTATGTCTTCATATTGCAAGATATAAAGTCCTAATACATGATATCTAGTAAAATGAAAAATACACCTAATCTATTTGTTACAACCCAATAATAAATAAATTACATCTTTTATACAAAGCACAAAAGAAAAATATATACAATCCCATTGAATAAACCAAAACAACCATTGCATACATCCAAACAACACAAGGCCAAATGCTAGGTTATGCACCAATATGAACATTCATCATATCATCCAAATATATCAAAGAATCCCCATTAAAACCCACGATTTTCAGCCAACATAAACTGAAAAATCAGGTTTTAAACATAGTCAAAACAATATACACATCATCATACATATCTTTCAAGGTTTAATCACAAGCATGTGTGATATGACCTTGAAAGTTTGGGGATTCAACAAACAAGAACATAGCAGCCCCTAAAAAGGGTTGCAAGGTCCATAAAACGAATTTTTAAAGGACAATTCAAGCGAGCTATCCACATAACCGGCTCTGATACCATTGTGTTTGGGTTTGTTAGAACACAAGACATAGTTTAACCACTTAAACTTTGTAAAATGCAACGGAAGTTAACATTATTACATTGTTTGTAAGCTGAAAACATGTTCTATTTGATGTTTTAAAGTGTGAACAAACCCAAGAACAAAGGGGATCTTTTATGTGAATAAACAAGCTATGAACATAATGAAAGTGAACATAAAATCACAGCTACATGAAGCTGTGATTAACTACCTTTCCCCTGCTGAAATGTCGACCAAGGTAGAGAGATAAGATGCTAAAGCTTCAGCCAAGGCTCCAAGGAAGGATCCCTCAAGCTAGTATACCCCAAGCACTATCACAAAACACCTTAGATGCTAGGATTGAACACCAAATTGAAGGGAAACTCTTCTGGAAAAACCTTTCAATCGAGTTCTCTTCAACAAGAACAAGAAAAACCCTTTCTTGTGTTGTTCTATTGCATGTGTGAGAGAGAAAAAGAGATGGAGTGAATGTTTGAGTCAAGTGTGTATGTTTTCAAGGATATCAACAAAACCAAGAGGAGGCCATCCTCCAAGGGCGGCCGAAACCTCATTTTGTTAATTAATTTCCCCCCAGAAGTTAAATGAAATATTAACACATTAACAAGTAATTTCCTTTTTAAAAGTTGTTCATTCAATAAACCTTTTATTAGAATAACACATACACATTCACTAATTATTTGATGTTATTTAAATAACTTAAATAACATTACAAACAATATCTATAAACAAAATATCCATATAAATTGTTCAATCTCATATGCAACTTATTTAGAAAACCCATTTTCTAAATTTGGTGTTATTATTTAATTGCATGATCATATCATCAATTGAATAATTGTCGGTGATTGCAAAGCTTGTTATTGGGTATAACCCGACTTGGATCATGACATACTAACCGCAATGTTCTATGTGTCTTGGGCATATAGAATCTAACATATATATATATATATATATATATATATATATATATATATATATATATATATATATATATATATAAGTTTAAAAGTAGCATTCAAGTCATCGGTTACAAATAATGCAAGTTTATAGATAACATGAGGTTACAATCAAACCTTGACAAAGATATAAATTACAAGTTATAACGCTTAGCTAAGTGTACTTAGCTCCCATGATGAACAAGTCATACGTCATCAAGAGCCGGTAATAACCTCGGCTTTAGCACCAAATAGGCTTGCCAGACCCATAGATCTATGATGTCACTAGGCTAGCAATAGTTAATGATTGTCAACACAATATGTGTATCATATAAGTCTTATAATATTATAAATAACCATGACAAGATAAAGATGAATTGCTAGTACATTTACAAGTATCAAGACATTACAAGTGCACGTTATACGTTAACATATTTCATCCTAAAAAGGTGTGAAGTAAGGTAAAAAAGGGGCATGAAAACTCATATGGTATATATAGATGATCTTAAGAGTAATAAAAACAACTTAAGTGGTGCTCCAACTTAAGTTCCAAGATTAAGTTTAAAGAAAAGATTAACGATCATACAAGAACTAGGGTTTTAATAGGGATTGGGGTTTTGATAAACAAAAGAATTAAAATTTACTAATAGAATCACTTATGTTTTAACTCAATGAAAAGTATTATACCATTTAGGTAATTTAGTGACATTAAATAATTTATAATAATGATAAAATTAAATATAAAGTGTAATTAATTTCTATGATTAATTAAAATAAACATGATTAAATAATAATTAAAAGTAACGTATTGACCAATATAATTAATTTAAACTATTATTTAAAATCTATTTATAAGAAATACCCTAAAAATGACTTTTGTATATTATATTATGAATATTTAAATTAGAAAAATTGCAGAAAATACTTTGGTGTCTTAAAAATAATATTAGTTATCAAAAATGATTTTTTAAAATATTTATAAATTTTCTGTGATTTAATTATTTAAATAAAACCAATAAAAAATGGTTGAGGGTGCTCGGGTTCGAACAAGGGACCTCAAGGATTGCTGCATATGTTGTTAATCAGTAGGCAAGGGCGCCTAAGCCTGCTAGAATGTGGGTTTTAATTCTTAAAAACATAGTCCAACGAATTCCCCCCAAACCATATGAACCCTAGTTTGACTTTGCACAAATTAAAGCATCAATCGATCATGTTAACCATGGGTATTTTGATCTCTACTCGAAACTAATGTATACATGTATTCAATTACCTGGATTAAATTAGAATTGACGGTGAAAGAATGAAAGCAACGTCACAACAGGGGTGAAGATCGAATGCGTGTGTGTGCATTTTGAATGAAATTGAGGTTTTAGATAGTAAAAAGGATCTATTTAAAGTGATTAGCACATGTTATATGACTTCCTTTTGATCAATCCCACACCTAACAAACTCAATTTTAGTCGTGGTTGTTTTGATTCCAATACCCTTGATAAACAGTTGTTTTAAACGTAATTAAATGCACCATATATATATATATAAGTTTAAAAGTAGCAATTCAAGTCATCGGTTACGAATAATGCAAGTTTATAGATAACATGATGTTACAATCAAACCTTGATAAAGATATCAATTACAAGTTATAACGATTAGCTAAGTGTACTTAGTTCCCATGATGAACAAGTCATACGTTATCAGGAGCCGGTAATAACCTCGGCTTTAGCACCAAATAGGCTTGTCAGGCCCATAGATCTATGACGCTACTAGGCTAGCAATAGTTAATGATTGTCAACACATTATGTGTATCATATAAGTCTCATAATATTACAAATAACCATGACAAGATTAAAGATGAATTGCTAGTACATTTACAAGTATCAAGACATTACAAGTGCATGTTTATATGTTAACATGTTTCATCCTAAAAAGGTGTGAAGTAAGGTAAAAAAGGGGCATGAAAACTCATATGGTATATATAAAATGATCTTAAGAGTAATAACAAGAACTTAAGTGGTGCTCCAATGATTCCTATCGTGTATTGAACGAAATACTAACGTGTATACCGAATCAAATAGTGCGGAATCCTATTTGATTGGCGATCCAATCAATGAGAACATACGTAGAAACAATTATGTATTGAATCTAAACGTTAAGAATCGATTAGGAATCGATCTACTGCGATCTATGAACTTGGAACAAGTTCTTAGAGGTCTCTAGACGGCTAGGGTACATCTGGGTATCGAAATATTCAAAGTGTTTTGTTTTTCCACGATTTAAGTGGTAGTTACAGGTTAAGGTTTCTCAATCGTGCGACTGGACCATTTGCATGGTTCAGTCGTGCGATTGAGTCATGCGGTTGATCCATTCGCACGACTGAGTGTTCAGTCGTGCGACTAAGTCAATCTCATGTGTCAATCATGCGACTGATCCAGTCTCCTGGTTCATTCGTACGACTGGTTCATTAGCATGAAGTTGTTCATGCATATGGTCCATTAGCATGGGCCAATCGCATGAGAACTTCACATGATTAAGTTTGAATATGTTTCATAGTCATTAATTGATTTAGATATTATTCAAACAACCATAACCTATATAGTTAAGTCAATAAGCGTTATTACATACCAACCAATGAAATATTCAACATTAAGCATAACCACATATTGTATTTCATTAAGTACCCATACAATTACATATGTGTAAGACAATACAGACATATTACATTAAGTTCAAAAACTAGGGACACATGTATCTACAAACTCCCCCTTGGACCTAGTTTCATCTAATGTCTTACATCCTTCATGAGTTCCTCAAACTTCATGTACTTCTCTTCTCTAGTGACTCCGGCATGTATCTCAAAAGCAAAATAGAGTCTTATAATGTTTTGAAATTGTAGAGCTTTTACAATATCTTGAGAGTCATAGAATAATGGCCACTTGTATAATGTATAAACATCATCTGGTGACAAGTTTGTAAGCCACATAGGGTCAAACACCCTGATGGTTTCCATAACACCATTCTTATTCAAAACTATGACTGCCTCTCCTGTCCTCCAATCATAGTAGCACCATTTGAAGTATGGAGTGAAGTCCTGTGGCATTTCCCGTAGAGGGATCTTTGACATTGTGCGCGGAGGACTCCACTTCAGCACTATTTTCGGTTTTCCAGTAATGGCATCAACTTAGACCGTCTGATATACCTCGTTCGCTATTGAGGTTTGAAGTTGACCCATCTGGTGTGGAACTCTCTTTTAAGAGCAGTCTCAAACTAGCCTGACATTTTCCGTGGGTCAGCATATAGCAATTTTAACTTTGCTAATTGTTTAGCTCAAATCTAGGAAGAGTCTTCAGGTCATGTGGGAACCTAAAGTACTTAATCCTTTCTCATGTTTAACTGCATAAATGTTGAGATCTTCAAAATACGCCCATGCTATGATTCTGCCTGACACCTTTTGATGTTTCTTTACTTTGTACAGCTTGGTTTGGCAGTTGACGTTGAAGCACTTCGTTGGGCTCTTTTTCTTCAAAGCATGCAGCCCACTCAGCCTTTCTAATATTGACTTCAGCTTCTGAGGCTTGGGCTGTATCTTCTTTATTGTCCGACTCTTCTTCCATTCTATCCAAAGTCTCAAAAGTTTCACTGACAAGGTTGTCGCCCAGATTGGGAACGACATTACCTTCAATGTCAGTGTACTCTAGATAGTGTTGGTCCGTGACATCTTCGATCTCGATCTCATCAACATCGTTGAGCTCATCATCACTTTCCACTTGGACTGTTGGAGCATCTTTCATGATCTCATCTGGATTGAGTCGGAAAATTTCTGCAAGTTGCTCGTCTATGATCATGAATTATCTCTCCTTCTTCAGGAGTGTAATTCACTGATCTCCTGACTATACCCTACAGATCAAGAATCATCATGAGTTGAGTCTTGATCTGTTGGAGGGGAGCAACATCATATTCATCTCTCTGGTATTTTGGATCTGCTTGATTTAAAACATGTAACACATCAACCATTAGTCAACAATCAAAGGAGTAAACATCAACAATAAATATAAACATTAATTTCATTAATTTGACACAAGATTCAAATACATATGATTTAAATAATATAAACACCTAAGTATTACTCTTGTCTTGTATCATGTGCTCCTCTGCTAACGGGGCTGAAGTGGAGGCACCTTGGTCTTGAGCTCTTTTTGTCCTCCTTTCACTCGCAGATGTGGCACCCGCAGCAGATTTATCATCATCATCATCATCAACATCATTATCAGCATCATCACCAGCATCAGTATCATCTCCTTGCTCATCACCATTATCATCATCATCATCACTGTCATTATCATCACCATCATCTCCATCTCCTTCTTTGATCTTTAGTGGCTCCTCTTTAGATCTTTTGAGCCTCAGCATGATGGTCTTGTTGGTAGTCTCCAACTCCTCTATCTTTTGGCTGATTGGACATGTTGCTCCTGGAGTTGGGACATCTTTGAGCTTTGTGCAGCAATTTGCTATGCCTGCTACTCAATCAGCTGAGCCTGCTGAGATATCTGCTGAGATTGTGCAGTAGTAAGATATACTAGCTGACGAATCTGGGTAGTCTTCTCGTCGTCGGCTGTCAACTGCTTCAGCACCATACGGTTAAGTGCCGAGAGCTGTTCCTCTACCTTACTAGAAGGTAGAGAGGATCCAGATGGATAGAGGTGCGAGATGACGGTCCTGCATGGTGGCTAGTGGTGGTGGTGGTGGCAGTGGTGAAGATTGGGGGTGGCATAGATGAAGGTGGTGGTGGAATGGTGAAGATTGGGATGGTATAGATGAAGGTGGTGGTGGAGTGGTGAGGATTGGGGGGTATAGATGAAGGTGGTGGTGGTGTGGTTGTGGAAGTGGTGTGTGAGGTGGTAGGTAAGGTGGATGGTATGGAGGTAGTGGTGGTAGTGATGGAAATCATCCTCCTTCTTCTTCTTCAACCTGTGGGGCTGAGCCATCCTTTTCTTCCTCGAGCCCCTCAAGGTGGATGCTCCCCCTGGAACATTGCTGGACTGATCGGGGGCATATGTCAGCCTCCCCAGACTCCCTAGGGCGTCCTCCAACCTCCCGAATACCTCGGTCGATGGCAACCACCCGGCTCCCCATAGTACGAGTTAGGGGCTCCTCATCCGTATCCTCCTCCTCATCAAGATGAAAGTCCTGATGGAACCCTACAGCCTCTGCTCCACCTTGGGTGGATGCTGGAGATGCTATATCAGCAGTAGGGGCCCTCAGTTGAGTGGGCCCTGTATCTCCACCATCACCGCTGTCGTCGTCGTCGGAGTCATCTTCAGGTAGCTCTAGTTGCTCATCATCCGAATCACTGTCTACGTGACGCCATTTACGCCTCCCCGGTGCCATGTAGTCCACCTTGGCTAGATGGCCTTTGAGTCTCTTTACCGGGGGTTTGACCTACTTTCCCCGGTAAACCTTCATACGACCTAGGTGTATCGTCTATAATCTCCAATGACACAGCGTCGTGGCTCTCCTTTAGCAGTGTGGGCAGCTTCTCATCAAAGATCATCTGTAAAAACCTAGGGTACATACAGAAACCCTCTTTGCCCTTCGCCTCCAAGTTCTGTATCAGGTAAGAGAAGATCACGCTAGAAAAGCTGAAAGGGTGGTTTAGCACTAGTGCCACGTAGGCATTTTGAATCTAGTCTGATAGGTCATTGAACCCACCCCTTCATGAAGCCAGGAACTTAAGGATGACATTGCCAAGTACTTGTACTAGGGACACAGGTTGCTCTTGTTGAGCACCCCTGCATTGATATCCCCAGCGTACTTCATCCTCATGAAGCACCCTCTCACCGTTAGTGGGTGAAGTCTGGTGGGGTGGTCTGCATCATCACCCAAACCAAGTACTCTCCTGATATCCTCAGTTGTAACCTCAATATCCATCCTAAAAATGGAGCTCCTTATGCTGTACGGATCACGAGAGCGGTCAACCGATGCTCCCTCCCAGAAGGCCTGCTGAATCGACCTGTAGGGAGTGCATGGTGTAGAGATCGCCTTGTGGATCCTGGATCGCTTGAGGAAAGCGATGATCCCTACAAACTCGGCACCATTCCGAGTCGTAGAATCTAGGTGAGCACAGATGTTGTGCTTAGGGTTGATGGACCACTTGTCCGCCATCAATCTGTAACACAAAACACATAAACATTAGCTAACCACACGACACAAATTAGTTCTAATTAACTTGGTTGAATTCATTCTGGTTAATTCATGCGATTGAACCATGCGACTGTGTTCAGTCGGTTGACTTGGCATGCGACTGGATACAGTCGGGGTGACTGAGTAGGCGACGGAGTTCAATCGGTTGACTGATCCTGTGATTGGTTCAGTCGGCCGGCTGGGCTCATTCGTATGATCCATTCGGCCGATTGAGCCATTCGACTAGCTCAATCGTGCGATTGGAGTTCATCCTGGTGTCCAGTCGCATGACCCACTGTTCGGTCGACTGAGATTCGATTTTTAACCAATTCTTGAAATTAAACTTTGTGTAATGGTTCTTTAGACTCGCATTAAATATACTAATAACCTAACAACCTTTATTTTACATTTTACTTGGTTTAGCTAGGTTATTAGTCCATTTAGAGTGTCGGGTCTTGTTAGGGGCAAATTCTTGATTTTCAGTCAAATTAAGGGAATTTTTGGCATAATCACACCGCATTTTACCTATAAAATCAACAACGAAGGTCAGAATATGCAAATAATCAAGCAATTTGGGTCAGATAAAAATTGGTAGAGTAATGGTAGGCTGTGCGATATGAGGGCGATTAGGGGGTGATGAGTTGAATGCGATCGACTGTGACCCTATTATACTGAATCTGATTTCAATAGGCCGATTGGACCCATTCGCTCGGTTCATTCAGGCGAATGGACCTTAGTCGTGCGATTGGCTCAGTCGATCACATTCAGTCGGCCGACTGGACTTCAGTCGGGCAACTGACTCAGTCGCACAGTTCCATTCGGTCAAATGGCTAATTCTGATAATCCTTCCGGTGAATGGTTCATACTCATGTGCCATTCGGTTGTTTAGTGCATGAGTATGGTCCATTCATATGGTTGGTCCATACTCATGGTTAGTCATGAGATTAGATCATACTCATGATTTTGATTTATGTCCATGTCTCACTTAACACTTTTAACTTTTGATTAAACTTTATGAGCATTTGATCATCTCAGACATGATCATTTTAACTTGAAAAACTTATGACCACCTAGACGTGATCCTTTTAAACAATTTGTCACCTCAGACGTGACTGATTTTATCTTTGAAAACACGTGTGGTCACCTCAGACGTGACCCTTTTAAATGATTAAATCCCCTAATGAATTCCATGATGTAGTCTAATATCAAACAAACTGAAATTGACTAAATTGAATTAAAAGACTTAAACTGAAATACAAAACTAAAACTTGGTTTTGACTTTTTGTGTGAGGTGTAAATCCTAAGATAGAAATCTAATGGATTCGGTTCCGGAATAGGTAGCTTCAATTTATTTTGACCATAACTGGACCAATTCAATTTGGAATCATACAGGTAAGTCAAATCATTTGGGACATGTTTATCAACACATTTTGATGCTCAATTCTTGTTTTTCATCTAGAGTTGTTTGCAAGTTTAGGAAATCATACTAGTACTCTTAGATGCCATGATGGTTGTCAGTATACTGGTCCTCTTAAATCCATACTCAGACTTTTGACACAGATTGGTGATAGTTTAGAGTTTGATTATTTCAACAAGCATTTGTGGATCCACGCTTATATGGTAATCAACCTTCCTCAGGAGATTTTTGAGCGGTCTCAGGGTAGTTTTCAAGAAGAAGAAACTATTCTTAGAACTTTCAGAGAGAAGCCAGCCTCAGGCCAGTGCCACCGCATAGCAGAGATGCGGCATACAACAATGAAGTCTAGAATATATAGGTTATGCTTATCCTCAGGTCAGTGCCACCACACAACAGAGAGGCACATAACCTATCTCCTTGTTTGAGCAATTTTTAATCTTTTTGCATAGTTCTCACAAACAACATGATTTATTAGTTTGATTGCTTTTGCTCATATATTGGTCTTACGCACACATTAGTGGCGTTTATTCTGCTCGTCACCTTATTGGAATTTGTTGATTGTGTTAACCAGGGATAAGATGTTAACCCATAGCTTGTTGAACAATTTAGTTTGTTCTTGAGATCACCAACAAGGTCTAATCATATTATGTTGAGTCTACCGACATATCATCTATGGTCTCACAATCTCTAGGTCTACTCTCTTTGTGTTACCTTAGTAGTAGCTAGTTTTACTATCATTTTCCTTTTATATTGCTCAGACTACACACACTTATACTTTGAACTTCGCATCTTATTTTATTTAAAATTTTAAAGTCCCAAATGGTTTGTACCTGTGTACTATCATTTTCCAAGGTCATGGAATCGGTATCACAGATACGATCTACTTTCTATCAGCTAGCCTCTCCTTCTCCTCGTTTTTTTGTTAATGTTACTAACTACCCTATTCTCCCCCTAAATTCTAAAACCATAACCGATTTACACTTTTATGATTTTTATAGGCAACCAAATAACATCAAGTTAATTAACAAAGTTAAACAAATAAATAAAGAAAATAAAAAATAAAAAATAAAAGAAAATTTTGACACTACGCATCAAACTACACATGGTCATCTTGGGAATTACATCACTTTTCTTTTTAACGCAGTTGACCTCTAACAAATATAGAAAATGTGGTTTATCAAAAGCCTTTGTATAGAGGTCAGTGCGTTGAAAATCAGTATTAATTTTAATCACATCGATTAAGTTCTTTTCAAAGCAATCACGTATAAAGTGATATTTTATGCCAATGTGTTTGGTCTTAGGATGTTGGACCGGATTTTTAGTTACTGCAATCACAGTAGAGTTATCAAAAAAATAGGAGTAGAAGAGAATTTTAAACCGTAGTCCCGCATTTGCTGTTGAATCCATATGATTTGTGAATAACAACTTGCAGCAGCAATGTATTCCGCTTCATAGGTTGACAAAGCAACCAAGGTCTGCTTCTTACACTACCAGGTCACTAATCTCCTCCCAAAGAATTGACATCCCACTGATGTAGACTTGTAGTTCATCTTGCAGCCACCGTAATCCGAGTCACTATACGTTGTTAGGTCGAAGTGATCGTCATGAGGATACCACAACCCAAGAGTTGGAGTACCCTTCTGATAATGAAATATCCTTTTGACCCCTATCAAATGATACTTGGTCTAATGTAGGAAAATCCATTTTAGTGTCTGATCCACCTGTAACCTGAGAAAGAATTTCATCTCTCCCATGGCACTCATCTCAAACTCAGCCTTCATTACTGCTTCAAACTCTTTACATAGATCTTCGTTCTTTGAACCGAAGATTATGTCATCGACATAGATTTGGACAAGCAGTAAATTTCCATCCTTTTCTTTTATAAATAGTGTACAATCAATGACACCTCTGCGAAAATCGTGTTTCACAAGGTGAGTTGAGAGTTTCTCATACTAGGCTCTAGGAGCTTGATGAAGCCCATATAGAGCCTTGTCGAGTTTGTAAACTCTATCCCGATGATACGGATCCTCAAATCCCTCAGGTTGACTGACGTACACTGTCTCTTTGATTTCACCGTGAAGGAATGCACTCTTCACATCAAGTTGATAAAATTTAATCTTCATATACGATGTGTAGGTAAGGAAGATACGGATTGCTTCCATTCTCGCCACGGGTCCAAACACCTCATTGTAGTCAATGCCCTCGACTTGTCGAAATCCTTGGACAACAAGTCGAGCCTTGTATATGTGATCATGCCTTGATCATCTTTCTTGCATTTTAAGACCCATTTTGTGCCAATGACCTTAGCACCTTTAGGTCTATCCACCAGAGTCCATATACCTAACTTCTTGAACTAAAGAAGTTCTTCTTGCATGACACTCACCCATACCTCATCATTTAGGGCTTCACTAACATACATTGGCTTAAACTGAGACACAAAGCAACGATATGCACCATCATGAAGGTATCCCTTTTCCATCACCGAGGCATAATCAGCTGAGTACAGCTGATTTCTGGTCTGAACTCCCGACCTCACATCCCCAATGACATTATCCAAAGGATGATAGACATTTAGGCGTGATCCAGGAATGGTTGGAACAACTACCTCAGAATCAAGATTATGAACATTCGGTTCAGTATCTGAGGCAGTAGTAGTTTGAGGTTCTGAAGACTCAGAGGTATCAATGTCAGATGCTTGTGGACTTGCAATAGGAGGAACCTGTTGCTCCTGGTTGTTTTGATCAGTCTCCACAGCTTCTTCATCAGAGGAAGAGTCACTATCTTCAAGTGCTCCCCCTGAGTTGGTAGATGAATCACCGTGTACGTTGGATGATGTAGATTCTTGAGATGGTGTTTTTAGAACATCATACATCATCTTTGTTGCTAATTCATCGTCAGAAGTGGAGAGTGGTATGTTGAAGGACTTGAAGAATCCATCATAGTCGAAAAAGAAGGCGGGTCCTTTTCCCCGCAGGTGGTGTGGTGTATCTCTGAACATCAACATTACACCACACTTCTACCTGACTCGTAGAGTTGTTGTAAACCCTCTTGTTCAGTATGTTATATCCTAGAAAGATACCTTCATCAGCCTTCTCGCTGAATTTTCCCTCCTGAGTCTTCTTCAGTAGGGTGCACGGAGCGCCAAACGGCTCGAGATACTCTAGATTTGGTTTACGTCGCTGTAGTAACTTGTAACATGTCTTTCCATGGCGTTTAACTATCAAAAATCGATTCAACGTGTAACATGCGTTTGCAACTGCCTCGTTCCAGAATTGGATAGGCAGTTTCGAGTCTGCTAGCATTGTCCGTGCCGTCTTTATCAAGCTGCGATTTTTCCTTTCAGCAACGCCATTCATCTGAGGTGTGTAGGCAGAGGTGAACCGATGCACAATTCCTTTTTCCTTGCAGTAAGCCTCCATCCATTGATTCTTGAACTCGGTTCCGTTGTTTGAGCGCACTTGTTGGACCTTCAGCTTGTAGAGGGACTCCAATGTAGTTACTAGTTCTTTGAATGACTCAAATGTTTCTGATTTGGATTTCAGAAACATCACCCAAGAGAATCTTGAGTAGTCATCTGTAACTACATAGCAGTACAAGTCTCCTGCGATGCTTCTTGTACTGACTGGACCAAACAGATCCATGTGAAGAAGTTTAAGAGGAAGTTCGATAAAATGAACTTTCTTTTCCTATGAGACTTCTTCGTCTGTTTGCCCTTCTTGCATGCAACACAGAAATCCGGAAGTTGGAAGTTTTTGACGTTAACTCCTCTCACTAGATCATTCTGGATCAAGTGATTCATCTTCCGTGGATTAATGTGTCCCATTCTCCTATGCGAGGAGATGGATTCCTTCTCAGTAGCTTTTGACAAGAAGCACTGAACTTAATGATCTGTTGTGGAGGCCTTTGATAGATCCAAGACATAAAGGTCCTTATATCTTGAGGCAGACATTAATACTTGATCCTCCAGGATGACATAGTCCTTTTTCAGGACATAGCACTTCTTGTTGTCAAATACTACCTTAAAGTCTTTATCATAAATTTGAGAAATAGAAAGCAAGTTATTCTGAAGTTGTTGGACATAATTTACCTTGTCAAACTTCACTTTCTAATTACCTACTTCTCCTTGAGCTGTGATGTACCCACCTTTGTTTCTGGCAAATGAAACGTTACCTCCTTTTATCTGTTTGACGTTTGATAGGAGTGTCCTGTTCCCTGTCATGTGGCTGGATGCTTCGTTGTCTATGATCCACGTGTTGGTCTCAGAACTATAGCAAACACCCTGCACATTCAATTTGAAAATGTTAGTTCAGGTTAGGGACCTAAGCCTTTACTGGCTTGGGTTTCCCAGAGGTATCACACATCATAAAGGTAACGCATTGACCATTCGAGGATGAGGGAAGCTCAGATGTCTTCTTGTTCTCATTATCAGACAATGAGTTTGATTTTTCCTTCCATAAGCCAACTTTGTGTAAGGCCTGTTTATGATAAACAGACAACTGGCTAATGTGTTAAACTTTAGGTTCACTATCTCTTTTAGGTGGCGTCACTGAGTTCCTCTTAAAAGAGCTAGGTTTTTGTTCAGGAAGTTCAACTTTCCTCCTTGGTGTCTGATAGTAAGGACAATGAGACGCAATGTGTCCATACTCTCCATAACTATAGCAAGCTTTGCTTTCGACTTTACGATTTAACTGTTTTTATGGAGATGTATGTGACACCCGGTTGACCTTACTTTGTTTTGGTTTTGACTCTCCTTATTTAGATGTTTTGTCTCGTTTAACAAAGTTAATTGCTTTAACATTTTTAACATCCTTTTCTTTTCTATTTACTGGACTTTGACATGATGCACGTTCTTGGTTAACATTACTGGTCTTTTTAGGTTCAAATTTGACAATTTTTGAACCAGACTTAATACTAACCTTCTTAAACTCTTTGTCCAGATTAACACAAAGCATTTTACCATTTGTCTTTGAAGTGGCCTCCTTTTGTTTAGTGCCAGATTCATTTGCTGAATATGTGGAATCTGGATCACTTACAAGAGGAGTGGACACCACATGATCCTTGATTGGATTATCATTAATTGGTTTACATTTTGTGTTCATCAAGATCTCATGTGGTGGTGGAACCACTTTATATCCCAATCCCTCCCTATTGTTTCTCTCTCTCACTAAGTTTTGGACTATGTGTGAAGAACTAGTCCAACTATGCAGTTTTTGTTTTATGGAATTAACTTCTACTTCTAAAACTGCCTTTTGTTTCTTAGTGTCCTCTAGGGATTTAAGATAGTACCTAATGTCATTAGCTTGGTTAAAGGCTACAACTTCTATTTCCCTAAGCTGTTTGTTCAAAAGGTCTATATTTTCTTTGTAACTATGCTCATTTTGTTTTAAAACTCTGTTAGCTTTAGTGCATAGTTCCAAGTCCTTTACTAAGTTATCATTATGATCTAACAACCTAGAAATTTTTAAATAAATGCTTTCCCTAAATTTATTACAATCAGAACAAGCATGATTATTAAAGAGTTGGTCAGTACTACTTACCTGAGCGGTTTTTGAAGAATCAGCCATCAATGCAGAATCTGATGTTTTTGGAGCTGGTGATTCTGACGTTGTTGCAGTTTTCCCATCTTCAGGCAGGTAGGTGACCACTGGTGTAGTTTCTTCTGATGTTGACATCGACAGTTCGACTGCAATATCTCCTTCACTAGCTGAGTCATCATCTATATCCTCCACACTAGCTATGTTAGATTCTCCCGGTGAGACAAACCGAAAGCTCCAATCCTATCCTTCATCATCATGAGTAGTCAAGGCTTTGGGATCCTTGCTTGATGAAGTAGGATTGCTATTGGGTTTCTCCTAATGATTGAAGGAGGAGAAAGGATTCCTGTTGCCAGTCTTCTTTGGCTTCATGCACTCCCTTTTGAAAATGCCCTTTCTTACCGCAGGTGAAGCAGGTTACCTTAGATTTGTCAAAGCCGAATGTAGTGTCCTTAGTCGTAATCACATTTTGTCTGGTCTTTTTGACAAACTTCTTAGCTCTTCGGACTGCACTGGCCTTACGCCCACATATGTCTATCCTCTCAAGCTCTGTCTCATCCACCTGCTCATAGTCCTCATCTTCCAGGTGGCAGTTCCAATCTTTCTAGCAATTAGTCCATCATAGGAGTGGACTACTGTAGCTAAGAGATCCATGTGCTCTTTTGCTACTCAATTGTCACATTGCCAAAGTTCTCAGTCTTTAGCTTTGCTGCATTTGCTTCAGGTGCAATGTATTGGGTACCAGACGACCTTGACGTTTCTGACCCTAAAGTAGAGGCTGGTGAGGGACCAGACGAGCTTGATACAAAAGTTGTCTGAAGAGGTGCTCCAGATGTCTTGGCTTGAGGAGTCACGTTGTACAGCGCTGGGTTTTGATCATAAGAAGCCTTTTGAGCTATGTACTTCATTCTTAGTTCTTCCTCTCTCATCTTCAGAAAGAAGTCATTGATATCTAACTTCATTAGGATACCATTCTGTCTAAGATTTGAGACGAATGAAACCCATTTCTCTGGCAGTGCGTCAGCAAAGTTGGACACTTTGTCCTCCATTGACATCGATACTCCATGAATGTGCATCTCACTCATCAAGTGGTAGAATCTATCGATTACATCATCTAGGCTTTCTTTTCCCATCGAGGAGAAGTTGTCAAATCATTCTTTAAAGCCTTAGCCTTTATGGCCTTCAATGATGCATTTCCGTCATACCTTTTCTCTAATGCATCCCATAGCTTCTTTGCTTGTGTGTACTCCGAGAATTGATGAAAATGTCCTTCGGAATAGACTGTGTGAGCAAAGCATAAACCTTCTTTTCTGCATTGTATTTCACCTTTTGTGTGTCAGTCATGCCACCAAGTGTGAGTTTGACACCATCCGCTCCAACAGACATGCTGTACCCCGTCTCTATAGACTCCCACAGATTGGGATCTACTCCATTTAAGTAGATCTCGAAATGTTGCTTCCATTGTGGTACTCGTCTAACATGATTATCTTTGGGGGCTTATTATGATTCCCCACCTCATTCTCCAGTAGCAATAAGTTTTGTATACATGAGTCTCTCCCTACTGTGAATGCTGAATATTGGTCTTCCATTACTATAAACTTTAACTTTAAACCAACATGTTGTATAAGTGCGAATGAAGGTGCGATTGGGCTATTCGTGCGATTGAACTATGCGGATGGTTCAATCGTGCGACTGAACTAATGCCGATGACTCAGTCGGGCAAATGAACTAATGCGGATGAACAATGCGAATAGACTACTCAATCAGACGAATGGAAGTGTGACCGAGTCCAATCGTGCGTATGGAGAATGCAAATGTGTTCAGTCGTGCGATTGAGTCAATCGTGCGACTGAAGCTGCTGGATTTTGAAAATTCGTAGGTTTAACGTGTTTTGGCTGCAAAAACTTGAATTTTCACTAACCCTAATTGCCGTATGCTGGAAAAATTGAACTTTAAGACCAGGAGACGTCTAAGACACCGTTTGACACAAAAAGGTTGCGTTTTTAGTGAAAAAACACAATTTTTGTATCAAAAACGATTGAATCACACGTAATCAAGAGCCAAAGCTCTAATACCACTTGTTAGGATCGTGTATTGAACAAAATACTAACGTGTATACCGAATCAAATAGTGCGGAATCCTATTTGATTAGCGATCCAATCTGTGAGAACGCACGTAGAAACAATTATGTATTGAATCTAAACGTTAAGAATCGATTGGGAATCGATCTACTACGATCTATGAACTTGGAACAGGTTCTTAGAGGTCTCTGGACGGCTAGGGTACGTTTGGGTATCGAAATATTCAAAGTGTTTTGTTTTTCTACGATTTAAGTGGTATTTATAGGTTAAGGTTTCTCGATCGTGCGACTGGACCTTTGCATGGTTCAGTTTTGCGATTGAGTCATGCAGTTGATCCATTCGCACGACTGAGTGTTCAGTCGTGTGACTGAGTCAATCTCATGTGTCAATCATGCGACTGATCCAGTCTCCTGGTTCATTCGTACGACTGGTTCATTAGCATGAAGTTGTTCATGCGTATGGTCCATTAGCATGGGCCAATCGCATGATAACTTCACATGATTAAGTTTGAATATGTTTTATAGTCATTAATTGATTTAGATATTATTCAAACAACCACAACCTATATAGTTAAGTCAATAAGCGTTATTACATACCAACCAGTGAAATATTCAACATTAAGCACAACCACATATTATATTTCATTAAGTACCCGTACAATTACATATGTGTAAGACAATACAAACATATTACATTAAGTTCAGAAGCTAGGGACACATGTATCTACAATACCTAAATGTATAAGTTCCAAGATTAAGTTTAAAGAAAAGATTAACGATCATATGAGAACTAGGGTTTTAATAAGGATTTGGGGTTTCGATAAACAAAAGAATTAAAATTTACTAATGGAATCACTTATATTTTAACTCAATGAAAAGTATTATACCATTTAGGTAATTTAGTGACATTAAATCGTTTATTATAATTGATAAAATTAAATATAAAGTGTAAGTAATTTCTATGATTAATTACAATAAACATGATTAAACAATCATTAAAAGTAACATATTGACCAATAATAATTAATTTAAACTATTATTTAAAGCCTATTTTATAAGAAATACCCTAAAAATGACTTTTGTTATATTATATTATGAATATTTAAATTACAAAAATTACAGAAAATACTTAGGTGTCTTAAAAATAATATTAGTTATCAAAAATGATTTTTTAAAGTATTTATAAATTTTCTGTGATCTATATTATTTAAAGAAAAACAATAAAAAATGGTTGAGGGTGCTCGGGTTCGAACCAGGGACCTCAAGGATTGCCACATATGTTGTTAATCAGTAGGCAAGGGCGCCTAAGCCTGCTAGAATGTGGGTTTTAATTCTTAAAAACACAGTCCAACGAATTCCCCCAAACCATATGAACCCTAGTTTGATTTTGCCCAAACTAAAGCACTAATCGATCGTGTTAACCATGGGGCTTTTGATCTCTACTCGAAACTGAATGTATACATGTATTCAATTACCTGGATTAAGATAGAATTGACGGTGAAAGAATGAAAGCAACGTCACAACAGGGGTGAAGATCGAATGCGTGTGTGTGCGTTTTGAATGAAATTGAGGTTTTAGATAGTAAAAAGGATCCGTTTAAAGTGATTAGCACATATTATATGACTTCCTTTTGATCAATCCCACACCTAACGAACTCAAATTTAGTCGCGGTTGTTTTGATTCCAATACCCTTGATAAACAGTTGTTTAAAACGTAATTAAATGCCCCATTGAATTATAAATGTTTAGATGTTCGTTCATGTTCAATTAATTTGATTATTAACTAGTTTTGATTGTCGAATGATTCATGATTGAGGTAATCGGTTACTCGGGTTTGAATCTTCTCATAACCGATGTTAAAACTCAATTTATATCCTTCACTAGGTTCGAATCAAGTCTACAAAACGTCTGAAAACGATTTTTGGGTTGAAATCCGAAGAACTTTGTGGTTTTAAGGCTTGCCCGGAGTCGGTCGAAGGATGGTTAGACCTTGGCTGGAAATACGGGAGAGAAGGGGGGAAAAGGTTTGGGTTTTTTTAAAGTTACGCTTTTAGTCCCTGTAGTTTTTTAGTTTTATTATTTTATGTAAAAACTTCTACTTTAAGTATTCAAATTGTCATAAAGGTCCTTTAACTTAATTAAACTTTAAGTTTTAACCATTTCTCTAACTCATTAGTTGTTTAATTTTTATAAATTACCATCTTTATTATTATTATTATTGTTTATTTTTATTATTATTAGAATTCATAATAATAAACAAGAGTTGTAATTATTAATATTATCATCATCATCATCATCATCATCATCATCATTATTATTATTATTATTATTTTAATAAATTAAGTTATTAACTTTAAAATTAACAAAAAAAACAAGCTCACACATAGTTTCATTAATGACAAATAGGCCCTTACAAGAACATAACGACGTTAACTTTTTATTTAACAAAAATACGAAATGTTACGGTCTCCCAAACTTGTAAGAATTTCATCTCGAAATTAAGAATAAAACTTAACGAACAAGTGTGGGTATTTCTTCTTCATATGGTCCTCGCGTTCCCAAGTAAACTCAGGTCCACGCTTATTCTCCCAACGAACCTTGACGATTGGGGTGGTAGTGGTTCTAGTCTTCTTCATGATACGATCCATGACCTCAACAAGCTTCTCAATAAAATGTAAGGACTAGTCAATCTGAATGTCATCCAAAGAGACATGCAGACTTTTGTTAGCCAAACATTTCCTCAGATTTGAGACATGAATAATAGGATGAACTCCACTAAGATCTGAAGGTAGTGTCACACCCTAACCTTAATGGCAAAATCGTCGAGATGTGATGGTTAAGATTGTTCACAACCACATAACGCTATCATTTAATCAAAATATTATTATTATAAGTTTCAAATATTCAAATTACAACCAAAAGTCTCAAACAAGAAATAACATAACATAAGATAATAATTCAAGACATTTTATTCAATTATCTAGGTCCAAATCCTAGATGTGAGCAACTTCAAGAGATGACATCAAACTTTATCATTTCCTTAAATATATTGAAAATAAAAGGTCAACTAAGAAAGTTGGTGAGTTTCCAAGGGTTTAATATACATAATATATCAAAAGATTTACAAGTAGCAATTCATGTCCATGATTATGATTTTGCAAGTTTATAGAACAAATATAGCTACAATCAAACCTTGACCAAGATTAAGATTACAAGTTTATAATGATTAGCTAAGTGTACTTGTTTCCTACGATGAACAAGTCATACTTCATCAGGAGCCGGCAATAGATCGGCTTTAGCACCAAATAGGCTTGTCAGGCCCATAGATCTATGACGTTGCTAGGCTAGCAATAGTTAATGAATGTCACATATAATGTATCTCATATAAATCTCATAATAACACAAATAACCATGACAAAATAAGTATGAATTGTATGTGCGTTACAAGTATAAAATATTTACAAGTGTAAGTTGATATGTTTAACATGTTTCACCCCAAAATAGTGTGAAATAATATAAAAAGTGGCATGAAAACTCACATGACGTATATGTATATAAGATGATAATAAGAATAATAGACGATGTTCCAACGGATTCCTTTACAAGGTACCTAAACGTATGTATTTACAAGATTTAAGTTTAATAATAAGATTAGCGATTTAACGAGAACTAGGGTTTCAAGTGGAGTTTAGGGCTTTGTCAAATAATTAATTTTAACAAATAGAATCACTTATATTTTTTGGAGTAAATAAAAAAGAAGTATACTATTTGAGTATTTTTAATATAAAGAAATGAAAAGGAAGACATTGTAATAACTTGTAAAGTTTAAATATAAAGTTTATATAAACTTTTATAATTATTTGAAATAATCATGATTTAAACAATAATTTAAAGGCAACGTTTGAACCAATAATAACTTAGTGGTTTAAACTTTTATTTAAAGTTTAAATTTTATAATAATAAACTAATAATAACATTTGTTAAAAATATTTAATAAAAATATTAAAGTATTGTAAGTAATTAAATTTACAAAAAATAATTAGATGGCTTTAAAAATAAATAAAGTTTATAAAACTGATTATATAATTTTTAGATTTTTTTCTATATTTTTTAAAGGCTGAAAAACCCTAAAAAATATTTGAGGTTGTCGGTTTCGAACCCAAGACCTTGGGTAGGCAATTGCGTGTGTGTAACCAGTGAACCAGGGTCGTGCCGTGGTATATCATGGTTTTTAAATCTTAAAACATAAACCAAGTTAAATCCCCAAAATCACATAAACCCTAGAACATCATAATCAATTGAAGTTTAATTCGATATCGATAACTGAAATAAACATTGGGCTTTGATTCCCCATGTAATTTCGAGTATGCACATAAGTTTAATTACCCTAATTGGAGATGGATTGAGGATGAACACGATGAAAAACAAGCTGCGACCAACTTGTGTCCAATTGATGTGCAGATGTTTGTGATAATTAAATTAAACCCGAGGATAGCTTCGGATGTTGTTCTAGATTCAAAGCCCTTTATCAATTTCAGTTTAGATTGGTGGAGAAGCGGATTTTGATAAGGTTGCAGGTCGTGGGTTAGAGAGAATCGAATAGGATGTTTGTATGGGTTTCAGGTGAAATTGGAAGTTGTATTTGATTAAGGATAGATAGATGATCGTTTAGGTTGAATTAATTCGATTATTATTAGTGTATAAGGCTCGAAAGACTATATGATTAAAGGTATTCGGTTATGTAACCATTTGGTTTTGTAACCGGTGTTTTAAGACAATTAAAGTGTGTAATCAAGTTCGAAATGTGTTCTAGAACGATTTGGAATGGTTTGGAATTAAGGAATCGATTGGTTTTAGGGGTTTTGGGGTTGTTTGAGCTCGGTCGGAGTATGACCGACTCCTTGGCCGAAATACGAGTTGAACAGAAAGGGGGAGGGGGTTTGGGTTTTAGTTATTTACACAAATGGCCCCTGTAGTTTGAATTGTTATTATTTTATGCTTAAAACTTTTATTTAAAGTTTCAAAATTAACAAAACACCTCTTGTACTTATATAACTTTAGGTTTTAATCATTTTTATTTATTAAAAGTTTAATTACTTTTATAAATTATTATATTATTATTATTATTATTACACTTACTATTAGTTTTTTTTTGTTATTATTAGTATTACGATTATTATTATGTTTATTATAATAACTTAATTATTAACCTTTAAACTAAAAAATTAAAGTAAAATTAAAGGAAACAATCATGAATAACCCTCATAGTTACATTAATCACAACAATGGTCCTTACAAGAATATAACGAGGTTAACTTTTACTAAACGAAAATACGAGATGTTACAGGTAGTTCCAGTTTATAAGCCACTTTCCCGATCCTTGTCAGGATCTTGAGAGATCCTACAAATCATGGAGCTAATTTACCTTTTTTCCAAAACGAACGATTCCCTTCCATGGTGAGAATTTAAGAAGAACCATATCCCTAACTTGAAATTCCAACGGCTTGCGTCGTTTATCAGCATAACTCTTTTGTCGACTTCTAGCCACTTCAAGGTTCTTACGAATCATTGAGACTTTATTGGTCGTTTCTTGTATGAGTTCAGGACCAGTGATAATATTTTCACCAATATGCGTCTAGCAAATTGGGGAACGACATTTGTGACCATGAAGTGCTTTGAAAGGTGCCATCTTGATACTCGAGTGGTAACTATTATTATAAGAGAATTCCGTGAGTGGTAAATGCGTATCCCAGTCACCACCAAAGTCAAGGACACAAAGACGTAGAAATTTCTCTAGGGTTTGAATGGTTTGCTCGGTTTGACCATCTGTTTGAGGATGGTAAGCCGTGCTTAAATCCAGTTGAGTACACAAGAGTTCTTGCACAGACGACCAAAAATGTGAAGTGAAATGAGTGTCTCGATCGGATATGATATACAAAGGTACGTCATCATGAGTCACAATCTCATCAATGTATATATGAGCCAACCTTGATGTTTTGTAAGTGCCACGTATGGGTATGAAATGTGCCGATTTGGTCAAACGATCAACAATCACCCATATGCTATCATGACCATGGGAGGTGCGAGGTAATTTGGTTATGAAGTCCATGGACATGTGTTCCCATTTCTACATGGGAATCTCAGGTTGTTCAAGCAATCAACTAGGACGTTGATGTTTGGCTTTAACCTTCGTACATGCAAGACACTTGGCTACGTAAGTTGCGATGTCTTTCTTCATTCCAGGCCACCAATATTGCCCACTCATATCCATATACATCTTATCGGAACCAGGATGAATAGAGTAACGAGGTTGATGAGCTTCATTCATGATGAAGGTACGAAGATTATCACGATTTGGAACACAAATTTGATTCAAGAAGTACAACAATCCATTGGATTTCGTTTCCGGTTGAGCTCGAAGATTGTACTCCAACTCTTTGACCATTTTTCCTTCCGCTTGAACCGCTTGTTGGGCCTCCAAGATACAAGTCTCAATGTCATTCTCAATTCTCAAATTTTGTAGCAGCACCGTAGTCTTGTTAACATCTAGGCGAATCTCAGTATCAAATTCTCCTAAGGTATCAAACCATTGTTGTCGATCACAAAATTCTTGAAACGAGTCCGTCTGGTTATGAATCTTACGACTTAGTGCATCGGCTATGACATTTGCCTTTCTTGGGTGGTAACGAATGTCACAGTCCTAATCACTAATCAACTTGACCTAACGATGTTGTCTCATGTTAAGATCATTTTGATTGAATATGTGTTGAAGGCTTTTGTGATTGGTGTAGGCTATACATTGCGTCCCATAAAGGTAATGCCTCCAAATCTTTAAGGCAAAAACCACAACACCAAGTTCAACATCATAGGTCGTGTAATTCACCTCATGGACCTTTAGTTTTCTTGATGCATATGCTATGACCTTTCTTCGTTGCATGAAAACACAACCAAGGCTTTATCTAGATGCATCATAGTATACGGTGAAATCATCGTTTCCATCGGGAAGGGTCAAGATAGGTGCATTATACAATTTGTGCTTTAATGCTTCAAAGGCTTCTTCTTGTTTAGATCCCACTCGAATGGTTTATTCTTTTGAGTCAAGGAAGTAAGCAGCTTCACAACTCTTGAGATGTTGGCAATGAAACGTCGGTAATAGCCAGCAAGACCAACGAAAGAACGAACTTCAGTTAGGGTTGTAGGACCACACCAATTTTTCACAAGATGCAATCACAAATAATGACATCAACGGTGATGGGTTCTCCATCGATGACTTCAACGGTGAGAAGCTTTCTAATTTCGTATGCGAGTTAGCAAGTATAGGCTCAAATTCTAACGAGACAAAACTTTTATTGGCACCCGAATCAAATAGAATGTAAGCATAAGAATTATTAACATGAAACATACCTGTTTAGTTTTAAAGACGTTTAACGATACAGGTAAGACAACAAAGGAAACTTAGATCATAAAGGTTAAGGTTGAATTTGACATACCATTCACCATGTTGTTTTTTGCTTGTGCTTGATTCGCATTGATGTTGAAAGCACATCCTCGAGCTTGTGGAACATTACCCACAAGACGAGGGCATTGTGGGTGAAAATGGCCAGTTTCCCCACAATTCTAGCAAGCATGGGTAACAGCTAACGCGGCGTTGTTTAGATCACGGTGAAAAGTAGCAACCAAATGCACATATTTACCGCATAGTGAATATATGCGACATTGGCTATTTCCCGCATGGTGATACCTACAGATGTTGCATAATGGTTGAGTACCAGCATAGGCCCTAGCAGTAGGAGCTTGTGCAACAAGAACAGGTTGCCTTTGAGATACTTTGGGTATTGCGATGACATAGTTTCTAGCTGGTGTGAACTTGTGCTTCTTGTTGTTGTAAGATGATTCATTCTTGCCCTCCTTTATGGACTCAAGAACCACCTTAGTATTTTTAGCCCTTTTAACAAACAAGGTGCCCGCTCTAATATGGTTCTCAGTGAGTTGAGCGGTAATGGTAATTGCATCCTCCAGAGTTGTGGGTCTACTACCCACTATAGGATCTTGAATTTGGGGTGGCAACCCTTTAATGAACTTCTTGATGTACGGGGAACAATGTCGACCATATGAGGCAACAAAATGCTCAACTTGTGATGCCTAGTTGAGTAGGCCAAATGATCTCCACCATCTTGTTTGAGATTCCAAAACTCTTCTTCAAGCTTTTGCAATTCATTTCTTGGGCAGAACTTTTGAATGGAAATATTCTTAAATTCGTCCCAAGATAGTGCCAACACAACATCAGCACCTCGATTCCTCTTCTTGCTGTTCCACCACGTAAGTGCCCTTTGCTGAAGCACACTAGTGGCATAATGAACTTTGAGTGCCTCGAGACACTCACAATGATGAATGTGTTCTCTATGCTTTCAAACCACTCAAGAAGTCTAGTGGCTCCTTTTTTCCCACTAAAGCTGGTGGGTTTGCATGAGTTGAAGTGCTTAAACATGCAGGTTTGGTTGTTTCTTCCTTGATTTGCACTATTCTCTCCTTGCCCATTGCCATTAGTGTTGTTAATAGCATTGGCCATCAAGGTGCTACTCAGTTCGGTGACCATGGTCGAAAGGACGACAATCATTTGGCGGGCGATCATCGCGACCATCTTGCGGTCGGAGCTACCACGTTTTCCATGATGACAAGACATGCTGGATACAAAGTAAGTTAGACATAGAAATTTTAAGGAAAAGATAGTAAATCAAGCAAGGATTATTCAAGACTTATAAAACACACACGGAATGATTCCATTTGGTAACACATAACCATTTGGAAATGTTGACACGTCAAGGTGACTTAACTCCAACTTGCCTTAGGAACTTGTTTATATTTACCATAGTTTATGACTCATCCCAGAAATCCCCAGGTAAGCATAACTAGTCCCACTATTGATTAGGATTTATGCGAAATGCTAACCTTAGCCTGAGGGCTTTTTTCCAGGAAATCCAAAATACAGATGTCTATGAGTCACACAATATTCCCTTAGGCTAATGCAATTAAAAACCTTGATGAGATTTTTCACAGATTAGACATAAAGTCCAAGATTTGAACCTTTCGATATAATGCGTACGATCCCAGGTGTCGTCGAGAATAAGTTTAAGAAAATTCATCACCATGAGGTTAAGGGTTAAGAATAAGTTTTAGGGGAGACAAAGCAACCAAGTTTCCTAATTACAAAGTAATCCTAACTAAAGGCATCATGCATATTAAGAGGCCCTCCTAAACATGTAGCATTATGTATAGCCTAGGTCACCATTTCTAATAATCTAAATCCTCATTGTTATGGGCTTTGATACCAATCTGTCACACCCCAACCTAATGACAGAAACATTGAGATGTGAGGGTTAAGATTGTTCACAGCCACATAACACCACCATTAAATGTAAATATAATAAACCATAAGTTTTAAAATGAAGAATTACACCAATAAGTGTTAGATCTAGGATAATATGTCACACCCTCAAAATCCACTTGTGGAGTTTTACCGCGAGGCGTGTGAACAAACCAGGATCACAGTCAATAGTTACTCAGAACGACTCTATATGCCATAATTTAAATAAAATCAACCAAAGTACAAACTTTAAACTGTGCGGAAGCATTTTGTAAAACAACCCAAAGAAATAAAAGTGTAAACTATGGCAAAACATGTGTCAACCCAAAAGAGTAAACATTAACCATTAAATGATAAAAATGTCTTGAAGACCGAGTCTTAGAATGCAAGTGAAACCCTGTAGTGCTCCTAATGGCAAGCAAGCTAATAACCTGAGAATAGCATACTAAAATGTCAACACAATGGTTGGTGAGTTCAAGAGTGATAATCAAACATAAACAGTTTAATAACATAGATATAAAAATAGTGCATTGTAACAGATAACTAGTCAATTAACAATAAATATTAATTCATAGTGATTTTGCAATTGAAGCTGACTGTGTTACGTTGTTGCCTCCTGTCACGACTTAACAGGTCGTGACAATGTTCAATAGGACAACTTGCACCCGGTTGACCTCGAGTCACACAGGTGGGGCTCGTCAGACCCAGTAGTACTACCTAAATTTCCCCGTTATTCAATATTAACAATTCGAAAGTGTGTGGACTTTTCCATGATATCAACACTATATTAATATTATACACAACTTGAATATATAAAGCGTTTGTGATTTACCAGTATGCTATCTCCCCCAAAAGAGATTAAATAAAGAGTGGGGCATGAACTCACCTGATACGCTTGATAGACACTTAGAGTTTTACTTGACAAACAGAATGGACAGACAACCTTCAGAGGTTACCTAGATCATATAAGTACGTGAGTACGTGTAAATAGAGAACATGTGAAACCCTAAGTACACTATAACCAAGGGCTCAAGATTTCAGAAAAACAGACCCGTTTGACCCAGTTGACCCGTTTGACCCGTTGGTGACTTTATGTGTTGTAAACCATTCAAGCAATCATACACATATATCATACATGGTTAACATTTAAACAAATCATATGTATGCTATATTATCCAGGTGTATCACTTAGATCATCATACAACCAAGTATCATACAGGTCATGCGAATCTAGAACATTAACATGTCCACTAGTTATAACACAACTAACATGCCACACAAAGATCAAATCACGCACCACATGCCATGTGAGCCGCTCACGACTTCACATGCTAAACCCTGCCAATCCTACTAAGTAGGGGCCTCAGATTCGCACGCGTGTATGATGATCATAATCATACTCATTAGCCATGTACATTGCATTCAACAAACATCACAACAATCAATTTCCAGTCCCAAACATGATGTCCTAACTACTATTCAACATCAACATCATACATGATCATCAAAGTCCAAACATCACCAAGATTATCCAAGCATCCCATACAACTAATTTAACATTTTTTATCATATTAGGATTCATCCATGAACTTACTAACATGCTCTTAACATCCCAAACATGTTCAAACTATCATCCATCAAACTTTGTGCAAATAAAGTTTCCGTCTTGGGAAAGCACATCCCAAAATCTATCAAACATCCAATGCATTCATGAATTCATTAATAATATACCAATTCAAGTTCATATCAACATCTAAGCATGATCAACAACATCCAAACATCATAACTCATCAATTCATATCCTAAAAAGTTACTATCTTTAGTAATGTATGAACTATAACATGTGTTCTTGAATTCCCAATGATCACAACAACAATCTAAAATCTAATCATCACCATGAACACATCCATAACATCAATTCATCAATAATTCAACATTACATGCAAAATAAAGTTACTATTCTTAGTAACCTACGGACAATGCATCAAAATCCTAACTTTCTTGCATAATCGACGTTAACTAACATGTATACAATCTAACTAACATGTTAACATCATCAATTGATCAAAACTTAATGCCAAGAACATCAATTTCGCAACTAGGGTTTCGGCCAACATGAAAACTCCAACAAAACCATCTAAACTAACCTTAATTCTTGCAAAGGAACACGATTTGATGTTGCTAACTTGTTGTATTGCTTGTAACCAAACCAAAATCGTAGATTCTTGTTTTTTCTAGGCTGATTTCGAAGTGGGAAGAGATTGGGAAGGGAGGTTGCGGCCGAATGGGGGTGGGGATTAGGGTTAGGAGTGTTTTGTTTAATTTTATTTTCCATATTTACCCTTTAAGCCCTTGTAATTTGTATTTTATAAAAACTAGGCTTTAAACTCTTTGTAAAGTGTTTTTAACTTAATAATATAAAGATATAAACTAATGAAAATCATTATATATTTTATCTTTAAAAAAACACAAGGCATATGAATAAATAGGCACGTTTCCGCGCTACGCGATTAATTTTCTAATTAACATTTAAAACATGCAAACACATAATCATAACACAATAATCACATAATCGATTAGATTATCATTAATTTAGCATTATTAATTATTATCAGGTCACCAACGTTAAACGAAAACTAGTGTGTGTTTACGACACGTGTATGCGAGACTTAACGGAACTAACGGAGTTTGATAACGGGAATCTACCGGATGTCACATTATCCCCATGTTGAAAGAATTTTCGTCCCGAAAATTGCGTTACATGGTGAGAGTGTTCCATCACTGGGCTACTGCATTGGTACACAGAAATTGAAATCGAGTGAGTTTTGGATGAGTTGTCACATCATCCCCATGTTGAAAGAAATTTCGTCCGAAATTTAAATCAATACCTTCGTCTACTGGCATCGTCCTTTCGAATAGTTGAGGGTACTTAAGCTTCATTTGATCTTCTCGTTCCCATGTGAATTCCGGTCCACGTCGCAAATTCCAACGGATTTTGAAAATAGGTATCTTGCTTTGCTTAAGTGTTTTCACCTCACGGTCCATCACCTCGACTGGTTCTTCGATAAAACGTAATTGTTCATCCACTTGAACTTCTTCTAGTGGTACGACTATTGTTTCATTGGTTATGCACTTCTTCAGGTTTGACATGTGAAATACATCATGGATTTCACTTAGCGAATCAGGTAGGGCTAGTCGATAGGCCACTAGACCTATTCTTTCCACTATTTCAAATGGTCCAACGTACCTCGGATTTAGTTTCCCTCGCTTACCAAACCGAACTACGCCTTTCCATGGTGAGACTTTCAACAAAACCCTGTCACCAACCTGAAACTCTAAAGGTTTCCGTCTCTTGTCAGCATAACTCTTTTGTCTGTCTCGCGCTGCAGCCATACGGTTCCGTATCTGCATAATCTTCTCAGTTGTCTCATGAATTAACTCCGGACCTGTTAGCTGACTATCACCAATTTCTGCCCAGCAAACTGGTGATCGACAATTTCTCCCATACAACGCCTCGAAAGGTGCTGCCTGTATGCTAGTATGATAACTGTTATTATAAGAAAACTCCACCAATGGCAGGTGAATTTCCCAGTTATTCCCGAAGTCAATCACACAAGCATGTAGCATATCCTCCAATATCTGTATGGTACGCTCACTCTGGCCATCCGTCTGTGGGTGATATGTAGTACTCATATCTAATCGTGTACCCAAAGATTTCTGTAATGATTGCCAGAAATGTGACGTGAAACGAGCGTCGCGGTCGGAAATAATTGAGATCAGTACACCGTGTCTCGAAACGATATCTTTAAGGTACAGTCAAGTTAATTTCTCCATCTTGTCAGTTTCCTTAATTGCAAGGAAGTGAGCAGACTTTGTCAATCGATCCACAATAACCCATATCGTGTCACAACCAGTACTAGTCCGGGGTAACTTAGTAATAAAATCCATGGAGATCTGTTCTCATTTCCATATTGGTATCTCAGGTTGTTGTAACAGTCCGGATGGTTTTTGATATTCCACTTTTACTTTCGAGCAGGTCAAACACTTGCTCACATACGTAGCTACATCCGCTTTCGTGTTAGGCCACCAATAATGCGCCTTTAGGTCATGATACATCTTGTCGGATCCAGGATGTATAGAATACCTAGATTTGTGCGCCTCGCTCATAACTAAATCTCTCAGATTTCCATAAACAGGCACCCAAAGTCTATTCATGAAATACCAAATTCCATCCTCTTTCACCACTAGCTGTTTATCCATTCCCCTTAATGACTCAGAACCAACATTGTCTGCTTTTAAAGCTTCTATCTGCGCCTCCTTAACTTGTTCGGGCAGTTGGGTACTGATAGTAAGCTGTAAAGCTCGCACCCGTCGGGGTTTAGCTGTTTCCTTCCTGCTTAGGGCATCGGCAACTACGTTCCTTTCCCGGATGATACTTAATAGCGCAATCATAATCATTTACTAGTTCCACCCACGTCGTTGCCTCATATTCAACTCTTTTTGCTCGAAGATATGTTGAAGACTCTTGTGATCGGTGTAGATAGTGCACTTGGTACCGTACAAGTAATGTCTCCAGATCTTTAAGGCAAAAACCACTGCACCCAATTCTAAGTCATGGGTGGTATAGTTCTTCTCATGAACCTTTAGTTGTCTCGAGGCGTAGGCTATCACCTTATCTCGTTGCATCAAGACACAACCCAATCCTTGAATGGATGCATCACAATACACCACAAAATCATCTGTTCCCTCTGGTAATGCTAATATCGGGGTAGTACAGAGTTTTTGTTTTAACAATTGGAAAGCTGATTCTTGACTCTCACTCCATTTGTATGTCGTTCCTTTGTGGGTCAAGGCAGTGAGAGGTTGTGCGATCTTAGAAAATCCTTCTATGAATCGTCGGTAATATCCTGCTAATCCCAGAAATTGTCTTATTTCACTCGGTGTTTTGGGTGTAGTCCAATTCTTTATCGCCTCAATTTTAGCAGGATCAACATGTATCCCTTTCTCATTAACAATATGACCTAGGAATTGCACTTCTCTTATCCAAAAGTCACACTTTGAGAATTTGGCATATAGCTTCTCATTTTTCAATAGTTCTAAGATCATTCGTAAGTACTCTTCATGCTCCTCCTTGGTCCTAGAATATATCAGTATATCATCGATGAACACAATGACAAACTGATCAAGATAAGGTTTGCACATGCAATTCATGAGGTCCATGAACACAGCAGGTGCATTAGTCAACCCAAAAGGCATCACCAAGAACTCATAATGACCATAATGAGTACGAAACGCAGTCTTGGGAATGTCTTCTTCTCGAACTCTAAGTTGATGATAACCAGATCTCAAGTCAATTTTCGAATAATAGCTTGATCCTTGAAGCTGGTCGAACAAGTTGTCGATACGAGGTAAAGGGTATTGGTTCTTGACTGTTACTTTGTTTAACTCTCTATAATCGATGCACATCCGGAATGTGCCATCCTTCTTTTTAACAAAAAGAACAGGAGCTCCCCAAGGTGATGTGCTAGGTCGAATAAAGCCCTTATCTAAAAGCTCTTGAAGTTGTGATGACAACTCTTGTAGCTCGTTTGGTGCTAATCGATAAGGTGCCCTAGCAATCGGAGCTGCGCCGGGAGTCAACTCAATCTGGAATTCCACTTGGCGGTGAGGTGGTAATCCAGGAAGATCCTCTGGAAACACCTCTGGAAAATCGCGTACTATGGGAATATCCTCCATTCTCCTTTCTTCTGCCTGCTTATCGGTTACAAGTGCTAGAATAGCCACACGACCCTTTCGTAATAACTTTTGAGCTTTCATGTATGAGATGATGCCTATCTCAGCACCACTCCTATCACCTCTAACGGTAAGGATTTTGTCATCAACAGAGATTCGTATGATCTTCTCATGACAAATGACTTCCGCTTGCTTGCTAGAGAGCCAATCCATGCCTATCACAACATCAAAACTCCCCAACGTAATAGGCATAAGATCTATAGCGAAAGTATGACCAGCAAGTTCTATCTTACAGTCTTTAAGGATATGCGTTACATGGATCTGTTAACTGTTAGCTAATTCCACAGTGTATCTAGATTCTAAAGCAGAGGGTATATCACTTAAAAGACTACATAACTTTAAGGACACAAAACTTCTATCGGCTCCAGTATCAAATAGTACTATAGCAAAACAACCATTAACAGAGAACCTACCAGTAACAATTGTGGGATCATTTAGAGCCTCACCTGAGCCAATGACGAAGGCTCTCCCCTTGGCTCCATCTTTTTTGCCGCCATTACCAGTACCATTTCCACCGTTGTTGTTATTACCGTTGTTGTTGTTACCGTGGTTGTTGGTGTTGTTTTTGTTGTTGTTATTGCCATTACCATTTCTCAGTTGTGGGCAGTTTTGCCTGTAATGCCCTTCTTTCCCACATTCAAAACAACCCTTGGGAGTTTCTTGAGGTTGTTGTGGTCTCCTTACCAGCTCACCACGACAATCCTTAGCAGCATGTCCTATTTTTCCACGGCGTTGACACTTGAAGTTATCACACCTTCCCACATGATGGTAATTACACCAAGTGCACTTCGGATGTCTACCACCATAACCACTGGGTCCTTGATTATTTGCAGGCGTTTGGTTGAAGATACGGTTATTGTCGAACCTCCGTTGCTGCTGAACTGGCTGTTGTTGCTGTTGAGGTTGAGGTTGACCGCTAGAAGGTGATGATGCTTTGGTGTTGTTGGCATTATCCCACTTTCTTTTGTTGTCGGGCATGCTCGCCACAACGCCCCGTTTGGGTAGACGTCCTTGCTCCACGGCTTGGTCAGTTAGCCTGTGAGCTAGCTGGATGGCTTGCTGAATTGTGGTTGGGTTGGAAGCAGTTACCATAATTTGGATTTCGGGTACTAATCCCCGTATGTAATGCTCTACCCTTTTATGCACCTCATTCACCATTCCCGGGCACAAAGTTGCTAGTTCATGGGTTCTGGTGGTGTAAGCCTCGATTTCCGAGCCCTACATCTTCAATTGCCAGAACTCCATCTCTAACTTCTGCACTTCATTGCGAGGACAGTACTCCTCAGTCATCATTGCTTTGAACTCATCCCATGGAAGTCCATTTTCCATCGCTTGTCCTAGCATCTGGACTTACGCGTTCCACCAAGACAGAACAGCACCCTCCAAAGTACCGGTGGCATACTTCACTTGATCCGCAGGTGGACAATTACATTTGGAGAAGACAGACTCAGTCTTCTCGAACCATCATACAAGCCCTACAGCACCTTCAGTACCGCTGTAGGTGTGTGGTTTACAGTCCATAAAGGACTTGTAGGTACACACTGGTGGTCCTGTTTTAACACAACACACATTAATCAGACATCCCATACAGTTATGAAGGATATTAGATTTATCTTTCTATCATGTTTACCTGCTGGCTGACCCGCGTGGGCAGCAACCACTGCCGCCTAAACATGCTCATTAATTAGAGTAGCTAATTCTGCGGGGGTCCGCCCTGTTCTCCAGTGCCACGTCCATGTCCGCGTCCACGACCACGTCCACGTCCACGTCCACGGGCGTCCATTCTTTTCACTTTACATTCACAAATACAATAATGAGTAACATCAAACACATTTATCTCATGAAGCACAGTAAACAGTAAATAAAAGAAATAATGAATCATCACAACCACAACATTCATAACAAAAATAATAACCAAAGTAAATAAATTGTAAATGAGTCACAATGTATTTATCAATGTCAAAATTTAAGTTTGTCGTTCGTGTGGGGAAACAACCCTTCCCATATAGGTTTCAAAAAGAAAAACACTACGTAGTCTAAGTCATATAAAGAAAGTCAATCGACAACATCTGACCCATCACTGTCATCCTCCATCTCCACCGGTTCTTCCTCCTCGGGTCCCTCCTCGGGTCACTCTTAGGGATCCTCATCCTCAGGGTCTGCTGCCAGAGCAGGAGCTATAGCAATCTGAAGTGCTGCTAGTTGAGCTTCTAAAATAGCAATCCTATTATCGGCTATGGCGTCCCGCTGTTCACGAGCAGTCACGCGCCCTCGGAGTGCCATGAGACCATCTTGCATATAGTGACACCCGTTTAGGGTCTTCCCGTGTTGTTCCTCGAGTTCATCCAGTTGATGTCTCAGTTTGTACACCTCTTGCTGCAGTGTACAGACATTATTTGTGAGCCGCCTGACTCGATGCTGCTTAGTGTCCAGTGCAACCACTAGTGCAGCAATCAGTTGCTCGTTGGACTGCACCGTCCGTGGGAGTGAAGGCATTGGTTGGTCAGCATTGTTCCTAGTCCTGGGCCTCGGGACAGGTACGCGCTCCCTAAACATAATATGATCAACGAATCTAGGATAGAAACTCCAGTCTCGTGGAGGGTCACGCTTCATCAATGCAAAAGGTTGATCCCAGCCAATCTCCTCTCGAGGATAAGCTAGTCGGGGCCAATCGAATCCATTGTCAGGTACGGGTGCGGGAGGTGGGGATTCAGATCGTGAAGGTGATTCGGGTCGCTTACCCGGAGCTCTCGATGACGATGCCATGCTACAGAGAGTGTGACGTGTATACCAATGAGTATACATTATATGAGAATAAGGCACATGTAACTAATTAACTGTGTGCGGTTATAGTCTAGTGTGTATGAAACCTAGTTCCCTATAACCAATGACTCTGATACCAATCTGTCATACCCTTAAAATCCACTTGCGGAGTTTTACCGCGAGGCGTGTGAACAAACCAGGATCACAGTCAATAGTTACTCAGAACGACTCTATATGCCATAATTTAAATAAAATCAACCAAAGTACAAACTTTAAACTATGCGGAAGCATTTTGTAAAACAACCCAAAGAAATAAAAGTGTAAACTATGGCAAAACATGTGTCAACCCAAAAGAGTAAACATTAACCATTAAATGATAAAAATGTCTTGAAGACCGAGTCTTAGAATGCAAGTGAAACCCTGTAGTGCTCCTAATGGCAAGCAAGCTAATGACCTGAGAATAGCATACTAAAATGTCAACACAATGGTTGGTGAGTTCAAGAGTGATAATCAAACATAAACAGTTTAATAACATAGATATAAAAATAGTGCATTGTAACAGATAACTAGTCCATTAACAATAAATATTAATTCATAGTGATTTCGCAATTGAAGCTGACTGTGTTACGTTGTTGCCTCCTGTCACGACTTAACAGGTCGTGACAATGTTCAATAGGACAACTTGCACCCGGTTGACCTCGAGTCACACAGGTGGGGCTCGTCAGACCCAGTAGTACTACCTAAATTTCCCCGTTATTCAATATTAACAATTCGAAAGTGTGAGGACTTTTCCATGATATCAACACTATATTAATATTATACACAACTTGAATATATAAAGCGTTTGTGATTTACCAGTATGCTATCTCCCCCAAAAGAGATTAAATAAAGAGTGGGGTATGAACTCACCTGATACGCTTGATAGACACTTAGAGTTTTACTTGACAAACAGAATGGACAGACAACCTTTAGAGGTTACCTAGATCATATAAGTACGTGAGTACGTGTAAATAGAGAACATGTGAAACCCTAAGTACACTACAACCAAGGGCTTAAGATTTCAGAAAAACAGATACGTTTGACCCAGTTGACCCGTTTGACCTGTTGGTGACTTTATGTGTTGTAAACCATTCAAGCAATCATACACATATATCATACATGGTTAACATTTAAACAGATCATATGTATGCTATATTATCCAGGTGTATCACTTAGATCATCATACAACCAAGTATCATACAAGTCATGCGAATCTAGAACATTAACATGTCCACTAGTTATAACACAACTAACATGCCACACAAAGATCAAATCACACACCACATGCCATGTGAGCCGCTCACGACTTCACATGCTAAACCCTGCCAATCCTACTAAGTAGGGGCCTCAGATTCGCACGCGTGTATGATGATCATAATCATACTCATTAGCCATGTACATTGCATTCAACAAACATCACAACAATCAATTTCCAGTCCCAAACATGATGTCCTAACTACTAATCAACATCAACATCATACATGATCATCAAAGTCCAAACATCACCCATGATTATCCAAGCATCCCATACAACTAATTTAACATGTTTTATCATATTAGGATTCATCCATGAACTTACTAACATGCTTCTAACATCCTAAACATGTTCAAACTATCATCCATCAAACTTTGTGCAAATAAAGTTTCCGTCTTGGGAAAGCACATCCCAAAATCTATCAAACATCCAATGCATTCATGAATTCATTAATAATATACCAATTCAAGTTCATATCAACATCTAAGCATGATCAACAACATCCAAACATCATAACTCATCAATTCATATCCTAAAAAGTTACTATCTTTAGTAATGTATGAACTATAACATGTGTTCTTGAATTCCCAATGATCACAACAACAATCTAACATCTAATCATGACCATGAACACATCCATAACATCAATTCATCAATAATTCAACATTACATGCAAAATAAAGTTACTATTCTTAGTAACCTACGAACAATGCATCAAAATCCCAACTTTCTTGCATAACCGACGTTAACTAACATGTATACAATCTAACTAACATGTTAACATCATCAATTGATCAAAACTTAATGCCAAGAACATCAATTTCGCAACTAGGGTTTCGGCCAACATGAAAACTCCCACAAAACCATCTAAACTAACCTTAATTCTTGCAAAGGAACACGATTTGATGTTGCTAACTTGTTGTATTGCTTGTAACCGAACCAAAATCATAGATTCTTGCTTGTTCTAGGCTGATTTCGAAGTGGGAAGAGATTGGGAAGGGAGGTTGCGGCCGAATGGGGGTGGGGATTAGGGTTAGGAGTGTTTTGTTTAATTTTATTTTCCATATTTACCCTTTAAGCCCTTGTAATTTGTATTTTATAAAAACTAGGCAACTCTTTGTAAAGTGTTTTTAACTTAATAATATAAAGATATAAACTAATGAAAATCATTATATTTTTATCTTTAAAAAACACAAGGCATATGAATAAATAGGCACGTTTCCGCGCTACACGATTAATTTTCTAATTAACATTTAAAACATGCAAACACATAATCATAACACAATAATCACATAATCGATTAGATTATCATTAATTTAGCATTATTAATTATTATTAGGTCACCAACATTAAACGACAACTAGTGTGTGTTTACGACACGTGTATGCAAGACTTAACGGAACTAACGGAGTTTGATAACGGGAATCTACCGGATGTCACATAATAGATCTACATCATTTTGCATAGGCTTAGAACTTTAATCAATACTTGTAATGAATAATTGTAATTCATTATTTTAATGTATGCATTATGTATATAGGTTAACCTATTTGTGTTTTGATTTGTGTGTATGATGACAGGTAAAACATTATACGTGGTCAATTTGTGAAATTGACCAAGCGTAAGAAACATCTACGGATGAACATTTTTGTTCTTCCGTAGATATGTTTTTTACATGTCACATCCCGGCGGAAGCGTGAAATACATAGGGAGTGACTTGATTGTTCAGAACTCATTGTTATATATTATTAAACCGATAACACATAATCATTCACGTTTCATAACATAATATTAAAGTTAGGAATACATTAAATCATAATAGTCAAAATTTGAAATAACATAATCCTATTACATCATAAAGATTTAACGGCTACATCTTCAGAGACGATGGAAATGAGCATCCACCGATACACTGAAGTCATACAGGTTTACTGTTAGGTTCACACAAACTTTCCCCACAACCTCTCCCCAGCCATTAAAAACATCAAAGGAGAACGTTAAGTTGTTAGTCATGATGAATTCCTGAAAAAGCATACCAAAAATTGTCAACACAAAGTTGGTGAGCTTCACAGGTTTATTAAACAGATAATATTAATGCATTATATATATACAACCAAACCTTACATAGCAATCAGATCATTCATATCTGTCATATCATATTCTCATAAATCAGATAACATAGCATCATAACACTCATTCTGTTAATGCAGGAGATATCCCCTAAGTAGCGCTACCAATGTTATCTAACGGTTCCACATCCGAATTAATGGTTGTAACGTAAATTTCAGAATAATGCATTAATTCATAAATTAGTATGCTTTTTCCCCAAAACTTTATAAAAACAAAATGGGCCATGAAACTCACCTTTACTCCAAATGGTAACCTATAAACAAGAAAATATTTATAGTTTAGAAAACATAACTATTTTCTTCAAAATTTTCAGTACCTTATTTATTATCGAAACTGTTACCACGAATAGGTAATGAAATACAATGCAATATACTCAGATTTCGTATTTTAATTATTTATAGTTTATTTTCTATAGTTTTCATGATATTTCAATAAATTATTAAAAATAGTTTCTGGTTTCTAAAAATTCTCAATTTAATCAGAATGTTTGGAATAATATTTGTAACTCTTAAAAATTTTCCAAAGTCTTATATCATAGCAGAATCAATTATCATGATTTTCATCCTTTTACTAATATTTAGTAAAAATATCAGATTTCGTCCAAAATTCTTATTTTCTCACAGAATGTTCTTTTAGGTTTTTCATACTTTCTGAAATTTTCTCATAATTTATTTCATAGTTTAAGTATTTTTCCGGTTTTTAGTTTACAGAATAGTTAAAAATTTATATTTCAGATAATATTTTGAGTTAGGTCACGAGATTTTTCCAGTGGATTCTATAATTCTTAATAGTCAGTATATAATTTTTCCATACATTTACTAGGGTCGGTTCTTCCGATATAATTTTTTTTTTAAATACTTAAATAATTTATATAAATTAATTTACTTATGGGAATAGCACCAAAATTTACAGAATTATATTTCCCAATATTCTCAACATATTTTCAATGTTTGTTCCCACAATCATAGTTGTTAATATGCAGAACCGATTTTAACAAACTATAACTATATTTCTAACTCTTTTGTTGATAATTTCTTGTTATAAATTTGATTTTTAAGGTTTGTTTTACTTATTTCAGATTCTTTAAATCTTTCTTATTGTCTGAAAAATAAGTTTGGTTTTTATATGTTTTTATAAAAATCTTGAATGTTTTAACCAAAAGGATTAATAACATGTGTTTATTTAACACATGTTTAACTTTTGTAACTTTAATAAAATAGGGTTCTAGAGCTTAAAACCTTGATTTGTGATAGAAGAGAGCAATGAGGAGATGATGAGGATGATCTAAGCTTGCTTGGTTTTGGTGTTCTTGACAATCTTTCGAGAGGTGATGCTTCCACGAGGCTTGGATGTTGTTGCTATAAAACCGAGAGGTGTGTAGGAAATGGTGATGACAAGCGGTTGTGAGGTGTCCGTGAGGTAAAGGGTGGAGTTGATGGTGGCATACGGTTATGGTGGTGATGAGCGAAAGTTTTGTGTGTTTCTAGGGTTCCTTCGGCCGAGCTTCTTCAAATAGTGGAGTTAGTCATCATTAGGTCTAGTTTTAGGGTGTGATGTGGATGTTATAGGCTAGGTGAGTCGGTCCTTAGGGTGCTAGGTGGCGGGTTGTGGCTTAGCTTAGTGGTAAGGTGGGTGTAGGTGTCAAGCAAAGAGGGTGTTGAGTCATAGGTTGTTAATGGTGTTTAGGGTGTTAATTAGGTGTTTAGGGTGTTAATTAGGTGTTTAAGGGTGCTAATGAGCCGGTTCTTAATCTTAGATGGTACTTTGGTTTGGGGTTTTAAGTGTAGAAGATTTGTTTAGGTTTGTTTTGATGTTAAGTTCTCTTGATATTACTTGTGTTTATGATGTTTTGGTTGGGTTGTATTTAGTGTGTTTGATGTTGTATTGTTGATGTATTTTGATTATATGTAATTCTATCTCAAGGGATTATGTTTTTGCGTACATGCACACGTAAATTCTTATGCATGCAAGCATGTAATGAGTAATACTCATATTCACATGAACATATAATATATATGTGTATATGTTTCTTAGCAAAAGATGGTACATGCACACGTAAAAGGGTATGCATGCGACCATGCATATGTATACATGTATAAATATAAGTGAACAATATACTTATGTAAACAAAATGAAAGCATGTATACGTACATGTATATATAAAAATATATATATTAACCTAGGTGTGGCTTAGAATATTTAAATGAACTTAGTGTATAAAATTTCTTAATCTAGGGTTGTCACATTCTCCCCCCGTAAAGATAATTTCGTCCCGAAATTTATTTGAATAGTAATGAACTTATCTGACCATTGTTTTTAAAATAGATGGGGGTATCTTCTTTTGATTTCATCTTCTCTTTCCCACGTATACTCTGGCCCTCTCCTAGCGTTCCACTTAACTTTTACTATGGAAATTTTGCTTCTTCTTAGCTTTTTAACTTTCTTGTCTAATATAGCTATTGGTTCCTCTGTAAAATGAAGCTTCTCGTCTATCTTTATTTCTTGAACTGGAACTTTTAATGTTTCATCTGTTAAACATTTCTTCAGATTGGACACATGGAATGTGTTGTGTATTTTACTTAATTCTTTGGGTAAATCTAGCTTATATGCAACAGGACCAATTTTGTCAATAACTTCAAATGGTCCAACATATCTTGGGTTCAACTTATTTCTCTTTTCAAACCGAAAGATTCCTTTGGTGGGTGATATTCTTAGATAAACCTTATCTCCAATTTGAAATTCTAACAGCTTTCTTCTTTTATCCGCGTAACTTTTCTGCCGATCTCGTGCTGTCTTTAATCTAGTCTTGATTTCTTTGATCTTGTCGGATGTTTCTTGAATTAAATCAGGACCTATAAGTTGTCTATCTCCTACTTCATTCCAACATAAGGGCGATCTGCATTTTCTTCCATACAAGGCTTCAAACGGGGCTGTTTTAATGCTGGAACGATAGCTATTATTATAAGAAAATTCTATCAAAGGTAGATGTATATCCCAGCTGCCACCAAAGTCTAATGCACAAGCACGTAACATATCTTCTAGTGTTTGTATTGTCCTTTCACTTTGTCCATCTGTTTGTGGGTGGAAGGCTGTGCTAAGATTTATTTGGGTTCCTAGAGCTTTTTGTAGGGTTTGCCAAAACCTTGATATGAATCTATTGTCTCTATCAGATATAATGGAGATTGGTATTCCATGTCTGGATACGATTTCTCGTATGTAGATTCTTGCCAATTTTTCTATCTTGTAATCTTCCCTAATTGGCAGAAAGTGTGCTGATTTGGTTAACCTATCTACTATAACCCAGATTGTGTCGTAGCCACTTGAAGTCCTTGGTAACTTGGTTACAAAATCCATAGTAATTTGATCCCATTTCCACTCTCGAATTTCAGGTTGTTGTAGATATCCTGAAGGTTTTTGATGTTCTTCTTTGATTCTTGAACACGTATTGCATTTTTCTACAAACTCTCCAACTGATCTCTTCATGCCAGGCCACCAGTAATGATTTTTCAAATCCTTATACATTTTGTTATTTCCTGGATGTACTGAGTATTTTGACTTATGTGCTTCTTCTAATATAATCTTTCTAAGTATGGCATTATCAGGTATCCAGATTCTTTCTTTAAATCTTAGAATTCCATGTGTATCTGCCTGTAAATCTTTTTCCTGTCCTTTTATTTCTATCTTACTTTTCTGTTGGGCTTCCTATATTTGTCTTAACAGACCTGATTGTAATTCCATTCTCATGGCTCGTACTCGTAACGGCTTAGCCCTATCTTTTCTACTTAAAGCATCTGCAACTACATTTGCCTTACCGGGATGATATCTGATTTCACACTCATAATCGCTTAGTAATTCTATCCATCTTCTTTGTCTCATGTTCAGCATTTTCTGCTCAAATATATGCTGTAAACTTTTGTGATCCGTGTATATTGTACATTTTGTCCCATATAGGTAATGTCTCCAAATCTTAAGTGCAAAGATTACTGCTCCTAATTCCAAATCATGAGTAGTGTAGTTTTTCTCACTTCCCCTAAGTTGTCTAGAGGCATATGCAATGACTCTATTTCGTTGCATTAATACACATCCAAATCCTTGACGAGACGCATCACAATATACTACAAAATCGTCAGTCCCATCTGGTAATGACAAAATAGGTGCACTACATAACTTACTTTTCAAAAGTTTGAATGCATTCTTTTGTGTTTCTCCCCAGACATATGGCTTGTCTTTTTGAGTTAGTTCAGTCAAGGTTGAGCTATCCTCGAAAAATTTTCTATGAATCTTCTATAATATCCCGCTAATCCTAAAAATTGGCGTACTTCTGTTGGTGTCTTGGGATCCTCCCAATTCTTAACAGCTTCTATTTTTGCTGGATCTACCTGTATTCCTTCTTGATTGACTATGTGTCCAAGGAATTGCACTTCTCTTTTCCAAAATTCACATTTTGAGAATTTTGCGTATAGTTTTTATTTTCTTAATAATTCCAAGGTCAATCTTAGGTGTTGCTCATGATCCTCCTTATTCTTAGAATAGATTAAAATGTCATCTATAAAGACTATGACAAACTTATCTAAATAGGGTTTACATATCCTATTCATTAGATCCATAAATATGGCGGGAGCATTGGTTAATCCAAATGGCATTACCAGAAATTCATAATGTCCATACCTTGTTCTGAATGCTGTCTTAGGTATATCTTCATCCTGTATTCTTAGCTGATGATATCTTGATCTCAAGTCTATTTTTGAAAAGTAACTAGATCCTTGTAGTTGATCAAATAGGTCGTCTATTCTAGGTAAATGATACCTATTCTTTATAGTTACTTTATTGAGTTCCCTATAGTCTATGCACATTCTAAATGTTCCATCCTTTTTCTTGACAAATAAAACTGGTGCTCCCCAGGGTGACACACTGGGTCGTATAAATCCTTTATCCAAAAGTTCCTGAAGTTGGCTCATTAGTTCCTTCATTTCAGTAGGTGCTAAACGGTAGGGTGCCTTAGCAATAGGGGTTGTTCCTGGCATCAATTCAATTTTGAATTCCACTTGACGTGGGGGTGGTAATCCAGGTAATTCATCAAGGAATACATCTGAATATTCATTGACAACTGAAACGTCTTTCAGGTTTACTTTGTCCATTTTAGTATCAACAATGTGAGTCAGATAAGCCAAACATTTATTCCTTAGACATTTTTGTGCATTCTTGCAAGAAATTATCTTTATGGTACCTCTAGGTTTTTCACCATATATACACAGTATTCTATTCTCTTTAACCAAGGAATTTTGATCATTTTCTTACCATATATTATTTCAGCTTGATTTTTACTTAACCAATCCATTCCTACAACAACGTCAATCCTCCTAAATCAATAGGAATCAAATCTATGTTGAAATAGTTTTCATCTAGATTCATTGTGCAATTAGGAATGATTTCATAAGCTTCGATTATCTTACCATCCGCTAATTCTATCATATATTTTTGATCTAACTTTTCTGGGGTCAAGTTAAGTAGTTGCCTAAATGTATTTGAAACAAAGCTACGGGTTGCCCCAGTATCAAATAATACAGTAGCATACTGACCGTTTACAGGGAACGTACCCGTGACAACTTCTGGTTCATGTCGAGCTTCTTCTGCCTGCATTATGAATGCTCTTCCCTGAGGGTTGTTCTGATTAGCCGGTGCCTTTCCTTTCAGCTGTGGACATTCGTTTCGGCGATGATTTTCATTCCCACATTGATAGCAGACTGATTTTGGATTTGCAGGGTTTTTACAGTCTCGGGATATATGCCCCTTTTTCTTGTAGTTGTAACAGATTACCATCGCACAATTGCCTTGATGGTATCTTTGGCAAGTGCTGCACCATGGTTGGTTTTCTGTCTGGGGTTTCTTTTCCCGTGTCATTCCTAGGTAGTTCCGAGGGGGCTGTCTAACTATTCGTTTCTGAGGGGTTCCCCTAAATCTTTCCCCTGGGTTATCATTATTCCACTTTCTCTTTTCTCCAGATCTGGGGTTACTTAATAATCCATTTCTTATCATTTCATCTGTCAAACTTCCTGATAAACTTACAGTATCTTGAAAAGTCTTGGGCCTAGCTGATTTTACTAATCCCCTTATTTGTGGCACTCGTCCCCAAATATATCTTCCTATTCTCTTTGATTCTGGGGTCACTAGGTGTGGTACTAACCTCGAGAGTTCATTATACCTGTTGATATATTCCCGATGTGCTGCTCTTTCATTTCTAAAGCTAAAAACTCAGTTTCTAACTTTTCTATTTCATTATAAGGGCAGTATTTCTCTATAATCAAATTCCTGAATTCCTCCCAACTTAATTCATTCATAACGTGCCTACCTTTGATGGTCATTTCCATCTTCCACCAGGATTGTGCTTCCCCTTTTAATGAGTGTGAAGCAAACAAGGTTCTGTTGTTATTGGCACATTTGCTGATTTCCAGAGTTGACTCCATTTCATCTAACCAGCGTAAAGCCTGTACTGCTCCGCCTTTACCATCAAATTCTCGAGGTCTACATGACATAAAAGCTTTGTAGGAACATCCTCTTCCCATTATAGTTTCCTCTTCTGGTTGTTCCCTCATGGTATCATCCATGGGTATCTCATTACCTGGTGTTGTTGTCCCGAGATTTAGGTTTTGTTGAAGCTGAGTTACTAGTGTGGGTATGGCAGCCTCTAATTGCTGTGCTACTATCCGCGTGATCCTTTCATCTTCATTGGTGTTTGGGTTTATAGGGGTTTCTTCCCCAAGTCTGGTTCTAGGTCGTCCTACTCGCGTCGTTCTTCTTACGGGCTGTGTGTTCCTTCTTGGCGGCATGCTTTAATTATAGTAAATATAAAAAAATTTAGATTCTTAACAATATTCTAATTAACACATAAACAAGTAATAGCTCAAACACAAAAGATGTTTTTCATTTAAGTTCTTATTTAAAGATTTCACATTAAAAGTTAGCTTCTAATTTCCCTGCACCCATTTCCATATCCTTGAGAAGATGTTTCCTTTGGATGCTTTCAGTTCCTTAACATCCTTCTGAATATTCCTGATTTCTTGTTGAATTTTCTTGAGCTGTTTAAGGGTTGGTTGAGTGACTGTGTTTTGATCTTCATCCACCCTTTGTCTTTTAGCTTTACTTTCTTCATTTCTGAGGGAGTTAGTTTCTTGTGTCTCCTTGCCTTCGTATTGCTTGGTTTTAAATTTGTTTCCGGGTCGTATCCTTTTCCTAGGAGTTTTAATGGTATATCCTCCTACCATTATAGGTGCATGACGGACATAAAATTTAGGTTCAGGATTATCTTCTTCTTTGGTTGGAAAAGGTTCTAGTATTTGCTGAGGTTTAGGTTCAGGCGTAAGTCCTTTGTGATCATTATAATCCGAGTATTCGGATGAGTCAGTCTCACAAAATTTGTTATCGGTACTCATGGCTGCAAAACAAATCCTTTCATGGTTTGAACCCAATAGTTAGTTACCTATTTCTATATAAATTCTTTGTAAGGAACATGCTTTAATATTCATGGAATCATAACACGCAAATCATATATACACATAATTATACAGATATGAGCTTATGGTTATAGTCTAGGTATTTTATGGTACCTAATTCTCTATAACCAATGGCTCTGATACCAACCTGTCACATCCCGGCGGAAGCGTGAAATACATAGGGAGTGACTTGATTGTTCAGAACTCATTGTTATATATTATTAAACCGATAACACATAATCATTCACGTTTCATAACATAATATTAAAGTTAGGAATACATGAAATCATAATAGTCAAAATTTGAAATAACATAATCCTATTACATCATAAAGATTTAACGGCTACATCTTCAGAGACGATGGAAATGAGCATCCACCGATACACTGAAGTCATACAGGTTTACTGTTAGGTTCACACAAACTTTCCCCACAACCTCTCCCCAACCATTAAAAACATCAAAGGAGAACGTTAAGTTGTTAGTCATGATGAATTCCTGAAAAAGCATACCAAAAATTGTCAACACAAAGTTGGTGAGCTTCACAGGTTTATTAAACAGATAATATTAATGCATTATATATATACAACCAAACCTTACATAGCAATCAGATCATTCATATCTGTCATATCATATTCTCATAAATCAGATAACATAGCATCATAACACTCATTCTGTTAATGCAGGAGATATCCCCTAAGTAGCGCTACCAATGTTATCTAACGGTTCCACATCCGAATTAATGGTTGTAACGTAAATTTCAGAAATAATGCATTAATTCATAAATTAGTATGCTTTTTCCCCAAAACTTTATAAAAACAAAATGGGCCATGAAACTCACCTTTACTCCAAATGGTAACCTATAAACAAGAAAAATATTTATAGTTTAGAAAACATAACTATTTTCTTCAAAATTTTCAGTACCTTATTTATTATCGAAACTGTTAGCACGAATAGGTAATGAAATACAATGCAATATACTCAGATTTCGTATTTTAATTATTTATAGTTTATTTTCTATAGTTTTCATGATATTTCAATAAATTATTAAAAATAGTTTCTGGTTTCTAAAAATTCTCAAATTTAATCAGAATGTTTGGAATAATATTTATAACTCTTAAAAATTTTCCAAAGTCTTATATCATAGCAGAATCAATTATAATGATTTTCATCCTTTTACTAATATTTAGTAAAAATATCAGATTTCGTCCAAAAATTCTTATTTTCTCACAGAATGTTCTTTTAGGTTTTTCATACTTTCTGAAATATTCTCATAATTTATTTCATAGTTTAAGTATTTTTCACGATTTTTAGTTTACAGAATAGTTAAAAATTCATATTTCAGATAATATTTTGAGTTAGGTCACGAGATTTTTCCAGTGGATTCTATAGTTCTTAATAGTCAGTATATAATTTTTCCATACATTTACTAGGGTCGGTTCTTCCGATATAATTTTTCTTTTTAAATACTTAAATAATTTGTATAAATTAATTTACTTATGGGAATAGCACCAAAATTTACAGAATTATATTTACCAATATTCTCAACATATTTTTAATGTTTGTTCCCACAATCATAGTTGTTAATATGCAGAACCGATTTTAACAACTATAATTATATTTCTAACTCTTTTGTTGATAATTTCTTGTTATAAATTTGATTTTTAAGGTTTGTTTTACTTATTTCAGATTCTTTAAATCTTTCTTATTGTCTGAAAAATAAGTTTGGTTTTTATATGTTTTTATAAAAATCTTGAATGTTTTAACCAAAAGGATTAATAACATGTGTTTATTTAACACATGTTTAACTTTTGTAACTTTAATAAAATAGGGTTCTAGAGCTTAAAACCTTGATTTGTGACAGAAGAGAGTATGAGGAGATGATGAGGATGATCTAAGCTTGCTTGGTTTTGGTGTTCTTGACAATCTTTCGAGAGGTGATGCTTCCACGAGGCTTGGATGTTGTTGCTATAAAACCGAGAGGTGTGTAGGAAATGGTGATGACAAGCGGTTGTGAGGTGTCCGTGAGGTAAAGGGTGGAGATGATGGTGGCATACGGTTATGGTGGTGATGAGCGAAAGTTTTGTGTGTTTCTAGGGTTCCTTCGGCCGAGCTTCTTCAAATAGTGGAGTTAGTCATCATTAGGTCTAGTTTTAGGGTGTGATGTGGATGTTATAGGCTAGGTGAGTCGGTCCTTAGGGTGCTAGGTGGCGGGTTGTGGCTTAGCTTAGTGGTAAGGTGGGTGTAGGTGTCAAGCAAAGAGGGTGTTGAGTCATAGGTTGTTAATGGGTGTTTAGGGTGTTAATTAGGTGTTTAAGGGTGTTAATTAGGTGTTTAAGGGTGCTAATGAGCCGGTTCTTAATCTTAGATGGTACTTTGGTTTGGGGTTTTAAGTGTAGAAGATTTGTTTAGGTTTGTTTTGATGTTAAGTTCTCTTGATATTACTTGTGTTTATGATGTTTTGGTTGGGTTGTATTTAGTGTGTTTGATGTATTTTGATTATATGTAATTCTATCTCAAGGGATTATGTTTTTGCGTACATGCACACGTAAATTCTTATGCATGCAAGCATGTAATGAGTAACACTCATATTCACATGAACATATAATATATATGTGTATATGTTTCTTAGCAAAAGATGGTACATGCACACGTAAAAGGGTATGCATGCGACCATGCATACGTATACATGTATAAATATAAGTGAACAATATACTTATGTAAAAAAAATGAAAGCATGTATACGTACATGTATATATAAAAATATATATATTAACCTAGGTGTGGCTTAGAATATTTAAATGAACTTAGTGTATAAAATTTCTTAATCTAGGGTTGTCACATTACAAGACAACCATCCGAAGATTGTCTGATGATGAACAACTAGTTATGGAGTTCAAGTGAAGACTCCTGCGGAAGAGCAAACTCCTGCGGATGAACAAGCAACTACAGAAGACAATCCAGCTGCGGAGTCCAAACTTTTGTGTTTAAATAATACAAGTGTTACAAGTCAACAAGACAATTTCGCATACCAAGAGATCTGGTGTTTTCTTATCAGAATCTAATTGTCTATAAATATGAGTTCTAGGATTCACATCAAGGACCGATGAGTAACCAGACGACAAACACAAAACATCACATCAATTCACACAATCAATCAAACACAAACCCTAGCAGCCGTCACATCAATACGTCACCAACATCAACACATTTGAAGCAATTATTGTTTATAGCATTCATTATTATTCATCTGTAATCATTAAACAGTTTTAATGAAATAATTTTGAATCAAATCTTGTTTGTTTATTTATTGTCTTGATATCATTGTGTTCGTCATAGTTATCATTTATTTAGTTTGATATTCATTTATAAAATAATTATACAATGGTTAATGATCATTCCGCAATCATTAACTTGATTCTATTCTAACACTGATAATTCATGATTGTGATCCATGGATTCATAGGTAGTATCAGAGCCAAGTGCTCATTGATTTGGATCAATTGATCTGTTGGTGTTAGAATTGTTTAATTGTTGTTGTTTCATAAGATTTATCAGTTTTTGTTGATTAGATCTACTGTTTTTGAGCAAATCGTTTTGGTGTGAATTGATTTTTTTAAATATTAAAGCAGTGACTTGTCTTTCAGCAAGCATTGTTTCATTGCTTAGTTAACTTAGATCAATATTCACATAAATTGAATAGTAGATCTGGGGTATTGATTGACATCCATCATCTATTCAAATTAAATTGAACAAATACATTAACAAAATCCTTGATTTGGTAATTAATTATCATTAAAAGGATTGACTGATTTGTGACCACAATCACTTAATTATTATTAATTAAGTTTTGTCACTACTTAGTTCATTACTTTGAAGAAACTTTGATATAGTTAAATTCTTAAACTTTAACTAAAAATGAGTAACTCTGGTGGATTATCATACCAACCTCCAAAGTTGGAAACAAAGGCGGATTTTAAATCCTAGAAAATCAAGTTTAGGAATCATGTGAATTATACTGACTCTGAATTATGGGTATCAATAATTAAAGGTCCATATATTCCACCCACTCTTGGGTCGGATTATAATGACAATAATCAATCCATAAGTACAAAAGATCTGTCACCTGATGATGTTAAGAAGGTAAAAGTTGATATTAAGGCATACAACTTGCTTAGTATGCCTTTATTTGAAGAAATATTAATCAGGTGTGAGAATTATAAGACAACAAATTCCTTGTGGAAGATACTGCATACACTCTGTGAATGAAGTGATGAAATCAGAAGCATTAGGAAGGTCACACTTCGCTTATAATATGAAACTTTTCATCATTTTGAGGGTGAATCAATTCTTTAACAACTCCATAGATTTATACAGCTTGTAACAGAGATGAACATCATGGAGTTGAAGTATGCAAATGAGAAATTAAACAAAAAGATACTCCATACTTTGCTTGAAAGTTGGAAGCAAACTATGTCCATGTTCAAAACACCATAGACCTCAAAGCAACTAGTTTAGATACATTGGTATCTAAAGTGGAAGCTCTTGAAATGGATGAAAAATCAAGAAAAAAGAGTGTGAGAACACATGTCACACTCTATCACTTTAGAGAAACAAAAAGTGCTGGAAGTGCCTTTATTTCTAACAATAATACTGACAACTCTTGTACTTTGAGTGAAGATGAAAAAGAAGTGAGTTTTTATGCATCAAAGCCTTCAAAGAAATCTTCTCAAAGTAAACCAGGAAAGGAAAAGGGGAAGAACTTATGATAGAAGAGATGCATCTACATCATCAGAAAAGTCTTCAACAAATAACATCCAAGTAGAGCCCATCACTGTGATTTTGGACTCTAAAGACAAAAGGTAGCCTTTGCAGCTTTTAGTTCAAATTTTCAAGCTTACTTGGGAAGCTCTTTCACATCTGCCAACATTTGCCAGCAAGACTTGGAAGAACTACATCCAGATGTAGTAAGGAGATGGATCTTTAATGGCAAATGGCAATGATTTCTTATAGAGCCAAACAGTACTTAAGAAGAAATAAAAATTTGGCTACAACAAGTAAAACATCAAAGATTGGTGTTGATAAGTCAAAGGTAAGATGTTTTAAATGCAATCTCTATGGAAATTTCTCTAGAGAATGTAATCAACAATCAAATCCTGACTTGAGACAACATCAGCAACATCAGTTTAATCAACATCAATCTCATCAACCATCAACATCTCAAAGATCTTTTAGACAACCGCAACTAACCAACTCATCCCCACCAACCACAAATGCATCAGCAAGACCTAGTAATTCTAAAGAATCTAGGCTGATCATACTACAAGATGGAACCCGTGACTGGAGCATGTATGAGAAGGAAATCATGGAAGAGAATCAAGCTTTAAGCTCACATGGAGAACAAAGTTCCACCCATGGCTAGAGAGGTAAGAGATAGATTGTGTTCATCAGTATGTGTTGAAGAAGTTGAAAGATAGAGTCCATGCTCAACAACTAGCTGATAAAGTAAAGGAAACAATGATTTTGAATGAATCTCATGTAAGAGAACATAAATTATAGCAAATAAAAAAAAACTCTTTACAAAAGGATCTAGATAAACTTGTCTTAGAAAATTACAGCTCAAAAGCACAAGTTGAGCATCTAACCACTTACTCAACTAAATCCATGGGTGATCATGCATCAACTGAAGTGAAACTTTAGAAGTTTCAACTTTCATCTTAGCAATATGAGAAATTATTAAATTCTCATATTGAATCAATGAACAGGTATGGGTTGGGATATATGTTGTTGCACCTCCTATAAATGATAATTAGACAATTTACCTAAAACAATGACAAACAATTTGTCAAATCATTTTGTGCCAAGTACCAAGTTTGAAACAAAATCTAATCAACAAGTTAATAAGAATGAAATTGAGGTGAGTGAAATTGAGACTTCTGAATCAGAAAATATTAAACAAAATGACTCAGAATTTGACTTTAATAAGTGTGATGACTTGGATGATTTTGATGAACATGATGATGATCAACTAGACATTTGTAAGAATGTTGCTTTTGAAACAATCATTCCCAAAGTTCTTGAAGAAACAAAGTTGCCATATCCTCCAAAACAAAGAAACATGTTGAAGACTATTTGCAAGAGAATAGCTAAGCTAAATGAAGGTCTTCAAGAACTTTATCAGCAATAAAAACCTTCAACCGAAGGAATTGAACCGTGTACATCTACTGAGTAAGTACACACATCTTCCGTAGAAAAGGGAAAGAAGAAACAATCAGCAGATCTTCAGCGAAAAAAGAAACCTTCTTCAGTAGCAGATGTGCGGAAAACCAAATCTACTGAATCAGTAGAAGATTTGCAAAAGGAAAAAGCAACAACCAACAAATCAAACTAGAAAGTGGTGAATCCCAAGCATTAGAAATCAGCAAATGGTAAACACGAATCCTTTGATAGTGTGTCAGGGAAAGGCAAGGACAAATCAACTACAAAATTGGAAAAATATTTGAAGTCTCAAAAGCTGAAAAAGAAAAAGAAAGTGATCAATTCTGATAAAGAATCAGAGGAAATGTATTGCAAATGGTGTGATATGAAAAATTACAATAATAAAGATTGTTACTTTAGTAGTTATTGTTCTATTTGTAATATGAACAATCACATGACCTCTGGCTGCTACTTCAAAAAACATTGTTCAGTTTGTAACAAATATAACCATTCAACTCAGGAATGTTATTTCAACAAGAAGAACAAGACTAAGAGCACAAATAAGTGACAATCTGAGAAGGCTGAATCAGACTCTCAATCCACTGATAGTCAAGAAGATTCAAAACAAAGAAGCATCAACAAAAACAAAAGCCAAAACCAAAGGAGAAAACATCAGCTAATGGTCAACCTTTGAAGAAAAGAACAACATTTCAGCAATCCAAAACATCTCACAAAAAGGTGGATTTGACTAAAAAGGAAACAAATGCTCATGATGCTTTCTTTGATAAATTTGAAACGGAAAATCATGTATCTCATTCAAAATAAAAAGATGATGAAACTTTTAACAATCAAGGCTCATTATCAAAACCAAAGCAACAAACCAACAAAGATAAGGTGAATGAAGAAGAGATTGAGAAACCATAACCAAGTTCAACAACCTCATCTTCAACAGAATCATCCTCACCACAAACAACACATAATGAATCAATTAAGACTAAAATTATGAGTGGGTGTGAGAATGATATTCTCTATTGATTTTAATAAAAAACGATTGAATATGATGATTGAGTCGATGATTGTAAGGCGAAATCAAACAATCATTGAACATTGAATGTGAGAAATACTCATAAAATGCTCTTTGTATTAATGGAGGTGAAAATGGTTACAGTGAATGCTAGGGTTTGAGCAGTAACAATACACCTTATGAACATTAGACTAAACAAAATATTCTAATTGTCTATCATGTCTATCAATAGTCAACTCACGTACGAGGTTTTCTATTCTATTTATAGGCCGACAAGATGCCTTTTACGAAATGACTAAACTACCCTGTACTATACATCGGAGAACTAGTCCAAGTACAAAAGTCTTCATCAGCATTTATTTTGTTAATCCGTATTGACTAATGTGGATGTGTTGATCTTCATAAGCATTTCTTGTTTCTTCTTCAGCATTAGTGTTTGGTCATCAACATTGACGAATGCGGATGAACAAACACTTATGCGCATTTGTTGCTAGACATCCGCATTAGTAAATGACTAAACTACCCTGTACTATACATCAGAGAACTAGTCCAAGTACAAAAGTCATCATCAGCATTTATTTTGTTAATCCGCATTGACTAATATGGATGTGTTGATCTTCATAAGCATTTCTTGTTTCTTCTTCAGCATTAGTGTTTGGTCATCAACATTAACGAATGCGGATGAACAAACACTTAGGCTTTCCTTTGATGTACCCCTTTCCTTTTGCAACATTTGCCTTGGGATTGGGAGTGGCCTTTTATTATTGCCTTCTCATTAATCGAGAGAACAGGTAGAACCTTTCTACCCATCTCTGCCTCAGTTGTTTTGAGCATTGCGTGAAGCTCACCAATGCTCTTGTCCCACCCGTTCATATTGTAATTCATTATGAACGTCTTAAACCTTTTAGTTAGGCCATTAAGGATCAAATCCATGGCTAGCTCTTTTGAGACGGGACAATTAAGACTCTCGAGGTGATCAACATGGCATTTCATCTTAAGAACATAAGATGACACCGATTGGGTTTCTTCCATATGACACGCATGAAGTGCTCGAACCGTTTCGAAGCGCTCTACCCTAGCTTGTTGAAGGAACATTTCCTTCAACTGGGTAATTATGTCATGTGCCCCATGTTGCTCCAAGTCCTTTTGGAGTCCGGGAATCATAGTTCCCAACATGAGTCAGGAAACCTGCATGGAATCCTCAGTGTATCGAAGCCAATCGTCATAGGCCTCAACATCCTCAGGGTCGGGTTGGTCAGGAATAGGACCGCCAAGGACATAGGCCCTCTTTCTCTTACTTGAGAACAATTCTCAAGTTTTGATACTAGTCCATAAAGTTATTATGGTTAAGACGATCCCTTTCTAAGATTGTTCTCAGTGATAGGGTAGGGACGGTCGGGGTGGTAGCATTATTGTTTGCGGCCATTACTACAAAATTACAAAGTTCATTTTAGTATATCTGAAAAATTGCATTTTAATTATTAATACCCTTTAACGTCTCATAGACAATTAATAATTAAAATCTAGAATCCAATGTTACATTTAAATGATTGTTAGGTGACCTTTATCCCATTATTTAAATTAACAAGGTAGTCAACATTTGACAATTGCAACCTATTGCAACTTCTAGCTTTATAGGATCGGTTAAACATCTTATGTTTAGTCGACATGTAAAATCCCATTAACACCATTATACGCCATGCTTCGGTGACCCTATGCACATGGTTTCCAATTCAAGTCGTCCTACTTACACACACGTGTGAGTTTACACATACAAGTGGTTAGGTGACCTTTATCCCACAAGTATGTTAAGCCCACCTCAAACACACAAGTTCCCTAAAAGTGGTTAGGTGACCTTTATCCCACAGTTAGTTCTCAAGTGATTTGAGTGTCGTGTAAAAGGATGGTGTTCAACTTGTTTCCAAGGGATTTAAGTTTCCATTAATTCTAGTTATGAAAACTCTATGTACCTTGTATTCGCATGCTTTCAAATACATGGTACCCTATGGTTCTCTTTTAATAAAACCTCTTTTATTTTGAAATCATTAATCCTTTTAATAACCTTTTATTAGTCACTTAATGATTAGTAACCAAAAAATTCAGCTTGTTATGATAATTTATTTAGATTGTTAAGCATATCCATATATCAGACAATCAACATAAATTAATAATCAAACAACCATATATCAAACAACCACATGTGCATAACCATAGCCACTATATTGACAACACTTGTTTGTCATCACAACTGTTGTCATTTGGTGTTTCCTAAGGGTTGAACACAACACAAAAGATGAGATCACCAAAGACCCCCACTTGAACTTGTATCCAAATGCTTCAAGTCCTTCTCCGTGTCTTCCTTTTGTGCTTCCATCTTGTGCATATTCTTTTACAAAATTATATCCTAATACAAATTTTCTAATAAAAGAAAAGATACTTAATCTATCTATTACATCACAAATGAATGAATAAAAAATTACATCCGAATACAAGCACAAAGGAACAATTATTACAACCCATAAGAATGAATAAAACCAACACAAAACATCCATTCAAAACCAAATCAACACAAGGTCAAGGCTAGGTTATGCACCAATATGAATCATCATATACAACATCCAAGAACCAAATAAACCCCCATATGACCCTAAATTTTCAGCCAACATAAACCAAGAATTTAGGGTCTTTTATCCAAACAAAAACATAATCAACTACTTGATATCTTTCTTTCAAGATTTAATCACTAGCATGTTAGATACAACCTTTAAAGATTGGGGATTTATTATCCTCACCCAAAAACAGCCCCTTTAAGGTTGTTAAAGCCTCATAAAACCAATTTTACAAGAACAAAAGAAACTAGTCATCCACATATCCGGATCTAGATGCCAATGTTGCAAAAGGAAAGGGGTATATTAAAGGAAAGGGGAAAGGAAAGGCTAAAACGGAACCTCCAAAGCCTAAGCTTGAGAAGCCTAAGGTAACGGAGAATGATCCATGCTTTGAGTATGGAGAGATAGGACATTGGAAAGGGAATTGTCCAACCTATCTCAAAGAGTTGAGAAACAAGAGGGATGCTGTGCAAACCTCAAGTACAACTTTCATAATTCACATTGGTTGAAATGTTATTTCTTCAAACACATGGGTATTGGATACCGGATGTGGAACTCACATATGCAACTTATTGCAGAGGTTCAAAAGAAATATGCACTTCAAGAAGGGAGACACTAGTCTCTACATGGGCAACGGAGCAAAAGTTGAATGCTTGAGGACACCTTTTTTTGGTGTTTTGGCTGTTGAAGAACATCATCTTTTTCACCCAAAATCGTTTTTCAGCAGCTTTACTAAAGGTAGTTTGTATGACTCTTTTTGGGTTGTTATTGGGTTGTTATTTCTTATTACAAGCTAGTTCAAACACATATAAATGATTCTATGTTCTTGGGTTTGTTGATGATATGTTATAAGCCTTCCATTTTCAGATTACTAATGATAAATGTTAAGGTATTAATCCGCTGCATTTTTTAAGTTTAAGAGGTTAAACTACTTTGGTATGGTCCAACAAACCCAACTGTTGGGTTTGTTGGACCATATCAAAGTAGTTTAACCTTTTAAACAATGAAAACACAGCGGAATGTAACCTTAAAATTATCATTAGTAATCTGAAAATTAAGGCTAATAACAAAACATCAACAAACCCAAGAACATAGGATCATTTATATGTGTTTGAACTAGCTATCAAGAAGAAATAAACTACCAAAACAAACATACAAACTACCGTTTGTGGAGCTGCAGAAAAAACGATTTTCAGTGAAGATGATGAGGTTGTTGAACAGCCAAAACACCAAGGAAAGGTGTCTTCAAGCATCCATACCCACAAGCATCAAGCATACACCATTCATGCTAGGATTTGTACACCAAAACCCCAAGGAAGGAGCTGCTGGAACACCTTCCAGTCGATATTCTCTTCAGGAAGAGGAGAAAACCTTTTGTTATTGTGGTCCTTGCATGTGAGAGAGAGAAGAGGATTAAGTGTGTGTATTCTAGGTGTTTCAAGGTTCCAAGACCTCAAAAGAAAACAAAGGGAGAGTTCCCCACTATGGGGCGGCCGAAAACCCCAAATCAATTGGGTTTTCCCCCAAAACTCCCTTTAATATTTTGTTAAACTAGTTATTTAAGATGGTTATATAATTAACCTTTTAATTATATAACACATACACACTTTTATTATTTGATGTTATTTAACTAAATTAAACAACATTACAAATAATATCCATGAACAAAATATCCATATAAGTTGTTCAATCTCATCTGCAACTTATTTAGAAAACCCATTTTCTAAATTGGTGTATTTATTTAATTGCATGATCATATCATCAATTAATATTATTTGGTGTTTGCTATGCTTGTTATTGGGTATGACCCGACTTGGATCATAACGTACTAACCACATCAATGTTCTATGTGTCTTGGGCATAAAGAATCCAACAATCTCCCACTTGCACAAGATTCATAGAAGATTGATGCAAGCAGTAAATACCACCTAACAATGGTTTACTACCCTTAATACGCATGACTGAAAGCTATTCAATAACATCATTCCCTTCAAGTATCCAACTTGAAATGATTTAGGTGAATCAATCATTTATCCTTTTGTTACAGATGTCATGTTAAATCCAAGAACATTGAATGATCATTCCTTGTTGATTTAACTTAATCAGGCCTTAGACATCTTGCTCTCAACGAATAAGAGGAACAAATTCCATCTTGACTACATACGTTTTTCACAATCACCTCGTGTCACACCTAAACATAGCCTTATGTACTGCCCATTATTTCAGAACAGTGAAGAACTAGCTCAAAGTATAACATTTGGTGAATATCAAAACCCAATATGTATCTCAGTTTGGAGGATACCAAATGATATTCGCCTTTACTCAAATTTACTTATGATCAATCTAGAAGATTCCATGTAGTAAAATTGAGATGCGGGTCAGTCCAATATTTGTATCCCACAAATATCTATGAACCTTGGCAGCAACCAATTGCTCTATATTCATTCCTTATGAATATCCACCAATCCATGTTCATAATAGTCTTACGTTCATATTTGTTCCCACAAACATGACCGACTACGGACATTTAGAATAATAAACATATTCATGGATGTATAAATGCTAAAATGAATATAACTAAAAATATCACAAGTATATAAAGAGTTAAACATTACATTGTTTCAAACTTTTAATACTAAACAGATCAATTCTAGTCACTAGAAAATCAAAGTCCTAAGGCACAAGTATGACTTTCATGCTTTGCCCTTTCAAAGAGCTTCGTGAGTGGATCCGCAATGCATTGATCGGTGTGAACTTTACGAATACATATTTTTTTCCTTTTCAACCTCATCCCTTATGCAGTTGAATTTCCGCTCAATGTGCCTAGCCTTTTGAAGAGGACAGGGTACCTTGATTTATGCAATCGTACCCTCGTGATCACAAAAGGATTTCTAGGGGTCTTGAATGGTAGAGACCACCCTAGGTAGGCGATAAATTTCTTTATCCATGCAGCTACCTGAGCTGCTAATGATGCGGCAATGTATTCGTGTTTTGTAGTGGACAATGCTACTCCATTCATAATGAAGACATACCCCGATTATGATCGAGAACCATCTCGAACGGTTTGGAACTCGCATCCGTGTAACCCTTTACAACGAGTTCCTCTTCATCAGATCCATATATTAGAAACATTTCCTTAGTCCTCTTAAGGTATTTCAATATACTTTTAATAACCATCCGATGGCTATTACCTGGATTCTGCTGATATCTGCTCATCATGATTAACGCGCATGACATGTCTGACCTAGTGCATATCATCGCATGATGGATCCTATAGCTGATGCATATGGGATGTCCTTCATTCGATCTTGCTCATCCTTTGAGCTTGGACATTAAGATGTACTCAATATTGTCCTTCTTTGAATAGGTACCATACGTTTCTTAGAGTTTTTCCATCTTGAACCTTTTCAAGACTTTATTAATGTATGCACTTTGATTTAAACCTATCAACTGCCTTGATCTATCCCTATAGATCTATGTTCCCAAAATATAGGCGGCTTCACCGAGATTTTATGGAAAAACAACTTCCAAGCCAGGTTTTAACACCTTCCATCGTTGGAATATCATTTCCAAAAGTTAGCATGTCATCAACATACAATACTAAGAATGTTATTATCCTCCCACTAGCCTTTGTATATACACAAGCCTCGTCAGCGTTCTTGTTGAAACCAAATTTTGATCTCTTTATCAAAACGTGATTCCAACTTCTCGATGCTAGATTCAATCCATAGATTGACTTCTTTAACTTGCATACCTTTTAGGATGTTGTGGACCAACAAAACCATCAAGCTGAACCATATGGACAGTCTCTTCGAGATGTCCATTAAGAAAAGCGGTTTTGTCATCCATTTGCCAAATCTCATAGTCATAATATGCAGCTACGATCCTAATTGACTTTAGCATTACCACAGGCAAGAAAATTTCATCATAATCAACCCCTTGATTTTGAGTGAAACCTTTCGCTATAAGTCTTGCTTTGTAAGTATCCAAGTTTCCATGTATATCTATTTTCTTCTTAAAACCCATTTGCATCCAACCGGTTTGGAGTTAAGTGGAGGGTCAACCAATTCCTAAACTTGATTATCATACATGGATTGCATCTCAACGTTCATGGCATCCAGCCATTTGTCACAATCCAAATTGGACATAGCTTCATGGTATGTAGTTGACTCATCGGAGTCAACCACATAGCATCCATTCATGAAAGATCCATATCTTTCAGGTGGAATGCTAACTCTACCAGATCTGCGAACGTTTTGTGTGTATTGATCAACCTCTTGATCATCATCAACAACCTCTTGTTGATTGCTAGTGTCAACCAAACGTGTATCAGCTTGTGGATTTTGATCCTCATCAAGATTCCAGTATTCTATACGTTATCCCTTCCATAAGGAACTTAGTTTCCAAGAACTCAGCCTTTTGAGCAATAATTATTCTTGCTCTGTTGGATCAAAGAAGTAGTATCCTATACAATCTTTGGGATATCCAACAAATATACACTTAGTGAATCGACTATCTTGGTCATGGCCATATACATAATACGAGCCACGGAGAGCATTGCAAAACCCCAAAATGATAGAGGTAGTGAGCTTATAGCCATCATAGATCGAACCATATCCAATAGGGTTTGATTTCTCCTCTTAGACACACCATTATGTTGTGGTGTTCCAGGTGGAGTAAGTTGTGAGACGATCCCACAACTTCTTAGATGGTATTGAAAAGCATCACCATGGTATTCACCTCTTCTATCTGAATGAAGAACTTTGATAGTTTTATTGAGTTGATTTTCTACTTCTTCTTGAAGATTTTGAACATTTCAAAAGCTCCATGTCTATGTGTCATCATGTACACATAACCATAGCGACTATAATCGTCGGTAAAGGTAATGAAGTATCTTTCACCATTTCTAGTCATTGTCTTAAAAGGGCCACATACATCCGAATGTATGATTCCCAATAAGTCTTTTGCCCTCTCATTAGTGCCACTAAAGGGCGACTTGGTCATCTAGCTTGTAAACAAGATTCACACTTATTGAATGAAACATTTTCATTTGCTTTTCAAAAGACCATTCTTTTGAGGTGTTTGAATCCGATTCTTGTTTATGTGACCAAGACGACAATGCCAAAGATAAGAATCACTTAAACCCATTTTAAGTTTCTTGGTGCTTGTTTGGTATAATGAGCTATTATAGGATGAATTATCATGAACCAATTCATAGATTCCATTAAAAGGCATAGCCTTGAAATAAAATACATCATCCATACAAACAAATACCATTGTTAAACAAACTTTAATTCATAACCACATTGCTTTAAAAGGGAAATCATAATTATGTTCTTAATGACAACTTCCAAACTATTTGAAAATTTCAAAATGTTATCTCCTTGGGCTTCGACATCAACTTTTGTTCCGTTGCCCATGTAGAGATTTGTGTCTACCTTCTTGAAGTGCTTATTTCCTATGAACCCCTGCAACATATTGCAAAAAAGAGTTCCACATCTGGTATCCAATACCCATGTGTATGAAGAAATAACATTTCAACCAATGTGAATTATGAAAGTTGTACATGAGGTTTGCCAAGCATCCCTCTTGTTTCTCAACTCTTTGGGATAGGTTGGACAATTCCTTTTCCAATGTCCTATCTCTCCACACTCAAAGCATGGATCTTTCTCCGTTACCTTAGGCTTCTTAAGCTTAGGCTTTGGAGGTTCCGCTTTAGCCTTTCCTTTCCCCTTTCCTTTGATGTGTCCCTTTCCTTTGGCAACATTTGCCTTGGGATTAGGGAATGGCCTTTTCTTATTACCTCCCTCATTGATCGAGAGAACAGGTAGAACCTTTCTACCCATCCCTGCCTCGGCTGTTTTGAGCATTGTGTGAAGCTCATCAATACTCTTGTCCCACCCGTTCATATTGTAATTCATTATGAACGACTCAAACCTTTTAGTTAGGCCATTAAGGATCGAATCCGTGGCTAACTCCTTTGAGACGGGAAAATTAAGCCGCTCGAAGCGATCAACATGGCTTTTCATCTTAAGAACATAGGATGATACCGATTGGGTCTCTTCCATGTGACACGCATGAAGCGCTCGAACAGTTTCGAAGCGCTCTATCCTAGCTTGTTGAAGGAACATTTCCTTCAACTGGGTAATTATGTCATATGCCCCAAGATGCTCCAAATCCTTTTGGAGTTCGGGAATCATAGTTCCCAACATGAGGCAGGAAACCTGCATGGAATCCTTAGTGTATCGAAGCCAATCGTCATAGGCCTCAACATCCTCAGGGTCGGGTTGATCAGGAATAGGATCGCTAAGGACATAGGCCCTTTTTCTCTTACTTGAGAACAATTCTCAAGTTTTGATACTAGTCCATAAAGTTATTATGGTTAAGACGATCCCTTTCTAAGATTGTTCTCAGTGATAGGGTAGGGACGGTCGGGGTGGTAGCATTATTGTTTGCGGCCATTACTACAAAATTACAAAGTTCATTTTAGTATATCTGAAAAATTGCATTTTAGTATACCCTTTACATGTCTCATAGACAATTAATAATTAAAATCTAGAATCCAATGTTACATTTAAATGATGGTTAGGTGACCTTTATCCCATTATTTAAATTAACAAGGTAGTCAACATTTGACAATTGCAACCTATTGCAACTTCTAGCTTTATGGGATAGGTTAAACATCTTATGTTTAGTCGGCATGTAAAATCCCATCAACACCATTATACGCCATGCTTCGGTGATCCTATGCACATGGTTATCAATTCAAGTCGTCCTACTTACACACACGTGTGAGTTTACACATACAAGTGGTTAGGTGACCTTTATCCCACAAGTATGTTAAGCCCACCTAAAACACACAAGTTCCCTAAAAGTGGTTAGGTGACCTTTATCCCATAGTTAGTTCTCAAGTGATTTGAGTGTCGTGTAAAAGGATGGTGTTCAACTTGTTTCCAAGGGATTTAAGTTTCCATTAATTCTAGTTATGAAAACTCTATGTACCTTGTATTCGCATGCTTTCAAATACATGGTACCCTATGGTTCTCTTTTAATAAAACCTCTTTTATTTTGAAATCATTAATCCTTTTAATAACCTTTTATTAGTCACTTAATGATTAGTAACCAAAAATTCAGCTTGTTGTGATAATTTATTTAGATTGTTAAGCATATCCATATATCAGACAATCAACATAAATTAATAATCAAACAACCATATATCAAATAACCACATGTGCATAACCATAGCCACTATATTGACAACACTTGTTTGTCATCACAACTGTTGTCATTTGGTGTTTCCTAAGGGTTGAACACAACACAAAAGATGAGATCACCAAAGACCCCCACTTGAACTTGTATCCAAATGCTTCAAGTCCTTCTCCTGTGTCTTCCTTTTGTGCTTCCATCTTGTGCATCTTCTTTTACAAAATTTATATCCTAATACAAATTTTCTAATAAAAGAAAAGATACTTAATCTATCTATTACATCACAAATGAATGAATAAAAAATTACATCCGAATACAAGCACAAAGGAACAATTATTACAACCCATAAGAATGAATAAAACCAACACAAAACATCCATTCAAAACCAAATCAACACAAGGTTAATGCTAGGTTATGCAGCAATATGAATCATCATATACAACATCCAAGAACCAAATAAACCCCCATATGACCCTAAATTTTCAGCCAACATAAACCAAGAATTTAGGGTCTTTTATCCAAACAAAAACATAATCAACTACTTGATATCTTCTTTCAAGGTTTAATCACTAGCATGTTAGATACAACCTTGAAACGTTGGGGATTTATTATCATCACCCAAAAACAGCCCCTTTAAGGTTGTTAAATCCTCATAAAACCAATTTTACAAGAACAAAAGAAACTAGTCATCCACATATCCGGCTCTAGATGCCAATGTTGGGTTTGTTGGACCACATCAAAGTAGTTTAACCTTTTAAACTATGAAAACGCAGCGGAATGTAACCTTAATATTATCATTAGTAATCTGAAAATTAAGGCTAATAACAAAACATCAACAAACCCAAGAACATAGGATCATTTATATGTGTTTGAACTAGCTATCAAGAAGAAATAAACAACCAAAACAAACATACAAACTACCGTTTGTGGAGCTGCAGAAAAAACGATTTTCAGTGAAGATGATGAGGTTGTTGAACAGCCAAAACACCAAGGAAAGGTGTCTTCAAGCATCCATACCCACAAGCATCAAGCATACACCATTCATGCTAGGATTTGTACACCAAAACCCCAAGGAAGGAGCTGCTGGAACACCTTCCAGCCGAGATTCTCTTCAAGAAGAGGAGAAGACCTTTTGTTATTGTGGTCCTTGCCTGTGAGAGAGAGAAGAGGATTAAGTGTGTGTATTCTAGGTGTTTCAAGGTTCCAAGACCTCAAAAGAAAACAAAGGGAGAGTTCCCCACTATGGGGCGGCCGAAAACCCCAAATCAATGGGTTTTCCCCCCAAAACTCCCTTTAATATTTTGTTAAACTAGTTATTTAAGATGGTTATATAATTAACCTTTTAATTATATAACACATACACACTTTTATTATTTGATGTTATTTAACTAAATTAAACAACATTACAAATAATATCCATGAACAAAATATCCATAAAGTTGTTCAATCTTATATGCAACTTATTTAAAAAAACCCATTTTCTAAATTGGTGTATTTGTTCAATTGCATGATCATATCATCAATTAAATATTATTTGGTGTTTGCTATGCTTGTTATTGGGTATGACCCGACTTGGATCATAACGTACTAACCACATCAATGTTCTATGTGTCTTGGGCAAAACGAATCCAACATGATCTTCATAAGCATTTCTTGTTTCTTCTTCAGCATTAGTGTTTGGTCATCAACATTGATGAATGCGGATGAACAAACACTTATGCGCATTTGTTGCTGGACATCCACATTAGTAAATGCGGATGTACAAAATACTTGTCAGCATTTGTTTCGGCTATCCGCATTTGTTAATGCGGAAGAACAAACACTTGTCAGCATTTGTTCTATGTTCATCCACATTTACAATTGCGGTTAACCGACACTTGTCTTCTATTCTCTTTGCAGATTCTTTATCCGCATTGGTTCTTGGACTTGTGGGTTTTCCAGTAGAACAACCATCAACCCATCACTTGAATTGGCATATATGATCCTTTCAAGGTCCAACAATACTCCCCCTAAGGATTATACAGCCTATGTACTACAAAGGTTTGATGGTGGATAAGGTTGTGAGGATTTTGCTGGGTCTTGAGCAGCAGGAGAGGATACCGGTGGTTCTGCAAGTGATGGATCCAAAATGGCCTTTATCATATTAACAAAGTCATTGGCTTCAGACATCTTTTCTTATTCAGCACATGAATCTTCATTTGGCTCATAAAGTGAATGGCTTCAATGGGCAGCTTTCTCAATGAGATGGGTTCCCATATTGAAACAGTTGATAACCCATCCCTATGAATTAGTAAAGATCCATCCAGATCCACCTCTAACTTCATAATATTTCCCAGCTGCAGAGGAGTCTTCTTCTTCTTCCTCTGTTCTCTCTTAGTAATGATTCTATCATATGCCATCTTTAGAATCTTAATGCACTTTAAGAAGAGGTGCATGTCTTCTTCTCCCAACTTATTGGTTATCTTTCTAAAGTGCCTTGTGTATATGTAGTGAATATAAGGCTCAACCAACAATCTCACTTCATATGCACTAAATAATCTAATTTCAGCACCTTCTTTTCCTCCCCATCTTCTTTCAATCACCAATTCATATGTCTTTTCATCATAATAGACATTTGAGATTGGTTTGAAGGAATGAGTTCCAGCCACCATCTTTCTTTTTAAATATTCTATTGGTTCACCTTAAGCTCAGGGAACACCACTTCTTCAGCTGGTTTTGTTTTTTCTTCTCTAGAGGGTTAACAAAGGATCTATCTTTCCTTATGAAGATAGCCTTAAGACATTTGAAGTTTTTTGGTCTTTTAAACATCCTCAGAATATCTTCAAACTCATAACACCTAAACATAGCCTTATGATCTAGATTGGCTAGTTCTTTCAGATCATGGATTTCCAGAGAGTTCACAAGAGCAGTTTACTTTATGAATAATTGGACTAATCCTGAAATCCTTTTAACCATGAACATGTTCCAGGGACTGTCATACTTCCAGGAAATAATCTTCTAATCAGTCTTTCCTCTAGGGAGTAGACTTACCTCTAATCATCTCTGCATCGGTGAGCCCTTCTTGAAGTTTCAACTGTGAAGGCTTTGCAAACCACTCAGGATATTTGTGTAAAACAAGTGCCAAAGAGTCATGATCTCTATGGGTGAGCTGCATGTCTTGTGTTGAGACTGGTTCTGGCTTTTTACTGGTAATCTCTTCTTCCAGTTTCTTAAGCCTTTCCTTCTTTTCATTACTCAATCTAAGGATGGAAACCCTTAGAGAGTTTGCCTTCATGTTGCCCAGATCTCTCCTTGTGAATCCTTGCCCAGACAGATAGTCCTTCATTTCCTTGTCAGTCATACTATAGGGATCAGTATGGTTGAGGAGTGGAAGTCTGCTTTGCCTTTGAAAATGATTTGATCACTGGAGCTTTGGGTGAGAGAGTCTTTTCATACTTAGTCTCATATGTAGGGTCCAGTAGTTTGTTTAGTTTTTATTCTTCAGCCTTCATTCCCTCATAGGTTAACCCAAATACCTTATTAGGGTCATACCCATGGTTGATAAAAAAACAATGCTTTCACCATTAGATCATTAGATTGAGCTTTCTCTACCATCTGCTAAACTGATGACTCCTTCTTCACAGGGCTTTCATGAGCTATTGGTTCATCAGCCACATAGCCACCCTCTATCTCTCCTTCAAGGACAATGAATCCAGTCTTCTAGGTTGGGCTTCAGCTTTTTCATGTTCTTCTAAGAATTCAGCAATGGCTGCAAGGCTTTTGGGGTCATCTTATTTTCTTTTTCTTGATGGTTTCTTCTTCTACCATTGGTTTTTTACCTTTTGCCTTTTCAGATAAGTATTTTCTCCTTCTGGTATAGGTTTGCATTTTTGGACCAGAAGAGGTTTTAGCCATTTTAGCTTCTTGTGGCACCTCTCAGCCATTGGCTTTTCTGTTTCATCCGGAGCAACTGCTAATTCTTCTTTCTTTTGTTGTTCTTCACATAACTTTCTAATCAACTCCTTTTGCTCATTAGTGAGAGACACAACCGTTACAATCTGAAGACTCAATTCCTTGTCAAGTGGGATAGGAGATTGAGGAATAATCATAAAGGCTTTGCTGCTTGTCTATGATCTCCAGTGAAGTCCCAAAATTCATCATCAATAATAAAGTCTTCATCAGAAAAGCTATCAAGAACATTAATCATGTCAATTCAGTCTTTTCAGTGTGAGTTTCTTTTTGTTTGCTTGTGTAGATCATCATTTCCATACTAGGTTCATCCTGTTTTGTTTCACTGGTTTCGATCTCTTTCTCAAACTTAGTGAATTTCATCTTTTTGGTAGGAGGGGAGTTATCACCACTCTCCCCTGATGAACCTTCATCACTGTCATCTTTATCACTTTCTCTTTTTCTTTTCTATTCTATTTTCTCTCCCTTATTATCTTTCTCCATTTCAACTTGTTTTTTAATCATGACAAGCAGCTCTAACTCAGAGACTCTTGTTTAGAGATTCTATTTGTTTGTGCAAGTCCATGATGATATAAGCTTATTCTTCAATCATTCCTTCTTGTTCTTCCATAGCAATTGTTTGGATGGATAAAGTGTCCAAATGACCACTTACTTCATCCCTTGAATGTTGGAGAGCAACCTTTAAACTTTCTATCTCCTTTTCTTTCTCTTTCTTTTCAACCTCATACTTTTCTTTCAAATCTTTTAACTCATTCTCTTTTTCATCCAATTCCAGAAGTCTATCTTGAATGATACTAGATCTTCTATTTAGCAGTTTTTCCATCTTGGCTACTTTCTACAATAGTTTTGAGATCATCTCATCCTTTTCATCAGGCCTGTTTACTCCTAATTCAACATAACTTTCAGATGGAACAACCTTAGAAGTAACTTGCCTAACATGCATCTGTCTTTGATGATCCTCCTCATCAGATGATGATTTGGATTCCTTTGAAGAGCTGGCAGATTCACCATACTCAACAGGCTTAGTAGTAGCAGTAGATGATTGTATAGGAGATGTAGGTAAGAGATGGATTCGTGAAACATGGGGTGAGTGTATGGGTGATATATGTGGAGAGATGATGGGATGGATTGTGGGGATGGGATTGGTGATCTTTGTGGTGATGGTATTGGTATGGGCATAAAAGGTGAGGCTATATCAGCTTCATGCATAGAAGGTCCAATGTGAAGATCACCCCTACATCAACTTGGGGTGACACTAATTTCTGTCCTTCATCCCTTTCAACAGCTTGCTCATTAACAGTTTGTTGATCATGAAAAACTTGTTTTTTCTTGATCAAGCTCATCAACAGGTGCCTCTTATTCTTTTGCTTGTTCTTCTGGATTAATCTGCTGAAGCATCCAGGGCAACAAAGGAAAGAAGGTTCCACTATAAAAGTTCCTAGGATCTCTCTTCTTGATGTACTTGTAAGACTTGGCATTATAATGAGAAAAATATCCAGCATAGGTCCTTCTGGTACAATATCAGAGAAAGCTTCATTGATAAGGCATTGCAAGAACCTTGGATACATCAGGAACATATGTCTTCTCCCTTCCTGAATTGTTAGATCTAGGAACAATAGATCTAGATCATTTTGTACAGGCTTAGAACTTTAATTAATACATATAATGAATGATTATAATTCATTTTTTTGATGTATGCATTATGTATATAGGTTAAGCCATATGTGTGTTGATTTGTGTATAAGTGCAGGCACAACCATGTTAATTGGTGAATTACTAAAATTGACCGAGTATAAGAAACATTTACGAATGAACATTTTGTTCTTCCGCAGATATGTTTCTTACAAGTATCATACATCTGAAGATCCTCTGCGGATGAACAACTAGCTCTGAAGTTCAAATGAAGATACCTTCAAACAACAAAGTATCTTCAGAAGAACAAAGTATCTTTGGAAGAACAAGATTCCTACAAATTAACAATCACCTACGGAAGACTATGTAGCTACGGAGTCCAAACACTTGTATTTAAATAATAAAAGTGTTACAAGTCAACAAGTCAACACGTTAACAACACAGTTGTGCAAATCCCAAGAGATCCGGTGTTTCCTTAACTAAAACACACGTGCCTATAAATATGGATGCTAGGTTTCAGATCAATGTATTTAATAGTAGACGATCATGAACACAAACACACGAGCTACCAAATGGCAAAACCAAACATCACATCAATTCACACAAACACAAACCCCTATAGCCGTCACATCAACATTAACACGACCAAAGCATTTATTGTTTATGTCATTCATTGCTTATTCATTTGTAATCATTGATTAGTTTTAATACTTTTGAATCAAATCTTGTTTGATTATTAATTGTGTTCATATTATTGTGTTCGTCATAATCATTATTCCTTAATCAAACAATTAAACAAGGTTAATGTTCATTCCACAAACATTAACTTGATTTCCTTTAACGCTGATAATTCCTGATTGCGATCCTTAGATTGAAGTACTTGGGTTCTGTAAAGAAGGGAGTGATTGAAGTACAAGATTCTCCAAGTGATCAAAATCTATATCCCCTTAGCACGTTCCCTTAGTGAATGTTTTAACCTTAAAACCTATGTCTCCTGCTGAAGCAAAAAGTGATGTTGAATGGTTTGAGCTTACTAAAGATGATTCTCCCAAAGAACAAAAAGAATCACAAGTTAAGGAACTGCTGACCACCAAAGACATATTAGAAGAAAGATGTGAGTCAAACATGTTTATGACCCTTATCAACCATGGGTTTCCATTTGATATGGTTTAAAGGATGAATGTGACTGAAATGAAGGATCTACTAAAAGAATTTGAACTTGCTAGATTCATCATCCTTAATTGTGACTATGAAGCATTCACTACATTTCAAGCCATTCAGAAAATCAAGAAAGGTCTAGGCCACGGTGATACAACAAAACTTAGCAAGTACAATATGATCTGTTGGCTACAAGGTTACAACTACAAGGCATATGAGCTTAAGGGAAGAAAATTTGGTGAGCTTAGGAGGATGATGGAACATGTAATGGATGTTGAGCTTGACACAGGGGTGAGATTTAAAACAGAAGCTCCAAACCCATCATATGAGCAACAAAGCAAACTCCCTGCTAATACTATAACTATTGAACCTAAAGATTACAGATCAGAAGTCTACCTGATAGAGTTGTTTAATCATATCATAAGTCCCAACTCTATTGAAGACAATAGGATCATGGTCTGGAAGTATGATCAAGGGTTGGATTGTGTAATCATCAAGAGGTCATCTAGAAGAATTGAATACTTCCATGATGTAGAAGCATTACTAAGTCTTCCTTGTTGGATCTTGTATGCCCAAGACACATACAAGATTGATGTGGTTAGTATATTATGAGCCAAGCCGGATCATACCCAATAACAAGCTAAACAAACACCAATAAATATTTATTTGTTGATGAGATCAAACAAATAAATATTGACACCAATTTAGAAAATTGGTTTTCTAAAACTTTGCTTTTGTAAAAGAACAACATTATATGAGTAATTTGTTCATGAGATATTATTTGTTTCATTATTTAAGTGAGTTAAATAATAACAAATAAAATGTGTTAATGTTATAAAGTTAAAATAGGTTTTTAATTTTATAAACTTGTGGGTTAAGAGTGTTACTTTTTTTATAAAAATTGAAATGGGGGGAACCCATTTCAAAATGGATTTCGGCCGCCCATAGTGGATTGGCAATCAATTTTTAGTCTTGGTCTTTGCAAGAATTTAGACATTCTTGCACTCTTCCATCAAGCACACTCTCTGACACCCAAAAAGCAAGTTCCTTTCCCTTCTTCAAAGCTTAAAAATTCGTTTGCAAAGCTGAAAATCTGGGTTTTGGTTAGGCATTTTGGATTTTGCAAGAAGAAGGTCTTGAGTTTTGGTGTTCTTCTACCTAACAAGATTAGGTGTTTGCTAAGGCTTATGAGTATACAAGCTTGAGGACTCCCATTTTGGAGTCTAGACATTCAAGAAGCAAAATCTCCTTTCTTCTCATCCTTACTACAACATCTTTTCTTGCAAGGTAGTTTCAAGAACACCCTATGGTTACATTTTCATTTCACATATATATATGATCCTTGTTCTTGGGTTTTGTTTATGGTTTAAAATGGTTCATTTTTTAGATTGTTAACAACATGTTTAAACCTTATATCCGCTGTGTTTTGTAGTTTAAATGGTTAAACTAGCTTTGACAAACTTGTTACAAAACCCAACAATGGCATCTAGAGCTGGATATGTGGAATATGTGCTTCAAAAGTTCTTGAAAAGTTAGTTTTTATGGACTTTTTCAACCCATTAGGGGCTGTTTTGTTTTGGATGATTGAATCCCTTATGTTTCAAGGTTTTATCTTACATGCTTTAGTATAAACCTTGAAAGATTAACATCAAATGGTTGATTGTATTGTTTGGACAAAACCCTAAAGTTTTGGTTCATGTTGGCCAGAACTTTAAGGTTATAAAAGGGGATTCATTGTTGTTCTTGGATGTTGTATATGATACATATTTTGGTGCATAACATAGCCTTGACCTTATGTGTTTTGGATTTGGTTGATTGTGGTTTGTCATGTTGGTTTTGATTCTTGAAAGGGTTGTAATTTTTGTGTTTGTATTTTGGGTTATAATTTATTTATTCATCTAGTTATGTAATAAATAGATTAGGTGCATTTATTTATTAGAAAAATTGTATTAGGATATGATTTTGTAAAAGAAGATGCACAAGATGAAGACCCAAAGAAGGACACAAAAGACATGGACACTTGAAGCATTTGGATGTGGATTCAAGTGGGAGTTCATGGACACATTTGATGTGTCATTGTTAACCCTTAGGCTTGACCTTATGACAACAATTGTGATGGCAAACAAGTGTAGTCAACTTAGTGGCTATGGTTATGCACTTATGTTTGTATGATTATGCTTGTTTGGTTGTTTGTTGTATGGTTGTTGTTTGATATTTGGATATGCATAACAAACTCATTAACAAACTTAACAAGCTGAAAATTGATGGTTCTTTATCATTAAGTGATTAATAAAAGGTTATTAAGAGGATTAATGATTTTAATAAAAGGGGTTTTATTAAAAAGTGAACCATAGGGTACCTTGTATTTGAAAGCATGCAAATATAAGGTACATAGAGTTTTTTCAACTAAGATTATGAAAACTTAAAATTTCTTTTATAAACAAGTTTAACACCGTCCTTTTGCACAACACTTGAGTCACTTGGAAATTCTTAATGGGATAAAGGTCACCTAACCATTTTTAGGGAACTTGTGATTTAAGGTGGGGATACTATATTTATGGGATAAAGGTCACCTAACCACTTATGTTGGAAAACTCACATGTGTGTGCAAGTAGGGTAACTTGATTTGCAAACTATGTTAAATGGATCACCTACAATATGGTTTACAAAGGTGTTGACGGGATAAACATGCCGACTATACAATGATGTTTTAAAGTCGATCCCATACGTCTAGAAGTTGCAAAGGGTTGCAATTGTCAAAACGTTGACTACCTTGTTAATTTAAATAATGGGATAAAGGTCACCTAACCACTATCTAATGTAACGTTGGATTCTAGAATTTTAAAATTGTGTAAGACACTTAAAAAGGGGCTTTAATTATTAAAATATGAACAATATCGAAAATACTAAAATTGAACTTTGTTAAATTTTGTAGATGGCCACCAACAACAATGAAAATAATGATATCCCGTCCGTCACTCACTATCACTAAGGACCATTCTCCAAAAGGAGCATCTAAACCATAACAACTTTATTGATTGGTTTCGAAACTTGAGTATTGTTCTCAAGCACGAGAAACGATCATATATTTTAGACGATCCAATTCCTGATCAACCTAATGAGGAGGATGAGGAGGCTTACAATAATTGGGTGAAATACACTGAGGACTCGGTCCAAGTGTCTTGCCTCATGTTGGCAAGTATGACTCCGGATCTCCAAAAGGAGTATGAACATCATGGAGCATACGACATGATAACCCAGTTGAAGGAAACATTCCATCAACAAGCAAGGGTAGAGCGCTTCGAAACGGTTCGAGCACTCCATGCGTGCCGTATGGATGACACCCAATCTGTTTCATCTTATGTACTGAAGATGAAAAGCCACATCGACTGCCTCGAAAGGCTGAATTGTCTTGTCTCGAAAGAGTTGGCTATGGATTTGATCCTCAACTCTTTGTCAAAAAGGTTTGACAAGTTTGTCATGAATTATAACATGAACGGGTGGGTCAAGAACATAATTGAACTTCACTCTATGCTCAAAACTACTGAGGCGGCCATGGGTAAAAGGGTTTTACCCATTCTCACCATCAATGAAGGTGGGAACAAGAAGAGGCCTCACCCCACACCCAAGGCAAATGTTGCCAAGGGTAAGGAGCACATTAGGGGAAAGGGAAAAGGAGTGGTAAGAGTGCCACCACCAAAACTAGCGGAGAAGAAGCAAAAGGTTGCTTCGAATGACCCATGCTTTAAGTGTAGGGAGATTGAACATTAGGCAAGAAATTGCCTAGTCCATCTCAAAGAGTTGCAAGCTAAGAAGGATGCTGGGCAAACCTCATGTACAATTCACATGATTCATATTGATCTAAATTTAATATTCTCTAACACATGGGTATTGAATACCGGATGTGGAACTCACATTTACAACTTATTGCAGGGGTTCAAAAGAAGTAAGGACTTCAAGAAAGGGGATGTTAGCCTTTACATGGGGAATGGGGAAAAAGTTCAAGTTGAAAGCCGAGGGGACTACATCTTGAAGCTTCCAAATGGTTTGGAAACAAATTTTGAAAAATGTTTTGTATGCTCCTAGTTTGAGTAGGAACATTATTTTGTTGCCCAATTAAGACAATATGGTTATGTTTTAATATTTGTGTTTGTATTTTGGGTTGTAATTTATTTATTCATTTGGTTATGTAATAAATAGATTAGGTGCATTTCTTTTATTAGAAAAATTGTATTAGGATATGATTTTGTAAAAGAAGATGCACAAGATGAAGACCCAAAGAAGGACACAAAAGACATTGGACACTTGAAGCATTTGGATGTGGATTCAAGTGGGAGTTCGTGGACACATTTTGATGTGTCATCTTAACCCTTAGGAAAGACCTTATGACAACACTTGTGATGGAAAACAAGTGTGGTCAACATAGTGGCTATGGTTATGCACTTATGTTTGTATGATTATGCTTGTTTGGATGTTTGTATGATTATGCTTGTTTGGATGTTTGTTGTATGATTGTTGGTTGATATTTGGATATGCATAACAAACTCATTAACAAACTTAACAGGCTGAAAATTGATGGTTCTTTATCATTAAGTGGTTAATAAAAGGTTATTAAAAGGATTAATGTTTTAATAAAAAGGGGTTTTATTAAAAGTGAACCAAAGGGTACCTTGTATTTGAAAGCATGCAAATATAAGGTACATAGAGTTTTCTCAACTAAGATTATGAAAACTCAAAATTTCTTTTATAAAAAAGTTTAACACCGTCCTTTTGCACAACACTTAAGTCATTTGGAAACTCTTAATGGGATAAAGGTCACCTAACCATTTTAAGGGAACTTGTGATTTGAGGTGGGGATACCATATTTGTGGGATAAAGGTCACCGAACCACTTATGTTAGAAAACTCACATGTGTGTGCAAGTAGTACCCTACAATATGGTTTACAAAGGTGTTGATGGGATAAACATGCAAACTATACATATGATGTTTTAAAGTCGATCCCATACCCTAGAAGTTGCAAAGGGTTGCAATTGTCAAAATGTTGACTGTGAAGCTGCTCTGGATCGGTAGACATCCAAGCGTGTTATTGACGGAAGGAAACAGAACCAAAAACCAAGAGACAAACAATAACACGAACTATAATAAAATGGTTTCATTGATAAAACCTAATGATTACAAGCTCGTTACAACATAAGAATTACGACTCTTGGCAAGGGGAGATCGAGCATGATCTCCCCTCTCATCCGGCAGTACCTAGGCCCCCGGGCACAATCCTTATTCTCTTTACACAATGAAACTGTTATTTATATGCCTCAGCCCATATCAAATGTGACTGGGCCCATTCGTGCGATTGGACCATGCATATGGTTCAATCGTATGACTGGACCATGCGTCTGGTTCAATCTTACCACTGGACCATACTTATGGTTCAGTCTTACGAATGTCCCAATCACATCTCTCAGTCGCACGACTGGTCCATTAGCATGCCTCAGTCGTACGACTGAGTCTCATTTGCATATGCTCCTGCGAATGACCCAGTTTCATGTGTTTACAATATATCAGGTGTATTACATTAAGCCTAGACTATTCGTCAAGCGACGGACACACTATATATGACAATATATGCTCCAACATTGACTACCTTGTTAATTTAAATAATGGGATAAAGGTCACCTAACCACTATTTAAATGTAACGTTGGATTCTAGAATTTTAAAATTGTTTAAGACACTTAAAAGGGATTTTAATTATTAAAATATGAACAATATCAAAAATACTAAAATTGAACTTTGTTATACTTTGTAGATGGCCACCAACAACAATGAAAATAATGAAATCCCGTCCGCTCACTCGCTATCACTAAGGATCATTCTCCAAAAGGAGCGTCTAAACCATAACAACTTTATTGATTGGTTTCGAAACTTGAGAAGTGTTCTCAAGCAAGAGAAACGATCATATATTTTAGACGATCTGATTCCTGATCAACCTAATGAGGAGGATGATGAGGCCTACAATAATTAGGTGAAATGCACTGTGGACTCGGTCCAAGTGTCTTGCCTCATGTTGGCAAGTATGACTCCAAATCTCCAAAAGGAGTACGAGTATCATGGAGCATACGATATGATAACCCAGTTGAAGGAAACATTCCAACAACAAGCAAGGGTAGAGCGCTTCGAAACGATTTGAGCACTCCATGCGTGTCGTATGGACAACACCCAATCTATTTCATCTTATGTACTTAAGATGAAAAGCCACACCGACCACCTCGAAAGGCTAAATTGTCCCGTCTTGAAAGAGTTGGCTACGGTTTTGATCCTCAACTCTATGTCAAAAAGTTTTGACAACTTTTTCATGAATTATAACATGAACAGGTGGGACAAAAACATAAGTGAGCTTCACTCTATGCTCAAAACTACCAAGGCGGCCATGGATAAAAGAGTTTTACCTGTTCTCACCATAAATTAAGGTGGGAACAAGAAAAGGCCTTACCCAAGGAAAATGTTGCCAAGGGTAAGGGGCACGTTAGGGGAAAGGGAAAGGGAGTGGTAAGAGCGCCACCACCAAAACTAGCAGAGAAGAAGAAAAAGGTTGCTTTAAATGACCCATGCTTTAAGTGTGGGGAGATTGGACATTGGGCAAGAAATTGCCCAGTCCATCTAAAAGAATTGCAAGCTAAGAGGGATGCCTGGCAAACCTCACGTACAATTTTCATGATTCATATTGATCTTAATTTGATATCCTCTAACACATGGGTATCGGATACCGGATGTGGAACTCACATTTGCAACTTATTGTAGGGGTTCAAAAGAGGTAAGGACTTCAAGAAAGGGGATGTAGCCTCTACATGGGGAATGGGGCAAAAGTTCAAGTTAAAGGTCGAGGGGACTACATCTTGAAGCTTCCAAATGGTTTGGAAGCAATTTTGAACAATATTTTGTATGCTCCTAGTTTGACTAGGAACATTATTTCTGTTGTCCAATTAAGAGAATGTGGTTATGTTTTGACATTTATTGAAAATGAAATTCATGTTTCTTTAAATGGAATATTTTATTTTAAAGCTATTCCTATTAATGGTATTTATGAATTGGTTTGTGAAAACACATATATGATAGCTCATTGTACCAAACCACCACTATGAAACTCAAATTGGATTTGAGTGATACCTATCTTTGGCATTGCCGTCTTGGTCATATAAACAAGAAGTGCATACAAACACTTCAAAAGAACGATCTTTTAAAAGCAAGTGAATATGGTTCATTTGGTGTATGTGAATCTTGTTTACAAGGTAAAATGACTAGGCACCTTTTAGTGGCAAATCTGAAAGGGCAAAAGATTTATTATGGATCATACATTCGGATGTAAGTGGTCCTTTTAAGCCAATGACTAGGTACCATGAAAGATACTTCATTACCTTTACCGACGACTATAGTCGATATGGTTATGTGTACTTGTTAAGACACAAAGATGAAGCTTTTGAAATGTTCAAAATCTTCCAAAATGAAGTAGAAAATCAACTCAACAAGAAAATAAAAATTCTCCGTACCGATATAGGAGGTGAATACCTAAGTGATGCTTTCAGAGATCATCTTAGAAGTTGTGGTATTGTCTCACAACTATCTCCACCTGGAACGCCACAACATAATGGCATGTCCGAGCGGAGAAATCGAACTCTATTGGATATGGTTTGATCTATGATGGCTAGAAGCTCATTGCCTCTAACATTTTGGGGTTTCGCTTTTCTCTCTGTGGCTAGTATCTTGAATATGGCCCCAACCAAGAAAGTGGAAACGACACCTTTTGAAATATGGCATGGAAGGGTTCCATCAATGTCATATTTAAAGGCATGGGGTTGTGAGGCTTATGTTAAGACTCCCACCTCAAGTGTATCTTCATTGGATATCCTAGTGATTCTATGGGATATTATTTCTATGATCCATTAGAACAAAAGGAGTTTGTTGCCAAGAAGGCTGAGTTCTTAGAAGCTAAGTTTCTTATGGAAGGAACTAGTAGTACAACTGTAGATCTTGAGGAGGATCAAGAACCACAAACTGATACATGTTTGGTTGACACTAGCACTCAACATGAGGATGTTAGGAATGATCAAGTGGTTGATCAATGTACACAAAACGTTTACAGATCTGGTAGAATTAGTAATCCACCTGAAAGATATGGATTTTTCGTAGATGGATGCTATGTGGTAGATTCCGATGAACCAACCACATATCATGATGCAATGTCCAATTTGGATTGTGACAAATGGCTTGAAGCCATGAATGTTGAGATGCAATCCATGTATGACAACCAAGTGTGGTACTTAGTTGAACCACCTCTTAACTCCAAGATAGTTGGAAGTAAGTGTGTTTTCAAGAGGAAAACCAATATGCATGGAAACTTGGATACTTGAGGAAGATGTCTATATGGTTTAGCTTGAAGGTTTTGTTGACTCAAAACATCCTAACAAAGTATGCAAGTTAAAGAAATTAATCTATGGATTGAAGCAAACATCAAGGAGTTGGAATCACTATTTTGATGAAGAGATAATCAAATTTGGGTTCATCAAAGACACTGATGAAGCATGTGTATATAAGAAAGCTAGTGGGAGCATCACCATTTTCTTAGTATTGTATGTCGATGACATTCTACTATTTGGAAATGACATTCCAACCACGGAAGGTGTAAAAGTCTGGCTTGGAAACTGGATCTCCATTAAGGATCTTGGTGAAGCGGCCTATATTTTAGGAATAAGATCTATAGGATTAGATCAAGGCGGTTGATAGGTTTAAATCAAAGTGCATACATTGATAAGATCTTGAAAAGGTTCAAGATGGAAAACTCTAAGAAAGGTACCGTACCTATTCAAAGAGGAACAATATTAAGTAAGACTCAATGTCCAAGCTCAAAGGATGAGCAAGACAAAATGAAGGGAATCCTGTATGCGTCTGCTATAGGATCCATCATGTATGTAATGATATGCACTAGACCGGACGTGTCATGTGCTTTGAGCATGACAAGTCAATACCAATAAAATCCTGGAAGCAGTCATTAGATGGCTGTTAAGAACATACTTAAGTTCCTAAGGAGGACTAAAGATATGTTCCTAATATATGGTTCGGGTGAGGAGGAACTCGTATAAAGGGTTACACACATGCGAGTTTCCAAACTGATCGGGATGATTCACGATCACAATCGGGGTACATTTTCCTCTTGAATGTAGGAGCAATCTCTTGGAAGAGCTCTAAGCAAGATGTGGTGGCATTATCAACTACAGAGTCAGAATACATCGCCGCTTCATTAGCAGCTCAGGAAGCTGCATGATTAAAGAAGTTCATTGCCGATTTAGGGGTGGTCCCTTCCATTCAGGACCCCCTAGAAATTCTTTGTGATAATGAGGGTGCGATTGCTCAAATCAAGGAACCCGTGCACATCAAAAGACTAGGCACATTGAACGAAGATTCAACTACATAAGGGATGAAGTTGAAAAGGGAAAATATGTATTCGCAAAGTTCACACGGATCAAAACATTGTGGATCCACTCACGAAGCTTCTTGAAAAGGCAAAGCATGAAAGTCATACTTATGCCATGGGACTTCAATATTCTAGTGACTGGATATGATCTTTAATTTCTATGTTGGGATATTGTAACCCTTTATTACTTGAATGCATTATTTAGTTATAATGATTCAACTAATATTCCTATTTTGCTTGTTTAAAATCCATGAGTAATTATTTACTCAGAACGTCCATAGTTGTTCATACTTGTGAGAACAAGTATGAAGGTAAAACTATTATGAACTTGGATTGGTAGATATTCATATGGATGAATATAGAGCAAAAGGTTGCTGCCAAAGTTCATAGATATTTGTGGGATGCAAATATTGGACTGACCTGCATCTCAAATATTACTACATGGAATCTTCCTGATTGATCATAAGTAATTTTGAGTAAAGGCGAATATCATTGGTATCCTCTGACCTGAGATACATATTGGGTCTTGATATTTACCAAATATTATACTTTGACTTAGTTCTTCGCTGTTCTGAAACATGGCAATACATAAGTTTGAGTTCAGGTTTGATATTAGGTAATTATGAGAGACGTATGTAGTCAAGATGGGATTTGTGTAAGATTCTGTGTGTGCCCAAGACACTTAGAATATTGATGTGGTTAGTACGTTATGATCCAAGTCGGGTTATACCCAACAACAAGCTTAACAAACACCTATTAATATTCAATTACATGATATAATTGAATATTAACACCAATTTAGAAAATGGGTTTTCTAAACAAGTTGCAAATGAGATGGACAATTTATTAGGATATTTTGTTCAATAATATTATTTGTAATGCTATTTAAATTAGTTGAATAACATTACAAATTATAATGGTAGTATATATATATTATACAATTAAATGGGTTAGTTGTATACATAATATATCTAGTTAAGTGGCTAGTTAACATTTTATTGTGTTATAAAATGAGAGGGAACTCTCATTTTGAAAGAGGTTGGCCGCCCCCCTCTTGCATTGCCATTGGACCTTTGTGTTCTTGAAAACACAAGGGCTTAACTAGTCACACACACAACCATTATTCATGTTTTTGCATCCAACTATCTCTCTCTCTCTCTCTTTCTCTCTCAAATTTTCGGAAATTAGGCAGTAAAAGGGAGGTCTTTGAGAGCTGATTTGTGGTGTTCTCCCTAAAAAGAAGGGTGTTTGAACACAAGCTGGGTATACAAGCTTGAGGAGGCCTTCTTTGGACTCTTGGCCGGATTCACAAGCATTCTCAACCCCTTTTTCTTTGGTCGATTTTTCTGCAGAAAGGTAGATGTATTCACAACTCTATGTAGCTGTGATTTTATGTACGTTTCTTCATGTTCTTAGCTTGATTATTCACATAAATGATCCTTGGTTAATGGGTTTGCTTCTTACACTTATATGGACATCTAAGAACATGTTTTTTCAGCTTTAAAAGTGTTTAAAAGTTATATATATATATATCCGCTGCGTTTTATGAAAAGTTTAAATGGTTAAACTACGTTTCATGCTCTTAAGAAGGTTTCATCATAATCAACCCCTTGAGTTTGAGTGAAACCTTTTGCTACAAGTCTAGCTTTATAAGTATCCAAGTTTCCATGCATATCGGTTTTCTTCTTGAAAACCCACTTACTTCCAACTATCTTGGAGTTAAGAGGTGGTACAACCAAGTCCCATACTTGATTGTCATACATGGATTGCATCTCAACGTTCATGGCTTCAAGCCATTTGTCACAATCCGTGTTGGACATTGCATCATGGTATGTGGTTGGTTCATCAGAATCTATCACATAGCATCCATCCATGAAAAATCCATATCTTTCAGGTGGATTACTAGTTCTACCACTTCTGCGAACGTGTTGTGTGTATTGATCAACCACTTGATCATCCTCAACATCCTTATGTTGAGTGCTAGTTTCAACCAAACGTGCATCGGGCTGTGGTTCTTGATCTTCCTCAAGATCCACTGTTCTACTGCTAGCTCCTTCCATAAGGAACTTTGCTTCTAAGAACTCACCCTTTCTGGCAACAAACACCTTTTGTTCCATGGATCATAGAAATAATATCCCATAGAATCTCTAGGATATCCAATAAAGATACACTTGGTGGATCGGACTTCAATTTATTGGGGTGGGAGTTTTAACATAAGCCTCACAACCCAAACCCTTAAGTATGATAGGGATGGAACCCTTCCATGCCATATCTCAAAAGGTGTCCTTTCCACCTTTTTGGTTGGGGCCATATTAGAATACGGGCCGCGGAGAGCAAAGCGAAACCCCAAATGATAGAGGTAATGTGCTTCTAGCCATCATAGATCGGACCATATCCAATAAGGTTCGATTCCTCCTCTCAGACACACCATTATGTTGTGGTGTTCCAGGTGGAGTGAGTGTGAGACAATCCCACAACTCCTAAGATGATTTTGAAAGGCATCACTTAGGTATTCACCTCCTCTATCGGTACGAAGAATTTTAATTGACTTGTTTGTTGATTTTCTATTTCATTTTGAAGATTTTGAACATTTCAAAAGCTTCGTCTTTGTGCCTTAACAAGTACACATACCCATAGCGACTATAATCGTCGGTAAAGGTAATGAAGTATCTTTCACCATTCCTAGTCATTGGCTTAAAAGGACCACATACATCCGAATGTATGATTCCTAATAAATCTTTTGCCCTTTCGGTAGTTCCATTAAAGGGTGCCTTAGTCATCTTACCTTGTAAACAAGACTCACAAACATCAAATGAATCACATTCATTTGTTTTTAAAAGACCATTCTTTTGAAGTGTTTGTAAACGTTTCTTGTTTATATGACCAAGACGACAATGCCAAAGATAGGTATCACTTAAGTCCAACTTGAGTTTCTTGGTGTTAGTTTGGTACAATGAACTATTTAAAGTATTTTCATGAACCAATTCATAAATACCATTAATTGGAATAGCTTTAAAATAGAACATCATTTAAAGAAACATGAATATCATTTTCAATAAAAGATAATACATAATCATAATGTCTTAATTGGGATACAGAAATAATGTTCCTAGTCAAACTAGGAGCATACAAAACATTCTTCAAAATAACTTCCAAACCACTTGGAAGTCTTAGGATGTAGTCTCCACGAGCTTCAACTAAGACTTTAGTTCCATTTCCCATGAAGAGGCTAACACCCTTGTTTGAAGTCCCTACTTCTTGTGAACCCCTGCAACAAATTGCAAATGTGAGTTCCACATCCGGTATCCAATACCCATGTGTTAGAAGATGTAACATTAAGATCAATATGAATCATGTATTGTACCTGAGGTCTGCCCGGCATCCCTCTTGGCTTTCAACTCTTGGAGATGGACAGGACAATTCCTTGCCCAATGTCCAATCTCCCCACACTTGAAGCATGGGTCATTTGTAGCAACCTTTTGCTTCTCTCTTGTGGTTTGGGTGGCACCCTTGCCACCCCTTTCCCTTTTCCCCAAGCGGGTCCCTTACCCTTGGCAACCTTTGCCTTGGGTGCGGGACGAGGCCTTTTGTTGTTCCCACCTTCATTAATGGTGAGAACGGGTAAAACCCTTTTACCCATGGCCGCCTCGGCCGTTTTGAGCATTGAGTGAAGCTCACCAATGCTTTTATCCCAAGCATTCATGTTGTAGTTCAACACGAATGTCTCGAACCTCTTGGTAAGGCCATTGAGGATTAAATCCGTGGCCAATTCCTTCGAGACGGGACAATTAAGCCTCTCGAGGCGATCAATGTGACTTTTCATCTTAAGTACATAAGATGAAACAGATTGGTTGTCGTCCATACGACATGCATGGAGTGCTCGAACCGTTTCAAAGCGCTCAACCCTTGCTTGCTGTTGGAACGTTTCCTTCAGCTGGGTTATCATGTCATAAGCCCGTGGTGTTCATACTCCTTTTGGAGATCTGGAGTCATGCTTGCGAGCATGAGACAAGACACTTGGACGGAGTCCTCAGTGTACTTTAGCCAATCATTGAAGGCCTCCTCATCATCCTCGCTAGGTTGATCGGGGATAGGGTCGTCTAAAACGTACGATCTTCTCTCTTGCTTGAGAACGATTCTCAAGTTTCGATACCAATCGATGAAGTTGTTGTGATTTAGACGTTCCTTTTGGAGGATCGCTCGTAAAGATTGGTTGGACGCGGATGAGTTATCGGAATTATCATTATTAGAGGCCATCTACAAAATTTAACAAAGTTTTATTTAGTATTTTCGATATTGTCAATTTTAATAATTAATGCCTATTAAGGTCAATTATATATTAAAATCTAGAACCAACATTACATTTAAATTGTGGTTAGGTGACCTTTATCCACGATTTAAATTAATAAGGTGGTCAACGATTGACGGTTGCAACCATTTGCAACTCTAGAGGTATGGGATCGACTCTTGAACATCATATGTAAAGTCGGCATGTAAATCCCATCAACACCATTTGGAAACCACATTGTAGGTGATCCATTTAACATGGTTTGCAAATCAAGACATCCTACTTACACCCACGTGTGAGCTTGCCAAAACAAATGGTTAGGTGACCTTTATCCCATAAGTAATGCATTCTCACCTCAAATCACAAGTTCCCTCAAAATGGTAGGTGACCTTTATCCCACTAAGAGTTCCCAAGTGACTCAAGTGTTGTGTAAAAGGACGGTGTTGATCTCGTTTTGGAATAATTAGAGGTTACATAATAGTAGTTTAGAAAACTCTATGTACTTGTATTTGCATGCTTTCAAATACAAGGTACCCTTTGGTCTTTGATTAAAACAATTTTAATCATTAAAATCATTAAACCATTTTAATAACTTTTATTGGCCTTTAAGAACCATCAATTTTCAGATTGTTATGTTTATTAATTAGTTTGTTATGCATGTCAAAACATCAACCAAACAATCAAACAATAAACAATCAACCAAGCATAAAACATAAACAACCATATATGCATAACCATAGCTACTATTGTGACCACACTTGTTTGCCATCACAAGTGTGGTCATTTGGTCTTTCCTAAGGGTTGAATGTAACACAAAATTTAAGGTCTTTATAGACCCCACTTGAACTTGCATCCATAGCTCCAAGTCTTTCTCTTTGTGTCTTCCTCTTGTGCTTCCTTCTAGTGCATCTCCATATACAAAATTTATATCCTAATACAAATTTTCTAATAAAGAATTGCACTTAATCTATCTATTACATTTCAAATGAATGAATAAATAAATTACATCTCAAAGAAAAACACAAAAGAATAATATTACAACCCAAATGTAAAACAACCAAAATCAACCATCCATTCCAAACCAAATCAACATAGGGTCATGGCTAGGTTATGCACATAATCAACATCCAACATATCATTAAAATAAAATGATGAATCCCCACAAAACCATGAATTTTCAGCCACATAAACTGAAAATTTTGGGTTTAGATGTTGTCCAAACAACACAACAAAACAACATATGTATATATCTTTCAAGATTAACTATAAGCATGTATAATATGACCTTGAAAGATGGGATTCAACAAAACAGAAAAAAAACAGCCCCAAACCGGTTTATATCCATCCTTTAAAACCAATTTAAAGAACAAAACTAGCAAGACATCCACATAACGGCTCTGATACCATTGATGGGTTTGCAAGAGCATGAAACGTAGTTTAACCATTTAAATTTTTCATAAAACGCAGCGGATATATATATATATATATATAACTTTTAAACACTTTAAAGCTGAAAAAACATGTTCTTAGATGTCCATATAAGTGTAAGAAGCAAACCCATTAATTTGTCCCTCTTATTCGTTGAGAGTAAGATGTCTAAGGCCTGATAAAGTTAAATCAATGGAGAATGATACTTTGTGTCTCTGGGATTTAACATGACATCTGTGACAAAAGGATAGATGATTGATTCACCTAAAACATTTTGAGTATGGTACTTGAAGAGGATGATATTATTGAATGGCACTTAGTCATATGTATTAAGGGTAGTAAACCGTTGTTAGGCGGTATTTACTACTTGTATCAATCTTCTATGAATCTTGTGCAAGTGGGAGATTGTTGGATCTTATATGCCCAAGACACATACAAGATTGATGTGGTTAGTACTTTATGATCCAAGTCGGGTCATACCCAATAACAATCTATACAAACACCGATAAATATTTATTTATTGATGAGATCATACAAATAAATATTGACACCAATTTAGAAAATGGGTTTTCTAAAACATTGCTTTTATGATAGAACAACATTATTTAAGTTAGTTAAATAATAACAAATAAAAGTGTGTTAATGTTATAAAATTAAAATAGGTTTTAATTTTATAAACTAAGGGTTGAAAGAGTAAAACTTTATAAAAGTTTCAAAATGGGGAACCCATTTTGAACACTAGTTTCGACCGCCCCTTTGGGGCATGGGGACACAACCTTTTGTCTTGGTCTTTGCAAGACATTAGTCACTCTAACACTCTTTCATAACACACACTTTCTCTTACACACACTTTCTCTTACACACACAAAAGCAAGACACTCTCTCTCAAAGGACCAAAAAATTTCGGATTCAAGAAGGAAAAGAAGCTGAAATTTCGGATTTTCTTGGCTGTTCTTCAAGAACTTCTTGGCTGATTCGGATTGTTCTAAAGGGAGTTGGTCTTGGTGCTCTACTACCTAACAAGTTAGGTGTTTGCTAAGGTTAGTGGGTATCACAACTTGAGGATTTCTCTCTTGGGAGCTGAATATTCAAGAACATCACCATCTTCATCTTATACATCTACAACATCTTATGCAAGAAAGGTTGTATCTTTGAACACCCTATGGTTGTTTTATGGTGATCCATGTTCTTGGGTTTTGTTTATGGTTTAAAATGGTAAAAATTTCAGATTGGTAACCATATGTTTAAACCTTACATCCGCTGCGTTTTTATAGTTTAAATGGTTAAACTAGCTTTGATTAACATGTTACAAAACCCAACAAGAGTCAGAATACATCGCCGCTTCATTAGCAGCTCAGAAAGCTGCATGGTTAAAGAAATTCATTGCCGATCTAGGGGTTGTCCCTTCCATTCAGGACCCCCTAGAAATTCTTTGTGATAACAAGGGTGTGATTGCTCAAATCAATGAACCCCGTGCACATCAAAAGACTAGGCACATTGAACGAAGATTCAACTTCATAAGGGATGAAGTTGAAAAGGGAAAGATATGTATTCGCAAAGTTCACACGGATCAAAACATTGCGGATCCACTCACGAAGCTTCTTGAAAAGGCAAAGCATGAAAGTCATACTTGTGCCATGGGACTTCAATATTCAAGTGACTGGATATGATCTTTATTTCTGTATTGAGATATTATAACCCTATATTACTTGAATGAATTATCCGGTTATAATAATTCAACTAATATTCCTATTTTTCATGTTTAAAATCTATGAGTAAATCATTTACTCAGAACGTCCGTAGTCGTTCATACATATGGGAAGAAGTATGAAGGTAAGGCTATTATGAACATGGATTGGTAGATATTCATATGGATGAATATAGAGCAAAAGGTTGCTGCCAAAGTTCATAGATATTTGTGGGATACAAATATTGGACTGACCTACATCTCAAATATTACTACATGGAATCTTCTTGATTGATCATAAGTAATTTTGAGTAAAGGCCAACATCATTTGGTATCCTTTGACCTGAGATACATATTGGGTCTTGATATTTACCGAATATTATACTTTGACTTAATTCTTCGCTGTTCTGTAACATGGTAGTACATAAGTCTTAGTTCAGGTATAATACAAGTTAATTATGAGAGACATATGTAGTCAGGATTTGTCCCTCTATTCATTGAGAGTAAGATGTCTAAGGCCTGATAAAGTTAAATCCATGGAGAATGATCATTCTGTGTCTCTAGGATTTAACATGACATTTGTGACAAAAGGATAGATGATTGATTCACCTAAAACATTTCGAGTAAGATACTTGAAGGGGATGATGTTATTGAATGGCACTTAGTCATACGTTAAGGGTAGTAAACCGTTGTTAGGCGGTATTTACTGCTTGCATCAATCTTCTATGAATCTTGTGCAAGTGGGAGATTGTTGGATCTTGTATGCCCAAGACACATACAAGATTGATGTGGTTAGTACGTTATGATTCAAATCAGGTCATACCCAATAACACGCTAAACAAACACCAGTAAATATTTATTTGTTGATGAGATCAAACAAATAAATATTGACACCAATTTAGAAAATAGGTTTTCTAAAACTTTGATTTTGTAAAAGAACAACATTATATGGATAATTTGTTCATGAGATATTATTTGTTTCATTATTTAAGTGAGTTAAATAATAAAAAATAAAATGTGTTAATGTTATAAAATTAAAAGAGGTTTTTAATTTTATAAACTTGTGGGTTAAGAGTGTTACTTTTTTTTATAAAAATTGAAATGGGGGAACCCATTTCAAAATGTTTTTCAGCCACCCATAGTGGATTGGCAATCAATTTTTAGTCTTGGTCTTTGCAAGACTTTAGACATTCTTGCACTCTTCCATCAAGCACACTCTCTCACACCCAAAAAGCAAGTTCATTTCCCTTCTTCCATGCTGAAAATTTCGTTTTGCAAAGCTGAAAATCTGGGTTTTGGTTGGGCATTTTGGATTTTTCGAGAAGAAGGTCTTGAGTTTTGGTGTTCTTCTACTTAACAAGATTAGGTGTTTGTTGCACCCTGAAAGGATCATACATGCCAACTCAATAGGTGATTTGATGATTGCTCTGCTGGAATCCCTTTAGTCCAAGAAGAAATGCGGATGAAAATTCTACTAAGAAAAAGAACAAGTGTTGTCTTCCGCATTTGTCAATGCGGAAGACATAATGCAAATACGGACAAGTATGCTCTTCCGCATTGACAAATGCGGAAGACTAAAAGTTAATGTAGACAAGACTTTGCTCATCCGCATTAGACAAATTCAGATGACCGAAGAAATGCGCATAAGTATTTGTTCATCCGCATTAACCAATGCGGATTACCAACATACTAATGCGGATGATCAAGTGAAGAAATGCTGATCAAGTTAACTCATCCGCATTTTTCAATGCGGATGAATAAGCAAAGATGCGGATCAAGACTTAGACTAGTTCTGATGTAATAGGTCAGGGATAGTTTAGTCATTTTGTAACAGGCATCTTGTCTGCCTACAAATAGACTAGATAACCTCGTACCTGAGGTGACGACAGATAGACAGAGAGAATTTTTGTTGTAATTATTCTCTGTAATTCATATATTCAATACAAAAGCATTCATGAGTAATTTTCTTGCATTGAATGTTCTTTGATTGTTTGTTTCCGCCATTCAATCACTGACTTGATTACCATATACGATTCATAGTAAGAATCTCAATCTTACTCAACCCAGTCAATTGGTATCAGAGCTTTGGCTCTCGGCTCTCTTTCAGATCTGCGCAAGAACTGAATAGAATTCGATTGATCTGATAATCAAGTTGCTAATAGAGTATATCATCTTCTCTACTTAGTAAACTGCAGAAAATACTCCTATCAACACTCTCTCACCAGAATATTCACATCAGCAAGAAACTCAATACATTTATAGATCTGGTTCTGAAATCAATTTGAACTGTTTGGACTAGTTGGACTAATAAACCCTAAAAATCATCCAAATCTATACCAGTTAAACACTTAGTTAAAATGGAGTCTAACAGCTACTCAGATCTTGGTCTTACACCTAAACCTCCTATGCTTAAACATAAATCTGAGTTTAAACAGTGTAAAATCAGGTTTAGGAATTACATCACAAGTGTAGATCCTGATTTCTGGATCTCAATATGCAAGGGGCCACACATCCCTATTACTCTGTCTACAGATCAAGCTGCAATATATAGAACTGCAAGAATACCCATTGAAGATCTGACCTTAGATGATAAAGACTACAAGAGAATCAAGATTACCCTCAAAGCCTACTCTATTCTAACTCAAGCACTTAAGATGGATGTGTTGAAATGATTGGACAAGTATGGAACTGCAAAAGCTGTATGGGATGCACTGAAAATCATGTGTGAAGGAAGCCGTGAGGTGGCTGAAATCAACAAGGATAAGCTTGTTAATCAGTATGAAACTTCCACCACACCAAGGGAGAATCAATATCTAAACAACTACACAGATTTGTACAGTTAGTAAATGACTTGGAAATCATGGGAGTCACTTACAAGATTAAAGAATTAAACAAAAAGATACTTCGCAGCCTCCTTGAAAGCTGGAAACAGAATATAACCATGCTGAAAAATACTCTTGATCTTGAGAGTACTACTTTAGATATCATGATAGCCAAAATTGAAGCTTTAGAACTTGATGAAAGAAGCAGAAATCTTGGTGGACCAAGAGTGATTGAGGCCTACAAATTTCCATCAGAATCTCATTCTGTGGAAAATGCCTTCATCACTAAGGAGGATGACTTCATCTCATCAAGAGATCAAATGAACAACACTAGGTTCATTGCAACTCCACCAATCAATCATCCATCAACCTCATCTCAAACACCTAGAGTCACTGCTGCTCCTCAAACCACTCCTGAAGACTCAAGATCAGAAGAACAAAAGGCAACTTACAATGCCTTTGTTGCAAGCTTTGAAGCCTACTTGGGAGGAAGACTCACTTCTGCTCATCTAATTCAGGAAGATCTGGAGGAAATGGATCCTGATGATGTGGAGGAAATGGATCTACAATGAAAAATGGCTATGATTGCCATGAGAGCCAAGAAATTCTTCAAAAAAGGAAGAAAGGTGAGCCTAAATAAAAATACAAAACATGGATATGATAAATCCAAGGTGAAATGCTTCAACTGTGGCATGGTTGTCCATTTCTTAAGAGAGTGCAATGCCCCCAAGAGAAACAACTATCAAAGGAACTCTCCAAGCCAATCATCATCACAGCCCAACTCAAGCTATCACTCCAACAACCAACAACAGCAGTATCATCATTCTCATCATCAACAAACATATCAGAATGTCCCCAGCTCACAAATCAAGCTCATGGAAGCAGTCAGCCTTCTGCCAGTGCTCTCATGATAAAGCAAGATGGAGTATGTGACTGGAGCGTGTATGCAGAGGAAGTCAAGCCTTAATTTTAGAATCATGCTCTTATGGCTCACATCAATGTGGTCCATCTCCCATGCCTACTGAGGTAAAATCTAACCTTTGTTAGTGAAAAATGCATTAATGAATTGCAAGGTTATAGGGAGCATAACCATAAACTGGCTGATAAAATCAAATAAGAAAATGTAAAGTCAAAAATGATGAAGAGAGAAATAAAAAACTTTGAAATCAAAATTAAATCTCTCATCTCTGACATAGCAAAACTACATGGTGAGAAGTACACTCTTGCAACTAAGAATGAGCTACTTACTGAAAAGTTAGCTCAATCTAAGGCTCAACAATCTATGACTGAAGTGAAACTTGAAAAGTTTCAAATGTCTTCAGTCAAGCTGCAAGAGATGCTTGATTCCAAAAGGATCCAAAGGACATGTCAGGGATTGGGTATAATTCATGTCCTCCACCATACAATGACAACTACACTGTCATGCCTGAATCTGTCTCACTCACTGAAGCAATTGAAACTAAAACTATGGAACCTAAATCTGTAGTAAAACAGGTGACCAATCCTCAAAATAAACCTGATGTTTATATTGAAACAAATGAGGATAAAATCAAGTTAGGTCACCCAATCAAAATCAAAGAGTGTTCAGACAAGACAGTGAGTGTCATGAAACCAACAAGCCCTGTAAAAGCAATTGTCCCTTTTATAAAATTCATACCCTCTGTGTTACAAGGTAAAAAGAAATACGTGAAGTTAGTGAAACCCTCTGCTGACAGCAATTCTGATAATAAGATCATATCTTCAAACATTTCAAGCAAATCAGAAAAGGTTTCATTACAAAAGAAACAAACATGATTACTAAGTTCAACACATAAAACATTGTTAGACCTTAGTCTTCAAGATTAAGGCAGGGAGTTGGGTTTGATATCTGTAACAAGGAACATGTTGAGCAGTTTGAAAAAGAGGTGCAAAATGGGTTGAAGAAACAGAAATAACCTAGAAAATCAAACAAAGGTAGTGTTGTGAAACAAATTACAAAAAGGGTTGATTCTGATTCATCCCCTAAAGAAAAAAAGTGACTCATCAGAAGAAAATATCAGTTGAGTTACACAAGGAAAAATCTAATTCAAGAAACAAACAAATGTATTGTGACATTTGTGAAATGTTCAATCACAAGAAAGATGAATGTTTTTTAATCAATATTGTTCTATCTGTGACATGAACAATCACTCCACCAAAAACTGTTATTTCAACAAGTATTGTTTAGTCTGTGACATGAACAATCATAATACATCTGATTGTTACTTCAATAAAAAGGGTTTGAGAATTCCCCAACACAAGCCCATCTCAAAAACATCCACCATCACACATTCTGTTAGACCTCATTTTTACATTGATCAATCTTGGACTTGTAGATCAACATATGACATAAACACTTTGAAGAAATTGTGGAAGGGTCAAAGAAAACATCTTACAATGAAACACAAAACTGACCTTCCAAAACAAAAACCTACTTTTGATAATGAAAAACGAGCTAAATTTCTACAAAGAAACAAAGACGAATGATTTCATTACTCATCTGAATCTTCAGTGGATGTTGATGAGATGACTCATCCAAATCATTACCAAAATTCTCCCAGGACGCCTCCAACTAACCACAATTTAGAGGAAAATACCAGAAGTCACCATCATGAATAAGAACGGGAAACCCACGACCATCATGGCTTGGGTTCCTTATTTTAATTAGTTCTTTTTGCTTGCAGGTTCATCTACACAGGTCTAATAGCTTATGGTACGTAGACAGTGGATGCTCCCGACATATGATTGGAGATCGTTCCCTCCTTCATGACTTCAAGCACATACAAGGAACCACTGTGGCATTGGTGGAGATTCAGAGGGTGGTAGAATTACAGGAGAAGGATCTGTGACAAACGGGATGCTAAGCTTTGACAGAGTGAACTACTGTGAACAACTGAATTTCAATCTGCTAAGCGTATCTCAGATCTGTGACAAGAATATTTCACTCACTTTACAGACACTCATTGCTACATTCTGAAACCTAGATTTCAGATCTCTAAAGAATGGGTTGTCTTAAAGACACCGAGGAAGAATAATACATATGTGCAGGATCGTTGAAGGGTGAAGAGTTACAACACAACAACACAAAGAGGAGATAAACTAAACTTAGATCAAACAGTAAACTGGATTAACCAAGTGGTGACACTAAGAACATAAGTAATATATGAGACAGAACACAAAGAACACAAGTGTTTGGTTTTCAAGAATGCAGTATATTGCTTTCTTTATGTTCTATTACAAGTGTTACAAAAGCATATTCGAAAGATACAAGAACATGAGATACTTATACAACATCCTACAGCCGTCTATACTTTGAAAGCCAGCTGGATACAATTGACTAGACACACACAAAATCAATTGTAGAGTCAAAAGGCAGATTGCCTTTTGACCTGTGACTATGACATGCCATAGCTCACATCCTTATCTATTACAAAAAGGATAAAGTACATAAAGTAGAAAGTTACAGACTCAAGACCTCAATGTACAGTTACCAAAAACATGGACCTTTTCACCAAACCATGTTAGTTGGTGACTTGCAGAGTTGCAGCGGAAAGGTGTCCAGCTTTATGGAACAGTACATCAGATAAAGCATGTTACTAAAAGTCTTCGGAAGAAATCTGTCTTCATGAACTTGAAGCTTCGGAAGACTTTGTCTCTGAGGCTTCGAAAGACTTCATCTTGGCTTCAGAAGATGTTGGTCTTGGCTTCGGAAGATTTCACACTTAGAGTATTTCTGTTGCACATGTGAAACTTCCGAAGCATTCCACTTCAATGCACTTGTGCAGCATGCAGGAAAGACTAAAGATGTTTAGGTTGCATCAGCCTCTTCATTAATCTCTACAAACTCCCCCAGGCTGATGCTACCAAAACATTTAGAAAACTTTAGATATTAACAGTCCTCATTAGGATGATCACCATTCCTTTCTTCATAAGATGATCAAGATCCTTCAGGCTGTCAAGTGTCTTCTCATGTCAAAGAGATCATGTAGAGGCAACTGAAACATATCTTGCCATGTATAGATGTCTTCAATGCCTTGATCTCTAATAACATGCCACCTTTCTGGATTTGTGGTGTATGTCCAAGACAAGATGGGTCTTCCTGATGCTAAAGGAGCTACTGAAGTTGGAGTTGATTGAGCTTCCTCTGGCTGCACATCCTCAGGCTATTCTGATTCATCCTGAGGTTCAGAAAGGGATTCAGCCTTCTTTTTCTTCTTAGATTTGGTTTAGAAGCCATCCTTTTCCTTCTCTTTCCAAATTTTAACTGAGAAGACTGGCCTGCAGCACCAGATTGATCTTCACTGTCTTTCTCAGTTGGGACTTCCTCTCTCTCAAGTTCAGATGGAGAAGGAGGTTGACCCTGTTGTGGATCAGAAGATGAAGCTTGCTGAGCATTAGCAGGAGGTCCAGGTTGTGTTGTGTCTGTTTGTTCAACCTTAACCTCCACTTCAGGTGGGGCCTGACTTGGAGTGGAGTGTAAGTCAGTGAGCTCTCCACTCTTAATTATCTGCTTGATTACCCTGATATGCTCATCCATAGTGGATAGAGACATGGGTCCAAGTCTCCTTCCGGAGAATCCATACAGCTTCAAGAAGCTCATCATCCTCTGCCTATCAGTAGACTTCTTCATGCTCTTTTGGATGATGGCTCTTGACTTTGCAGCTTCTTCCCTCAGCTTCTTCTTTGTTGTCTTTCTTTCCTTGAGTAACTCAAGCTCAAGTTGTTTTAAGTACTCAACTCAACATAGTCATAAGGTAAGGGAAGGAGTGCATCTGCCTGATAGAGGCCTGTGGCACTCAGGTAGTTAATCATCTTGATTTTGTCTTCTTCCTTATCTACCTGAGGTTTTTGTTGAACCACATCCTCTTGTTCAGGACTTTCTTGAACTGGTGAGAGGGTAGGCATACCTTTGTATAGTCTTTTTCTTCTTCTCTCTTCTTTGACTTGTACTAGGAGTTCTGCATCTTCTGCCTCCTTCTCTCTTGACCTTTCCAGATCAACCAGCTCATTTAATTCATCCAAGGGGAGAGAAATGACACTATCTATGTCATAGTTCCTAGTTTGCAGATAGTTAATCCTGACTGCCCTTAGCTCATCATTCTGAGTATCTGGTCTGGGGGCAGCCCTGATTGCAGACTCCATGAGTCTTGGAGACTCAGTAGAGGAACTTTCTCCTCTTAGCCTTCTTTTCCTCTCTCTCTCTCCTCCTCCTCAATCACCTCAGATGTCATCTTTCTTTTCCCTTTGTAACTCACAGACCTTTGTGACTTAGGGTGGAGAGAACTTTGGCCTTTATTGCTCGTTGCAGCATCTGAGCTCAGGCTAGAGAGAGGTTGAGAAGCACCTTCACCAGTAGGTGCCTTAGAAGGAATATGGATCTCTGCAGCAGTTGGAGATGATGAGACAAGGCTCTCAGGTTCTATCACTAGGCCTTCAGTCAAGGTTTCCCCTATGAAGCTAATCTTAGGGTCTGCCTCAACATCCAGTTGACTGATGACATTGCCTGATTGCCTTAGTCTCCTTCTTAGACTGAACTCTGCAATGATCCTGTCTTGGATTCTTCTAGCCAGTCTGTCAGCTTGTCTTGATTGGCTTGGGTTGATAAGTGGCATGTTGACTAGATCCAGACCTTCATAGTAGTCCAAGTTCTGAAAATTAAAGACTTCTTGCTGTCCTTGAACTCTTATGATAATGAGGGCTTTCCTGTTGTTGTCATACCTCCACCTAATAATGTGATTGAAGGATGATGAAGGTGACATAGCCCTTGGTATCCCATCCTCAAACAAACTTTGTATGAAGGAGTCTGTGTAGTCCACATCAATGTGAACTAGAGGAGGTTGCTGAGAATGCACAGTTGCAAGTGAGGATGGTGAGTCCTCAATGTCCATTCTTTCGGAGGAACTCCCAGGTTCTGTGGCTGGAATGACTTTCTCCCCCTTTTTGGTAGCATCACCCACTTGTAGAGGTGAGCTGGAGGATAGGTCAATCACATCCACTGGTTCTTGTGTTCCTGGTTGAGCTCTCCTTAAGGGTCTCCCAGCTAGTTTGTCCTTAAGATATGAAATCTCAAGTTGCTGATCATTGATCCTGTTTTGTAAGGTAGTCACCTGAGATTCAAGGTGACTGACCTTTGAGACTAGGTAAGTGCATGTTTTAGATAGTTTTTGCACTTTTAGTCTCAGATCCCCCTCATCTTCATCAGAAGAATCACTGGGGGTGGAGAAGATTAGACCAGAGTCCTTTCTCTCATGACCAGTTCTTGGCTACTGGATTTCCTTTGCTCACTGGCAGTCTCAGTTGAGATGTCAATGGGCTGAGTTGCCATGGTTGAGGTCTTAATGATGTAGTCACTTTCAAAAGTGAGAGCCTCTTCCATATGGACATCCTGAACAGGTTCAGTAATGTCCACCTCAGTTGTAGGTGACTGATGTGGGATAGATATAGGAGACTCAGTAGTACTCATCTCTCTTTGAGTAGAGGGAAAGAAGAGAGATTCATTATACTCACTGAAACCTATATCTTTATTAGTATAGAAGTCAAGGTTGGGAATGGGTTGGTTAAGATCTATAGGCTGGGGATGGTAACTGTCCCCTGAAGGTTGGTCACTTGAGTGTTGAGACTCAGAGTGATGGCTTAAGGCAGTAGCGCTAATGAGCTCATCAGGCTGAGCATGAGGAACCTCAGCATTGATTCTTGAAGAGATGGGAGTGGTCTGCTCCTCAGGAGAAATGGGAGCTCTAGTGTCCACTTCTTCCTGTATGGGTGAGTGTATGGGGACCTCCACAGACTGAATAGTCTGAGCAGGGGTTTGTTTGTATTTTCTTTGGTAGGTGATGGAGATTTGAGGCTGTGTGGGTGGTTGGGAAGTAGCAGGTGTGGGTTCAACACTAGCTTGTGCTGCTAGGTTGTCACCTTGAGCAATGAGCTCTAACATTTTTAGGACTAGGGCTGTTTCTACCCCAGAGAATCCAACAGTGGACTTTCTCAGATGCCGGGCTTCATCTGTCCCAATTAAGAATGTTACCTGTTTCCCATAACTGTGAGCCCAGTTCACAGTTAAGAATGTACTAGACATATCTAGGAAACATGTAATATTCTAAGGAGTCTAAATTAGCAAGCAAATTTGTAGAAACAAACTGAGAGTACCTGAATTTGACCCCTTGAACCATTCCATGGACTATGAAGGAGAGATCTTCAGTAATCTGGTCCCATCCACCATGCTTGTTTGATAAGCTGTTGATGACCACATGGAGCAGGAATCTCCATTGGGATGAGACCTTCCCTTTCCTGAAGGTCTTTACAGAGAAATCTCCCTCATACCCCATCTGCTCAAAGGAATGATTAACAGCTTCCTTCGGGAAGAACACCTCACCTTCTTCATCATCCAGCTGAAGATGTCTGTTGATGATGGCCGGAGTGATGAAGATTGTTCTCCCTGCATTGTGGCAGACAGTGCCTTCTCCCCATCCATAATGACCTTTTGCCAGATCTTCGAGAATTCAAGCAACTGATCCTCATAGAGTGGAGGATCAATGGTGAGGGGGGTGAAGTAGTTTGACAGAGACAAGAAACGACAAACCTCTGAGAAATGAGGATCTTTCTCAGAGCATAACAGAGCAACTTGATTGTGTTGTCTGTGTAGCTGCATGGTAAAGTTGGGATCATTTCTGTGAGCAAGGTTGGCCATTTTGAAGTAGCTTAAGGACGAAGGAAGAAGAAGAAAGAAATTTCAGAGAGAAATTTGGGTTTTTAGGTTTGGAGGAAGAACAGATGATCGAAAGAGGGGGAAACCGTTGGGTTTATATGTGAGAGGGATTTCAGATAAAGTTTAATGAAAGAGGATAAACTTTGAAATCCGGATGTCAGTCCCACCTTTGAAAAAGTAGTTTACTTTTTGCTAAAAAAGTAGTTTTTTGGAAGTCAAAAAGCTTCCGAAGGTGAATTATCTTCGGAAGTTTTAATTAAAAAGCTTCCGAAGCTAAAATGACTTCGGAAGAATTTCCTGAGAGATTTGAAAATTTTGCTTCGGAAGAAAAATTAAAGCTTGAGTGCTTTGTGTGTAAACAGACAAAGCTTCCGAGAGTTAATTTTGCTTCGGAAGTAAATGGTCCTTAAAATTTAGTAAGTGTCTGAGACAAATATTTAAGCTTCGGAAGATAAATTTTGAAAACTCTTCCGAAGGTAAACTTCTTAGACAGTTATTTAATTTGAAGGCATGATTTACTTCCGAAGTTAAAAACAAAACTTCCGAAGTATCAGAAATTTTAAAAAATCTAAGGAAAGTCTTCAAAAAGAAATTTTCATCCAAAGAAAACATGAGCTTATGAAAGTGATGAACTAGACAACTTAGGACACACATATTTTAAGAAATAATAAGAATTAGTTTTAAGAAAAGCTTACTCAAGGTTTATCATCCCAATAGCTGATATAAGATATTTAAATCTCTGTTCATCAAAAGCCTTTGTAAACAGATCAGCATATTGTTCATCTATGTGAACCTTGACTAGTTTAAATAATCCTTTTTCATAGTTATCTCTTATTAAATGATACATGATATTGATGTGCTTTGTCCTTGAGTGCTGCACAGGGTTCTCTGTGATTGAGATAGCACTGTTGTTGTCTATGTGAATGGGAGTCTCCTTGAAGTTTAACCCATAGTCCAGCATCTGATTTTGAATCCAAAGTACTTGAGCACAGCAGCTTGCAGCAGCAATGTATTCAGCTTCAGCAGTTGATGCGGAGACATAGGATTGTTTCTTGCATTGCCATGAGAAAACCCTTCCACCAAGAAATTGACATCCCCCAGATGTTGACTTTGCAGTCATGTTGCATCCACCATAATCACTATCTGTATAGGCATACAAATTAAAGTTAGAATTCTTGGGATACCAGATGTAGACTTTGCAGTCATATTGCATCCACCATAATAACTATCTGTATAGGCATACAGATTAAAGTTAGAATTCTTGGGATACCTTGAGGTATCTTAGAATTCTCTTGACAGTGATAAGGTGAGACATCTTAGGGTTGGCTTGATATCTTACACAAATACATGTAGCAAACATGATACTAGGCCTGCTAGCAGTAAGATACATAAGAGACCCAATCATAGCCCTGTATAAATGCTCATCTACACACTCCCCCTCAAGATCAGGACCAAGAGAGTGGTTTATGGCTATGGGTGTCTTAGCAATCTTACAGTCAGTCATATTAAACCTCTTGAGTATGTCCTGAACATACTTTGACTGACTTATGAAGATGTCATCTTCAACTTGCTTCACTTGAATTCCTAGAAAGAAATTGAGTTCCCCCATGGCACTCATTTCAAATCTATCTTTCATCAGCTTCTCAAAGTCTTTGCAGAGCTTTGGATTAGTTGAATCAAAGATGATGTCATCCACATATACCTGAACTAGCAATATGTCTTTCCCTTGTCCTTTGATGAAGAGAGTTACATCTATAGTACCCCTCCTGTATCCATGTTTACAGAGATACTCAGACAGTGTCTCATACCACATCCTGGGTGCCTGATGCAGCCCATAGAGAGCTTTGTCAAGCTTGCAGACATGATCAGGATGATCAAGATCTACAAAACCAGGTGGCTGTTTGAAATAAACCTCTTCATCTATCACTCCATACAAAAAGGCACACTTCACATCAAGTTGAAAAACCTTGAAGTTCTTAGATGCAGCAAATGCCAGGAATATCCTAACAGTCCAAACTTTCCATTGGTTGCATTGCTTGGAAACTTCCTTCCAGTACTCTTGTAGAACTTCTTGGCTCTGTGAGTGCGAAGAGCCATCTGCTGGACTATTTCCATGTATTCCAGATCATCTGGATGGATACAGTCCAGGTCTTCAAGAGTGAAAAGAGAGTTGCCATAGCTTTCATCAGAAGACACAAAAGCTTGAGAAGAGCTTGTCTCTTGGAATGGGCTTCCTTGAGTGTAGTTCTCCTTTGGTGTCTCTGGGAAGGTTATGAAAGAACCCTTGGGTGAGTTGTCAGGGTAGCGTAAGAGATGATGTCTGGGTTCTATGATATCCCTTTCAACCACATGTAGGGCTGAACCCATTTGATTGTTGGAGTTTCCAGATGAACCTTGCATGTTCATCTCCATTTGGTATCCATTGAGAATTCTATATAACTCTGTCAGAGTAAGAGTTTTGAGATATTCAGTTCTCTTGATCACCACACAGTAGTGTGTCCACTTCCTAGGAAGTGAGGACATGAACTTCCTTACAATGTCTCTGTTTTCAAGAGAAACTCCTCCATCCACTAGGGTATCCACAATCTCAACATACCTAAAGTACTGCTGAGTCATGGTTTCACCTGTTTTGAAGGTGAAGTTTTCAAACTGCTGCTTCAGGAGATCCTTCTTGTTCTCCTTGGCTTCAGAAGAACCCTCATACATCAGTTTCAGTGCATCCCACAGCTGCTTGGCTGTTTTGCACTTCTTGAAACCTCTGTACACAGAGTGGGAAGGGCAGTTTGAAAAGCTATCATGGCTTTTCTGTCTATCTCTACTCTCTTCCTATCTTCATCAGAGTAGTTAGCCACATCTTTGGGGATCATACCAGCACCAGTAGCAGAAGGTGTGCTGGGTATGAATGGTCCATTCTCAATAGACTCCCATATTCTTGAATCAAGAGACCTGATGAAACCTTCCATTCTTAAACACCAGGTGTCAAACTCATCAAGAGTGATCAGTTGGGACTTGTTCATGGTTCTAGTTTCCATATCAGTTTTGGAAATGGCTGCCATTTGAAAATTTTAGTATTTGTGTGTGTGAAGGATCTAAAGATGGTGAGATCTTATATCAAAAGCCTCTAATGCTCTGATACCAAATGCAGGATCATTGAAGGGTTAAGAGTTACAACACAACAACACAAAGAGGAGATAAACTAAACTTAGATCAAACAATAAACTGGATTAACCAAGTGGTGACACTAAGAACACAAGTAATATATGAGACAGAACACAAAGAACACAAGTGTTTGGTTTTCAAAAATGCAGTATATTGCTTTCTCTATGTTCTATTACAAGTGTTACAAAAGCATATTCGAAAGATACAAGAACATGAGATACTTATACAACATCCTACAGCCGGCTATACTTTGAAAGCCAACTAGATACAATTGACTAGACACACACAAAATCAATTGTAGAGTCAAAAGGCAGATTGCCTTTTGACCTGTGACTATGACATGCCATAGCTCACATCCTTATCTATTACAAAAAGGATAAAGTACATAAAGTAGAAAGTTATAGACTCAAGACCTCAATGTACAGTTACCAAAAGCATGGACCTTTTCACCAAACCATGTTAGTTGGTGATTTGCAGAGTTGCAGTGGAAAGGTGTCCAGCTTTATGGAACAGTACATCAGATAAAGCATGTTACTAAAAGTCTTCGGAAGAAATCTGTCTTCATGAACTTGAAGCTTCGGAAGACTTTGTCTCTGAGGCTTCGGAAGACTTCATCTTTGGCTTCGGAAGATGTTGGTCTTGGCTTCGGAAGATTTCACACTTAGAGTGTTTCTGTTGCACATGTGAAACTTCTGAAGCATTCCACTTCAATGCACTTGTGCAGCATGCAGGAAAGACTAAAGATGTTTAGGTTGCATCAGCCTTTTCATTAATCTCTACAATATGTCTTAAACATGTGTTCAGCATCACCAAAAGAAGAAACATGTCTTTTGTCTAAAGCATCGTTTGATGAGTCCTAGCTTTGGCATAGACGTTCGGGGCACACAAACTTTAAAAATATGAACAAGTTGGTCAAAGGAAACCATGTCATTGGTCTTCCTCAAAAAGAATTTAATTTTATTTATCAATGTTCAGTGTGACTCAAAGAAAAACAACACAAATCATCTCACAAAACCAAGCTTGTGAACACTAACAATACTCCATTGAAGCTACTTCATATGGATCTATTTGGGGACCAACTCATGTAATGAGTATGGGAAAGAAACAGTATTGTTTAGTGATCATTGATGACTTTTCACGATTCACATGGGTGTTCTTCCTACTTCATAAAAATGAGGCATCCCAAATCATACAAGAATTTATCACTAAAATTGAAAATCAACTTGATCTTAAGGTCAAAATAATAAGAAGTGATAATGGTACTGAGTTCAAAAATGAAAGTATGAGTTCCTTTTGCACAACAAAGGCATTGCTCATCAATTCAGTGCAGCTAGAACTCCTTAACAAAATGGGGTAGCTGAAAGGCGAAATAGAACACTGATTGTGAAGGGTTTGCAAGAACACAAAACATAGTTTAACCCATTAAACTTTATGAAAACGCAGCGGAATAACATCTTTATAAACTTACTTATAAGCTGAAAAACTTGTTCTTTAGGTGACCATATAAATGTATAAAGCAAACCCAAAATCAAAGGATCATAATATGTGAATGAGCAAGCTATGAACACATGTAAAAGTACATAAAATCACTGCTACATTGAGCTATGATAACTACCTTTCAGCACGAGGTTCCTTGATTTGAGCAATCGCACCTCGTTATCACAAAAGATCTCTAGGGGGTCCTAAATGGAAGGGACAACCCCTAGATCGGCAATGAATTTCTTCAACCATGCAGCTTCTTGAGCTGCCAATGAGGCGGCAATGTATTCTGATTATGTAGTTGATAGAGCCACCACATACTGTTTGGAGCTCTTCCAAGAGACCGCTCCTCCATTCAGAATGAAAATATATCCCGATTGTGACCGAGAATCATCACGATCGGTTTGGAAACTCGCATCCATGTAACCTTTTACAATGAGTTCCTCATTACCAGATCCATAGATTAGGAACATATCTCTTATCCTCCTTAGGTACTTAAGTATGTTCTTTACAGCCATCCAATGACTGTTTCCAGGATTTTGCTGGTAACGACTTGTCATGCTTAAGGCGCATGACACGTCCGGTCGAGTGCATATCATTGCATACATGATGGATCCAATAGTAGATGCGTATGGGACTGCCTTCATTTTATCTTGCTCATCCTTTGAGCTAGGACATTGAGTCGTACTCAATATCGTTCCTCTTTGAATAGGTACGGTACCTTTCTTAGAGTTCTCCATCTTGAACCTTTTCAAGATCTTATCAATGTATGCACTTTGATTCAAATCAATCAACCGCCTTGATCTATCCCTATAGATCTTTATTCCCAGAATATAGGCGGCTTCTCCAAGATCCTTAATGGAAAAACAACTTCAAAGCCAGGTTTTTACACCTTCCAAGGTTGGAATGTCATTTCCAAATAGTAGTATGTCATCAACATACAATACTAGGAAAGTTATTGTGCTCCTACTAGCCTTCTTATACACACAAGCCTCATCAACTTTTTTGATGAAGCCAAATTTCTTTACCTCCTCATCAAAACGATGATTCCAGCTTCTCGATGCTTGTTTCAATCCATAGATTGATTTCTTTAACTTGCATACTTTATTAGGATATTTTGGATCGACAAAACCTTCAGGCTGAACCATATAGACATCTTCCTCAAGATATCCATTAAGGAAAGCGGTTTTGACATCCATTTGCCAAATCTCATAATCATAATGAGCAGCTATGGCAAACAATATCCTTATAGACTTTAGCATCGCAACAGGTGAGAAAGTTTCATCATAGTCAACCCTTTGAGTTTAAGTGAAACCCTTTGCTACAAGTCTAGCTTTATAAGTATCCAAGTTTCCATGCATATCGGTTTTCTTCTTGAAAACCCACTTGCTTCCAACTACTTTGGAATTAAGAGGTAGTACAACAAGTTCCCAAACTTGATTGTCATACATGGATTGCATCTCAACGTTCATGGCCTTAAGCCATTTGTCACAATCCAAATTGGACACTGCATCATGGTATGTGGTTGGTTCATCTGAATCTACCACATAGCATCCATCCATGAAAAATCCGTATCTTTCAGGTGGATTACTAGTTCTACCACTTCTGCAAACGTTTTGTGTGTATTGATCAACCATTTGATCATCCTCAACATCCTCATGTTGAGTGCTAGTTTCAACCAAACGTGCATCAGGTTGTGGTTCTTGATCCTCCTCAAGATCCACTGTTCTACTGCTAGTTCCTTCCATAAGGAACTTTGCTTCTAAGAACTCACCCTTTCTGGCAACAAACACCTTTTGTTCCAGTGGATCATAGAAATAATATCCCATAGAATCTCTAGGATATCCAATAAAGATACACTTGGTGGATCGGACTTCCAATTTGTTTGGGGTGGGAGTCTTAACGTAAGCCTCACAACCCCAGACCCTTAAGTATGATAGGGATGGAACTCTTCCATGCCATATCTCAAAAGGTGTCCTTTCCACCTTTTTGGTTGGGGCCATATTTAGAATACGGGCCGCGGAGAGCAAGGCGAAACCCCAAAATGATAGAGGTAATGTGCTTCTAGCCATCATAAATCGAACCATATCCAATAAGGTTCAATTCCTCCTCACAGACACACCATTATGTTGTGGTGTTCCAGGTGGAGTGAGTTGTGAGACAATCCCACAAATCCTAAAATGATCTTGAAAAACATCACTTAGGTATTCACCTCCTCTATCGGTGCGGAGAACTTTAATCGACTAATGAGTTGATTTTCTACTTCATTCTTGAAGATCTTGAACGTTTCAAAAGCTTCATCTTTGTGCCTTAATAAGTACACATACCTATAGCGACTATAATCGTCGGTAAAGGTAATGAAGTATCTTTCACCATTCCTAGTCATTGGCTTAAAAGGACCACATACATCCGAATGTATGATTCCTAATAAATCTTTTGCCCTTTCGTTAGTTCCACTAAAGGGTGCCTTAGTCATTTTTCCTTGTAAACAAGATTCATATACATCAAATGAATCATATTCATTTGTTTTTAAAAGACCATTCTTTTGAAGTGTTTGTATATGTTTCTTGTTTATATGACCAAGACGACAATGCCAAAGATAGGTATCACTCAAATCCAACTTGAGTTTCTTGGTGTTAGTTTGGTACAATGAACTATTTAAAGCATTTTCATGAACCAATTCATAAATACCATTAATGGGAATTGCTTTAAAATAGAACATATCATTTAAAGAAACATGAATATCATTTTCAACAAAAGATAATACATAATCATAAGTCTTAATTGGGATACAGAAATAATGTTCCTAGTCAGACTAGGAGTATACAAAACATTCTTCAAAATAACATCCAAGCCACTTGGAAGTTTTAGGATGTAGTCCCCACGAGCTTTAACTTGGACTTTGGTTCCATTGTCCATGAAGAGGCTAACATCCCCTTGATTAAAGTCCCTACTTCTTTTGAACCCCTGCAACAAATTGCATATAGGAGTTCCACATCCGGTATCCAATACCCATGTGTTAGAAGATGTTTCATTTAGATCAATACGAATCATGTATATTGTACCTGAGGTCTGCCCGGCATCCCTCTTTGCTTTCAACTCTTGGAGATGGACAGGACAATTTCTTGCCCAATGTCCAATCTCCCCACACTTGAAGCATGGGTCATTAGTAGCAACCTTTGCTTCTTCTCTTGTGGTTTGGGTGGCACCCTTGCCACCCCTTTCCTTTTTCCCCAAACGGGTCCCTTACCCTTGGCAACCTTTGCCTTGGGTGCGGGATGAGGCCTTTTCTTGTTCCCACCTACATGGATGGTGAGAACGGGTAAAACCCTTTTACCCATGGCCGCCTCGGCCGTTTTAAGCATGAGTGAAGCTCACCAATGCTTTTGTCCCATGCATTCATGTTGTAATTCACCACAAATGTCTCGAACTTCTTGGTAAGGCCATTAAGGATCAAATCCGTGGCTAATTCCTTGAGACAGGACAATTAAGCCTCTCGAGGCTGTCAATATGACTTTTCATCTTAAGTACATAAGATGAAACTGATTGGTTGTCGTCCATACGACATGCATGGAGTGCTCGAACCGTTTCGAAGCGCTCAACCCTTGCCTGCTGTTGGAACGTTTCCTTCACTTGGGTTATCATGTCATAAGCTCCGTGATGTTCATACTCCTTTTGGAGATTCGGAGTCATGCTCGCTAGCATGAGACAAGACACTTGGATGGAGTCCCCAGTGTACTTCAGCCAATCGTTGTAGGCCTCCTCATCATCCTTAGTAGGTTGATCGAGGATAGGGTTGTCTAAAACATATGATCGTCTCTCTTGCTTGAGAACGATTCTCAAGTTTCGATACCAATCAATGAAATTGTTATGATTTAGACGTTCCTTTTGGAGGATCACTCGTAATGATTGGGTGGATGCAGATGAGTTATCATGATTGTCATTATTGGTGGCCATCTACAAAATTTAACAAAGATCTATTTAGTATTTTCGATATTGCTATTTTTAATAATTAATGCCTTTTAAGGTCATTTTTATATTAAAATCTAGAACCCAATATTACATTTAAATTGTGGTTAGGTGACCTTTATCCCACGATTTAAATTAATAAGGTGGTCAACGATTGACGGTTGCAACCATTTGCAACTTCTAGAGGCATGCGATTGACTTTAAACATCATATGTAAAGTCGGCATATTAATCCCATCAACACCATTTGGAAACCATATTTAGGTGACCCGTTTAACATGGTTTGCAAATCAAGTTACCCTACTTGCACACATGTGTGAGTTTACCCACATAAGTGGTTAGGTGACCTTTATCCCACCAATGTGGTATCCCTACCTTAAACCACAAGTTCCCTCTAAATGGTTAGGTGACCTTTATCCTATTAAGAGTTTCCAAATGACTCAAGTGTTGTGCAAAAGGACGGTGTTAAACTTGTTTGTTAATAGTTTTGAGATTTCATAATTGTAGTTAGAAAACTCTATGTACTTGTATTTTCATGCTTTCAAATACAAGATACCCTATGGTCCTTTTAATAAAATCCATTTTATTACGAAATCATTAATCCTTTTAATAACCATTTATTAACACTTAATGATTAAGAACCATTTTTGAATTAGCTTGAAAAGATCATTTATATTAAGATTGTCCACCATATCCAAATATCATACAATCATTCATAAAATCACAATCAAACAAGCATTATATAAACAACCACAATGTGCATAACCATAGCTACTATTGTGACCACACTTGTTTGCCATCACAAGTGTGGTCATTTGGTCTTTCCTAAGGGTTGAATACAACACAAAAAAGAGATCAACATTGACTCCCACTTGAACTTGCATCCATATGCTTCAAGTCCTTTTCTTCCTCTTGTTCTTCCTTCCCGAGCATCTTCTTTTACAAAATATATATCCTAATACATATTTTCTAGTAAAAGAAAATTACTCCTAATCTATTATTACATCCCAATGAATAAATAGACAAAATAAATTTTTAAACAAAGCACAAATTAATATACAACCCCATTGAATGAATAAAATCAAATAAATACATTCAATCCAAACCAAACAACACAAGGTCAAGCTAGGTTATGCACTATCATATGAACAATCATTAACATCATTCAACAAACAAAATAAACCCCATCAAATCCCAAATTTTCAGCCAACATAAACTGAAAATTTGGGTTTGTTTGTCCAAACAAACAACAACCAAACATATCAACCAATTGACATTTCTATCTTTCAAAGTTTAATCATAAGCATGAAGATATAACTTTGAAAGACATGGGGTCTATTGAATCAACCAAAATCAGCCTATTATGAGTTGATAATCATCCTTAAAACCTGATTTTAAAGGACAAGAACAAGCAAGCTATCCACATAACCGGCTCTTGATGCCATTGAAGGGTTTGCAAGAACACAAAACATAGTTTAACCCGTTAAACTTTCTGAAAATGCAGCGGAATAACAACTTTATAAACTTACTTATAAGCTGAAAAACTTGTTCTTTAGGTGACCATATAAATGTATAAAGCAAACCCAAAATCAAAGGATCATAATATGTGAATGAGCAAGCTATGAACACATGTAAAAGTATATAAAATCACCGCTACATTGAGCTGTGATAACTACCTTTCAGCAGCAGTAAAAACGACCAAAGAAAGGAGGAAAGGATGTCCAAAATCGGCCAAGACTTCAAGGGTAGAAGTCCTCAAGCTTGTATACCCAAAGCTTACTTGCAAACGTGTCTTGTTAGGGAGAATCAACACCAAGATCAACTCCAAAAACCCCCTTCTTGGCTGCTGTTGTTCCGTAAACCTTTTGGAGAGAAGAGAGAGTGTTTTTGGTGTTTTGCATGTGAGGTGAATCATGTTGGAGAGTCCTACACTCTTTCATAAAGAGTGTGTGTTACCAAGGGAAGAGAAGGAACCCCATTGGTCCATGGGGTGGCCGAAAGTTTTTTTAAACATGGCTGGGATTCCCTCTCATTTTTATGTCTTGTTGACACATTAAAAGTTCATGGACACTCTTGTATTTTTAATGTGTGACAAGTGCAAGAACCATACTAATATGTTTTATGCACTAATCTTTAATTAAACATTTTAATAAAGATCACTAACATTACATTATCTTATGTTATTTAAACCCTGTTAAATAACAATGTGATTAATAAACCCATCAACAAATCATCCTTATGATTTGACCCATTTCATATATAATTGTTTAGAAAACCAATTCCTAAATTTGGTGTGTTATTATTTAATTGCATGATAACATCATCAATTAAATAATCGTTTGTGTTTGCAAAGCTTATTATTTGGGTATAACCCGACTTGGATCATAACGTACTAACCACATCAATATTCTAAGTGTCTTGGGCACATAGAATCCTACAGATTGAAGCAGCAAGAATGATGCTAGCCTATGCTAAACTGCCAATCACCTTCTGGGCAGAAGCAGTTAACACATCGTGCTTTGTACAAAATCGAACTTTGATTTTTAAAGAAAGTAACATGACACCTTATGAACTGATCTTTCATAGGAAACCATTTATAGGATTCCTCAAATCATTTGGTAGTCCTGTCTCAATATTAAACACTCAAGACTATTTGGGAAAATTTTCATCCAAGTCTGATGAAGGATTCTTTGTAGGTTATTCTTCTGTTTCAAGGGCTTATAGAGTGTTTTTCTAGATTGAACATTATTGAAGAATCAACAAATATTCAATTCAAGGAACATTCGTTTCCCAAATCTACAAATGGTCCCGACTGGTTGTTTGATATTGACACATTTACAAAGTCATTTGATCAATTTCACTTGTCTGATGCAGGAAATCTACATTCAAATGATACTTCGTCAGATGTAGAAAGAAAAGTTGATTTTCCCTTGATTCCTCCTACATTTGACGAACACATGAATGAAGATGTTCCTCTTCAAGCTGATCCCATCAGACAACCGTCACAAAACCTTAGTGTTTCTACTGAAGGAGGTCCAAGCCTGGTACCTTCCCACTCAGATGATCTATCAACCAAAGTTAGAAATCAAAAACAGGTCTCTCATCCAGTTGAAACACAAAGGACATCAAATGATGTAAGCAATCATAGTGCTGCTGAAGCTGAAGTAGGAACTGAAACAGAGTATGACAATCTTCATAATTCAACAACAGTACTAGATGAGTGTGCCTCTGACCATAATGAACTGAATGTCTCTAATCTTGATGTAACTATTACTGGTGACACCATTCCATCCACAAGAATACACAAGAATCATCCAGTTGAAACCATTATTGGTGATCTTAATGAGAGGGTGACAAGAAGCAAGTCTAGTATTGCAAACATCTGTTTGTTCTCATGTTTTCTATGTCAAACAGTACCCAAGAACATCAAAGATGCACTTCAAGACAATAGCTGGATTGAAGCAATGCAGGAAGAATTGCTCCAATTCAAAAAGCAAGAAGTATGGCAACTGGTAGATCTTCTCGAAGGACAATACCCTATCAGTACCAGATGGCTGTACAGGAACAAGAATGATGATAGAGGGATTGTCATCAGAAACAAAGCAAGACTAGTGGCACAGGGATACACTCAGGAAGAAGGAATCAACTATGACGAAGTGTTTGCACCTGTTGCCAGACTAGAAGCAATCAAAATCTTTCTTGCATATTCTACATCCATGAAATTTACTGTTTATCAAATGGATGTAAAGTGTGCCTTCTTGTATGGAAAGATTGCTTAGGAGGTCTATGTGAGTCAACCACCTGGGTTTGAAGATCCAGATTTCCCTCACAGAGTTTACAAGCTTGACAAAGCTCTATATGGTCTTCATCAAGCCCCAAGAAAGTGGTATTAGACTCTATCATCCTTTCTTCTTGAACATGGATATGAATAGGAAAGATTGATCAGACTCTTTTCAGAAGAAAAAAAGGAAAAGATATGCTATTAGTCCAGATCTATGTGGATGACATTATATTTGGCTCGACAAACAAGCAACTCTGCAAAGAATTTGAAGACCTTATACACTCAAAGTTCCAAATGAGTGCTATAGGGGAACTCACCTTCTTTCTAGGGGTGCAAGTCAATAGACAGCAGATGGAATCTTCATCAATCAATCAAAATACGTGGAAAACATGTTGAAGAAATTCCACTTTGCTGACTGTCAGTCTATCAGAACTCCTATGGATACTAAAGTGAAGATTGGACCTGATCCTGAAGGCAAATCAGTGGATCAGACTCACTATCGATCAATAATTGGTTCACTTATGTATCTAAGTAGGCCTGATATTATGTTTGGTGTTTGTGTGTGTGTGCCAGATATCAAGCTGATCCAAAAGAATCACATGTAAATACAGTCAAGAGGATATTCAAATATCTGAAGGGCAAACCAGCTCTTGGGTTATGGTATCCAAAGGAAGGAGAATTTAATCTCTATGCCTACACAGACATTGATTATGGAGGATGCAACTTCAACAGAAAAATCCACCTCTGGCGGTTGTCAATTTCTTGGTCCGAGACTGGTATCTTGGCAATGCAAGAAGCAGACAAATGTATCTGTGTCCACTGCACAAGCTGAGTATATTGCTGCATCAGCATGTTGATCTCAAGTATTCTGGATTCAAAACTAGATGCTTGATTATGGTTTTAACTTCTTGCACACGCCAATTTCTATTGACAACACAACAACTGTTTTTATAACTAATAATCCAGTTTAGCACTCAAAAACAAAACATATTGAGATTAGATATCACTTTTTGAGAGACTGTGCTGAAAAAGGTTTAATCAATTGATTCAAGTACCAACTGATAATCAATTAGCTGATTTGTTTACCAAGGCATTCGAACCTAGTAGGTTTGAATTCTTGGTTCAGTCAATTGGCATGATTAACCATGAGTAAAAACCATGAAAAACATCAAAAACATTGAAAAACATCAGAAAACCACAAAAAGAAATCAAGTTTGATGTTGAAAAGAATTCTATGGGAAATGATATAATTACAGTCGTTATATCATTCACTGTGCTTAATTTCAAAATAAGAAAGAATGAAATGACTTACCAGATATGTTGGTAGGCTCAACTTGGAAGAAAAGATACATGCAGTGATGAATTAAAGACTTACTCAATTGTGAAACACTCATCACAAAGTAGAGGTATGTATTGGGTTATCTGAATGCATGTGTGTGTAGTAACCCAAACACACCAGGTAATGAAACTTTATGAATCTCTTTCACCACATCATGTTTCATCTTTGTTTTGCTGAGAAAAGACCTGATGAAACTTGCACATAGTGCAGATGTTATGATCCAAAAGATTCCCAATATGGAACACATCCAAAATTGGATGAATCAACAAAAGTAATACATCCCAGTGAATGAACAAAAGAATCCTATCATGGATCACCTTCCAAAGTGAAGTGAAAAGAATCCCAATATGGATCATCATGAAAAAGGATCAAAGTAAAAGAATCCCAATGAGGATCAATGAAAATGAGATTTCATAACTTAAGTGACCTGGTAAGAAAAGTTGTGAAAAAGTTCTATTGTGCATTGTACAAGGATGGTTGATCATTCCATGCTTGTGTGTGTGAGGTACACATTGAATAATTAAATCAACCAAAACATGATAAAAATCATTTGCATCAAAATATCAACCTGGTATGAGTTTAAAAGGACAAACATACCTTCAATCTTCAAGTTCATAAACATGTCCATTTAATCATAAAGGATGCACAAGTGTAATGTAAGACTGATATGATCCCAACAAAAGAGATAATTCTCTTCATTATTAATAAGCAATATAAAATTCAATTTTTTTAAATCTTTAAAGTTTCTATCCAAATGTGGATATAAACTTTAGGGGGAGTAATTTAAAATTTTTGAGTAAGTCCAAATTTTTGTTTATTAACTTAACTTACCTTCAAAACAAAACAAAAAGAATTTTGGTGTTGTTGCAAAAAGTCATACCATTATATCTCAGCTTATGCAGATTCTTAGAAGCATGATAAGTCCAAGATCTGTCAATAAGGAAACTTGTATCACTTGTGACATACAAGTCAATCCAAGCAAGAATTGACAACTTCAACAGTCAACTTCATAAGAAAAATCAATCAAGGACAAGTCTTCATAAGATGAATAATCAATTCAAACACATTAACTTATGATTAAGTTCAAAAGTTAATGCAGGTAAGTGCACTGGTCAATGCGGGTGAAGGTAACCCATGCATATAACCAATGCGGGTAATAGTATATTGTCAAGTGCAACTAATGCGGACAATGATTTTACTCTACCGCATTATTGTATTACAAGTATACGTGAAATTTTGAAGTGTTAAAATCTATGCGGAACACGAATTGTTCTACCGCATTTGTCAATGCGGATAAAATAATTTCAAGTGTTCATCCGCATTTGTCAAATACAAATGAAATTTACACTTCCGCATTTGTTTTATCTATCCGCATTTGTGGATACACATCTTCGATGCTCATGTATGATCAAGCAGAGATAATTAAGTGATCAATATCTTGTGAATGAATGATGATCAAGTAAATGTGGATTTAATTCTATCACCTTTGCTACAGTTAGCAAATGCTGACAGATTTTATTCTATCGCATTTGCTACAGTTAGCAAATGCTAACAAATTTTATTCAACCGCATTTGCTACAGTGAGCAATGCTGAATAAGTTTTGTCAACCGCATTTGTTACAATGAATAAATGCTGATGAATTTAGTTCTTCTGCATTTACAACCATGAACAAATGCGGATAGAATAAATCAAAAGTAACAAAACTTCCGCATTTACAACAGTGACCAAATGCGGATAGTCAAAGTCCAAAGTTTGTCTTCCGTATTTGCTACAGTTAACAAATGCGGATGACCAAAAGTCAAAAATTTACCCTTTCGCATTTGCTATAGTGGTGACCGCATTTGCTCTTAAACTTGTAAAATCTTGTAAAAGCTATTATTTGACTATTTAAAGGAATTTAAATGGGTCATTTAATACTTTTCAAATTTGAGAGACTTTATAGTGAGACGAGCACAAACAGTACACCTACTTCGATCATATTCATCATAAACAATCAAAGATTTTCATGTGATTCTACTCAATCTGCTCTTGTTATCGATTCTAAAACCACATTTGTACCGGAAACAAGGTGAAATTTCCATAAAAATTTAATCAAGACCTAAGTTTCAGACTGTTAAACCTAAATCAAACAATGAACCAACTGATAATGAAGAACACAAAAACATGTCTTATTGATGTAACATAATACACCTTTTCAATATCAATGAGCATGCAAACAACAGAAATTCTTCTCATCATGAAAACCTTGATATTCATGTTTGTTGTAAGAACAGAGCATGATGAAAAATGAAAAATGTGTAACAAATCAATGAAACAACATCTCATTAATGGTTCAAACACATAAAACTATGATTGTTGAATAACAAACTCACCATTTGCTATGACAACAATGAAACAGAAATGACAAACGTTCATCCTTGACCATTTAAAGTCAAACTGATAAATGATACACATCATCAAAAAAACAAACACACATGTCTCTTATGCAGAATTACATGGCAAATCTTTCTTGGAGCAAGCTCCACAATGTCAGCGGTTATTTAAACCCTGATGTGCCTGAAGCTGAAGGACTTAGAGATATGATCAGATTCTTATCTACCATAAGGGTAGCCTATGCTATCAGTGTGAGACCCACCATCTATGAGAATCTCATTAGGTCCATCTGGAACTCAGCTGAGGTAATTGAAGCTGATGGTGTTAGAACATTAACTGGGAGAATTAACAATGATCACACTCTGAGCATCACTAAAGATTCTGTTAGAAGATGCTTACAATTTGGTGATGATGCTAATGCACCTCTGGAGCTAGATGATGAAGAAATAACCACATTCTTTGCTGAAATTGGTTATGAAGGAGGATATGAAGCAAAACAAATTGTTAAAGGATTGGTTGATCTACCTTGGAGATTCCTAATTCATATGTTTCAGCACTGCCTATCCAAGAGAAAGATAGGATGGAATGACATTCCAATCATCACATCCTCAGCAATATGTGCTCTCTGCTCAAACAGGCCATTCAACATGTCTGCCTATGTCTTCAATGGAATGATTTCAAACATTCAAGAGGGGAGAAGATACAAGTTCTTGATGTATCCAAGATTCATTTGGTGCCTGATCAATGAATCATTCCCTGATATTCCTCATGAAGGACCAATGCTTGATATTCCTCACTATGATGCAAGATCTTACAAATACATTAGAAGAGGGATCCAAGAAACTTTTACAGTGGGGCTCACTCACATCTTCTTCCATGGATGATTCAGCAGATAAATCAAGAAGTTCAAGGATAAGAACAAGCTGCTGCACAACCATCACCACAACCATCACCACAACCAACACTACAACCAACACCACAACCAACACCACAACCATCACCACAACCAACACCACAACCAACACCACAACCAACACCACAACTAACACCACAACCAACACCACAAACAACACCACAATCAACACCACAAACAACCCCACAACCATCACCAATATCACCTCATCATCACTCTCCAATATCACCACATCATCACTCTCCAATATCACCACCTCATCAATCTCCAATATTACCATCTCATCAATCACCAACATCACCACACCAACCTTTGCCCACCCATGATTACCCCACTGAATTTGGAGGATCAACTAGTGCTTTTTCAATGCTTTAGACAGCTTCACATCTGAAGAATTCAGTGTAGATGATGATTTTTGGGAATTTGTGAACAATCAAAGGACTGACTTTGAACCTATTGTATTCATCCCTCAATCTCCAGTTCCTTTGGAGAAAGAGTTGAGCATGCAGATTGTCCCTGCTGTGTCACTGACTGAAGAACAGAAAGAAATTATAAGAGAAATGTGTGAAAAGGAAAAAGAAAAAGAAATAGAAAAAGAAAAGGAAAAAGAGAGGAGGAAATAGAAGTTAATGTTCAAGAACAAACCACACCTGAAAAAATGTCTGAAGTGATCAAAAAGGCTTAAACTTCAAGTCCACAACTTCAAACATACTCAAGAAAGAGAAAATATCTAGCTGAAAAGGCTAAGGGTAAAAGACCAGTGGTTGAAGAAGAAAGTGTTAAGAAACAGAAAGATGATCCAAGAAGCCTGGCAACAATAGCTAAGTTTCTTGAAGAACATGAGCAGGCTGAAGCTCAATTAAAGAAACAAGCTGTTACCATTGATCTAGAAGAAGGAGAGATAGCTGGAGGTATGATGCTACAAAGGATGTTGATATGGACAGTTCATTGAAACCTAAAAAATCAGTTGAAGAAATGGTGTCAAAGGCTCAAGCTGATGATTTAATGATAAAAACTATGTTTTTGATCAATCATGGGTATGATCCAGATGAAGTCTTTGGGATGACCTATGAAGGAATGAAGGAAGAGGAAGAAAAAGTGAAAAAGATGCTGGATCCAAGTGTTGAAACTGAGTATGAGAAATCAGTAATTAGAAAGGATTCTGTACCAAAATTGCCTCCCTTGAAGAAATCAACTACAACTGAGTATGAAAGATCTTTTTCAAGGAAGGCTCCTCTGCCTAAACTGTCATCTATAAAGAAATCATCCCCAACTCCTGAACTACTATTTCTTGATCCTTATAGTATGTCAGATAAGGAAATGAAGGACTATCTTTCAAGCCAAGGGTTCACAAAAAGGAAGATTGGAACATGAAAACTAACTCATTAAGGGCTGTAACTCTTCAAATGATTAATGAGAAAAAAGAAAGACTCAAGAGGTTAGAAGAAGAAATATCAAGCAAAAAGCCAAGATATAGAGTATCTTCTGAAGACATGATGCTGAATTAGAAAGATCAAGAACTATTGGCTCATGTTCTACACAAGTACCCTGAATGGTTTGTAGAACCCTCTCAGTTGAAATTACAAGAAGGATTAACAACTGCAGAGTTAATTAGAGGGGTGTCTACTCCAAGAGGCAAAGTTGATTAGAAAATAATTGCCTGGAAGTATGATAGCATGTGGAACATGTTCATGGTAAAAAGAATCTCAGGGCTGGTATAATTCTTTACTGAGTACTCTGCTCTAGTAAATGCCTTGGAGATACATGATTTAAAAGAACTAGCTCAACTGGAACTAATAAATCATTTAGCTATATTCAGAGGATATGAATTTGAAACATACTCAAAATGTTCAAAAGGACTGATAATTTCAATTCATTAAAGACTGTTTGCATGAGGAAAGATAAGTCTTTTGTTAATCCTCTTGAGAAGAAGAAGAACATACAAGCTGAAGAAGTTGTGTTCCCTGAGTTGAAGGTGAAACCAACAGAATCATTAAAGAGGAAAATGGTGTCTGGTACTCATTCCTCCACTCCCATCTCAAATGTGTACTATGATGAGAAAACTTATGAGATGGTGATTGAAAGGAAGTGGGGAGGAAAGGAGGGAGCTGAAATAAGATTATTCAGTGGATATGAAGTAAGACTACTTGATGCATCATACATCCACTATATTTATACTAGACACTTTAGGGAAATAAACAACAAATTGGGTGAACAAGACATGCACTTCTTTCTAAAGTGCATCAAGTTGCTGAAACTGGCATATGATCGGATAAGTGCTAAAAGAGACAAAAGAAAGAAGAAGAAAAAACACCTTGCAACTTGGGAATATTGTGAAACTTGAGGTGGATGTGGGTGGAAGCTTACTGATACACAGAGATGGTCTTTCTACAATTTCCAATTAGGAGCCTATTTCACTGAAAAAGTTACCAATGGAAGCCATCTACAACATGAGCAAAATGAAGATCCATGTGCTAAGCAGAGACAAGATGTCAGAAGCAACTGATTTTGTGAACATGATCAAGGCTATCCTGGATCCAACTAAGGCTGCATTCATATTACCTCTAGAAGACCCAACAAATCCTCACAACATCATTCACCTCCCAAACATTGAAGAAAAATAGGCTATATAATCCTTAGGGGGAGTATTGCTGCACCCTGAAAGGATCATACATGCCAACTCAATGGGTGATTTGATGATTGCTCTACTGGAATCCATTAAGTCCAAGAAGAAATGCGGATGAAAATTCTGCTAAGAAAAAGAACAAGTGTTGTCTTTTGCATTGTCAATGCGGAAGACATAATGCAAATACAGACAAGTATTTGCTCTTCCGCATTGACAAATGCGGAAGACTAAAAGTTAATGCGGACAAGACTTTGCTCATCCTCATTAGACAAATGCGGATGACCGAACAAATGCGCATAAGTATTTGTTAATCCGCATTAACCAATGCAGATGACCAACATACTAATGCAGATGATCAAGTGAAGAAATGCTTATCAAGTTAACTCATCCACATTTGTCAATGCGGATGAACAAGCAAAGATGCGGATCAAGACTTAGACTAGTTTTGATGTAATAGGTCAGGGATAGTTTAGTCATATTATAACAGGCATCTTGTCTGTCTATAAATAGAATAGATAACCTCGTACCTGAGGTGACGGCAGATAGACATAGAGAATTTTTGTTGTAATTATTCTTTGTAATTCATATATTTAATACAAAAGCATTAATGAGTAATTTTCTTGCATTGAATGTTCTTTGATTGTTTGTTTCTGCCATTCAATCATTGACTTGCTTACCATATTCGATTCACAGTAAGAATCTCAATCTTACTCAACCTAGTCAGTGTTTGCTAAGGCTTGTGGGTATACAAGCTTGAGGAATCCCATTTTGGAGTCTAGACATTAAAGAAGCAACATCTCCTTTCTTCTCATCCTTACTATAACATCTTGTTCTTGAAAGGTAGTTTCAAGAACACCCTATGGTTACATTTTCCTTTTTGATAACATTTAGTTTCACATATATATGATCCTTGTTCTTGGGTTTTGTTTATGGTTTAAAATGGTTCATTTTTCAGATTGTTAACAACATGTTTATACCTTATATCCGTTGCGTTTTATAGTTTAAATGGTTAAACTAGCTTTGACAAACTTGTTACAAAACCCAACATTCTTGAGAGGGATATTAAAATTTGCAAAGCCTAATCAACTCCAACTATCCAATTCATCCAAGGGGAAGAGATTTCTCCATGTCTGTGCGTAGGCTGAAAACAAGGTTTATAGATGTTGTGCTGAAGGAGGCTAAGAGAGAAGATGCTGAACATAAGAAAAGGCTTCAAAAGGAAAGAAGATCAAACACCAACTCCTCTACATTAGTTGATGATGAATTCTTAAGGAGGATGGTTATACTAATAGGAAAATAGTAGCCATCAAAGTCATAGCAGGAATCGATACACTATTACCATAACTGAGTGGGGATATGTTGAGAAAAAACAAAAAATGGTTGTATTGAGAAATGCTGATGGGAAGAAAGGTGACAAGATACAAACTTTTGACCCAGTAGAGATCAAACTGCTCCAACCTAGCTACACATCATACTTACATGACAAATTCTTCCCAAAGTTGTCTGATGAAAAAGCACAAAATGATCTATGCTTATATGTTCACATGATACAAGTGGTGGATAAACTGCATGCATAAGCATACAAGAGAAGATGGTAAATGTTGGGCTTTTGAAAGGAGCTAACATTGAAGAAGTATTAGAACTAAGAGTCTCAGAAGAAGATGAGCTTGAAATAGTTCACCATCAAAGTGTTGTGGAAACTCTAACAACTAAAGAAGATTTCTTGGGACTAAGTTTTGAGACACTTCAAAAGATATGCAGAATGGAGATCAAGTACAAATACGATGATCAAAAGGATGCAGTATCTTATTTCAATCAAAAGATGGTGTCAAGATTGAAGGAGCTTTCAGTTTTGAAGACCTGATTAGAAGTGTTTAAGCCTAAGGGGGAGTATTGTTAGATCTAGGAACAACAGATCTAGATCATATTGTATAGACTTAGAACTTTAATCAATACTTGTAATGTAAGGCCCCGTTCCCGGGACGCTTACAGTTGGATCCTCATCGCACATAAAACATATAATTACATTTGTATTTCATAAAGCATCACAGCGGAAACATTTAAAAATGATATTTCATTTCAATATAGTAGCTTTTACAAAATAATACATCGTTAATCAGTTACAAAATACATTGTTGCATTACATCACAAAAGCATTATATAAATGGATGCCATCCCAAAAGAGCTGAGTAGCCACCTCGTGCCATCCTGTAAGGCCCTGTTCCCGGGACGCTTACAGTTGGTTACTCATCGCACATAAAACGTATATTTACATTTGTCTTACAAAAGGTTGCAGCGGAAACATTCAAAAGTGACATCACATTTCATTATAAAAACCTTTTGCAAAATAATACATCCTAATTCAATTACAAAACCTAGTTGCATTACATCACAAAAGCATTAAATAAATGGACAAAAGAGCTGAGTAGCCGCCTCGTGCCATCCTCAGCAACCATTACCTGCCAACTGGAAACACATAAAAGTCAGCGTTGCTATGTGAGTTCTAGTTTTATAATAAAACTACTTTTCTTTCGTAAAACCATTCTTCACTTTCTCTCAAAGTCATAATATACTTTACATTCGTTCGTGATCATACATAGTACGTGCATACAGATAATATCATTATTATCTTCTTTAATCTTTCATGCCTCATTCTTTACTTTTCCTTTCTATCAACCATAAACTCTTCCCTTCTGTTCATGGTACTGGATCTAAGCCTATCATAGACCTTCTATAACGGTGCATCGCACCTCGTGGTCACAGTACCTAAGGTAAAGTTTAGGTTTACTATGTAATACCTTTTTGTTCGTGGTTCTAGACCTAGGCTATCATAGACCTTCTATAACGGTGCATCGCACCTCATGGTCACAGTACCTAAGGTATGAATGTAGGTGTACCATTGCCATAAGCAATACCTTCTGTTCATGGTTATGGACCTAGGCCTATCATAGACCTTCTATAACAGTGCATCGCACCTCATGGTCACAACACCTAAGGTATGCAGCAATAGTTCTATGCAAGTGGTCAATCACAAAGAAGAAGACCCTGATGTTCATCCCATGCTTACAAGACTATCTTACTTTCATTACTTGTTAATGCATGCATTCTTACTTCATGTTCCTCTTTTCTTTATCTTTCACTCTACGTTACATAATACTTCATCTATTCATTAACATGCCACGTAAAGCCACAGGAAAGATAAACATACATCGCAATAAGGAACATAACATACACAGTCATCATCAACATACAGGGCAACATCATACTTACACAACAAGCATAATCATGCAACTTCATACATCATCATCATGCATATACATCATCACACATCACTACATGCCCATCTTAACATCTATGACCTCAAAAGTCAACTTACATGAATCCCCGAGAACATCTCAAGTCAAAGCCTTCATTAGTCTTTTTCTCAGAAAATCAAAAAAGTGTAAATGTTCATCCGTATTTCCTATAGTTCATCCACATTTACTGTAGTTCATCCCCATTTACTATAGTTCATCCGCATTTACTATAGTTCATCCGCATTGGTCTTACTACATCCGCATTTCCCCTTAGTCTATATTCATCCGCATTTCTCAGACTTGTCAATGTTCATCCGCATTGACTTTCATCCGCATTGACTTGCCCCATCCGCATTGACTTACCTCATCCACATGAATTACTTCATCCGCATTTCCACACTTAGTTAATGCTCATCCGCATTGACCTCATCCGCATTAACTGTTCATCTTCATTTCTTCCCATTGCTCATCCGCATTAACTTTTCAACACTTATGCAGATTCTAATACTTAACATATGAGCCTTAAACATCAGATTTCAAATTTCAACTCACCATTCATCATGTTCTAAGCTTACATCATACATCCTAAGTCTTAGAAACATCATCAAGCATGAACATAGTCACACATCATAACATAGTGTCATCATACACATATTCAAACATACGGGTCCGAAACCCAGTTTAATGAAAACATAGATTCATGCATTTCCAACCCCAAAATCAGTTAAAACAGGTAAAAGAGGGGTCCTAGAACTCACCTTTGCAGCTCTTGAGTATGGCTTCTTCCAAACTCGTTTGCAAATTGAATCCAACCGCCTATAAACCCACTAAAAACATACCCAAACACATATAATCACACATAAGCATAAACCCGAGGACATAGCCGGTTAAGAACACCATAAAAACATGAATTCTTACCTTGAGTTCGAATTCTTTCTTGTTCTTCCTTCAAAACCGAGAATTTGCTGCTCTCAGCTACTCTCTCTCTCTAACCCGAAGATGAGTGGTGTATGTGACATATGGGCGACCATACCATCTTTTACACCCACTTTTCAAACATTTTGTCCTTTTGGACACTTTTTACTCCTAGACTGGGGTTTTATTTCTTTCTTCCTTTTTCTTCACTTTATTCTTCTTTCTTGACTAAAAAATAGCCGGGTGTTACAAGTCCACCCCCTTAAATAGGTTTCGTCCCCAAAACCTGTTATTCCTCAAACAATCGCGGGTAATGCTGCTTCATTTCTTCTTCAGTCTCCCACGTTGACTCGGATCCCTTCATGTGCTCCACTGTACATGCACAAGGGGAACCACTTTATTTCTCAACCTCTTTCCTTTCGATCTATGATTGCCACCGGTTTCTCCATGTAATTGAGCTGTTCGTCAAATTTGATATCCTCGAGTGGAACAATCATGTCTTTATCAGCTAAGCACTTCTCAGATGAGATACATGGAATGTTGGTTGAATTCCATTTAACTCTTCTGGTAACTCCAGTCTATAGGCCACCTTTCCTACTCAAGCAACGATTCGAAAGGGCCTATGTATCTCGGGCTCAACTTGCCCCGCTTTCGGAAACAAATGATACCCTTCCAAGGTGAGACCTTCAACATAACCCGGTCACCCACCTGGAACTCAATTGGTCTGCGTCGTTTATCGGCATACGACTTTTGTCTATCTTTGGCTGCCTTCATGAAGGCCTTGATCTTTTCAAGCTTCTCAATCGTAGCCTCGATTACCTTGATTCTCCCTAACTCTTTTTGACCAATATCACCCCAACAGATGGGTGTTCTACATCTCCTACCGTATAGCATCTCGTAAGGTGGCATACCAATGCTGGCATGATAACTGTTGTTGTATGAGAATTCGGCTAACGGTAGGTGGTCATCCCAACTTCCACCAAAATCAATCACACATGCCCGAAGCATGTCTTCCAATGTCTGAATGGTCCTTTCCGACTGACCATCAGTTTGGGGATGATAAGCCATGCTAATATGTAACCTCGTGCCCATGGCGTCGTGGAATTTCTTCCAAAATTTAGATGTAAACCGGTTTCACGATCAGACACAATAGACACCGGCACACCATGACGAGTTACAACTTCCCTGATGAATTGATCAGCCAACCTCTCAGATGAATATGTCTCGCGGATCGATAGGAAGTGAGCACTCTTTGTCAAACGGTCAACTATCACCCATATGGCATCGTACCCTTTCGGGGTATGCGGCAGTTTCGTAATGAAGTCCATGGTGATGTGCTCCCACTTCCATTCTGGTATATCCAAAGGTTGTATCTTCCCATACGGCTTTTGATGCTCGACCTTCACCTATAAACAAGTAAGGCACTACTTACATACTCCACTACATCGCGCTTCATACCCGGCCACCAGTAATCTTTCTTCATATCTTGGTACATTTTCGTGGCACCTGGATGAATGGAGTATCGAGTCTTCTGAGCTTCATCCATAATCTTCACCCGTAGATCCCCAGAGCGAGGAATCCACATGCGATCGAATCGGGTCCTAATGCCGAGTGTGTTTTCACCCAACTCTGCGACCAGGCCTCTCATTCTCTCAGAGTTAAGATGATCTTCTTTCAGTGCCTCATCTTGAAACTCTTTGACTTGCTTCATCATATCAGAGGTCATGATCAGTTGATATTCTTTCACCCAAATTAGCTCGGGCCTCTCTTTTCGGCTAAGGGCATCAGCCACCACATTGGCCTTGCCCGGATGGTAGTGGATCTCACAATCATAATCCTTTATAAGTTCCAACCACCCTCTCTGCCTCATGTTCAGATCCTTCTGCTCGAAGAAGTACTTCAAGCTCTTGTGGTCCGTGAATATGGTGCACTTCGTCTCATAGAGATAGTGCCTCCAAATCTTTAATGCAAAGACCATGGCTGCCAGCTCCAAGTCATGAGTAGGATAATTAACCTCATGAACCTTCAACTATCGGGATGCATAGGCTATAACCCTCCCTCTTTGCATTAATACGCATCCCAACCCCGAATAGGAAGCATCAGAATAAACCACCAGATCTTTACTTCCATCGGGTAATGACAGAATAGGAGCTTGAATCAATCTCGTCTTTAGTTCCTCGAATGCCTTCTCTTGAGCTTAACCCCATACGAACTTCACATCTTTTCGGGTCAACTTGGTTAGTGGAGAAGCGATCTTGGAAAAGTCTTGAATGAATCTTCTATAGTAGCCTGCCAAACCCGAGAAGCTACGAATCTCGGATGGCGTCATCAGTGACTTCCATTGCATAACCGCCTCCACCTTTGCCGGGTCCACCATGATTCCATCAGGATTTACCACATGACCCAAGAATTGAACCTCACGCAACCAAAATGCACACTTGGAGAACTTGGCGTACAGCTTCTCCTTTCTCAACGTCTCCAAAACCTCCCGAATGTGACCAGCATGCTCATCCTTGCTTTTCGAATAAATCAGGATATTATCAATGAACACAATCACTGATTTATCTAGCATCGGCCGACACACCCGGTTCATCAAATCTATAAAAGCAGCTGGCGCGTTGGTCAAACCAAAAGACATGACACGAAACTCGTAGTGACCATAGCGCGTGCGGAAAGCTATTTTAGGGAATCCTGCTCCTTCACTTTAAGCTGATGATAGCCCGATCGAAGGTCGATCCTTGAAAACCAACTAGCACCTTGAAGCTGATCGAACAAATCATCTATCCTCGGTAAGGGGTATCAGTTCTTCACCGTCAACTTGTTCAGCTCTCGGTAGTCAATACACATCCTCATACTACCGTCTTTCTTCTTCACAAACAGGACCGGAGCACCCCAAGGAGAGATACTTGGTCTAATGAACCCCTTGTCAAGCAGCTCTTGCAACTGCTCCATCAACTCTTTCATTTCCGTCGGAGCCAAACGATACGGTGCCTTAGCGACAGGTTGGGCACCCAGTATCAGATCAATCTGGAACTTGATTTCTCTGTCAGGTGGCACTCCTGATAAGTCTTCTGGGAACACGTTTGGAAAGTCACACACAACTGGAACATCGGATATTTGTGGTGTGCGTATCCACATCCTTTACATAGGCCAGGTAGGCACTACATCCACGCCTCATACACTTTCCCGCCACTGCCATTGAAATCACCTTCGGGATCGTCGTGACCCAATCTCCATAGACTGTTACCAAACTCCCTTCAGGCACTGTAAGAAAAATCATCTTCTTGTGACACACAATGTTCGCCTTGAAGTCTACTAACCAATCCATCCCAAGAACCAAATCGAAACCACCTAAGGTCATCACGAAGGGTCTAACAAGAAACTTATGGCCCTCAAGTTCCACGTCACAGTTCTCTATCATCTCGGAAATCCTGGTAGTCCTACCTATGGCAGTTTCTAAGTCAAAGGGCGCATCAACACGTCTACTACTAACAGGCAGCTTAGCACAAAAATCACCAAAAATATAACTTTTACTTGCACCCGAATCAAATAACACAGAAGCTAAAGTTTGGTTCACTAGAAACGTACCGGACACAATATCAGGGTCCGTCCTAGCCTCCTCCTGTGTCATCGTGAATGCCCTGACGCTCGCCCTTGGTCCTTCACCTCCAGTTATCTTCACCCCAGAACTCTCAGCCATGTGCTTCTTACAATCCCTGTTCACGTGGCCCTCCATGCCACAATTAAAACAACGGACTGTACGACAGTCCTTGGCTATATGCCCCGGCTTCCCACATTTGAAGCATACATTCAACCCTGCCTACATTCCCCGCTATGTTCTCTCCCACACCTATCACACTTCTTTATACCAGCACTCGATACGACCACACGGCGGTCGTACACCCATGCCTTCTTGTTACCCGTCGAAGCATTACCCCGAACAAACCTCTTCCCCTGCCAGTTTCGATCACCACCACTCTTCGTTCCACCTTCACTCACCACCACCGTCCTCTCATCGTACAATCTCCCTGCCAAATCCACTGCCGACCTAAACGTGCTCGGTCGGGAAGCGATCATGTGCCTGCGAATATCCACTAGCAAACCCTGAATGTACCTCTTGATTTTTCGAGACAAAGGTGTCACCTGATCCGGCACCAGACATGCCGTCTCATGAATTTCATGGTGTACTGCTGGTGCGTCATAGCTCCCGCCTCCAGTTGCAAGAACTCCCTTTCGACCTTGTCCATTTCCCGATGAGGACAAAACTCCTCAATCACCAACTTTTTCAGTTCGGACCATCTCATTCTTTCAATGGCCCTGCTGCCCTCAACTTGCACAATATTGTCCCACCAACATAGAGCTGAGTCCACAAAAGAGTGGGTAGCAAACTTCACCTTCTGGTCCACTCGACACTCACTGATATCAAGTATGGCCTCCATTTCCCTCACCCACCGGTGAGCAGCAGCGGCAGTGCCGTTTCCATCGAAAGTTGGGGGCTTGCATCTCATAAACGCCCTATAGTTACAGCCTCGTGCCGCCTCCGACGCAGGCTCTTCTTCTTCCTCCTCTTCATCATCAGAGAGAACCGTTTCCGGCTTCGGTTGCTCTCGTCCTCCCGAGGACCTGATTCTTTCCTTTCTTTCCCCTTCTCATACAGCCTTAATAACTTCGGTCACCACAGACGGTAAGATTGTCTGCATGACCAGATGGACTTCTTCTACAACAGCCTCCTTTACTGAGGCTCTCAGATTGGCACTTTCGTCTCCACCCTCCGGATGAGGGGTCTCTAGTTCTTCAGGAACCACCTTTTCGGCCCTAGGCCTTCCTCTCGTAACCCGTGGTTCAACACCACATCCACCACCACGCGAAGCTTTAGATGATCTACCATCGGCCATCCTCACACACACACACGCTGAAAGATTCAAACACCAACACGATCATTCAAGGTAATAGCATAGTTTTGTCAAGTATAGTAAGTCCCTAATTACAGTGGCCAGTTGTGATTAGCCACTCACTTTACACTCATACCCCAAGCATTACCTATCCTGACTACATTAGTATCCAAATCTATCAGCAACACATAAACCACATAACATGCGCACGTAATACCGGTTAACTTTACAAAAATACCTGATGGCACGCATCAACTCAGATTGGCATCCCTTCCCTTTCCGTCCCATTCTCAGTTTAAGTTAAGGTTTATTTTGAAAATTTACCCATTTCACTTAAACTTTGGCTCTGATACCAACTTGTAAGGCCCCGTTCCCGGGACACTTACAGTTGGTTACTCATCGCACATAAAACATATATTTACATTTGTCTTACAAAAGGTTGCAGCGGAAACATTCAAAAGTGACATCACATTTCATTATAAAAACCTTTTGCAAAATAATACATCCTAATTCAATTACAAAACCCCAGTTGCATTACATCACAAAAGCATTAAATAAATGGATGTCATCCCAAAAGAGCTGAGTAATCGCCTCGTGCCATCCTCAGCAACCATTACCTGCCAACTGGAAACACATAAAAGTCAGCGTTGCTATGTGAGTTCTAGTTTTATAATAAAACATACTTTTCTTTCGTAAAACCATTCTTCACTTTCTCTCAAAGTCATAATATACTTTACATTCGTTCGTGATCATACATAGTACGTGCATACAGATAATATCATTATTATCTTCTTTAATCTTTCATGCCTCATTCTTTACTTTTCCTTTCTATCAACCATAAACTCTTCCCTTCTGTTCATGGTACTGGATCTAAGCCTATCATAGACCTTCTATAACGGTGCATCGCACCTCGTGGTCACAGTACCTAAGGTAAAGTTTAGGTTTACTATGTAATACCTTTTTGTTCGTGGTTCTAGACCTAGGCCTATCATAGACCTTCTATAACGGTGCATCGCACCTCATGGTCACAGTACCTAAGGTATGAATGTAGGTGTACCATTGCCATAAGCAATACCTTTCTGTTCATGGTTATGGACCTAGGCCTATCATAGACCTTCTATAACAGTGCATCGCACCTCATGGTCACAACACCTAAGGTATGCAGCAATAGTTCTATGCAAGTGGTCAATCACAAAGAAAGACCCTGATGTTCATCCCATGCTTACAAGACTATCTTTACTTTCATTACTTGTTAATGCATGCATTCTTACTTCATGTTCCTATTTTCTTTATCTTTCACTCTACGTTACATAATACTTCATCTATTCATTAACATGCCACGTAAAGCCACAGGAAAGATAAACATACATCGCAACAAGGAACATAACATACACAGTCATCATCAACATACAGGGCAACATCATACTTACACAACAATCATAATCATGCAACTTCATACATCATCATCATGCATATACATCAATCACACATCACTACATGCCCATCTTAACATCTATGACCTCAAAAGTCAACTTACATGAATCCCCGAGAACATCTCAAGTCAAAGCCTTCATTAGTCTTTTTCTCAGAAAATCAAAAAAGTGTAAATGTTCATCCGTATTTCCTATAGTTCATCCACATTTACTGTAGTTCATCCCCATTTACTATAGTTCATCCGCATTTACTATAGTTCATCCGCATTGGTCTTACTACATCCGCATTTCCCCTTAGTCTATATTCATCCGCATTTCTCAGACTTGTCAATGTTCATCCGCATTGACTTTCATCCGCATTGACTTGCCCCATCCGCATTTGGGATGACATAAAAGTCAGCGTTGCTGAGTGAGTTCTGGTTGTATAATAAAACATACTTTTCTTTCGTAAAACCATTCTTTACTTTCTCTCAAAGTCACACTATACTTTACATTCGTTCGTGATCATACATCGTACGTGCATACAGATAATATCATTATTATCTTCTTTAATCTTTCATGCCTCATTCTTTACTTTTCCTTTCTATCAACCATAAACTTTTCCTTTCTGTTCATGGTACTGGACCTAGGCCTATCATAGACCTTCTATAACGATGCATCGCACCTCGTGGTCACAGTACCTAAGGTAAAGTTTAGGTTACTATGTAATACCTTTTTGATCGTGGTTCTGGACCTAGGCCTATCCTAGACCTTCTATAACGGTGCATCGCACCTCATGGTCACAGTACCTAAGGTATGAATGTAGGTGTACCATTGCCATAAGCAATACCTTTCTGTTCATGGTTCTGGACCTAGGCCTATAATAGACCTTCTATAATGGTGCATTGCACCTTGTGATTGCAGCACCTAAGGTATGCAGTAATAGTTCTATGCAAGTGGTCAATCACAAAGAAAGACCCCGATGTTCATGCCATGCTTACAAGACTATCTTTACTTCATTACTTGGTAATGCATGCATTCTTACTTCATGTTCCTCTTTTCTTTATCTTTCACTTTACGTTACATAATACTTCATCTATTGATTAACATGCCACGTAAAGCCACATGAAAGATAAACATACATCGCAACAAGGAACATAACATACACAGTCATCATCAACATACAGGGCAACATCATACATACATAACATGCATAATCATGTAATTTCATACATCATCATCATGCATATGCATCAATCACACATCACGACATCCCCATCTTAACATCTATGACCTCAAAAGTCAACTTACATGAATCCCCGGGATCATCTCAAGTCAAAGCCTACATTAGTATTTTTCTCAGAAAATCAAAAAAGTCTAAATGTTCATCCGTATTTCGTATAGTTCATCCGCATTTACTTTAGTTCATTCGCATTTGTCTTATTTCATCCGCATTTCCCCTTAGTCTATATTCATCCGCATTTCTCAGACTAGTCAATGTTCATCCGCATTGACTTTCATCCGCATTGACTTGCCCCATCCGCATTGACTTACCCCATCCACATTGACTTACTTCATCCGTATTGACTTACCTCATCCGCATTTCCATTCTTAGTCAATGCTCATCCGCATTGGCCTCATCCGCATTAACTGTTCATCCACATTTCTTCCCATTGCTCATCCGCATTAACTTTTCTATACTTATGCAGATTCTAATACTTAACATATCAGCCTAATCAGATTTCAAATTTCAACTCACCATTCATCATGTTCTAAGCTTACATCATACATCCTAAGTCTTAGAAACATCATCAAGCATGAACATTGTCACACATCATAACATAGCGTCATCATACACACATTCAAACATACGGGTCTAAAACCCAGTTTAATGAAAACATACATTCATGCATTTCCAGCCCCAAAATCAGTTAAAACAGGTAAAAGAGGGGTCCTAGAACTCACCTTTGCAGCTCTTGAGTATGGCTTCTTCCAAACTCGTTTGCAAATTGAATCCAACCGCCTAGAAACCCACTAAAAACATACCCGAACACATATAATCACCCATAAGCATAAACTCGAGGACATAGCTGGTTTACACCATAAAAACATGAATTCTTACCTTGAGTACAATTCTTTCTTGTTCTTCCTTCAAAACCGAGAATTTGTTGCTCCCAGCTACTCTCTCTCTCTAAACCCGAAGATGAGTGGTGTATGTGACGTATGGGCGGCCATACCACGTTTTACACCCACTTTTCAAACATTTTGTCCTTTTGGACACTTTTTACCCAAGACTTGGGTTTTATTTCTTTTCTTCCTTTTTCTTCACTTTATTCTTCTTTCTTGACTAAAAAAAATAGCCGGGTGTTACACATCCTCAACAATCATTACCTGCCAACTGGAAACACATCAAAGTCAGCGTTGCTGAGTGAGTTCTAGTTTTATAAAATAAAACATACTTTTCTTTTGTTAAAACCGTTCTTTACTTTCATGACATCATACAACATACGTACACATAGATAATATCATTATTATCTTCATCATTCGTTAACTTTCGTTCATTCATTCTTACTTTCATTCGTTCGTTCATCATTACATCCTTTCCTTTGTTATCATCATGAACTTTACCCTTCATGCTCATGATACTGGGCCTAAGCCTATCATACACCTTCATTCACTGTGCACCGCACCTCTGGCCACAGTACCTAAGATAAAGTTCCGGTATACCATTGCCATGTGCTATGCCCTTCATGCTCATGGTACTAGACCTAAGCCTATAATAGACCTTCATTCACGGTGCCTAGCACCTCTGGTCATAGTACCTAAGGCAAGCAATAATGGTCCCATACATATGGTCAATCACAAAGAAAGACCTCGATGTGTATCCTCCCAGGGTAGCGAACCCGCACACCGTTGGGCTAACACCTTTTAATGGCGTGTCCCGACATACTATGCTTGCAAGACTTTCTTTACTTTCATCATTCATTAATGCATGCATTCTTACTTCATGTTCCTCTTTCATTATCTTTCGCTTTACATTACATACTACTTTCATTTCATTCATTAACATAACACGTAAAGCCACAGGAAAGATAAACATACATCATAACAAGGAACAAAACATACATAATCCTCAACATCATACAGGGCAACATCATATATACATAACATGCATAATCACGCAACATCATCATGCCCAACATGCTCTCTAAGGCCTCAGCCGTCATCTTACATGAACTTATGGGAACCTTTACGTCAAAACATACATCTGCACTTTCCCCCGAAAGTCAGAAGTTAAAGTACACTTTTTCTCAAGTGCAACAGCCTTGTGTCATGGTGAATGCCCTGGCGCTCACCCTCGGTCCTTCACCTCTCATCTTCTTCGCCCCAGAACCCTCAGCCCTCGACTTCTTACAATCCTTACTTACGTGACCCTCTTCACCATAGTTAAAGCACTGGACCGTACGACAATCCCTTGCCATGTGCCCCGCCTTCCCGCATTTAAAGCACAAGTTCGACCCAAACCTCCATTCCCCACTATGCTCTCTCCCACACCTACCACACTTCTTCATACCCGTACCCGACGCGACCACACGACGGTCGTCCACCCTTGCCTTCTTGTTACCCGTCGAGGCACAACCCCGACCAAACCCCTTCCTATTCTAGTTTCTATCTCCTCCACCCTTCCAGCTACCTTCAGCCATCACCACTACAACCCTCTCGTCATATAACCTCCTGCCAATTCCATCGCCGACCTAAACGTGCTTGGTCGGGTGGCGATCATATGCTTGCGAATGTCCGCCGACAAACCCTGAATGTACCTCTTAATCTTTCGTGACAGAGGCGTCACCTGATCCGGCACCAAACGTGCCATCTCGTTGAACTTTATGGTGTACAGTTGGTGTGTCATGGTTCCCGCCTCTAGCTGTAGGAATTCTCTCTCAACCTTATCCATTTCTCTATGAGGGCAGAACTCCTTAATCACCAGCTTCTTCAATTCAGACCATCTCATCCTCCTGATTGCCCGACTACCCTCGGCTTGGACTATGTTGTCCCACCAGCACAGAGCCAAGTCCATAAAAGAGTGGGTAGCGAACTTCACTTTCTGATCCTTCCGGCACTCACTGATATCAAGAACAACCTCCATTTCCCTCAACCACTGGTGAGCAGCAGCAGTAGTGCCATTACCATCAAAAGTAGGGGGCTTGCATCTCATAAACGCCCCGTAATTACAGCCTCGTGCCACCTCCTGCACAGGCTCTTCTTCTTCCTCTTCATCATCATCAGAGAGAACCGTTTCTGGCTCCGGTTTCTCCCGTCCTCCTAAGGACCTATTTCTCTCCTTTCTTTTCCCTTCTCGTATAGCCTTGATAACTTCAGTCACTACAGACGGTAAGATCATCTGCATGACCTGATGAACTTCTTCTACAACAGCCTCCTTTACTAAGGCTCTCAGATTGGCGCTCTCGTCACCACCCTCCGGATGAGGGATCTCTGGTTCTTCAGGAACCACCTTTTCAACTCTGGGTCTTCCTCTCTTGGGTCGCGGCTCAGCACCAAGCCCATCACGACCACCTCCGCGAGAGGCTTTCGAAGATCTACTACCGGCCATTCACACACACTGAAAGATTCAAACACCAACATGGTCATTTAAGGGAACAGCTCAGTTTATGTCAAGTATAGTAAGTCCCTAATTATAGTGGCCAGTTGTGATTAGCCACTTACTTTACTCTTCACACCCCGAGCGTTACCAATCCTAACCACATCAGTATTTAAATCCACAAACAACACATAACCACATGCCAGGCGCACATAATACCGGTTTACTTTACGAAAATACCTGATGGCACGTAGCTACTCAGATTGGCATCCGTTCCTTTTCCGTCCCATTCTCAGTTTAAGTTAAGGTTTATTTTGAAAATTTACCAATTTCACTTCAACTTTGGCTCTGATACCATAGGCCCCGTTCCCGGGACGCTTACAGTTGGATCCTCATCGCACATAAAACATATAATTACATTTGTATTTCATAAAGCATCGCAGCGGAAACATTTAAAAATGACATTTCATTTCAATATAGTAGCTTTTGCAAAATAATACATCACAAAAGCATTATATAAATGGATGCCATCCCAAAAGATCTGAGTAGCCACCTCGTGCCATCCTCAGCAATCATTACCTGCCAACTGGAAACACATCAAAGTCAGCGTTACTGAGTGAGTTCTAGTTTTATAAAATAAAACATACTTTTCTTTCGTTAAAACCGTTCTTTACTTTCATGCCATCATACAACATACGTACACATAGAAAATATCATTATTATCTTCATCATTCGTTAACTTCCGTTCATTCGTTCTTATTTTCGTTCGTTCGTTCATCATTACATCCTTTCCTTTCGTTATCACCATGAACTTTACCTTTCATGCTCATGATACTAGGCCTAAGCCTATCATAGACCTTCATTCACGGTGCACCACACCTCTGGCCACAATACCCAAGATAAAGTTTAGGTATACCATTGCCATGTGCTATGCCCTTCATGCTCATGGTACTGGACCTAAGCCTATAATAGACCTTCATTCACAGTGCCCAGCACCTCTGGTCATAGTACCTAAGGCAAGCAATAATGGTCTTATACATATGGTCAATCACAAAGAAAGACCCCAATGTGCATCCTCCCGGGGTAGTGAACCCGCACACCGTTGGGCTAACACCTTTTAATGGCGTGTCCCGACATACTATGCTTGCAAGACTTTCTCTACTTCCATCATTCAGTAATGCATGCATTCTTACTTCATGTTCCTCTTTCATTATCTTTCACTTTACATTACATACTACTTTCATTTCATTCATTAACATAACACGTAAAGCCACAGGAAAGATAAACATACATCATAACAAGGAATAAAACCTACATAATCATTAGCATCATACAGGGAAACATCATACATACATAACATGCATAATCACGCAACATCATCATGCCCAACATGTTCTCTAAGGCCTCAACCGTCATCTTACATGAACTTATGGGAACCTTTACGTCAAAACTTACATCTGCACTTTCCCCCGAAAGTCAGAAGTTAAACTACACTTTTCCTCGAGTGCAACAGCCTTATTCGGGCGTATGGACACCCTTCAGTCGCATGGCCCCCATGCGACTGAACATCATGCGAATGGACCAATGCGGATGAACACATATGCGAATGAACACCCAATCGTGCGAATGGATCTCATGCGGGTGAAGCTAATGCGGATGAGAACTTATGCGTCTGGACCCCAGTCGCATGACTCCCCATGCTACTGGCCCCAATCATGCAAATGAGCTCTAAATCATGCGAATGAACCCCAATCGCACCTCATTTGGCCGTATGGCCTTCATTCGGTCGCCTAGCCCTAGCTGGTGCAATATGTAGTTCATCCTGAACCCAATCTGCCATTTTCGACCTCCAAGCTCATCTAAACCCATTCTAAGCCCAAATCAACCATCCTAAACCTTAGAAATTCATACCACAACACCATTCAAGCACACACAAGCTCAAAAGCAAGACCCAAACGAATCATACACCACATACACATACACAAACGGGTCAAACACACACACACATAAAAACCCGATTTTCATATGTGTTCCAGCCCTAAATCATTCAAAAATGTTTAAAGGAGTGGTCCTAGAACTCACACGAACGACCACAACGAGAAGAGCTTCGATTTGATCCGCTTCTCAATGATTTTCGAGCTTGAATTTACCTGAACCATCCTTTTCTCCCTTTTTCTCTCTTCTTTCTCTCCTTTGGCTGATTTTGGTGGGTGTGGGGAGAGGGTAAGGCTGCCCTCTCCCTTAAATACTCCCACTCACCCAACTTTCTCTTGTTGGTGAGTTTGGTCCCTCGACTCTGGACCTTCTTTCTTTTTCTTCCTTCGTCGGCTTCAAAAATAATAAATAACCGGGTGTTACATGTAATGAATGATTATAATTCATTATTTTGATGTATTCCTTATGTATATAGGTTAACCTATATATGTGTTATTTGTGTATGAGTACAGGTACAACCATTTTAATTGGTGAATTACTAAAATTGACCAAATAGAAGAAACATCTACGGATGAACATTTTGTTCTTCCATAGATATGTTTCTTACAAGTATCATACATCCAAAGATCCTCTGCGGATGATCAACCAGCTCTGAAGTTCAAATCAAGATACCTTTGGAAGAACAAAGTATCTTCGGAAGAACAAGATTCCTATGGATTAACAATCATCTATGGAAGACTATGCAGCTATGGAGTCCAAACACTTGTATTTAAAAAATACAAGTGTTACAAGTCAACAAGTCAACACGTCAACAAGACAGTTATGCAAATCCCAAGAGATCTGGTCATTCCTTATCTGAAACACACGTTCCTATAAATATGGATGCTAGGTTTCACATCAATGTATTTAACAGTAGACGATCACGAACACAAACACACGAGCAACCAAACGGCAAACCCAAACATCACATCAATTCACACAAACATAAACCCTAGCAGCCGTCACATCAACATCAACACGACCAAAGCATTTATTGTTTATGCCATTCATTGTTTATTCATTTGTAATCATTGATTAGTTTTAATACTTTTGAATCAAATCCTTTTTTATTATTAATTATGTTCACATTATTGTGTTTGTCATAATCATTATTCATTAATCAAACAATTAAACAAGGTTAATGTTAATTCCGCAAACATTAACTTGATTTCCTTTAACACTGATAATTCCTGATTGCGATCCTCGGATTCACGAATGTTTGATACCAGACCATTAAACATATAAGCAGACATGTTGAATAGCATGTTAGTGCATAAAGCACATATAGAAGATGAGGTAATCACTAGAATATCATTCCATCCAGTCTTTCTCTTTGACAGAAAATGTTGGTAAAGATGAATGAGGAACCTCCATTGTAAGTCAACTAACCCCTTTAAAATCAGTTTGCCTTCATATCCTCCCTCATACGTAATGTTGGCAAAGAAAGTAGTAATATCATCATCTTCAAGCTCTAAGGGAGTGTTGGCACCTCACCAAACTACAAACACTATCTTACAGTTTGTTGAGTAATGGCCAATGTATGATCATCATAGATTTTTCCAGACAGAGTCCTTACACCATCTATCTCTCTCACCTCAGCAGTGCTCCAAAAATACCTTATGAATCTCTCATAAATAATTGGTCTAACTGTTATTGCATGAGCAACTCTGGTAGTGGAGATAACACAGATCATGTCTCTGAGACCTTCTGCCTCGGGCAAAATCAGGGTCAAGATGTCACACCCTCAAAATCCACAAGTGATGTTTTACCGCGAGGTGTGTGAACAAACCAGGATCACAGTCACTAGTTACTCAGAACGACACTATATGCCACATTCAAAACAAGACCAACCAAAATTCAAACGTTTAAAACCATGCGAAAGCATTTTGGAAATAAGACAAACCCAAAGTAATAAAATGCATAATATGGCAAAACATGCGCCATCCCAATGTTTAAAACCATAAATAAAAGACAAACAAATATGTCTATGAAAAAAAGTCTTAGGATGCATGCTAGACCCGTGTTATGCTCCTAATGGCAAGCAGAGCTAACGACCTGAGAATAACATACTAAAAATGTCAACATAATGGTTGGTGAGTTCAAGACTTTGCGTTAAATATTATCAATTTTGTAGCATAAGAAGTGTATTGAAATAGATAGTTAGTCTATATTCACAAGTAATAATCATCGGGATTTCGCGATCGAAGCTGACTGTGTTTCGTTTGTTGCCTCCCGTCATGACTTACCAGGTCGTGACGATGTTTGTGTTTAGGACAATATTGCACCCGTTTGACCTCGAGTCGTACAGGTGGGGCTCATTACACCCAGTAATACTACCCAAGATTTCCTGCTAGTTACCTTTATTAATGATCTGAAAGTGTGAGGACTTTTCAAGGTATTAAGCACTATGTTAAAACATACACAACTTATAATAATAAAACAATGTTTGAGTACAAGTATGCTACCTCCCCCGGAAGAAGGTTTATAAAAATAGAGGGGCATGAACTCACCTGGTGTATAATGATAATGAATAAAAAGAATTGTGATAGGTGCAAAGACAACCCCTCAAAGGTTACCTAGATCACACAAGTACATAAGTACGTGTATACAGAATACTTAACAACCCTAGGTTAACCTAGTTGACCCGTTTGACCCGTTGGTGACATATTAGATGGAATATTGTTTAATCATGCAAATCAACTTATCGTACACGAATATCATGCATATTATTCACATGTATCACATCATCAACCCAAGTTCAACCAATGTCATCATACCACATTAGATCATCATACACTCATTCAAATCTCAAATAATCATCATGCTTAATCAATATAAATACATCACATCAACAATTCATACGAGAAGTCTAATCATGCACTACATGCCATGTGAAGCCTCCCACGACCTCACATCCTAAACCCATGGCAATCCTACTAAGTAGGGGCCTTAGTTTCTCATGCGTGTATGACAATCATAATCACATTCATTTATTTAGTTCATTCCAACCATTATACACAGTGACCATCAATTTCAATCCCAAACATGATCTCCTAATCACTAACGATAATTCATCATCATGTATGATTATCAAAACCTATACCTCTTACATGTTCAACCAAGCATACATACAACTCAATTACACATTCTATCACAAGAAACATCATCAACAATCATTCTAACATGATCTTAACATCATAAGCATGCCTAAATCATCACATCCAAAGTTCTACAAAAATAAAGTTCCCTTTTGGGAAAGAAACACCCAAAAGTGATCTAGCATCCAATTCAATCATAATTTCAACAATTATATACCTAATAAAGTTCATAGCATTCATTCTAACATGTTAATCACCTCCAAAACATCCAAATTCCCAAACATCATTCATAAAAGTTTCTACTTTTAGTAAGTCATGATCAACATCTCAATTTCATGGATTTTCTTGCACAATTCAATTAAACTAACATCTTCCTATCATCAAATCATGAATTCCAAGAACAAAATTTTTTCTCTTATGGCAATGTATGAACTAGATGATCAAACCCTATATTTCTCGCACAATCAACATAATCTAGCATTCATACAACCAAACTAACAGCGTATAATCATCTAACAATCATCAATTTCATATAATCATCATCAATTTCATGGATTAGGGTTCATCAAGAACAAGCAACATGAAAAACTAATCAAAACTAACCTTTAGATGTGTAGAAATCAACAATTGAACTTGTAAAACACCTTACACTCTTGGGGGGAAAACTAAAAAAAATAGGTTCGGCCGCCCCAAAGAAGGGGTTCTCCCCTTGGTTTTCTTTTGTGGTCTTGAAGACAAAAACTCCTAGAACACACATACACTCTCTATCCAGCTCTCTCTCTCTCTCATATGCAAAAGGGTCACAAGAACATCAACTCTTCTTTTGGAAGAAAGAGTTCATGGCTGGAACAAAGCTCCAGTAGCTTCCTTGAGTTCATGGCTGGAACAAGGCTCCAGCAGCTTTCTTGACTCGATTTTGGTGCTCAAATCCTAGCAACAAGGTGTTTGCATGATGCTTGTGGGTATGGATGCTTGAGGACACCTCTCCTTGGTGTCTTGGTCATTCAAGAATCTCACCTTCTTCATCAAAAATTCGTTTTTCTACAGCTTTACTAAAGGTAGTATGTATGGCTTGTTATGGTTGTTTTTGGTTGTTGATAGCTAGTTCAAACACATATAAATGATCCTATGTTCTTGGGTTTGTTGATGATATGTTATATGCCTTAATTTTCAGATTACTAATGAACATACTAAGGTTTTATTCCGCTGTGTTTTCATAGTTTAAATGGTTAAAATACTTTGATTAAGGTCCAACAAACCCAACAGAAAATGGGTTTCTAAATAAATTGCATATGAGATAGAACAACTTATAGGGATATTTTCTTCATGGGTGTTATTTGTAATGATATTTAATTTGTTAAATAACATCAAGTAATAAAAGTGTGTATAAGTTATATAATTAAAAGGTTAATTACATAACTTGTACAAGTGAGTAGTTAAATAAAATGGAGAATAAGTTTTAGGGGGAAACCCAATATTTTAAGACATTTCGGCTGCCCCCTTGGTTAGGGTGTGCCCTTTTGTTTTCAAAACACTACACTCCAAGAACTAGACACACACTCCACCTTCTTCTCTCTCTCACATGCAAGAACCACAAGAACAAAAGTTCTCTCCATTTTAAAGAATACACACGGCTAGAATTCGATTTTCAGCAGGTTCCTTGGTGGTTTTGGTGTACAAATCCTAACAAGAACGGTCTTTGCTTGATGATTGTGGGTATGGAAGCTTGAGGACACCTTTTTTTTGGTGTTTTGGTCATTCAAGAACATCATCTTCTTCCTCTGATCACACGTTTTTCAGCAGCTCTACAAAGGTAGCATTATGGGTTCTGTTTGGTTGTTATTTCTTCTTGATAGCTAGCCCATTCACATATATTTGATCCTATGTTCTTGGGTTTGTTGTTGTTATGTTATAAGCCTTAATTTTCAGATTACAAATCATAATATTAAGGTTTTATTCCGCTGTGATTTTCATGTTTAAATGGTTAATCAACTTTGATAATGGTCCAACAAACCCAACATTGTGAGCGATGATGGCCAGCTGTAAGCGTCCCGGGAACGAGGCCTTACAACAGACTCCCCCTGTGTGTGTGTGAACCCTTATGGGTTCTCCAAGACCGTACGCTATATAACACACAGTAATTAGGAAATCGCACGTATGGGAGCAGTCACCAAGACTGAACTCTTATTGTGAGTATGAACCCCTATGAGTTAGCCAAAATCACACATTGTAGACACACACAGTTAAGCTAAAAACTGTCAATGGGTGTGAACCTCTTTTCATTGCTTGCAAGGCTTTTCATTCACTCATTATATTCCACTTTCATTATCTTAAATCTTCCTCTTCGTTAAGATAATACTTTACGTTTAATATCGTAATCACACCACGTAAAGTCACATCATAGTTCGTAGCAGGGAACATAAGAAAACATATCACACATAACATACATAGCATACATAATCACATACATCAGCATCATCATTAGCATAGCATCAATCATCACACATCATCATAAACATCGTGCATCATACATTCGCATACATATACATATGCACCGCAAGCATAAGTCATTAACAAACATAACTGACCCTCCACAAGAGAACGAGGGTTCGGGGGTGGCAGCCCCTCATAGCGGGGTTCTAGGGGCAGCAGCCCCTAGTGGGGTCCAAGGGGCAACACCCCTGGTTGGGGTCGTGCTTCCGGTTAAAACCTCTTAAAATCTTGGTCGTTTAAAACGTATATTTGGTATGCATTTCCAGCCCCAAACTAGTTCAAAACCTTTAAAATGGGGGATCTAGAACTCACCTGGACTCGATGAGTAGCTTCTCAATCAAGCTTTCAAAGCAAGGGTTGCACTACACAACCTGCTAATAAGTTAACACTCAAATGAGTTAATTTCTTTCTTATTTCGTTGCTAATTTTGCTGCATGATCAGAAGTTTTGCTGCTAGTTTCACCAGCAGTTTCCCTGCTAGTTTCGCCGGCAGTTTCCCTGCTAGTTTCGCCGGCAGTTTCGCCGGCATTTTCACTGCCAGTTTCAACAAACTTTCGTTGAAAAACCATGTCTGCGAAACTACCTGCGAAACTATAGTTCGCAGGAAGACCCATAGTTTCACCGGATGAATACCTAATTTCGTTGGATGAACACCTAGTTTCGCAGAATGGGCTGAAAATTACGAACAACCCATTTTTGACCCAAAACTTCAATTTTTTACACCCAAAACTTTGGTTTATCATCCATGAAGCTATATCTAAGCTTTTTACATGTTTTCTTACACAAAAACGTGAGTTTAGGGCGAATCTTTACCGCTTTCAAAAACCAAGCCCTAGAATCCGGGTTTACATCAAAAAGGATGAATAATCGATGTTTCTTACCTAGATTCTTGGTGTTTTCTTGTTGTTTGGATGTCCACGAACACCGATCGTCAATCCCGTTATCAACCGAGCCTTGAATCTTCAATCTCCCTGCCTTCTCTCTACTCTCTCTCTCTAGAGTGTTGAGTTGCAAATGAGAGCTGCTCAAGCTGATCCATTTATATATATCGGGCATTCTCGGGACCTTTAACTCGCCAAACACGTATCCTGCAAGGTCTACTCGTTCCATACTCCAGTACCCGCTTATTTTCTCTAAATAATCTCGGTTAAGCCCATTATTATTAGTTGGCTCGTTTCGACTTTATTCCGGGCATTACAGTTATTCATTAAAACTCAACTTGTATGTTCAAATCAACTAGAAACAAATCACTTAATTGATTGTATATCTTAAAATTTGATTAAATCTTCAAAACAGTAAGTTTAAATCTTTGAAAATTTTTAAATGAACAAATTTTAAAATATAAAATTTTATTAAGTGAACATAAATTTATTAAAGGAATTATACATTTTTACAAGTTTGATAAAAACTATATTTATTCCAAAACTTCCAAACTAATTCATATTTCTTTGTTATTGATAGACGAATGCTTTAAAGTTTGAGCCTAAGCACAATGTTACTACTTTTCTTAATGAAGAAGTTAGAGAAGCTGCTTGATATGAAGATGTGATCAAATTTCTTCTAAGGATGAAAAATGTTTATGCTATGTGTGCCAGACCAACCATATATGTGAGACTAATCAAGAAGTTATAGAGAATAACAGAAGTTGAGCTAGATGATAATAGAAGGAAAATTGTAAGGGGATTCATTACTAATGATAGAATGATTGTATTATCTAAAGATTCTATAAGAGTTGCTTTAAGATTAGTGAGAATGATGATCAAGAATTATCTGAGTACATTTTTAATGAGTGTAGTGAGATTTTTATGCAGATGGGCCACACAGATAACTTCCCTAAGAAGCAATTCTTAAGGGTAAGAGTCTACAATCACTGGAAGTTGCTCTGCTACATATTTCAGCATTGTATGTCAAAGAGAATGCAGGATGGAACTCATTTCCAGTAGACATTGCATCTCCAATAGTAGCCATAGCCACTAATAGAATATTTAACATGGCTAAGTGGATTTATGAATGGGTTCATATTCAACTTGGAGAAAGGAAAGAGGAACAAGTACTTGATGCATCCTAGATTTCTCTAATTCATCTGTAGAGATTATATGAAGAGGCTGAAGCAACCAAACACCCAATGTCTTTCTGCATGCATGCACACAAGTACTGAAGAAGAATGCTTCGGAATTTTCACACAAGCAACAAAAATATTCTAAGTGTGAAATCTTTCGAATCCAAGACTACTGGGTTTGTTGGACCATATCAAAGTAGTTAAACCTTTTAAACTTGAAAACACAGGGGAATAAAACCTTAATATTGTCATTTGTAATCTGAAAATGAAGGCTCATATCATATCATCAACAAACCCAAGAACATAAGGATCATTTATATGTGTATGAACTAGCTATCAAGAAGAATAAACAACGAAAACAAAAGATACAAACTACCTTTTGTAGAGCTACAGAAAAACGAATTTGAATGAAGAAGATGAGCTTCTTGAATGACCAAAACACCAAGGAGAGGTGTCCTCAAGCATCCATACCCACAAGCATCAAGCAAGCACCTTTGTTGCTAGGATTTAAACACCAAAACCCAAAGAAAAAGCTGCTGGAACAAGCTTCTAGCCGTGAGTTTTCAAAGAGAAAGAGATAGTATCTTCAATTTTTGGGTTCTTGCATGTGAGAGAGAGAAAAGGATTGAGTGTTTTTCTAGTTCTTGGAGAATGGTATGTCAAAACCAATCAAGACCCACACCCATAAAGGGGCGGCCGAAAGATGGTCATTAGATGGGGTTTTCCCCCCAAAACCAAGCTCTAATTTTATAAACTAGTTGTTTCAAAATAGATATATAATTAACCTTTTAATTATATAACACATACACTCTTTTATTGTTTGATGTTATTTAACTAAATTAAACAACATTACAAATAATATCCATGAACAATGTATCCATATAAGTTGTTCAATCTCATATGCAACTTATTTAGAAAACCCATTTTCTAAATTGGGGTATTTATTTAATTGCATGATCATATCATTAATTAAATAATAATTGGCGTTTGCTAAGCTTGTTATTGGGTATGACCCAACTTAGATCATAACGCACTAACCACATCAATGTTCTATGTGTCTTGGGCATAAAGAATCCAACAAAGACCAATATCTTCCGAAGCCAGAGATGAAGTCTTTTGAAGCTTCAAAGACAAAGTCTTCCAAAGCCAACACTTGAAGAAAGATTTCTTCCGAAGACTTTTAACAACATGCTTTATTTGATGTACTTTTCCATAAAGCTGGACCCCTTTCCACAACAACTCTATAAAGTCACCAACTTACATGAGTTGGTGAAAAGGTCCATGCTTTTGGTAACTGTACATTGAGGTCTTGAGTCTATAAAATTTCTACTTCATATACTTTATCCTTTTTGTAACAGATAAGGATGTGAGCTATGGCATGCCATAGTCACTAGTCAAAAGGCAATCTGCCTTTTGACTCTACAATTGATTTTGTTTTGTGTCTAGTTAATTGTATCTAGCTGGCCTTCAAAGTATGGCCGGCTGCAGGATGTAGTATAAGTATCTCATGTTCTTGTAAATTTCTTTTATGCTTTGTAACACTTGTAATAGAACATTAAGAAAGCAATATACTACAATATTGAAAACCATCTCCTTGTGTATCTTGATCTTTTGTTCTGTCTCTTAATTACTTGTGTTCTTAGTGCCTTTACTTGTGGTTAATTCAATTCACTATTTGATTAAGTTAAGTTACTATCCTTTTTGTGTTGTTGTGTTGTAAGTGATCACCCTTCACCGGTCCTGCATTTGGTATCAGAGCATTCCAGGATCTTGATATAAGATCTCACCATCTTAAGATCCCTCAGACACACAAATACTCAACTTATCAAATGACAGCCATTTTCGAAACTGATATGGAAACTGGAACCATGAATAAGTCCCCACTGATCACTCTTGATGACTTTGACCCCTGGTGCCTGAGAATGGAAGGTTTCATTAGGTCTCTAGACTCAAAAATGTGGGAGTCTGTTGAGAATAGACCTTACATACCAAGCACCTCTTATGCTACTAATGGTGGTATGATCCCCAAGGCTGTGGCAACCTACTCTGATGAAGATAGAAAGAGAGTAAAGATTGATAAAAAAAGCCATGACAGCCCTTCAGACTGCTCTTCCAAACTCTATATATGGAGGTTTCAATAAATGCAAAATAGCTAAGCAGCAGTGGGATGCATTGAAACTAATGTATGAGGGTTCCTCTAAAGCTAAGGAGAACAAAAAGGATCTCCTGAAGCATCAGGTTGAAAACTTCACCTTCAAAGCAGGTGAAACCATGACTCAGCAATACGTCAGGTATGTTGAGATTGTGGATACCTTTGTGGATGGAGGATTTGCTCTGGAAAACAGAGACATTGTAAGGAAGCTCATGTCCTCACCTCCTAGGCAATGGACACACTACTATGTGGTTATCAAGATAACTGAGAACCTGAAAACTCTTACTCTGACTGAGTAAGGTTCATCTGACAACTCCAACAATCAAATAGGTTCAACCCTTCATATGGTTGAAAGGGATGGCATAGAACCCCAACATTATCTCATATGCTACCCTGACAAATCACGAAAGGGTACTTTCATTACATTCTCAGAGACACCAAAGGAGAACTACACTCAAGGAAGCCCATTCCAAGAGAAAAGCTCTTCTCAAGCTTTTATGTCTTCCGATGAAAGTTGTGGCAGCTTTCTTTTCACCCTTGAAGACCAAGACTGTGTCCATCTAGATGATCTAGAGTACATGGAGATAGTCCAGCTCATGGCTCTTCTCACTCACAAAGCCAAGAAGTTTTACAAGCGGACTGGAAGGAAGTTCCCTAGCAATGCAACCAGTGGAAAGTTTGGGTTGGACAAAGGCAAAGTCAAGTTTTACCACTGTAACTTAATGGACCACTTTGCTAGGGAGTGTAAGGCACCAAGAGCAAATGGTGGCCAAACACAGTCCAGACCAAACTACACTGATAAAGCCACCCAGAATGAGAAGCCAAAGCAGTAAGTTGCTGTTGATGTTGAAAAAGGAGACTTCGACTGGAGCTTTCAAGTGGAAGACGCTTCTCCAAACCAAGCACTTATGGCAGATCATGATAAAGCCAAGGTATTGGAACATCTCTATACCCCTGAATGCATTGCTAAAGTAAACAAATACAGGTCCTACAACTTGGAAATGAGATTTGATATTGAGTTCTTAAACATCTTAAAAGCTGATTTTAGAAAGTCTGAAAATGATTATAAAGTGAAGATATAGGACTTAGAGAAAACCATTTCTGTTCTAAAACATGAGCATACAAACTTTAGGACTCAGATCAAGGATCTCATAACTAAGCTAACTGAGTGCCAGGCTGAGCTTTGATCAGCAAAGCTAGGGCAGAAAAACGTGTTCTTGAAGAAGAGACCTTCAAGAACATGATATCCTCATCCGTACACAACAAAGTGTGTTATCAAAACAAGCATGGACTAGGATCAAATGAGATAGCTCCTCCACACACAATCTTGTCTGTAAGATCACCTAGGTGTGAACTTGTGAAGATGAGCTTCCTCTCATAGATCCTTTGAGTGAAGAGGATGATGAAGAGATAGTGAAGAATTCCTCTGAGAAGAGTGAAGAGGAGGATTCTAAGAAGGGACACTATCATTCTGTGGAGAAGAAGAAGACTGCGATGATCAAGTTAATAAGAAAGAACTTGATCAGAAAAAGCAAAAGAAAAGCTAGGAAGGCTCAAGAGATCAAGGCTACTTTTGACTCCAAGAAGAAATAAGGTTTTATCTCTGCAGGGTTTGAAGTGGTAAAGACTGAAGACATCAACCTCAACTCTTCTGCTAAGAGTTTTGGTTCACGTTCAAATTATCTCAGTATCAAGAAAAAGACTGATCTATTGTGTACCACTGCTACATAACCTGGACCATCCAACTCCAAGAATAGTTCTCAGCCTAAAAAGACTATCTTAACATCTACAAAGATGAGGGTGGAGAAGGGATGTGACCAAAGTCAGTCTTGTTCCCAGCAGAACGCTCTTGGGAAGAAGAATAGAGTGTGTTATGTGTGAAACTAATGCTCATCTTGCTAAGGTTTGTCCATACAATCCTAAAGGTACCCTTCACATGACCAAAACAAAGACTTCAAGAGTTCCAAGAACATTAAAGCTTCAAAAGGAAAATCAGTTTCCTTCGAAAGCTCTAAAACTAAGAAAAAGGCAAGTGGAAAATTGTCTTCGAAAGAAAAGTTGGTCTTGAAAGTAAGGAATACTTCCGAAGCACTAAAGTCTGCTGCAGTGTTTACAGAATCTTCCGAAGGTTCAGTCATCAAAACTTCCGAAGTCTTAAAATCTTCTAAAGTATTGAAGGTCAAGTCCAAGCTTCCAAAGGTGGTGTGGAAGTCTAAGAAAACCAGGTGACTGAAAATTCTCCATCAACAACAGCTCAAGATCCTCAAAGCACAACGATAGGATCTATTACTGTTGCATTACCTTCTGTTTCTCTTAGTGAGCCCAAGACAAGTAAGGCTTGGGTTTCCAAATATGACTAATCATTCTCTTTGTGTAGGGATAGCTCTCAAGACAAACAAGAATGTCTGGATCATTAACAGTTGCTTTTGGAGGAGATGAAGGTGGTTACATTTCTAGAAGGGGCAAGGTCATATGTGGTAAGCTCAACATTGAAAAGGTAAACTTTGTCAAGGAGCTTGGGTACAATCTTCTGAGTGTATCCCAATTTTGTGATCAGAGTCATAACATGCACTTTACTGAGCATGAATGCATTGTTCTCAAACCTGGGGTGGTCATTCCTTATGAGCATATCCTGCTTAGAGCCTCTAGGAAAGGGAACATGTACAAGATGGATTTGCAAGAAACCTCTCCCTCTGGAGAAGTTTCATGCTTCCTGTCTAAAGCCAATAGTGATGACTCTTTCCTATGCCATAAAAGAATATGCCATGTAAACTTTAAGAACATGAATAACCTGATTAAGAACGATTTGGTAACTGGAATGCCAAAGAAAGGGTTTACAAGTGATGACCATTGTGTTGCATGCCTAAAAGGGAAGTAACATAAGATATCTCACAAGCATAAGGAAAGAAACTCCATCACTACTCCCCTACACTTGTTACATATGGATCTATTTGGCCCCACTAGTGTAATGAGTCTAGGAAGCGCCTCTTAATGTTTAGTGATCACAATGACTTTACAAATTGGGTTTTCTTCCTTAGAACTAAGGATGAGACTCCTGAGATTCTAAAGAATTTCATTCTAAAGATTGAGAATCAATCTGATCACAAGGTCAAAATCATAAGATATGATCAAGGAACTGAATTCAAGAACTAAATCCTTGATACATTTTGTGATGAAAAAGGTATTACAAGACAATATAGTGCTCCCAGGACTCTTTAGCAAAATGGTGTTGCTGAGAGGAGAAACAGGACACTGATTGAAGCTGCAAGAACCATGTTGCCTGACTCTAAACTGCCCATCACCTTCTGGGCAGAGGCAGTCAACACTACCTGCTATGTGCAGAAGATAGTTTTAGTGGTTAAGACTCATGGCAAGACTCCTTATGAACTTTGGCACAAGAGGAAACCTTTCAATGGTTTTCTCAGCTCATTTGGATGTCCTTGCACCATCTGAATACCAAAGATCAAATTGGCAAATTTGCTGAGAAATCAAATGATGGACACTTTATTGGCTACTCTTCCCAAGATATGGTTTATAGAGTATACAATCTTAGAACTAGATTGTAGAGATTAATGAAGAGACCGATGCAACCTAAACATCATATGTCTATTCTGCATGCTACACAAGTGCATTGAAGAAGAATGCTTAGGAAGTTTTACACATGCAACAAAAAATACTTTAAGTGTGAAATCTTCTGAAGCTAAGACCAATATCTTCCAAAGCCAACATGAAGTCTTCCGAAGCCTCAGAGACAAAGTCTTCCGAAGCTTCAACTCATGAAGATAGATTTCTTCCGAAGACTTTTAACACATGCTTTATCTGATGTACTTTTTCATAAAGCTGGACACCTTTCCGCTGCACCTTTGTAAGGTCACCAACTTACATGAGTTGGTGAAAAGGTCCATGCTTTTGGTAACTGTACATTGAGGTCTTGAGTCTGTAACTTTGTACTTCATGTACTTTATCCTTTTTGTAATAGATAAGGATGTGAGCTATGGCATGTCATAGTCACTAGTCAAAAGGCAATCTGCCTTTTGACTCTACAATTGATTTTGTTTTGTGTCTATTCAATTGTATCCGGCTGGCTTTCAAAGTATAGCTAGTTGTAGGATGTAGTATAAGTATCTCATGTTCTTGTATCTTTCCATTATACTTTGTAACACTTGTAATAGAGCATAGAGAAAGCAATATACTGCATTCTTGAAAACCATATACTTATGTTCTTTCTGTTCTACCTCTTATATTACTTGTGTTCTTAGTGTCTTACCTTGGTTAATCCAGTCATACTATTTGATTAAGTTTAGTTAATCTCTTCTTTGTGTTGTAACTCAACACCCTTCGACGATCCTGCATTTGGTATCGGAGCTTTTCAGGCTCTTGATATAACATCTCACCATCTTAAGATCCCTCACACACACAAATACTAAACTTTTCAAATTGCAGCCATTTCCAAGACTGATATGGAAACTTGAACCATGAACAAGTCCCTACAGATCACTCTTGATGAGTTTGACACTTGGTGTTTAAGAATAGAAGGTTTCATCAAGTCTCTTGATTCAAGAATGTGGGAGTCTATTGAGAATGGACCTTTCATACCTAGCACCCCTTTTGCTACTGGTGTAGGTATGATCCCCAAAGATGTGGCTAACTACTCTGATGAAGATAGGAAGAGAGTAGAGATTGATAGAAAGCCATGAAAACCCTTCAAACTGTCCTTCCAAACTCTGTGTACAGAGGTTTCAAGAAGTGCAAAACAGCCAAGCAGCTCTGGGATGCACTAAAACTGATGTATGAGGGTTCCTCTGAAGCCAAGGAGACAAGAAGGATCTCCTGAAGCAGCAGTTTGAAAACTTCACCTTCAAAACAGGTGAGACCATGTCTCAGCAGTACTTCAGGTATGTTGTGATTGTGGATACCCTAGTGGAGGGAGGAGTCTCTCTTGAGAACAGAGACATTGTAAGGAAGTTCATGTCCTCACTTCCTAGGCAATGGACACACTATTGTGTGGTGATCAAGAGAACTGAAAATCTCAAAACTCTTACTCTGATAGAGTTATATGGGATTCTCAATGGCTACCAGATGGAGATGAACGTGCAAAGTTCATCTGGCAACTCCAACAATAAAATTGGTTCAGCCCTACATGTGGTTGAAAGGGACAACATAGAACCCAAACATCATCTCATATGCTACCCTAACAACTCACCAAAGGGTCCTTTCATCACCTTCCCAGAGACACCAAGAGAGAACTACACTCAAGGAAGCCCATTCCAAGAGACAAGCACTTCTCAAGCTTTTATGTCTTCTGATGAAAGCTGTGGCAACTCTCTTTTCACTCTTGAAGACCAAGACTGTATTCATCCAGATGATCTGGAATACATGGAAATAGTCCAGCAGATGGCTCTTCTCACTCATAAAGCCAAGAGTTCTACAAGAGGACTGGAAGGAAGTTTCCAAGCAATGCAACCAGTGGAAAGTTTGGCTGGACAAAGGCAAAGTCAAGTGTTACAACTATAACTTGATGTGCCACTTTGCCAGAGAGTGTAAGGCACCTAAAACAACTAGTGGCCAAATACAGTCCAGACCAAACTACACTGACAAAGCTCTCCAGAATGAAAAGTCAAAGCAGCAGGCTGCTATTGCTATTGAAGAAGGAGGCTTTGACTGGAGCTTTCAGGTGGAAGATGCTTCCTAACCAAGCATTGATGGCAGATCATGATGAAGCCAAGGTATTGGAACATCTCTGTACTCCTGAATGCATTGGTAAAGTTAATAGATACAGGTCCTATAATCTAGAGATGAGATCTGACCTTGAGTCCTTAAACATTTTAAGATCTGATTTTAGAAAGTCTGAAAATGATTATAAACTGAAGATAGAGGACCTTGAGAAAACCATTTCAGTTCTAAAACATGAACACATAGATTTTAGGACTCAAATCAAAGATCTCATAACCAAGTTAACTGATTGCCAAGCTGAGCTTGTGATCAGCAAAGCTAGGGCAGAAAAGAGTGTTCTTGAAGAAGAGACATTCAAGAACATGATATCCTCATCCCTGCACAACAAAGTGTGCTATCAAAATAGGTAGGGACTAGGATCCAATGAGATAGTTCCTGCACACACAATCTTTTCTGTAAGATCTCTTAGGTGTGGAACTTGTGAAGATGAGCTTCCTCTCATAGATCCTATAAGTGAAGAGGATGAAGAAGAGATAGTGAAAAATTCCTCTAAAAAGAGTGAAGAGGAGGATTCTAAGAAGGGCCACTATCCTTCTGAGGAGAAGAAGAAGACTGTGATGACCAAGTTCATAAGAAAGAACTTGATCAGAAAGAGCAAAAGAAAGGCAATGAAGGCTCAAGAGATCAAGGCTACTTTTGACTCTAAGCAGAAACAAGTTTTCATCTCTGCAGGGTTTAAAGTGGTAGGGACTGAAGACATCAACCAAAACTCTTCTGCTAAGAGTTCTGGTTCTTGTTCAACTCATCTCAGTAACAAGAAGAAGACTGATCTGCTGTGTATCACTGTTGCATAGCCTGGACCATCAACTCCTAGAATAGTTCCCAGCCCAAAGGAACTGTCTCAGCAAAGATAAAGGTGGAGAAAGGAGTGACCAAAGAAAGTCTTGTTCCCAGCAAAAGACTCTTGTGAAGAAGAAAATGGTGTGCATCATGTGTGAAAGTACCTCTCACATTGCTAAGGATTGTCCATACAATCCTAAAGGTACTGTCCATATGACCAATACAAAGACTTCAAAGAGATCTAAGAAGATTCAAGCTTCAGAAGGAAAACTTGTTTCCTTCGGAAGCTCCAAGTCTAAAAAGAAGGAATTGGAAAATTACCCTCAGAAGAAAGTTGGTCTCCGAAGAAAGGAGTTCTTCCGAAGCACTGAAGTTTGCTGCAGTGTCTGCAGAATTTTCCAAAGGTTCAATCATCAAAACTTTCGAAGTTCCAAAAGCTTCCAAAGTTTTGAAGGTCAAGTCCAAGACTCCAAAGGTGGTGTGGAAGTCTAAGAAAGACCAAGTGACTGAGAATTCTCCATCAACAATAGCTCAAGATCCTCTTAGCACAACCATAGGATCTATTACTGTTGAATTACCTTATGTTAATGAGCCCAAGACAAGCAAGGCTTGGGTTTCCAAATGTAACTAATCATTTTCTTTGTGCAAGGACAGCTGAAAACAAACAAAAATGTCTGGATCATTGATAGTGGTTGTTCCAAGCACATGACAGGTAATAGCTCACTACTCCAGAACTTTGAAAGAATTGATGGAGGACCAGTTGCCTTTGGAGGAGATGAAGGTGGTTACATTTTTGGAAGGGGCAAGGTCACAAATGGTAAGCTCTGCATTGATAAGGTAAACTTTGTCAAAGAGCTTGGGCACAATCTTTTGAGTGTATCTCAATTTTGTGATCAGAGTCATAACATGCTCTTCACTGAGCATGAGTGCATTGTTCTCAAGCCTGGTGTGGTCATTCCTCATGAGCATATCCTGCTTAGAGCCCCCAGGAAAGGGAACATGTACAAGATGGATTTGCAAGAAACATCTCCCTCTAGAGAAGTTTTATGCTTTCTGTCTAAAGCTAATAGTGATGAGTCTTTCCTATGGCGCAAAAGAATGTGACATGTAAACTTTAAGAACATGAATAGATTAATTAATCATGATTTGGTAACTGGAATGCCAAAGAAAGAGTTTACAATTGGTGACCATTGTGTTGCATGCCTAAAAGGGAAGAAACATAAGGTATCTCACAAGCCTAAGGAAAGGAACTCCATCACTACACCCCTACACTTGTTACATATGGATCTCTTTGGCCCCACCAGTGTAATGAGTTTAGGAAGGACCTCTTATTTTTAGTGATCACAGATGACTTTACAAGATTCACTTGGGTTTTCTTCCTCAAACCTAAGGATGAGACTCCTGAGATTCTGATAAATTTTATCTTAAAGATTAAGAATCAATCTGATCACAAGGTCAAGATCATAAGATGTGATCAAGGAACTGAATTTAAGAACCAAATCCTTGATACATTCTATGATGAAAAGGGTATTACAAGACAATACAGTGTTCCCAGGACTCAGTAGAATGGTGTTGCTGAGAGGAGAAACCGGACACTGATTGAAGCTGCAAGAACCATGTTGTCTGACTCTAAGCTGCCCATCACCTTCTGGGCAGAGGCAGTCAACACTGCCTGCTATGTGTAGAACAGAGTTTTAGTAGTTAAGACTCATGGCAAGACTCCTTATGAACTTTGGCATAAGAGGAAACCTTTCATTGGTTTTCTCAGGTCATTTGGTTGTCCTTGCACCATATTGAATACCAAAGATCAAATTGCCAAGTTTGCTAAGAAATCAAATGATGGACACTTTATTAGATACTATTCTCAAGCAAAGGCTTATAGAGTATACAATCTTAGAACTAGACTTGTTGAGGAGTCAGCCAATATGACTTTCAATGAACACACACCCTGTGTTGCTGGTTTTGGTCCAGATTGGTTATTTGATCTTGATTTAGTTACTAACTGTTTTAATAAATCTTGTGAGAATGTTTCAGGATCTGCAGAAAATTTAAATACAGGTGATCCTAATCCAAGATTTGAGCTAAGAAGACCTTCAAGTCATACATCTTCAGCTCCAGTTGGGACTACTTCTGCAAATGAGGTTTCTGTCAGCACTACAATGACAAACTCAGCTGATACATCTGGGGTGCCTTCAAATTCTAGCTCAGAGGCTCCATAACCAAATAAGAACACCTCAATTGTAGAAGACAACAATGGTGGTGGTGATAGTGACCAAGAATTTCTTGATGCCACTAACCACACCATAGATGAGAACATCAATGATGTCACACACTGCTTGGATCAAGTCTCACTTGAAAAGTGTGCTGATGTGGTGGGAGAAACATCCATGCCAGATCTAAATTTAGATCTTTCTCAGGAACTTGCTGTGATCCCTCAGCTTAGGATCCACAAGTCACCCCACCACAAACATCATTGGAGATGTTGTCTCAGGGGTAAGAACAAGAGAACAAACCCATGAAGCAAATGTTTGTCTTCACTCTTGTTTCTTATCCTAGATAGAGCCAAATAAGTTGATGAGGCTCTAAAGGATGGAAGTTAGGTTGACGCTATGCAACAAGAGCTGCTTCAATTCAAAAGGCAAAAAGTTTGGAACCTTTGTCCTCTTCCTTATGGGAAGACTACCATTGGAAGATCCACCGTTTCAATTTCCTTCAATCACCGCCACCACAGTCCTCTCATCATACAATATCCCTGGTAGATCCACCGTTGACCTAAACGTGCTTGGTCGGGCGGCGATCATGTGCCTCCGAATGTCTGTCGGCAAACCCTAAACATATCTCTTGATCTTCCAAGATAGAGGTGTCACCTGATCCGGCACTAGACGTGCCATTTTATTGAACTTTGTGGTGTACTCTTGGTGTGTCATCGTTCCCGCCTCAAATTGAAAAAACTCCCTCTTAACCTTTTCCATTTCCCAGTGAGGACAAAACTCCTCAATCACCAATTTCTTCAGTTCAGACCATCTCATTCTTCCAATGGCCCTGCTGCCTTTAGCTTGGACAATATTGTCCCACCAGCATAGAGCTGAGTCCACAAAAGAGTGGGTAGCGAACTTAACTTTCTGGTCCTCTTGGCACTCGCTGATATCAAGTACAGCCTCCATTTTCCTCACCCACCGGTGAGCAGCAACAACAGTACTGTTTCCATCAAAAGTAGGGGGCTTGCATCTCATGAATACCCCATAGTTACAGCCTCGTACTGCCTCCCGCACAGGCTCTACTTCTTCATCTTCTTCTTCATCATCAGAAGAAACCGTCTCAGTCTCGGGCTGTCTTCTTTCACCCGTAGGTCCACTCCTTTCCCTTCTCTCGCCCTCTCTAACTGCCTTTATTTCTTTGGTCACCATAGACGGTAGGATCGTTTACATGACTTGATGCACTTCTTCCACAACCGCCTCCTTCACTAAGGCTCTCAAATTAGCACTCTCATCTCCGCCCTCCGGATGAGGGTTTTCTGGTTCTTCATGAACCACCTTTTGGCCCTAGGCCTTCCCCTCGTAACCCGTGGTTCAGCACAATGTCCACCACCATGCGAAGCTTTAGATGATCTACCACCAGCCATCCTCTAACTCACACTCAAAGATTTAAACACTAATACGGTCATTCAATGAAATGGCTCAGTTTATGGCAAGTATAGTAAGTCCCTAGTTACAGTGGCCAGTTGTGATTAGCCACTTACTTTACTCTTCATACCACAAGCATTACTTGTCTTGACTACATCAGTATTTAAACCTACATACAACACATAACCACATACCATGCGCACGTAATACCGGTTAACTTTACGAAAATACCTTATGGCACGAACTACTCAGATTGGCATCCCTTTCCCTTTCCATCCCATTCTCAGTTTAAGGTAAGGTTCATTTTGAAAATTTACCCATTTCACTTAAACTTTGGCTTTGATACCAACTTGTAAGGCCCTGTTCCCGGGACGCTCATAGCTGGTAAATCATCACACATAATACATATACTTTACATTTAATCATTCATAAAACATTGCAGCGGAAGTCTAAAGAAATAACTTTTCATATCATTACAAATGCTTTGCAAGTTAATACAAGCGTTCATTTCAAAACATCATTCGTTCGCATTATAATGCAAAAACATTAATAAAAGAATGCCATTCAACATGCCAAGTAGCTGCTCCGTGCCATCCTCAGCAATGCTCACCTGCCAACTGGAAAATGCATAAAAGTCAGCGTTGCTGAGTGAGTTCTAGTTTAGTAATAAAACATACTTTTTCCTTCATTTAAAACTGTTCATTTCTATTGCATGTGATCATACATCATATATACATACAGATAATATCATTATTATCTTCGTCATTCTTTCGTTCATACTTTCATTCATTCATTCATTACTTCCAGTGACATGTACATTACCCCGAACATTGTGCACGAAGCGGGTAACTAGGCCTGAGGTCTTTCATAGACCTCGAACATTGTGCACGAAGCTGACTCCAGTACCTAGGGTAAGTACATTCACCATTTATCTTTTCTCTTTCATTCCGGATCAATGCTCTATGCTATACCCCGAACATTGTGCACGAAGCGAGTAACTGGGCCTGAGGTCTTTCATAGACCTCGAACATTGTGCACGATGCTGACTCCAGTACCTAGGGCAAGCGGCAAGGATCCCATTCATATGGTCAATCACAAAGATTGGACCCCAATGTGCATCCTTTGGGGTAGCTAACCCGCACACCATTGTGCTAACACCTACATAGGGTGTGCACCTCCATACATTTGCTTGAAAGCCTTTCTTACATACATTCATTCATTAATGCATGCATTTATCATCATGTTCCTCTTTCATTATCTTTCACTTTACGTTACATAATACTTCATTCATTCATTATCATAACACGTAAAGTCATAGGAAAGATAATCATACATCATTATAAGGAACATAAACATATCATTCATACATCATCATGCAGGGCATCATACATACATAACATACATCATGTATAACCATGCAACATCATCATCATCATCATCATGCATAACCATCAAGCACATATCATTTCATGCCCATCATACCCTCTATGACCTCAAAAGTCTACTTACATAACCCCCGGGAATCTCCTAGGTCAAAGCCTACATTACTCCTTTTTCTCCCAAAAAGTCAGAATTTTTCTAAGTGTTTATCCGCATTTGCTATAGTTCATCCACATTGGATTTACTTCATCCGCATTTGCTATAGTTCATCTGCATTGGATTTACTTCATCCGCATTCGCTATAGTTCATCCGCATTGGATTTAATTCATCCGCATTTGCTATAGTTCATCCGCATTTGTCATCCGCATTGGACTTACTTATCTGCATTTCCTAGACATAGTCAAATGCTCATCCGCATTGACTTCATCCGCATTGACTCACTTTGCTCATCCACATTTCCATACTTAGTCAATGCTCATCCGCATTGACTTACTTTGCTCATCCGTATTTCCATACTTAGTCAATGCTCATCCGCATTGACCTCATCCGCATTGACTTACTTTGCTCATCCGTATTTCCATACTTAGTCAATGCTCATCCGCATTGACCTCATCCGCATTGACCTCATCAGCAGATTTTGATTAACATTTGATGATTAACATAGGCATTCGACTGCTATTTAGGCGTTCGAACACTATGAAATTCGTAGTTAAACTAATCAAATCTTAATCATATACATGTAGGATTCTATGTGCCCAAGACACGTAGAATATTGATGCGGTTAGTACGTTATGATCCAAGTCGGGTTATACCCAATAACAAGCTTTGCATCACCAAGAATTATTTAATTGATGATGGGTTCATACAATTAAATAATTACACCAAATTTAGAAAGAAAAATTAGGTTTTCTAAATAATTATCTGCGAGATGAAACAAGTTATAAGGATAATTTGTTGATGGTTTTATTACTATTTTGTTATTTAAAAGGGTTTAAATAACACAAATAACATGTGAGTATACTTTAGTTAAAATGTTTAATTGGAGAAGGTATATGTCACAATTTTAATAAGTCTAGTACATGACTTATTAATGTGTGATATAAGACAAGTTTAGGAGGGAAAACCCTCCCCTTTTGGACCATTTTGGGCGGCCACCTTGTGTGGAAAGGTGAGAATTATTGTCTTGAAACTTACACTCTTTATGAAAGAGTGTAAGACACACTTCTTATCTATCAATTCATCTTGCATGCTCAAAATCTCTCTCATCTTCTTCTCTCTTGATGCTCACGGCTGAAACAGAAGAAGAGAACATTTTTGGGTGTTTTTGGTGGTCTCTCCCTAGCAAGAGTGGTGGTTGCTTCAAAGGCTTTGGGTATACAAGCTTGAGGGTTCCTCCTCTTGGAACCTTGGTCGATTTCATCCTCCCAGTTTTGCTGCTGGATGTTCACGGTTTTGAAGGGCAGTTGGAGGTTTTCCTTTTGGAGTATTGGTGTCCAAATCCAAGTAATCATGATGCTTACTTAAAGCCAAGTGGGAGTGAACACTTGAAGACTTCTAAGCTTGAAGTTTTTGGGCATTTTTCAGCCTTCTTTTGGCCGAATTTCAGCATCCATTCTACTCTTTCCGTCGACATTTGTAGCTTGCTGAAAGGTAGTTTTGGCAGCACCTTGTGGCTGTCATATTATGTGTTTTGTGTTTACATAGCATGCTCATTCACATAGATGATCCCCTTTTGGTTTGGGTTTGTTTTCCATCTTAAAACATAACTAAGAACATGGAATTTCAGCTTTAAAATCGGTTTTAAAAACTACATATCCGCTGCGTTTTCTGAAAGTTTAAATGGTTAAACATGGATTTTGTGTTCTAGCAAACCCGTCAAATGGCATCAAGAGCCGGTTATGTGGATGACTTGCTTGTTTTGTCCTTTAAAATAGGTTTTAAAGGATGATGATAATCTAAATATAAGCTGTTTTGGGGCTGCTATGTTTCTGTTTTGTTGAATCCCCAACTTTCAAGATTTAATTATACATGCTTAAGATTAAATCTAGAAAGATATATATATATATGTTGATATGTTGTGTTGTTTGGACAACATCTAAACCCGAATTTTTCAGTTTATGTTGGCTGAAAATTCGTTGGTTTTAAGGGGATTCATAGTTATATTTTGGATGATATAATGGATGCTTATTTTAGTGCATAACCTAGCCATTGACCTTGTGTTGTTTGGGTGTTTGTAATGGTTGTATTCATTCATTCAATTGGGTTGTATTATCTATTGTTTCAAGTGTAATTTTATTTATTATTGGGTTGTAATAAATAGATTAGGTGTAATTTCATTTTACTAGATATCATGTATTAGGACCTTATATCTTGTAATATGAAGACATATGCCTTGGAAGCACAAAGGAAGACACTAAAGAAACATGGAGCATTTTGGATGCGGTTTCAAGTGGGAGGCTTTTGGAAGCTTTCTATGTGTTCTCTTGTTGTAACCTTAGAAAAGACCAAATGACAACACTTGTGATGGCAAATAAGTGTTGTCAACATAAGGGCTATGGTTATGCACATATGATAGTTAATGTTTGTTGTTTGTTTGAATGATTGATGTTTTGACATACATAACAAACTCACTAACAACTTAACAAGCTGAAAATTGATGGTTCTAAAAGTTTATATAAAGTTATTAAAATGGTTTAATGATTTTAAAGATTAAAATTGGTTTTAGTCAAAGGACCATAGGGTACCTTGTATTTGATTGCATGCAAATACAAGTACATAGAGTTTTCTAAACTAATGTTATGTAACCTCTAAATATTCTTTAACAAGATCAACACCGTCCTTTTACACAACACTTGAGTCACTTGAGACTCTTAGTGGGATAAAGGTCACCTAACCACTTTGAGGGACTCGTGATTCAAGGTGAGAATGCCTTATTTGTGGGATAAAGGTCACCTAACCACTTGTTTTGGCAAACTCACACGTGGGTGTAAGTAGGGTGTCTTGATTTGCAAATCATGTCAAATGGATCACCTACGATGTGGTTTCCAAATGGTGTTGATGGGATTAACATGCCGACTTTACATATGATGTTTTAAGTCGATCCCATATTTCTAGAAGTTGCAAAACGTTGCAATCGTCAAACGTTGACCACCTTATTAATTTAAAAACGTGGGATAAAGGTCACCTAACCACAATTTAAATGTAATGTTGGGTTCTAGATTTTAATATAAAAGGACCTTAAAAGGCATTTATTATTAAAATTACAATATCGAAAATACTAAAATAAAACTTTGTTAAATTTTGTAGATGGCCTCACATAATGATAATTCCGATAACTCATCCGCGTCCAACCAATCTCTACGAGCGATCCTCCAAAAGGAACGTCTAAATCATAACAACTTCATCGATTGGTATAGAAACTTGAGAATCGTTCTCAAGCAAGAGAGAAGATCGTATGTTTTAGATGACCCTATCCCCGATCAACCTAGCGAGGATGATGAGGAGGCCTACAATGATTGGCTGAAGTACACTGAGGACTCCGTCCAAATGTCTTGTCTCATGCTAGCGAGCACGACTCCAGATCTCCAAAAGGAGTATGAACACCACGGAGCTTACGACATGATAACCCAGCTGAAGGAAACGTTCCAACAGCAAGCAAGGTTGAGCGCTTCGAAACGGTTCGAGCACTCCATGCATGTCGTATGGACGACAACCAATCTGTTTCATCTTATGTACTTAAGATGAAAAGTCACATTGACCGCCTCGAGAGGCTTAATTGTCCCGTCTCGAAGGAATTGGCCACGGATTTGATCCTCAATGGCCTTACCAAGAGGTTCGAGACATTCGTGTTGAACTACAACATGAATGCTTGGGACAAAAGCATTGGTGAGCTTCACTCAATGCTCAAAACTGCCGAGGCGGCCATGGGTAAAAGGGTTTTACCCGTTCTCACCATCAATGAAGGTGGGAACAATAAAAGGCCTCGTCCCGCACCCAAGGCAAAGGTTACCAAGGGTAAGGGACCCGCTTGGGGAAAAGGGAAAGGGGTGGTAAGGGTACCACCCAAACCACAAGAGAAGAAGCAAAAGGTTGCTACCAATGACCCATGCTTCAAGTGTGGGGAGATTGGACATTGGGCAAGAAATTGTCCTGTCCATCTCCAAGAGTTGAAAGCCAAGAGGGATGCCGGGCAGACCTCATGTACAATATACATGATTCATATTGATCTTAATGTTACATCTTCAAATACATGGGTATTGGATACCGGATGTGGAACTCATATTTGCAATTTGTTGCAGGGGTTCACAAGAAGTAGGACTTCAAACAAGGAGATGTTAGCCTCTTCATGGGCAATGGAACTAAAGTCTTAGTTGAAGCTCGTGGGGACTCATCCTAAGACTTCCAAGTGGCTTGGAAGTTATTTTGAAGAATGTTTTGTATGCTCCTAGTTTGACTAGGAACATTATTTCTGTATCCCAATTAAGACTTTATGATTATGTATTATCTTTTATTGAAAATGATATTCATGTTTCTTTAAATAATATGTTCTATTTTAAAGCTATACCCATTAATGGTATTTATGAATTGGTTCATGAAAATGCTTTAAATAGTTCATTGTACCATACTAACACCAAAAAACTCAAGTTGGATTTGAGTGATACCTATCTTTGGCATTGTCGTCTTGGTCATATAAACAAGAAACGTATACAAACCCTTCAAAAGAATGGTCTTTTAAAAACAAATGAATGTGATTCATTTGATGTGTGTGAATCTTGTTTACAAGGTAAAATGACTAAGGCACCCTTTAGTGGAACTAACGAAAGGGCAAAAGATTTATTAGGAATCATACATTCGGATGTATGTGGTCCTTTTAAACCAATGACTAGGAATGGTGAAAGATACTTCATTACCTTTACCGACGATTATAGTCGCTATGGGTATGTGTACTTATTAAGGCACAAAGATGAGACTTTTGAAATGTTCAAAATCTTCAAGAATGAAGTAGAAAATCAACTCAACAAGTCAATTAAAGTTCTCCGTACCGATAAGGAGGTGAATACCTAAGTGATGCCTTTCAAGATCATCTTAGGAGTTGTGGGATTGTCTCACAACTCACTCCACCTGGAACACCACAACATAATGGTGTGTCTGAGAGGAGGAATCAAACCTTATTGGATATGGTCCGATCTATGATGGCTAGAAGCTCATTACCTCTATCATTTTGGGGTTTCGCTCTGCTCTCCGCGGCTCGTATTTTAAATATCGCCCCAACCAAAAAGGTGGAAAGGACACCTTTTGAGATATGGCATGGAAGAGTTCCATCCCTATCATACTTAAGGGTCTAGGGTTGTGAGGCTTATGTTAAAACTCCCACCCTAAACAAATTGGAAGTCTGATCCACCAAGTGTATCTTTATTGGATATCCTAGAGATTCTATGGGATATTATTTCTATGATCCACTGGAACAAAAGGTGTTTGTTGCCAGAAAGGGTGAGTTCTTAGAAGCAAAGTTCCTTATGGAAGGAACTGGTAGTAGAACAGTGGATCTTGAGGAGGATCAAGAACCAAAACCGATGCACGTTTGGTTGAAACTAGCACTCAACATGAGGATGTTGAAATTGATCAAGTGGTTGATCAATACACACAAAATGTTCGTAGAAGTGGTAGAATTAGTAATCCACCGGAAAGATACGGATTTTTCATGGATGGATGCTATGTGGTAGATTCAGATGAGCCAACCACATACCATGATGCAGTGTCCAATTTGGATTGTGACAAATGGCTTGGGGCCATGAACGTTGAGATGCAATCCATGTATGACAATCAAGTTTGGGAACTTGTTGTACCACCTCTTAATTCCAAGGTAGTTGGAAGTAAGTGGGTTTTCAAGAAGAAAACCGATATGCATGGAAACTTGGATACTTATAAAGCTAGACTTGTAGCGAAGGGTTTTACTCAAACTCAAGGGGTTGATTATGATGAAACCTTCTCACCTGTTGCGATGCTAAAGTCTATAAGGATATTGTTTGCCATAGCTGCTCATTATGATTATGAGATTTGGCAAATGGATGTCAAAACCGCGTTCCTAAATGGATATCTTGAGAAGATGTTTATATGGTTTAGCCTGAAGGTTTTGTCAATCCAAAACATCCTAATAAAGTATGCAAGTTAAAGAAATCAATCTATGGATTGAAACAAGCATCGAGAAGCTGGAATCATCGTTTTGATGAGGAGATAAAGAAATTTGGCTTCATCAAAAACGCTGATGAGGCTTGTGTGTATAAGAAGGCTAGTGGGAGCACAATAACTTTCCTAGTATTGTATGTTGATGACATACTACTATTTGGAAATGACATTCCAACCTTGGAAGGTGTAAAAACCTGGATTGGAAGTTGTTTTTCCATTAAGGATCTTGGAGAAGCCGCCTATATTCTGGGAATAAAGATCTATAGGGATAGATCAAGGCGGTTGATTAGTTTAAATCAAAGTGCGTATATTGATAAAATCTTGAAAAGGTTCAAGATGGAGAACTCTAAGAAAGGTACCGTACCTATTCAAAGGGGAACGATATTGAGTACGACTCAATGTCCAAGCTCAAAGGATGAGCAAGATAAAATGAAGGCAATCCCATATGCATCTGCTATTGGATCCATCATGTATGCAATGATATGCACTCGTCCAGACGTGTCATGCGCCTTGAGCATGACAAGCCGTTACCAGCAAAATCCTAGAAACAGTCATTGGATGGCTGTTAAGAACATACTTAAGTACCTAAGGAGGACAAGAGATATGTTCCTGATCTATGGATCTGGTGACGAGGAGCTCATTGTAAAAGGTTACATGGATGCGAGTTTTCAAACCGATCGTGACGATTCACGGTCGCAATCGGGATACATTTTCATTCTGAATGGAGGAGCGGTTTCTTGGAAGAGCTCCAAGTAGGATGTGGTGGCTCTATCAACTACAGAATCAGAATACGTCGCCGCCTCATTGGCAGCTCAAGAAGCTGCATGGTTAAAGAAATTCATTGCCGATCTGGGGGTTGTCCCTTCCATTCAGGACCCCCTAGAGATCTTTTGTGATAACGAGGGTGCGATTGCTCAAATCAAGGAACCTCGTGCTCATCAAAAGACTAGGCACATTGAGCGGAGATTCAACTACATACGGGATGAAGTTGAAAAGGGAAAGATATGTATTCGCAAAGTTCACACGGATCAAAACATTGCGGATCCTCTCATGAAGCTCCTTGAAAAGGCAAAGCATGAAGGTCATACTTGTGCCATGGGACTTCGATATTCCAGTGATTGGATTTGATCTATAAATTTTGTATTTGGATATGTGGAACTCTATATTATTTGAATAAAATTATTTGGTTATAGTGTTTCAATTAATGTTCCTATTTAGCATGTTTTATCCATGAGTGAAATGTTTACTCTAAAATGTCCGTAGTCGCTCATAGTTGTGGGAACAAGTGCGAGAGTAAGATTATTATGAACTTGGATTGGTTGATATTCATAAGGATGAATATAGAGCAATGGTTGCTACCAAGGTTCGTAGATATTTGTGGACACAAATATTGGACTAACCCGCATCTCAAATTTTACTACATGGAATCTTAATGATTGATCATAAGTAAATTTGAGTAAAGGCGAATATCATTTGGTATCCTCCGACCTAAGATACATATTGAGTTTTGATATTCACTAAGTATTATACCTTGAGCTAATTCTTCACTGTCCCGAGATAGTGGACAGTACATAAGGGTATGTTCAGATATAACACGAGGTGTTTGTGAGAAATGTATGTAGTCAAGATGGAATTTGTTCCTCTTATTCGTTGAGAGTTAGATGTCTAAGGCCTGATTAAGTTAATCAACAAGGAATGATCATTCTGTGTCCTTGGATTTAACATGACATCTGTAACAAAAGGATAGATGATTGATTCACCTAAATCATTTCAAGTAGTGTACTTGAAAGGGATGATGTTATTGAATGGCTATAAGTCATGCGTATTAAGGGTAGTAAACCGTTGTTAGGCGGTATTTACTGCTTGCATCAATCTTCTATGAATCTTGGGCAAGTGGGAGATTGTAGGATTCTATGTGCCCAAGACACGTAGAATATTGATGCGGTTAGTACGTTATGATCCAAGTCGGGTTATACCCATAACAAGCTTTGCATCACCAAGAATTATTTAATTGATGATGGGTTCATACAATTAAATATTACACCAAATTTAGAAAGAAAAATTAGGTTTTCTAAATAATTATCTGCGAGATGAAACAAGTTATAAGGATAATTTGTTGATGGGTTTATTATTATTTTGTTATTTAAAAGGGTTTAAATAACACAAATAACATGTGAGTATACTTTAGTTAAAATGTTTAATTGGAGAAGGTATATGTCACAATTTTAATAAGTCTAGTACATGACTTATTAATGTGTGATATAAGACAAGTTTAGGAGGGAAAATCCTCCCCTTTTGGACCATTTTGGCGGCCACCTTGTGTGGAAAGGTGAGAATTATTGTCTTGAAACTTACACTCTTTATGAAAGAGTGTAAGACACACTTCTCATCTATCAATTCATCTTGCATGCTCAAAATCTCTCTCATCTTCTTCTCTCTTGATGCTCACGGCTGAAACAAGAAGAAGAGAACATTTTTGGGTGTTTTTGGTGGTCTCTCCTAGCAAGAGTGGTGGTTGCTTCAAAGGCTTTGGGTATACAAGCTTGAGGGTTCCTCCTCTTGGAACCTTGGTCGATTTCATCCTCCCAGTTTTGCTGCTGGATGTTCACGGTTTTGAAGGGCAGTTGGAGGTTTTCCTTTTGGAGTATTGGTGTCCAAATCCAAGTAATCATGATGCTTACTTAAGCCAAGTGGGAGTGAACACTTGAAGACTTCTAAGCTTGAAGTTTTTGGGCATTTTTCAGCCTTCTTTTGGCCGAATTTCAGCATCCATTCTACTCTTTCCGTTGACATTTGTAGCTTGCTGAAAGGTAGTTTTGGCAGCACCTTGTGGCTGTCATATTATGTGTTTTGTGTTTACATAGCATGCTCATTCACATAAATGATCCCCTTTTGGTTTGGGTTGTTTTCCATCTTAAAACATAACTAAGAACATGGAATTTCAGCTTTAAAATCGGTTTTAAAAACTACATATCCGCTGCATTTTTTGAAAGTTTAAATGGTTAAACATGGATTTTGTGTTCTAGCAAACCCGTCAATACAAAGTTGATCATAGATTGTTGATGTATATCAAATTCCGAATGATTTGATATATTGGTTGTGGATTAACTTGAAAATGATAATGATAATGATAATGATTTACTCAGTCGGTTTTCTTCGAACGAAGAAGAAGAAGATGAACAGACATGTGAATATTTTTTAAAAATAAAAATAAAAATAATATTTTTTTAATAAAAGTAGAAAAACTCAAAAATCAAAATGGATAAAATGTTAAATTCAAAATAAATAATTCAAGAATGTCACAAACTTAATTTACAAGTAAAACAAAACTAAAAATCACAATTCAAAATTTAATTTAATTTTCAAAATATAAATTCTTCAATCTTTTAATGTTCTAATATTTTTATTTTATTTTGCAGATGGCAGCTTTAAAGTTCGAACCAAAGCATAATGTTACTGCATTTCTAGATGAAGAAAATAGAGAAGCAGTGGGCTATGAAGAAATGATATGATTTTTGTTGAGATCTAAATATGTTTATGCAATGTGTGCACGACCAATGATTAATGAAAGATTGATAAAGAAATTCTAGAGAACTACCAAAGTTGAAAGAGATGATGAAGGAAACAAAGTTGTAAGAGCTTTCATCACATCTGACAGAATGCTTGAAGTCTCTGAACAAGCAATTGGATCAGCTCTTAAACTTGGAGAAAATGGCCCTAAAGACTTATCTGAGTATACATTCAATGAATGTAGAGAAGTGTTTATACAAATGGGTCATCCAGATCATTTCTTAAAGAAACAATTTTTCCAAGCAAGAATGTATAAGCATTGGAAATTATTATGTTATACCTTTCAACACTGCATGTCTAAACGAAGTGCTAGTTGGGACTCATTCCCTGTAGACATTGCATCTCCAATTATTGCCTTAGCCACTAATAGAAGATTCAATATGGCTAAATGGATATTGAATGGTTTATTTTCAATCTTGAAAGAGGGAGGAGAAATAAATACTTAATGTATCCCAGATTTCTACAAATGCTGATAAATGAAGAAAATCCAGACTTTTATGTTGAAGAAGTAGAAGGTGATAAACTTCAATTGGAGCATATGTCTGAATCGGTGTATAAAAGACTAACAATGATCACTGGTGCTAAAAACATTCCTGTGTTTGATTATATAAGGAATGTATCTAATAATGAAGTTGACATAAATCAACAACATTTTCAATTATCTGAAGATGAACCAATAGATCCTAATGATCTCATTGAGGACGTTGTTGATGATATGATTGATGATGATAATGAAGAAAATGAAAATGAAGATTCTGAAAGCTCATCAGAAGATGAAGATAATGATAATAATGATGATGATGATAATGATGGTGCAGCTAAAGCTTATCAAGAATCCATTAAAGAAAGGAATGAAGATGAGAATGTAAATGAAACACCGAACATAGTTGAAGAACCTACTGATGTTGATATACATGATGATGTTCAAGAAGATGAACCTGTTAATGTTGCTAATGAAGAAGGTTCACAAAATCAAACCTTTGATTTTGATTTCATGAATGATGTGTTATATGAACCTGTATTTCAAGCAGAAGAAAATGAAGAAATAGAAGAAATTCCTTTAAGTACTACACAAAATGTGTCTGTACAAACAGAAGAGATAGTGGATGTTGATGAGTTAGAAAAATTGAAAGAAGAGAATGTGATTAAAGAAAAAGAAATTGAAGATTTAAAGGGTGAAAATGAAAGACTGAAAGAGATGAACATATCTCTTGAGAAGGAAATTCAAAAGTTAGAGAATGAAACTTCAAAGTTAAAAGAAGAAAAAGTTGAGAAAGATAAAAAGACTGTGACTTATGCTAGAGATAAAGAAGATGTGATCAAAAACTTTGAAGTCATGATAAAAGATTATGATATTCTTGAAGAAAAATTCAAGAAATTGTCGAAGGAAAATGAAAAATTATAAGAAGAATTGCTAAAGAGAAAAGAAGTTCAAAAGCCTTTATCACCTGAACAAATGACTAGTTCTACAAGGAACAATGTTGAAGAAAATCCTGAAATGGATAAAGGAAAAAGAAAAATTGATGAGATTGAAGATGCAAGTTTATCTCATTCAGTTTCAAAAGCTCAAAGAATTAAAGAAAATGTTGAAGAGCAAATCACTCATGAACAAATGGAGGCTTTAGTAGATATTGAAGAAATGTACAATGATGATTGGTATGATGAAGTATTGAATGATGAAGATATTGATGAAGCACAATTTGTACCTAATTTCTCTTCACAAGAACAATTACAAGATCAAGAAGAAGTACTACAAGATTTTGAAGAAAGATATAATTATCTTGTGAGGATGAAGTATAACCGAGTATTTTTGGATGGACTGACAGTTTCTCAGATTAATGATGAATATGAGAAGTGTATTGCAGCAGAGTCAATCACACCAATTGATCCAAATGAAATTGTGATAGAGCATGGTGAATAGATCAGAGAAAAAGAAAGTATTAATGTAGAAGAATTACCAAGCTCAGAGCTTCACCATCCTGATCCAGATAGTATGACTATTCCACCTTTAAGATCATGGTTGCAAGCTAGAAACTATCCATGGAGAAAATTGAAAAGGCTACAATCTGTATCATTAAGAAATCTTGTCAGAAGCTTCCAAGAGATAGAAAAACAAACGAAGAAGATGATTATTCTTGATACAGACAATCCTCAATATTTGGAGATCACAAAAAGAACAAGAGTGCTAAAACCTCAAGAAATCAAACAAATGGCAAGAAAGTTAGATGCTTATGACAGTAGAAAATAATTGACTAAAATGTTTTCAAGTACAGAAAAGCAAGCTTACAAAGCATCATCTGAGCAAATTCAGATTTTTGATAATGTTAGATCCACGGGTGATTTAGTAAGAAATGTATTGCAGAAAGGACAATCAGTTGTTGAATTGTTGAATGCTATGATTGCTCCGGATTTTACAAATCAAGTAAAAATATTGCATGGAAGTACGATGAGATCTTTGATGATTTCTTGATAAAAAGAGTAACGCAATCTGTGATGTATATCACTTTTACTCTAGCATAATTAAGCTTCCTGTGCAAGATTTGAAGGAGTTGAATAGATTACCTTTGATCAATCCAACAGATTCCGAACGTGGTAAAATGATGGTAGAATTACTGAGAAAAGGTATGGATGGATCAAGTAATTTTCTTCAAACTAGATGCGATCAAGAAAATAAAGAGTACTTTGCTACTCTAAAGAAAAACAAAAGGCTCAAAAGAGTACAATCTGAAGATGAACACTTTATGATTGAATTTTATGATAAGTACTTTGAAAAGGTAACAACTCCTGGTTTGAAAGTGATTGAAGGTAACCATAAATCAAAACCAATTCTTAGGTGGTTTTACAACACTGAAACGTTGAACTTAAATTGGTTCGAAATCTTGAACAGTGGGATGAAGACATGATTACTCTTTTTGGTGCTTTGGAACTCAAACTGTTACATCCAAGTTATATTTCATTTTTTTCTATACAAAAGTTTGAGAAAGTTTCTCCAGATGTTGCAGAGCAAGACATTTCCATAATCAATGTAATGAGTGCAGCTATGGAAAGAATATCATTGAGAAAAGCTCTTGCTTATGCAAACATTGTAAAGAAAGATATCAAAGATATTGAATTTATGAGCATCTCAAGGAAAGGTGTCTTAGAAGTATACTCAAAGGAAAGTCCAAATCCTATTGAGTTATATGTAAACATTGACATCACTTGCTTATCAAAAGACACATTGGAAAGAATGAACAAGATGGAGATAAAGACAAATGAAGCTAAACCAGAACAAGGCATTCTTGCAAGCAAATTCAAGTCTGCTATTGTAAATGCTTTGAAAGAACAAGAGATGTACAAAAAGAAGCCAATGTTCAAGATAAAAAAAGAACCAGGAGACTTCTTTGAGTGAAAAAGATTGAAGATAGAAGATTGAAGCTGAAAATAAAGCTGAAGGAGATAAAGAAAGAAGAAACGATTGAAGATTTTGAAGACCGAAGACCATGTAAATCTTAGGGGGAGTATTGTTAGGACTCTAGAAAGATTAACATGTCTTTATGTGTCTTTTTGATATTTGTAATAGTATAGGGACTATTTTTGTAATTGTTAATTCCTTTGTGTTTCATTATAAATAGCTTAGACTGTTAGTTAGTAGTAGAGCTAGTAAGAAAGAGAACGAACTACTGCTTATTACTTTGTAATTGTCTTTGCTTGATATTAATAAAACTGTGAATTTTGTTAATATCTTGTTTGAATTCGATTACTTTGTATGTGTTTTCTTTGAATTGTGTTGATACCTCATCATAGATTAGCTCAATTGATCCTATCAAAACCTCTGAGAAATGAGGATATTTCTCAGAGCTTAACAGAGCAACCTAGTTTTGTTGCCTGTGTAATTGCATGGTAAAGTTTGGGTCATTTCTTTGATGAGGATTGGCCATTTGGGGAGAGCTTAAGGATGAAGAAAGATGAAATAAAGTGATTTCAGAGAGAAATTTGGGGTTTTAGGTTTGGAGGAAAGAAGTAGATGATAGAAAGAGGGGGAAACCATTAGGTTTATATGTGAAAAAGGATTTCAGATAAAGTTTAATGAAAGAGGATAAACTTTGAAATCCGAATGTCGGTCCCACCTCTGAAAAAATAGTTTACTTTTGCTCAAAAAGTAGTTTTCTTGGAAGTCAAAAAGCTTCCAAAGGTAAATTATATTTGGAAGTTTTAATGGAAAAGCTTTCGAAGCTAAAATGACTTTGGAAGATTTTCCTAAGGATTCTGAGAATCTTGACTTCGGAAGAAAATCAAGACTTGAAAGTTTTGTTCAAAAGGACAAAACTTCCGAGACTTGAAAGATTGTCCTTGAAAACATATAAGTGCCAAAGAAGATTTTAAGCTTCGGAAGATATTTCAGAAATTTCTTCCGAAGGTAAAATACTTGGGCAGTTAGTTGTTTTAAAGGCATAAGTTTCTTTCAAAGTTAAAAAACATAACTTCCAAAGGATCAAAATTATCAGAATTTTAAGGAAAGTCTTCAAAAAGTTTTATCCAAATAAAACAAGAGCTTATGAAAGCGATGAACTAGACAACTTAGGACACACATATTTTAAGAAATAATAAGAATTAGTTTTAAGAAAAACCTACTCAAAGTTGATCATCCCAATAGCTAATATTAGATATTTAAATCTCTGTTCATCAAAAGCTTTTGTAAACAGATCAGCATATTGTTCATCTGTGTGAACTTTGACTAGTTTAATCAATCCCTTTTCATAGTTATCTCTTATTAAATGATACTTGATATTGATGTGTTTAGTCCTTGAGTGCTGCACAGGATTCTCTACGATAGATATAGCACTATTGTTGTCTATGTGAATAAGAGTCTCCTTGAAGTTTAACCCATAGTCTACCATCTGATTCTGAATCCAAAGCACTTGAGCACAACAACAATATATTCAGCTTCAACAGTTGATGCAGAGACACAGGATTGTTTCTTACATTGCCATGAGACAACCCTTCCACCAAGAAATTGACATCCCCTAAATGTAGACTTTGTAGTCATGTTGCAACAGCCATAATCACTATCTGTATATGCATACCGATTAAAGTCAGAATTCTTAGGATACCATAGACCAAGTGTTGTAGCACCTTTAAGGTATCTTAGAATCCTTTTGACAGTGATAAGGTGAGACATCTTAGGGTTAGCTTGATATCTTGCACAGATGCAAGTGGCAAACATAATATTAGGCCTGCTAGCTATAAGATACATAAGAGACCCAATCATAGTCCTGTATAAGTGTTCATATACACACTCCCCCTCAAGATTAGGTCGAAGAGAGTGGTTTATAGCTATGGGTGTCTTAGCAATCTTACAATTAGAGTCTCATACCATTTCCGGGTGCCTGATGCAGCCTATAAAGAGCTTTGTCAAGCTTGCAGACATAATCAGGATGATCAGGATCTGCAAAACCAGGTGGCTATTTGACATACACCTCTTCATCAATCACTCCAAATAGAAAAGCACACTTTACATCAAGTGATAGACCTTGAAGTTCATGGATGCTACAAATGCCAGAAATATCCTAACAGCTTCTAGTCTTGCTACAGGAGCAAAGATATCAGTGTAGTTAATTCCCCCAATGATTCTTCTGATGAAGATGAGGGGAATTTAAGACTAAAGGTGCAAAAACTATCTAAAACATGCACCTATTTAGTCTCCAAGGTTAGTCATCTTGAATCTCAAGTGACTACCTTGCACAACAGGGTCAATGATCAACAACTTCAGATTTTATTTATTAAAAAAACTAGCTGGGAGACCTTCAAGAAGAGCTTGTTGATACATATATGTCCCTAGTTTATGTGCTTAATGTAAAGTCGGTCATGTCTTACACATATGTAATGAATAAGTTGAATGAAATATAATATGTGATTGATATTTATAATGTTTAATATTTCATTGTATTATTGTGTGTTAAAGTATAATTAACTTACTATATAGGTTTGAGGTTGTTGTGCATAGTTCTTAGTCAATAATGATTGAGAAATGTGTTCAAACTTAGTCGTATGAGTTTTCATGCGAATGGACCATGCTAATGGACCATACGCATGAATACCTCATGCTAATGGACCAGTCGCACAACGAAACCAGGAGACTAGATCAGTCACACGATTGAGACATAAGATTGACTAAGTCGCACGACTGAACCTTCAGTCGTGCGTATGGATCAATCGCATGATTTAGTCGCACGACTAAACCATGCTAATGGTTCAGTCGTACGATTGGAAACCCATAACCTATAAATACCACCTAATTCGTGGAAAAACGTAACAATTGAGAGATTTTTGACACATGTTCCTAACCTAGCCATCCAGAGCGTCCGGAAAGCCTATTCCAAGTTCATAGTTCGCATCTGATCTTCTTCTACTCGTTCATAATGTTTCTTTAATCGTTAGATTGATCGGGATTGTGTTCTCACTGATGGGACGCCAATAAAATAGAATTCCACACTATTTGATCTGGTTTCACGCATTATTAGTTAGTACTCCGTACGTACACGGCCCTAACATGTGGTATCAAAGCTTTGGCTCTTGATTTTGCATGTGATTCGATTAGTTTCAGCATAAAAATCACGTTTTTCATTCAAAAGAGTCAACTTTTTGAGTAAAATAATGTTTTCGACGTCTCCAGGTCTCAAAGTTTACGTTTTTCGACATAAGGCAGATTAGGGCCCTTGAAAATCGTGTTTTTGGGTCAAAGTGTCAAAAACCTTTGATTTTGCAAAAAACAGCAGCCTTTAGTCGCACGATTGGCCTAATTGCACGACTGAACTCAATCGCACACCCTATTCGCATGATTGAACTCAGTCCCTCACTCCTTCGTATGACTGAACAACCCTATTCGCTTGTCTCCAATCGCACACTCCATACGTACGACTGAATCCAATCGCACGATTGAATTCATTCTCTTTCCTCATTCGCACGAGTGATCCAATCGTATAGTCCATTTGCACGAGTGAGCCAGTCTAGTTTTATAGTTCAAAGTTTATAGAGATGGAAGATCACTTCTTTGCTTTTTCTACCGGAAGAGACTCTCACATCCAGAACCTTCTGCTTCTGGAAAATGAAATTGGGAATTACAATAAACCACCTAAACTTATAACGTTAGCTGATTACACATAATGGAAAGAGCGGTTTGAGATCTATCTAAATGGAGTTGATCCCAATCTTTACGAATCCATTGAGACAGGTTATAGTATACCAGTCACTGCTAATGGTGTTAAGCTAACTTTAGGAGGTATGACTGATAGTCAGAAAGCTAAGTAGAACGCTAAATAGAAGGTGTATGCTCTGTTAACTCAGTCGATACCGAAAGATATCTTTCATCAGTATTCTAAGAACAAACAGGCGAAAAAGCTATAGCAAGCTTTGGACAAAAGGTATGATGGGAATGCAATGTTAAAGGCATTGAAGGAAAAGGCTCTCAAGATGGAGTTTGATAACTTCTCCTTAATAGGGAAAGAAAGCTTGGATGATATTATCGAAAGATTCTACCATCTGATGAGTGAGCTACACACTCATGGGGTAACCACGTCTATGGAAGATAAAGTGTAAAGCTTTGCTGATGGTTTGCCGGAGAAATGGGACTCGTTTGTGTCTAATCTGAGACAGAACATATTTTTGCAAAATTAAACATAAATGGCTTCATCCTGAAATTAAGGGAGGAGGAACTACAACCAGAATCCTTCACTTTATAACTCATCTATTACTCCAACCAGTTCAGGAGCACCACTTCAAACTACCTTTGCGTCTAGTTCAGCAGCTCCTTCCCAAACCACCGCTTTAGGACCAGAAATGTCAAGGTCATCCGCTACCGAATATATATTACCTGAAGCCAATACTACAAAGTTGAAGATCGAGAATCTCGGTAATATCACTGTGGAAGTAGCAAAGGAGCACATGGATCTCCTAGCAGCTATTGTCCATTCCTATGATGGTCTAGTTGCAGGGAACATTGGAAATAACCATCTTGCAGATGAAGATTACGAGCAGGTGGACGAAAATGAACTAGAGAGAATGGATATAATGTGGGCTTTGGCTAGTGCTGTCAGAAGGACGAAAAAGTTTGTGAAAAAGACAGGACAGAACTTGGTAGCCACAAAAGACACAAACCTTGGTATCGACAAAACCAAAGTTACATGCTTTAATTGTGGTGAAGAGGGTCATTTCAAATGTGAATGTGTAAAGCCCAAGAAAACAGGTAACGGAAACCCGTTCTCAACCTTCAACCATCAAGACAAAGACATGAGTGGAACTATCTCGTCAAACAAAGAGACAAAGGCCTTGACTGCTCAAGGTGACAAAGGGTAGGATTGGACCTTCAGTTTTGTGTCTCCGGGTGAATCAAACATTGCCTGTGTCGAGGGATTGGATGATGGCTCTGCGAGTGAAGGTGAAATCACAGTTGAACAAGTAATGTTAGATAATGAAGAAGCTGTGAATGTGGTCAATCACCTGATTGAAAAAGATCCCAGAACGACATGTTCAGAATCACCAGCATCCGAAGAGTCAAACTCTGCATTGATGGCTGATTCAAATGATTCTTCACAGGTAAGTACAAAAGACCAACTCTTTGAAAATCATGCTTGTATAGAATGTAACAAATTTAGAGAAAGCATTGATTTGAAATTTTCTAGGTTATTAGACCAAATGATAGCTTAGTAAATGATTTACAACTGTGCATAGAAGCTAATCATATTTTGAAACAAAATGAGTACATTTATAAAGAAAAAATAGAACTTTTAGGTAAACACCTAAGGGAAACCGAGGTTATTGCTTTTAATCAAGTTAATGATATAAAGTTTTATTTAAATTCTTTGAAGAAACAAAGAAAGAAAAAGCAGTTTTAGAAGTCGAAGTCAATTCTTTAAAACAAAAACTGCACAGCTAGACCAGTTCTTCTCACATAGTTTAACACTTAGTGAAAGAACAAAATAATAGAGAATGGTTGGGTTATAAAGTAATTCCACCACCATATGAGATTATGTTAAATACAAAATATAGACCTGTAAATAACAACCCAATTAAGGATCATGTTGTGTCCACTCCTCTAGTTAGTGACCTTGATTCTACGGGTAAACTGGTGAAATCTATCACTAAACAGAAGGAGGCTACCTTGAAATCACAAGGCAAGATGACTGTTGGGAACTTAAATGATGAATTTTAAAGGGTTATGTAAGGTCAGGTTCACCAAAGTCTATTTCAGAACCCAAACTGACTAAACCAATTAACTGCACATGTGCTAGTCATCACAGTCCAACCAAAGGGCATGTTAAAGATGTTAAAAACGTCAAAACAATTAATTTTGTTAATAAAGGTGATACATCTAAACAAGAAGTGACTAAATCCAACCAGACACATGTCACACTAGGGTCATACTCAACCCCACATAAATAGTTTCCTCAACATGTAGAAGGGAGATCATGCTATAGTTATGGAAAGAGAGTACACATCTCTTCTAACTATCCTTATTATCAGACCCCCAGACAGAAATTTGAACTTTATGATTCTAAAAGAAGTTCTTTGAAAAGGAGTTCTATTACTCCACCAAAAAGAATTAATGAACCTAAAGTTCAAACTGTAACCCAGTCGTCTGTTTATCACAAACAGGCCTTACACAAAACTGGCTTATGGAAAAAAAGTCAAGTCCAGTGTCTGATAATGAGAACAAGAAGAAGAATGATATGCCCTCACCCTCAAATGGATAGTGGGTTAAGTTCATGATGTGTGATTCCTCTGGGTCACCCAAGCTAGTTAAGGCTTAGGTCCCAAACCCAAACTAATAATTTCCTTTGAATATGCAGGGTGTCCATTACAGTGCTATCACAAATACTTGGATTGTTGATAGTAGGGCGTCTAGGCCATGACTGGGAACTGTCTCTCCTTTCAAATGTCAAACAAATTAAAGGGGGACATGTAACATTTGCTAGAAATAAAGGAGGATACATCACCGCTCAAGGAGAAGTAGGAACCAGAAAGTAAAGTTTGATAAGGTCAACTATGTTCAACAACTACAGAATAACTTGCTTTCAGTATCCCAGATATGTGATAAAGGATTCAAAGTTGTTTCTGACAACAAGAAGTGCTATGTATTGAAAAAGGATTACATTATCCCGAAGGACCAAATCTTAATTTCAGCTTCAAGATATAATGACTTATATGACTTGGATCTATCAAAAGCCTCCACAACCGATCATCAAGTTCAATGCTTCTTATCAAAAGCAACAGAGAGTGACTCAATCTCCTGGCATAGGAGAATGGGACACATAAATCCATGGAAGATGAATCATCTGATCCAGAATGATTTAGTGAATGGATTAAATCTCAAGAATTTTCAACTTCCGGATTTCTATGTAGCGTGCAAGAAAGGTAAACATACCAAGAAGTCTCACAAGGCAAAGAAAGTAAATTCCATTGACCTGGCTCTCGAACTTCTACACATGGATCTGTTTGGTCCTATCAGCACCAAGAGCATCGTTGGTGATTTATACTGTTATGTAGTCATTGATGACTACTCAAGATTCTCTTGGGTGATGTTTCTGATATCCAAATCAGAGACCTTTGAATCGTTCAAACAACTGGTGACTACATTGGAATCTCTTTACAAGCTGAAAGTGAGACAGATTCGCTCAGACAATGACACGGAGTTCAAGAACCAGTGGATGGAGGCGTTCTGCAAAGAGAATCTCTTTACTACCCATCCTGTTTTGGAACGAGGCAATTTCCAATGCATGTTACACCCTCAATCGAGTCTTGGTGGTCAAGTGTCATGGTAAAACGTGTTATGAGTTGCTCCAGCGACATAAACCTAATCTAGAGTACCTCGAACCATTTGGTGCACCATGTACACTGTTGAAGAAAACTCAGTCAGGGAAGTTCAGTGAGAAGGCTGAAGAAGGCATTTTTCTAGGATACAATATCCCAAACAAGAGAGTTTATAAAAACTCAACAGGTCAAGTAGAAGTGTGGTGCAACGTTGATGTTCAGAGATACACCACCCCCCTTACTGGAAAGGGACCCGCCTTCTTGTTCGACTATGATGGATTCTTCAAGTCCTTCAACATCCCTCTCTCCCTTCCTGATGATGACTTATCGACCAGAATGATGTAAGATGTCTTAAACACACCGTCACTAGACTCAACAACATCAGTTTCATAAGGTGAATCTTCTAGTCCTTTAGGGGGATCACTTGAGGTAAGTGACTCCTCCTCTGACCATGAAGAAGTTGAGACTAATCAGGTGGATTAGGAGGAACAGGTTCCTGCTATTGAAAGTACACAAGCATCAAATGTTGATGCCTCTGACACTTCGGAACCTCACACTCCAACGGCTACAAATACTGAACCAGGAATTCAAAGTCTGGATCAAGAAGTAGTTGTTCCCACCACTCCCGGATCTCGGCTACATGTCTATCATCCTCTAGACAACGTCATAGGGGATGTCCAATTGGGAGTACAGACACGAAATCAGCTATACTCAGCTGATTATGCCTTAGTCATGGAAAAAGAATATCTTCACGACGATGCTTATCAATGTTTTGTGTCTCAATTTAAGCCAAAATATGTAAGTGAAGCCATAAATGATGAGGCATGGGTTAGTGCCATGCAAGAAGAACTCCTTCAATTCAAGAAGCTAGGAGTATGGACACTTGTGGATACACCAAAAGGTGCTAAGGTAATGGCACTAAATAGGTCTTAAAGTGCAAGAAAGATGACCAAGGGGTCATAATCAAAAACAAGGCTCAACTTGTGGTTCAAGTTTTTAGACAAGTCGAAGGCATTGATTACAATGAAGTGTTTGCACCTGTGGCTAGAATGGAAGCAATTCGTATCTTCCTAGCCTATGCATCCGACATGAAGATTAAAGTTTATCAACTAGATGTCAAGAGTGCATTCCTTTATGGTGAAATCCATGAGACAGTGTATGTAAGTCAAGCCGAAGGATTTGAGGATCCTTATTATCGAGACAGAGTCTAAAAGATGGATATGGCTCTCTACAGGCTCCATCAAGCCCCGAGAGCATGTTATGAGAAACTCTCAACTCATCTGGTGAAACACGGTTTTCATAGAGTAGTCATTAACTGCATACTGTTCATCAAAAACGAAGAGTTATGTAAAGAATTTGAATCTGTCATGAAAGCAGAATTTGAGATGAGTGCAATGGGGGAGACGAAGTTCTTCAATTCCTAGGATTACAAGTGGATCAGACACCAAAAGGAATCTTCCTGCATCAGACTAAATATGTTGGGGACATCCTTAGTTGGTTTGACATGGAAAACGCTTCAGCTACTAGAACTCCACTTGCCACGAACCATGATGTGGCACCCAACGAAAATGGTGATCTGGTTGATGCTACAATATATAGAGGAATGATTGGAACCCTTATGTATCTCACAGCGTCTCGTCCTGATATCATGTATGCGACGTGTCTCTGTTCCAGATATCAGGCAAAACCAAAAGTCAACCATCTCATAGGTGTTAAAAGGATTTTCCATTTTTTGAAGGGTACTCCAACACTCGGGTTGTGGTATCCTCATGACGATGATTTTGAGATTACAGTGTATAGTTACTTGGATTATGGCGGTTGCAAAATGAATTACAAGTCAACATCAGTAGGATGTCAGTTCTTCGGTAGATGGTTAGTCACCTGGCAGTGTAGAAAGCAGACCTCCGTTGCTCTATCAACATGTGAAGCTGAATACGTTGCTGCTGCAAGTTGTTGTTCACAATCATCTAGATTCAACAGCAAATGCATGACTACAGTTTGCAATTTTCTAACACTCCTATCTATGTTGATAACTCTGCTGCTATAGCCATAACAAAAAATCCAGTCCAACATCCTAAAACTAAACACATGGGTATTAAGTATCACTTTATATGTGACTGTTTTGAAAAGCAATTAATCGATGTGGTTAAAAAAATACGTATTTTCAACGCGCTGACCTCTACACAAAAGCATTTGATAAACCGAGGTTTTTCTATCTATTAGAGGTTAATGGTGTGAAAAAGAAAAGTGATGTGATTTTAGTGGGAGAATATTCCTAGTCCGACATTCTTTATTTTATTTTATTTTATTTTCCTGTTTATTAAAATCCAAAAACACAAAAATATATTTGGTTATAGAATTTTAGGGGGAGAATAGGTTAGATTAGTATTAAATTAGCTGCTTTATTTAATTACTTAAAAAAACAATGGAGAAAGACAACTTAGCTAAAAGGAAAGTGAGAATCCAAGGATCGCAATCACGAATTATCAGTGTCGGTTGAAGGCAAGTCAACGTTTGCGGAATCAATGTTGGCTTGGTTTAATTGTTTTCAATATCAATAAAGGTTCAAGAACACACTAAAAGAAACACAATTAATGATAATATGTATTTCATTAAAACATGTTAATGATTACAAATAATGAATGAATGATATTAAATTTTGTGATGAATGATGCAACGGCTGCTAGGGTTTGATTGTGAGATTTGATGAGATGTTTGCTGTTGTTGAATTGTCGTATTGCTATTGTTGTTGCTGTAGAAGCCGCACATGATTCGAAACCTAGGATCCATCTATATAGACAATGATGTTTCCATTAAAGAAAACACCGGATCTCTCAGGATTTGAATTGTTTCTGTTAAGGAATCATTGGATTTCTTGGGATTCGCATAACTGCCTTGTTGACTTGTAACACTTGTATTATACAAGTGTTTGGACTCCGCAGGAATATTGTCTTCCGTAGATGTTTTGTTCTACCGTAGAAGTCTTGTTCTTCCAAGGATACATTGTTCTTCCATAGCAATCTTATTGACTTCCGTAGATGTTTTGTTCTTCCGCAGAAGTCTTGTTCTTCCAAGGGTACATTGTTCTTCCGAAGCAATCTAGTTCTTCCATCCTCAGTGCTGGTAGTTCATACGCAGAAGATCTTTGGATGAATTTTACTTGTAAGAAACATATCTATGGAATAACAAAATGTTCATCCGTAGATGTTTCTTACACTTAGTCAATTTCAGAAATTGACCAAGTATAATGTTTGTACCTGCAACCATACATAAATCAACACACATACAAATGGGTTACCCTATATATATAATGCATACACAATAATGAATTATAACCCATTCATTACAGATATTAATTCAAGTACTAAGCCTATACAAAATGAACTAGATCTACTGATCCTAGACCTAACAATACTCCCCCTTAGGCTTAGATACTTGTAATCAGCTCTTCAAAACTAAAAGTTCTTTCAATCATGCCTCCATCTTTTGTTGAAGTATGATACTGCATCCTTTTGATCATCGTACTTGTACATGATCTCCATTCTGCATATCCTTTGCATAGTCTCAAAACATAGGCCCAAAATGTCTTCTTCAGGGGTGAGTGTTTCCATTACACTTTTATTATGCACTATCTCGAGCTCATCTTCCTCTGATACTTCTTCAATGTTGGCTCCTTTCAGTAGCCCAGCATCATGTCTTCATCTTTTGTATCCTTTAGCATGTAGTTTATCCACCACTTGAATCATGTGTATATATAAGCATAGATCATTCTGTGTTTGTTTAATGTTTTGATTCGGTAAAATTTGAATGTTATAGAAGGAAGAAAAGTTTGTTGAGAGTGTGTTTTCTAGGTCTAAAAAAGTGAACTAAAAAAGTGAATAATGAATTCTGAAGTCAAACAACATCATTTATACTCCCAGACATAATAATTTTATTAATATAATGAAATGGGACCCTCAACAAGTTCTTCCACAGATCATCTACGGATCCCATAAATCATCTGAGGATGTCTTAACGACATTTGCTGATGAAGTATACCTTACATTTTCACAGATTACCAAACTATAAAATTAAATTATATTTGTTGTTCTTTGCTCATCCGTAGTTTACCAATCTACGAATAAACATTTAAATTTCCACACTGTAGCTTCTACTGATGCTTAAGATGGCATATTGTTGTATGGTCCAAGTCCATTACTTAGAACCATTTATTGCTTTTGGACCTTGTTGACTTTGTATTCATGTCAATTTTCTAATTCCTTCAAATTGATAATGAAATAGACAAAGCTGCTGATTGATAAACTTAACTTCATGAATTCTACTCCCCCTAAATTTGTGATTAATGATGACAGTAAGCATTTATCATAAATTTCTAAGAAGAATAGCATGACTGACAGTTAAATGTATGATGATTCTCAGACATATGTACACATATGATGGGATGATAATATAATACTAAGCCTCTTCCTGATGAGTTATTTTGTTGAATTGATACCTGAACAAAGTTCTGATTGTAAGTATATTGTCCACTTAAATCCATACAAGAGCTCATGTATCAACTAGGCATGCTATTTATCATGTTTTCATATTAAGTTGGAAATAACTGTTATGGGCTTCACATTCAATTCACAAAGATTTTGTCCTCCCTTTGCAAGTCAAATCATCACTTTTTCACACTTAAGAACAATGTACTTTAAGTTATAAGTTCTATCTTGCATTGCATTGGGCATCTCATTAATGCAATGATGTAAAAGCTCTAGATTAATATAAAATTGATCACATAGGATTCTTTTGAGAGCTTAGATATGATCATCATCAGGTCACCAGGTCTTTACTCACGTAAAATAGAGGTGCCTTTAACCTAGGTCTTTGTTCAAACAAAACAGAGGGATGATATGGATCATGATCTTTTCACCTTTTGTAACTGATATTAAGTATGGTGATCATACACCTAGGTCTTTGTTCACACAAAACAGAGGGTGTATGATTTGCAAAGATAGATATTATAAGGTGTTGATACATAGTGTGTTTAGATGAGTGATTTGGTCACATAAGAATAAGACTCACTTTGTATTCTCAAAATGAAGTTTCCCACAAACAATCACTTAGCATTATGTTTGGCATGCACTCAGTGTAGTTTCCACTCAAGATGAATCTACTCATATATCAAGAAACTTGCTTAGATATAATGTTATTTATGAATTCAAGAATAAGCAGAGATATATTGTACTATCATTTCCCAAGCATATGTCATGCTGAAGCATCATTACACACAGTATTTTGTTTGTTCAAATTGATTAATCTAAGTTAATCATGCCTACAGACTCAATTAGAAAATTAAATCTGACTGAATCAAATGCTTTAGTGAATAAATCAGCAAGCTAATTTGTTGTATCCACTTTGACTAACTTAATCAAACCCTTTTCTGAGCAATCTCTCAGAAAATGATATATTATCTCAATATGTGTTGTTTTACTATGTTACACAGGATTAGCAGTTATAAACATAGCAGCAGAATTGTCTATGCAAATTGAAGTTTGAAGGAAGTTGTAACCATAGTCAAGCAATTGGTTTTGCAACTAAAGGACTTGAGAGCAACCAGCTAAAGCAGCTATGTACTCAGCCTCAGCTGTGGATACAGATACATTGGTTTGTTTCTTGCACTACCATTATACTAGCCTTGTTCCGATAAAATGGCATCCACTAGTTGTTGATTTTCTGTTACTGTTACATCCACCATAGTCACTGTCTGGGTATGAGTAGAGTGTAAAGTCACCATCCTTTAGATACCAAAGACCAAGTCCTGGTTTTCCTTTGAGGCATCTGAAAATCCTTTTTACAACATTCAGATTAGACTCCTTTGGATCAGATCGGTACCTAGCACACACACACATCAAACATAATGTCAGGTCTACTGGTAGTTAGATACATAAGTGAACCTATTATTGATCTATATAATTTTTTATCAATAGATTTTCCTGAAGGATCAGGAACAATCTTATCAATTGTTGATGCAGGTGTTTTGCATAAGGATACTTCAGCAAGATTGTATTTCTTCAAAATTCGATGTATGTATTTTTCTTGATTGATGAATCCCATCTAGTTTTTGATGAACTTGAAGACCCAGAAAGAAGGTTAATTCACCCATTGAACTCATCTGAAATTCAGATTTCATCAGCTCTTTGAAATTTACACACAATTTCTTATTTGTTGTGCCAAATATAATGTCATCAACATATATTTGAACAACTAAGAGATCTTGATGTTCTTGTTTGAGAAAGAGTGTTTGATCAATGGTTCCTCTTTTGTAGCCATGCTTGAGCAAGAAAGATGATAGTGTTTCATACCACTTTCTTGGTGCTTGATGAAGACCATACAAGGCTTTATCTAGCTTGTATATCCTATGAGGATAGTGAGGATCTTCAAAACCAGGGGTTGTGATACACAAACTTCCTCATCAATCTTCCTATATAGGAATGCACACTTGACATCCATCTGATACACAGTGAACTTCTTATATGATGCATAAGCTAGAAACACTCTTATGCCCTTAGTTCTTGCAACTGGTGCAAAAACTTTATCATATTCTATTCCTTCTTCTTGTGTGTATCCTTGTGCAATCAACCTTGCTTTGTTTCTTACAATAATCCCTTTATCATCCAGTTTGTTTTTGTATAGCCACCTTGTTCCAATAGGATGTTGACCTTCAGGCAAATCAACTAGAGATCATACTTTTTGCTTTCTAAATTGTTGAAGCTCTTCTTGCATAGCTTCAATCCAACTATTGTCTTTCAAAGCAGCAGTGATGTTTGGAGGGACCACTTGTGAAAGAAAACAACTGAAGAGACAAAGGTTGGTAGTACCAGTTTGGCTCCTTGTAGTTCTCTTTGTATGATCTCCAATGATGTTGTTGACTGGATGATTCTTATGGATTCTCATTGATGGAGTTGATTCAATTGGCATAGATGATTCCAGGTTAGTCATTTAGATTACCTCAACTGATCCAACCTAGGTTGAGAGTTTAGAAAATAGTCAAAATGTTCAACATGAGGTGTAGGATCATGAGTGTCTTCTGTGTGAGTTGTAGGAGCATATATGCCCATGTTTGCACATGTGGTTGATCCTAATGGTAACATACCCCAAGAATTGTTATGGGAAGACCAACAAGGGAGTTCGCCCACTAACACTGTGCAAGCCTTATATTCACCCCATCAAGCACCCATTCTTTAACATCCTCAATCTCCACAACATCAATCATGTTGCACCTTGAAGGATCATACATGCCAATTCAATGGGTGAGTTGATTGTTGTTCTGCTGGATTCCCACAAGTCCAAGAACTAATGCGGATGAAAATCCTGCAGAAGTAGAAGAAATGTTGGCTTACCGCATTTGTCAATGCGGAAGGCAAAGAACAAATGCTAACAAGTATTTGTTCTTCCGCATTAACAAATATGGAAGACCAAAAAGTAATGCGGACAAGATATTGTTCATCCGCATTTGCCAATGCGGATGACCAGACAAGAATGCACACAAGTATTTTTCATCCACATTACCTAATGTGGATGACCAACATACTAATGCGGATCATCAAGTGAAGAAATACTGATCAAGTCTATCTCATCCGTATTTGCCAACGCGGATGAACAAGCAAAGATGCGGATCAAGACCTAGACTAGTTCTGATATATAGGTTAGGGGTAGTTTAGTCATTTTGTAAAAAGTCATCTTGTTTGCCTATAAATAGAATAGAAAACCTCATACATGAGGTGACAGAAAATAGACAACTAGAATTTTTTGTATTCTCTAGGTGCATTATTACTTTTCTTGCTAAACCCTAGCAGGCATTGTAATCAATCACCTTTATTAATATATACAAAGCATTTATGTGTATTTCTTCTGCATTGAATGTTTCTTGATTGTATGATTCTGCCATTCAATCATTAACTCAATCATTATATTCGATCCTAAGTGAGAATCTCACTTTCACCACCCAGTCTATTGGTATCAGAGCTTTGGCTCTCAGTTCTTTTTCAGATCTACCCAAGACCTGAATAGAACTTGATTGATCTGGTGATTGAGTTGCTAATAGAGTATTTTATCATCTCTACTTAGTAAACAACAGAAAATACTCCTATCAACACGTTCTCACAAAAACCTACAGATTCATAGTAAACAGTAGAATATACACATCACCCAGTTATTGTTCAAGCGATTTCTATCAAAAAGCTAGCATCAGACTTCATTCTCGAAGTTATGAACAGTTCAAATAGCAAAAATTAACAAAAAGAAACTCAAAAAAGTAACAGATCTGATTCTGAAATCTGTTTGGATGATTTGGACAAGTTTGACTAATTGAAACTAAAATTCAACTAATCGGTAATGGAACAAGTTAAAACTACCTGTTAAAATGGATTCTCACAGTTTCTCAGAACTTGGCCATACACCTAAACCGCCTATGCTTAAACACAAATATGAGCTTAAATAATGGAAAATCAAGTTCAAGAATTACATTACAGGTGTAGATCCTGATTTTTGGATCTCAATATGCAAGGGGCCACACATCCCTGTCACTCTGTCAACCGATCAAGTTGCTATCTACAAGACTACAAGGATACCCATTGAAGATCTAACTCTTGATGATGAAGATTACAAGAAATTCAAGATTGATCTGAAAGCTTACTCTATCCTAACTCAAGCACTCAAGATGGATGTGCTGAAAAGATTAGAGAAATATGGTACTGCCAAAGCTATATGGGATGCACTGCAAATTATGTGTGAGGGAAGCAGTGAAGTTGCAGAAATTAACAAGGACAAGCTTGTTAATCAGTACAAAATATTTCATCACTCCAAGGGGAAGTCAATATCCAAACAACTGCTTAGATTTGTATAGTTGGTAAATGACTTGGAAATTATAGGAGTCACTTATATGCTCAAGGAATTAAATAAGAAAATGCTGCATAGCCTTCCTGAAAGTTGGAAACATAATGTGACAATGCTAAAAAATACTCTTGATCTTGGGAGTACTACTTTGGATATCATGATAGCCAAAATAAAAGCATTAGAACTTGATGAAAGAAGCATAAATCTAGGTGGACCAAGAGTGATTGAGGTATACAAATTTCCTTATCTCATTCCATGGAAAATGCCTTCGTTACTAAGGATGATGATTTCATCTCATCAAGAGATCAACTTAATACCACAGGGTTCATTGCAACTCCATCAACTAATCATCCATCAACATCATGCCAAGCATCCAGAGTCACTACTGCTCCTACAACCACTCCTAAAGACCCAAGATCCAAATAACAAAAGGCAACTTACAATGCCTTTGTTGCAAGCTTTGAAGCATATTTAGGAGGAAGACTCACATCTGCTTATCTGATCCAGGAAGATCAGGAGGAAATGGATCCAGATGATATGGAAGAAATGGATCTGTAATGGCAAATGGCCATGATTGCTATGAGAGCAGATAAATTTTTAGAAAAGGCAGAAAGGTTAGCCTTAAGGAAAATATAAAGCTTGGATATGATAAATCCAAAGTGAAATGCTACAACTGTGGCATGGCTGGCCACTTTTCCAGAGAATACAATGCCCTCAAAAGAAACAACTTTCAAAGGAATTCTCAAAGCTAGTCATCCTCACAGTCAAACCCAAGCTTTCACTCCAACAATCATCAGCAGTAGTATCATCATCCACAACAACATCAATCATATCAAAATCCACCTGAACTGATAAACCAAGCTCATGGAAGCAGTCAATCATCTGGTAATGCTCTCGTGATAAAGCAAGATGGAGTATGTGACTGGAGAATGTATGTAGAGGAAGTCAAGCCTCAATTTCAAAATCATGCACTTATGGCTCACATCAACGATGGTCCATCTCCAATGCCTACTGAGGTAAAATCTAACCTTTGTAGTTAAAAACGTATTATTAAATTGCAAGGTTATAGAGAGCATAACCATAACCTAGCAGATAAAATTAAAGAAGAAAAGGTGAAGTCGGAGATGATGAAAAGAGAGATAAAAGGCTTTGAAATCAAAATAAAATCTCTCATCTCTGACATTGAAAAACTGCATGGTGAAAAGTACACTCTTGCAGCTGAGAATGAGATACTGACTGAAAAGTTAGCTCAATCTAAGGCTGAGCATACACTTATTGAAGTGAAACTTGAAAAGTTTCAACTGTCTTCAATCAAGCTGTAAGAGATGCTTGATTCTCAAAAGGATCCAAATAACATGTCAGGGATTGGGTACAATTCATGTCCTCCACATACAATGACTACACTGTCATGCCTGAATTTGTAAAACTCAATGAGGAAATTGAAACTAAAACTATGGAACCAAAATCTGTAGTAAAACAAGTAACCAATCCTCAAAACAAATCTGATGTTTATATTGAAACATATGAGGATAAAATCAGATTAGGACACCCAATCAAGATCAAAGAGTGTTCAGACAAGGCAGTGAGTGTCATCAAAACCACAAGCCCCGTAAAGGAAATTGTTCCATTTATAACTCTGTCAGACCCTCAATCTTCAAAATCAAGACAGAGTGTTGGTTTTGATATATGTAATAAGGAACATGTTGATCAATTTGAGAAAGAGGTACAGAAAGGGTTGAAGAAACAAAAACAGCCAAGAAAGTTTAACAAAAAGGCTGATTTTGATTCATCCCCTAAGCAAAAGCAAGTGGCTCAGCACCAATGAGAAAATTAGTTTAGTCCCATAAATCAAAATCTGATTCAAGCAACAAACAAATGTATTGTGACATTTGTGTTATGTTCAATCACAAAACAGAAAAGTGCTTTTACAATCAATGTTGCTCTATCTGTGACATGAACAACAACTTTACAAAAATTGTTATTTTAACAAATATTATTCAGTCTGTGATATGAACAATCACAATACATCTAATTGTTACTTCAATTAGAAGGGATTGAGAATTCCCCAAAACAAACCCATCTCAACAACATCATCAGGCAAAACACAAGTCAGGAGTCATTTGCACAACAATCAATCTAGGACATCTAGATCACTCAATGACAGGAGTAAAACAAAAGAAATATGGAAAAGTCAAAGAAACAACCATAACATTAATCAAAAGTCTGACTTTTCAAAACCTAAATTGATTCTTGAAAATCAATAACGGTTTAAATTTCTTCATAAGCATAGAGATCAAAGATTTCACTTCTCATTTGACTCGTTTGTTAATGTTGATGAGAAGAATCCAGCAAAATATCATAAGCAATCTCTAAGGTCACCTCAAAATAGATCACAATTTAGAGGAAAGTATCAAGAAGTCACCATAATAGATAGGAGCGGGAAACCCAAGACCATCATGGCTTGGGTTCCACATTCTAATTAGTTCTCTTATGCTTGCAGGGTCATCCATATAGGTCCAATAGCTTATGGTACGTGGACAGTGGATGCTCCCGACACATGACTGGAGATCATTCCTTCCTTCATGACTTCAAGCATATACAAGGAACTACGATGGCAATTGGTGGAGATTCACAGGGTGGTAGAATTACAGGTGAAGAATCTGTGACAAATGGGATGCTGAGCTTTGATAGAGTGAACTATTGTGAAGACTGTACTTCAATCTACTAAGCGTGTCTCAGATCTGTGACAAGAAATATTCAACTCACTTTACAGACACTCATTGCTACATTCTGAAACCTAGATTTCAGATCTTTGAAGAATGGGTTGTCTTAAAGACCCCGAGGAAGAATAATACTTATGTTTTAAACCTGTGTTCGGCATCAACTAAAGAAGAAACATGTCCTTTGTCAAAAGAATCTTTTGATGAGTCACAGCTTTGGCACAGACATTTGGGGCACACCAACTTTAAAAACATTAGCAGATTGGTCAAAGGAAACCATGTCATTGGTCTTTCACAAAAAGAATTTCACTTTGTTGAACACTGTTCAGTGTGCCTCAAAGGAAAACAACACAAATCTTGTCATAAATCCAAGCTGGTGAACACAAACAATACTCCATTAAAGCTACTTCATATGGATCTGTTTGGACCAACTCATGTCATGAGTATTGGAAAGAAATAGTATTGTTTGGTGATCATTCATGACTTTTCACGATTTATAGGGGTTTTCTTCTTACTTTATAAAAATGAGGCATCCCAAATAATTCAAAACTTTATCACACAAATTGAAAATCAACTTGATCTTAAGGTCAAAACAATCAGAAGTGATAACGGAACTACATTTAAAAATGAAAACATGAGTTCTTTTGGTACAACCAAAGGCATTGCGCATCAATTCAGTGCAACTAGAACTCCTCAACAAAATCGGGTAGCTAAAAGGAGAAATAGAACACTAACTGAAGCAGCAAGAACAATGCTAGCCGATGCTAATACATCATGCTTTCTACAAAATCAAACTCTAATTGTAAAAGAACCAACATGATCCATATGAACTACTCTTTCATAGAAAACCATTGATTGGATTTCCTAAATCATTTGGTAGTCCTGTCTCAATATTAAAAACCCGAGACTATTTGGGAAAGTTTTCATCTAAGTCTGATGAAGGATTCTTTGTAGGTTATTCTTCTGTTTCAAAGGCTTACAGAGTGTTTAGTCCTAGATTAAACATTATTGATGAATCAACAAATGTTCAATTTAAGGAACATTCATTTCCCAAATCTACAAATGGTCCTGATTGGTTGTTTGATATTGACTCATTTACAAAATCATTTGATCAATTTCACTTGTCTGATGCAGGAAATCTCCATTGAGGTGACACTTCTTTAGCTATAGAAAGAAGAGATGACTTTCCATTGATTCCTCCTACATGTGCTGAATATATGAATGAAGATGTTACTCTCTAAGCTGATCCCATCAGACAACCATTACAAAACCAGAGTTTTTCAACTGAAGGAGGTCCAAGCTTGTTACCATCACACTCTGATAATCTGTCAACTGAGATCAGAAATCAAAAACAAGCTACTCCTCCCTCTGAAACACAAAGAACATCAAATCATGGAAGCAATCACAGTGCTGTTGAAGCCGAAGCAGGAACTGAAACGGAGTCTGACTATCTTCATAATTCCCTAATAGTACAAGATGAAGGTGCCATAATGAACTTAATGTCTCCAATCTTGATGTAACCATTGCTGGTGATTCCATTCCAACCACCAGAATACACAAGAATCATCTGGTTGAAACCATTATTGGTGAACTTAATAAGAGGGTGACAAGAAGCAAGTCCGGTATTGCAAACATCTGTTTGTTCTCATGCTTTATCTATCAAACAGTACCCAAGAACATCAAAGAGGCTCTTCAAGACAATAACTGGATTGAAGCAATGCGGAAGAATTACTCCAATTCAAGAAGCAAGAAGTATGGCAATTGGTAGATCTTCTTGAAAGACAATACCCTATCGGTACTAGATGGCTATACAAGAACAAGACTGATGATAGAGAGATCATCATCAGAAACAAAGCAAGGTTAGTGGCACAGGGATACACTCAAGAAGAAGGAATCGATTATGATGAAGTGTTTGCACCTGTTGCCATATTAGAAGCTATAAGAATCTTTCTAGCATATTCTACGTCCATGAAATTTACTGTTTATCAAATGGATGTGAAGTGTGCCTTCTTGTATGGAAAGATTGCTGAGGAGGTCTATGTGAGTCAACCACCTGGCTTTGAAGATCCAGATTTCCCTCACAGAGTTTACAAGCTTGACAAAGCTCTGTATGGTCTTCACCAAGCTCAAAGAAAGTGGTATGAGACTCTATCATCCCTTCTTCTTGAACATGGATATGAAAGAGGAAAGATTGATCAGACTCTCTTCAGAAGGAGAAGAGGAAAAGACATGTTGTTAGTACAGATTTATGTGGATGATATCATTTTTCACTCAACAAACAAGCAACTCTATAAAGAGTTTGAAGACCTTATGCATTTAAAATTCCAAATGAGTGCAATAGGGGAACTCACTTTCTTTCTAGGGGTGCAAGTCTAACAAATAGCAGATGAAATCTTCATTAATCAATCAAAATACATGGAAACTATGTTGAGGGAATTCCACTTTGTTGATTGTCAGTCTATCAGAACTCCTGTGGATACTAAAGTGAAGATTGGACCTGATCCAGAAGGCAAATCAGTGGACCAGACTCACTATCAATCTATGATCGGTTCACTCATGTATCTAGCAGCTGGTAGGCCTGACATTATGTTAGGTTTTTGTGTGTGTGTCAGGTATCAAGCTGATCCAAAAGAATCACATGTGAATGTAGTCAAGAGGATATTTAGATATCTGAAGGGCAAACCAGCTCTTGGACTATGGTATCCAAAGGAAGGAGACTTCAATATCTATGCCTTCATTGACAGTGATTATGGAGGATGCAACTTCAACAGAAAGTCCACCTCTGGCGGTTATGAATTTCTTGGTCCCAAACTGGTCTCTTGGCAATGCAAGAAGCAGACAAACGTGTCTGTATCAACAGTAGAAGTTGAGTATATTATAGCATCAGCCTGTTGCTCTCAAGTACTCTAGATTCAAAACCAGATGCTTGATTATGGTTTTAACTTCTTGCACACACCAATTCACATTGACAACACAACAGTTGTTTTCATCACAAATAATCCAGTTCAGCACTCAAAAACAAAACACATTGAAATTAGATATCACTTTTTGAGAGACAGTGCTGAAAAGGGGTTAATCAAATTGATTCAAGTACCCACTGAAAATCAATTGGCTAGTTTATTCACCAAGGCATTTGAACCTGGTAGGTTTGAATTTCTAGTTCAATCAATTGGCATGATTAACCTTGAGTAAAACCAATCAAAACATCAAAAACAAGTCAAAAATACTAGAAAAACACAAAAAGAAGTCAACTTTATGAAGAATAGAATACTTAGGAAATGATAGTTATAGTCATTATATCATTCACTGTGCTTAATTTCAAAAATTTCAAGACTATCATGACTTACCAGATATATTGGTAGGCTCAACTTGGAAGAGAAGATATATGCAGTGATGAATTAAAATCTTATTCAATAGTGAAACACTAATCACAAAGTACAGGTATGTATTGGCTTGTCTGAATGCATGTGTGTGTAGTAACCTAAGCACACCAGGTAATGATGCTTTATGAATCTCTTTCACCTACATCAAGTTTCATCTTTGTTTTGCTGAGCAGAGACCTGATAAAACAAGCACATAGTGCAGATGTATTGATCCAAAAGATTCCCAATGAGGAACACATCCAAATTGGATTAATCTACAAAAGTAGTACATTCCAAGTGAATGAACAAATGAATCCTATCATGGATCACCTTCCAAAGTGAAATGAAAAGAATCCCAATGAGGATCATCATGAAAAGGATCAAAGTAAAAGAATCCCAATGAGAATTAGTGAAAATGAGTACTTATAACTTAAGTAACCTGGTAAGGAAAGTTGTGAAAAAGTTCTACCATGCATTGTATAAGGATGGTTGATCATTCCATTCTTGTGTGTGTGAGGTACATATTGAATAATTAAATTAACTAAAAACATGAGAAATATCATTTGCATCGAAAAATCAACCTTGTATGAGTTTAAGAGGACAAACATACCTTCAATCATCAAGTTCATAAACATGTCCATTTTATCAAAATGATGCACATGTGCAATGTAAGATTGATATGATCCCAACAAAAGATATACTTCTCTTCATTATTAATAATCAACTATATAATAGTCAAAAAGTTTTTATATCTTTAAAGTTTCTAATCCAGATGTGGATATAAACTTTAAGGGGAGTAATTTAAAACTTTTGATTAAATCTATACAGATTTTTACTATCTTAAATTACTATCTTAAAAATTAAAATCAAAAGAAAAAGAAAATGCATGTGTTGATGCAGAAGTTATACTATAGTATCTCAGCCTATGTAGAGTCTTGTAAGCATCAAAAAGTCCAAGATCAGTCAAACAATGGGAAACTTGTATCACTTTTGACATACAAGTCAATCCAAGCAAGAATTGACAACCTCAACAGTCAATGACTTCATTAGAAAAATCAATCAATGACATCTCTTCATAACATGAAAAACCAAAACAGTCATATTAACTTATGATTAAGTTCAAAAGTTAATGCAGGTAAGTGCATTGGTTAATGCAGGTGAAGGTAACCCATGCTTATAACCAATGCGGGTAGCTTTTTATTTCCCTGTGAAACTAATGCGGACAAAGAGTGTAGTCTACCGCATTAGTGTGTTACAAGTATACATGAAAATTTGAAGTGTTAAAACCTATGCAGAACAAAAAAATGTCCAACTGCATTTGTCAATGCGCATAACATTTTAAGTGTCATTTTTCAATATGGATGAAATTTACACTTCCGCATTGGTTTTACTCATCCGCATTTGTGGATGTGTATCTTCAGTTTTCATATATTTTCAAACAAAAATAAATAAGTGCTTAATCTCTTCTGTGACAATGAATGATGATCAAGTAAATGTGGATTTTATTCTACCGCATTTGCGACAGTGAGCAAATGCTAGCAAAGTTTGATCAACCGCATTTGCTACAGTGAGCAATGCTGAACAAGTTGTGTCAACCGCATTTATTACAGTGCACAAATGCTGATGAACTTCGTTCTTCCGCATTTGCCACAGTGCACAAATGCGGATAGAAGAAAACAGAAGTAACAAAACTTCCGTATTTGCTACAGTGTAAATGCAAATGCCTAAAATCACAAGTTAAACACTTCCGCATTTACGACAGTAAACACATGCGGATAGCAAAATACTTAAAATTTTCACTTCCACATTTACAACAGTAAACAAATGCGGATAACCTAAATACTTAAAATTTCAACTTCCGCAATTGCTACATTGATTTAAAATTTTGAACACATTTGTTCTGAGACTTGTAAAATTTTGTAAAAGCCGTTTTTTGACTATTTAAAGCAAGTTCAAAAGGTCATTAAATACTTTCCAAATTTGAGTGACTCTATAGTGTGACGAGAGAAAACATTGTTCTTCTTCATCAATCATCTTCTTCTTTAATAATCAAAGATTCAAATTCATTTCACCCAATCTGTTCTCATATTAGATACAACAAAACTTCATTATCAAACAAAAGGTGAAAATTTTACATTGTGTTAACCTAATATGTTGAACATTTGAACTGATAATCAACTTAGAACCTAGGATAATAAAGAAAACCCAAAATCAGATTTATTCCATAAAAAGATGAACATTTTCGACTTCAATGAACATGCAAACTTTGTGAAATACGGTTCAATCTAAAATCTCAAAGTTATGTTCATCGCATGAATAGAGCATCATGAAACTGAAAATGCTGAAATCAAAAATTGAAGTAATATCCAATTAATAGTCAAAAACATCAAAAAATTGATCTTCAAACATGATAAATCAAATGACAATGAGTATTCATGACAATATCTCAATCTGAAATAATTCCTATGGAATAGTACCCTCAAATGTTCATATTTGACCCTTAAAAGTCAAAAGGATGAATGCTGCTTAAAGTAGTACATATATTATCATTAATCTAACTCATATGCCTCTAATGCAGGGTACATGGTTGATCTCTCGTGGAGCAAGCTCCACAATGTCAGTGGTTTTCTAGACCCTAATTTACTTGAGGTAGAGGGGCTCACAGACATGATCAGATTCATCTCCATAACTAGAGTGGCTCATGCTATCACTGTCAGACCTATAATATATGAGAGACTCATAAGGTCATTTTGGAACTCTGCTGAAGTGATAGAGGATGATGGTGTTAGGTCTTTATCTGGAAGGATTGATGATGAGCATACACTGATCATAACTGAAGAATCTGTGAGAAGGTGTCTGTAGTTTAGTGATGATGCAGATGCACCATTTGAGCTAGAAGATGATGATATCACTACTTTCTTTGCATAAATTGGATATGAAGAGGGTTTTGAATCATAACAGATTGTGAAGGGGTTAGTAGACTTGCCTTGGAGGTTTCTAATCCATATCTATCAGCACTATTTGTCCAAAAGGAAAACAGGATGGAATGATATCCCAATTATCACTTCATCACAAATTTGTGCTTTATGCACAAATAGCCATTCAATATGTCAGCGTCTTCAATGGCCTAGTATCCAACATACAAGAAGGAAGGAGATACAAATTCTTGATCTACCCAAGATTCATCCAATGTCTCATAAATGAAGCATTCCCCAATCTAGCTATTGAAGGACCAGTTCTAGATATTCCACACTATGATGCTAAGTCATACAAGTACATTAAGAAGAGGGATCCTATAAATTTTTATAGTGGAGCTCACTCTCCTCTTCTACCTTTGATGCTTCAACAGATTAATCCTAATGAACAAGGTGAAGAACAGCATTCTCTTGCTATTGAGCTTATTGAAGAACAAGCTGCTGATCAGCAAGTTTAAGGCATTAATACGCAAAGGTTAGTGTCACCCCAGGATGGTGTTGGGGTGATTCTCACACTGAACCTGAATTTCATGATTTTACATCTCCATTTGTACCTCTACCAATCCCATCTCCATAAGAACCCCACAGCAAACACCTCACAACTCACAAAACCAATCTCCACAAACACACACATTACTTCTCAACATCTATCTCCTATTCATCATTCACCTATCCAATTAGCCCATCCACCCCCAATTCCCATAGAACCTATTGAGTTTGGTGACTCTGCCAGCTCTTAAGAAAAATCCAAATCATATTCTTATAAGGATGATAACCCCATCAAAATGCATGTCAAGAAAGTTGTCTCTAAAGCTGCTCCTTCTGAGAGTTATGCTGAATCTGGTGTCAACAAACCAGATGAGAAAGATGAGATGATCTTTGAACTTCTACAGAAAGTAGCAAAGATGGAAAGACTACTAAACAGGAGATCAAGCATCATTCAAGACCGATTGATGGAACTTGATGAGAAGGAAGCTGAGCTAAAGTCTTTGAAAGAAAAATTTGATGCTAAGAAGAGAGAAAAGGATAAAGAGATTGAGAAGTTAACAGTTGCTTTTAATCATTGAAGAGAAGAAATTAGTGGCCATGTTGACACTCTTGCTATTAAGACCATTGCCATGGAAGAACAAGAGGAAACAATTAAAGAACAAGTAGAGATTATCACCAATTTGCAAAATCAAATTGAAAGTCAAAACAAAAGAATTTATGAGCTTGAGATGCTGATTGATATTAAGAGAAGAGCTGAGGCTGAAACAAGTGAAAGAGATGAGGAAAGACTTAGAGCTGATGAGATACAATCTTCTTCTGAAAGTGATGAAAAAGAAGAAGATACAAGTAAGTCAAAGAATGAAGAGTCAAGCCTAGAGATGGTGGTATATTCTGAAAAATCAGCTGCTACACACGCTGAAGAGGATGAATTTAAAGAACTGATCAATGCACTAGACTGGTTCACATCAGAAGAGTTCACTATTGATTATGAGTTCTGGGATTTTGTAGCTAATCAAAGGACTTACACTGAACCCATTGTGATTATCCCTGAATCCCCTGTCCTTCTGGAGAAGGAGTTGAGCTTGCAAATAATACCAGCTGTGTCTCTTTCTAATGAGCAAAATGAATTGATCAGAAAACTATGTGAAGAACAAAGAGAAAAGGAAGATAAAGCTATTGCTGCCCATGATCAAGTACAATCAGAGGTTAGAAAAGTGCCTCAAAGATCTGAAATGACTGAAACCTCTTCTGGTCCTTCACTTCAAATCTATACCAGAAAGAGAAAGTATGTATCTGAGAAGGCAAGGGCAAAAGACCCATAGTGGAAGAAGGGAATGTGAAGAAAATTAAATAACATGATCCAAGAAGCTTGGCAGCTATAGCAGAATTCTTAGAAGAACACGAGCAAACAGAAGCTCAATTAAAGAAGCAGGCTATTCTTGTTGATCTAGAAGAAGGTGAAATTGAAGGAGGCTATGTGGTTGATGAGCCAATAGCAGTTGATAGCCCTGAGAAAGAGGAAAGGTTAGTAGAAAAAATGGTGAAAAAGGCTCAAAATGATGATTTAATGGTTGATGCTATATATCTAATTAATCATGGATATGATCCTGATGAAGTATTTGGCAAGACTTATGAGGGGATGAAGGCAGAAAGGGAAAGATTGGACAAACTGCTAGATCCTACCATTGAAACTGACTATGAAAAGACCATCTCACCCAAAGCTGACAAACCAAAACTATCTGCCATGAAGAAGCAAACTTCAACTTCTCAACCTTTGTTTCTTTATCCCTATACAATGTCTAATAGGGAAATGAAGGGTTACTTATCAAGTCAAGGTTTCACCAAGAGGAAACTTGGTAACATGAAAATCAATCCCCGAGGGCTGCTGTCCTTAGGTTGATTACTGAGAAGAAGGAGAGACTTAAAACTCTGGAAGATGAGATACTAGCAAAATGCCAAGATCCAGAGTGTATGCTCAAGACATGTCACTCACTTTTAGAGATCAAGACTCTCTAGCACCCGTGCTTCATAGATATCTTGAGTGGTTTGCTGAGCCTTCATAACTGAAGCTTCAAGAAGGCCTCACCACTGCAGAGATGATAAGGGGTGTGTCTACTCCAAAGGCAAAACAAATCAGAAAATCATTGCCTTGAAGTACAACAATGATTGGAACATGTTCATGGTAAAGAGGATCTCTGGGTTGGTACGATTCTTTACAGAGTACTCTGCTCTAGTAAATGCCCTAGAGATCCATGACCTAAAAGAACTAGCGCAATTAGAACTAATCAATCACACAGCTATGTTTAGAGGCTATGAGTTTGAAGATATACTTAAAATGTTCAAGAGAACCGAAAACTTCAAGTCTTTGAAAGCCATATGTATGAGGAAAGACAAATCATTCAAAACCCTCTAGAGAAGACACAAACAAAACCAGCTAAAAAGGTAGTGTTTCCATAACTGAAAGTGAAACCTACAGACGCACTAAAAAGAAAAAGGGTGGCTGGCACTCATTCCTCAATACCAATCTCCAACGTTTACTATGATGAGAAGACTTATGAGTTGGTGATTAAGAGGAAATGGGGTGGAAAAGAAGGTTCAGAAATCAGATTGTTTAGTGCTTATGAAGTAAGACTATTAGATATATCTTACATACACTATATCTTTACCAGGCACTTCAGAGAAATCTCCAACAAACTTGGTGAAGAAGATATGCACTTCTTTCTAAAGTGAATCAAGATACCAAAGATGGCATATGACCAGATCAGTGCCAAGAGGGATAAAAGAAAGAAGAAAAAGACACCTTTGCAATTGGGCAACATTGTAAAACTGGAAGTTGATGTAGATGGTGCTTTGTTGATTCACAGGGATGAGTGTCTACAGTATCAATTTGGGAATGGCTTTCACTCAAGAAACTACCATTAGAAGCCATCCATGCAATAAGTCAAATGAAGATACATGTGCTTAACAGAGAAAAGATGTATGATGCTAAAGACTTTGTCAACATGATAAAGGCTATACTCGACCCATCACAAACTGAACCTCTGATGCCACAACAAGACCCAGCAGAATCCTCACAACCTCAATCACCTCCCAAACATTGAAGAACATAGGCTGTATATCCTTAGGGGGAGTATTGTTGCACCCTGAAAGGATCATACATGTCAATTCAATGGGTGAGTTGATGGTTGTTCTGCTGGATTCCCACAAGTGCAAGAACTAATGCAGATGAAGATCCTGCAGAAGTAGAAGAACTATTGGCTTACCACATTTGTCAATGCAGAAGGAAAAGAACAAATGCTGACAAGTATTTGTTCTTCCGCATTAACAAATGCGGAAGACCAAAAAGTAATGCAGACAAGATATTGTTCATTCACATTTGCCAATGTGGATGACCGGACAAGAATGCACACAAGTATTTGTTCATCTGCATTACCCAATGCGGATGACCAACATACTATTGCGGATTATCAAGTGAAGAAATGCTAATCAAGTCAATCTCATCCGCATTTGCCAATGCGGAGGACAAGCAGAGATGCAGATCAAGACTTAGACTAGTTCTGATATACAGGTCAGGGATAGTTTAGTCATTTTGTAAAAAGGCATCTTGTCTGCCTATAAATAGAATAGAAAACCTCATACATGAGGTGATAGAAAATAGACAATTTAGAATTTTTTGTATTCTCTAGGTGCATTATTACTTTTCTTGCTAAACCCTAGCAGTCATTGTAATCAATCACCCTTATTAATATATACAAAGCATTTATGAGTATTTCTTCTGCATTGAATGTTTCTTGATTGTATGATTTCACCATTCAATCATTAACTCAATCATTATATTCGATCCTAAGTGAGAATCTTAATCTTACCACCCAGTCAAATCACTAGCCAGTCAAAACACCCTGCCCATCCTACCTATCCAACCTGAACCATTATCACAATCTCAAATAGCTAGTCAAAACACTAAGCCAATCTCTCCAATTCTCCCTCAATCTCCTAGTCATCAACAACATGAACCTTCCCAACCTTAATCACCTGAGAGTGTGCATACAGAGCCTGTCGTTGCTACTTAGTCTCAAAACTCAGTTCACACCGGTGAGATCACAAACTCACTAAAACCAGCTTCATCCAATCAAACTGAACCTGTTTCACCAACCATCGATCTTCAGCAACAACTACAACAACAACATCAAGAGAAGGAAGATCAAGCAGTTAAGCCCTGCTCAAGTTTAGCAACTGTAGCACCTACTGAAGTTTCTGATGATGAGATTGTTGATCAACATCAAGAAGATGTAGAAGAAGCAAATTATGTTGATGTTGTTGTGTAATGCCAGAATAAAGTCTAAGTGAGCCAAATAATAATAGTGGGCTTAAATAAGATTATTTAATGTAAATAAGATGGATATGGGTTATAGACCAAGCTAACTTTTTGGGTTATGTGTCCGGTGAGTTTAAGGTCCCGGGTACGCCCGGTATATATAAACAGATTAGCTTGAGCAACTCTCATTTGCAACTGAACACCTCATTTCTAGAGAAAAGTGTAGAGAGAGAAAGTGGAGAGAATTGAAGATTCAAGGCTCGTTTGATCACAGGATTGAAGATTGGTGTTCGTGGGCATCCAAACAATAAGAAAACACTAAGAATCTAGGTAAGAAACATCATTTAATCATTCCTTTTGATGTAAACCTAGATTCTAGGGCTTGGGGTTTTTGAAAATGGTAAAGAATCGCCCAAAACTCACGTTATTGTGTAAGAAAGCATGTAAGAAGCTTAGATATAGCTTATTGGGTGATAAACCAAGGTTTTGGATGTAAACGATTGAACTTTTGGGTAAATATGGGTTGGTTCATAATTTTCAGCTCGTTATGCGAAATTAAGGGTTCACCCGGCTAAATTATGTAGTCATCCAACGAAACTATGAAGACTTCCTTCAAAACTATAGTTTCGTAGGTAGTTTCGCAGACATAGTTATCCAATGAAAGTTAAGGTGAAACTGGCAGTGAAACTAGTAGCGAAGATGCCAGCGAAACTGCCAGCGAAGGTGGCAGCGAAACTGCCAGCGAAGGTGGCAGCGAAACTGTTGGCAAAACTAGCAGTGAAACTGTTGATCTTGCAGCAAAATTAGTAGTGAAATTAGGTAGAAAATAACTCCTTTGAGTGTTAACTTATATGCAGCCTGTGTAGTGCGACCCTTGTTTTGAAAGCTTGATTGAGAAGCTACACATTGAGTCCAGGTGAGTTCTAGATCCCCTGTTTTAAAGGTTTTAAACTTGTTTGGGGCTGGAAATGCATACTAAATATATGTTGTAAAGGACCAAGATTTTAAGAGGTTTTAACAGGAAGATCGATTTTTCTATGACAAAATGTGATATACAAAACTGTAAAGATAAACTGCACAGCACGACCCTAGCCAGGGGCGTTGCCCCCTCACTAGAGATTGTTGCCCCTAGGACCCCACTAGGGGCTGCTGCCCCTAGGACCCCACTAGGGGCTGCTGCCCCTAGGACCCCACTAGGGGCTGCTGCCGCTAGGACCCCGCTGTTAGGGGCTGCCACCCCCGAACCCCTGCTATCTTGTGGAGGATCAATTATGTTCTATGATGACTTGTACTTGCTGTGCATGTGTATGTGTTTGTGAATGGATGATGCATGATGTTTGTGATGATATGTGATGGGGTATGTGATGTTTATATGATGCTATGTATGAAGGTGTTATGTTGATCTTACGTTCCTATTATGTAGTATTCCATGACTTTCGTGTTATGAGTATGAAATGAATGAAAAGTATTATGTAACGTAAAGGAGAAGTTAATGATAATGATAAGATGAACGTAACAAAAGAATGAATGCATGCTTTAATGCATGAACAAATTTAAGAAAGTCTTGCAAGAAATGTATGGAGTTTCAAACCCAATGAAGGGTGTTAGCTCAACTGTGTACGGGTTAGCTACCCCAGAAGGATGCACACTGTGGTCGAATCTTTGTGATTGACCATATGTATAGGACCCTTGTCACTTGCCCTAGGTACTAGAGTCAGCTTCGTGCATAATGTTCGGGGTATATCTCAGGCCCAATAACCAACTTCGTGCATAATGTTCGAGGTATAGCACATGGCATTGGTCCGGAATGTAAGTATAAAAGATGATGAATGTACGAAAGATAAGTAAGGAAGATTATGAATGAAAGCGAATGATAATGATGATGTACATTGCATGAAAGATAATGAATAAAGGTGGAACATAATAATATATTATCTATGTGTATGTGTGATGTATGATCACGTATAGAAGTAAAGAACGGTTATTAATGAAAGAAAAGAATTTTATTTTACAAAACTAGAACTCACTCAGCAACACTGACTTTTATATATTTTCTTGTTAGCAGGTAATTGTTGCTAAAGATGGCATGGGGCAGCTACTCGGCATTTTTGGCATGGCATCCATTTGTATAACTATGACGTTTTTGTGATGTAATGCAAACGATAATATTTTGTAACTATTAACAATGATGTATTATTTTGCAAAGTAGTCATTAATATATGAAATGGTTTTAAGTTATTCCACTACGATGTTTTTCATAGATGTAAATGTATATTTTATGTTTTATGAGCAATGATTATCCAACTGTGAGCGTCCCGGGAATCAAGGCCTTACATGTTGCCTATCATGAAGATGATCTCAGTGATAAGGACATCCCTGTAAGCAAAAGTTATTTGCTGGCTGAATATAACAATCTGGTTATCAAATCAAACAAAAGAAAGCAAAGAATACAAGAGTTAAAGGGTGTGATAAAAGAAAAAGATGTTCGGTTCATGAAACAAGAATCAAGACTAAAAAAATTAAGAGAAGATGCACAATGCAACAATGAAGTAATTGATGCACTACTTCAACATGGAGAAGAACTTCAAGAGTTAGTAAAGCATGAGAAGTCTAAAAGGAGAAGCTAACATTGAAAATTAATCATGTAACCAACTCTCTCTCTTCTCAATCTGCTTTGTTAAAAAGGAAAGAAGAAGAGATTGTTGAGCTAAAGATGAAAATCTATGCCCTTGAATTAAATGTTGCTCCATCAACAAAACTATCAAAAGAATCTTCTAAGACTTCTAAGACTTCTAAGTATCTTATTCTATACACCAGTAACAGGATGTACTTAGGTACTACTCAGAAAATGGTGATCAATGTTGAAGATTCTCCTAAAAGATCAAGGCCTGCATCTTTTGAGCACACTCCTTCAGTGGATGTTTCCACTTTAAAGCATGTATCTCATGTTGAAACTAATAGTGATGTTGAATGGAATGAGCATACTAAAGAAGAACCTCACAAAGAACAAGAAGAATCAAAGGCTAATGATCTACTGACAACAAAAGACATATTGGAAGAGAGGCCTGAGTCAACTATGTTTATGACCCTTATCAACCATGGGTTTCCATATGACATGGTTGAGAGGATGAATTTGACCGAAATGAAGGATCTATTCAAAGAATTTGAGCTTTCTAGATTCATGATCCCTAATTGTGACTATGAAGCATTCACAACATTCCAATCAATTTAGAAAATCAAGTAAGACTTGGGTCACTATGATACAACAAAGTTTAGCAAATACAATATGACCTGTTGGGTACAAGGTCACAACTACAAAGTGCATGAGCTTAAGGGAAGAACAGTTGGTGAGCTAAGGAGGATGATGGAGCATGTAATGGTTATTGAGCTGGAAACTAGAGTGAGATTTAGGACTAAAGCTCCAAAGTCTGTTGTTGAGCAACAAAACAAAACCTTCGCTGAACCGGTATAGTTGAAAGTAAAGACCAGTACAAAGGGAAAGAAAAACAGATCAGAAAGCCACGAGCAGTTATACCTGGCAAAGTGTAATCATTGGGTACAATAGTCAGAGAGACTACAGAACAAAATCTACCTTGATAGAGCTATTTGATCACATAACAAGTCCCAACTCTGTGGAAGACAACATGAATATGGCCAGGAAGTATGATCAAGAGTGGGATTGTGCAATTATAAAGAGAACATCTGGAAGGATTCAACACTTCCATGATGTAGTATCAGTATTGTGCCTACCTGAAAGTGACCTTAAAGATCTGCAAAGGTTAATCATCTCTAGTTACCCAATTCACCCAAGAGGAAGAGGCTTATCTGTATTGGTGGGAAAGTTAAAGACTAAATTCAGAGATGATGTGTTGAAAGAAGCTAAGAGAGAGGATAATGAGCACAAAACAAGAATGGAAAGGATGAAAAGTTCAAAATCCAACTCCTCTACATTGGTAGATGATAAGCTTTTAAAGAGGGTTGGATACCAAAATAGGAATGCAACAGCTGTTAAAAGCTTTGATGAAAATCAATATACATATCCCATAACAGAATGGGGATATGTTGAGAAGACCAAAGAATTTGTGTTGTTGAGGAATGTTGAAGGAAAGAAAGCTGAAAGATAAGAGTCTTTGATCCTGTGGAGATCAAGCTGCTCCACCCTAACTACACTTCATACTTACATGACAAATTCTTTCCAAAGCTGACTGAAAAAAGAGCTCAGAATGATCTATGCCTATATGTTCACATGATTCAAGAGGTTGATAAACTACATGCAAAACCATACAAGAAAAGAAGATATGATGCTGGACTGTTGAAAGGAGCTAACATTAAAGAAGTATCAGAACTAAGAATCACAGAAGAAGATGAGCTTGAAATATTGCACAATCAAAGTGTTATGGAAACTCTAACAACTAAAGAAGACATTTTGGGATTAAGTCTTGATACACTACAAAAGATATGAAGAATGGAGATCAAGTACAAATATGATGATCAAAAGGATGCAATATATATTTCAACAAGAAGATGGTGTCAAGAATGAAGGAGCTTTCAGTTTTGAAGAGCTGATTACAAGTGTCTAAGCCTAAGGGGGAGTATTGTTAGATCTAGGAACAATAGATCTAGATTATTTTGTATAGGCTTAGAACTTTAATCAATACTTGTAATGAATAAATGTAATTCGTTGTTTTAATGTATGCATTATGTATATATGTTAACCCATATGTGTGTTGATTTATGTGTATAATGGCATGTAAAACATTATACTTGGTCAATTTGTGAAATTGACTAAGTGTAAGAAACATCTACGGATGAACATTTTTGTTCTTCCGTAGATAAGTTTCTTACAAGACAACCATCCAAAGATTGTCTGCGGATGAACAACTTGTTCTAGATTTCAAGTGAAGAATTCAAGTAGAGTTCAAGTGAATACTCATATGGAAGAGCAAACTCTTGTGGATGAACAAGCACCTATGGAAGACAATCCAGCTGCGGAGTCCAAACTCTTGTATTTAAATAATACAAGTGTTACAAGTTAACAAGTCAAGAAGACAATTTCGAATCCCAAGAGATCTGGTGTTTCCTTAACATAATCATAATTGTCTATAAATATGAGTCCTAGCTTTCACATCAAGGACCGACGAGCAACCAGACGGCAAACACAAAACATCACACCGATTCACCCAATCAATCAAACACAAACCCTAGCAGCCGTCATATCAATACGTCACCAACATTAACATGTTCAAAGCAGTTATTGTTTATAGCATTCATTATTTATTCATTGCAATCATTAATCAGTTTTAATGAAATACTTTTGAATCAAATCTTGTTTGTTTATTTATTGTGTTGATATCATTGTGTTCGTCATAATTAACATTTATACAGTTTGATATTCATTTATAAAACAATTATACAACAGTTAATGATCATTCCGTAACCATTAACTTGATTCCATTCTAACACTGATAATTCTTGATTGTGATCCATGGATTCATAATAAGTCTTAACAAAAATGAAACATAACATAAGTTCAAATTTCCAAGATTCCAAGAGATGTCTTTTATTTCCTAGGTCCAACCCTAGATGTAAGCATACTTCAATATTAATCAACCTTGGGTATTTCCTAAAACATGTTAGAAATAAAGTCAACTTTTAAAAGTTGGTGAATTTCCATGAGTTTAACAATATATATAAGTTTAAAAGTAGCAATTCAAGTCACTGGTTACGAATAATGCAAGTTTATAGATAACATGAGGTTACAATCAAACCTTAACAAATATATCAATTACAAGTTATAACGATTAGCTAAGTGTACTTGGTTCCCATGATGAACAAGTCATATGTCATCAGGAGTCGGCAATAACCTTGGCTTTAGCACCAAGTAGGCATGTCAGGCCCATAGATCTATGATCTCGCTAGGCTAACAATAGTTAATGATTGTCAACACATAATGTCTATCATATAAGTCCCATAATATTACAAATAACCATGACAAGATTAAAGATGATTGCTTGTGCATTTACAAGTGCAAGTTTATACGTTAACATGTTTCACCCAAAATGTGTGAAATAAGGTAAAGAGGGGCATGAAAACTCACATGGTATATATAAAATGATCTTATGAGTAATAACAAGAAATTAAGTGGTGCTCTATCGATTCCTTTTTATAGGATACCTAAATGTATAAGTTCCAAGATTAAGTTAAAAGATAAGATTAACCATCATACAAGAACTAGGCTTTCACTAGGGATTTGGGGCTTTGATAAACAAAAGAATTAAAATTTATTAATGGATCACTTATATTTTAACTCAATGAAACGTATTATACCATTTAGGTAATTTAATGGCATTAAATCATTTATAATAATTGATAAAGTTAAATATAAAGTGTAAGTAATTTCTATATCTATTTAAAATAAACTTGATTAAACAATAATTAAAAGTAACGTATTGACCAATCATAATTAATTTAAACTATTATTTAAAATCGATTTTATAAGTACCCTAAAAATGAATTTTGTTATATTATTTTATGTATATTTAATTTAGAAAAATTGCAAAAAATACTTTGGTGTCTTAAAAATAATATTAGTTATCAAAAATGATTTTTTAAATATTTATAAATTTTCTGTGATTTAATTATTTAAAGAAAAGCAATAAAAATGGTTGAGGGTGCCCGGGTTCGAACCCGGGACCTCAAGGATTGCTGCATATGTTGTTAACCAGTAGGCAACAGCGCCTAAGCCTGCTAGGATGTGGGTTTAAATTATTAAACACACAATCCAATGAATTCCCCGCAAACCATATGAACCCTAGTCTGATTTTGCCAAAATTAAAGCACCAATCGATCGTGTTAATCAAATTAACCATGGGGCTTTTGATCTCTACTCAAAACTGAATGTATACATGTATTCAGTTATCGACGGTGAAAGAATGAGAGCAATGTCGCGACAGGGGCGAAGATCAAATGTGTGTGTGTGTGTTTTGAGTGAAATTGAGGTTGTAGAGAGTGAAAAGGATTCGTTTAAAGTGGTGATTAGCACAGGTGATATGACTTCCTTTTGATCAATCCAACACCCAACAAACTCAAATTTAGTCGCGGTTGTTTTGATTCCAATACCCTTGATAAATGGTTGTTTCAAACGTAATTAAATGCACCATTGAATTCTAAATGTTTAGATGTTCGTTCATGTTCAATTAATTCGATTATTAACTGGTTTTGATTGGCGAACAGTTCATGAGTGAGGTGATAAGTTAATCGGGTTAGAATCATCTAATAACCGATGTTAAAACTCAATTAATATCCTTCAAATGGGTTCGAATGAAGTCTACGAAACGATTGTAAACGATTTTTGCGTTGAAATCCGAAGAGCTTTGTGGTTTTGAGGCCTGGCCGGAGCCGACAGAAGGATGGTCGGACCGTGGCCGAAAATACGGGAGAGAAATTGGGAAAAGTTTGGGTTTTTTTAAAAGTTAGACTTTTAGTCCCTGTAGTTTCTTAGTTTTATTATTTTATGTAAAAACTTTATTTTAACTTTCCAAATTGTCATAAAGGCCCTCTAACTTAATTAAACTTTAATTTTTAACAATTTCACTAACTCATTAGTTGTTTAATTTTATTACCATCTTTATTATTATTATTATTATTATTATATTATTATTATTATTATTGTTGTTGTTGTTGTTATTGTTGTTTTATTTTTATTATTATGAAAACTCATAAATAATAAACAAGAGTTGTAATTATTATTATTATTATTATATTATTATTATTATTATTATTATTATTATTATTATAAATTAAGTTATTAACTTATAAATTAACCAAGAAACACGCATAAACAACCCATATAGTTTCATTAATGACAAAAAGGACCTTACAAGAACATAACGACATTAACTTTTTATTTAAAAAAATATGAAAGGTTACAATCGCCTTTGACTCATATTCAAATCTTTCTACTCGAATAAGTACTTCAAGCTATTGTGGTCCATGTAGATGGTGCACTTCTTCCCATACAGGTAGTGCCTCCAAATCTTTAATGCAAAGACCATAGTTGCTAGCTCCAAATCATGAGTTGAATTATTAACCTCATGAACCTTCAGCTATCGAGATGCATAGGTTATAACCTTTCCTCGCTGCATTGTAAGGCCCCATTCCCGGGACGCTCACAGTTGGTCAATCATCGCACATAAAACATATGATATACATTAACTTTACTAAAATATTGCAACGGAATCCTTGTAAACAACTCACTTCATATATATAAATAATTGCTTTTGAAAAATAATACAACATTTATAATCATTACAAAATATTGTTTGTTCACATTATAATGAAAAAACATCATCGCAACATAAAATGGATGCCATCCAAAATAAGCCAAGTAGCCACCCCGTGTCATCCTCAGGAACATCTACTTGTCAACCGGAAACATATAAAGTCAGCGTTGCTGAGTGAGTTTTAGTTTTACAAAAACATTATATTACCTTTCCTTTGTAAAACATTTTCTTTACTATCGCACATGATCACATATCATACATACATCAAGGTAATAATTATTATCTTCCATCATCGTTCGTTTAGCACTTATCACATGTTTCATGCTTATCGCACTTTTCGTACATTTATTATATTTTCACTTCTATCTAGGTCTCGTCGAATTCTTAACCCCCCCCTTCTTGAGCATAAAGCCATATCATCTAAGGTTAAGCAACAAGGACCCATATCACACATATCGCACGTATAGAGTAGTCACATAGACTAACTCCCCTGTGTGTGAACCCTTAGAGTTAGCAAGATCGCACGCTATAAGCACACAATTTGCTAACAACTCTTAATGAGTTGTGAACCTCCTTTCATTTGCATGGAAGACTTATCATTCACTCATTATGCTCCACTTTCATTATCTTAAATCTTTTGCTTCGTTAAGATAATACTTTACATTCATTTATCACAATCACACCACGTAAAGCTATTGGATCTTGTATGCCCAAGACACATACAAGATTGATGTGGTTAGTACGTTATGATCCAAGTCAGGTCATACCCAATAACAAGCCAAACAAACACCAATAAATATTTATTTGTTGATGAGATCATACAAATAAATATTGACACCAATTTAGAAAATGGGTTTTCTAAAACGTTGCTTTTGTGATAGAACAATATTATATGGATAATTTGTTCATGAGAAATTATTTGTTTAAAGTTGGTTAAATAATAACAAATAAAAGTGTGCTAATGTTATATAATTTTAATAAGTTTTAATTTTATAAACTAAGGATTTAAAAGAGTGTAACTTTATAAAAGTTTCAAAATGGGGGGAACCCATTTTGAATCAAGTTTCGGCCGCCCCATGTGGGGGTTTGAGGAGTTTTTTAGTCTTGGTTTCTACAAGACTTTCTCCATTCTTGCACTATTCAATCAACACACACACTCTATCTTACACATGCAAGCAAGAACTCTCTCAAAACAAAGCTGAAAATTTCGGATTAAAGGCACAAACAGGCTGAAAATTTCGGATTTTTGAAGGTGCATAGGTAGAGAGTTTTGGTGTTGAGCTCCCTAACTAGCTTGGTGTTTGGAAGAGCTTGTGGGTATACAAACTTGAGTATTTCTATCTTGGGGGCTGGACATTCAAGAACATCATCATCTTTATCTCATCCATCTACAACATCTTGTGCTTGAAACGTTGTTACAATGAACATCCTATGGTTGTTATTTTGGTTTTGATAGCATTCTATTTCACATATATATATATGATCCATGTTCTTGGGTTTTATTTATGGTTTAAAACGGTACAAATTTCAGATTGCTAACCTCACTTTAAAACCTTATTTCCGCTGTGTTTTTATAGTTTAAATGGTTAAACTAGCTTTGATTTACATGTTACAAAACCCAACAAAAGCCACGTCATAATACGTAATAAAGAACATAAGGAAACATAACATATATAAGCATAACATCATCATACATGACATATCACACATCATCCATCATCATAAATCATCTTACATCACCTCCGGGGACATCCCAAGTCAAGCCTACACTTTCCTTTTTCCAAAAATTAGAAAAATATTCTAAGTCTTAGGCGCATGGGCAGTATGCAGGCGCATGGCTTATTGGGCGCATGGGGAACACTTAGGCGCATGGAAGGGTTCTAGATGAATGGGCACTATTTGGGCGCATGACACAACACATAGCCATTCTGGGCAATTCTAGGATCCTGGGCACTATGCAGGTGCATGAGTGCCTAGGCGCATGGCCAATTTTGGGCGCATGGAACACTTAGTAAATTTTATCCTATTCTTATATGCATGGGAACTATTTGGGCGTATGGGTTTTTAGGCACATGGGACTACACTTAGGTAAATTCAACCGTTAGGCGCATCGGCCAATCCAAGCGCATGCGCAACTAACTCACACTATTATCATCATAATTCCGTCGAAATTCAACATACATCATGTTCCAAGCCTAATTCTAGCATTCTAAGCATCATAACATGAACGTAACACAATCATAACAACACAATCACCCATAATCAAAACCTACCCACATTCACACATACACATACTTACGGATACAAAACCCATTTTACAAAACATACATACATGTATTTCCAACCCCCAATTTAGTTAAAACATGTAAGAAGGGGGCTCTAGAACTCACCTTAGCAGCCTTTGAGTATGACTTCCTTCAAACCGGTCTGCACTATGAGTTCAACTGCCTAGAAACCCACCATAAACCACACCCAAACACACATAAGCACATAACCGAGGCATAGGTCAGCCAAGAACATTCAAAAACACTAAATTCTTACCTTGAATTTAGTTTCCTTATTCTTCTTCTCCAAAACTTCGAACTCTACTCTTTCTCTCTCTCAAAAACTGAATGGAAAGTTGATGTGTAGATAAAGTGGGTGGCCATGCCCACTTTTGTACCAGCTTTTATACTTTTTGTCCATTTGACAATTTTAACCCCTTAACTTGGGTTAAATTGTGTTTTCTTTCTTTCTCTACGCTTTTATTCTTTATTTCTCATCTTTAAAAATACCTGGGTGTTACATGCATCAACATGCAACCCAACCCCGAGTAAGAAGCATCTGAATAGACCACCAAATCTTTGCTTCCTCTGGGTAATGACAAGACAGGAGCGTGAGTCAACCTCACCTTTAGCTCCTTAAATGCCCTCTCCTGCTCTTGACCCCATACGTGAACCATAGGGTATCTTGTATTTGAAAGCATGCAAATATAAGGTACATAGAGTTTTCTAAACTATGATTATGAAAACATAAAATTTCTTTACCGTCCTTTTGCACAATACTTGATTCACTTGGAAACTCTTAATGGGATAAAGGTCACCTAACCATTTTGAGGAAACTTGTGATTTGAGGTGGGGATACATATTTGTGGGATAAAGGTCACCTAACCACTTATGTTGGAAAACTCACATGTGTGTGCAAGTAGGGTAACTTGATTTGCAAACCATGTTAAATGGATCACCTACAATATGGTTTACAAAGGTGTTGATGGGATAAACATTCCAACTACACATATGATGTTTTAAAGTCGATCCCATACCTCTAGAAGTTGCAAAGGGTTGCAATTGTCAAAACGTTAACTACCTTGTTAATTTAAATAATAGGATAAAGGTCACCTAACCACTATTTAAATGTAACGTTGTATTCTAGAATTTTAAAATTGTGTAAGACACTTAAAAGGGGGCTTTAATTATTAAAATATGACAATATCTAAAATACTAAAATTGAACTTTCTTAAATTTTGTAGATGGCCACCAACAACAATTAAAATAATGAAATCCCATCCGCTCACTCACTATCATTAAGGACCATTCTCCAAAAGGAGCGTCTAAACCAAAATAACTTTATTGATTGATTTCAAAACTTGAGAATTGTTCTCAAGTAAGAGAAACGATCGTATATTTTAAACGAACCGATTCCTGATCAACCTAATCAGGTGGATGAGGAGGCCTACAATAATTGGGTGAAATGCACTAAGGACTCGATCCAAGTGTCTTGCCTCATGTTGGCAAGTATGACTCCGGATCTCCAAATGGAGTATGAATATCATGGAGCATACGACATGATAACCCAGTTGAAGGAAATGTTCCAACAACAAGCAAGGGTAGAGTGCTTCGAAATGGTTCGAGCACTCCATGCGTATCGTATGGATGACACCCAATCTGTTTCATCTTATGTACTTAAGATGAAAAGCCACATCGACCGCCTCGAAAGGCTGAATTGTCCCGTCTCGAAAAAGTTGGCTACGGATTTGATCCTCAACTCTTTTTCAAAAAGGTTTGAAAACTTTGTCATGAATTATAACATGAACGGTGGGACAAGAACATAAGTGAGCTTCTCTCTATGCTTGAAACTACCGAGACGGCCATGGGTAAAAGGGTTTTACCTGTTCTCACCATCAATGAAGGTGGGAACAAGAAAAGGCCTCACCCCGCAGCAAGGCAAATGTTGCCAAGGGTAAGGGGCACGTTAGGGGAGAGGGAAAGGGAGTGGTAAGAGAGCCACCACCAAAACCAGTGGAGAAGAAGAAAAAAGTTGCTTCAAATGACCCATGCTTTAAGTGTGGGGAGATTGGACATTGGGCAAGAAATTGCCCAGTCAATCTCAAAGAGTTCCAAGCTAAGAGGGATGCCGGGCAAACCTCGGGTACAATTTTCATGATTCATGTTGATCTAAATTTAATATCCTCTAACACACGGGTATTGGATACCGGATGGGGAACTCATATTTGCAACTTATTGCAGGGGTTCAAAAGAAGTAAGGACTTCAAGAAAGGGGATGTTAGCCTCTACATGGGGAATGGGGCAAAAGTTCAACTTGAAGGCCGAGAGGACTACATCTTGAAGCTTCCAAATGGTTTAGAAGCAATTTTGAAAAATATTTTGTATGCTCCTAGTTTGACTAGGAACATTATTTTTGTTGCCCAAATAAGACAATATGGTTATGTTTTGACATTTATTGAAAATAAAATTCATGTTTCTTTAAATGGCATATTTTATTTTAAAGCTATTCCTATTAATGGTATTTATGAATTGGTTCATGAAAACACATTATATGATAGCTCATTGTACCAAACCACCACTAAGAAACTCAAATTGGATTTGAGTGATACCTATCTTTGGCATTGCTGTCTTGGTCATATAAACAAGAAGCGCATACAAACACTTCAAAAGAACGGTCTTTTAAAAGCAAGTGAATATGATTCATTTGATGTATGTGAATCTTGTTTACAAGGAAAAATGACTAAGGCACCTTTTAAGGGCAAATCCGAAAGGGCAAAAGATTTATTAGGCATCATACATTTGAATGTATGTGGTCCTTTTAAGCCAATGACTAGGTATCATGAAAGATACTTTATTACCTTTACCGACGACTATAGTCGATATGGTTATGTGTACTTGTTAAGACACAAAGATGAAGCTTTTGAAATGTTCAAAATCTTCCAGAATGAAGTAGAAAATCAACTCAACAAGAAAATAAAAAATCTCCGCACCGATAGAGGAGGTGAATACGTAAGTGATGCTTTCAGAGATCATCTTAGAAGTTGTGGTATTGTCTCACAACTATCTCCACCTGGAACACCACAACACAATGGCGTGTCCGAGAGGAGAATCGAACTCTATTGGATATGGTTCGATCTATGATGGCCAGAAGCTTATTGCCTCTATCATTTTGGGGTTTCGTTTTGCTCTCTACGGCCCATATCTTGAATATGGCCCCAACCAAGTAAGTGGAAATGACACCTTTTCAAATATGGCATGGAAGGGTCCATCACTATCATATTTAAAGGTATGGGGTTATGAGGCTTATGTTAAGACTCCCACCTCAAACAAGTTAGAAAGTTGTTCCACTAAGTGTATCTTCATTGGATATCCTAGAGATTCTATGGGATATTATTTCTATGATCCATCGAAACAAAAGGAGTTTGTTGCCAAGAAGGCTGAGTTCTTAGAAGCTAAGTTCCTTACGGAAGGAACTAGCAGTAGAACAGTGGATCTTGAGGAAGATCAAGAACAAACCGATACACGTTTGGTTGACACTAGCACTCAACATGAGGATGTTGAGAATGATCACGTGGTTGATCAATATACACAAAACGTTCATAGATCTGGTAGAATTAGTAATCCACCTTAAAGATATGGATTTTTCGTAGATGGATGCTATGTGGTAGATTTCGATGAACCAACCACCTATCGTGATGCAATGTCCAATTTGGATTGTGACAAATGGCTTGAAGCCATGAACGTTGAGATGCAATCCATGTATGACAACCAAGTATGGGACTTGGTTAAACCACCTCTTAACTCCAAGATAGTTGGAAGTAAGTGGATTTTCAAGAAGAAAACCGATATGCATGGAAACTTGGATACTTATAAAGCTAGACTTGTAGCAAAAGGTTTCACTCAAACTCAAGGGGTCGATTATGATGAGACTTTCTCACCGGTTGCAACGCTAAAGTCTATTAGAATATTATTTGCCATAGCTGCTCATTATGATTATGAGATTTGGCAAATGGATGTCAAAATTGCTTTTCTAAATAGATATCTTGAGGAAGATGTCTATATGGTTCAGCCTGAAGGTTTTGTCATTCAAAAACATCCTAACAAAGTATGCAAGTTAACGAAATCAATCTATGGATTGAAACAAGCATCAAGAAGTTGGAATCAACGTTTTGATGAAGAAATAATCAAATTTGGGTTCATCTAAAACGTTGATGAAGCATGTGTATATAAGAAAGCTAGTGGGAGCATCATCACTTTCCTAGTATTGTATGTCGGTGACATTTTACTATTTGGAAATGACATTCTAACCTTGGAGGGTGCAAAAGCCTGGCTTGGAAGTTGCTTCTCCATTAAGGATCTTGGTGAAGCCGCCTATATTTTAGGAATAAAGATCTGTAGGGATAGATCAAGATGGTTGATAGGTTTAAATCAATGTGCATACATTGACAAGATCTTGAAAAGGTTCAAGATGGAAAACTCTAAGAAAGGTACCATACCTATCCAAGCTCAAAGGATGAGCAAGACAAAATGAAGGTAATCCCGTATGCGTCTGCTATAGGATCCATCATGTATGCAATGATATGCACTAGGCCGGACATGTCATGCGCTTTGAGCATGACAAGCCAATACCAACAAAATCCTGGAAACAGTCATTGGATGGTTGTTAAGAACATACTTAAGTACCTAAGGAGGACCAAATGTATGTCCATAATCTATGGATCTTGTGAGGAGGAACTCGTAGTAAAGGGTTACATAGATGCGAGTTTCCAAACTGATCGGGATTATTCACGATCACAATTGGGTTACATTTTCATATTGAATGGAGAAGCAATCTCTTAGAAGAGCTCTAAGAAAGATGTGGTGGCATTGTCAACTATAGGGTCAGAATACATCGCCGCTTCATTAGAAGCTCAGGAAGCTGCATGGTTAAAGAAATTCATTGCCGATCTAGGGGTGGTTCCTTCCATTCAGGACCCCCTAGAAATTCTTTGTGATAACGAGGGTGAGATTGCTTAAATCAAGGAACCCCGTGCACATCAAAAGACTAGGCACATTGAACGGAGATTCAACTACATAAGGGATGAAGTTGAAAAGGGAAAGATACATATTCGCAAAGTTCACACGGATCAAAACATTGCGGATCCACTCACGAAGCTTCTTGAAAAGGCAAAGCATGAAAGTCATACTTGTGCCATGGGACTTCAATATTCTAGTGGCTGGATTTGATCTTTAATTTTGTTTTTAGATATTGTAACCCTTTAATACTTGAATGGATTATTTGGTTATAATGGTTCAACTAATATTCCTATTTTGAATGTTTAAAATCCATGAGTAAATCATTTACTCAAAACATCCATAGTCATTCATACTTGTGGGAACAAGTATGAAGGTAAGACTATTATGAACTTGGATTGGTAGATATTCATATGGATGAATATAGAGCAAAGGGTTGCTGCCAAAGTTCATAGATATTTGTAGGATACAAATATTGGACCGACCTGCATCTCAAATATTACTTCATGGAAACTTCCTGATTTATCATAAGTACTTTTGAGTAAAGGTGAATATCATTAGGTATCCTCTGATCTAAGATACATATTGGGTCTTGATATTTACCAAATGTTTACTTTGACTTAGTTCTTTGCTATTCTAAAACATGGCAGTACATAAGTCTGAGTTCATGTATGATATAAGGTAATTATGAGAGACGTATGTAGTCAAGATGGGATTTGTCCCTCTTATTCGTTGAGAGTAAGATGTCTAAGGCCTGATAAATTTAAATCAATGGAGAATGATCACTCTGTGTCTCTGGGATTTAACATGACATCTGTGACAAAAGGATAGATGATTGATTCACCTAAAACATTTCGAGTAAGGTATTTAAAGGGGATGATGTTATTGAATGGCACTTTGTCATACGTATTAAGGGTAATAAAGCATTGTTAGGCGGCATTTACTGCTTGCATCAATCTTCTATGAATTTGTGCAAGTGTGAGATTGTTGGATCTTGTATGCCCAAGATACATACAAGATTGATGTGGGTAGTACGTTATGATCCAAGTCAGGTCATACCCAATAACAAGCCAAACAAAGACCAATAAATATTTATTTGTTAATGAGATCATACGAATAAATATTGACACCAATTTAGAAAACAGAAAATGGGTTTTCTAAAACGTTGCTTTTGTGATAGAACAACATTATATGGATAATTTGTTCATGAGAAATTACTTGTTTCATTATTTAAGTTGGTTAAATAATTACAAATAAAAGTGTCTTAATGTTATAAAATTAAAATAGGTTTTAATTTTATAAACTAAGGATTTAAAAGAGTGCAATTTTATAAAAGTTTCAAAATGGGGGAACCTATTTTGAATCAAGTTTCGGCCGCCCATGTGGGGGATTGAGTAGTCTCTTGTTCTTGGTTTCTACAAGACATTCTCCATTCTTGCACTCTTCAATCAAGACACACACTCTCTCTTACACACACAAGCAAGAACTCTCTCAAAACAAAGCTGAAAATTTCGGATTAAAGGCACAAACAAGCTGAAAATTTTGGATTTTTGAAGGTGCATAGGTAGAGAGTTTTGTGTTGAGCTCCCTAACTAGCTAGGTGTTTGGAAGAGCTTGTGGGTATACAAACTTGAGGCTTTCTCTCTTGGGGGCTGGACATTCAAGAACATCATCATCTTCATCTCATCCATCTACAACATCTTGTGCTTGAAACGTTGTTTCAATGAACACCCTATGGTTGTTATTTTGGTTTTGATAGCATTCTATTTCACATATATATATGATCAATGTTATTGAGTTTTATTTATGGTTTAAAATGGTACAAATTTCAGATTGTTAACCTCACTTTAAAACCTTATTTCTGCTGCGTTTTTATAGTTTAAATGGTTAAACTAGCTTTGATTTACATGTTACAAAACCCAACAAAAGCTACGTCATAATACGTAATAAGAAACATAAGGAAACATAACATATATAAGCATAACATCATCATACATGACATATCACACATCATCCATCATCATAAATTCATCTTACATCACCTCCGGGGACATCCCAAGTCAAGCCTACACTTACCTTTTTCCCAAAATTTAGAAAAATATTCTAAGTCTTAGGCGCATGGGCACTATGCAGGCGCATGGACTTCTGGGCGCATGGGGAACAGTTAGGCGCATGGAAGGGTTCTAGGTGCATGGGCACTATTTGGGCGCATGACACAACACATAGCCATTCTGGGCAATTCTAGGGGCATGGGCATTATGTAGGCGCATGGCCCGTTTTGGGCGCATGGAACACTTAGTAAATTTTATCCTATTCTTAGACGCATGGGAACTATTTAGGCGTATGGGTTTTTAGGTGCATGGGACTACACATAGGTAATTCAACACTTAGGCGCATGGGCCAATCCAAGCGCATGTGCAACTAACTCACACAATTATCATCATAATTCATTCCTAATTTAACATACATCATGTTCCAAGCCTAGTTCTAGCATTCTAAGCATCATAACATGAACGTAACAAAATCTTTACAACATAATCACCCATAATCAAAACCTACCCACATTCACACATACACATACTTACGGGTACAAAACCTATTTTATAAAAACATACATACATGCATTTCCAAACCCAAAATTAGTTAAAACATATAAGAAGGGGGCTCTAGAACTCACCTTAGCAGCCTTTGAGTATGACTTCCTTCAAACCGTTTGCACTATGAGTTCAACCGACTAGAAACCCAACATAAACACACACCCGATCACACATAAGCACATAACCGAGGCATAGGTTAGCCAAGAACATTCAAAAACACTAAATTCTTACCTTGAATTTGCTTTCCTTGTTCTTCTTCACCAAAACTTCAAACTCTACTCTTTTTCTCTCTCAAAACCGAATGGAAAGTTGATATGTAGATAGAGTGGGTGGCCATGCCCACTTTTGTACTAGCTTTTATACTTTTTGTCCATTTGACACTTTTAACCCCTTAACTTGGGTTAAATTGTGTTTTCTTTCTTTCTCTACGCTTTTATTCTTTATTTCTTGTCTTTAAAAATACCCGGGTGTTACATGCATCAACACGCAACCCAACCCCGAGTAAGAAGCATCTAAACAGACCACCAAATCCTTGCTTCCTTCAGGTAATGTCAAGACAGAAGCGTGAGTCAACCTCGCCTCTAGCTCCTTAAAAGCCTTCTCCTGCTCTTGACCCCATACGAACTTCACATCCTTACGGATCAGCTTAGTCAATGGAGAAGCTATGTTAGAGAAGTATTGGATGAAACTTCTATAGTATCACGCCAATCCTAAGAAACTACGGATCTCAGATGGCGTCTTTGGAGGCTTCCATTACATCACAGCTTCCATTGTAGTTGGGTCCACCATAATCTCTTCAGGATCACCACATGACCCAAAAACTAAACTTCGCACAACTAGAACGCACATTTGGAGAACTTGGCATACAACTTCTCCTTTCTCAATGTTTCCATTACTTCCCAAATATGATCGGCATGCTCCTCCTCGCTCTTCGAACAAATCAAGATATCATCGATGAATACAATCATTGATTTATCCAATATCGGCCGACACACTCGATTCATCAAGTCCATAAAAGAAGCTGGCACGTTAGTTAAACCAAAAGACATAACGAGGAACTCATAGTGTCCGTAACGTGTACAAAAAGTTGTTTTAGGAATATCTTGCTCCCTCACCTTCAACTGATGGTAACCAGATTGAAGGTCTATCCTCAAGAACCAACTAGCAACTTGTAGTTGATCAAACAAATCATCGATCCTCGGCAACGGGTACCAGTTCTTCACTGTCAACTTGTTCAACTCATGTTAGTCGATACACATCCTCATATTGTCATCCTTCTTTTTCACAAAAAAGACCGGAGCATCCCTAGGAGAAATACTCAGTCTAATGAACCCCTTATTGAGCAAATCTTACAATTGCTCCATTATTTCCTTTATCTTGGAGGGGACTAACCAATATGACGCCTTAGCAACAAGCTGAGCACCGGGTATCAGGTCAATCTGAAATTCGATTTCTTGGTCTGGTGGGAGACCTAGTAAATCTTCTGGGAATACATCGGGAAAATCACACAAAGTCGGTACATCGGATAAATGTGGTGTTGGCGTATCCACATCCTTCACGTAGGCCAGGTTATCGTGAATGATCTGGTGCTTGCTCTCTGCCCTTCAGTTCTAGCACCGAAATTCTCAGCCCTTGCCTTCTTCCAATACCGGCTCATATGGCCCTCTTCATCGCATTTATAGCACATTATAACCCTACACTCTTTCACCACGTGGTCGGGCTTCTCTCATTTGAAGCAGATGTTTGATCCCCATTTGCATTCTCCTGAATGCTCCTTGCTGCATTTGCCACACCTCTTCCAACCTGCACCAGGTGTGGCTACACGCTGGCCATCCACCCTCGTACCTTATAGTTTGCCGGGGCACCACCTTGTCCAAATCGCTTCCTAATCCAGTTTTGGTCACCACCACCTTTCTTGATCACCTCGACTACAATCATCTCCCTCTCATCATACAACCTCCCTGATAGATCAACCACCGACCTAAAAGTACTCGGTCGGGTGATGATCATATGCTTGCGGATATCTGCTGGCAATCCTTGGATATACCTTTTGATCTTCCATGACAAAGGTGTCACCTGATCCGGCACCAGCCATGCCATCTCATTAAACTTGGTGGTGTACTACTGGTGTGTCATTGTTCCCACCTCCAGCTGTAGGAACTCCCTCTCTACCCTGTCCAACTCCCAATGAGGACAGAACTCCTCAATCACCAGCTTTTTCAGCTTACTCCACCACATCCTTCCAATCACCCTACTACCCTCGGCTTGGACGATATTGTCCCACCAACACAAAGCTGAGTCCATTAATGAGTGGATAGCGAACTTCACAATTTGATCTTCCTTGCACTCGTTGATATTAAGTACAACCTCCATCACTCTCACCTATCAATGAGCAGCAGTAGTAGTGCCATAATCATCGAAAGTAGGGGGCTTGCATCTCTTGAATGCCCCATAGTTACAACCTCGTGTTGTGTCCTACGTAGGCTCCTCCTCATCTTTGGAGATAACCATCTTAGTCCTCGGTTGTTCCCTTTCTCCCAAGTACCTATTCCTCTCCTTTCTCTCACCTTCCCTTACATCTTTAATCACTTCGGTCACCACAGACGGCAAGATCGTCTGCATGACTTGGTGAACCTCCTCCACAACCGCCTCCTTCACTGAGGCCCTTAGATTGGCACGCTTATCACCGCCCTCCGGATGAGGGGTCTCATGCTCCTCATGAGCCAACTCATGAGCCCTAGCCTTGACTCTTGTGACCCGTGGTCCAGCATGACATCCATCACGACGTCCACCTCAAGAAGCCTTTGAAGATCTACCTCTAGCCATCCTCTAAGCACGTTATAATATCTAAACACCAACACCATCATTCAAGGTAATAGCTCAGTTTATGTCAAGTATAGTAAGTCCCTAATTACAGTGGCCAGTTGTAATTAGCCACTTACTTTACTCTTCATACCCCAAGCATTTCCTATCCTAACTACATTAGTATCTAAATCTACTAACATCACATAAATCACATAACATGCGCACATAATACTAGTTAACATTAATGAAAATACCTGATGGCACGTAGATACTTGGACTGGCATCCCTCCATTTTTGTCCCATTCTTAGTTTAAGTTTAGGTTTTTGAAAATATTTTACCCAATTCTCTTAAACTTTGGCTCTGATACCAACTTGTAAGGCCCCATTCCCGGAACACTCATAGTTGCTCAGTCATCGCACATAAAACATTCATTTATATTTACTAAAATATTGCAGCAGAATCATATAACTAAAACCATTTCATATATTAATAATCGCTTTTGCGAATAATACATCATTGTTAAATTACAAAATATCACTTGTTGCATTGCATCACAAAAACATTATCATAATACAAAATGGATGTCATCCAAAACATGCCAAGTAGCTGCCATGTGCCATCCTCAGCAACTCTTACCTGCCAAGTGGAAAATACATGAAAAATCAACATTGCTTAGTGAGTTCTAGCTTTATAAAAACATTATATTACCTTCCATTTGTCAAAAACTTTTCTTTCTTTCGCACATGATCATACATCATACATACAACAAGTTAATATTTATTATCTTCCATCATCGTCATTTCGTTCATATCGCACGCTTTGTACTTATCGCACTTTTCATACTTCTCTTTTCTTCACTTCAATCCAGATCATGTCATATGCTTAACCTCCCCCCCTCGGGGGTACCAAGCCATATCATCTAGGGTTAAGCGACAAATATCATATGTCACACGTATGGAGTAGTCATGTAACGCCCCGAATAATGTCTAAGCGAGCCAAATAATATAATGGGCTTAGACAAGATCATTTAATGAAAATAGGACGGATATGGGTTATAGACCGAGTAGACGTCGCGGGTTATGTGTTTGGTGAGTTTAAGGTCCCGGGAAAGCCCGGTATATATAAACAGATCAGCTTGAGCAGCTCTCATTTGCAACTCAACACTCTAGTTCTAGAGAGAGTAGAGATAGAAAGTAGGGAGAATTGAAGATTCAAGGCTCGTTGATCTGGGGATTGAAGATCGGTGTTCGTGGGCATCCAAACAACAAGAAAAAACCAAGAATCCAGGTAAGAAACATCATTTAATCATTGCTTTTGATGTAAACCAGGATTCTAGGGTTTGGGTTTTTAAAAGTGGCAAAGATTCACCCAAAATTCATGTTTTTGTGCAAGAAAACATGTAAGAAGCTTATATAAGCTTATTGGGTGATAAACCAAGGTTTTGGATGTAAAAGATTGAAGTTTCGGGTCAAAGATAGGTTGTTCGTAATTTTCAGCCCGTTCTATGAAACTGGGCATTCATCCAGCGAAATTAGGTACTCGTCCATCGAAACTGTGGATCTTCCTGCGAAACTATAGTTTCGCAGGTAGTTTTGCACACATGGTTATCCAATGAAAGTTGGGTAAAACTGGCAGTGAAACTAGCAGCGAAGATGCCAGCGAAACTGCTAGCGAAGATGCCAGCGAAACTAGCAGCGAAATTGCTGGTGAAACTAGCAGCAAAACTGCTGGTCTAGCAGCGAAATTAGGTAGAAATTAACTTCTTTGAGTGTTAACTTATCTACAGGCTGTGCAGTGCAACCCTTGCTTTGTAAGCTTGATTGAGAAGCTACTCACAGAGTACATGTGAGTTCTAGATCCCCTATATTAAAGGTGTTGAACTAGTTTGGGGCTTGAAATGCATACTAAATATACGATTTAAATGACCAAGTTCTTAAGAGGCTTTAAGAGAAAGATCAATTTTTCTATGACGTAATGTGCTATATAAAAGTGTTAAAATAAAAGGTTTTAAGAGAATGACCCAGCCAGGGGCGTTTCCCCTTAGACACCACTAGGGGCTGCCGCCCCCGAACCCCCGCTGACCCGCGGTGGGTCAGTTATGTTTTATGATGATTTATGCTTGATATGCATATGTTTAAGTATGTGAATGTACGATGCATGGTGTTTAAGATGCGGTATGATTGATGCTATGTATGATGATGCTGATGTATGTTGATTTTGTATGCTATGTATGATATGTTTTCTGATGTTCCTGATTACATATGATGACGTGACTTTATGTGGTGTGATATTGATAATGAACGTAAAATATTATCTTACGAAGTGAAAGATTTAAGATAATGAAAGTGAAACATAATGAAGGAACGAATGAAAAACCTTGCAGGCAAATGAAAGGAGGTTCACAACTCATTGAGAGTTGTTAGCTCAACTGTGTGTGTCTATAGCGTGTGATTTTGGCTAACTAATAAGGGTTCATACACACAGTAAGAGTTCAGTCTTGGTGACTGCTCCAATACGTGCGATTTCTTAATTACTGTGTGTTATACAACATACGATCTTGGCGAACCCATAAGAGTCACACAAACAGGGGGGGTCTGTCCTAGTGACCACTCCATACGTGCGATATGGGGTCCTTGTCCCTTAACCCTAGATGAATTGCTTGGTGCTCTAGAGGGGGGTTAAGTACATGACAGGACCTAGATAGAAGTGAAAAATAATAAATGTACGAAAAGTGCGATAAGTACGAAATGTGCGAAATGTACGAAATGTACGAAACGAACAATGATAAAGATAATAATGATTACCTTGATGTATGTACGATGTGTGATCACGTGCGATAGTAATGAAAATTTTTTAATGAATGGAAGGTAATGCAATGTTTTTATAAAACTAGAACTCACTCAGCAACGCTGACTTTTTATGCATTTTCCAGTTGGTAGGTGAGCATTGCTGAGGATGGTGCGGGGCAACTACTTGGCATTTTTTTGGATGGCATTCTTTTGTATAATGCTTTTGCATTGTAATACGCATGAACTATATTTTGTAATGAACGATGTATTATTTTGCAAAAGTGTTTATTTAGAGGAAATGAAATGTTTGTTTAAAGTGTTTCCGTTGCATGATTTTAGTAAAGTTAATGTGATTATATGTTTTATGTGTGATGATTGACCAGTTGTGAGCATCCCGGGAACGGGGCCTTACAAGTCACATAGACTAACTCCCCCTGTGTGTGAACCCTTAAGGATTAGCCAAGATCGCACGTTGTAAAACACACAACTAAGCTGACAACTCTCAATGAGTTATGAACCTCCTTACATTTGCTTGCAAGACTTTTCATTCATTCATTCACTATGTTTCAATTTCATTATCTTAAATCGTTCACTTTGTTAATATAATACTTTGCGTTCATTAACATAATCACACCATGTAAAGCCACATAATAATACGTAATATTGAACATAAGGAAGCAAATCTTACACATACATAACATCATCGCACATCATACATCATCATACAATCATACATCACCCTTGGGAACATCCCAAGTCATAACCAAAAATTTTCTTTCTTCCCAAAATTTCATTGAATTTTCTAAGTCTTAGGCGCATGGGCAATACAAGATCGGTTTTTATACTCAACACAAGTATTGTTCTCTCAAACTCACTAACACTCGGGTTTGTGATGAATCAGAATCCTTCTAAGAGTTGATGATAATATACTAAGTAATTAAAGTAAACACAAGAGAAAAGTTTCAAGAAACTTGTATATATTAGTTCTTAACTCAAAGTTTTACAAGACTCTTACAAGCATGATACATGAGTTACAATGAAAAACTATATATACTACTACCTACAACCGGATATACTTTGATACCAGCTAGAAACCTTAGACTAAAGCAAATATTACAAAGCTAAAGTTAAGGTATCTTAGATAAAGTATGATCTAAGATATGGCAATCATGACATGTCCATGACTTACCTTTTGTCACCAACTAAAGTTGGCAACTGTACTAACTGATAAGGTATGAACAGTTGAATAAAGTATGGTCAACTACATGGACATGGAAAAGTGCCATGTAGTATATCAGAGATTTGCAACTGTTATAAAGTATCTTACAAGCATGATACATGAGTTACAATGAAAAACTATATATACTACTACCTACAACCGGATATACTTTGATACCAGCTAGAAACCTTAGACTAAAGCAAATATTACAAAGCTAAAGTTAAGGTATCTTAGATAAAGTATGATCTAAGATATGGCAATCATGACATGTCCATGACTTACCTTTTGTCACCAACTAAAGTTGGCAACTGTACTAACTGATAAGGTATGAACAGTTGAATAAAGTATGGTCAACTACATGGACATGGAAAAGTGCCATGTAGTATATCAGAGATTCGCAGTGGAGTGTCAAAAAGACCATACTTATGTCCACTGGTTCATAGTAGCTACTTTCAAAGGTTAACTGGCTTCAGAAGAACTTGTTCTTCCAAAGCCACTTATACATCAGAAGTGACTACTTCTTCCGAGGCTTCCTTGGGACTTCATACTTTGGAAGTTGTAGTCTTCATTTTTCTAAGTGTTAAGCTCAAAAGCTGAATCTTATCTTTGGAAGCTCCTTAGACTTGTCTTCAGAAGTTCAGCAGATGTCTTTGGAAGTGCTGAAGTTGTCTTTGGAAGTTCCTTATTTGTTGTACTCAAAAAGTATAAGTGTTTGGTTTTGGTTGCACTAGCCTTACTTGATCCAACATACTCACCCTAGGCTGATGCTACCAAAACCTCAAATGTTCTTGCGTCTCAAAACTTTCAGCACCAGGGAAAGCAAATACTTGTCTGTTTCTTTGTTCTTACCAGAAGTAGTGCTGAGAAGTTTGTAAAATTCATTCATAGAAAGGAGATCCAGTCTGTTATTTTGAATGATGTGTACCCTCTACTGAGTCGCTCTGAAGAGAGTTAGTTGATGGGAGTTATAGTGATACTCCCATCTAACTATTGGTTCCGAATTTGGGCATTCTACCATTTGTAAAAAGGCTTTGCCGTTGATGGTTGACCTTTTATTGTTTTCCTTCTCTCTCAGCTTCAACTCCTTTTCAATCTTAGCTTTTGTTGTTAGCTTAGCAAGATGAAGGCTGCTCAGATGATTTCTGATATAAGCGGCTATGTCAAAGTTGGAGGGATTGGAGAATGACTTCTTTGCTAACTCCACTATATCAAATATGCTTGAGTGTAGTTTAGAAGGAGCATTTAGCATGTTGCTCTCTCCATTCTCTCTCTCCACAACAAAGTTGTGAGAGGATTGGAGAATGACTTCTTTGCTAACTCAGCTATATCAAACCTCCACTGGATGATCTTCAATCTTGGTACAAGAGGTTGTCTGGAAATTTTTTCACCTTTCTTTATACCTAGCTGAGTCATCAACCTTCTTCTAAACTTCTTCTCTTCATCATTCAATGAATCAAAGTTGAGGCCAAGGAGTTTGACAGCCTGGTCCAGTTCCTCTTGGGAGATCAAGGAATTGCTCTCTTGTGAGGGAACTTGAGGAGTTGTCAGTGTAAGTCAGTTTGATAGACTCCTCCTCATAGGATATATCGCTCAATGATGTGCAATTGATGTGTTTCCTTTTGATTTCCTTAAATTCCTCCAAGGAAAGAGGCTTAGGTGTATGATAGGATGACATGGGTAGTTGTTTGGTGGATGAGGATGGGGTTCTAGGTAAGGTTTTAGGTTTGAGGATGGGTAGTTTTGGTGGTTGAAAGGTAGAAGGTGTGGGTTCAACACTAGCTTCTGTTTCTCTAATACCAACATAAGATTAAAAACGATTTAAAAGATTCGGATATCATTAATAAAATCCTTTCTTTTTATAGTGTGGGGCCCAAAGGTTTCCGTTACAAAGTAGAGTCTTCTTCTAAGGGTAAAAGTATTTCTGAAGGGTTTCTTCTTCCTAACCCAATACTTAGTTCTAAAGGTAAATAAGTTTACTTCTGAGAGTAAGAAGGTCTTCTGAATGAAGAAGTTTTCAAGCTTCGGAAGTAGACTAGATATACTTCCAAGATTAAAATCTCTTCGGAGGATAAAGCCAAATTTGAGAAAGTTACCTTCGGAAGATGATGAAGAAATCTTCCGAGGGTAAATTTCTCTTCGGAAGCACTCATCTTAGTCAATTTTTGAAGAATAACTTATTGTAACCAGGCTTAGATTATATTTGACAAAGACAGGACACGTTTAAAACAAAAAGGGTTTTCAAATGAGATATACTAGTCAATGTTTATCATCCCAACAGTCATAATAAGATACTTAAATCTTTGTTTATCAGATGCTTTGGTGAACAAATTAGCATATTGTTCATTTGAGTCAACTTTGACTAGTTTAATTAGGTTTTTCACATGAATATCTCTAATGAAATGATACCTGATGTCGATGTATTTTGTCTTGGAGTGCTTCATTGGATTTTCAGTAATCGAGATAGAACTCTTATTGTCAATGTGGATAGGAGGGCTCATGAAGTTGAACCCATAGTCTATCATCTTATTTTAAATCCACAGCAGCTGTGCACAAGAACTTGCAGCAATGTATTCAGTTTCAGCAGTAGATGTTGAGACATATGATTTCTTTTTGCATTGCCATGAGATTATCCTTCCATCAAGAAATTGGCATCCTCCTAATGTTGATTTCTTGGTGATGTTGCAACGACCATAGTCACTATCAGTATAGCCAAAGAGATTTAAGTTGGTGTTCCTTGGATACCAGAGACCAAGTTTTAGTGCTCCTTAAAGATATCTAAGGATTATCTTGCCAGCAACTAAGTAAGAGACCTTTGGAGTGGCCTGATATCTTGCATAAATGCACGTAGCAAACATAATACCAAGTCTACTCGTAGTATTGTGGTTTCTGGGTATGGGTGTCTTGGCTAGCTTACAATCTTCCAAGGGAACAGGAGATTGAGGAATGACCATAATGGGTTCAGTGTTAGTCCTCTGGTCAGCAATGAAATCCCAAAATTCATCATCAATTATGAATTCTTCAGATGTGAAGATGTCTAGTGCATTGATCAGTTCTTTAAATTCAACCTTTTCACTATGTGTAGCATCTGATTTTCCTGAATAGACCACCATTTCTAGGCTTGATTCTTCATTCTTAAATTTGCTTGTATCTTCTTCTTTTTCATCATTCTCAGAAGAAGATTGTTTCTCATAAGCTATAACTCTTTTTTCATCTTTTTCACTTTCTTCAGCCTATGCTCTTCTTTGAATTTCAATTAGCATCTCAAACTCAGAGATTCTTTTCTTTGACTTTCAATTTGAGTTTGCAAATTGGAGATAATCTCTGCTTGTTCTTCAATCATATCCTCTTGCTCTTCCATAGCAATGGTTTGAATAGCAAGAGTATCAACATGCCTACTGATTTCTTCTTTAGAATGATTAAGAGCAACTTTTAAGTAGTTAATCTCCTTATCTTTTTCTTTCTTTTCAGCTTCATATTTTTCTTTTAGCTCTTTCAACTCATTTTCCTTTTCATCAAGTTCAAGAATCCTATCATCAATTATTCTTGCTCTCCTGTTAAGTATTCTTTCCATCCTTTCAATCTTTTGCATGAGCTTAGAGATTAACTCATCCTTTTCATCCGGTCTGTTCACATTGGATTCAGCAAAACTCTCTGAGGAGCAGTCTCAGAAGTGACTCTCTTCACATGCATTTGAGCATGTTGATCCTCCTCATCTGAAGATGATTTGGATTCTTTAGATGTGCTGGTTGAATCTCCATACTCAGTTGGAATATCACTAGTAAGAAATGGTTAAGGTGGTGATTTTGGTGAGTGGTGAGGTGGTGATATGGGTGAGTAATGAGTTGGAGGTGTTGGAGAGTGATGAGGTGGAGATGTGATTGGTTGAGCTATTGGTGATAGGATAGGTGATTTGTTGGGAGATTGTAATGGTGATGGTTGTGGGGTTCTTTGTGGAGATGGGATTGGCAGAGGTACAAATGGTGATGCAAAATCATGAATTTCAGGTTCAGTGTGAGAATCACCCCCTGCACCATCCTGGGGTGACACTGACCTTTGCCTTTCAATGCCTTTAACTTGCTCATCAGCAGCTTGTTCTTCAATAAGCCCATTAGCAGGATCATGTTGTTCTTCACCTTGTGCATCTGGATTAATCTGTTAAAGCATCCAAGGTAGAAGGGAAGAGTGAGCTCCACTATAAAATTTCTAGGATTCCTCTTCTTGATGTACTTATAGACTTAGCATCATAGTGTGGAATATCTAGAATTGGTCCCTCAACAGCTAGATTGGGGAAAGCTTCATTTATGAGACATTGAATGAATCTTGGGTACATCAAGAATTTGTATCTCCTTCCCTCTTGTATATTTGATACTAGACCATTAAAGACATAAGCTGACATGTTGAATGACCTATTTGTGCATAAAGCACAAATTGCTGATGAAGTGATGATTGGAATATCATTCCACCCTGTTTTCCTTTTGGATAAACAGTGATGATAGATGTGGATTAGAAACCTCCAAGGCAAGTCCACTAATCCCTTCATAATCTGTTTAGCTTCAAAACCTCCTTCATATCTAATTTCTGCAAAGAAGGTAGTGATATCATCATCATCTAGCTCAATTGGTGCATCTGCATCATTACCATACTGTAGGCATGTTCTTATAGTTTCTTCAGTAATGGTCAGTGTAAGCTCATCATTAATCCTTCCCAATAAAGTCCTAACACCATCAGCCTCAATCACTTCAGCAGAGTTCTAGAATGACCTTATGAGGTTCTCATAGATGATGGGTCTAACAGTGATAGCATAAGCCACCCTTGTTGTAGAGATGAATATGATTATGTCTTTGAGTCCCTCAGCCTCTGGTACATCAGGATCTAAATATCCGCTGACATTATGGAGCTTGCTCCATGAAAGATTAGCCATTTAATCTACATAAGAGACATATGTGTCAGTTTTGATGAGAAAGCATGTGCACAATTTATCAGTTTGACTTTTAATGGTCAAAGATGAACGTTTGAAGTTACTGTTTCATTGTTATCACATCAAATGGTGAACTCGTTGTTGAACAATCACAGTATCTCTGTTTTTCAAGTTTAAATAAACCATTTATTAGATGTTATTTCATTAATTTGTTACACATTTTCGTTTTTCATTAGACTTTGTTCTTATGATGAACACAACTATGAAGGTTTTTCATGATGGTTAGAATTTCTCTTAGTTTGCATGTTCATTGATGTCGAAAATGTATAACATATCTTTGAACAAATTGGATTTTGGGTGTTCTTCATTATCATTTGGTTCGTCATTCCATTTTGGTTCAACCATCCAAAAGTTAGGTCATGAGATTTTTTGGAAATTTCACCTTTCTTTCAATGCTACTGTAGTTTAGAGTCGATGACAAGAACAGGTTGAGTAGAACACACTAAAATCTTTGGTGTTGATGATGATGATGATCAAAGAGGGTGTATAATGTTTTTACACTCGTCACACTATGTAATCTCTCAAATTTGAAAAGTATTAAATGACCTTTAATATTCCTTTAAATAGTCAAATGATGTCTTTTACAAAATTTTACAAGTTCCAGAGCAAATGCGGTCACATTTTTAAGTCACTGTAGCAAATGCGGAATGGTAAATTTTAAGTCTTTGGGTCATATGCATTTGTTTACTGTTGTAAATGCTGAAGTGAAGATTTAAAGAACTTTGACTATCTGCATTTGTTTACTGTTGTAAATGCGGAAGTGGAAATTTAAATAACTTTGCTATCCGCACTTGTTTACTGTTGCAAATGCGGAAGAGTTAACTTGTGATTTTCGACATCCACATTTACGCACTGTAGCAAATGCGGAAGTTTTGTTACTTCAGTTTTCTTCTATCCGCATTTGTGCATTATGGAATACGGAAGAACGAAGGTCATCACCATTTGTTCACTATAACAAATGCGGTTGACAAAACTTGTTTAGCATTGCACACTGTAGCAAATGTGGCTGAACAAAATTGTCAGCATTGCTCACTATAGCAAATGCGATAGAATAAAATCCACATTTACTTGATCATCGTTCATTGACAGAATGAAAATTGAAGATAAACATCCACAAATGCAGATGAGTAAAAACAAATGCGGAAGTGAAAATTTCATCCGTATTGACAAATGTGGTTGGACACTTAAAAGGTTATCGGCATTGACAAATGTGGTTAAACACTTGAAAAATATTTTATCCGCATGACAAATGCGGTTGAACACTTGAAAATTATTTATCCGCATTGACAAATACGGTAGAACAATTTTTGTTCCGCATAGGTTTTAACACTTCAAAATTTCATGTATACTTGTAACACACTAATGCGGTAGGTACAATCATTGTCCGCATTAGTTTCACTTGGAAATAAAAAGCTACCCGCATTGGCTATAAGCATGGGTTACCTTCACCCGCATTAACCAATGCACTTACATGCATTAACTTTTGAACTTAATCAGAAGTTAATGTGACTGTTTTGGTTTTTCATGTTATGAAGAGATGTCATTGATTGATTTTTCTTATGAAGTTGTTGGCTGTTGAGGTTGTCAATTCTTGCTTGGATTGACTTGTATGTTAGAAGTGATACAAGTTTCCTATTGTTGACTGATTCTGGAATTTTCATGCTTCTAAAAATCAGCATAGGTTGAGATACTATGGATAACTTCTGCATTAACACATGCATTTTCTCTTTGTTTCTATTTTTTTAAGAAAGTAATTTCAGATAGTAACAATCTATATACATTTGATCAAAAATTTTAAAATTACTCCCCCTAAAGTTTATATCCACTTTGGATAGAAACTTTAACGATTTAAAAACTTTTTGACTATTATATACATTGATTATTATAATGAAAAGAAGTATATCTTTTGTTGGGATCATATCAATCTACATTGCACATGTGCATCCTTTATGATAAAATGGTCATGTTATGAACTTGATGGTTGAAGGTATGTTTGTCCTCTTAAACTCATACCCGGTTGATATTGTGATGCAAATGAATTATCATGGTTTTTGGTTTTTTAATTATGCAATATGTACCTCACACACACAAGCATGGAATGATCAACCATCCTTATACAATGCATGGTAGAACTTTTTCACAACATTCCTTACCAGGTTACTTAAGTTATGAGAACTCTTTTCACTAATCCTCATTGGGATTCTTTTACTTTGATCCTTTTCATGATGATCCACATTAGGATTCTTTCACTTCACTTTGGAAGGTGATCCATGATAGGATTCTTTTGTTCATTCACTTGGAATATATTGCTTTTGTAGATTCATCCAATTGGATGTGTTCCTCATTGGGAATCTTTTAGATCAGTACATCTGCACTATGTGCTTGTTTCATCAGGTCTTTGCTCAACAAAACAAAGATGAAACTTGATGTAGGTGAAAGAGATTCATAAAGCATCATTACCTGGTGTGTTTAGGTTACTACACACACATGCACTCAGATAGGCCAATACATACCTGTACTTTGTGATGAGTGTTTCACTATTGAATAATATTTTAATTCATAACTGCATGTATCTTCTCTTCCAAGTTGAGCCTACCAACATATCTGGTACGTCATGACAGTCTTGCAATTTTTGAAATTAAGCATAGTGAATGATATAACGACTATAATTATATCATTTCCTAGTTATATTCTATTCTTCATAAAATTGATTTCTTTTTGTGTTTTTCAAGTATTTTTTACTTGTTTTTCATGTTTTGATTGATTTTACTCAAGGTTAATCATGCCAATTGACTGAACCAGGAACTCAAACCTACTAGGTTCAAATGCCTTATTAAATAACTCAGCTAATTGATTTTCAGTGGGTACTTGAATCAATTTGATTAACCCCTTTTCCCCAGCCTCTCAAAAAGTGATATCTAATCTTAATGTGTTTTGTTTTTGAGTGCTGAACTAGATTATTTGTTATGAAAATAGCTGTTGTGTTGTCAATGTGAATTGGTGTGTGCAAGAAGTTATAACCATAATCAAGCATCTGGTTTTGAATCCAGAGCACTTAAGAGCAACAAGCTGATGCTGCAATATACTTAGCTTATGTTGTTGATACAGACATGTTTGTCTGCTTCTTGCATTGCCAAGAGACAATCTGGGACCAACAAATTGACAACCATTAGAGGTGGATTTTCTGTTGAAGTTGCATCCTCCATAATCACGTTTGTGAAGGCATAGAGATTGAAGTCTCCTTCCTTTGGATACCATAACCCAAGAGCTGGTTTGCCATTCAGAGATCTAAATATCCTCGTGACCGCATTCACATGTGATTCTTTTGGATCAGCTTGATATGTGGCACACACATAAACACCAAACATAAGGTCAGGCCTACTAGCTATTAGATACATAAGTGAACCGATCATTGATCGATAGTGAGTCTAGTTCACTGATTTGCCTTCTGGATCAGGTCCAATCTTCACTTTAGTATCCACAGGAGTTCTGATAGACTGACAATCAGCAAAGTGGAACTTCTTCAACGTAGTTTCCACATAACTTAATTGATTGATGAAGATTCCATCTATTGTTGTTGGACTTGCACCCCTAGAAAAAAAGTGAGTTCCCCCATTGCACTCATTTGGAATTTTGAATGCATAAGGTCTTCAAACACCTTACAGAGTTGTGTTTGTTGAGCCAAAAATGATATCATCCACATAAATTTGGACTAACAACATGTATTTTCCTCTTCTCCTTCTGAAGAGAGTCTGATCAATCTTTCCTCTTTCGTATCCATATTCAAGAAGAAAAGATGATAGAGTCTCATACCACTTTCTTGGAGCTTGGTGAAGACCATATAGAGCTTTTTCAAGCTTGTAAACTCTATGAGGGAAATTGGATCTTCAAAGCCCGGTGGCTGACTCACATAGACCTCTTCAACAAACATTCGATACAAGAAGCCACACTTCACATCCATTTGATAAACAGTAAATTTCATGGATGCGGAATATGCTAGAAAGATTCTGATTGCTTCTAATATGGAAACAGGTGCAAACACTTTGTCATAATCAATTCCTTCTTCTTGAGTGTATCCATGTGCCACTAATCTTGCTTTGTTTCTGATGACGATCCCTCTATCATCAATCTTGTTCCTGTACAGCCATCTGGTATCGATAGGGTATTGTCCTTCAAGAAGATCTACCAGTTGCCATACTTCTTGCTTCTTGAATTGGAGCAATTCTTCCTTCATTGCTTCAATCCAGCTATTGTCTTGAAGAGCCTCTTTGATGTTCTTGGGTACTGTTTGACATAGAAAGCATGATAATAAACAGATATTTGCAAATCCAGACTTGCTTCTTGTCACCTTCTCATTAAGATCACCTAATGGTTTCAACTGGATGATTCTTATGTATTTTAGTGGTTGGAATGGAATCATCAGCAATGGTTACATCAATATTGGAGACATTCAGTTCATTATGGTCAGAGGCACCTTCATCTTGTACTGTTAGGGAATTATGAAGATAGTCAGACTCCGTTCAGTTCTTGCTTCAGCTTCAGCAGCATTATGATTGCTTCCATCATTTGATGTTCTTTGTGTTTCAGATGGAGGAGTAGCTGTTTTTTATTTCTAATCTTAGTTGACAGATCATCGGAGTGTGATGGTAACAAGCTTGGACCTACTTTCTACAGCTGATGGGATCACCTTGGAGAGGAACATCTTCATTCATGTATTCAGCGGATGTAGGAGGAACCAATAGAAAGTCATCTCTTCTTTCTATAGCTGAAGAAGTGTCACTAAATGGAGATTTCTACATCACACAAGTGAAATTGATCAAATGATTTTGTAAATGAGTCAATATCAAACAACCAGTCGGGACCATTTGTAGATTTTGGAAACGAATGTTCCTTGAATTGAACATTTGTTGATTCATCAATAATATTTAATCTAGGATTAAACACTTTGTAAGCCTTTGAAACAGAAGAATAACCTACAAAGAATACTCATCAGACTTAGATGAAAACTTTCCTAAATAGTCTCGAGTGTTTAATATTGAGACAGGACTACCAAATGGTTTAAGAAATCAAATGAATGGTTTTCTATGAAAGAGCTATTCATATGGAGTCATTTTTGATTTTTCTTTACAATTAGAGTTCAATTTTGTACAAAGCACAATGTGTTAACTGCCTCTGCCCAAAAGGTGATTGGCAGCTTAGCATCGGCTAGCATTGTTCTTGCGGCTTTAATCAGTGTTCTATTTCTCCTTTCAGCTACCCCATTTTGTCGAGGAGTTCTAGCTACACTGAATTGATGAGCAATGCCTTTGGTTGATAAAATGAACTCATGTCTTCATTTTGAAATTTAGTTCCATTATCACTTCTGATTGTTTTGACCTTAAGATCAAGTTGATTTTCAATTTGTGTGATAAAGTTTGAATTATTTGGGAAGTAGCTTCAATGGAGTATTGTTTGTGTTCACCAGCTTGGATTATGAGAAGATTTATGTTGTTTTCCTTTGAGGCACGCTGAACAGTGATCAACAAAGTGAAATTCTTTTTGTGGAAGACCAATGACATGGTTTCCTTTGACCAATCTGTTCATGTTTTTAAAGTTTGTGTGCCCCAAACGTCTGTGCCAAAGCTGTGACTCATCAAATGATGCTTTTGACAAAAGACATGTTTCTTCTTTAGGTGATGCAGAACACAAGTTTAAAACATAAGTATTATTCTTCCTCAGGGTCTTTAGGACAACCCATTCTTCTGAGATCTGAAATCCAGGTTTCAGAATGTAGCAATGAGTGTCTGTAAAATGAGTGGAATATTTCTTGTCACAGATCTGAGACACGCTTAGCAGATTGAAGTTCAGTTGTTCATAGTAGTTCACTCTGTCAAAGCTCAGCATCCCATTTGTCAATGATCCTTCACCTGTAATTCTACCACCTTGTGAATCTCCACCAAATTCACCATAGTTCCTTGTATATGCTTGAAGTCATGAAGGAGGGAACAATCTCCAGTCATGTGTAAGGAGCATCCACTGTCCACGTACCATAAGCTATTGGACTAGATGGATGACCCTACAAGCATAAAAGAACTAATTAGAATGTAGAACCCAAGCCATGATGGTCTTGGGTTTCCCGTTCCTATCTATTATGGTGACTTCTTGATACTTTCCTCTAAATTGTGATCTATTCAGAGATGACCTGGGAGATTGCTTATGATATCTTGCTGGAGTCTTCTCAGCAACATCAACAAAAGAGTCAGATGAGTAGTGAAATCTTTGATCTCTATTCTTTTGAAGAAATTTAAACCATTTTTGATTTTCAAAGATCATTTTGGGTTAATCAGACTTTTGATTGATGAAATGGTTGCTTCTTTGACTTTACCATATCTCTTTTGTGTTACTCATGTTATTAAGTGATCTAGATGTTCTAGATTGATTGTTGTGCAAATGACTCCTGACTTGAGTTTTGCTTGATGATGTTGTTGAGATGGGTTTGTTTTGGGGAATTCTTAATCCTTTCTAATTGAAGTAACAATCAGATGTATTGTGATTGTTCATATCACAGACTGAACAATATTTGTTAAAATAACAATTTTTGGTTGAGTGGTTGTTCATGTCACAAATAAAGCAGTATTGATTGTAAAAGCACTTTTCTATTTTGTGATTGAACATATCACAAATGTCACAATACATTTGTTTGTTGCTTGAATCAGATTTTGATTTATGGGACTCAGCAGATTTTCTCATTTGTTGTTGAACCATATTCTTTTGCTTAGGGGATGAATCAAAATCAGCCTTTTTGTTAGACTTTCTTGGCTGTTATTGTTTCTTCAACCCTTTCTGTATCTCTTTCTCAAATTGATCAATGTGTTCCTTATAACATATATCAAAACCAACACCCTGTCTTGATTTTGAAGATTGAGGGTCTGACACAATTTTACACGTTGAAATCAGTGATCTCTTTTGTTTCTTTTGTAGTGAAACCTTGTCTGATTTGCTTGATTTGTTTGGATATATAATCTCATTATCAGAATGCTTTCAGCAGTGGGTTTCACTGACTTCACATACTTCTTTTTACCTTTTAAAACAGAAGGTATGAATTTTATAAATGGAACAATTGCCTTTACGGGGCTTGTTGGTTTGATGACACTCACTGCCTTGTCTGAACACTTTTTGATTTTGAATGGGTGTCTAAATTTGATTTTAACCTCATTTGTTTCAATATAAACATTAGGTTTGTTTTGAGGATTGGTTACTTGTTTTCCTATAGATTTTGGTTCCATAGTTTTAGTTTCAATTTCATCATTGAGTGTGACAGATTCAGGCATGATAGTGTAGTTGTCATATATGGTGGAGGACATGAATTATACCCAATCCCTAATATGTCCTTTGGATCCTTTTGAGAATCAAGCATCTCTTGCAGCTTGACTGAAGATAGTTGAAACTTTTCAAGTTTCATTTCGGTAAGTGTATTTTCAGCCTTAGATTGGGCTAACTTTTCAGTTAGTAGCTTATTCTCAGCTGCAAGAGTGTACTTTTCACCATGCAGTTTTTCAATATCAGAGATAAGAGATTTTATTTTCATTTCAACGCCTTTTATCTCTCTTTTCATTATCTTGACTTCATCTTTTCTTCTTTAATTTTATCTGCCAGTTTATGGTTATGCTCTCTATAACCTTGCAATTCAATAATACATTTTTCACTACAAAGGTTAGATTTTACCTTAGTAGGCAGTGGAGATGGACCATCGTGATGTGAGCCATAAGTGCATGATTTTGAAATTGAGGTTTGACTACCTCCGCATACATGCTCTAGTCACATACCCCATCTTGCTTTATCCGAGAGCATTGGCAGATGACTGACTTCTTCCATGAGCTTGGTTTGTTAGTTGAGGTGGATTTTGATATGATTGATGTTGTTGTGGATGATGATACTGCCGCTGATGATTTTTGGAGTGAAAGCTTGAGTTTTATTGTGAGGATGACTAGCCTTGAGAATTCCTTTGAAAGTTTTTTCTCTTGGGGGCATTGCATTCTCTGGAGAAGTGGCCAGCCATGCCACAGTTGAAGCATTTCACTTTGGCTTTATCATATCCAAGCTTTGTATTTTCATTAAGGCTGAGCTTTCTACCTTTTTGAAAAATTTCTTTGATCTCATAGCAATCATGGCCATTTGCCATTGTAGATCCATTTCTTCCACATCATCTGGATCCATTTCTTCCAGATCTTCCTGGATCAGATGAGTAGATGTGAGTCTTCCTCTTAAATATGCTTTAAATCTTGCAACAAAGGCATTGTAAGTTGCCTTTTTTTCTTCAGATCTTGGGTCTTCAAGAGTGGTTGTAGGAGCAGTAGTGACTCTGGATGCTTGGGATGATTGTGATGGATGATTAGTTGATGGAGTTGTAATGAACCCTATGGTATTCAGTTGATCTCTTGATGACATGAAATCATCCTCCTCAGTAATAAAGTCATTTTCCACAGAATGAGATTCTGATGGAAATTTGTATGCCTTAATCATTATTGGTCCACCAAGATTTCTTCTTCTTTCATCAAGTTCTAATGCTTCTATTTTGGCTATCATGATGTCCAAAGTAGTACTCCCAAGATCAAGAGTATTTTCAGCATTGTTACATTCTGTCCCAGCTTTTAGGAAGGCTGTGCAGCATTTTCTTATTAATTCCTTGACCTTGTAAGTGACTCCCATGATTTCCAAGTCATTTACCAACTGTATAAATCTATGCAACTGTTTGGATATTGACTCCCCCTTGGAGTGATGAAATGTTTCGTACTAATTAACAAGCTTGTCCTTGTTAGTTTCTGTAACTTCAGTGCTTCCTTCACACATGATTTGCAATGCATCCCATACAGCTTTTGTAGTACCATACTTCTCCAATCTTTTTGCACATCCATCTTGAGTGCTTGAGTTAGGATAGAGTAAGCTTTCAGATCAATCTTGATTTTCTTGTAATCTTCATCATCAATGGGTATCCTTGCAGTTTTGTAAATTGTAGCTTGATCTGTAGACAGAGTGATAGGGATGTGTGGCCCCTTGCATATTAAGATCCAAAAATCAGGATCTACACCTGTAATGTAATTCCTAAACCTAATTTTCCATTGTTTAAACTCAGATTTGTGTTTAAGAATAGGAGGTTTAGGTGTATGGCCAAGTCTGAGTAACTGTGAGAATCCATTTTGACAAGTAGTTTTGACTTGTTTTAATTACCGATTAGATGAAGTATAGGTCAATTAGTCCAACTTGTCCAAATCGTCCAAACAGATTTTAGAATCAGATTTGTTACTTTTGTGAGTTTCTGTTGTTGGTTTTGCTATTTTAACTGTTCACAACTTCGAGAATGAAGTCTGTTGCTATGTTCTTGATAGAAATTGCTTGAACACTAACTGGTTGATGTGAAGTTTTGGGTAAGAACGTGTTGACAGGAGTATTTTCTGTTGTGTACTAAGTAGAGATGATAGAATACTCTATTAGCAACTTAATCATCAGATCAACAAGTTCTATTCAGGTCTTGGGTAGATCTGAAACAGAACTAAGAGCCAAAGCTCTTATACCAATTGACTGGGTTGTGAGATTAAGATTCTCACTTAGGACCAAATATAATGATTGAGTTAATGATTGAGTGGCGGATCATACAATCAAGAAACATTCAATGCAGAAAAAATACTCATAAATGCTTTGTATATATTAATAAAGGTGATTGAATACAATGACTGCTAGGGTTTAGCAAGAAAAGTAATAATGCACCTAGAGAATACAAAATATTCTAATTGTCTATTTTCTGTCACCTCATGTACGAGGTTGTCTATTCTATTTATAGGCACACAAGATGCCTTTTACAAAATGACTAAACTACCCCTGACCTATTACATCAGAACTAGTCTAATTCTTGATCCGCATCTCTGCTTGTTCATCCGCATTGGCAAATGTGGATGAGTTGACTTGATCAACATTTTTCACTTCATCATCCGCATTAGTATGTTGGTCATCCACATTAGTTAATGCGGATGAACAAATACTTCTGCGCATTTGTCTGGTCATCCGCATTGGCAAATGCGTATGAACAAAATCTTGTCTGCATTACTTTTTGGTCTTCTGCATTTGCTAATGCGGAAGCACAAATACTTGTCAGCATTTGTTATTTGCCTTCTGCATTGACAAATGCGGATAGCCATACTTGGTTTTTCTTCTGTGCAGGATCTTCACCCGCATTACTTCTTGGAATTGTGGGAATCCAGCAAAGCAACCATCAACTCACCCATTGAATTGGCATGTATAATCCTTTCAGGGTCAAACAGAGTCCTCACTTCCAACCGATCTGTGAGACATATTCATCCGAGAGGTTAGCAGATCGATCATTATGGAGATTGTGACCAGACATGGTATGTCGGTGTCTATTATTTCTGATCGTGACACTCAGTTTACATCTAAATTTAGAAGAAATTCCATGATGCGATGGGGACGAGGTTACATATTAGCACGGCTAATCATCCACAGACGGATGGTTAGTCTTAGAGGACAATACAAACACTAGAAGATTTGCTTCGGGCATGCATCATCAATTTTGGAGGAAGTCGGGATGACCACTTACTATTACCTGAGTTCTCATATAACAACAGTTATCATGCCGATATTGGTATGCCCCCGTATGAGATGCTATATGGTAGGAGATGTAAAACACCCGTTTATTGGGGTGATATTGGTTAGAAGAAGTTGGGAAGTATTAAAGTGATTGAGGCTATGACTGAGAAGCTTGAAAAAATCAAAGCCTTTACGAAGGCAGCCAAAGATAGGCAAAAGTCGTATGCGGATGAGAGATGTAGACCAATTGAGTTCCAGGTGGGTGATATAGTTATGCTTAAAGTCTCACCTTGGAAGGGAATCATTCGGGTTCAGGAAGCGGGGAAAGTTAAGTCCGAGATACATAAGGCCTTTCTGAAACATTGCCCGAGTAGGAAAGGTGGCCTATAGGTTGGAGTTGCCCAGTCATTTAAGTGGAATTTTCCCGACATTCCATGTATCTCATCTGTGGAAGTGTTTAGCTGATGAGGATATGGTTGTACCACTGGAAGATATCAAAGTTAATGAACGGTTCAATTATGTGGAGAAACCAGTGGCGATCATTGATCGTAAGGAGAAAGAGTTAAGGAATAAAGTGGTTCCCCTTGTGCATGTACAGTGAAAGCACAGGAAGGGATCTAAGTCTACATGGGAGACTAAAGAAGAGATTTGGCAGCATTACCCATATTTGTTTAAGGAATAATAGGTTTTAGGGACAACCTATATAAGGGGGGTGGACTTGTAACCCCGGATATTTTTTTAATAATAATGAAAGTGTAGAAAAAGGGAAGAAATACAATTCACCCTAAGTTGAAGGGCTAAAAGTGTCAAAAGGACAAAAAGTATCAAAAGTGGGTACAAAAGGTGATGGCCGCCCACTATTTTCTGCATATTTCCTTTTCATTCGGATTGTAGAGAGATAAAGCAGAGAAGAGCTTCGGTTAAGAAGAAGAAGGCTGAATTCAAGGTAAGAATTCGTTGTTTTAAGATGTTCTTGGCCGGCCTATGCCTCGATTGTATGCTTATGTTTTTTTATGTGTTCGGGTGTGTGTTTTTGGTGGGTTTTTAGGCGGTTGAACTCATAGTCATACCCGAAGGTTGTCAATGGTGAGTTCTAGAACCCCCTTTATACATGTTTTAACTGATTTTGGGGCTGGAAATGCATGTGTGAATGTTTTCATTAAAGCGGGTTTTGTACCCGTATGAATGTGTATGTGTGAATGTGGATGGGTTTTGATTTGGGTGATTATGTTGTTATGATTGTGTTATGTCATGTTTTATTGCTTAGAATGTTAGAGCTAGGCTTAGAACATGATGTGCATTGAGTTGGGACTGAATTATGATGATAATAATGTTAGTTAGTTGCCCATGCGCCTGGATTGGCCCATGCGCCTGGATTGGCCCATGCGCCTAACGGTTAATTTGCCTAAGAGTTGTCCCATGCGCCAAAATTCCATATGCCCAAATAGTAGCCATGCGCCTAGGAATAGGCTGAAATTGATTAAGTGTCCATGCGCCTAAAAAGCCCATGCTCCTGCATAGTGCCCTGCGCCTACGAATTGCCCGAGAGACTAAGTGTTGGGCCATGTGCCCCAATAGTGCCCATGCACCCAGAATCTTCCCATGCGCCTAGAATCTTCCCATGCGCCTAAGTGTTCCCATGCGCCCAGAAGGTCATGCGCCTGCATAGTGCCCACGCGCCTAAGACTTAGAATGTTTTTTTGAATTTTAAGGAAACTGTTAAATGTAGGCTTTGACTTGGGATGTTCCCGGAGGTGATGTAAGTTGACCTTATGATGATGGGTGATGTATGTTATGTCATGTATGATGATATTATGCTTTTGTATGGTTACATTTATGTTATGTTCCTTATTATGTATGTTTATTTTCTATGGCTTTATGTGATATGATTATGGAAGTAAAATGGAAAGTATATGTAACGTAAACTGGAAGATAATGAAAAGAGAAACGTAATGAGTGAAAGAATGCATGCATTAATGAACGAATGAAGTAATGAAAAGTCTTGCAAGCAATGTTTGGAGGTTCACACCCAATGAAGGGTGTTAGCTCAACTGTGTGCGGGTTAGCTACCTTGGAAGGATGCACACTAGGGTCTAATCTTTATGATTGACCATATGTATGGCACCCTTACTGCTTACCCTGATACTATTTTAGGCCACCAAGCACAATGTATGGGAGTCTATTTATAAACTTTGGCCCAGTACCCACTTTATGCACGACGGTGGGGTATAGCGTATGGCATTGGTCCGGAATGAAGATGAACGATAATGATGAGTATACTTGCCCCAGGCCCAAGGGTCAGCTTTGTGCGCAATGTTCGGGGGTACAATATAAGTCATCAAAAGATAACGAATGATAACAATGTCATACGATGATGAATGAACGAAGGTTAACGAATGATGATGAAAGATAATAATGGAATTATCTATGTGTATGTATGGCGTATGATCACGAATGGATGTAAAGAATGGTTTTTATATGAAGGAAAGTATTATATTTCCCTAAAACTAGAACTCTCTCAGCAACACTGACTTTTATGTGTTTCTGGTTGGCAGGTAAGGTTGCTAAGGATGGCACGAAGCAACTACTTGGATTATTTTGGATGGCATCCATTTCATGTTATGATATTGTTTTTGTGATGTAATGCAAATCATGATGTTTTGTAACTTAACAATGTTGTATTATTTTTCAAAAGCAAATATTTATAAATGAAATGGTTTGTTTGAAAGAATGCCGCTACAATGTTTTAGAAATCAAAATGTATATCATATGTTTTATGTGCGATGATTGACCAGCTATAAGCGTTCCGGTAACGGGTGTTGGACCTTATATGCCCAAGACACATACAAGATTGATGTGGTTAGTACGTTATTATCCAAGTCGAGTCATACCCAATAACAAGCTATACAAACACCAATTAGTATTTATTTGTTGATAAGATCAAACAAATAAATACCGACACCAATTTAGAAAATGGGTTTTCCTAAAACGTTGCTTTTGTAAAAGAACAACATTATGTGGATAATTTGTTCATGAGAAATTGTTTGTTTCATTGTTTAAGTTGGTTAAATAATAACAAATAAAAGTGTGTTATTGTTATAAAATTAAAAGAGTTTTAATTTTATAAAATGAAGGGTAAGAGTGTAACATTTTTTATAAAACTAAAATGGGGGGAAACCCATTTGGATGGGCACATTTTTGGCCGCCCATATGGGAGCATTGGGACTCCCCTTTGTCTTGGCTTTTGCAAGTCATTTCTACTACAACACTCTTCCATCATTTCACCTTTCTCTCACACACACTTAAGCAAAGAAAAGCTCTCAACAAGGCTGAATATTTTCGGATTTCAGCTCCAACAAGACTAAAATTTTGGATTGTGAAGGTGCCTTTGGTGTAGAGTTTTGGTGTAAAGCTACCTAACTAGCTAAGTGTTTGAAGAGCTTGTGGGTATTACAAGCTTGAGGTCTTCTCCTTTGAAGGCTAGCAACTCAAGAACATCATCTTCTTCATCTTATACATCTAAAACAACTTGTACAAGAAAGGTTGTATCTTTGAACACCCTATGGTTGTCATTTTTTTGTATGATAGCACACTATTTCACATATGTTTATATGGTCCTCATTCTTGGCTTTTGTTTATGTTTTAAATGGTGAAAAATTTTCAGATTACTAACCATTTGTTAAACCTATATTCCACTATGATTTTTCAAGTTTAAATGGTTAAACTAGCTTGTTTTACATGTGACAAAACCCAACAATGGCATCTAAAGCCGGTTAGGTGGAATATATGCTTCAAAAGGTCTTGAAAAATTAGTTTTCATGGACTTTTTCAACCCATTAGGGGCTGTTTTGTTGTGGATGTATGAATCCCTTATGTTTCAAGGTTTAATCTTGCATGCTTTTGTTAGGATCTGGTATTTGAACGAAACACCAACTGATTAACGTGTTAACCAAACCAAATAGTGCGGAATCCTATTTGATTGGCGATCCAATCAGTGAGAACACACGTAGACACAATAATGTATTGAATTTAACGTCAAGAATCGATTAGGAATCGATCTACAGCGTTCTATGAACTTGGAGTACGAACTTCGAGGCTTCTGGACAGCTAGGGTACGTCTGGAGTCGAAGTGGATTTAATGCTTACGTTTTTTCATGAATTAGGTGGTATTTATAGGTTCGGGTTGCTCATTTGTGCGACTGAACCATTGGCATGGTTCATTCGTGCGATTGAGCCATGCGATTGATCCATTCGCACGACTGAGTGTTCAGTTGTGCTACTGAGTCAGTCGCATGAAGTTGTTCAGGCATATGGACTATTCAGGCGCATGGACACTCAGTCGCCTGGCCATTCGGACGCATGAGAACTTCACCTAACCAAGTTTGAATGTATTCATTATTATAACATTATGTATATCAATTCGAACGATCACAAACCTATATGATCAAGTCAATATGCGTTAAACAACTCATTAGTGAATATTAAACAAGACAAATCAAAAACAAATATTCTCATTTCATTAAGTACCCAATTACATAAGTGCAAGATATTCAATACATATTACATTAAGATCAGAATCTAGGTACATATATGTATCAACAAACTCCCCCTTGGACCTAGATCTATCTATTGTCTAATATCTTTCATAATTTTCTCAAACTTCTTGTACTTAGCTTCTTTGGTGACTCCTGTATTTATCTCAAAGGCAAAACAGAGTCGTATCACTTTCTGGAACTGCAAAGCTTGTACAATATCTTGTGAGTCGTAGAACAGTGGCCACTTGTATAACGTATAAACATCTTTTGCTGACAAGTTGGTGAGCCACATTGGGTCAAACACCCTAATGGTTTTCAGTGTACCATCCTGTTCAAGACTATCACGGCCTCTCCCGTTCTCCAATCATAGTACCACTATTTGAAGTGTGGAGTGAAGTCCTGTGGCATCTCACGTAGTGGGATCTTTGACATTGTACGTGGTGGACTCCACTTCAACGTTACTTTTGGTTTGCCAGTTATGGCGTCAACCTCAGATCTTTTGATGTACCTCGTTGGTTGTTGAGGTTTGAAGTTTACCCATCTGGTGTGGTACTCCCTCTTTAGAGTTTCTTCAAACTAGCCTGACATCTTATGAGGGTCAGCGTATAGCAATTTTAACTTTTCTAACTGGTTAAGCTCAAAACCTGGAAGAGTCTTCAGGTCGTGTGGGAACCTGAAGTACTCAATTCCCTTCTCACATTTAACCACGTAAACATTGAGGTCCTCAAAATGTGCCCACGCTATGATCCTGCCTACCACCTTTTGATGTTTCTTGACCTTATATAGTTTGGTGTAGGCAGTTGCTGTTGAAGTGTTGTGTTGGGCTCTTATATCCTCAAAACATGCTGCCCATTCTGCCTTTTTGATGTTCACTTCAGCATCCGTGGCTTGGGCCTTATCTTTTTCCTTTATGGAGTCTTGCTCCATCCTGTCTAGAGTCTCAAAAGTGTCATTGACAAGAGTGTCTCCCAGATTGGGAATGGCAGTTCTCTCATTGTCAGTGTACTCTGGATAGTGTTAAGCAGTGACATCTTCTATCTCAATCTCATCGACATCCTGAAGCTCATTGTCACTCTCTACATGCACAGTCGGAGCATCTTTCACAATCTCCTCAGCATTCAGCTAAACATTTTGGCTAGTTGCTCGTTAGTGAGATTGTGAATGATTTCTCCTTCTTCAGGAGTATACATTACCGATCTCCTGACAATACCCTGCAGATCAAGAATCAATGTGAGTTGAGTCTTGACCTATTGGAGGGGAGCAATATCATAGTCATCTCTTTGAAAGTTTGAATCTGCTTGATTTAGACATTCAACACAATAGTCATTAGTAATAATCAAGACAGAAACATTGACATTAAATATAAACATTCATTACATTAATTTGATACATGATCCAAATACATATGATTTTAAATAACAAGAAAAAGAACATCTAAGCATTACTCTTGTCCTGGATCATCGACTCTTCTTCTGACGGGGCGGATATGGAGGCACCTTGATCTTGTGCTCTTTTAGTCCTCCTTTCACTAGCAGATGTGGCACCCGCAACAGATGAGTCATCATCGTCATCATCATTACCAACATCATCTCCAGCATCACCAGCAGCATCAGTATCATCATCACCATCGTCATCCTCATCCTCACTCTCATCATCACTATCATCCCCATCCCCTTCCTTGATCTTAAGGGGCTCTTCCTTGGATCCCTTTAGACGTAGCATGATGGTCTTGTTAGTGGTCTCCAACTCCTCAATCCTTTTTTTGATAGGACATGCTGCTCCAGTTGGGACATCTCTACACGTTGAGCATCCATCTGCTGTGCCTGCTGAGATATCTGCAAAGCTTGGGCAGCAGTAAGGTCTACTATCTATCGCAGCTGAGCAGTCTTCTCTTCGCCTGCCACCAACAACCTCAGCACCATACAGTTAAGTGCTGAGAGCTGTTCCTCTACCCCACTGGGAGGCAGAGGTGATCCGGTGGTGTAGGAAGGGTATGATGGTGGTACAACGTGGTGGCTAGTGGTGGTAGTGGTGGTTGTGGTGTAGATTGGGGGTGGTATAACTGGTGGAGGTGTGGCTGTAGTAGCGAAGGGTGGAGATGTGTTGGTGATAGTGGGTGGTATGGTAGTAGTGGTAGCTGTGGTGGTGGTAGTGCGTGGAGTAGTGGTGGTGGTAGAAGTAGTGGTGGTGGTGATAGTGATGAAGGTGAGTCGTCTCTTCTTCTTCTTCTTCATGCCGTGGGGCTGAGCCATCCTCTTCTTTCTTGATCCTATCGAGGAGGATGCTCCCCCTAGAACACGGCTTGGCTGATCGGGAGCATATGTTGGATCAGTGTTAGCCTCTCCCGACCCTCCAGGGCGTTCACCAACCGCCCGGAGCCCTCGTTCTATAGCAATGACTAGACTGCCCACAGTCCGAGTCAATGGCTCCTCAACTGACCCTCCTTCTCACTAGGTATGAAATCCTGGTGGAATCCAGCAGTCACAGCTCCATCTCCAGTGGGGGCAGATGTTGGAGATGCTATATCAGCAGTGGGACCCCTTGGTTGAGTGGGCCCTGCATCTCCAGCATCCCTGCTATCATCATCATCAGAGTCATCCTCTAAGAGTTGTAGCTGCTCTACCTCAGAGTCACTGTCAATGTGACGCCATTTACGCCTAGCCGGCGCCACGTAATCCTCCCGGGCCAGATGCCCGAACAATCTCCTCACAGGGGGCTTAACCTACTTCCCCCCGTAGACCTTCATACGACCCAAAGTAGTGTCGTCCATCACCTCGAGGATCACAGCATCCTCCTTCTCCTTTGGCAAGGAAGGGAGCTTCTGGTCAATGATCATCTGCATGAATCAAGGGTACATGTTGAAGCCCTCCTTCCCTTTCCCCTTAATGTTCTCCACCAGTAGGTGAAGATCATCTTGGAGAAGCTGAACGGATGGTTCAGCACCAACGCTGCATACGCGTTCTGGATCAGATCTGACAGCTCATCAAATCCTCCCTTTTGAGACGCTATGCACTTCAGCAGCACATGTGCCAGGTACTTGAACTGGGGACACAGGTTGCTCTTGTTGAGCATCCCTGCATTGATGTCCCCAGAGTACTTAGCTCGCAGGAAACATCCTCGGACAGTAAGGGGTGTGTAGTCTAGTGGGACAATCAGTATCGTCCCCAAACTGCAGCACCGTCATGAGATCATCCTCAGTGATCTTAATGGCCTCTCCAAAAATAGAACTCCTGATGTGATAAGGCACTAAGGATCTATCAACAACTGCGCCTTCCTAGAAGGCCTGCTGAATAGAACGATACGAAGTACATGGAGTAGATATGGCATAAGAGATCCTCGATCTCCTCAGGAACGAGATAATGCCAGAGAAGTCTGAAGCATTCTTGGAAGTCAGATCCAGATGAGCACAAATATTGTGCTTAGTGCTCATAGTCCACCGACTCGTCATCTGTTACACAATGAATATAAACGTTAGTATCTATTGAGGAATGATATCTTGAATCACTTAGACTTGAAATTCTTTCTGTTCTGTCGTGCGAATGAAATTGTGCGACTGAGTTCTAGTCGTGCGAATGAGTAGTGCGACTGAGATCTAGTCATGCGAATTAACTCGTACGTATGACTTGTCATGCGACTGAGTTCATACATATGTAAACTCATTCGTGTACATCATTCGGGCGATTGAACTCATACGCATGGTCCAGTCGTGCGGTTTAGCCATTTGCACTACTGAGTCGTGCGACTGAAGTTCATCCACCAGTCCATTCGCATGACAGACTGCTGTTCAATTCAATTTCAAATTTTGACCATTTCTTATGATTAGACGTCGTATTTTGGTTCATTGTGCTCGCAATCATTATACTTAACACCTAATAACCTTAATTTCAATTGTTTGCTCAGATAGTTAGGTTATTTTGTCAAACAAGTCTTGGTTCTTGGTTTGGGCTGAACTTGTCGATTTAGGAGTCAAATTGAATGAAATATGATTGTATTGAGCCGCAATATACCTGTAAAGTCAGTGGAAATCGTTAGTACACAAGAACTAGTGGTATAATAGGCTCAAACGAAATTTTGGCAGGGTAACGACGTGTCGTGCGACTTAGGGCAATTTTGGGGGTGATTAGTGATTGCGACCGAATGCCCCTTTATTTATACTAGGGTTCCCTTCAGTTGTGCGACTGAGCCTAGTCGCACAAGTTGTTTGTGCGACTGGCACAGTCAGTCATCTTCAGTCGTGCGACTGTGTCATTCGGTCACCTTCATTCGTGCGGTTCGCCCATTTTAGGTGTCCAATCGTGTGATTTGAGTCGTACTGATGGTCCAATCGCATGTATGTCCCATACGTGTTGGTTAATCGTGCGATTGGGCACATTCGTATCCTTCAATCGTACGACTGGTCCATGCTCATGGTCTAGTCGTGCGAATGAGTCATACTCATGTTTTTGACTTTAAAACCATTTTACATTTTACACCTCTTTTAACTTATGAATAAACGTTATGAGCATTTGATCATCTCAGATCATTTTACCTTGAAAAACCTTGATCACCTCAGACTCCTTTTAAAACATTTTGTCACCTCAGACGTGACCTATTTTTTATTTGAAAGCACGTGTGGTCACCTCAAACGTGACCTTTTACATGATAAGGTCCCTTATCAACTTCCATGACAAGTCCGATACTAATATACTGAATTTGACAAACTTTGTACAGAAATAAAAGAAATAAAAGTGAAAACTTAAACTAAGACATGTTGTTGTGTTTTTGTGAGGGTTGACTCCTAAGATGTAGTTCCAAGGAATATTTTTTCTCAAAGAGCAGCTTCAATCATTTAAACCGTATACCAATTCAATTTGGAATCATACAGGATACTCAAATCAATCAGGACACGTTATTTAAAAAAACTTTGATGCTCTATTCTTGTTTTCATCTGGAGTCATTTAGCAAATTTGGGAAATCATACTAGTACTCTTAGGTCCCCACACTGATTTGAACTTTCAAGAATTGTAGCCACAATGATTGTCAGTATACTAGTCCTCTTAAATCCATACACAGACTTTCAACACAGATTGGTGATAGTTCAAGGTTGTTTATTACAACAAGCATTTGTGGATCCCACACTTATATGGTAATCAACATTCCTCAGGAAATTTTTAGCGGTCTCAGGGTAGTATTTCAAGAAGAAACTATTCATAGAACTTTCAAAGAGAAGCCAAACCTCAGGTCAGTGCCACCACACAGCAGAGAGGTGGCAAACAACGATGAATTTTAGAATATATAGGTTATGTTTATCCTCAGGTCAGTGCCACCGCACAGTAGAGAGGCACATAACCTATCTTTTTGTTTGAGCAATTTCAATCTTTTTGCACAGATCTCACCAACAACATAAGTTATTAGTTTGATTGTATTTGTATTTTTTATGTGCTTTTGCTCATGCTTTGGTCTTACACACACATTCGTGGCGTTTATTTTGCTCGTCACCCCTTATTGAAATCTTGTTGATTGTGTTAACCAGGGATAAGGTGTTACCCACAGCTAGTCAAACATTTTAGTTTAATCTTGAGATCACCAAAAAGGCCTAGTTATCTTTTGTGTTGAATCTACCAACATATCATCTGTGATCTAGCAACCTCTAGGTCTACTTTCTTTGTGTTACCTTAGTAGTAGCTAGCTTATCTATCATATTTCCTTTTATATTGCTCACCACACAGACTTATACTTGAGCTTTGCATCCTTTTCAATTTTGATTTTTAAAGTCCCAAATGGTTTGTTCTTGTACTATCATATTCCAAAGATTGAATCAGTATCACACATACGATCTTATTTTTATCGGCTTGTCTCTCCTTCTCCCTCGTTTTTTTATTACTACCTAAACCTATTCTCCCCCTAAAATTATAAAACCATAATAGATTTGCATTTTAGGATTTTAATAGGCAAGGAAATAAGCCAATTGAAATTAAACTACTTAACATTAAGCAAATAGAATAAAATAATAGAAAATTGAAAAAAATAAAAGGAACTAGACACGACGCATCAGACTATACATGGTCATCTTCAGGAATGACCTCACTTTTCTTTTTAACTCCGTTGACCTCTAACAAATATAAAAAACATGGTTTGTCAAATGCCTTTGTATAGAGGTCAGCGCGTTGAAAATCTGTATTAATTTTTACCACATCGATTAAGTTCTTTTCAAAGCAGTCACGTATAAAGTGATATTTAATACCAATGTGTTTGGTCTTAGGATGTTGGACCAGGTTTTTAGTGACTGTAATTGCAGCAGAGTTATCAACAAAGATAGGAGTAGAAGAGAAATTCAAACCATAATCCCGCATTTGCTGTTGAATCCATATGATTTGAGAACAGCAGCTTGCAGCAGCAACGTATTCGGCTTCACAGGTTGACAATGCAACCGAGGTCTGCTTCTTACACTACCAGGTTACTAATTTTCTCCCAAAGAACTAACACCCTGCTGATGTAGACTTGTAGTTCATCTTGTAGCCGCCGTAATCCGAGTCGCTATATGCTGTAGTTCAAAGTCATCATCATGAGGATACCACAATCCAAGTGTGGGTGTACCCTTCAGATAACGAAAAATCCGTTTGACCCCAATCAGATGGTTCATTTTAGGTTTTGCCTGATATCGTGAACATAGACATGTAGCATACATGATATCAGGTCGAGAGGCAGTGAGATACATGAGAGATCCAATCATCCCTCGATACATGGTGGCATCTACTAGATCACCATTCTTTTCGGGTGCTACATCATGTTTGTAGCAAGTGGAGTTCTAGCTGTAGAAGCATTCTCCATGTCAAACCGACTGAGAATATCACCTACATACTTGGTCTGATGTAGGAAGATCCCATTTGGTGTTTGATCCACCTGTAACCCGAGAAAGAACTTCATCTCTCCCATTGCACTCATCTCAAACTCTGTCTTCATTACTGCTTCAAACTCTTTGCATAATTCTTCGTTCCTGGAACCGAAGATTATGTCATCGACATAGATTTGCACCAGCAGTAAATCTCCATCCTTTTCTTTGATAAACAATGTACAGTCAATGACTCCCCTACGAAAACCGTGTTTCACAAGATGAGTCGAGAGTTTCTCATACCAGGCCCTCGGAGCTTGATGAAGCCCATATAGTGCCTTGTCGAGTTTGTAAACTCTGTCCCGATTATATGGATCCTCAAATCCCTCGGGTTGACTGACATACACTGTCTCTCGAATCTCACCATGAAGGAATGCACTCTTCACATCTAGTTGATAAACTTTGATTTTCATATAAGATGCATAGGCAAGGAAGATGCGGATTGCTTCCATCTGTGCTACTGGTGCAAACACTTTATTGTAGTCGATACCCTCAACTTGTCAAAAACCCTGAACAACAAGCCGAGCCTTGTTTCTGATGATCACTCCCTGATCATCTTTCTTGCATTTCAAGACCCATTTGGTGCCTATAACTTTAGCACCTTTAGTCTATCCACTAGAGTCCATACACCTAACTTCTTAAACTGAAGAAGTTCTTCTTGCATGGCACTCACCCAAGCTTCATCATTCAATGCTTCACTAACATATTTTGGCTCAAACTGAGACATAAAGCAGCGGTAGGCACTGTCATGAAGGTATCCCTTTTCCATCATAGAGGCATAATCAGCTGAGTACAACTGGTTCCTAGTCTGAACCCCTGATCTCACATCTCTATAACATTATCCAAAGGATGATAGACATTTAGACGTGAGCCGGGATTTGTTGGAACAACTACCTCAGAATCAAGATTGTGAACATTTGGTTCTAGATTCGAGGCAATAGGAGTTTGAGGTTCTGAATGCTTAGATGTATCACTATCAGATGCTTGTGGACTTGTGGTAGGCAGAACCTATACATCCTGGTTGTTTTGATCATTTTCCATAATTTCTTCATCAGAAGAAGAGTCACTCATATCAAGTGCTCCCCCTGAGTTAGTAGATGATTGACTTTGAGAACTGGATGTTGTTTAATCTTGAGACAGGGTGTTCAAGACATCATACATCATCTTGTTTGCCAACTCGTCTTCTGAAGCAGAGAGAGGTATGTTGAAGGACTTGAAGAATCCATCATAGTCGAAGAAGTAAGCAGGCCCTTTTCCAGCTGGTGGTGTGGTGTATCTCTGAACATCAACGTTACACCACACCTCTACTTGACCCGTGGAGTTGTTGTAAACTCTCTTGTTCGGTATTTGTATCCCTAGAAAGATCCCTTCATCAACCTTCTCGCTGAATTTTCCCTCCTGACTCTTCTTCAGCAGGTGCACGGAGCGCCAAACGGCTCGAGATACTCTAAGTTAGGTTTACGTCGTTGTAGTAACTTGTAGCACGTTTTTCCATGGCATTTGACTATCAGAGCTCGATTGAGCGTATAACATGCATTTGCAACTGCCTCATTCCAGATTTGAATAGGCAGTTTCGAGTCTGCTAGCATAGTCCGTGTGGTTTCTATCAAGCTGCGATTCTTCCTTTCAGCAACACCATTGAGTGTAGGCAAAGGTAAATTGATGCGCAATTCCCTTTTCTTTGCAATAGGCCTCCATCCACTGATTCTTGAACTTGGTTCCATTGTCTGAGCGTACCTATCGTACCTTCAGCTTGTATAGGGACTCCAGTGTAGTTACCAATTCCTTGAAGGAGTCAAATGTTTCTGATTTGGATTTCAAATACATTACCCAAGAAAATCTTGAGTAGTCATCAGTAACTACATAGGAATACAAGTCACCTGCTATGCTTCTTGTACTGACTGGACCAAACAGATCCCGTGAAGAAGTTTAAGAGAAAGTTCTATTGAATGAACTTTCTTTTCCTTATGAAACTTCTTCCTCTGTTTCCCCTTTTTGGCATGCAACACAGAAATCCGGGAGTTGGAAGTTTTTGACATTTACTCCTCTCACAAGATCATTCTGGATCAAGTGATTCATTTTCCTCAGATTTATATGTCCCATTCTCCTATGCCAGGAGATAGATTCCTTCTCAGTAGCTTTGGACAAGAAGCATTGAACTTCACAATCCGTTGTGGAGGCCTTTGAGAGATCCAAAACATAAAGATCATTATATCTTGAGGCTGACATTAGGATTTGGTCCTCTGGGATCACGTAGTCTTTCTTCAGAACATAGCACTTCTTGTTGTCAAAGACTACTTTGAATCCTTTATCACATATTTGAGAAACTGAGAGTACGTTATTTTGTAGTTGTTGGATGTAGTTTACCTTATCAAACTTAACTTTCTCATTTCCCCTTCCCTTTGGGCTGTGATGTACCCGCCTTTGTTTCCCGCAAATGAAACATGCCCTCCTTTGATTTGCCTGACATTTGATAAGAGAGCTCTGTTCTCTGTCATGTGCCTGGATGCTCCGCTATCCACAATCCACGTGTTAGTCTCAGCACTATAGCAAACACCCTGCACATTCAATGAGAACATTAGTTTATGTTAGGAACCCAAGCCTTCACTGGCTTGGGTTTCCCTGAGGCATCACACATCATAAACTCAACCCATTGACCATTTGAGGTTGAGGGAAGCCTAGATTCTGTTTGTTCTCATTTTCAGACACTGAGGCAAACTTTTCTTTCCATAGTCCAGCTTTGTGTAAGGCCTGTTTGTGGTAAACAGATGACTGGATGACAGGTTGAACTTTGGATTCACTCTCTTTTTTAGGAGGCGTCACTGAGTTCCTCTTAAAAGATATAGTTTTAGATGCAGGAAGTTCAACTTTCCTCCTCGGTGTCTGATAATAAGGACAATGAGATGCAATGTGACCGTACTCTCCACAATTATAGCAGGATCTGCTTTCAACTTTACGGTTTATATGTTTTGGTGGAGATGTAGATGTCACATGGTCGCCCTTATTGTGTTTAGATTGAGACACGTCTTTGTTAGATGTATGATCGGTTTTACAAACTTAATTGCTTTACCTGGTTTTACATCTTTTATTTCTGGTTTACCTAGACTTTGACATGATGCTTGTGTTGATTAGGTTTTATAGTCCTTTTGGGTACTGATTTTACTTTGTTTGACCCTAACTTTAAATTTACCCTTTCAAACTCAATTTCTAGGTTAACACAAGGCTTCCTTTTGCCTTTGACGTGGCCTCCTTTTGTTTAGCGTCAGATTCATTTGATTTACTTACGGAATCTGGATCACTAACAAGAGGAGTGGTCACCACGTGATCCTTGATGGGGTTATTATTAATCGGTTTACTTTTGGTGTTCATCAAGGTCTCAGGTGGTGGTGGAACCACTTTGTATCCCAATCCCTCCCTATTGTTTCTCTCTCTCACTAAGTGTTGGACAATGTGAGATGAGCTAGTCCAACTGTGCAGTTTTTGTTTTAAAGAGTTGACTTCTACTTCTAAAGCTGCTTTTTGCTTCTTAGTGTCCTCTAGGGAGTTCAGATAGTACCTAATGTCATTTTCTTGGTTAAAGGCAACTACCTCTGTTTCCCTAAGCTGTTTATTCAATAGGTCTATCTTTTCCTTATAACTATGCCCGTTTTGTTTTAACACTCTATTAGCCTCAGTGCATAGTTCCAGATCCTTTACTAAGTTATCGTTATGATCTAATAACCTAGCAAATTTCAAATCTATACTTTCTCTAAATTTATTGCACTCTAAACAAGCATGATTATTAAACAACTGGTCAATAGTACTTGCCTGAGATGTTGAAGAGGAATCAGCCATGAGTGCAGAGTTTGTTGTCTCTAGTTCTGGTGATTCTGATGTTGATGCAGATTTTCCTTCTTCAGGCAGGTGGTTGACCACATTTGCAGTGTCTTCAGAATTTGACATTGCGAGCTCTCTGCTATATCTCCCTCACTAGCAGAATCATCATCATTTCCTCCACATTAGCTATGTTGGACTCTCTCGGTGAGACGACGAACCGGAGTCCTGTCCTTCATCCTTATTAGCAGTTAAGGCTTTGGGGTCCCTGTTTGATGAAGTAGAACTGCTAGATGTGGCCTTGTCCTGACGATTAAAGGACGAGAAGGATTGCCATTCCCAGTCTTCTTTGGCTTCACACACTCCCGCTTGAAGTGTCCCTTCGCACCACAGTTGAAACAAGTTACCTTTGACTTGTCAAGCCAAAGGTTGTATCTTTGGTAGCAACCAAGTTCTGTCCGGTCTTTTTGACAAACTTTTTGGCTCGTCGGACAGCACTTGCCAAAGCCCACATTATGTCCATTCGTTCCAACTCCATTTCGTCCACCTATTCATAATCCTCATCTGCCAGATGACAATTTCCTATCTTTCCAGCAACTAGTCCATCATAGGAGTGGACTACAACAGCTAAGAGCTCCATGTGCTCTTTGACCACCTTAACAGTCACATTACCAAAGTTATCGGTTTTCAGTTTTGTTGCATTAGCTTCAGGTATAATATACTGGGTGCCAAATGACCCTGACGTTTCGGACCCTGAAGTTGACGGTTGTGCTGGAATTGCTACGCTTGAGACGAAGGCAGTCTGCAGTGGTGCTCCAGATGTCTTGGCTGGAGGGGTTGTATTGTAAAGTGCAGGATTCTGATCATAATTGGCCTTTTGGGCTCTGTACTTCATCCTAAGCTCCTCTTCTCTCAGTTTCAGAATGAAGTCATTTATATCTAACTTCGAGAGCATCACATTCTGTCTGAGATTTGAAACGAAAGAAGCCCATTTTTCTGGTAGTCCATCTGCAAAGTTGGATACCTTATCCTCCATCAACGTAGTTACTCCATGGGTGTGCATCTCACTCATCAAGTGGTAGAATCTGTCGATCACATCATCAAGGCCTTCCTTTCCCATTGAAGAGAAGTTGTCGAACTCCTTCAAAGCTTTTGCCTTAATGGCCTTGAGTGAGGCATTTCCATCATACCTCTTCTCCAATGCATCCTATAATTTCTTTGCTTGAGTATACTCCGAATACTGATGGAAGATGTCCTTCGGAATAGACTGAGTAAGCAAAGCGTAGACTTTCTTCTCAGCGTTGTGTTTTACTTTCTATGCATCCGACAGGCAACTTAGAGTAAGTCTGACTCCATCTGCTCCTACTGGCATGCTGTACCCCGACTTTATTGCCTCCCACAGATTTGTATCTACTCCAATTAAGTAGATTTCAAAATGTTGCTTCCATTGTGGGTAGTCGTCTAACGTTATAAGCTTCGGGGGTTTATTGTGAATTCCTACTTTGTTCTCCAACAGCAGTAGATTCTGAATACGGGTATCTCTACTTGCTGTGTATGCTGAAAATTGGTCCTCCATTTCACTTAACTTTACTCTTTAACAATCTGCTGATGTATGCGAATAAAGGTATGTGATTGGGCTTATTCGGGCGATTGAACAAATGCTGATGGTTCAATCATGCGACTGAACAAATGCAGATGAGTCAGTCGTCCGAATGAACTAATGCGGTTGAACAGTCCGAATGAGGCTCTCAGTCGTACGAATGAGGGTACTAATGAGTCCAATCGTGTAGTTGGAGAATGCGAATGAACTCAGTCGTGCGATTGAGCCAATCGTCAGACTGAACTTGCTGAAGTTTGATAATTCGTAGATTAAATGTATTTTGGCCGTAAAAACTTGAATTTTAACAAACCCTAATCGCTGTATGCCGGAAAAACTAAAATTTTAGGTCAGGAAACGTCTAAGACTCTGTTAGACACAAAAGATTGCGTTTTTGATGAAAAAACACAATTTTTATATCAAAACTATTGAATCAACACGTAATCAAGAGCCAAAGCTCTTATACCACTTGTTAGGATCTGGTATTTGAACGAAACACCAACTGATTAACGTGTTAACCAAACCAAATAGTGCGAAATCCTATTTGATTGGCGATTCAATCAGTGAGAACACACGTAGACACAATAATGTATTGAATCTAACGTCAAGAATCGATTAGGAATCGATCTACAGCGTTCTATGAACTTGGAGTACGAACTTAGAGGCTTCTGGACAGCTAGGGTACGTCTAGAGTCGAAGTGGATTCAATGCTTACGTTTTTCCACGAATTAGGTGGTATTTATAGGTTAGGGTTGCTCATTCGTGCGACTGAACCATTGCATGGTTCATTCATGCGATTGAGCCATGCGGTTGATCCATTCGTACGATTGAGTGTTCAGTCGTGCGACTGAGTCAGTCGCATGAAGTTGTTCAGGCGTATGGACTATTTAGGCTCATGGACACTCAGTCGCATGTGTAGGGGTTTTAACAAGTTTATCAAAGCTCATATAATCTTGTTTATATGAAAACGCAGCGGAATATATATGTTTTAAAACATGTTAATAAGATGATTATTAAACCATTTAATAAAGAACCCCATGCCATGGATCATTATACAAGTGCATACAAAAGATAAACATGAGATGATGAAACTACAACCTTTGTAGCTGCTGGATTTCGAGATTAGAGAGGTGAAAGAAAATGAAAACTTGGCTGAAACTTCAAAGTTGAAGCCCTCAAATGGTGATACCCCAAGCTTGTTCTAACACCTTTGATTGCTAGGAATCTTGACACCAAATTTTCAGCAACCAAAACCCCTTTTGAAAGCTGAAATTCTGCTCCTTTTTCTTCCAAAACCGTGAGAGAGAGAGAGAGAGATGGAGAGAGCAAAAGTCTTTTGCATGTGAGAGTGAATGGTTGATTAGTTGGAGTGTGTTAGTCTCTTTAAGTCTCCAATTTACAAGACAAAAATGGAACCCAAAGGCCCTTTTGGGCGGCCAAAAAATAAGACAAAAGGGTCCCATCCTTTTAAACTTTTAAACATAACTAACACACTTTAATCTTTTGTTTATAAGTTGAAAACTAATTTTAAAATTATAAATTAAACACTCTTTTATTTGTTATCATTTAGTAAACTAAATAATGAAAAACAAATAATATCTCATGAACAATTATCCACATAATAATGTTCATTTACAAAAGCAATATTTAGAAAATCCAATTTTCTAAATTGGTGTCACTACTTATTTGTATGATCTTATCAACAAATAAATTATCTTTCGGTGTTTGTTTGGCTTGTTATTGGGTATGACCCGTCTTGGATCATATCACACTAGCCACATCAATTTAATATGAATCTTGGGCAGATCAATCCTTCAATCTCCCACTTGCACAAGATTTATAGAAGATTGATGCAAGCAGCAAATAAAGCCTAGCAACGGTTTGCTACCCCTAATGTATATGACTAAGTGCCATTCAATAACATCATCCTTTTCAAGTACCTTACATGAATATGTTTTGGTGAATTAATCATCTATCCTTTTGTTGCAGATGTCATGTTAAATCCAAGAGACACAGAATTGTCATTCTCTGATGATTTAACTTTAACAGGCCTTAGACATCTAACTCTCAACGAATAAGAGGAACAAGTTCCATCTTGACTACATACGTCTCTCAGAATCACCTCATGTCATACCTGAACTCAGCCTTATGTACTGCCTTTTCAGAACAACAAAGGACTAAGTCAAAGTACAATACTTGGTGAATATCAAGACCCAATATGTATCTCAGGTCTGAGGATACAATGGTATTCGCCTTTACTCAAAATCTCTTATGACTAATCAGAAAGATTCCATGCAGAAATAATTGAGAGCGGGTCAGTCCAATATCTATATCCCATAGATATCAATGAACCTTGGTAGCAACCTCTTGCTCTATATTCATACCTTATGAATATCAACCAATCCAAGTTCATTATAGTCTTACATTCATAGTTGTTCCCACAAGTATGATCGACTACGGACGTTGAGAATAATTCATTTATTCACGGATTTAAACATGCTAAAATAGAAGAACAAATGAAATTATAACCATAATTAAGTCAAATAACATTAGTTCCAATATCCAAATACAAATACAACATCAAACCCAGTCACTTGAATATCTAAGTCCCATGGCACAAGCATGACCTTCATGCTTTGCCTTTTCAAGGAGCTTTGTGAGTGGATCCGCAATGTTTTTATCAGTGTGGACTTTGCGAATACATATCTTTCCTTTTTCAACTTCATCCCTTATGTAGTTGAATCTCCGTTCAATGTGCCGAGTTTTTTGATGAGCACGAGGTTCCTTGATTTGAGCAATCGCACCCTCGTTGTCACAAAAGATCTCTAGGGGATCCTGAATGGAAGGACTACCTAGATCGGCTATGAATTTCTTCAGCCATGCAGCTTCCTGTGCTGCCATTGAAGCGGCGACGTATTCTGACTCTGTAATGGACAACGCTACGACTTCTTGCTTTGAGCTTTTCCAAGAAACAGCTCCCCCATTCAGAATAAAGATGTACCCCGATTGAGATCGTGAATCATCTCGATCGGTTTGGAAACTCGCATCCGTGTAACCTTTTACAACGAGTTCCTCTTCACCAGACCCGTAGATCAAGAACATGTCCTTAGTCCTCCTTAGGTACTTCGGAATGTTCTTGACAGCCATCCAATGACTATCACCAGGATTTTGCTGGTATCTACTTGTCATGCTTAAAGCGCATGACACGTCTGGTCTAGTGCATATCATTGCATACATGATGGATCCTATAGCAGATGCATATGGGATTGCCTTCATTCTATTTTGTTCTCCTTGGAGCTTGGACATTGAGTTGTACTCAATATTGTCCCTCTTTGAATAGGTACAGTACCTTTCTTAGAGTTTTCCATCTTGAACCTTTTCAAGATTTTGTCAATGTATGCACTTTGATTCAAACCAATTAGCCGTCTTGATCTATCCCTATAGATCTTTATTCCCAGAATATAGGCGGCTTCACCAAGATCCTGATGGAAAAAAACAACTTCCAAGCCAGGTTTTTACACCTTCCATGGTTGGAATGTCGTTTCCAAACAGTAGTATGTCATCAACATACAATACTAGGAAGGTTATTGTGCTCCCACTAGCCTTCTTATACACGCAAGCCTCATCAGCGTTTTTGATGAAGCCAAATTTCTTTACTTCATCATCAAAATGGTGATTCCAACTTCTTGATGCTTGTTTCAATCCATAGATTGATTTCATTAACTTGCATACTTTATTAGGATTTTTGGATACAAAACCTTCAGGCTGAACCATATAGACATCTTCCTCAAGATATCCATTTAGGAAAGCGGTTTTGACATCCATTTGCCAAATCTCATAATCATAATGAGCTGTTATGGCAAACAATATCCTTATAGACTTAAGCATTACAACAGGTGAGAAAGTTTCATCATAATCAACCCCTTGAGTTTGAGTGAAACCCTTTGCTACAAGTCTAGCTTTGTAAGTATCCAAGTTTCCATGCATATCGGTTTTCTTCTTGAAAACCCACTTACTTCCAACTACTTTGGAATTAAGAGGTGGCACAACAAGTTCCCAAACTTGATTGTCATACATGGATTGCATCTCAACGTTCATGGCCTCAAGCCATTTGTCACAATCCAAATTGGACACTGCATCATGATATGTGGTTGGTTCATCTGAATCCACCACATAGCATCCATCCATGAAAAATCCGTATCTTTCAGGTGGATTACTAGTTCTACCACTTCTGCGAACGTTTTGTGTGTATTGATCAACCGCTTGATCATCCTCAACATCCTCACGTTGAGTGCTAGTTTCAACCAAACATGCATCGGGCTGTGTTTCTTGATCCTCCTCAAGATCCACTGTTCTACTGCTAGTTCCTTCCATAAGAACTTTGTTTCTAAGAACTCACCCTTTCTGGCAACAAACACTTTTTGTTCCAGTGGATCATAGAAATAATATCCCATAGAATCTCTAGGATATCCAACAAAGATACAATTGGTGGATCGGACATCTAATTTGTTTGGGGTGGGAGTCTAAAATAAGCCTCACAACCCCAGACCCTTAAGTACGATAGGGATGGAACTCTTCCATGCCATATCTCAAAAGGTGTCTTTTCCACCTTTTTGGTTGGGGCCATATTCAGAATACGGGCCGCGGAGAGCAAAGCGAAACCCCAAAATGATAGAGGTAATGTGCTTCTAGCCATCATAGATCGAACCATATCCAATAAGGTTCGATTCCTCCTCTCAGACACACCATTTGTTGTGGTGTTCCAGGTGGAGTGAGTTGTGAGACAATCCCACAACTCCTAAGATGATCTTGAAAAACATCACTTAGGTATTCGCCACCTCTATCGGTGCGGAGAATTTTAATTGACTTGTTGAGTTGATTTTCTACTTCATTCTTGAAGATTTTGAACATTTCAAAAGCTTCATCTTTGTGCCTTAATAAATACACATACCCATAGCGACTATAATCGTCGGTAAAGGTAATGAAGTATCTTTCACCATTCCTAGTCATTGGCTTAAAAGGACCACATACATCCGAATGTATGATACCTAATAAATCTTTTGCCCTTTCATTAGTTCCACTAAAGGGTGCCTTAGTCATTTTACCTTGTAAACAAGATTCACATACATCAAATGAATCACATTCATTTGTTTTTAAAAGACCATTCTTTTGAAGTGTTTGTATACGTTTCTTGTTTATATGACCAAGACGACAATGCCAAAGGTAGGTATCATTCAAATCTAATTGAGTCTTTTGGTGGTTGCTTGGTACATGGAGCTATCATATGTTACGTTTTCATGAACCAATTCATAAATACCATTACAAGGTATAGCTTTAAAATAAAATACATGATTTAAAGAAACATGGATATCATTGTCAACAAACTTGAAATCATAATCATATTGTCTTAACGGGAAACAGAAATTATGTTCCTAGTCAAACTAGGAGCATATAATACATTATATAAAATGACTTCCAAACCACTTGGAAGCTTCAAAATGTAGTCTCCTTGGGCTTCAACGTGAACCTTTGCACCATTGCCCATGAATAGACTTATTTCCCCTTTTGCATAATGCTCATTTCTTTTGAACCCCTGCAATAAATTGCAAATGTGAGTTCCACATCCGGTATCTAATACCCATGTGTTAGAAGAAATAACATTTAGCTCAACATGTATCATGTAAATTATACCTAAGGTATGCCCTGCATCCCTCTTTTCTCTCAACTCTTTGAGATAGACTGGACAATTTCTCATCCAATGCCCTATCTCACCACATTTGAAGCATGGGTCGTTTACAACAACCTTTTGCTTCTTCTCCTTGGGCTTCGAAGTTCCGCCTAACAACCATCTTCCCCTTTCCTCCAACGTGCCCCTTTCTTTTGGCAACATTTGCCTTAGGAGGGGGTAGAGACCTCTTCTCTCCACCTTCATTAATGGTGAGAACGGGTAAAACCCTTTTACCCATTCCCGCCTCAGCTGATTTGAGCATCGAATGAAGTTCATTTATGCTCTTGTCCCATCCGTTCATGTTGTAATTCATGACGAATGCCTCAAACCTTTTAGTTAGGCCATTAAGGATCAAATCCGTGGCCAACTCCTTTGAGACAGGACAATTTAGCCTTTGAAGGCGGTCGATGTGGCTTTTCATCTTAAGAACATAAGATGAAACTGATTGGGATTCTTCATCCGACATGCATGAAGCGCTCGAACCGTTTTGAAGCGCTCCACTCTAGCTTGTTGCTGGAACGTTTCCCGCAACAGAGTGATCATGTCATAGGCTCCATGGAGCTCATACTCCTTTTGGAGTTCGGGTGTCATACTTGCTAACATTAAGCAAGAGACTTGGACGGAGTCTTCCACATATTTAACCCAATCATTATAGGCCTCCACATCCTCCTCGTTAGGTTCATCGGGGATGGGATCATCAAGAATGTAGGCCCACTTTTCTTGCTTGAGAACAATTCTCAAGTTGCGGTACCAATCCATGAAGTTGTTAGGTGTTAGACGATCCCTTTGAAGGATCGCCCTAAGGGATTGGTTGTTTTGGTTTGGTACATCGTTATTAGCGTTGTTGTTGTCGGCCATCTACAAGATTTTACAAAGTTCCATTTTAGTAATCGTTGATATAATTATATATTTCATTATTAATACCCTTTACGTCTCATAGACTATTAAACAAAAAAATATTTTTTAGAATCCAACGTTATATTTAAATATTGGTTAGGTGACCTTTATCCCATTATTTAAATAAACAAGGTAGTCATAAATGACAATTGCAACCCATTGCAACTTCTAGTGGTATGGGATCGTTTGAACATCTTATGTTTATAACGGCATGTTTACCCCATCAACACCTTTATAAAACACATTTTAGGTGATCCATTCAATATATTTTATAAATCAAGTCGTCCTACTTACACACAGTGTGAGTTACTACATAAGTGGTTAGGTGACCTTTATCCCACAAACATGACATTCTCACCTCAAGTTACAGGTTCCCTCAAAGTGGTTAGGTGACCTTTATCCCACTAAGAGTTTGCAAGTAACCTAAGTGTTGTGTAAAAGGATGGTGTTTAACTTGTTTTCAAAAGGGATTTATAATTTCACAATTCTTGTTTTAGAAAAGACCATGTACCATATGATTGTATGCATTCAACCATATGGTACCCATTTGGTCTTTTAATAAAACCCATTTTATTTTGCAAACCATTAACCCTTTTATAGAACCATTCTATTTGCTTAATGATTTGTGAACTAATTTCTTTATAGCTTGTTCTAGTTGATGGTTTGTTAATCACATAAATATTCAAAAAAAAACAACATCATAAGCATTCAACCAAGCATAACCAAACAATCCATATATGCATAACAAAGCATACTAAGTTGACCACACTTGTTTAGCCAAAACAAGTGTGTCAAAAGGTCTTGTCCTAAGGGTTAAGAACATGACACATGGTTGACAAAAGGAACTCCCACTTGAAGCACATCTTCAAGCATTCTCTTTGTCCATCTTTTCTTCAAGTCTTGATCTTGATCATCCTTACAAAATATGTATCCTAATACATTTTTCTAGTAAAGATAAACTCCTAATCTATTTATTACAAACCATATGAATGAATAGATTACAAAACAAGACTTGAAACAAAATTAAATTATTACATGCCCAAATGAATATAACATGACAACCAATCATTCAATCCAAATGGTCTAGGCTTTGTTATGCATAATCAACAACACATGATCAAACATACCACAAGATAATCGATTTTGGCAGCCCTTATACCCATGTTCTTGGCCAACATAAACCAAGAACAAATGGGTTAAGAACATATAAAAAAACATCTAATAATCTAGAGTTTAAAGATCCTAATATGCATAAAGTAGCATCTTTAAAACACCAAAGGGGGCAAAATACCAGCCTCTAACTCACGGATTTTTTGGTGTCAAGACCACAAAAACATGAACTAGGGAGGAAATACATGTATGCATATGTATAAGTGGCTCTTGATGCCATTGTAGGGGTTTTAACAAGTTTATCAAAGCTCATATAATCTTGTTTATATGAAAACGCAGCGGAATATATATGTTTAAAACATGTTAATAAGATGATTATTAAAACATTTAATAAAGAAACCCATGCCATGGATGATGAAATGAGAGATGATGAAACTACAACCTTTGTAGCTGCGGATTTCGAGATTAGGAGGTGAAAGAAAATGAAAACTTGGCTGAAACTTCAAAGTCGAAGCCCTCAAGTGGTGATACCCCAAGCTTGTTCTAACACCTTTGATTGCTAGGAATCTTGACACCAAATTTTCAGCAACCAAACCCCTTTTGAAAGCTGAAAATTCTGCTCCTTTTTCTTCCAAAACCGTGAGAGAGAGAGAGAGAGAGAGAGAGAGAGAGAGAGGAGAGAGAGCAAAAGTCTTTTGCTGTGAGAGTGAATGGTGATTAGTTGGAGTGTGTTAGTCTCTTTAAGTCTCAATTTACAAGACAAAAATGGAACCCAAAGGCCCTTTTGGGCGGCCAAAAAATAAGACAAAAGGGTCCCATCCTTTTAAACTTTTAAACATAACTAACACACTTTAATCTTTTGTTTATAAAGTTGAAAACTAATTTTAAACTTTATAAATTAAACACTCTTTTATTTGTTATCATTTAGTAAAACTAAATAATGAAAAACAAATAATATCTCATGAACAATTATCCACATAATAATGTTCATTTACAAAAGCAATATTTAGAAAATCCAATTTTCTAAATTGGTGTCACTACTTATTTGTATGATCTTATCAACAAATAAATTATCTTTCGGTGTTTGTTTGGCTTGTTATTGGGTATGACCCGTCTTGGATCATATCACACTAGCCACATCAATTTAATATGAATCTTGGGCAGATCAAATCCTTCAGCATGGCCATTCGGACGCATGAGAACTTCACCTAACCAAGTTTGAATGTATTCATTATTATAACATTATCTATATCAATTCAAACGATCACAAACCTATATAATCAAGTCAATATGCGTTAAACAACTCATTAATGAAATATTAAACAAGACAAATCAGAAACAACAACTTTAGTGTAAACCTTGAAAGATTTACATCAAATGGTTGATTGTGTTGTTTGGACAAACCTTAAAGTTTTAGTTTATGTTGACTGAAACTTTAAGGCTGAAATAAGGGGTTCATTATGTTCTTGGATGTTGAATATGTTTCTCACTATGGTGCATAACATAGCCTTGGCCTTATGTGTTGGGTTTTGGTTGATTGTTGTATGTCATGTTGGTTTTGTTTCTTGAAAGGGTTGTAATTTGTGTTTTGTATCTTGGGTTGTAATTTATTTATTCATTTGGTTATGTAATAAATAGATTAGGTGCACTTCTTTTATTAGAAAAATTGTATTAGGATATAATTTTTGTAAAAGAAGATGCACAAGATGAAGACTCAAAGAAGGACACAAAAGACATGGACACTTGAAGCTTTTGGATGTGGTTTCAAGTGGGAGTTCATGGACACATTTTGATGTGTCATCTCAACCCTTAGGAAAGACCTTATGACAACACTTGTGATGGCAAACAAGTGTGGTCAACTTAGTGGCTATGGTTATGCACCCATGTTTGTATGTTTATGCTTGTTTGGATGTTTGTTGTTTGATTGTTTGGTTGATATATGGATATGCATTACAAACTCATTAAAAACTTAACAAGCTGAAAATTTGATGGTTTTTTATCATTAAGTGGTTAATAAAGGATTAATGGTTTTAATAAAAGAGGTTTTATTAAAAGTGAACCATAAGGTACCTTGTATTTGAAAGCATGCAAATATAAGGTACATAGAGTTTTCTAAAATAAGATTATGAAAACTTTAAATTTCTTTTATAAACAAGTTTAACACCATCCTTTTGCATAACACTTGAGTCATTTGGAAACTCTTAATGGGATAAAGGTCCCTAACTGTTTTGAGGGAACTTGTGACTTGAGGAAGGGACACCATATTTGTGGGATAAAGGTCACCTAACCACTTATGTTGGAAAACTCACATGTGTGTGCAAGAAGGGTAACTTGATTTGCAAACCATGTTAAATGGATTACCTACAATATGGTTTACAAAGGTGTTGATGGGATAAACATGCCGACTATACATATCATGTTTTAATGTCGATTCCATACCCTAGAAGTTGCAAATGGTTGCAATTGTCAAAACGTTGACTACCTTGTTAATTTAAATAATGGGATAAAGGTCACCTAACCACTATTTAAATGTAATGTTGGATTCTAGATTTAAAATTGTGTAAGACACTTAAAAGGGGTTTTAATTATTAAAATATGAATAATATCGAAATTACTAAAATTGAACTTTGTTATATTTTTTAGATGGCCACCAACAATAATGATAACAATGAAATCCGACCGCTCACTCACGATCACTAAGGACCATTCTCCAAAAGGAGCGTCTAAACCATAATAACTTTATTGATTGGTTTCAAAACTTGAGAATTGTTCTCAAGCAAGAGAAACTGTGAGGACCTGGTATTTGAACGAAATACCTAGTGATTAGCGTGTAAACCAGATCAAATAGTGCGGAATCCTATTTGATTGGCGATCCAATCAGTGAGAACACACGAAGAATCAATAAAGAATTGAAACTAACGTTAGAAATCGATTGAGAATCGATCTAAAGTGTTCTATGAACTTGGAGAACGAATTGGGAGGCTTCTGGATGGCTAGGGTATGTATGGAATCGTAATGAATGAATGCCCCTTTTTTTCCACGATTGGATTGTATTTATAGGTTAGTATTGTTCATTCGGGCGACTGGACCATAAGCATGGTTCAATCGTGCGATTGAACCATGTGGTTGATCCATCCGCACGACTGAGTGTTCAGTCGTGCGACTGAGCCAATCTTATGTGTCAATCATACGACTGATCCAGTCTCCTGGTTCAGTCATGCGACTGAGTCAATCGTATGAAGTTATTCATGCGTGTGGTCCATTCGCATGGGCCATTCACATGAGAACTTCATTATGTTAAGTTTGAATGTATTACTAATAAACATTATGTAACCATTCAAACAATCACTAACCTAATTAACCAATTCAATATGACTCATTAATGAAATATTAGTCATTACAAATCACAAACAATCAATATCATTTCATTAATCATATCAAATTACATCAAAATCAGATAACAAGATCTATTACATTTCATATCATGATCTAGGGACATACATGTATCAACAAACTCCCCCTTGGACCTAGATCTCTCTAATGTCTTGTTTCCTGCATCACCTCCTCATATTTCTTGTACTTGTCCTCTTTTGTGACTCCCGCGTGAATCTCAAACGCAAGCAGAGTCTTATGACATTTTGGAACTGGAGGGCTTGTACAATATCTTGTGTATCATAGAACAGTGGCCACTTGTATAGCGTGTAGACATCATTTGCTGACAAGTTGGTAAGCCACATTGGGTCGAATACCCTGATCGTATCCATTTGGCCCTCTTTGTTTAGGACTATGACCGCTTCTGCTGTTCTCCAATTGTAGTACCACCACTTAAAGTGTGGAGTGAAGTCCTGTGGCATTTCCCTGAGTGGGATTCTTGACATTGTGCGCGGAGGACTCCACTTCAACACTATCTTCGGCTTTCCAGTAATGGCATCAACCTCAGACCTTCTGATATACCTTGTAGGCTGTTGGGGTCTGAAGTTAACCCACCTGTGTGGTACTCTTCTTTAGGGCAGCCTCAACCAGCCTGACATCTTCCTCGGTCAGCATACAAAAGCTTTAGTTTGGCCAGCTGGTTGAGCTCAAAACCTGGTAGAGTCTTCAGATCATGTGGGAATCTAAAGTACTCTATGCCCTTTTCCCTCTTAACTGCATATATGTTAAGATCCTCAAAATACGCCCAGCTATGATCCTGCCAACCTTATGATGTTTCTTGACTCTGTAGAGTTTGGTGTAGGCATCCTGTTTCGGTGCAGCGTGTTGGGCTCTAACTTCTTCAAAACACGCAGCCCACTCAGCCTTTCGAATATCGACATCATCATTTGAGGCTTGGGCCTTTCCTCTACTTTCTCCGACTCTTGCTCCATCTTGTCTAACACCTCAAAAGTATCGCTGACGAGGGATTCACCCAGATTGGGGACCACATTTCCCTCATTGTCAGCGTACTGAGGGTAGTGCTCGGTAGTGACATCTTCAATCTCGATTTCATCAACATCGTTGAGCTCTTCGTCACTAGTCGAGTCGCATGTCGGAGCATCCTTCACTATCTCATCTGGATTGAGCTTGAAAATCTCTACGAGTTGCTCGTTTGATAGGTCGTGAATTATTTCCCCTTCTTCAGGGGTATAACTCACCGACCTCCTTATGATCCCTTGCAGATCAAGAATCATTGTTAGCTGAGTCTTGACCTGCTGAAGGGGAGCAACATCAAACTCATCCCTTTGGTAATTTGGATCTGTTTGATTTACACATTCAACATATCAACCATTAGTAATTAATCAAAACAGAAATGCATTAAACTGAATTTAAACATTAAATACATAGATTTCAATACATGATTCAAATACAAAAGTAATTAAGTACATAAACATCTAATCTTTACTTTCATCCTGTATCATTGTCTCGTCACTTGGTGGAGCCGAGGAAGAAGCTGGTTGGTCTTGTATGTTCTTGGACCTCCTTTCTTGACCTGAAGCAGAGGCCGATGCAGCTGCGTCTCCTCCTAATGTATCATCATCATCATCCTTCTCTTCTGTCCTTTCTTCTTCTGTCCCCTCATCCTCCTCTGTCTCATCATCCTCATCATCAACTTCATCATCATCATCATCTCCGTCTCCCTCTTTGATCTTCAAGGGCTCTTCCTTAGATCCCTTTAACTTTAACATGATCGTCTTCTTCGCCTTCTCCAACTCCTCTATCTTCTTGTTTGATGTGACACTATGTGCTTGGAGTTGGGCTATCTCATGGCTCTTAGCAGCCATCTGTTGGGCCTGCTCCTTTATCACTCTAGCCTGCTCTTCTATCTGGTGAGACTGAGCAGTAGTAAGATCAGCAAGCTGACGGATCTAGCCGCCTTCTCCTCATCTGCTGCTAATAGGCGCATCACCATCCTGTTGAGCGCAGACAGTTGTTCCTCTACCCCAATTGGAGGTAGAGGTGATACATATGAATGAGATGGATGGGCTGAGTATCCAGCTTGGTGGGTAGCGGTGGTGGTGGTTGCTGTAGTGAAGATGGGTCTGTGAAGTGGTGGAGGTGATGTGGGAGTGAAAGATATGGTGGTAGATGGAATCTGTACAGTGGTGGGAGGTGTGGTGGTGGTAGTAGTAGCTGTGGTGGCTGTGGTGGGTGGTGGTGGATGTAGTGGCTGTGGAAGGGAGTGGTGGTGGCAGATGTGGTGGCTGTGATGGTAACAAAGGTGAGTCGTCTTTTTTCTTTTTCTGACCATGGGGTTGAGCCATCTTTTTCTCCTCGTTCCCATTGAGGTGGATGCTCCCCCTACAACCCTGCTAGCTGGCTCCGGTACATAACTGGATCCGTGGCTGTCTCTCCTGAGTCTCGTGGGCGTTCACCAACCACCCTTAGCCCATGTTCTGTGGGAACAACCTTGCTTCCCACAGTCCGTGTTAAGGGCTCCTCTTCCGACTCCTCATCCTCCTCACCAGGAACAAAATCCTAATGGAAACCAGCAGACTCAGTTCCATCGTGGGTGGATGGTGGAGATGGTATATCAGTGGTAGTGGCCCTAGATGGTATGGGGCTGTATCTCCACCATCACCACTGTCATCATCATTGTCGTCGGTGGGTAGAGCAATCTGCTCAACATCAGAATCACTGTCGTCGTGGCGCCACTTACTCCTGTCTGGCACCACATAGTTCTCATGGGCTAGATGCCCAAACAATCTCATGACTGGTGGGGGTTTTACCTGCTTTCCCCTGTATACCTTCATCCGGCCCAAGGTGGTATCATCCATCACCTCAAGCACTACCGCATCATCTTCTCCTTTGGCAGGGAGGGGAGCTTCTGGTCTATTATCATTTGCATAAATCTGGGGTACATGCAGAAGCCTCCTTCCCTTTCCCTCAATGTTCTCCAGCAAGTAGATGAAGATCATCCTGGAGAAGCTGAACGGATGGTTCAGCACCAATGCAACAAAAGCGTTCTGGATCTGGTCAGACAACTCATCAAAACCTCCTTTCTGGATGCTATGCATTTCAGCAATACGTGAGCAAGGTACTTCAGCTGGGGACAGAGGTTGCTCTTGTTGAGCACCCCCGCATTGATATCCCCAGCATACTTGGCTCGAAGGAAACATCTCTAACAGTAAAGGGATGTAATTTAGTAGGACAGTCAGCATCGTCCCCCAACTGTAACACGGTCCTCAGATCCTCTCTATGATAGCTATAGCCTCTCCAAAGATAGTACCTCTGATACAGTGAGGCTCAGATGATCGATCAACAATTGCACCTCCCAGAAGGCCTGCTGAATAGACCGATAAGGTGTACATGGAGCAGATATAGCGTGTGCAATCCTCGATCTCCTGAGGAAGGTTATAATGCCCGAGAAGTCTAAAGCATTTCTGGATGTGAATCCAGATGAGCACAAATATTGTGCTTCGTACTCATAGTCCAACGGCTGGCCATCTGTTACACAAGGAAAGTAAACATTAGTACCCATTGTTAAGAATGTCATGAAACACTTGGACTTGAACACAATTCTTTTCTGTCATCCGAACCAATTGTGAAGTCGGTTTTTCTCCGGATCGATAAACATCCGAGCATGTTCTTGACTGAAGGATGAACAACCAAAACCAAAAGTCAAATCAATAACACGAACTATCAAATATTGGTTCATTGATAAAAACCTAACAATTACAAGCTCGTTACAACATAAAAATCAAGACTCTTGGCAAGGGGAAGATCGAGCATGATCTCCCCTCTCATCCGGCAGCCCTAGGCTCCGGGCAGACTTCCTCTCAATCCTTACTCTCTCTACACATTGAAACTGGTATATATAGGCCTCGGCCCATATTAGATGCGACTGGGATTCAGTCGTGCAAATGACTCCATACGTACGACTGAGTGTGCGACTGGACTCATGCGTATGTAGCCTCCTGCGTTTACACCAGTCGTGTGACTGAACTCATACGCATAGTTCAGACGTGCGATTACGCTAGTCGCACTCTTCAGTCGTGCGACTGAAGCTCATCAACCTGTCCATTCGCATGTCTTTCTGTCCGCTCAATTCAAATTCAATTTTTCACCAATTTTGAGTTTTAAACTTCGTGTTCTGGTACATTAGACTCGATATCCATTAGTTTAACAACTAACACCTTTAATTTCATTTGTTTACGTCGTTTAGTTAGGGTATTTTGCCACACAAGACACGGTTTTTCTAACGAATCTGATTGTTCAGAATTAGTGGCAAATTGAATGATTTGATAGAGTTTCGGCACCGCTCACCTGTAGAGTCAATGCAAATGGTCAGTATGTGAGAATCGAGGGTTTATAGTGATCAAACGAACTTTGGCAGCGTAACTTTAGTCGTGCGATTTAGGGTAAGTTTGAGAGTGGTGAGTCTCTGCGCGACTCACTCTCTATTTATACTAACCCTAAATTCAATCGTACGACTGGGCTCATATGCATGTTTCATACCGGTGATTGTGCCTCAGTCGTGTGATTGATTCAGTCGCCCCATTCAGTCGTCCGACTGGAGCTCAGTCATGCGACTTACCCATTCGTTCACTCTTAAACATCGATTGGGTCAATCGTATGGGCCATTCGATTGAATGGTCCATTCTTATGGTCCATTCGTATGATGGCTCCCATTCGTATGATAAGTACATACTAAAGGTCCATTCATGCGAATGGGTCATACTTATGACATTTCCTGCATTTCTTACCATTTAAACCCTTTTAACTTTTGAGATTACATTATGAGCTATTGATCATCTCAAACATGAACATTTTAACCAATATAGTCACTTCACACGTGACTCTTTTAAACACTTTGTCACCTCAGACGTGACTGCATTAAACTTTAAAAAACTCATGTGGTCATCTCAGACAAGACCCTTTTAGTAAGTTGATCCCTTACCGATTTTCATGATGTAGTCCGGCAAACAAACAAAACTAAAAGACTAAGTGAATAATAATAAAAAAACTAAACTAACGTACAAAAATAAAAACTTGTTTTTGGCTTTTTGTGAGATAAATCCTAAGATGGAAATCTACGGGATTTGGTTCCGGAATAGGCAGCTTCAACTTAGATTTACCACACCTGGACCAATTCAATTTTGGAATCATACAGGCAAGTCAAATCATTTGGGACTTGTTGTCAAAATCTTTTGATGCTCTATTCTTGGTTTTCATCCAGAGTCGTTAGCAACTTTTAGGAAATCATACTGGAACTATTAGATTACCACATTGATTTGAACTTTCAAGAATTGCATCCACACTGATTGTCAATATGTTTGTTCTTTTAAATCCATACACAGACTTTTGACACAGACTGGTGATAGATTTAGATTTAATTATTTCAACTAACATTTGTGGATCCCACACTTATATGGTAATCAACATTCCTCAGGAGCTTTTGAGCGGTCTACGGGTAATTTTACAAGAAGAGACTATTCTTAGAGCGTTCAAAGAGAAGCCAATCCTCAGGTCAGTGCCATCGCATAGCAGAGAGGCGGCTAACAACAATGAATTCTAGAATATCTAGGTTTTGCTTATCCTCAGGTCAGTGCCATCGCACAGCAGAGAGGCACACAACCTATCTCCTTGTTAGAGTAGCTTAATTATTTTGCACAAAATGCACCAACAACATAAGTCATTAGCTTGATAGCATTTTTCTTTCATTTTTTTGCTTTGCTCTATTTATGGTCATCCGCACACACTTGTGGCGTTTACATGCTCATTACCCCTTATTGGAATATTGTTGATTGTGTTAACCAGTGACAAGATGGAAGCCCACAGTCAGTTGAAAACTTAGTTTGATCTTGAGATCACCAGTCAGGTCTAATCATCTATTGTGTTGAATCTACCGACATATCAATTGTGGTCTAGCAACCTCTCGGTCTACTCTGTTGTGTTACCTTAGGAGTTACCAGTTTTTCTATCATCTTCCCTTTTATATTGCTTGGACTACACAGACTTATACTTTGAATGTTTGCATCTTTTCTAAATTAAATTTTAAAGTCCCTCTTGATTTGTTCCTGTGTACTATCATATTCCATAGAGTTTGAATCGGTATCACAGATACGATCTACCTTATATCAGCTTTCCACTCCTTCTCCCTCATTTTTTTAATAATGTTACTTGCTGACTTAGTCTCCCCCTAAAATACTAAAATCAAAACTGGTTTAATTATTTTAGGATTTTAATAAACAGCAGAATAACATGAGGTTAATTTTAAAACAAACTAAATTAATCAAATAAAGTAAAATAAAATGAAAATTTTACTAAGCTACATCGGACTACACATGATCATCATCAGGAATAACATCACTTTGCTTTTTAACGCTGTTGACCTCTAGCAAATATTGAAAACGTGGTTTATCAAAGACTTTAGTATAGAGGTCAGCGCGTTGAAAATCAGTATTAATTTTTACCATATCAATTAAGTTCTTTTCAGAACAATCTCTTATTAAATGGTATTTAATACCTATATGTTTGGTCTTTGGATGTTTGACCGGATTTTTAGTTACTGCAATTGCAACAGAGTTATCAACAAAAATAGAAGTAGAAGAAACTTTAAACCGTAATCCCACATTTACTGTTGAATCCAGATGATTTGTGAACAACAACTTGCAGCAGCAACGTATTCGGCTTCACAGGTTGACAATGCAACCGATGTCTGCTTCTTACACTGCCAGGTAATAATCTTCTCCCAAAGAATTGACACCCTGCTGATGTAGACTTGTAATTCATCTTGCAGCCCCTATAATCAGAGTCACTATACGCCGTGAGCTCAAAGTCATCATCATGAGGATACCACAACCCAAGTGTGGGTGTACCCTTCAGATAACGAAATATCCTCTTGACCCCGATCAAATGGTTGACCTTAGGCTTAGCCTGATATCTAGAACATAAGCATGTAGCATACATGATATCAGGTCTTGAGGCAGTGAGATACATGAGGGATCCAATCATTCCTTGGTACATTGTGGCATCTACAAGATCTCCATTTTCATCAGGTGCTATATCATGATTCGTAGCAAGTGGAGTCCCAGCAGCAGAAGCATTCTCCATCTCAAAACGACTGAGAATGTCTCCTACATACTTGGTCTGATGTAGAAATATCCCATTTGGAGTCTGATCCACCTGTAACCCAAGAAAGAACTTCATCTCCCCCATAGCACTCATCTCAAATTCTTTCTTCATAACTGCTTCAAATTCTTTGCATAACTCTTCATTCTTTAAACCGAAGATTATGTCATCGACATAGATCTGTACAAGCAGTAGGTCGCCACCTTTTTCTTTGATGAACAGTGTGCAGTCAATGACTCCCCTGCGAAAGCCGTGTTTCACAAGATGAGTCGAGAGTTTCTCATACCAAGCTCTTGGAGCTTGATGAAGCCCGTATAAAGCCTTGTCGAGTTTGTAAACTCTATCCCGATGATAAGGATCTTCAAATCCCTCGGGTTGACTGACATAGACTGTTTCTCTGATTTCCCCATGAAGGAATGCACTCTTCACATCTAATTGGTAGACTTTAATCTTCATGTACGATGCATAGGCAAGGAAGATGCGAATGGCTTCCATCCTTGCCACGGGTGCAAACACTTCATTATAGTCAATTCCCTCGACTTGGCGAAATCCTTGAACCACCAATCGAGCCTTGTTTTTGATAATGACCCCTTGATCATCCTTCTTGCATTTCAAAACCCATTTGGTGCCAATGACCTTAGCACCTTTAGGTCTATCAACCAAAGTCCATACACCTAACTTCTTGAACTGAAGAAGTTCTTCTTGCATGGCACTCACCCACGCCTCATCATTTAATGCATCACTGATGTATTTTGGCTCAAACTGTGAGACAAAACACCGATAAGCACCATCATGAATATATCCCTTTTCCGTAACTGAGGCGTAATCAGCTGAGTATAGCTGATTTCGGGTTTGTACTCCTGATCTGACATCCCCAATGACATTTTTTAGGGGATGATAGACATTTAGTCGTGATCCTGGAGTAGTAGGAACAGCTACCTCAGAGCCAAGATTATGAGCATTTGGTTCTGCATCTGAGGTAGTTGGAGTTTGAGGCTCCGAAGTTGAAGGTGCATCACTGGTAGATGCTTGTGGACTTTCAGGAACTGGAACCTGTTCCTCCTGACTGTTCTGGTTATCTTCTTCAGCTTCATCGTCAGAGGAGGAGTCACTGTCGTCGACTACTCCCCCTGACTGAGTAGATGATCCTCCCAGTGAGCTTGATGTTGGTGTATTCAAGATATCATACATCATCCGTGTAGCTAACTCATCATCCGAGGGAGAGAGAGAGATGTTGAAGGACTTGAAGAATCCATCATAGTCGAAGAAATAGGCGTGTCTTTTGCCAGTAGGTGGTGTGGTATATCGCTGAACGTCAACATTACACCACACTTCTACTAGACCCGTTGAGTTGTTGTAAACCCTCTTGTTCGGAATGTTGTATCCTAGAAAGATTCCTTCATCCGCCTTCTCGCTGAATTTACCTTCTTGTGTTTTCTTCAGAAGTGTGCACGGTGCGCCAAATGGTTCGAGATACTCCAGATTCGGTTTGCGTCTTTGTAGTAGCTCGTAACATGTCTTTCTGTTATGCTTGACAATCAGTACTCGATTCAGTGTATAATATGCATTAGCAACCACCTCATTCCAAAATTGGATAGGCAGTTTCGAGTCTTCCAGCATAGTCCGTGCTGTCTCAATCAAGCTTCTGTTCTTTCTCTCAGCAATGCCATTCATCTGAGGCGTGTAGGCAGAAGTGAATTGATGTACAATTCCCTTTTCCTTGCAGTAAGCCTCCATCCACTGGTTCTTGAATTCCGTCCCGTTGTCTGAGCGTACTTGTCTAACCTTCGGCTTGTAGAGAGATTCCAGTGTGGTTACTAACTCCTTGAAAGACTCAAATGTTTCTGATTTGGACTTCAGAAACATTACCCAAGAGAACCTTGAGTAGTCATCAGTAACCACAAAACAGTACAAGTCGCCTGCTATGCTCTTTGTACTGACTGGACCAAACAGATCCATGTGAAGAAGTTCAAGAGGAAGTTCTATTGAATGAATTTTCTTTTCCTTATGAACTTCTTCATCTGTTTGTCCTTTCTTGCAAGCTACACAAAAATCAGGAAGCTGGAAGTTCATGACATTAACTCCTCTCCTAGATCCTTCTGAATCAAGTGATTCATCTTCTTTGACTAATGTGTCCCATTCTCCTATGCCAGGAGATGGAATCCTTCTCAGTAGCTTTAGATAGAAAACACTAACCTCCTGATCTGGTGTAGCAGCTGTTGACAGATCCAAAACATAAAGGTCTTTATATCTTGAAGCAGTCATCAAAACTTGGTCTTCTGGGATCACGTAATCTTTCTTGAGCACGTAACACTTCTTGTTGTCGAAGATGACTTTAAATCCCTTATCGCAGATTTGGGAAATAGAAAGTAAGTTATTTTGGAGTTGTTAAACATAGTTCACCTTATCAAACTTAACTTTCTGATTTCCCACTTCTCCCTGAGCTGTGATATATCCTCCCTTGTTTCCAGCAACAAAACATACCCTCCTTTTATTTGCTTGATGTTAGATAAAAGAGCCCTTTTCCTGTCATGTGCCTGGATGCTCCGCTGTCTACAATCCACGTGTTAGTTTCAGCACTATAGCGAACACCCTGCACATACAATGTAAGGATTAGTTTAGGTTAGGAACCCAAGCCTTTACTGGCTTGGTTTCCTAGAGGCATCACAATCATAAATTCAACCCATTGACCCTTAGAGGGTGAGGGTAGCCCAGGTTCCTTCTTGTCATCATCATCAGACACAGAGGTTGACTTCTCTTTCCATAAGCCAGATTTGTGCAATACCTGTTTGTGATACACAATCGACTGGCTAACGGTTGAACTTTATGTGCACTAGTTTTAGGTGGAGTTAAAGAACTCCTCTTAGAAGACCTAGGTTTTGAGTCCTGAAGTTCAATCTTTTTCCTAGGTGTCTGATAATAAAGACAATAGGAAGCAATGTGTCCCATTCTCCATAGTTGTAGCATGACCTGCTATCAACTTTATGATTAAACTTTCTTTGTGGAGACGTGTGTGACACTCTAGTAACATCACTTACTTTAGATTTTGACTCTGGTTCTTTTGATGTTTTTTCTTGTTTAACAGAGTTAACTGTTTTAACATGTTTAATATCTTTTTCCTTTTGGTTAACTGGTTTGACTATTTGAAGTCCTTTTAGGTTCTGATTTGACTCTGTTTGACCCTGACTTTAAGTTAATCTTTTCAAACTCTTTTCCAGATTAACACAAGGCAATTTACCCTTTGCCTTTGAAGTGGCCTCCTTTTGTTTGTTTCCAGATTCAATGGTTGAACATGAGGAATCTGGATCACAACAAGAGGAGTAGACACCACATGATCCTTGATGGGTTATCATTTACTGGTCTACTCTTAATGTTCATCAAGGTCTCAGGTGGTGGTGGAACCACTTTGTAACCCAAGCCCTCCCCGTTGTTTCTTTCTCTTACTAAGTGTTGGACTATGTGTGATGAACTTGTCCAACTATGCAGTTTCTGTTTTAATGAGTTTACTTCTACTTCTAGAACTGCCTTTTGCTTCTTAGTGTCTTCCAGGGAGTTTAGATAGTACCTAATGTCATTAGCTTGATTAAATGCAACTACTTCGGTTTCCCTAAGCTGTTTAGTCAAAAGGTCTATCTTTTCTTTGTAACTATGCTCATTTTGTTTTAGTATAGTATTAGCCTCAGTGCACAGTTGTAAATCTTTTACCAAGTTATCATTATGATCTAATAACCTAGCAAATTTCTCATCTATGCTATTTCTAAATGTAGTACAATCAGAACAAGCATGATTATCAAACATTTGGTCAGTGGTACTTACCTGAGTTGGTTCAGAAGCGTTAGCCATCAACGCAGCATCAGATGTCTCTGGTTCTGGTGATTCTGTTTTTTCTGTCTTTGCTCTGGTAGTCTCCTTTTTAGGTTTGTAGCTGACCTCAGATGCAGTTGTCTCTTCAATATTTGACATCACTATCTCAACTACTAGATCTCCTTCACTTGCGAATCATCGTCAATGTCTTCTACACTTGCAATGTTTGATTCCCCTGGAGAGACAAACCTAAAGCTCCAGTCCTATCCTTCATCTTCATTGAGCATTAAGGCTTTTGGATCCTTGCTTGATGAAGTAGAACTAGTAGCTTGCTTGTCTTGACGAGTGAAGGACGAGAATGGGTTCCCGTTTCCCGTCTTCTTTGCTTAACACATTCTCTCTTGAAGTGCCCCTTCTCCCCATAGTTAAAGCAGGTCACTTTGCTCTTGTCAAAGCCAAATGTGGTATCCTTAGTAGCTACCAAGTTCTGTCCGGTCTTTTTCACAAACTTCTTCGCTCTCCAGACAGCACTAGCTAAGGCCCACATTATGTCCATTCTCTCAAGCTCCATTTCGTCCACCTGCTCGTAGTCCTCGTCTGCCAGATGACAGTTTCCAATCTTCCTAGCAACAAGTCCATCATAAGAATGAACCACTGCAGCCAAAAGATCCATGTGTTCTCGAGCTACTTCTACCGTCACATTACCGAGGTTCTCGGTATTCAGTCTAGTAGCATTTGTTTCAGATCTAATATGATGGGTACAAGAAGACCCCGACGTGTCTGATCCTGAAGGAGAAGCATGTGAAGGACCCGATGAGCTAGACACAAATGCAGTCTGGAGAGGTGCTCTAGATGTCTTAGCTTGAGGCGTGGCATTGTACAAAGCTGGATTCTGAGTATACGAAGACTTCTGAGCTCTGTACTTCATCCTAAGTGCTTCTTCTCGCAGCTTTAGAATGAAGTCATTTATATCCAGCTTTGTCAGCATTCCATTCTGTCTCAGGTTAGACACGAATGAAGCCCACTTTTCCAGCAATCCGTCTGCAAAGTTAGCAACTTTCTCTTCCATGGTAGTAGCCAGTTCACTCATCAGATGGTAGAATCTATCTATAACATCATCCAAACTCTCGTTTCCCATCGATGAGAAGTTATTGAATTCCTTCTTTAACTCCTTAGCCTTGATTGCCTTCAACGAAGCATTCCCGTCGTACCTCTTTTCCAGCTCATCCCATAGTTTCTTGGACTGCTTATTCTCTGAGTACTGGTGGAAAATGTCTTTAGGGATAGACTATGTAATCAATGCATAAACCCTCTTCTCTGCATTATATTTGACTTTCTGCGCGTCAGTCATCCCTCCTAAGGTTAGCTTTACTCCATCGGCTCCCACCAGCGTACTATACCCAATCTCGATAGCTTCCCACAGATTCGGCTCCACTCCATTGAGGTAGATCTCAAAACGTTGTTTCCAATGGGGAAACTCATCTAATGTTAAAAGCTTTGGTGGTTTATTATGATTACCCACCTCACTCTCAAGTAACAGCAGGTTCTGGATCCTAGAGTCCTTCCAAGCAGTAAAGGCTGACATTTGATCTTCCATGGCGAATAACTTTAAGTCTACTTAAACAAACTGTCAACTGGTGTGACTGAAGATGCGATTGGGCTATCCGTGTGAATGAACTATGCGAATGGTTCAATCGTGTGGCTGAACTAAGCGATTGGTTCAGTCGTGCGAATGAAGCTGATGCGTATGAACACTGCGAACGAATGGTTCAATCGTACGAATGGAGATGCGACTATGTCCAATCGTGCGTCTGAGCAATGCGAATGAGGTCCAGTCGTGCGAATGGCTCACTCGTGCGACTCAAGCTGCTGTTTTGCAAAAATTTCTAGGTTAAATGTGTTTAGACGTAAAAATTCAAACTTTCGCAAGGTCTAATCGCCTAAGTCCGTAGAAACCAAACTTTGATGAGCAGGGAAGTCCAAGATCACTTTTGACACAAAAGATTGCATTTTTAGTGCAAAAACACAGGCTTTTTATCAATCTTGATTGAATCACACGTAATCAAGAGCCAAAGCTCTGATACCACTGTGAGGACCTGGTATTTGAACGAATACCTAGTGATTAGCGTGTAAACCAGATCAAATAGTGCGGAATCCTATTTGATTGGCGATCCAATCAGTGAGAACACATGAAGAATCAATAAAGAATTGAAACTAACGTTAGAAATTGATTGAGAATCGATCTAAAGTGTTCTATGAACTTGGAGAACGAATTGGGAGGCTTCTGGATGGCTAGGGTATCTCTGGAATCGTAATGAATGAATGCCCCTTTTTTTTCCACGAATTGGATTGTATTTATAGGTTAGTATTGTTCATTCGACCGATTGGACCATAAGCATGGTTCGGTCGTGCGATTGAACCATGCGGTTGATCCATCCGCACAACTGAGTGTTCAATCGTGCGACTGAGCCAATCTTATGTGTCAATCATACGACTGATCCAGTCTCCTGGTTCAGTCGTGCGACTGAGTCAATCGTATGAAGTTATTCATGCGTGTGGTCCATTCGCATGAGAACTTCATTATGTTAAGTTTGAATGTATTAACTAATAAACATTACGTGTAACCATTCAAACAATCACTAACCTAATTAACCAATTCAATATCGACTCATTAATGAAATATTAGTCATTACAAATCACAAACAATCAATATCATTTCATTAATCTTATCAAATTACATCAAAATTAGATAAACAAGATCTATTACATTTCATATCATGATCTAGGGACATACATGTATCAACAGAAACGATCATACATATTAGATGATCCGATTCCCGATCAACCTAGTGAGGATGATAAGGAGGCCTACAATAATTGGGTGAAATACACTGAGGACTCGATCTAAGTGTCTTGCCTTATGTTGGCAAGTATGACTCCAAATCTCCAAAAGGAGTATGAACATCATGGAGCATACAACATGATAACCCAGTTGAAGGAAACGTTCTAACAACAAGCACGGGTTGAGCGCTTCGAAATGGTTCGAGCACTCCATGCGTGTCGTATGGACGACACCCAATCTGTTTCATCTTATGCACTTAAGATGAAAAGTGACATCGACCGCCTTGAAAGGCTAAATTGTCTCGTCTCGAAAGAGTTGGCTATGGATTTGATTCTCAACTCTTTGTCAAAAAGGTTTGACAACTTTGTCATGAACTATAACATGAACAGGTGGGATAAGAACATAAGTGAGCTTCACTCTATGCTCAAAACTGCCGAGGCGGCCATGGGTAAAAGGGTTTTACCTTTCTCACCATTAATGAAGGTGGGAACAAGAAGAGCCCTCACCCCGCACCCAAGGAAAATGTTGCCAAGGGTAAAGGGCACGTTAGGGGAAAGGGAAAGGGAGTGGTAAAAGCGCCACCACCAAAACCAACGAAGAATAAGCAAAAGGTTGCTTCAAATGACCCATGCTTTAAGTGTGGAGAGATTGGACATTGGGCAAGAAATTGCCCAGTCCATCTCAAAGAGTTACAAGCAAAGAGGGATGTCGGGCAAACCTCAGGTACAAATTTCATGATCCATATTGATCTAAATTCAATATCCTCTAACACATGGGTATTGGATACCGGATGTGGAACTCATATTTACAACTTATTGCAGGGGTTCAAAAGAAGTAAGGACTTCAAGAAAGGGGATGTAAGCCTCTACATGGGGAATGAGGCAAAGATTCAAGTTGAAGGCCGAGGGGATTACATCTTGAAGCTTCCAAATGGTTTGGAAGCAATTTTGAACAATATTTTGTATGCTCCTAGTTTGACTAGGAACATTATTTCTGTTGCCCAATTAAGACAATATGGTTATGTTTTTCATTTATTGAGAATGAAATTCATGTTTCTTTAAATGGCACGTTTTATTTTAAAGCTATTCCTGTTAATGGTATTTATGAATTGGTTCGTGAAAACACATTATATGATAGCTCATTGTACCAAACCACCACTAAGAAACTTAAATTGGATTTGAGTGATACCTATCTTTGGCATTGCCATCTTGGTCACATAAACAAGAAGCGCATACAAACACTTCAAAAGAACGGTCTATTAAAAGCAAATGAATATGATTCATTCGATGTATGTGAATCTTGTTTACAAGGTAAAATGACTAAGGCACCTTTTAGTGGCAAGTCCGAACGGGCAAAATATTTATTAGGCATCATACATTCGGATGTATGTGGTCCTTTTAAGCCAATGACTAGGTACCATGAAAGATACTTCATTACCTTTACCGACGACTATAGTCGATATGGTTATGTGTACTTGTTAAAACACAAAGATGAAGCTTTTGAAATGTTCAAAATCTTCCAAAATGAAGTAGAAAATCAACTCAACAAGAAAATAAAAATTATTCGCACTGATAGAGGAGGTGAATACCTAAATGATGCATTTAGAGATCATCTTAGAAGTTGTGGTATTGTCTCACAACTATCTCCTCCTGAACGCCACAACATAATGGTGTGTCCGAGAGGAGAAATCAAACTCTATTAGATATGGTTCGATCTATGATGGCTAGAAGCTCACTGCCTCTATCATTTTGGGGTTTTGCTTTGCTCTCTACGGCCGTATTTTGAATATGGCCCCAACCAAGAAAGTGGAAATGACACCTTTTGAAATATGGCATGGAAGGGTTCCATCACTGTCATATTAAAGGTATGGGGTTGTTAAGCTTATGTTAAGACTCCTACCTCGAACAAGCTAGAAAGTCATTCCACTAAGTGTATCTTCATTGTATATCCTAGAGATTCTATGGGATATTATTTCTATGATTCATTGGAACAAAAGGAGTTTGTTGCCAAGAAGGCTGAGTTCTTAGAAGCTAAGTTCCTTACGGAAGGAACTAGCAGTAGAACTATGGATCTTGAGGAGGATCAAGAACCACAAACCGATACACGTTTGGTTGACACTAGCACCCATCATGAGGATGTTGAGAATGATCAAATAGTTGATCAATACACAGAAAACGTTCGCAGATCTGGTAGAACTAGTAATCCACCTGAAAGATATGGATTTTTCACTGATGGATGCTATGTGATAGATTCTGATGAACCAATCACATACCATGATGCATTGTCTAATTTGGATTGTGAAAAATGGCTTGAAGCCATGAACGTTGAGATGCAATCCATGTATGACAATCAAGTATGAGACTTGGTTGTACCACCTCTTAACTCCAAAGTAATTAGAAGTAAGTGGGTTTTCAAAAAGAAAACCGATATGCATGGAAACTTGGATACTTATAAAGCTAGACTTGTAGCAAAGGGTTTCACTCAAACTCAAGGGGTTGACTATGATGAAACTTTCTCACCTGTTGCAATGCTAAAATCTATTAGGATATTGTTTGCCATAGCTACTCATTATGATTATGAGATTTGGCAAATGGATGTCAAAATGGCTTTCCTAAATGGATATCTTGAGGAAGATGTCTATATGGTTCAGCCTGAAGGTTTTGTCGATCCAAAACATCCTAACAAAGTATGCAAGTTAAATAAATCAATCTTTGGATTGAAACAAGCATCGAGAAGTTGGAATCACCGTTTGATGGAGAAATAATCAAATTAGGGTTCATCAAAAACCTGATGAAGCATGTGTATTAAGAAAGCTAGTGGGAGCATCACCATTTTCCTAGTGTTGTATGTCGATGACATCCTACTATTTGGAAATGACATTCCAACCATGGAAGGTGTAAAAACCTGGCTTGGAAGCTGTATCTCTATTAAGGATCTTGGTGAAGCCGCCTATATTTTAGGTATAAAGATCTATAGGGATAGATCAAGGTGGTTGATAGGTTTGAATCAAAGTGCATACATTGATAAGATCTTGAAAAGTTCAAGATGGAAAACTCTAAGAAAGGTACCGTACCCATTCAAAGAGGAACAATATTGAGTAAGACTCAATGTCCAAGCTCAAAGGATGAGCAAGACAAAATAAAGGGTATCCCGTATGCGTCTGCTATAGGATCCATCATGTATGCTTATATGCACTAGACCGGACGTGTCATGCCCTTTGAGCATGACAAGCCGATACCAACAAAATCCTAGAAGCAGTCATTGGATGGCTGTTAAGAACATACTTAAGTACCTAAGGAGGACTAAAGATATGTTCCTAATTTATGGATCTGGTGAGGAAAAACTCGTAGTAAAGGGTTACACGGATGCGAGTTTCCAAACTGATCGGGATGATTCACAATCACAATCAGGATACATTTTCATCTTGAATGGAGGAGCAATCTCTTGGAAGAGCTCTAAGCAAGATGTGGTGGCATTATCAACTACAGAGTCAGAATACATTACCGCTTCATTAGCAGCTCAGGAAGCTGCATGGTTAAAGAAGTTCATTGCCGATCTAGGGGTGGTCCCTTCCATTCAGGACCCCCTAGAAATTCTTTGTGATAACGAGGGTGCGATTGCTCAAATCAAGGAACCCCGTGTACATCAGAAGGCTAGGCACATTGAACGAAGATTCAACTACATAAAGGATGAAGTTGAAAAGGGGAATATATGTATTTGCAAAGTTCACACGGATCAAAACATTATGGATCCACTCATGAAGCTTCTTGAAAAGGCGAAGCATGAAAGTCATTCTTGTGCCATGGGGCTTCAATATTCTAGTGACTGGATTTGATCTTTAATTTCTTTAATGAGATATTGTAACCCTTTATTACTTGAATGAATTATTCAGTTACAATGATTCAACTAATATTCCTATTTTGCATGTTTAAGATCCATGAGTAAATTATTTACTCAGAATGTCCGTAGCAGTTCATGCTTGTGGGAACAAGTATGAAGGTAATGCCATTATGAACTTGGATTGGTAGATATTCATATGGATGAATATAGGGCAAAAGGTTGTTGCCAAAGTTCATAGGTATTTGTGGGATGCAAATATTGAACTGACCTGCATCTCAAATATTACTATATGGAATCTTCCTAATTGTTCATAAGTAATTTTGAGTAAAGGCAAACATCATTTGGTATCCTCTGACCTGAGATACATATTAGGTCTTGATATTTACTAAATATTATACTTTGACTTAGCTCTTCGCTGTTCTGAAACATGGCAGTACATAAGTCCGAGTTCAGGTATGATATAAGGTAACTGTGAGAGACGTATGTTGTCAAGATGGGATTTGTCCCTCTTATTTGTTAAGAGTAAGATGTCTAAGGCCTGATAAAGTTAAATCAATAGAGAATGATCATTTTGTGTCTCTAGATTTAACATGACATCTGTGACAAAAGAATAAATGATTGATTCACCTAAATCATTTCAAGTATGGTTACTTGAAGGAGATGATGGAAATATTGAATGGCACTTAGTCATACGTATTAAGGGTAGTAAACCGCTGTTAGGCGGTATTTACTGCTTGCATCAATCTTCTATGAATCTTTTGCAAGTGGAAGATTGTTGGACCTTATATGTCCAAGACACATACAAGATTGATGTGGTTAGTACGTTATGATCCAAGTTGGGTCATACCCAAAACAAGCTATACAAACACCAATTAGTATTTTTTTGTTGATAAGATCAAACAAATAAATACCGACACCAATTTAGAAAATGGGTTATTCTAAAACGTTGCTTTTGTAAAAGAACAACATTATGTAGATAAATTGTTCATGAGAAATTGTTTGTTTCATTATTTAAGTTGGTTAAATAATAACAAATAAAAGTGTGTTATTGTTATAAAATTAATAGAGGTTTTAATTTTATAAAATGAAAGGTAAGAGTGTAACATTTTTTATAAAACTAAAATGAGGGGAAACCCATTTGGATGGGCACATTTCCGGCCGCCCATATGGGGCCATTGGGACTCCCCTTTGTCTTGGCTTTTGCAAGTTATTTCTACTACAACACTCTTCCATCATTTCACCTTTCTCTCACATACACTTAAGCAAAGAAAAGCTCTCAACAAGGCTGAATATTTTCGGATTTCAGCTCCAACAAGACTGAAATTTCGGATTGTGAAGGTGCCTTTGGTGTAGAGTGTTGGTGTAAAGCTTCCTAACTAACTAAGTGTTTGAAGAGCTTGTGGGTATTACAAGCTTGAGGTCTTCTCCTTTGAAGGCTAGCAACTCAAGAACATCATCTTCTTCATCTTATACATCAACAACAACTTGTACAAGAAAGGTTGTATCTTTGAACACCCTATGGTTGTTATGTTTTTGTTTGATAGCACACTATTTCACATATGTTTATATGATCCTCATTCTTGGGTTTTGTTTATGTTTTAATTGGTGAAAATTTTCAGATTACTAACCATTTGTTAAACCTATATTCCACTGTGAATTTTCAAGTTTAAATGGTTAAACTAGCTTGTTTTACATGTGACAAAACCCAACAACGGGGCCTTACAAGGATGATATTAAACCAAAAATTATGCATAGGGGTTCAATATGTGTTTATGAAGAAGAGGCTTGGGCTGCTACATCTTTTTTGATCTTCCATTCCATCCCTTGGTTGATCATTGAGGATGAGCTTAATGAAGCTTGAGCAGCATGACATTATCCCGAAGCTTCTTTCTTTTCAGAAGAAGTCTTCCCACTTTTTCTTCTGAAGCAGTCTTCTTCTAGGATGGTTTCAAGGGGACTCTCTTGTTCTTTTGAGTCTTAGCAGCTTTAACTTCCAAAGCCATTTTCCCTTCCGAAGAAATACTTTCTTCCGAAAGCAACCTTGCTTTGGAAACAAGCTTTTCCTTTTTCATCACTTGAACCATATGATAGGATTCAAATGAGAAACCTTCCCTGACTCTTTCTCTTTTAACATTTTTTGCATAATTTGTACTAGCAAGATTGTAGTAACAATCTTTAGACATGTGGTTTTGCAGACCACACATTATGCAGGCAATTTTAGTCTTCTAGGAACTTGAAGATTGTTGTTTCTTATTCTTCTTATCTTCATCAGTAGTCTTTTCATTTGTCTTCTGATCCTTTTGTTGGATAGGAGTGCTGGTACTACATACTTTTCCCGGATCAGAAGTTCCTACCACCTGGAATCCAGTTGAGATGAATACACCCTTTTTCTTTGGGTCAATCTTTAGCTTAGATTCAGCCACTTTCTTGATTGTTTTTGGCTGCCTTAGCCCGACTTCTTCTGGCTTTGGTGGTTAGGGGTTGGTCATCACTCGTAAGAGGGGTTTGATTTACCTGGTTCTTCCCCGTGGTGGTCTCCAAAGTTGCATCACTCTTTGACTCATAGGAAGGTGGGTCAGCAGATGGAACCTCTTGCTCTTCAGTACCACATCTTGGTTGTCTAATAGACTCATAAGAGTGTGGTGGAGCATTTTCATTGGTTCCCAACCCACCTTTGTTTTGATAACAAAGATTGGAGTGAGAGGATAATGCAAGAATGGCTTGGAAGTTTTGCTCTGAGATAGCATGCTTCCTGGCTTGAGCCTCAGCTGCGACAAGCTGGGCTTGAACCTCAGACAATTTGAATATTAAATCCTTGATTTGAGTCTTGTAGTTTGTATGTTCATGCTTTAACAAGGACAGATTTCTCTAACTCATCAATTTTCTTTTGATAGTCAGTTGTAGCCCCTTTAAAATCAGATTTTAAGATATTTAAAGACTCAATATCATATTTAATTTCCATATTGTAGTCCTGATATAACTTAACCTTAGCAATAGAGGCTGGAGTACAGAGATGTTCATATACCTTTGAGTTGTTTGTTCCAGCCATGAGTGCTTGAGCAAGGGTGACATCTTGCACCATAAAGCTCCAATCAACTTCTTGAGCTACAGTTGTTGTTTCAGTTGACTTCCCAGTGGCTTTAGGTGTAGATCAATATGAGGAGGCTTGAGAGGTTCCTGGATTTCACTTAGGAGCCTTACATTTCCTAGCAAAGTGATCAAGTTGGTTAGAGTTGTAACATTTGGTCTTGGTTTTGTCAAACCCAAATTTGCTGCTAGTTGGGTTTTGAGGGAACTGCCTTCCATTTTTTTTGAAGAACTTCTATGCTCGGTAGGTCAACAAAGCCATTCATTAGACTATGTCCACATACTCTACATCATCTGGACTGAAGCACTCTAGATCATCAAAGCAATATTCATTATCACCAGAGTACCCACTTCCTGAGACAAAGGCATAATTGTCTTGAAAAGAACCTTGTTGAGCCTGTTGAGAGCTTGGAGTCTTAGGGAATGTGATGTAAGGTCCTGAAGAATAGGATGGCTGTTGAGAATATGTCATGTACTGCTAAGGATGGGGATGTCCTAAGCCTTCAGCAACCATTAAAGCGTTGCTAGCATGAAGGCTTGAAGGTTTGTTCATCTTAATGCCCTTCTTGTTGTTTGTCTCTACACGGTATCCATCAAGGATGCCATTAGTTCAGTCATGGTGAGGGAATTCAATTTTTTTGTTCTCTTGATAGAGACACAGTAGAACCTCCACTCATTTGGGAGTGCACTCATGAATTTTCGAGTGAGATCTCTCAATTCAAGGGCAATTCCCACAGACTGAAGGGAAGAAATAAGATCCATGTACCTGAAGTATTGCTGACTGAGGATCTCTCCAGCATTGTGAGTGAAGTTCTCAAACTACTACTGCAGTGAATCTTTCTTTGAATCAATGGAGCTTGAGTACATTTGAGATAATGCATCAAACAGTTGTTTTGCTAACTTGCAGTGCTCAAACCCCACTATTATAGAGTTGGGTATAGTAGTCATAAGAACATTTATGGCATTACTATCAATGTCCATCTTCTTCCAGTCTTCATCAGAGTAATCTTCAATGGCCTTCTCTATCATGGCACCGTTTCCACCAGATACACCCACCTTTGGTTTGTACGGACCATTGACAAGAGATTGCCACATTTTTCCACCTTGATGCCTGTAATGTTTCATATAAGGCCGATGCAACCCAAAACATTCAAAGTTTCTCTTGCATGCATGTACAAGTGTACCGAAGTAGAATGCTTCGGAAGTTTCACACTCTTCCTTAGAAAACATTCTAAGTGTGAAATCTTCCGAAGCCAAGACCAATATCTTCCAAAGCCAAACATGAAGTCTTCCGAAGCTTCAAAGACAAAGTCTTCCGAAGCCAACTCTTGAAGACAGATTTTTTCCGAAGACTTTTTAACACATGCTATTATCTGATGTACCTTTACCATTGTGGTCTTGAGTCTGTACTTTTTACTTTATGTACTTTTATCCTTTTTGTAATATATTAGGATATGAGCTATGGCATGTCATAGTCAGTAGTCAAAGGCAATCTGCCTTTTAACTCTACATTGATTTTATTATTGTCTAGATCATGTATCTAGCTGGCCTTCAAAGTATGGTTGGTTGTAGGATGTAGTGTAAGTATCTCTGGTCCCTATATCTTATTGTCATTTCTTTGAAAACACTTGTAAGGAACTAGAGAGAAATATACATCATCCTTGAAAACCAAATACTTGTGTTGTTCTGTTCTTGTTCTATCTTTTTATTACTTGTGTTTCTTAGCTCTTATATAAACTGGTTTTTCTAGTCCCCCATTTGATCTGTTAAGTGTTGTTGAATACTCTCCACTTGTGTTGTTGTGTTGTAAAAGTGCATTGCACCCTTCTAACGGTCCTGTATTTGGTATCAGAGCATTCTAGGCTCTTGATATAAGATCTCACCATCTTAAGATCCCTCACACGCACAAAATACTTAACATCTCAAATGGCAGCTATCTCTAAAGCTGACATGGAAACTGGAACCATGACAAAGTCTCCACTAATCACACCTGAAGACTTTGACACTTGGTGTCAAAGAATGGAAGGCTTTATCAAGTCTCAAGACTATAGGATGTAGGACTCTTTTGTTGAAGGATCTTACATACCAAGCACCCCATCTGCTACTAGTGGTGGTATGATTCCTAAGGCTGTGGCTGACTTCTCTGATGAAGACAGGAAGAGAATAGAGATTGATTAAAAAGCCATGATAGCCCTTCAAACTGCTTTTCCAAACTCAATCTACAGAGGCTTCAAGAAGTGCAAGACTGTAAAGCAACTATGGGAAGCACTGAAGCTTATGTATGAGGGCTCAACTGAAGCCAAGGAGAATAAGAAAGATCTCCTAAGTAGGAGTTTGAAAACTTCACCTTTAAATTATCACCCCATGACTCAATAATACTTCAGGTATGTTGAGATTGTGGACACTCTAGTGGATGGTTGAGTGACTCTTGAAAACAAGGACATTGTGAGGGAGTTTATGTCCTCTCTTCCTAGACAATGGATACATTATTGTGTTGTTATCAAGAGGACTAAGAACCTTAAGACTCTTACTCTAACACATTTGTATGGTATTCTTAGTGGATACCAGATGGAGATGAACATGCAAAATTCATCTGGTAACTATAGCAATCAAATGGGTTCAGCCCTTCATGTGACTGAAAAAGATAGCATAGAACCTCAACATCATCTTGTATGCTACTGTGACAGCTCACAAAAAGGTCCATTCATCACCTTCCCAGAGAGTCCAAGAGAAAACTACACTCAAGGAAGTCCCTTCCAAGAGACAAGTTCTTCTCATGCTTTTGTCTCTGCTAATGAATCCTCTGGCAACTTTGTCTTCACCCTTGAAGACTTGGACTGTATCCATCCAAATGATCTAGAGTATATGGAGATAGTTTAGTAGATGGCTCTCCTCACTCACAGAGCCAAGAAGTTCTACAAAAGGACAAGGAGGAGTTTTCCTAGCAATGCAGCCAGTGGAAAGGTTGGGCTGGATAAAAGCAAGGTAAAGTGTTACAACTGTAACTAGATGGGACACTTTCTAGAGAGTGCAAGATACCAAGAGCAAATGGTGGCCAGACTCGATCCAAACCAAACTACACTGAGAGAGCTCCCCAGAATGAGAAGCCAAAGCAGCAAGCCGCAAGGTCAAAACCATAAGATGTGCAAAATAGAGTGATCAAGGTCAAAACCATAAGATGTGATCAAGGAACTGAATTTAAGAACCAAATCCTTGATAGATTTTGTGATGAAAAAGGTATTACAAGACAATATAGTGCTCCTGGGACTTAGCAAAATGGTGTTGTTGAGAGGAGAAACAGGACACTAATTGAAGCTGCAAGAACTATGTTGTCTGACTCTAAACTGCCCATCACCTTCTGGGCTAAGGAAGTCAACACTGCCTGCTATGTGCAAAATAGATTTTTAGTGGTTAAGACTCATGGTAAGACTCCATATGAACTTTGGCACAATAGGAAACCTTTCATTGGTTTTCTAAGGTCATTTGGATGTCCTTGCACCATCTTGAATACCAAAGATCTAATTGCCAAGTTTGCTGAGAAATCAGATGATGGAAACTTCATTTGATACTCTTTCTAAGCTAAGACTTATAGAGTATACAATCTCAAATCTAGAGTAGTTAAAGAGTCAGCAAATGTGACTTTCAATGAGCACACTCCCGGTGTGAAAGGTTCTGGTCCGGATTGGCTGTTTGATCTTGATTTAGTTAACAACTATTTTAACAAATCTTGTGAGCATGTTTTAGGATCTACAGACATACTACCTACAGGTGAACCTGATCCAAGATTTGAGTTGAGAAGACCTTCAAGCTATACATCTTCAACTCCAGATGTAACTAACTCTCAAAAATGAAGTTTCTATCAGCACAACAATGACAAATTCAGCTGATACATCTGAGATGCCTTCAAATTCTAGCTCAGAGGCTCTGTAACCAGATAAAGAAGCTTCAATTGTAGAAGAAAATGGTGGTGGTGATAGTGATCAAGAATTTCTTAATTCTGACAACTACTCCATAGAAGAAAACATCAATGATGTCAAAAACTCTTTGGATCAAGTCTCTTTTGATAAGTGTGTTGATATGGTGGGAGAAATATCAATGCTAGATTTAAATTTCTCTAATTTAGATCTCTCTCAGCAACTTGCTGTGATCCCTCAGCTAAGGATCTACAAGTCTCATCCCACCATAAACATCATTGGAGATGTTGACATAGGAGTAAGAACAAGAGGACAAACCCATGAAGCAAATGTTTGTCTTCATTCTTGTTTCTGATCTCAGATAGAGCCCAAGAAGATTGATGAGGCTCTGAAGGATGGAAGTTGGGTTGAAGCTATGCAAGAGGAGCTGCTTCAATTCAAAAGGCAAAAGGTTTGGAACCTATGTCCTCTTCCTCATGGGAAGACTACTATAGGAACCAAATGGGTGTCTAGGAATAAGAAAGATGATAAAGGAATTGTCATCAAGAATAAAGTTAGATTAGTTGTTCAATGGTACACACAAGAAGGAATTGACTACACTGATGTCTTTGCTCCGTAGCAAGACTGGAAGCTTTTAGGATATTCTTGGCTTTTGCTGCATCTAAAAACTTCAAGGTCTATTAACTTGATGTCAAGTGTGCTTTTCTCTAGGGGGAAATTGATGAAGAGGTGTATGTTAAACAACGACCTGGTTTTGTAGATCCTGATCATCCTGATTATGTCTGCAAGCTTGATAAAGCTTTTTATAGGCTACACCAAGCACCAAGGAAGTGGTATGAGACTCTATCTCAGTATCTCTACAAGCATGGATACAGAAGGGGTACTATAGATGGAACTCTCTTCATCAAAGGACAAGGAAATGACTTGATGCTAGTTCAAGTATATGTAGATGACATCATATTTGGTTCAACTAATCCAATGCTTTGCAAAGACTTTGAGAAGCTGATGAAGGACAAATTTGAAATGAGTGCCATAGGGGAACTCAATTTCTTTCTAGGAATTCAAGTGAAGCAAGTTGAAGATGGCACCTTCATAAGTCAGTCAAAGAATGTTCAGGACATGCTCAAAAGATTTAACATGACTGATTGTAAGATTGCTCAGACACCCATAGCAAGAAACCACTCCCTCGGACCTGATCTTGAGGGGGAGTGTGTAGATGAACACCTTTACAGGGCTATGACTGGGTCTCTCATGTATCTTACAGCTAGCAGGCCTTATATCATGTTTGCCACATGTATTTGTGCAAGATATCAAGCCAACCCCAAGATGTCACATCTTATCACTGCCAAAAGAATTCTAAGATACCTCAAAGGTACCTCAACACTTGGCGTCTTGTATCCCAAGAACTCTAACTTCAATCTGTATGCATATACATATAGTGATTATGGTGGCTGCAATATGACTACAAACTCTACATCTGGGGGATGTAGGGTTGTTTCATGGCAATGCAAAATGCAATCTTGTGTCTGTGTATCAATTGTTGAAGCTGAATACATTGCTGCTGCAAGCTGTTGTGCTCAAGTGCTTTGGATTCAAAATCAGATGCTTGACTATGGATTAAACTTCAAGGAGACTCCCATTCACATAGACAACAATAGTGCTATCTCTATCATTGAAAATGCAGCGCAACACTCCAGGACAAAACACATCAATATCAGGTATCATTTAATTAGAGGTAACTTTGAAAAGGGGTTAATCAAAATAGTCAAAGTTAACACGAATGAACAATATGTTGATCTGTTCATAAAAGCTTTTGATGAACAAAGATCTAAGTATCTAATATCAGTTATTGGGATGATTAACTTTGAGTAGTTTTTCTTAAAACTTAATCATATTATTTCTAAAACCCGTGGGTCCTAAGTTGTCTATTCTATCACCTTCATAAGCTCTTGTTTTCTCTAGATGAACATTGTTTTTTGAAGAACTTTCCTTAAAATTTTTGAAAATCTTGGTCTTTTTCTTTTAGAAGATATAGTTTTATCTTTAGAAGAAACTTATGGCTTCAAAACAAAAACTGCCTAAGTAAATTGCCTTTAGAAGAAATGTCTGAAATCTCTTCTGAAGCTTAAAATTTTCTCTTAGACACTTACATGTTTTTAAGGACAGTTTTCTTCCGAAGAAAATTGACTCTCAGAAGCTTTATTCTTAACTAAATAAAACTTTTAAGTCTTAATTTTCTTCCGAAGCAAAATTTTCAAAAACTCTCAGGAAATTCTTCCGAAGTCATTTTGGCTTTGGAAGCTTTTTCATTAAAACTTCCGAAGACAATTTACCTTCGGAAGATTTTCGAATTCCATGAAAACTACTTTTTGAACAAAAAGCAAACTACTTTTTCAGAGGTGGGAACGACATCCGGATTTCAAAGTTTATCCTCTTTCATTAACTTTGTCTTAAATCCTGTTTATATAACCCAAAGGCTTCCCCCTCTTTCTATCATCTTCATCTTTCCTATAAAACTAAATCCCCAAAATTCTCTCTACAACCACCTTCATTCTTTCTTTCCTTCACCGTTAAGCTTTCCTAAATGGCCAACCTTAACTGAAGAAATGACCATGATTTCTCCATGTGGCTACACAGGCAGCACAATCAGGTTGCCCTGTTAAACTTTGAGAAAGATCCACACTTCTCAGAGGTTTGTCAATTCTTGCTTTGTTTAACTATTTCACCTCCCTTACCATCGATCCAGTTCTTTATGAGGATCACTTGCTTGATTTTTGGAAAACTTGTCAAGATGTTATTCCAGATGGGGAGAAGGTACTGTCTGCTACAGTGCAGGGGAGGACAATCTTTATCACTCCAGCCATCATAAATACTCATCTACAGCTGGATGATAAGGAAGGTGAGTTGTCCTTTCCTAAAGAAGTTGTTAACCAGTCCTTCCAGCAGATAGGCTATGAGGGGGATTTCTCTGTAAAAGACCTTCAGGAAAGGGAATGTCTCATCCCAGTGGAAGTACTTACTACATGTGGTCATCCACAACTTATCCAATAAGAATAGGGGTTGGGACCAGGTTCCTGAAGATCTCTCCTTCATAATGCATGGGATGGTTCAGGGGGTCAAGTTCAGGTATTCTTAATTTGTCTATACAACCTGCTTGCTAACTTAGACTCCTTAGAATATTACATGTTTCCTAGATATGTTCAACACATTCTCAACTGTGAATTGAGCTCACAGTTGAGGGAAACATAATATATTCTTAAATTAGGACAGATAAAGCCCGACGTCTTTAAAATCTTAAAGAAGCCAACTGTTGGCTTCTCTGGGGTAGAAACAGCCCTCGTCCCAAAAATGTTAGAGCTCCTTGCTCAAGGTAACAACCTAGTAATACAAGCCAGTGTTGAACCCACACCTTCTACATCTCAACCACCAAAATAGCCACAAATCACCCTCACTTACCAAAGAAGATCCAAACGAACCCCTACACAAGCTATTCAGTCTGTGTAGGCCCTATATCACTACCCACATAAAAGAAGTGGAATCTAGAGCTCCTACTTCTCTCGAGGAGCAAACCACTCCCATCCCTTCTACTATCAGTCTTGAGGTTCCTCATGCTTAGACTGATGAGCTCACAATCCCAACAGCCTTAAGCCTCCATTCTGAGTCTTTACATTCAGATGAACAACCTTCATGGGATAGCTACCATCCCCAACCTTTGGACATAAACCAACCAATTCCCAACCTTGACTTCTATACTGATGAAAACTTAGGTTTTAGTGAGTATCATGAATCTTTTTATTCCTCCCCACTCAAAGAGAGATGAATGCTCTTGACTCACCTATGTCTAGCCCACATAAGTCACCTATCACTAAGGTGGATACTTCTAAACCTGTTCAGGATATTAATATGGAAGAGGTTCTCACTTTAGCAAGTGATTACATAATTAAGACCTCAACCATGGCAACTCAGCCTATTGACACTTCAAATGAAGCTGTCATTGAGCAGAGGAAAATTAGCAGCCAAGAACTCCAAGCTGGTGGTGAGAAAAAAGACTTTGGTCCAGTTCTCTCATCCCTTAGTGATTCTTCTGATGAAGATGAGGGGAATCTGAGACTAAAACTACAAAATTGTCAAAAACATGCCCCTATCTAGTCTCCAAGGTTAGTCACCTTGAATCTCAGGTGACTACCTTGCAAAACAGGGTCAATGATCAATAACTTGAGATATCTTATCTCAAGGAGAAACTAGCTGGGAGACCTTTAAGAAGAGCTCAACCAGGAACACAAGAACCTGTGAATGTGGTTGATCTAACCTCTAGCTCACCTATGCAAGTGGGTAATGCTACCAAAAAGGGGGAGAAAGTCATCACAGACACAGAACCTGGGAGTTCCTCACAGAGTATGGATATTAAGGACTCACCATCCTCACTTGCAACTGTCCATACTCAGCAACTTCCTCAAGTTCACATTGATGTGGACTCTATAGATTCGTTCATTCAGAGTCTTTTTGAGGAAGGGATACCAAGGGCAGTGTCATCTCCACCTCAAGGAACTTCCAACTATATCATAGGGTGGATGTATGATGCCAACAGAAGAGCCCTCATTCTTGAAATAGTTCAAGGGTAGACAAAAGTCTTTAACTTTCAAACCTTGAACTACTATGTAGGTCTTGACTTTATCAGCATGCCACTTGTCAACCCAAGCCAATCTAGGCAAGCTGACAGGATGGCTCAAAGGATACAAGACAGAATTACTGAAGAGTTCAGACTATTGGTCAACTGGATGTTGAGGCAAACCCTAAGATTAGCTTCAAAGGGGAAACCTTGACTCAAGGCCTAGTGGTAGAGCCTGAGAGCCCTGTCACATCCATAACTACAGCAATTCATTCCCTCAGTGAAGCACCTGCTGGTGAAGGTGTATCACAACCTCTCTCTGGCCAGAGCTTGGAAGCTACACCAAGCAATGAAGGCCAAAGCTCTTTCCACCCTGAGTCACAAAGGTCTGTGAGTGACAAAGGGACAAGGAAATGACTTGAAAGGAGATTAAGGAGGAGGAGAGAGAGAGAAAGAGAAAGCTAAGGGGAGAAAGTTTCTCTACAGGGTCTGCAAGATTCATGGAAGCTGTTATCAGGGCTGTCCCCAGGACAAACACTTAGGATGATGAGTTGAGGGCAATTAGGATAAACTATTTATAGACAAGGAACTATGATGTTGATAATATCATCTCCTTCCTCTTAGATGAATTAAATGAATTGGCTGACATGGAATTGACAAAGGAAAGAAAGGAGGCAGAGGATACTGTTGGGGTTTGTTAGAACAAGATACATAGTTTAACCATTTAAACTTTGTGAAAACGCAGCAGAAACAAGCTTTATAACATAGTTTGTAAACTGAAATTTTGGGTTTCAACTTGATATTATAAAGTTACAAACAAACCCAAGAACAAAGGACCTTTTATATGTGAACAAGACTAGCTATGTAAACACAAAACAAACATTATGGACAGCCATAAAGAGGCTGCCATAAACTACCTTTTTCAGCAGCAAAAGAGTCGAGATTGAAGAGGATGTGCTCCAAGAAAACGACTAAGGCACCAAAGGAGGTCCTCTCAAGCTTGCATACCCCAAGCTCTATGACAAACACCTTGTTGCTAGGATTTGAGCACCAAAAAACCGAAAGAGGAGGCTGTTGGAGACCTTTCAGCCGTGAATCTCTTCAATAAGAGGACAAAACCCTTTTCTGTCTTGTGGTTTTTGCATGTGTGAGAGAGAAGAGGATGGAGTGAATGTCTTTTCTAATGTGTTTGTTCCAAGACCACAAGTGAAACAAAAGAGGCCAACCCCAAAGGGGCGGCCGTATACCCTTTTAACTTTGGGGTTTCCCCCCAAAACTTAAAACCCAATTTAACACATTAACAAGTCACTAATATGAGTTATACATATAATTAACCTTTTAATTGTATAACTCACACACACCCCATTATTATTTGATGTTATTTAAGTAACTTAAATAACATTACAAACAATATCTATAAACAAAATATCCATATAAATTGTTCAATCTCATATGCAACTTATTTAGAAAACCCATTTTCTAAAATGGTGTATTTATTTAATTGTATGATCATATCATCAATTAAATATTATCTGGTGTTTGCTAAGCTTGTTATTGGGTATGACCCGACTTGGATCATAACGTACTAACCACATCAATGTTCTATGTGTCTTGGGCATAAAGAATTCAACAATCTCCCACTTGCACAAGATTCATAGAAGATTGATGCAAGCAGTAAATACCGTCTAACAATGGTTTACTACCCTTAATACGCATGACTAAAAGATATTCAATAACATCATCCCCTTCAAGTATCTAACTTGAAATGATTTAGGTGAATCAATCATTTATCCTTTTGTTACAGATGTCATGTTAAATCCAAGGACACAGAATGATCATTCCTTGTTGATTTAACTTAATCAGGCCTTAGACATCTTGCTCTCAACGAATAAGAGGAACAAATTCCATCTTGACTACATACGTTTCTCACAAACACCTCGTGTCATGCCTGAACATAGCCTTATGCACTGTCTATTATAATAGGGCAGTGAAGAACTAGCTCAAGGTTAACACTTGGTGAATATTAAAACCCAATATGTATCTCAGGTCTGGGGATACCAAATGATATTCGCCTTTTCTCAAATTTACTTATGATCAATGTAGAAGATTCCATGTAGTGAAATTTGAGATGCGGGTCAGTCCAATATTTGTATCCCACAAATATCTATGAACTTTGGCAGCAACCATTTGCTCTATATTCATTCCTTATGAATGTCCACCAATCCAAATTCATAATAATCTTACCCTCATACTTGTTCCCACAAGTATAAACAACTACGGACATTTAGAGTAAACAATTTACCTATGGATTAAACATGCTAAATTGGAACATTTATTGAAATATTATAACCAAATAATTTTATTCAAGTAGTAAGGGAGTTGCAAATATCCAAATACGAAATCACAGATCAAATCCAATCACTAGAATATCGAAGTCCCATGGCACAGGTATGACCTTCATGCTTTTCCTTTTCTAGGAGCTTCATAAGAGGATCCGCAATATTTTGATATGTGTGAACTTTGCGAATATATATCTTTCCTTTCTCAACTTCATCTCGTATGTAGTTGAATCTCCGCTCAATGTGCCTAGTCTTTTGATGAGCACGAGGTTCCTTGATTTGAGCAATCGCACCCTCGTTATCACAAAAGATCTCCAAGGGATCCTGAATGGAAGGAACAACCCCTAGATCGGCAATGAATTTCTTCAACCATGCAGCTTCTTGAGCTGCCAATGAGGCGGCGACGTATTCTGATTCTGTAGTTGATAAAGCCACCACATCCTGTTTAGAGCTCTTCTAAGAGACAGCTCCTCCATTCAGAATGAAAATGTATCCTGATTGTGATCGTGAATCATCACGATCGGTTTGGAAACTCGCATCCGTGTAACCTTTTACAATGAGTTCCTCATCACCAGATCCATAGATTAGAAACATATCTTTAGTCCTCCTTAGGTACTTAAGTATGTTCTGAACAGCCATCCAGTGACTGCTTCCAGGATTTTGCTGGTATCGGCTTGTCATGCTTAAGGGGCATGAAACGTCCGGCCGAGTGCATATCATTGCATACATGATGGATCCAATAGCAGATGCGTATGGGATTGCCTTCATTTTATCTTGCTCATCCTTTGAGCTTGGACATTGATTCGTACTCAATATTATTCCTCTTTGAATAGGTACCGTACCTTTCTTATAGTTCTCCATCCTGAACCTTTTCAAGATCTTATCAATGTATGCACTTTGATTTAAACCAATCAACCGCCTTGATCTATCCTTATAGATCTTTATTCCCAGAATATAGGCGGCTTCACCAAGATCCTTGATGGAAAAAGAACTTCCAAGCCAGGTTTTTACACCTTCCATGGTTGGAATGTCATTTCCAAATAGTAGTATGTTATCAACATACAATACTAGGAAAGTGATGATGCTCCCACTAGCTTTCTTATATACACAAGCTTCATCAGCGTTATTGATGAATCCAAATTTAATTACTTCTTCATCAAAACGGTGATTCCAACTTCTCGATGCTTTTTCAATCCATAGATTGATTTCTTTAACTTGCATACTTTGTTAGGATGTTTTGGATCGACAAAACCTTCAGGCTGAACCATATAGACATCTTCCTCAAGATATCCATTTAGGAAAGCCGTTTTGACATCCATTTGCCAAATCTCATAATCATAATGAGCAGCTATGGCAAACAATATCCTAATAGATTTTAGCATTGCAACAGGTGAGAAAGTTTCATCATAGTCAACCCCTTGAGTTTGAGTGAAACCCTTTGCTACAAGTCTAGCTTTATAAGTATCCAAGTTTCCATGCATATCGGTTTTCTTTTTGAAAACCCACTAACTTCCAATTACTTTAGAGTTAAGAGGTGGTACAACCAAGTCCCATACTTGATTGTCATACATGGATTTCATCTCAACGTTCATGGCTTCAAGCCATTTGTCACAATCCAAATTGGACAATGCATCATGATATGTGATTGGTTCATCGGAATCTATCACATAGCATCCATCAGTGAAAAATCCATATCTTTCAAGTGGATTACTAGTTCTACCAGATCTGCGAACGTTTTCTGTGTATTGATCAACTATTTGATCACTTTGAACATTCATAGCCGTACATACTTGTGGGAACAAGTACAAGGGTAAGACTATTATGAACTTGGATTAGTAGATATTCATATGGATGAATATAGAGCAAGGATTGCTGCCAAGGTTCATAGATATTTGTGGGATACGAATATTGGACAGACCCGTATCTAAAATATTGCTACATGGAATCTTCTTGATTGATCATAAGTAAGTTTGAGTGAAGGCGAATACATTTGGTATCCCCTGACCTGATATACATATTGGGTCATGATATTTATCGAATATTTGACTTAGTTCTTCGCTGTTCTGAAACATGGCAGTACATAAGGCTGAGTTTAGGTATAATACAAGGTGATTGTGAGAGACGTATGTAGTCAAGATGGGATTTATCCCTCTTATTCGTTGAGAGTAAGATGTCTAAGGCCTGATAAAGTTAAATCAATGAAGAATGATCACTCTATGTCTCAGGGATTTAACATGACATTTGTGACAAAAGGATAGATGATTGATTCACCTAAAACAATTCGAGTAAGGTACTTGAAGGAGATCATGTTATTGAATGGCACTTAGTCATACATATTAAGGGTAGTAAACCGTTATTAGGCAGTATTTACTACGTGCATCAATCTTCTATGAATCTTGTGCAAGTGGGAGATTGTTGGATCTTGTATGCCCAAGACACATACAAGATTGATGTCGTTAGTATGTTATGATCCAAGTCAGGTCATACCCAATAACAAGCTAAACAAGCACCAAAATAAATATTGACACCAATTTAGAAAATGGGTTTTCTAAATCATTGCTTTTGAGATAGAAGAACATTATATGGATAATTTGTTCATGAGAAATTATTTATTTTATTATTTAAGTGGGTTAAATAATAACAAATAAAAGTGTGTTCAAGTTATAAAATTAAAAGGGTTTTAATTTTACAAGCTTAAGGGTTATGGAGTGTAATTTTTTTATAAGATTAAAATGGGTGGGAACCCATTTCAAATCAGATTTTTGGGCACACCCCTTGGATTTCCTCCTTGGGATTCTTTTTCTTGTTTTAAGCAAGACTTAAACTACATTAACACTCCACTTAATACACACACTCTCTCACACACATATCAACTCTCTTTTCTTGTATTCTTGCTGAAAATTTCAGATTTGAAGTGGTCTTTGCTGAAATTTCGGATTTGATAAGAGGTGCAAGAAAAGGACTTTGGTGTTGCACTTCCTGACACGTTGGGTGTTTGCAAGGGCTTGTGGGTATACGAGCTTGTGGTCTTCTCTTTTGGAGGCTTGGATTCAAGAACATCGTCATCCTCTCCATTGAATTCCATACATCTTCTTGTTCTTACAAAGGTTATATTCTATGAACACCCTATGGTTGTTTATGATTGATAGGATTTCTTTTCACATATATTTGTTCCTTGTTCTTGGGTTTGTAATCTTTGTTTTTAAAATGGTTAATTTTCATAATATAAACATGTTTTATATGTTCTTATATCCACTGCATTTTTGTTTAAATGGTTAAACAATCTTTAATAAACATGTAACAAACCCAACAAGAACAAGAGGACAAACTCATGATGCAAATGTTTGTCTTCACTCTTGTTTCTTATCTCAGATAGAGCGTAAGAAGATTGATGAGGCTCTAAAGGATGGAAGTTGGGTTGAAGCTATGCAAGAGGATCTGCTTCAATTCAAAAGGCAAAAAGTTTAGAACCTATGTCCTCTTCCTCATGGAAAGACTGCTATAGGAACCAAATGGGTTTTTAAGAACAAGAAGGATGATAGAGGACTTGTCATCAAAAACAGGACAAGACTAGTTGTTCAAGGGTACACACAAAAAGGAGTTGACTACACCGATGTCTTTGCTCATGTAGCAAGACTGGAAGTTGTTAGGATATTCTTAGCTTTTACTGCATCCATGAACTTCAAGGTCAACCAACTTGATGTCAAGTGTGTTTTTCTCTATAGGGTGATTGATGAAGAGGTGTATGTCAAACAACCACCTGGGTTTGTAGATTCTTATCATCCTGATTATGTCTGCAGGCTTGATAAAGCTCTCTATGGGTTGCATCAAGCACCAAGAAAGTGGTATGAGACTCTATCTCAGTATCTCGCAAGAATGGATACAGAAAAGGTACTATTAATCCAGGTTGAACACACTTGAATCAAATCATGAAAATCATAGATTAAAATATGATAAACACAATCAAAACCCCTTTGATCTTCAACAAGATTGCAAATAATATCTTTACAAGTAAATCCCTTAATCAATTTGTCATTCAACTATTAACTAAACCTAATGACAATTAGGCTATTTATAGTCTAGACTAACTTTTAGTATTTACATTTAGCCCCCTAGACTATTAAACTTTGACTAAAACAAGACTAAAACAAGATAAAATATATTTTGTTCACACAAAATATATGTATAACAATGAAGGCTCAAAACACAATATAACTTTAATGTCTTCACTCGGTTCTTCATCTCGAACTCGACGTTTGACTTTTGTTGACTTTGACTGAGACTTTGACTATGTTGATAATATGGACTATCTTGTATAGCTCCAACAACACTCCCCCTTAGTCTATCATTATCAACGTCTTCGTACGAAATCAACATCGAGAAGTAAACCTTAGAAAGATCTTCAAATTGAAGCTTTTTAAATCTGATGAGAAAAATTATTTATCTCATAAGCTCCCCTATTTATGTCCCCCTTTTCAAGTGCATCCTTTGTGAGGATATTGGAACAACTTTCCCAAATATCTAATTTTGAGTGCTTTAGAAGATGTAGGAGGAGGATTCCTAGCTCGGTATCTTCTGAAAACTTGAGAAGAAGGTTCTCTTATCAAGTGCACTACTCAACTTATGATCGGCCAACGCTTACAACGAAAATCTAAAACATATTCACAAACACAATCTCGACATTTCTAGTTAGATCATTTCATTTTAACAAAATAAACTCATGTTTATCTGTGTGTGAAAACAAGTGAACTTGTGTTCGTTTGTTCGCAATTTCCGTGAAATGCATGAAAAATGATAAAATTGTAACAACATAATATGGAAGACCTAAAAGAATTTTGAAATGAAAATCTATTATAACTTTTTTTATTTTATATATATATATTTATTTATTTAATTACTAAAAACAGAATCGATCATAAGATCACATCTCCAAGATATACTTTAGCACAAAGATGAATTTAAACATCGACAAGCAATGAGATCACACTGATAACTAAATCTAATCAAAATCTTTGAAAATTTTTGAAATTCTCAAACAAATCAATAACAATTGTTGATATGTTTGTCCATTTAAACCCACGCCCTATCTTTTTCAACAAGCAGCGGATGATTCGTTAAGTTTCGATTAAATACTTTAGAATGCTAGGATCCCACAATCAATTTGCAAAACCCTCACCCAACCTCAAGATTTCTTGAATTTTGGTACGATCTTTATAGAGCAAGGATTTTGAATTAGTGTGCAAGTGATTATCATCAGAATATTGCATTCTGTGATGAATTCATCGTTAGATGATTTGACACAACTTAAACCAAAATGGTGAGAGCTCTAGGTCTATACTCACGTATAACAAAGGTGTTGGATCAAGAAGAAGACTGGTGCAACCAAAACCAAATCACTTAGACAAATTTTGGTGCTGCTTACAAAGGCTTCCGAAGCCAAGTGTGGAACTTCCGAAGGAAGTAGAGTTCTTCCGAAGACAAAGTAAAAGTTCCACTTCCAAAGGCAAAGCTCTACTTCCAAAGATAAAGTATTCACTTCCAAAGATAAAGTATTCACTTCCGATGATGAAGTCTCAAAAGAAGAAATCGAAAGACTACTTCCGAAGTATGAAGAAAGAAGAATTCCTCAAGCCTCAAAAGAAGTAATCTCTTCCGAAGTATAAGTGGCTTCGGAAGTACTTGTTCTTCCGAAGCCATTTAACCTTCGGAAGACACTGCTATGAACCAGTGGACTTATGGTCTCTAACACTCCGCTGCAGAACTCTGATACTGCATGGTGTTTTCTTAAAGAGCCATGTAGTTTACCATACTTTATTCCATTGTTCACCTTTTTATGTTAGTAGAAGTTACCAACTTTAGTCGGTGACAAAAGGTAAGTTAGGGACATGTCCTGGCTACCATATCTTAGATAAAGTCTTATCTGAGATACCTTAAACTATAGCTTTGTAGTATTTGCTTTAGTTAGAGGATTCCAGTTGGTACCAAAGTATATCCGGTTGTAGGTAATATTATATATAGTTTCTTATTGTAACTCATAAACATATGCTTGTAAGAGTCTTGTAATATTTGAGTTGAGAAACAATATATGCAAGTACCTTGAAAATTACTTCTTGTGTTTGATTATTACTTATTATATTGTTATCAACTCTTAAAGACTTTGCTTTCATCAAGAGTGTTGTTTAAGTGAGTTTGAGAGAAAACCAAGTGTTTAGTGACACAAACCGATCCTGCAATTGGTATCAGAGATTTTTAGGCTCTTGATTATGAGATCTAACCATCCAAATCAACCTATTTTTCACTCCTCTTTACAACTCTCACAAAAATGGCTCTTAACAAATCTAAAGTAGAGATGGGAACCATAACCAAAGCTCCCAGCATTACTCTTGAAAACTTTAGGTCTTGTAGCAGAAGAATGGAAGGCTTCATCAGATACCAAGACAACAAAATGTGGAACTCCATTGTCAACGGCCCGTATAAACCCAAGGTGGTAGCGCCTGATGGAAACGATGCCATGATAGAAAAGGCTGTTGAAGATTATTCTGACAAAGACCGGAAGAAGATGCACGTTAACAGCAATGCAATGACCATTCTGATGACTACAATACTCGACTCCATCATGGTGGTGTTTGAGCATTGTAAGTCTGCTAAAGAATTGTTTGATGCACTTGCTCAAATGTATTCAAGCTCCAACGACTCTAAGAAGGACTCACTGAAGCAGCAGTTCGAGAACTTCACTTATATTGCTGGAGAGACCCTCAGCCAGCAGTACTTCAGGTATATGGATCTTATTTCTTCTCTATAGTCTGTGAAGATCACTCATGAACTTAGAGATCTCACAAGAAAGTTCATGAGTGCTCTTCCAATTGAGTGGACATTCTATTGTGTCTCTATCAAAAGGACAAAGAACTTGAACACTCTTACTATGACTGAACTCTATGGCATCCTTGATGGATACTGGTTAGAGATGGAGAGTAAGAAGGGCCACCAAACAAGCAGACCTCTGAGCCTTCCTGCTAGTAACGCTTTAATGGTTGCTAAATGCTCAGTACCCCCACAACCTCAGCAATACCTGACATACAACCAACATCCATCCTACTCTTCTAGACCATACATCACTTTCCCTGAGATGCCAAGGTTTTAACAGACTCAGCACAATTCCTTTCAGGACAGCTGTGCCTTTGTCTCTGGAAGTGGGCACTCTGGTATTTTCAATAATGTTTTAATGATCTAGAGTGTTTCAGTCCAGACGATGTAGAGTATGTGGACATTGTCCAATAGATGGCTCTTTTAACCTACAGAGTGAAAAAGTTCTTTAAGAGAACTAGAAGGCAATTCCCTCAAAACCCAACTGCCAGCAAGTTTGGGTTTGACAAGACCAAGGCCAAATGTTACAACTGTAACCAACTTGGTCACTTTGCAAGGGAATGCAAGGCTCCCAAATCAAACCCGGGAACCCCACAGGCCTCCACACATCCCTTTATATCAAAGCCCACTGGAAAGTCGACTGAAACAGCTGCAATGGCTCAAGAAGTCGACTGGAGCTTTATGGTTCAGGATGTGACTCCTGCTCAAGCTCTCATGGCCGAAACAGATGATAACCAGGTATATGAACAACTCTGTACTCCTGCCTGTATAGGTAAGATTAAATTATATCAGGACTACAATAAGGAAATTAAATAGATATTGAGTCTTTAAATGTTTTGAAATCTGATTTTAAAAGGGCAGAATCTAACTACCTAAAGAAAATTGAAGAGTTAGAGAAAACTTTTTCCCTATTAAAACATGAACACACCAATTACAAGACTCAAATAAAGGATTTAATATCCAAATTGATTGAGGCTCAAGCCCAGCTTGTCACCGCTGAGGCTTAAGCCAGGAAGTATGCTATCTCTGAGCAGAACTTCCAAGCTATTATTGCATCATCCTCCCACTCCAAAATCTGTTATCAGTATAAAGGAGGGTTGGGGACCAATGAAATTGCTCCACCACATTCTTATGAGTCCATAAGACAACCTAGATGTGGTACTAAAGAGCAAGAGGTTCCATCTGCTGACCCTCTTCACATGAGTTAAAGAATGATGCAACAATAGTTGTCACCACAGGGAAGGAACAGGTAAATCCACCCACCTCTTCAGTGAAGATCAAAACCTAACCACCAAAGCCAGAGAGAGCTAAAGCTACCAGAAGAACTGCTAAGAAAGTGGCTGAGTCTAAGCTGATGATTGACCCAAAACAAAAGGCTGTCTTTATCTCAACTGGATTCCAGGTGATAGGTACTTCTGATTCAGGAAAGGATTGTAATCCAGCACTCCTGACCTACCAAAGGACCAGACGTTGAAGGGAAAGGTTGCTAACAAAGAGAGAAAGACTAAGAAACAACAACCTCCAAGCTCCCAAAAGACTAACATTACATGCATAATGTGTGGTCTGCAAAATCACAAGGCTAAAGATTGTTACTACAATCCTGCTAGCACACATTTTGCAAATAATGTTAGAAAGGAAGGAGTCAGTGAAGGTATCTTGTTTGGACCTTATCATATGGTCCAAGTGATGAAAATGGGAAAGCTAGTTTCTAAAGCTAGCTTGTCTTTGAAAGAAACTCCTTCTTCAGAAAGGAAAATGGCTTCAGAAGCAAAAGCAGTTAAAATTCTGAAAGAAAAAGAAAATTCCCTTGAAACCATCCCTGAAAAAGACTACTTCGGAAGAAAAGGTGGTGAAAGCTTCTTCCGAAAATAAAGAAGCTTCGGAAGAATGCCATGCTGCAAAAGCTTCTACAAGCACATCTTCCATGATCAACCAAAGGATGGATTGGAAGATCAAGAAAGATACCGCAACATAAGCCTCTTCTTCAAAGACATCCATTGAACCCCCATGCTTAACTTTTGGTCCATTTATGTCACTATCTTTGGAGGAACCCAAGACCAACAAGGCTTGGGTCTCCAATGAAAACTAATAATCTCATCTTATGTGCAGGGATATCCATATGACAAGAACAACAATGTCTAGATTGTAGACAGTGGATGCTCCAGGCACATGACAGGGAACAGATCTCTCCTTCAACAGTTTCAACACTATGATGGAGGTCCTGTCCAATATGGAGGTGAGGCCGGAGGATATATTTCTGGCAGAGGGAGTATATCCAATGGTAAATTAAAAGTTGACAAAGTTAACATTGTCAAACAGCTTGAACACAATCTGTTAAGTGTTTCTTAGTTTTGTGATCAAAAGCACCATATGCTTTTTATAGAGCATGAGTGCATTATCCTCAAACCAGGGATGATAATTCCTCTGGAATTGGTGCTTCTTAGATCTCCAAGGAAAGGGGATATGTACAAGCTGGATATGAACAATGCTTCCCCAATGGGTGAAGTATCATGCTTTCTTTCCAAAGCTGATAGTGATGAGTCAACACTTTGGCATAAACGTATGTGTCATGTAAATTCTAAGACAATGATAAATTGGCTAAAAATAACTTGGTACATGGTTTGCCTAAAAAGGAATTTTTCTACAAAGACAACTGTGTTGTATGCCTGAAAGAGAAGCAATACAAGGCCTCTCATAAATCCCAAAGTGTTAACTCCATCACTACTCCATTACACTTATTGCACATGGATCTTTTTGGTCCCACAAGTATAATGAGCATTGGAAGGAAATCATACTGCCTTGTGATAGTTGATGATTTTACAAGATTTACATGGGTATTCTTTTTAAGTACTAAAGATGAAACTGCTGAAACATTAAAATCTTTTGTTCTTAAAATAAAAAATCAAATTGATCACAAGGTTAAGATTATTAGAAGTGATCAAGGGACTGAGTTTAAGAACTTCATTCTTGACTCATTCTGTAACTCAAAAGGGATTGTCAGACAATATAGTGCTCCTAGAACTCCTCAACAAAATCGTGTTGCTAAGAGAAGGAACAGGACACTTATCGAGGCTGCTCGAACTATGTTAGCTGATTCCAAACTACCTCTGACATTCTGGGCAGAGGCAGTTAGCACTGATTGTTATGTGCAGAACAAAGTTCTTGTAGTTAAGCCACATGGAAAAACCCCTTATGAGCTATGGAACAAGAGGCCACCGTTCATTGGCTTTCTAAGGTCCTTTGGCAGCAGGTGTACCATTGATGGTGCGGATAGTATATATATTTTGAAAAATATTTTATACACAGATTCAATTTTAATTGGTTATTACAAGTACTAAACCACACACACAAAAGGCAAGTGTACCTGTCGTGTGATAATATAGTGTTGGTAAGAACCGAGTATCAATCCATGGACACACCTAGCTTACTCAATAAACTTGACGTTTGAGTATCATATTTGGTTTTTGTTAAAGAAAATGATAAGTTGCATTGAAAGTTTAGGGGTTTAAAAACAATGATAAAAATAAAGTAAACTAAGATTTGAAGTGTTTGGATTTAAAACCAGGGAATAAAAGTTATCATCCTAATTAGACTCCACTTATGTAACTGTGATGAATTGGTGGTGTGATTTAAAGGTATGGATTAATGTAATTATGTTAATGTTTATAAAGATGAGTTGGCGTGATTTCTCGTCTATCCTGTTGTCGTAGTTACTAGGATCGTGTCAGGTTGAGTTTTACTGTTTAGATCAAAGCCCTAGTAATCTAGGTAAATCTTTTGTGACCTATTTTACATATGATTTTTGAAAACCTAACTTAATGTTAAAAAGAGGGTTGATCAAGTTCCTTCCTAACATGCCATTAAATTTTAGAAAACCATAACAATTACTAAAGATTTCTCAAACTAATAAAAAGGAACCCACAAATGATCAAGAAGTTAAGGTGATATGACTTCTAATAACCATTTCTAGTTCATTAGCCATGGATTTATTATGAAGACCGGTTTCGTGAGTGAAAGTTAATCATACGGTTTTTAACCTTGTAAAACAATCACAATCACAAACCATAAATTTATAACTTTCCGTTCAAATGTAGATGCTACCCATCAATAGTTTTCCCAAGACCACCATAACATTAACATAATATTTATCACACCATTAGTTCATCACAAATTACATAAGTTTCATCCGATTAGGATGATAGAAAGAGTTTAGCTCATATTGAGCTTGAACATAACAACAGATAACAAAGAATATAGATATGTAATCATTGGTGAAATGGAACAATCAAATTGATAATCCACAATGGATGATGTTTAGACAATCCCGAGCTTCTTCCAAGTGTTATATGCACCTCCCGAGCCTCCCAATGACCTTGAAGTCTTGATTCCTGGGAGAGTTCTACAGAGTAACTCTCCCACCAAAGCTTCCTAAATAATGGTGAACTTAGGCTTCTATTTATAGGCTTTCTGGAGTGTTTAAGCACGGCCCCGTGCTAGTACAATGCATATGAAAGTTGGTCGGCTCGTACATGTAGGTTGTGTCGGGCACGGCCCCGTGGTAAATGGGGCACAGCCCTGTGTTGGAGGTGGGGCACGATCCCATGCCTCCTGGGGCACGGCCCCATGTCTACTTTTAGGGGAAAGTACTTTTTGTCCTGTCAGATGTCCAAACACGGGGGTGTGTTAATTTAGCACGGGGTGTGTTTCTAGCAAAGCATGGGGGCGTGCTTAATGAGGCACGGCCCTATGCTTGGACTCCAAAGCTCGGATTACTTCAATTTCTTGCTAAATATGCTTCTTTTGCCCATCTTGCCCTTTTAAACACCTGAAAACACATTTAACATTTTAAGTACATTTTCATTATTTTAAGGAAGATATTACGAATAATTGATGTGCATTTGATAGGATTTTTATGTATAATTTGGAGCACATCAAACATCCCCACACTTGAACTTTGCTTGTCCTCAAGCAAAAATCACTTAAAACAACAAATCCACCAAAACCAAATAAATCAAATTATAAACATGTCTTTTGAGAAATATGCAAGTAAACATTATATTGATCCAAATATAAATATTCCAAGCATATGTAAGATGATATCCTAGTAAGCAATAGATTGGTTAGTAAAGATTATAATCATGTAAAAATCCACACTTCTCACAAGATGCACTCACACTCGGCTATATATATGGAGTCATAATAAAGATTAAGTATGACTAATACACTCAATTGAAGGGTTTGCAAGATCATGAAACGAAGTTTAACCATTTAAACTTTTCATAAAACGCAGCGGATATATATATAACTTTTAAACACTTTTAAAGCTGAAAAACCATGTTCTTAGATGTCCATATAAGTGTAAGAAGCAAACCCATTAACCAAAGGATCATTTATGTGAATAATCAAGCTAAGAACATAAAGAAACGAACATAAAATCACAGCTACATAGAGCTGTGAATACATCTACCTTTCTGCAGAAAAAACGACCAAAGAAAAGGGGTGAAGAATGCTTGTGAAATCCGGCCAAGAGTCCAAAGAAGGCCTCCTCAAGCTTGTATCCCCAAGCTTGTATTCAAACACCCTTCTTGTTAGGGAGAACACCACAAATCAGCTCTCAAAGAAGACCCTTTCTGCCTAACTTCCGAAAATTTGAGAGAGAAAGAGAGAGAGAGCTGAATGCTAGATGGGAATAATGGTTGTGTGTGTGACTAGTTAAGCCCCTTGTATTTTCAAGGACACAAAGGTCCAATGGCAATGCAAGAGGGGCGGCCAACATCTTTCAAAATTGAGAGTTCCCTCTCAATTTTATAACACAATAAAATGTTAACTAGCCACTTAACTAGATATATTATTTATACAACTAACCCATTTAATTGTATAATATTATATATATATACTACCATTATTAATTTGTAATGTTATTCAACTAATTTAAATAGCAACAAATAATATTATTGAACAAAATATCCTAATAATTGTCCATCTTATTTGCAACTGTTTAGAAAACCCATTTTCTAAATTGGTGTAATATTCAATTATATCATGTAATTGAATATTAATAGGTGTTTGTTAAGCTTGTTGTTGGGTATAACCCGACTTGGATCATAACGTACTAACCACATCAATATTCTAAGTGTCTTGGGCACACACGAATCTTACAATCTCCCACTTGCCCAAGATTCATAGAAGATTGATGCAAGCAGTAAATACCGCCTAACAACGGTTTACTACCCTTAATACGTATGACTTATAGCCATTCAATAACATCATCCCCTTTTCAGTACCTTACTTGAAATGATTTAGGTGAATCAATCATTTATCCTTTTGTTACAGGTCATGTTAAATCCAAGAACATAGAATGATCATCTCTTGTTGATTTAACTTTTCAGGCCTTAGACATCTAACTCTCAACGAATAAGAGGAACAAATTCCATCTTGACAACATATGTTTCTCACAAACACCTCGTGTCATATCTGAACACACTCTTGTGTACTGTCTACTATTTCAGGATAGTGAAGAATTAGCTCAAGGTATGACACTTAGTGAATATCAAAACCCAATATGTATCTCAGGTCGGAGGATACAAAATGATATTCGCCTTAACTCAATATACTTATGATCAATCAATAAGATTCCATGTAGTAAAATTTGAGATGCGGGTTAGTCCAATATTTGTGTCCCACAAATATCTATGAACCTTGGTAGCAACTCATTGCTCTATATTCATCCTTATGAATATCAACCAATCCAAGTTCATAATAATCTTACCTTCAAACTTGTTCCCACAAGTATGAACGACTACGGACATTTAGAGTAAACATTTTACTCATGGATTAAACATGCTAAATTGGAATATTATTTGAACATTATAGCCAAATAACTTTATTCAAATAATAGAAAGTTCCACATATCCAAATACAAAATTACAGATCAAATCCAATCACTAGAATATCGAAGTCCCATGGCACAAGTATGACCTTCATGCTTTGCCTTTTCAAGGAGCTTCGTGAGAGGATCCGCAACGTTTTGATCCGTGTGAACTTTGCGAATACATATCTTTCCCTTTTCAACTTCATCTCGTATGTAGTTGAATCTCCGCTCAATGTGCCTAGTCTTTTGATGAGCACGGTTCCTTGATTTGAGCAATCGCACCCTCGTTATCACAAAAGATTTCTAGGGGGTCCTGAATGGAAGGGACACCCCTAGATCGGCAATGAATTTCTTCAACCATGCAGCTTCTTGGGCTGCCAATGAGGCGGCGACGTATTCTGATTCTGTAGTTGACAGAGCCACCACATCCTGTTTGGAGCTCTTCCAAGAGACAGCTCCTCCATTCAGAATGAAAATGTATCCCGATTGAGACCGTGAATCATCACGATCGGTTGGAAACTCGCATCCGTGTAACCTTTTACAACGAGTTCCTCGTCACCAGATCCATAGATTAGGAACATATCTCTTGTCCTCCTTAGGTACTTAAGTATGTTCTTAACAGCCATCCAATGACTGTTTCCAGGATTTTGTTGGTAACGGCTTGTCATACTTAAGGCGTATGACACGTCCGGTCGAGTGCATATCATTGCATACATGATGGATCCAATAGCAGATGCGTATGGGATTGCCTTCATTTTATCTTGCTCATCCTTTGAGCTTGGACATTGAGTCGTACTCAACATCGTTCCTCTTTGAATAGGTACGGTACCTTTCTTAGAGTTTTCCATCTTGAACCTTTTCAAGATTTTATCAATATATGCACTTTGATTCAAACCAATCAACCGCCTTGATCTATCCCTATAGATCTTTATTCCCAGAATATAGGCGGCTTCACCAAGATCCTTAATGGAAAAACAATTTCCAAGCCAGGTTTTTATACCTTCCAAGGTTGGAATGTCATTTCCAAATAGTATATGTCATCAACATACAATACTAGGAAAGTTATTGTGCTCCCACTAGCCTTCTTATACACACAAGCCTCATCAGCGTTTTTGATGAAACCAAATTTCTTTATTTCCTCATCAAAACGGTGATTCCAGCTTCTCGATGCTTGTTTTAATCCATAGATTGATTTCTTTAACTTGCATACTTTATTAGGATGTATTGGATCGACAAAACCTTCAGGCTGAACCATATAGACATCTTCCTCAAGATATCCATTTAGGAAAGCGGTTTGTTTTGACATCCATTTGCCAAATCTCATAATCATAATGAGCAGCTATGGCAAACAATATCCTTATAGACTTTAGCATCGCAACAGGCGAGAAGTTTCATCATAATCAACCCCTTGAGTTTGAGTGAAACCTTTTGCTACAAGTCTAGCTTTATAAGTATCCAAGTTTCCATGCATATCGGTTTTTTCTTGAAAACCCACTTGCTTCCAACTATCTTGGAGTTAAGAGGTGGTACAACCAAGTCCCATACTTGATTGTCATACATGGATTGCATCTCAACGTTCATGGCTTCAAGCCATTTGTCACAATCTGTGTTGGACATTGCATCATGGTATGTGGTTGGTTCATCAGAATCTATCACATAGCATCCATTCATGAAAAATCCATATCTTTCAGGTGGATTACTAGTTCTACCACTTCTGCGAACGTGTTGTGTGTATTGATCAACCACTTGATCATCCTCAACATCCTTATGTTGAGTGCTAGCTTCAACCAAACGTGCATCGGGTTGTGGTTCTCGATCTTCCTCAAGATCCACTATTCTACTGCTAGCTCCTTCCATAAGGAACTTTGCTTCTAAGAACTTACCCTTTCTGGCAACAAACACCTTTTGTTCCATTGGATCATAGAAAAATATCCCATAGAATCTCTAGGATATCCAATAAAGATACACTTGGTGGATCGGACATCCAATTTGTTTAGGGTGGGAGTCTTAACATAAGCCTCACATCCCCAAACCCTTAAGTACGATAGGGATGGAACTCTTCCATGCCATATCTCAAAAGGTGTCCTTTCTACCTTTTTGGTTGGGGCCATATTTAGAATACGGGCCGCGGAGAGCAGAGCGAAACCCCAAAATGATAGAGGTAATGTGCTTCTAGCCATCATAGATCGACCATATCCAATAAGGTTCGATTCCTCCTCTCAGACACACCATTATGTTGTGGTGTTCCAGGTGGAGTGAGTTGTGAGACATCCCACAAGTCATAGATGATCTTGAAAGGCATCACTTAGGTATTCACCTCCTCTATCGGTACGAAGAATTTTAATGGACTTGTTGAGTTGATTTTCTACTTCATTTTTGAAGATTTTGAACATTTCAAAAGCTTCGTCTTTGTGTCTTAACAAGTACACATACCCATAGCGACTATAATCGTCGGTAAAGGTAATGAAGTATCTTTCACCATTCCTAGTCATTGGCTTAAAAGGACCACATACATCCGAATGTATGATTCCTAATAAATCTTTTGCCCTTTCGGTAGTTCCATTAAAGGGTGCCTTAGTCATCTTACCTTGTAAACAAGACTCACAAACATCAAATGAATCACATTCATTTGTTTTTAAAAGACCATTCTTTTGAAGTGTTTGTAAACGTTTCTTGTTTATATGACAAGACGACAATGCCAAAGATAGGTATCACTTAAGTCCAATTGAGTTTCTTGGTGTTAGTTTGGTACAATGAACTATTTAAAGTATTTTCATGAACCAATTCATAAATACCATTAATTGGAATAGCTTTAAAATAGAACATACCATTTAAAGAAACATGAATATCATTTTCAATAAAAGATAATACATAATCATAATGTCTTAATTGGGATACAAAATAATGTTCCTAGTCAAACTAGGAGCATACAAAACATTCTTCAAAATAACTTCCAAACCACTTGGAAGTCTTAGGATGTAGTCTCCACGAGCTTCAACTAAGACTTTAGTTCCATTTCCCATGAAGAGGCTAACATCCCCTTGTTTGAAGTCCCTACTTCTTGTGAACCCCTGCAACAAATTGCAAATGTGAGTTCCACATCCGGTATCCAATACCCATGTGTTAGAAGATGTAACATTAAGATCAATATGAATCATGTATATTGTACCTGAGGTCTGCCCGGCATCCCTCTTAGCTTTCAACTCTTGGAGATGGACAGGACAATTCCTTGCCCAATGTCCAATCTCCCCACACTTGAAGCATGGGTCATTTGTAGCAACCTTTTGCTTCTTCTCTTGTGGTTTGGGTGGCACCCTTGCCACCCCTTTCCCTTTTCCCCAAGCGGGTCCCTTACCCTTGGCAACCTTTGCCTTGGGTGCGGGACGAGGCCTTTTGTTGTTCCCACCTTCATTAATGGTGAGAACGGGTAAAACCCTTTTACCCATGGCCGCCTCGGCCGTTTTGAGCATTGAGTGAAGCTCACCAATGCTTTTATCCCAAGCATTCATGTTGTAGTTCAACACGAATGACTCGAACCTCTTGGTAAGGCCATTGAGGATTAAATCCGTGGCCAATTCCTTCGAGACGGGACAATTAAGCCTCTCGAGGCGATCAATGTGACTTTTCATCTTAAGTACATAAGATGAAACAGATTGGTTGTCGTCCATACGACTGCATGGAGTGCTCGAACCGTTTCGAAACGCTCAACCCTCGCTTGCTGTTGGAACGTTTCCTTCAGCTGGGTTATCATGTCATAAGCCCCGTGGTGTTCATACTCCTTTTGGAGATCCGGAGTCATGCTTGCTAGCATGAGACAAGACACTTGGACGGAGTCCTCAGTGTACTTTAGCCAATCATTGAAGGCCTCCTCATCATCCTCGCTAGGTTGATCGGGGATAGGGTCGTCTAAAACGTACGATCGTCTCTCTTGCTTGAGAACAATTCTCAAGTTTCGATACCAATCGATGAAGTTGTTATGATTTAGACGTTCCTTTTGGAGGATCGCTCGTAAAGATTGGTTGGACGCGGATGAGTTATCGGAATTATCATTATAAGAGGCCATCTACAAAATTTAACAAAGTTTTATTTAGTATTTTCGATATTGTCAATTTTAATAATTAATGCCTATTAAGGACAATTATATATTAAAATCTAGAACCCAACATTACATTTAAATTGTGGTTAGGTGACCTTTATCCCATGATTTAAATTAATAAGGTGGTCAACGATTGACGGTTGCAACCATTTGCAACTTCTAGAGGTATGGGATCGACTCTTGAACATCATATGTAAAGTCGGCATGTAAATCCCATCAACACCATTTGGAAACCACATTGTAGGTGATCCATTTAACATGGTTTGCAAATCAAGACATCCTACTTACACCCACGTGTGAGCTTGCCAAAACAAATGGTTAGGTGACCTTTATCCCATAAGTAATGCATTTTCACCTCAAATCACAAGTTCCCTCAAAATGGTTAGGTGACCTTTATCCCATAAGAGTTCCCAAGTGACTCAAGTGTTGTGTAAAAGGACGGTGTTGATCTCGTTTTTGAATATTTAGAGGTCTCAAAATAGAAGTTTAGAAAACTCTATGTACTTGTATTTGCATGCTTTCAAATACAAGGTACCCTATGGTCCTTTGATTAAAACCAATTTTAATCATTAAAATCATTAAACCATTTTAATAACTTTTATTTGCCTTTAAGAACCATCAATTTTCAGATTGTTATGTTTATTAATTAGTTTGTTATGCATGTCAAAACATCAACCAAACAATCAACAATAAACAATCAACCAAGCATAAAACATAAACAACCATATATGCATAACCATAGCTACTATTGTGACCACACTTGTTTGCCATCACAAGTGTGGTCATTTGGTCTTTCCTAAGGGTTGAATGAAACACAAAATTTAAAGTCTTTATACCCCACTTGAACTTGCATCCATATGCTCCAAGTCATTCTCTTTGTGTCTTCCTCTTGTGCTTCCTTCTAGTGCAACTCCATATACAAAATTTATATCCTAATACAAATTTTCTAATAAAGGAATTGCACTTAATCTATCTATTACATTTCAAATGAATGAATAAATAAATTACATCTCAAAGAAAAACACAAAAGAATAATATTACAACCCAAATGTAAAACAACCAAAATCAACCATCCATTCCAAACCAAATCAACATAGGGTCATGGCTAGGTTATGCACATAATCAACATCCAACATATCATTAAAATAAAGTGATGAATCCCCACAAAACCCATGAATTTTCAGCCAACATAAACTGAAAATTTTGGGTTTAGATGTTGTCCAAACAACACAACAAAACAACATATGTATATATCTTTCAAGATTTAACTATAAGCATGTATAATATGACCTTGAAAGATGGGATTCAACAAAACAGAAAAAAAGGCCCCAAACCGGTTTATATCCATCCTTTAAAACCAATTTTAAAGAACAAAACTAGCAAGACATCCACATAACCGGCTCATGATGCCATTGAAGGTTTGCAAGATCATGAAACGAAGTTTAACCATTTAAACTTTTCATAAAACGCAGCGGATATATATATAACTTTTAAACACTTTTAAAGCTGAAAAACCATGTTCTTAGATGTCCATATAAGTGTAAGAAGCAAACCCATTAACCAAAGGATCATTTATGTGAATAATCAAGCTAAGAACATAAAGAAACGAACATAAAATCACAGCTACATAGAGCTGTGAATACATCTACCTTTCTGCAGAAAAAACGACCAAAGAAAAGGGGTGAAGAATGCTTGTGAAATCCGGCCAAGAGTCCAAAGAAGGCCTCCTCAAGCTTGTATACCCCAAGCTTGTATTCAAACACCCTTCTTGTTAGGGAGAACACCACAAATCAGCTCTCAAAGAAGACCCTTTTCTGCCTAACTTCCGAAAATTTGAGAGAGAAAGAGAGAGAGAGCTGAATGCTAGATGGGAATAATGGTTGTGTGTGTGACTAGTTAAGCCCCTTGTATTTTCAAGGACACAAAGGTCCAATGGCAATGCAAGAGGGGCGGCCAACATCTTTCAAAATTGAGAGTTCCCTCTCAATTTTTATAACACAATAAAATGTTAACTAGCCACTTAACTAGATATATTATTTATACAACTAACCCATTTAATTGTATAATATATATATATATATACTACCATTATTAATTTGTAATGTTATTCAACTAATTTAAATAGCATTACAAATAATATTATTGAACAAAATATCCTAATAAATTGTCCATCTTATTTGCAACTAGTTTAGAAAACCCATTTTCTAAATTGGTGTTAATATTCAATTATATCATGTAATTGAATATTAATAGGTGTTTGTTAAGCTTGTTGTTGGGTATACCCGACTTGGATCATAACGTACTAACCACATCAATATTCTAAGTGTCTTGGGCACACACAGAATCTTACAATCTCCCACTTGCCCAAGATTCATAGAAGATTGATGCAAGCAGTAAATACCGCCTAACAACGGTTTACTACCCTTAATACGTATGACTTATAGCCATTCAATAACATCATCCCCTTTTCAAGTACCTTACTTGAAATGATTTAGGTGAATCAATCATTTATCCTTTTGTTACAGATGTCATGTTAAATCCAAGAACATAGAATGATCATCTCTTGTTGATTTAACTTTTCAGGCCTTAGACATCTAACTCTCAACGAATAAGAGGAACAAATTCCATCTTGACAACATATGTTTCTCACAACACCTCGTGTCATATCTGAACACACTCTTGTGTACTGTCCACTATTTCAGGATAGTGAAGAATTAGCTCAAGGTATGACACTTAGTGAATATCAAAACCCAATATGTATCTCAGGTCGGAGAATACAAATGATATTCGCCTTAACTCAAATATACTTATGATCAATCAATAAGATTCCATGTAGTAAAATTTGAGATGCGGGTTAGTCCAATATTTGTGTCCCACAAATATCTATGAACCTTGGTAGCAACTCATTGCTCTATATTCATCCTTATGAATATCAACCAATCCAAGTTCATAATAATCTTACCTTCAAACTTGTTCCCACAAGTATGAACGACTACGGACATTTAGAGTAAACATTTTACTCATGGATTAAACATGCTAAATTGGAATATTATTTGAAACATTATAGCCAAATAACTTTATTCAAATAATAGAAAGTTCCACATATCCAAATACAAAATTTACAGATCAAATCCAATCACTAGAATATCGAAGTCCCATGGCACAAGTATGACCTTCATGCTTTGCCTTTTCAAGGAGCTTCGTGAGAGGATCCGCAACGTTTTGATCCGTGTGAACTTTGCGAATACATATCTTTCCCTTTTCAACTTCATCTCGTATGTAGTTGAATCTCCGCTCAATGTGCCTAGTCTTTTGATGAGCACGGTGTTCCTTGATTTGAGCAATCGCACCCTCGTTATCACAAAAGATTTCTAGGGGGTCCTGAATGGAAGGGACAACCCCTAGATCGGCAATGAATTTCTTCAACCATGCAGCTTCTTGGGCTGCCAATGAGGCGGCGACGTATTCTGATTCTGTAGTTGACAGAGCCACCACATCCTGTTTGGAGCTCTTCCAAGAGACAGCTCCTCCATTCAGAATGAAAATATATCCCGATTGAGACCGTGAATCATCACGATCGGTTTGGAAACTCGCATCCGTGTAACCTTTTACAACGAGTTCCTCGTCACCAGATCCATAGATTAGGAACATATCTCTTGTCCTCCTTAGGTACTTAAGTATGTTCTTAACAGCCATCCATGACTGTTTCCAGGATTTTGTTGGTAACGGCTTGTCATACTTAAGGCGTATGACACGTCCGGTCGAGTGCATATCATTGCATACATGATGGATCCAATAGCAGATGCGTATGGGATTGCCTTCATTTTATCTTGCTCATCCTTTGAGCTTGGACATTGAGTCGTACTCAACATCGTTCCTCTTTGAATAGGTACGGTACCTTTCTTAGAGTTTTCCATCTTGAACCTTTTCAAGATTTTATCAATATATGCACTTTGATTCAAACCAATCAACCGCCTTGATCTATCCCTATAGATCTTTATTCCCAGAATATAGGCGGCTTCACCAAGATCCTTAATGGAAAAACAATTTCCAAGCCAGGTTTTTATACCTTCCAAGGTTGGAATGTCATTTCCAAATAGTAGTATGTCATCAACATACAATACTAGGAAAGTTATTGTGCTCCCACTAGCCTTCTTATACACACAAGCCTCATCAGCGTTTTTGATGAAACCAAATTTCTTTATTTCCTCATCAAAACGGTGATTCCAGCTTCTCGATGCTTGTTTTAATCCATAGATTGATTTCTTTAACTTGCATACTTTATTAGGATGTATTGGATCGACAAAACCTTCAGGCTGAACCATATAGACATCTTCCTCAAGATATCCATTTAGGAAAGCGGTTTTGACATCCATTTGCCAAATCTCATAATCATAATGAGCAGCTATGGCAAACAATATCCTTATAGACTTTAGCATCGCAACAGGCGAGAAAGTTTCATCATAATCAACCCCTTGTGACTTGATTCTTTCATTTTTCGACCTACAACGGCCCCGTGCTTGTTAGAATTCGCCTTAAATTCGACCTACAACGTTCTAGAGTCGTCAACAGAGATCGTGGAAAAACTTTTCAGAGACACGGGGGGTGTGCTTCAAGAGGCACGACCCAGTGCTTGTGAGGTCCTAAAAATTGTAAAAAATAAGGAAAACTTATGTACAGGTGTCGTGCTTAAGTTTCGGGTCTTCGGCACGACCCTTCCCCACAATTAGATTTTGTCGGGGCGGAGGTGTAATTCGTCCGAGGGAATCTTGGTTGGTCCATCGTTATATAGTTTCAAACGATGACCATTCACTTTGAAACTTAAACCTTCGTGGTTATAAATTTCAATGGCACCATTCATAAACACGTTTTTATCGTATAAGGCCTAGACCAACATGATTTTAGTTTTCCAGGAAACAAACGTAAATGAGAGTTGTACAATAAGACACGTTCTCCCACATGAAATCATTTTGTGTCTTTAATCGAGTGTACTAGAATTTCCTTGTCTTTTCTTTGTAAACCCTAGCGTTTTCGTACGCTTGTTCTCTCAATTCCTCTAATTTGTGAATTTGTAGGAATCGATTCTTTCCTACAAGGTCTTGGTCTAGGTTTGCTGCTTTAAGTGCCCAAAAAGCCTTATGCTCTAGTTCCACTGGTAGATGACATGACTTCCCATAGATTAGTTTAAACGGTGTTGTGCCGATGGGAGTCTTATAGGCTGTTCGAAAAGCCCATAATGCATCATCTAATTTTATAGACCAGTCCTTGTGGTTTTGACCTACAGTTTTCTCAAGGATTCATTTGATGCCTCAGTTAGTGACTTCGGCTTGCCCATTCGCTTGTGGATGGTAAGCAGTTGTAAAGCGATGGTGAACTCCATAACATGCCATTGCTCGTTCGAGCTGATTATTACAGAAATGAGTTCCTCAGTCACTAATTAGAGCTTTGGGGGCACCAAAATGAGAGAATAGTTTCTTAAGGAATTTGACAACGTTTCTAGCATCATTAGTAGGCAGGGCTTGAGCTTCAACCCATTTTGAAACGTAATCAACTACTACCAAGATGTAACGATTGCCAAATGACACCGGGAATGGCCCCATGAAATCAATACCCCATATATCAAGTATCTCGCATACTTGAACTGGTTTCTAAGGCATCTCATCCCGTGTTGAGATATTGGTTGCTCTTTGACATGCATCACAGGTGCGTACCATGTTATCAGCATCTTTAAATATCATGGGCCAGTAAAATCCAGAGTCAAATACTTTCTTGGCTGTTAAGGTTGCTCCATGGTGTCCTCTTGTGGGTCCTTCATGACAGTGCCTTATTTGTTCTGCTTCTCTTCCATATACGCATCTTCGAATGAGTTGGTTTGCACCGATTCTAAACAAATACGGGTCCTCCCAATAGTAATGTTTGATATTAGTAAAAAATTTCTTCTTTTTCTGATAAGTCATACTTTTGAGAATGATTCCACTTGCTAAGTAATTCGCAAAATTGGCGACCAAGGATGTTCATCGATTGAGGATTGAATGTGCATAAGGAATTTGTGAGGAAAAGCGTCGTTTACTATGGCTTCCTCAGTTTGTGAAGGACTTGAATCCTCAAGACGCGAGAGATGATCAGACGCTAGATTTTCTGCTCCTTTCTTATCACGAATTTCAATGTCAAATTCTTGAAACAGAAGAATCCAACGAATCAATCTTGGCTTTGCATCTTGTTTGTTGAACAAATAACGAAGGGCTACATGATCGGTGTAAACAATTTTTTTTGAAAGGATTAGATACGAGTGGAATTTGTCAAATGCGAAAACTACCGCAAGAAGTTCTTTTTTGGTGGTGGTGTAGTTTTCTTGTGCATCGTTTAGGGTTTTGCTTGCGTAATGAATTGAGTGAAATTGTTTGTCTTTCCTTTGTCCTAATACGGCTCCTACCGTGAAATCGCTTGTGTCGTACATGAGTTCAAATGGTAGTGTCCAATCTGGGAAACTAAGATTAGAGCAGTTACCAGCCTCTCCTTAAGCAATTTGAATACACTAATGCATTTGTCAGAACATACGAATTGAGCGTCTTTCTCAAGGACGTGAGTCATTGGTCGAGCGATTTTTCAGAAATCTTTGATGAACGACGGTAGAATCCTACATGACCTAGGAAACTTCTGATATCTTTCACGGTTATGGGATGTGGAAGTTTAGAAATAGTGTCGACTTTGGCTTGATCGACTTCAAGCCCTGCTTGAGAGATTTTGTGTCCTAACACTATTCCTTCCGTAACCATGAAGTGGCATTTTTCCCAATTTAAAACAAGGTTAGAATCTTCACATCTAACCAGCATCTTTTCTAGATTTTCAAGACATTGCTCAAATGAGTTTCCAAAGATAGAGAAATCATCCATGAAAACTTCCATTAAGTGTTCAATCATGTCATGAAAAATTGCTACCATGCATCTTTGAAATGTAGCAGGAGCATTACACAATCCAAAGGGCATTCGCCGATAAGCAAATGTGCCATATGGACAGGTGAATGTCGTCTTCTCTTGATCTTTGAAAGCAATAGGGATTTGAAAATAACCTGAGAAACCATCCAGGAAACAATAGAACATTTTTCCAGATAATCGCTCAAGCATTTGGTTGATGAAAGGAAAAAGGAAGTGATCTTTCCTTGTGGCGTCATTGAGTTTGCGATAGTCTATGCAAACTCTCCATCCTGCACCTGTATGAGTGGGAATAAGCTCATTCTTCTTATTAGGACAGTCATTCCTCCCTTCTTTGGAACAACTTGGACGGGACTGACCCAAGGCGAATCAGAAATAGGGTAAATCAAACCGGCATCTAGCAGTTTGATTATGGTTTAAACGTGTTTGAGGCTGAATGATGGATTTGAAGTTCTCCTCCATCAATATTTTATGAGTGCAAAAGGATGGATTGATTCCCTTGAAGTCCATGATTTTCCATGCAATTGTTTGTTTGTGTGCGTTAAGCACATTGAGCAACTTGTTCTTCTCATCAATTGATAAGGCGGATGAGATTATGACAGGAAGTTGAGATGTGTTTTCAAGAAAAGCGTATTCGAGATGAGAGGGAAGTTCTTTGAGCTCTAAATCTAGAGGGTCTTCGATAGAAGGTTTGGCTTTCAGTTCTAGATCTTGCTCAATGATCTCAAATGCTTCTTGATGAAATGATGTTTCATTAACTTCAAGTTCTGGAATAATTTGGTTCTCACAGATGGGTTCGGTGATTTGGACCTCTATTAATTGAGTGTTGCAAGCTTCATTTTGGAGAGTTTTCTTCAAATGATAGCTTATGATTGAATCGCAAGTATCAACATAATAGAGCGAGTCATCATGATGTTGGGGGTGTTTCATGGATTGGCCTATATCGAAAGTTACTTCCTCTTCGTCTACTCTAAGCGTGAGTTTGCCTGTACAAACATGAATGGGGGCTCGAGCAGTCGCTAAGAAAGGTCGACCAAGGATAAAAGGAACATTTATGTCCTCATCCATGTCAAGGATCACAAAATCAATGGGAAATACGAATTTGTCAATTTTAACTAAGAGATTTTCAATGATGCCCCTCGGATATTTGACAGAACGGTCAGCTAACTGGATGCTCATACGGGTAGGTCTAGGTTCACCTAAGTTTAATTTTTCAAAAACCGCATAAGGCATAAGGTTAATGATTGCACCTAAATCAGCTAACGCGTTACTGACAGAAAGATTTCCTATTAGGCAAGGTATGGTGAAACTTCCTGGATCAGTCATCTTTTGAGGTAGTTTGTTTTGAAGAACTGTAGAGCATTCCTCATTCAAAACCATGTGTGATAACTCTTCCATTTTCTTTTTGTTTGACAAGACACCTTTTAGAAATTTAGCGTAGTTTGGCATTTGTGCTAACGCCTCCACCAAGGGCAGATTGATGTGGAGTTGCTTGAACAACCCAAGGAATTTGCCATATTGTGCCTCTATTCTTTGTTGTCTCAAACGACCTGGATATGGAGGTGGTGGAACATAAGGTGGTGGTGGAACATATTTCTTGGCTGGTTCTTCAATGACTACAGGTTGCTTTTGCTAATCACTCGCATTACTTGGAGTTTCAGTCTCTACTTCTTCAAGGATGGGTTGTAATGCGGGTGCATCACCTTGAGTGGTTTTGCCACTCCTGGTGGTGATGGCTTTGACTTGAGCATTATGGTTTGTCATAGTGTTGCTGGGCAAAGCTCCTTGAGGTCTTTCAGATAGTTGTTGTGCTATTTGACCTACTTGGTGCTCTATGGTCTGCAATGATGCTTTGTTGCTTTTAATGTCAGCTTCGTTTCTTTGGAACCTCTCCTCATTTCTTCGATCAGATTTCCGGATGTACTCATCTGTGGCTTGTGTGGTTAACAACAACTGCTGCAATAAATCTTCCGTTGATGATGCTCCACGGTCTTGGTTGCTTGGGCCTTGGTAAGGTGGTTTCTGTTGTTGGTAAGGTGGCCTTCGGTGGAATCCAGATGATTGTTGGTTATTACCAGCATCTCTGTAATTCGAGTTACTTCTCCAATTTGAGTTGTTGTTGTATGAGTTTCTTGGGCCTCCTACATAGTCAACATTTTCAACTACCATAATGCCTTGTGGGCATTCATTGGTCTTCTGTGAACTTCCACATGTGTTGCATCGTGTTGGGTTTTCTTTAGCTCGCTTTGCAATTGTTTGAATTTTTTGGTTAGATATTTTAATTGGGCTGCACTTAGGGTTTCAGAGTCTACTTGATGAATACCTTTAGAACTAGGTTTGGTCCTTAAGGGATTGTAAGCAAAGCTCTTCTTAGCTGCTCTTTCTAAGGCTTGGTATGCTTCTGTTGGTGTGACACTTCCACAATCTCCTCCCGCACTTTAGTCTACCGCTTGCTTGTGGGCTCTGCTGATTGCATCGTAAAAGGTTTGACACTGTAGCCACAGATCACGTTTGTGATGTGGGCATCTCCGAATGAGGCTTTTATATCTCTCCCATGCTGCGTGTGATGATTCATCGTCGTCTTGGCAAAAACTTGTGATGTTGCTTCTTAGTTTGGCACTACGATCGGGTGGAAAGTATTTCAAAAGGAATTGTTCAGCCATTTCCGCCCATGTGGTGATGGAACCAGGCGGAAGTGAATCAAGCCAGTCGATGGCTCGACCTTGAAGTGAAAATAAAAAAGGTCTTAGTCGAATGGTGTCGTCTAAACAGTTGTTGATTTTGAAGGTAGCATAGATACGAAGGAATCATGAGATGTGAGCATTAGGATCTTCATCTTGTAACCCATGGAACTGAAAAGAGTTTTCTACGAGTTGGATAATACTAGACTTAATCTCGAAATTGTTGGCCGCTATTGCTAGTTGCACAACACTAGAATCGTAACCATCTATTGACGGTGTGGCATAGTGTGTCATCTTCATTTCCTCGTCTTGGTTAGCCATGTCTTCTTCAGATGTTGTACCTTCCAAAATTTCTTCTTCAATGACTGCTACTGCTTGTTGTGATCTTTTGCGCAATCTTTGACGGAAAAGTAGTTCAGGTTCCGAAAGAGGCGAAACAAGTTCAAGACTAGACGAGTCGGACATACACTAACTTAAAGAAGCATAAACTAACTAAGGCATAAAATGAATCAGACAAATGTAGCTAAACTAAGGCAAAATATCTAAAAAAAATGAAGTTTGAACAAAAATATATCAACAAGTTATATACAAGATAGTCAAAAATTTAGTTTGTCTTTCAAACTATCGTGTGTCCCCGGCAACGGCGCCAAAAACTTGATGGGTGCGGATAGTATATATATTTTGATAAATATTTTACGCACAGATTCAGTTTTAATTGGTTATTACAAGTACTAAACCACACACACAAAAGGCAAGTGTACCTATCGTGTGGTAATATAGTGTTGGTAAGAACCGAGTATCAATCCGTGGACACACCTAGCTTACTCAACAAACTTGACGTTTGACTATCAGATTTGGTTTTTGTTAAAAAAAATAATAAGTTGCATTGGAAAGATTTTTAGAGGTTTAAAACAATGATAAAAATAAAGTAAACTAAGATTTGAAGCGTTTGGATTTAAAAAGAATAAAGGTAATCATCCTAATTAGACTCCACTTATGTAACTGTGATGAATTGATGGTGTGGTTTAAAGATATGGATTAATGTAATTATATTAATGTTTATAAAGATGAGCTGGCGCGATTTCTCGTCTATCCTGTCATCATAGTGACTAGGATCATGTCAGGTTGAGTTTTACTGCTTAGATCAAAGCCCTAGTAATGTAGGTAAATCTTTTGTGACCTATTTCACATATGATTTCTGAAAACATAACTTAATGTTAAAAAAAGAGGTGATCAAGTTCCTTCCTAACATGCCATTAATTTTAGAAAACCGTAACAATTACTAAAGATTTCTCAAACTAATAAAAGGGAACCCACAAATGATTAGAAAGTTAAGGTGATATGATTTCTAATAACCATTTCTAGTTTATTAGCCATGGATTTATTATGAAGACCGGTTTCGCGAATGAAAGTTGATCATACGGTTTTCAACCTTGTATGACAATCACAATCACAAACCATAAATTTATAACTTCCCGTTCAAATGTAGATGCTACCCATCAATAGTTTTCCCAAGACCACCATAATATTAACATAATATTTATCACACCATTAGTTCATCACAAATTATATAAGTTCATCTGATAAGGATGATAGAAAGAGTTTAGCTCATAATGAGCTTGAACATAACAACAGATAACAAAGAAGATAGATATGTAATTATTGGTGAAATGGAACAATCAAACCGATAATCCACAATGGATGATGTTTAGACAATCCCGAGCTTCTTACAATTGTTGTATGCACCTCTCGAGCCTCCCAATGACCTTGAAGTCTTGATTCCTGAGAGAGTTCTGCAGAGTAACTCTCCCACCAAAGCTTCCCAAAAAATGGTGAACTTAGGCTTCTATTTATAGGCTTTCTGGAGTGTTTAAGCATGGCCTCGTGCCTAAAAGGCATGGCCCCGTGCTAGTACAATGCTTATGAAAGTTAGTCGGCTCGTACATGCAGGTTGTGTTGGGCACGGCCCCGTGTTGGAGGTGGGGCACGGCCACGTGCCTCATGGGGACAGCCTCGTGCCTCCTGGGGACGGCCCCATGTCTACTTTTAAGGGACAGTACTTTTTGTCCTGTCAGATGTCCAAAAACATGGGTGTGTTAATTTAGCACGGGGGTGTGTTTCTGGAAAAGCATGGGGGCGTGCTTAATGAGGCACGACCCCATGCTTGGACTCCAAATCTCAGATTACTTCAATTTCTTGCTAAATATGCTTCTTTTGCCATCTTGCCCTTTTAAACACCTGAAAACACAATTTAACATTTTAAGTACATTTTCATTATTTTAAGGAAGATATTAAGGAATAATTGATGTGCTTTTGATAGGATTTTTATGTATAATTTGGAGCACATCAACCATACTTAACACAAAGGACAATTTAGCAAAATTTGCTAAAAAGTTGGATGATGGTATCTTTGTTGGATACTCTTCTAGCTCCAAAGCTTACAAAGTATACAACATTAAGAATCAACAATTTGAGGAGTCATCCAATATAGTTGTTAATGAGCACATTCCTTGTGTTAGGGGTATGGCCCTGATCATATCTTTGATTTAGAATTGTTTCCAAACTATTCTAAACCTTCTTGTGAGAATGTTTTTTGTTGAAACAGGTGCTCAAAATGATGCTGATGCTAATGCTGATGCTAATCAACTGTTTGAGCTACCCAGACCTCTTCTAGGTTCTCCAAGAGATGCAACAAATGAAGCTCCCACTATTCACAGATCAGAAAGTATAACTATATCAAGGAATAGTGAAGCTTCAACCAGTGAATCACCTGTTGATCCTCAAAACTCAACAGGTGATCCAACATAACACCAAGCTGAGGGAGGTAGCATTTTGAAGGAACATGTAACTGTCAATGCTACTTCACAGCCAACAATTGATGATGAATCTCATTCATTCAATCAGTCCTCATTGAATGAATTTGAAACAACAGTCGGACAAAGTGTTCCAGTTCCTGAGCAAAATATGTCTAATATAGACTTATCTTTGCAACTAGAAGTGATTCCTTGCTTAAGGATTCACAACACTCATCCAGCTGAGGACATCATTAGGGATGTCTCTGAAGGTGTGAGAACAAGAGGGAAGACTCATGATAGGAATGTCTACCTGTACTTATGCTTCTTATCCCAGATGGAATCCAAGAAGGTGGAAGATGCCTTGAAAGATAGTAGTTGGGTTGAATCGATACAAGAGGAGTTGCTTCAATTCAAAAGACAGAATGTTTGGAACCTATGTCCGCTACCATCTAGTCAAGTACCAATGGGCACTAAATGGGTTTTCAGGAACAAAAGAGATGACAGAGGCTTGATCATCAAGAACAAGGCAAGACTGGTAGTTTAAGGATACACTCAAGAGGAATGAATTGATTATACTGATGTCTTTGCACCAGTTGCAAGACTTGAGGCAGTTAGGATCTTCCTTGCTTATGCTGCTTCGAAGAACTTTACTGTCTACCAGCTTGATGTCAAGTGTGCCTTTCTATATAGGGATATAGATAGGAAAGTGTATGTGTGCCAGTCTCCAGGATTTGAAGACCCACAACATCCTCACTATCTGTGCAAATTAGATAAAGCTCTGTATGGGCTGCACCAAGCACCAAGGTTGTGGTATGAGACTCTGTCTCAGTTTCTCCTTAAGAATGGCTACACCAAAGGAACCATTGACAAGACTTTATTCATAAGGAAGTCTGGTAAGGACATTTTGCTTGTTCAAGTCTATGTTGATGACATCATATTTGGTTCTTCAAATGACCAAACTAAAATTGTGTAAGGACTTTGAAAGCATTATGAAGAAGAAGTTTGAGATGAGTTCCATGGGAAAAATGAATTTTTTCCTTGGAATTCAGGTGAAGCAACTGAAGGAAGGGTTTTTCATTAATCAATATAAGTATGTCAATGACATCTTAGAAAGATTTGAGATGAAAGATTGTAAGCCAACTAAGACACCCATACCCAGAAACCATAATCTTTATCCTGACCTTAAGGGGGAGGATACTGATCAACATCAGTATAGGGCGATTATTGGTTCTCTGATGTATCTCATAGCTAATAGACCTGATATTATGTTTGCAACTTGCATCTGTGCAAGATATCAGGCTGCTCCAAAGGTGTCTCACCTAGCTGCTGCCAAGAGAATCCTCCGGTACCTCAAAGGAGCACCTAAACTAGGTCTCTGGTATCCTAGAAACAATGATTTTAATCTCTATGGATACTCTGACAATGAGTATGGTGGCTGCAACATTGACAAGAAATCAACATCAGGAGGATGTCAATTTCTTGGTGGAAGGATCATCTCATAGTAATGCAAGAAACAATCCTGTGTCTTTACATCACCTGCTGAAGCTGAATACACTGCTGCTGCTAGTTGCTGTGCTTACCTGTTGTGGATTCAAAATCAGATGTTGGACTATGGATTCAACCTTATGAGTACTCCTATCCATATTGATAACAACAGTGCTATCTCCATTACTGAAAATCCGATGAAGCACTCCAAGACAAAGAATATTGATATCAGGTACCATTTCATTAGAGATATTCATGAGCAGAATCTAATTAAACTAATCAAAGTTGATTCAAATGAATAATATGCTGAATTGTTCAGCAAAGCTTTTGATGAACCATGATTTAAGTATCTCATAACTGCTATTGGGATGATAAACATTGATTAGCTTAACTCTTTTGAATAACTTTTAATATGTAATGTCTTATGTCAATACAATCTAAGCCTTGTTACAAAAATTCTCTCTGTAACTTTCTAAGTATAAATTTCTTCCGAAGAGAAATTAACCCTCGGCTCCTAGGATAATTTTTCTCCTCAGAAGAGTTTCTAGTCTCGAAAGAAGCGATTGATTTCATATCAGATCTACTTCCGAAGCTTACAAAACCTCTCCATTCGGAAAGCAATCTCTACTCTCGGAATTAACCTTTTACCTTCAGAAGTAGGAATTGCCTTCGGAAGACAAATTACCTTCGGAAATGTTTTATATTCGGAAGAGAGATTTTATTGTGTAATGGAAATCTCTTGGGCCCCGCACTGTAAAAAGTAAAGATTTTGTTAATGATGTCAGATTATTCAACTGAATTAAACCTTACCGCCCCTGTCACTTCATCCACTAAACCATCAATTCACCTTATCCTAACACATTACCGCCATTTCACCCTCTTTTAAATAATCCCTACTATTCACACTCATCTTCTTACCACAAATTTTTACAGCCCTAAAAGTTTTCTTACTTCCAAATTCACCCAAGCTCAAACTACTCTACCTTAACATTTTCCCAATGGCCCTAAATTCTCAACACAGCCAAGTCGCACTTCTTGACTATTCAAGAGATATGGACTTCTCTGAAATCATCTCCTTCCTCACCTAACCTTCCTGCTACACCGCATTGACTGTTAATCCCATAATTTACCTCAATCACATGACTGAATTTTAGGGGAACGGTCAGGTTGAAACCCTAAAGGGGGTTCGTGTAATACGATCCTGCATTTGTGACCAAGAGTTGGCCATCTTTGAACAAATCATTAGGGAGCATCTGGAGCTTCATGATGAAGGTGCCCCTACTGAGTTCCCCAAGGCAGATTTAGATAGCACCTACATCCTCATGGGATATGGTGGAGACGTGGGCAGGTCGATTGTCTACAAATTCAAGTTCTCCTACAACTGGAAGTTCCTCCTGTACATTGTCCTTCACTGTTTGTCAAACAAATCTGGGGGGGTGGGACCAAATCCCATATGAACTAGGGTGCCTAGTTCATGGATTGGTGAGAGGCCTGTGCTTCAACTACTCAAGATTTGTGTTGATCAATCTCATTGGAAATCTTTAGAGGGAAACATTCTTTATGTATCCTAGATTTCTTCAGTATATTATCAATTATGAGCTGGACTAGAGTCGGCTTGTCTGTGCAGTCACTCTGTCTGTCCCTTACATGAGGCCAACCATCTTCAAGACACTAAAGAGGGTATCCACCAACTTCACAAGAAGGTACACTTGTTTACCTCCTAGTATGACTAAGCACATCGCTCCTGGTGACATCCCTGTTCACCCCACAAGTGATGAACCCACACTAGCAACTGCAACCACAAAGCCAACACTACCTTCTCCTCCCATTACCATTACCTACACAAGACGCCCCAAACGAACCCTTGTTCAATCTACTCTGATTGAACAAGCTCCTCCTGTTCAACCTAAAAAGGCTAGAGTGGAACATTGGGCTCTCACTCAGTCTGAGGTCTCACCTTCATTCACTATCGGCCTCAATATGGGTCTTAAGTCTCCTCAGTCTCAAACCCATGAGCTCATTACCAAATTTGAAAGCCCTCAGGGTGAGTCTTTACACTCTTTTGAGTATCCAATAAGGGACAACCCAATCAAGGCTCAATGCTTGTAGACATTGACCAAGGTCCCGGGTCAGTAGGTTTAACCTTTTTATCTTTCACTGACCTTCTCTTTAAAACTGATGAAGAGAGAACATCTCTCCATGGCAATGATGTTGATCTACAACACCCTCTCCAAGATCAACAAAGACTAGAGAGACCTCTTATCTCTAGCCCCTATCAGAAAACCATTACTGAGGTGAGTCCCACTGTTGTGGAGGGGACTCGTGAAGATTCAGTTGCCACTACAGAAGGTGCCTCAATGGACCCTATGGACAGTGGTAACAATTCCGAGACTGAATCTGCGGCAACCATGCCTCTTGATGACTCTAAAAGAGACATCACTAAGCAAGGGAAACCAGGGTACCAAGAAACCATATCTGGTGGTGAGGCTGAACATACTAGGTATGTTACCTCATCTCCCGTGATTCTTCAAAAGAAGATGAGGGAAGCATGCAACTCTTCATTAAAGACCTACTATCTAAAGTCTCAAACCTTGAATCCAAGGTTAGGACTTTAGAAGAAAGGTCTGCCACTCAACAACATAAGATTGACAACCTCAAGGTTCAACTAGCTGAGAAACAGATTGAGAGATCTGTTAGGCATGTACCTGTTCAAGTCTCCTTGACCTCTTCCTCCAGCTCATCTAGCTCTCAAGATGATGCTACCAAAAAGGGGGAGAGTGTTCAGAGACAAACATATGAGGAACCACATAGCCAAACTTTAACTTCAAAATTCTCGGCTCCCTTCACAACTTGTGGGGTTTTATAACATGTAAATCAAAGCTAGTTTAACCATTTAAACTATAAAATCTCAGCGGATATAAGGTTAAAACATGTGGTTAACAATCTGAAAATGAACCATTTTTAAACCATAAACAAAACCCAAGAACAAGGATCATATATATGTGAAATAGAATGCTATCAAAACCGAATTTCAGCCTTGTTTTGGGAGGGTTTTTGCTTGTGTGTGTGAGAGAGAGTATGAGAGATGATTGAAGAGTGTAAGAGTGGTTTAAGTCTTGTAGTATCCAAGACTAAAAGACCCCTCATGTGGCACATGGGGCTGCCAAAATATGGATTCAAAATGGGTTCCCCCCATTTTGTAATTTTTATAAAATTACACTCTTCAAAATCATTAGTTTATAAAATTAAAACCAATTTTAATTTTATAACATTAACACACTTTTATTTGTTATTATTTAACCAACTTAAATAATGAACCAAATAAATTTCTCATGATCAAATTATCTATATAATGTTGTTCAATTACAAAAGCAACGTTTTAGAAAACCCATTTTCTAAATTGGTGTCAATATTTCTTTGTATGATCTCATCAATAAATAAACATATATTGGTGTTTGTTTAGCTTGTTATTGGGTATGACCCGACTTGGATTATAACGTACTAACCATATCAATCTTGTATGTGTCTTGGGCATACAAGATTCAACAATCTCCCACTTGCACAAGATTCATAAAAGATTGATGCAAGCAGTAAATACCACCTAACAACGGTTTACTACCCTTAATATGTATGACTAAGTGCCATTCAATAACATCATCCTCTTCAAGTACCATACTCGAAATGTTTTAGGTGAATCAATCATCTATCCTTTTGTCATAGATGTCATGTTAAATCCCAGAGACAAAGAGTGATCATTCTCCATTTATTTAACTTTATCAGGCCTTAGACATCTTACTCTCAACGAATAAGAGGGACAAATCCCATCTTGACTACATACGTCTCTCACAATTGCCTTATATCATACCTGAACTCAGACTTATGTACTTCCATGTTTCAGAACAGTGAAGAACTAAGTCAAAGTATAATATTTGGTAAATACCAAGACCCAATATGCATCTCAGGTCAGATGATACCAAATGATGTTCGCCTTTACTCAAAATTACTTATGATCAATCAAGAAGATTCCATGTAGAAATGTTTGAGATGCAGGTCAGTCCAATATTTGCATCCCACAAATATCTATGAACTTTGGCAGCAACCTTTTGCTCTATATTCATCCATATGAATATCTACCAATCCAAGTTCATAATAGTTTTACCTTCATACTTGTTCCCACAAGTATGAACAACTACGGACGTTCTGAGTAAATAATTTACTCATGGATTTTAAACATGCAAAATAGGAATATTAGTTGAATCATTATAACCAAATAATTCATTCAAGTAATAAACGGTTACAATATCTCAATACAGAAATTAAAGATCATATCCAGTCACTAGAATATTGAAGTCCCATGGCACAAGTATGACTTTCATGCTTTGCCTTTTCAAAAAGCTTCATGAGTGGATCCGCAATGTTTTGATCCGTGTGAACTTTGCGAATACATATCTTTCCCTTTTCAACTTCATCCCTTATGTAGTTGAATCTTCGTTCAATGTGCCTAGTCTTTTGATGTGCACGGGGTTCCTTGATTTGAGCAATTGCACCCTTGTTATCACAAAGAATTTCTAGGGGGTCCTGAATGGAAGGGACCACCCCTATATCAGCAATGAACTTCTTTAACCATGCAACTTCCCGAGCTGTTAATGAAGCGGTGATGTATTCTGACTTTGTAGTTGATAATGCCACCATATCTTACTTAGAGCTCTTCCAAGAGATTGATCCTCCATTCAAGATGAAAATGTACCCCAATTGTGATCATGAATCATCCCGATCAGTTTGGAACTCGCATCCGTGTAACCCTTTACTACGAGTTCCTCCTCTCTAGATCCATAGATTATAGTCCTCCTTGGGTACTTAAGTATGTTCTTAACAACCATCCAATGACTGCTTCCAAGATTTTGTTGGTATCGACTTGTCATGCTCAAAGCGCATGACATGTCTAGTATAGTGCATATCATTGCATACATGATGGATCCTATAGCAGACGCATACGGGATACCCTTCATTTTGTCTTGCTCATCCTTTGAGCTTGGACATTGAGTCTTACTCAAAATCATTCCTCTTTGAATAAGTATGGTACCTTTCTTATAGTTTTCCATCTTGAACCTTTTCAAGATCTTATCAATGTATGCACTTTGATTCAAACCTATCAACGACCTTGATCTATCCCTATAGATCTTTATTCCCAAAATATAGGCGGCTTCACCAAGATCCTTAATGGAGAAATAGTTTTCAAGCCAGGTTTTTACACCTTCCATGGTTGGAATGTCATTTCTAAATAGTAGGATGTCATCGACATACAATACTAGGAATGTGGTGATGCTCCCGCTAGCTTTCTTATATACACATGCTTCATCAGCGTATTTGATGAATCCAAATTTGATTATCTCTTTATCAAAACGGTGATTCCAACTCCTTGATGCTTGCTTCAATCCATAGATTGATTTCTTTAACTTCAATACTTTGTTAGGATGTTTTGAGTTGACAAAACCTTCAGGTTGAACCATATAGACATCTTCCTCAAAATATCCATTTAGAAAAGCAGTTTTGACATCCATTTTCCAAATATTATAATCATAATGAGCAGTTATGGCAAATAATATCCTAATAGACTTTAGCATTGCAACTGGTGAGAAGATCTCATCATAATCAACCCCTTGAGTTTGAGTGAAACCTTTTGCTACAATTCTAGCTTTATAAGTATCCATGTTTCCATGCATATCGGTTTTCTTCTTGAAAACCCACTTACTTCCAACTATCTTGGAGTTAAGAGGTGGTTCAACCAAGTCCCACACTCGGTTATCATACATGGTTTGCATCTCAACGTTCATGGCTTCAAGCCATTTGTCACAATCCAAATTGGACATTGCATCACGATAGGTGGTTGGCTCATCGGAATCTACCACGTAGCATCCATCTACGAAAAATCCATATCTTTCAGGTGGATTACTAATTCTACCAGATCTGTGAATGTTTTGTCTACATTGATCAACCACTTGATCATTCTCAACATCCTCATGTTGAGTGCTAGTGTCAACCAAATATGTATCGGTTTGTGGTTCTTGATCCTCCTCAAGATCCACGGTTCTACTGCTAGTTCCTTCCATAAAGAACTTAGCTTCTAAGAACTCAGCCTTTTTGGCAACAAACTCCTTTTGTTCCAATGGATCATAGAAATAATATCCCATAGAATCTCTAGGACATCCAATGAAGATATACTTAGTGGAACGGCTTTCTAGCTTGTTTGAGGTGGGAGTCTTAACATAAGCCTAACAACCCCATACCTTTAAATATGATAGTGATGGAAACCTTCCATGTCATATTTCAAAAGGTGTCATTTCCACTTTCTTGATTGGGGCCATATTCAAGATACTGCCCGCAGAGAGCAAAGCGAAACCCCAAACTGATAGAGGTAGTGAGCTCCTAGCCATCAAAGATCGAACCATATCCAATAGAGTTTGATTTCTCTGCTCGGACACGCCATTATGTTGTGGCATTCCAGGTGGAGATATTGTGAGACAATACCACAACTTCTAAGATGATCTCTAAAAGCATCACTTAGGTATTCACTTCCTCTATCGATGCGGAGAATTTTTATTTTCGTGTTGAGTTGATTTTCTACTTCATTTTGGAAGATTTTGAACATTTCAAAAGCTTCATCTTAGTGTCTTAACAAGTACACATAACCATATCAACTATAGTCGTCGGTAAAGATAATGAAGTATTTTTCATGGTACCTAGTCATTGGCTTAAAAGGACCACATACATCGGAATGTATGATGCCTAATAAATCTTTTGCCCTTTCGGATTTGCCACTAAACGGTGCCTTAGTCATTTTTCCTTGTAAACAATATTCACATACATCAAATGAATCATATTCATTTGCTTTTAAAAGACCGTTCTTTTGAAGTGTTTGTATGCGCTTCTTGTTTATATGACCAAGACGGCAATGCCAAAGATAGGTATCACTCAAATCCAATTTGAGTTTCTTAGTGGTGGTTTGGTACAATGAGCTATCATATAATGTGTTTTCATGAACCAATTCATAAATACCATTAATGGGAATAGCTTTAAAATAAAATATGCCATTTAAAGAAACATGATTTTCATTTTCAATAAATGTCAAAACATAACCATATTGTCTTAATTGGGCAACAGAAATAATGTTCCTATTCAAACTAGGAGCATACAAAATATTGTTCAAAATTGCTTCCAAACCATTTGGAAGCTTCAAGATGTAGTCCCCTCGGCCTTCAACTTGAACTTTTGCCCCGTTCCCCATGTAGAGGCTAACATCCCCTTTCTTGAAGTCCTTACTTCTTTTGAACCCCTATAATAAGTTGCAAATGTGAGTTCCACATCTCGTATCCAATACCCATGTGTTAGAGGATATTAAATTAAGACCAATATGAATCATGATAATTGTACCTGAGGTTTGCTCGGTATTCCTCTTAGCTTGCAACTCTTTGAGATGGACTGGGCAATTTCTTGCCCAATGTCCAATCTCCCCACACTTAAAGCATGGGTCATTCGAAGCAACCTTTGCTTCTTCTCCACTGGTTTTGGAGGTGCCGCTCTTACCACTCCCTTTCCCTTTCCCCTAACGTGCCCCTTCCCCTTGGCAACATTTGCCTTGGGTGCGGGGTGAGGCCTCTTTTTGTTCCCACCTTCATTGATGGTGAGAACGGGTAAAACCCTTTTACCCATGGCCATCTCGATAGTGTTGAGCATAGAGTGAAGCTCACTTATGTTCTTGTTACACCCGTTCATGTTATAGTTCATGACAAAGTTGTCAAACCTTTTTGACAAAGAGTTAAGGATCAAATCCGTAGCCAACTCTTTCGAGACGGGACAATTAAGCCTTTCGAGGCGGTCGATGTGGCTTTTCATCTTAAGTACATAAGATGAAACAGATTGGGTGTCGTCCATACGACACGTATGGAGTGCTCGAACCGTTTCGAAGCGCTCTACCCTTGCTTGTTGTTGGAACGTTTCCTTCAACTGGATTATCATATCGTATGCTCCATGATGTTCATACTCCTTTTGGAGATCCGGAGTCATACTTGCCAACATGAGGCAAGACACTTGGACTAAGTCCTTAGTGTATTTCACGCAATTATTGTAGGCCTCCTCATCCTCCTTATTAGGTTGATCGGGAATCGGATCATCTAAGATGTACGATCGTTTCTCTTGCTTGAGAATAATTCTCAAGTTTCGAAACCAATCAATAAAGTTGTTATGGTTTAGACGTTCCTTTTGGAGAATGGTCCTTAGTGATAATGAGTGAGCGGACGGAATTTCATTGTTTTCATTATTGTTGGTGGCCATCTACAAAATATAACAAAGTTCAATTTCAGTATTTTGATATTGTTCATATTTTAATAATTAAAACCCCTTTTAGTTGTCTTATACACTTTTAAAATTCTAGAATCCAATGTTACATTTAAATAGTGGTTAGGTGACCTTTATCCTATTATTTAAATTAACAAGGTAGTTAACGTTTTGACAATTGCAACCCTTTGCAACTTCTGGGGTATGGGATCGACTTTAAAACATCATATGTATAGTTGGAATGTTTATCCCATCAACACCTTTGTAAACCATATTGTAGGTGATCCATTTAACATGGTTTGCAAATCAAGTTACCCTACTTGCACACACATGTGAGTTTTCCAACATAAGTGGTTAGGTGACCTTTATCCCACAAATATGGTATCCCCATCTCAAATCACAAGTTCCCTCAAAATGGTTAGGTGATCTTTATCCCAATAAGAGTTTCCAAATGAGTCAAGTGTTGTGCAAAAGGACGGTGTTAAACTTTTTTATAAAAGAAATTTTATGTTTTCATAATCTTAGTTTAGAAAACTCTATGTACCTTATATTTGCATGCTTTCAAATACAAGGTACCCTATGGTTCACTTTTAATAGAACCCCTTTTATTAAAATCATTAATCCTTTTAATAACCTTTATTAACCACTTAATGATAAAGAACCATCAATTTTCAGCTTGTTAAGTTTGTTATTGAGTTTGTTATGCATATCCAAATATCAACCAACAATTATACAACAAACATCCAAACAAGCATAATCATATAAACATAAGTGCATAACCATAGCCACTAAGTTGACCACACTTGTTTGCCATCACAAGTGTTGTCATAAGGTCTTTCCTAAGGGTTAAGATGACACATCAAAATGTGTCTATGAACTCCCACTTGAATCCACATCCAAATGCTTCAAGTGTCCATGTCTTTTGTGTCCTTCTTTGGGTCTTCATCTTGTGCATCTTCTTTTACAAAATCATATCCTAATACAATTTTTCTATTAAAAGAAATGCACCTAATCTTTTATTACATAACCAAATGAATAAATAAATTACAACCCAAAATACAAACACAAATATTACAACCCTTTCAAGAATCAAAACCAACATGACAAACCACAATCAACCAAATCCAAAACACATAAGGCCAAGGCTATGTTATGCACCAAAATATGAAACATATTCAACATTCAAGAACAACAAGGAACCCCTTATTTCAGCCCTAAAGTTTCGGCCAACATGAACCAAAACTTTAGGGTTTTGTCCAAACAACACAATCAACCATTTGATCTTTATCTTTCAAGGTTTATACTAAAGCATGTAAAATAAAACCTTGAAACATAAGGGATTCAATCATCCAAATTAAAACAGCCCCTAATGGGTTGAAAAAGTCCATAAAAACTAACTTTTCAAGAACCTTTGAAGCACATATTCCACATATCCGGCTCTAGATGCCATTGTTGGGTTTTGTAACATGTAAATCAAAGCTAGTTTAACCATTTAAACTATAAAAACGCAGCGGATATAATGTCAAAAACATGTGGTTAACAATCTGAAAAATGAACCATTTTTAAACCATAAAAAACCCCAAGAACAAAGATCATATATGTATATATATATGTGTGAAATAGAATGCTATCAAAATCAAAATAACAACCATAGGGTGTTCATGAATACAACCTTTCAAGCACAAGATGTTGTAGATGGATGAGATGAAGAAAATGATGTTCTTGAATGTTTAGCCTCCAAAAGAGAAGACCTCAAGCTTTTATACCCACAAGCTCTTCCAAACACCAAGCTTGTTAGGGTGCAACACCAAAGAACCCTCTTCCTTAGGTCCTCTAAAATCCAAAAATTTTAGCCCCTTTTTTAGCCTTGAATCCGAATTTCAGCCTTGTTTTGGGAGGGTTTTTGCTTGTGTGTGTGAGAGATGATTGAAGAGTATAAGAGTGGTTTAAGTCTTGTAGTATCCAAGACTAAAAGACCCCTCATGTGGCACATGGGGCGGCCGAAATATGGATTCAAAATAAGTTCTCCCCATTTTGTAATTTTTATAAAATTACACTCTTCAAAACCATTAATTTATAAAATTAAAACCTATTTTAATTTTATAACATTAACACACTTTTATTTGTTATTATTTAACCAACTTAAATAATGAAACAAATAAATTTCTCATGATCAAATTATCTATATAATGTTGTTCAATTACAAAAGCAACGTTTTAGAAAACCCATTTTCTAAATTGGTGTCAATATTTATTTGTTTGATCTCATCAACAAATAAATATATATTGGTGTTTGTTTAGCTTGTTATTGGGTATGACTCGACTTGGATCATAACGTACTAACCACATCAATCTTGTATGTGTCTTGGGCATACAAGATCCAACACAACTTTCTCTGAGCCATCTCAGGTCTTAATGCAAATTGACCAAAGGATGCTCAAAGATCTCTACAGACTTTTTTCCAAGTTTCTGTTGAGATCTTCATGTGGTCAGCCAAGCCCTGATGCAGCAATGATGTATTTCAAAGCTGAAGAACTTTAGAGGCTAAGTGCACCTTCTACCATTGTGGAAGAAGTTGGTCAACCTAAGGTCCACATGGAACCTGATATTAAATTTGAAGGGGAAATAGGGATTGATGGCCCAGCAACTGAAACGGTTGGGATAGAATCTGCACTCCCTCAAACTTCCGAAGCTAAAGTTAAAGCCTCAGAAGAACAAGCTGAATCTTCCGAAGCTGAAATGAAAGTTGCGGAAGGACTGTTCATAATGTTCGAGGAACTAATCATCACAGATGCAATCCTAGAGCTGGCATCTGAGGTGAATAGTAAGGACTTCATGGATCAACCTCCTATCCAGACACCCTTTCTGCCTCTCTCACCATCAGAATCCATTGTCCAAGAACCACCAAAGTCAAGTTCTTCAAAAGATAACAAAGGAAAACAGAAGATGACTGTGGAAGAGCTTCAGGAAGAGGAGAAGATTGAGAAGCTAAAAAGAAAAGGAAGACTTCCAACTGGGAAGCTGTTAGCTGCTAGTAGAAAAAAATAGTTGCAGCCAACCAGGAGGCAGTCAACAACAAAAGGAGAGAGGAGATCATTGACTAGCTCATCAAGCTTGGAGCTGCCAATGAAGAAACACTCCTGCTACCATTGGAGGAGTTGGTGGAACTGGAAAAGGCAACCAGGCTGTAGCAGGAAGCAGCACGATTGGCCTTAGAGGAAGAGAAAGAAAAGGAACAGAGGGAAGCTGACATATAGCTCAGGAGGGAAAGGATAGCCTTCCTAACCTCCAGAGGATTCTCTCCTGAAGAACTATCTCCACATAATGATGAAACGATCCTTTGGCTCTTCAACAAAGAGCAAGAGTTGCAAGAGAAAAGCTAAAGAGAAGAAGAAGAAGCAAGTGTCATTGCAACCAAGAAAACTGGTGACAAAGCCTGGATGAAAGACTATCTCCGGGCTCACGGCTTCTCTGGAAGGCAAGTGGGTCCCATGTCTGAAAGGACACTCCAACGAATTGTCAGTGAGATCAAAGTTGACATTCGTTTGGGCAAAAGAAGAGAGATGTACAGAAGGGTACAGGGGTTGACTTCACACCAACCACTCAACCCCAACCTGAACCAATTCCCTATCCCTTCACCATCAAAACTGAACCTTACACTCCTAAAGCCACACCTTTACCTTCATCCACTTCCTCACCTCAAACACCAAAACTACCCATCTTTCAACCCAAAACTCTTACCAGAACCACCTCACCACATCCTACCCAACAACCTTCCCAACCATCCCTTAGCCTTCTAAACATCTCTCTCTAAAAGAGTTTAAAAAGATCGAGACTAGGCTCATCAACTACACAACCTGGGCGATATCTCGTATGAGGAAGACTCCATCAAACTAACCTATGTCAATGGATCTTCACGTTCCCACACAAGAGATCATTTTTTGATTTACCCAGAGGAACACTAGATTAGGCTACAATACTTCTAGGTATCAACTCAGAATCATTAAACGATGAAAAGAAGAAACTAAGAAGAAAGCTGGTGACTCTACTGGATACAAGGGAAGAGGACAAGATCCCTAGTCAGTCTCTTGTTCCTAGAAAGAATATACTCCAGTGGAGGTTGGATGAAGCTACTCATAAATTTGTTGTGGAAAGAGAGAATGGTGAAGTTAACAGGTTGAATGCCACCTCTCTGCTACACTCCAACAGATTTGATATTGCTGAGTTAGTAGAGAAACCATTCTCTAACCCCTCTAACTCTGAAACTACTGCTCACATCAAGAATCATCTCAGCAGTCTTCATCTGGTTGAGTTAACAGCAAAAGCTAAGATTGAAAAAGAGTTGAGATTGAGAAGAAAGGAAGACAAGGATAGATCTCCCACCAAGGGCACAACCTTTCTACAGATGGTGGAAGGTCCTGAATTGGAACCTATAGTTTGATAGGAATATGATTATAGTTCCCATCAACTAACTCTTTTCAGAGGGCCACAACAAAGGATACATATCATTCAGGGTGACAGACTGGAGATCTTGTCAACCAAAGATCTTTACAAACTTCTCAGCACCACATCAGGAAGAACATGGAGACTGATAAGTATTTACTCTCCTTGGTGCTGAAAGTTTTGAGGAGCAGAAACAAGTGAGGTTTTGGTAGCATCAGCCTAGGGGGAGTTTGTTGGATCAAGAAGAAGTCTAGTGCAACCAAAACCAAATCACTTAGACAAATTTTGGTGCTGCTTACAAAGGCTTCCGAAGCCAAGTGTGGAACTTCCGAAGAAAGTAGAGTTCTTCCAAAGACAAAGTAAAAGTTCCACTTCCGAAGACAAAGCTCTACTTCCAAAGATAAAGTATTCACTTTTGAAGATAAAGTATTCATTTTCGAAGATGAAGTCTCAAAAGAAGAAATCAGAAGACTACTTCCAAAGTATGAAGAAAGAAGAATTCCTCAAGCCTCAGAAGAAGTAGTCTCTTCCGAAGTATAAGTGGCTTCGGAAGTACTTGTTCTTCCGAAGCCATTTAACCTTCGGAAGACACTGCTATGAACCAGTGGACATAAGTATGGTCTCTGACACTCCGCTATAGACCTCTAATACTGCAGGGTGTTTTCTTAAAGAGGCATGTAGTTGACCATACTTTATTCCATTGTTCACCTTTTTATGTTAGTACAAGTTACCAACTTTAGTTGGTGACAAAAGGTAAGTCAGGGACATGTCCTGACTACCATATCTCAGATAAAGTCTTATCTGAGATACCTTAAACTATAGCTTTGTAGTATTTGCTTTAGTTAGAGGATTCTAGCTGATATCAAAGTATATCCGGCTATAGGTAGTATTATATATAGTTTCTCATTGTAACTCATAAACATATGCTTGTAAGAGTCTTATAATATTTGAGTTGAGAAGCAATATATGCAAGTACCTTGAAATTACTTCTTGTGTTTGATTATTACTTATTATATTGTTATCAACTCTTAAAGACTTTGCTTTCATCAAAAGTGTTATTTAAGTAAGTTTGAGAGAAAACCAAGTGTTTAGTGATAGAAACCAATCCTGCAAAAGGAGATGACCATTTAATCATGTGCTGATAAGAGCTCCAGGTCAGTACTATCGTACAACAAAGGAGATCATCACTCTAGGTCAGTACTTTCATACAGTAGAGGAGATTAGCACAAACACAAGACACATAAATACACCAAACATGGCTAAAAGATATGGCTTATATGATTTATATCAGGGTAGGTGAAAGATCAATTCTCAATCCAATTTTTGTCGAGACTCAGTTTTTGTACAGGCCAAAATGATTGCATAAATCCAGACATTCTTAAACATATATTTTAATTATAATCATTATGTTGTGTCTACTTTCCAAGCATATCATTAATGAATTTGTTTGATTGTTAAATTTTCAATTGAAAATTAGATGGGATATCAAATAACAGCATTAGTTACTATCATTTCTTATTTTAAAGCACAAGTCATGTAAGAACAAGCATCTCAAGATGATATACAATCATTTCTCAGTCATCTCGAATCAAGTTCCCAATTCTCTTTTCATCATTTTTATTGAATTTAATATACTCTCCCCCTAAATTTATATTTTTGCAAACCACTTTTCTTTTTTTCTTTTTTTTTATATTATTATTTTTATATATATATATATATATATATATTTTATAAAACTATGAAAAAATAGAAATTTACCAATGAAGATCTTCCAAACTACACTAAAATCAAGATAAGGAATGAATTATCAAGAAATATGCAATGACTGTGAAGAGAAAACTATGTTTGTACAGATAAAAATCCAGATTGTGGATAAAATATCATAACCTTAACATGTTTGTTCCGTCTCAATTTTGAATTAGAAACAATCTATGTCAGTAAACCAGATTACTAACAGTCCTCCTGAATTGTTCCTACACTCATAAATAAATTAGTCTGAAAGAGGAACCCCAGCCATCGTAGTCTAGGGTGTTCCTTTTTCATCAATATAAGTAACCTGCTTTGGCACACAACCGTTTAAACTATCAAGAATTGTTGTATCCTTCTTTTTAATTTGCGAAATTTGTTTTGGTTCAATGAATTCGGATTTGAATGAATTAAATTTGGAAATCATTTTCTATTTAAGATTGGAAGGAAAAGAATTTGATATTGAAACTTTTGGTCAGTTTTATCTTTGAATCATGTGAAACCGTCTTCACATGAAAATGTTTAGATGAAGGATTTTTCATCCAACTATTCAAAGATCTGTGCTTTTCACCCCGTGGATTGGAGAAGCAACCCGTGTTGTGCTTATCATCTTGAACATTCTTTGTAGACTTACATCCAGAGAAACAATTTGTTTTGTCTATACCATCCTTAACAAGTCTTTAAGGACACTTCTTTACCACATGACCTTTTTTCACACTCAAACAAGCCTTGAAAGGATTTTGATTCTTGACTGGCCCATGTGAAGTATTTGGAACTGAAGATTGTTTTGAGGTTGTTGCAGAGTCTTGCTTGTTTTGGTGTTTGGTATGCTGAACAGAGAATGAAATCTTTACTGATTGACTGGCTTGTGTTGCAATTAGAGAAAAGATTCGTATTTGTCTTGATTCAGCTTTTGAGACTTGACAATGTCAGGGGATATCTTGATCTGTGAGGAACCAACACGGTCCTTTATGTGTGATTCATCATCTGAGCTTGTCCAGTCTTGTATACATAGATCTGCTTCCAAAGGATCTTGATTGACAGAAATACGATGTGGTGTTGTTGTTAGAGCTTGATGATTAGATGATTCACGATTTATCTCCTCTTTCACAATCCTGACAGGCTCAAAGGTAGGAATTTCACCTGCTGAATTACAAACAACCAAAACTGAACAATCATTATCTGGACTGTCAATATTCGGTTTATTGTATCCCATACCAATTGTAGAATCATAATTATCTCGCAACTCTTTAAGATTCACACCTGCTAAACCTGCATGCAAACTGTTAGTATTATTTTCAATTAAATCATTTGTTGGATGAAGTTTGGGAATTTGAGAATAACAGAGAGTAGATGGAGGTGGAACTGAATTAAATACAATTTCACCATCTAAATGATATTCGATCCCATGTTTTACACGTGCCCCTTGTTGTTTAGCAATAAACTCATCCTTTTTCATGTATGAAAGAGTCTATTTATCAAGCTTTGTTTGAAGTTGTGTCATTTCAAATTGAGTTAAAACAGACATTTCTCTCATAATATTAATTTCAATGTTTCGCTCCAAAATGGTTCTTCTTAAAAAATCATTTTCAACCAATGCTTCATTAAGTTTCTTTGAAAATGTAATTTCATTTTCTTTAATTCCTAATTAATTATTTTTAATTCTTTTCATTTTCCAATAACAATCTATTTGCTTTATAAATCCCAAATAAGCTAATTTTGCAAGAAGAAGAATACATATCCTAAACAGTCTCATAAGGAAGACCCATGACAGTTCTTTCTGCAGCTAAGCTCTTTTAACATTTGCAAACCCTTGTGATTCTTTGTTGTTCCTCTTCTTTGACCTTAACATCTTGTCAGCCTCAGATTCTTTCTTTCTTTTATCAGTTTTTCCATCCTAATCATCATCGGTTCTCACAAACTCTAGTTTACTGTCATTGTCAACCCTCAAAGTTACATAATTGTCTTTGATTTTATCATTTGAATTGAAATCAGTTTTCAATAATTTCATCTTTTCAATCAGCTCAGCTTTGTAATCAAGTATGCTGTTACAAAAGAAACAAGATCAGTATTAAGCGTGTTGGTTTGATGTGGGAACACAACTTATTGAAATTCCTTTCTTTTGATGTCAGGCTTGAGAGATCTTAGCCTGTCGATCATTTCCATGAGTTTGGTGTCAACATAACCTTTTTCTTGCTTTAGCAGTTTAACTTGATGATTCCACTCAGACAGAAGAGAGTCAAGAAACTTTTGAATTTGTCCATGATTACTAAGGTCTGGAACATGCTTCTTTAGATTATTTGCCACCTTTAAAAACCGATCAATTAAATCTGACAATTTTTCTTTCTTTGTACCTGCATAACAGTCAAACCGACTTTGTGCCGTTGTGAGATCTAGTTTCTCTCTCTAGAAACTCACTTTCTCTCAAAAATTTGATGAACATCTTCAATAATTCTTCAAATCTTTAATGAATTTGATCTAATATGGCTCTGATACCAAATTGTTAACCCAGATTGAACATACTTGAATCAAATCATGAAAATTATAGATCAAAATATAATAAACACAATCAAAACCCCTTTGATCTTCAATAAGATTTCAAATAATATCTTTACAAGTAAATCCCTCAATCAATTAGTCATTTAACCATTAACTAAACCTAATAACAATTAGGCTATTTATAGTCTACACTAACTTTTACCATTTAGATTTAGCCCCCTAAACTATTAAACTTGACTAAAACAAGATAAAATATATTTTGTTCTTTGTTCACACAAAATATACTTATAACAATGAAGGCTCAAAACACAATATATCTGTAATGTTTTCACTTGGTTTTTCGTCTCGAACTCGACGTTCGACTTTTGTTAACTTTGATTGAGACTTTGACTTTCATTGACTTTGACTATGTTGATAATATAGACTATCTTGTACAGCTCCAACAGGTACTATAGATGCATCTCTCTTCATCAAAGGAACATGGAATGACTTGATGCTAGTTCAAGTATATGTAGATGACATCATCTTTGGTTCAACTAATCTAAAGCTCTTCAAAGACTTTGACAAGTTGATGAAGGATAGATTTGAAATGAGTGCCATGGGGGAACTCAATTTCTTTCTAGGAATTCAAGTGCAGCAGGTTGAAGATGGCATTTGTTAGGATCGTGTATCGAACGAAATACTAACTGAAATACGTGTATACCAAATCAAATAGTGCGGAATCCTATTTGATTTTCGATCCAATCAGTGAGAACGCATGTAGAAACAATTATGGATTGAATCTAAACATTAAGAATGATTGGGAATCAATCTAGTGTGATCTATGAACTTGGAACAGGTTCTTAGAGGTTTCTGGACGGCTAGGGTATGATTTAGTATGTAGGTATTCGAAGTGTTTTGTTTTTCCACGATTTAAGTGGTATTTATAGGTTAGGGTTTCTCATTCGGGTGACTGAACCATTTGCATGGTTCAGTCATGCGATTGAGTCATGCGTTGATCCATTCGCACGACTGAGTGTTCAGTCGTGCGACTGGGTCAATCTCATGTTACAATCATGCAACTGATCCAGTCTCCTAGTTCAGTCATGCGACTGGTTGATTAGCATGAAGTTGTTCATGCGTATGGTCCATTAGCATGGGCCAATCGCATGTGAACTTCATATGATTAAGTTTGAATATTTTTCATAATCATTATTTGACTTAGATTTATTCAAACAACCACAAACCTATATAGTTTTTTCAATAAGCGTTATTACATACCAAGCAATGAAATATTCAACATTATAAGCACAACCACACATTGTATTTCATTAAGTACCCATTCAGTTACATATGTGTAAGACAATAAAGACAGATTACATTAAGTTTAGAAACTAGGGACACATGTATCTACAAACTCCCCCTTGGACCTAGTTTCATCTACTGTCTTACATCCTTCATAAGCTCCTCATACTTCTTGTACTTCTCCTCTCTTGTGACTCCTACATGTATTTCAAAAGCGAAGCAGAGTCCTATCACATTTTGAAATTGTAGAGCTTGTACAATATCCTGCGAGTCATAGAACAATGGCCACTTGTATAATGTGTAAACATCATCCGATGACAAGTTAGTAAGCCACATAGGATCAAACACCCTGATAGTTTCCATACTACCATTCTTGTTCAACACTATGATTGCCTCTCATGTTCTCCAATCGTAGTACCACCACTTGAAGTGTGGAGTGAAGTCTTGTGGCATTTCCTGTAGAGGGATTCTGGACATCATGTGCGGAGGACTCCACTTCAGCACTATTTTAGGCTTCCCAGTTATGGCATCAACTTCAGATTTCCTGATATACCTCGTTGGTTGTTGATGCTTGAAGTTGACCCACCGGGTGTGGTACTCTCTCTTTAACGCTGCTTCAAACCAACCTGACATCTTACGAGGGTCAGCATATAGCAATTTCAATTTTGCTAACTCTTTAAGCTCAAAACCTGGAAGAGTCTTTAGATCTTGTGGGAATCTGAAGTACTCAATCCCTTTCTCTCTTTAATTGCATAAACGTTCAGATCTTCAAAATAGGCCCACGCGATAATTTTGCCTGACACCTTGTGATGCTTCTTCACTTTATACAGTTTGGTGTAGATATTTGACTTTGGCGCACTGCGCTGGGCTCTAACTTCTGCAATGATATTGACGTCGACTTTTGAGGCTTAGGCCTTGTCTTCCTTCTTTTCAGACTCTTGCTCCATTTTATCCAGAGTTTCAAAAGTTTCACTAACAAGGGAGTCACCCAAATTGGGAACTACATTTCCCTCCTTGTCAGCGTACTCTGGATAATTTTGAGCAGTGACGTCTTCAATCTTGATTTCATTGACATCCTTAAGCTCATCGTCACTGTCAATGTCCACCGTAGGAGCATTCTTCACTATCTCATCAGGATTCAGTCTGAACATCTCAGCAAGTTGCTCATCAGTAAGGTTGTGGATTATTTCTCCTTCTTCAGGAGTGTAACTCATAGACCTCCTGACTATCCCTTGCAGATCAAGTATCATTATGAGTTGAGACTTGATCTGTTGAAGGGGAGCAATGTCATACTCATCTTGTTGAGATGTGTAATCTGCTTGATTTAAACATATAAACACACCATACATCAGTCAATAATCAAAACAAAAACACATTAACAAAATATAAACATTATGTACATTAATTTGATACAATATTCAAATACACATGATTTTAAATAACATAAACAACTATGCATTACTCTTGTCTTGAATCATGTGTTCCTTTGCTGACGGGGTGGAAGTAGAGGCACCTTTGTCTTGAGCTCTCTTGGTCCTCCTTTCACTTGCTGATGTGGCACCCGTAGCAGAAGTATCTCCTTCTCCTTCATCATCATCATCACCTGCATCATCACCTCCCTCTGTATCATCACCTTGATCATCACCATCATCATCATCATCATCATCATCATCACTGTCATCATTATCACCATCATCTCCATTTCCTTCTCGGATCTTTAGTGGCTCATCCTTCGATCCTTTGAGCCTCAACATGATGGTCTTGTTAGTAGCCTCCGTCTCCTCTATCCTCTTTGTTGAGTGGACATTTTGCTCTTGGAGTTGGGACATCTCAAGGCTCTAAGCAGCCATCTGCTGTGCCTGCTGCTCAATCAGCTGGCTGAGATATCTGCTGAGATTGTGCAGCAGTAAGCTCTACTAGATGATGAATCTAGGCAGTCTTCTCATCATCGGCTGCCAACAGCTTCAGCACCATACGATTCAGTGCTGAGAGTTGTTCCTCTACACCACTGGGGGTGGAAATGATCCTGATGGAAATGAGGGATATGATAACAGTCCTGCTGGGTGGCTAGTGGTGGTGGTGGCGGCAGTGGTGAAGATTGGGGGTGGTATAGATATGGGTGGTGGTGGATGGGTTGTAGTGGTGGTGGATTGGATGTGGGTAAGTGGTGGAGTGGGTGTGGTAGTGGTGTGTGAGGGAGTAAAGGTGGTGGTGGTGGTGTGGTAGCAGTAGTGGTGGTAGTGGTGGAAGGTCTGGCTGAGGTAGTGGCTGTGGTGGTAGATGAGGTCAAGGTGAACTTCAATCTCTTCCCCTTCTTGCCGTGGGGTTATGTCATCCTCTTCTTCCTTGAGCCTCTAGGCACAGAGCCTCCCCCTTGGCTGTTGGGCGGGTTCGAGGCATATGTGGGATCTGACTCAGCAGCAGCATCCCCGGACTCCCCTGGGCGTCCACCAACCGCCCTCAAACCTCTCTCTGTGGCAACCACCCGGCTGCCCACAGTATTCGTGAGAGGCTCATCATCACTCTCTGCCTCCTCATCTGGAGGAAAAAAGTCCTGGTGAAAGTTGGCAGTAGTGGCATCAGTAGGAGGTGGAGAAGTAACATGAGTAGTGGGGCCCCTAGTAGGAGCGGGCCTAGAGTCTCCGCCAGTATCACCGTCATCGTCGGAGTCGTCAGATGGTAGAGCAATTGGCTCAACATCTGAGTCACTCTCCTCATGGCGCCACTTTTGCCTACCTGGCGCCACGTAATCAACCTAGGCCAGATGCCCGAAGAGTCTCTTCATCGGGGGTTTGACCTGCTTTCCCCGGTAGACCTTCATGCAGCCCAGTGTCGTGTCATCCATCACTTCAATGACACCGCATCCTGACTCTCCTTAGGCAAAGAAGGCAGCTTCTCATCAATGATCATTTGGAGAAACCTAGGGTACATGCAAAAACCCTCTTTACCCTTAGCCTCTAGATTCTCTATCAGGTAAGAGAATATCATGCTCGAGAAGCTGAAAGGGTGGTTCAGAACTAGTGCCACGTAGGCATTTTGAATCTGGTCTGAAAGATCATCAAACCCACCCCTTCTCGAAGCCAAGCACTTAAGGATGACATGTGCTAAGTACTTGTACTGGGGACATAGGTTGCTCTTGTTGAGCACACCTGTATTAATATCCCCAGCGTACTTCATCCTTAGGAAGCACCCTCTCACTGTTAGAGGGTGAAGTCTGGTAGGGTGATCAGCATCATCACCCAAAGCAAGTACACGTCGTATATCCTCCATAGTGACCTATAGGGAGCGCACGATATGGATATAGCCTTGTATATCCTGGATCTCTTAAGGAAAGCAATGATCCCCGCAAACTCGGCACCATTCCGAGTAGTGGCATCTAAATGAGCACATATGTTGTGCTTGGGGTTAATGGACCACCTGTCAGCCATAGATCTGTAATACAAGACACATAGATGTTAGATTACCACATATCAAAAATCAGTTCGAATTAACCTGGTTGAATTCAGTCTGGTTCAATCATACAATTGAACCATGCGACTGCGTTCAGTCGGTTGACCTGGCATGCAACTGGGTTCAATCGGGTGACTGAGCCTGCGATTGGTTCAGTCGGCCGACTAAGCTCATTCGTATTATCCATTCAGCCGATTGAGTCATTCGACCAGCTCAATCGCACGATTGGAGTGCACCCGGGTGTCCAGTCGTATGACCCATTGTTCGTTCAACTTAAATTCGAATTAGGACCAAATCTTCATATTAGACGACGTGTTTTGGTTCCTTAGACTCGTAATCACTACTAATAACCTAATAACCTTTATTTTAACATTTTAATTAGTTTAGTTAGGTTATTTGTCCATTTACAGGTTCGGTTCTTACAAGGGCCGAACATCACACTTTAGGGCTCAAATCAAACAAACTTTGGTTAGATAACACCGCATAGTACATGTATAACAAGTAGAGATCGTCAGAATATCGATATTAGGTGTGGAAATCAATTCTTGAAAATTTTGGCAGAGTAACGGTACAGTATGCGATTTTAGGGCGATTAGGGGGTGATGAGTTTATGCGATCGACTATGGCCCTATTTATACTGAATCTGGTTTCAATCGGCCGACTGGACCCACTCGCTCTGTTCATTCGGGCGATTGGACCTCAGTCGTGCGATTGGTTCAGTCGATCACATTCAGTTGGCCGACTGGATTTCAGTCGGGCGACTGACTCATTCGCACAGCTCCATTCGATCGACTGGCTCAATCTGATATGCCATTCGGGTGAATGGTTCATACTCATGCTCCATTCGGCTATCTAGGGCATAAGTATGGTCCAGTCGTGTGAATGGATCTTACTCATGATTTTGACTTTATGACCATTCCACACTTAATCCCTTTTAGCTTTTGATTAAACGTTATGAGCATTTGATCATCTCAGACATGATCATTTTAACTTGGAAAACTTGTGATCACCTCAGACATCACACCTCAGACGTGATCCTTTTAAACAATTTATCACCTCAGACGTGACTGATTTTACATTTGAAAACACGTGTGGTCACCTCAGAAGTGACCTTTTTAGTTGATTAAATCCCCATTTGAGTTCCATGGCATAGTCTGATGTTTAACAAACTAAATTGATGAAATTTAAACAAAATAGAAGAACTAAAACTGAAATACAAAACTAAACTTGTTTTTGTGGTTTAGAGTGAGGTGTAAATCCTAAGATGGAAATCTAATAGGTTCATTTTCTGAAAAGGAAGCTTCAATTCATTTTGACCATAAATGGACCGATTCAATTTGGAATCATACAGGTAAGTCAAATCATTCGGGACATGTTATCAAAACCTTTTGATGCTCTATTCTTGTTTTTCATCTAGAGTAGTTAGCAAGTTTAGGAAATCATACTAGTACTATTAGATCCCCACATTGATTTGGATTTTCAAAAAATTGTAGCCACGATGATTGTCAGTATACTTGTCCTCTTAAATCTATACACAGACTTTTGACACAGATTGGTGACAGTTTAAGGTTTGATTATTTCAACAAGCATTTGTGGATCCCACACTTATCTGGTAATCAACATTCCTCAGGAGATTTTTGAGCGGTCTCAGGGTAGTATTCAAGAAGAAACTATTCTTAGAGCTTTCAAAGAGAAGCCAAACCTCAGGTCAGTGCCACCGCACAACAGAGAGGCGGCAAACAACAGTGAATTCTAGAATATATAGGTTATTTTTATCCTCAGGTCAGCGCCACCGCACAGCAGAGAGGCACATAACCTATCTTCTTGTTTGAGCAATTTTATTCTTTTTGCACAGATCTCACCAACAATATAGGTTATTAGTTTGATTGCTTTTGCATTTTTTCATCACATGCTTTTGCTCATATATTGGTCATACGCACACATTCGTGGCATTTATTCTGCTCATCACCCCTTATTGGAATTTTGTTGATTGTGTTAACCAGGGATAAGATGATAACCCATAGCTTGTCGAACAACTTAGTTTAATCTTGAGGTCACCAACAAGGTCTAATCATCTATTGTGTTGAATCTACCGACATATCATCAGTGTTCTAGCAACCTCTAGGTCTACTTTCTTTGTGTTACCTTGGTAGTAGCTAGTTTTACTATCATTTTTCCTTTTATATTGCTCAGACTACAAAGACTTATACTTTGAATTTCGCATCTTATTCAATTTGAACTTTTAAAGTCCCAAGTGGTTTGTTCCAGTGTACTATCATTTTCCAAAGTTTGAATCGGTATCACAAAAAGATCAAAAGCTTACCTCTCCTCCTCCCTCGTTGTTTTTTTTTATAATGTTACTTCCTAAACCTATTCTCCCCCTAAAATTTTAAAACCGTAAACGATTTACATTTTTAGGATTTACTAGGCAAAGAAATAACATCAATTTAATTAACTACTAAAAATAAATTAGATAACTAAAGAAAATAAAAAATTAAAATTAAAAATTAACGCCTTTGTATACGTGTCGGACTACACATGGTCATCATCAGGAATTACATCACTTTTCTTTTTAACGCCGTTAACCTCTAACAAATATAGAAAACTTGGTTTATCAAAAGCCTTTGTATAGAGGTCAGCGCATTGAAAATCAGTATTTATTTTAACCACATCGATTAGGTTCTTTTCAAAACAATCACGTATAAAGTGATATTTTATTCCGATGTGTTTGGTCTTAGGATGTTGGACTGGATTTTTAATTACTGCAATTGCAGCAGAGTTATCAACAAAAATAGGAGTAGAAGAGAAATTCAAATCGTAGTTCCGCATTTGCTGTTGAATCCATATGATTTGTGAACAGCAACTTGCAGCAGCAACGTATTTGGCTTTGCAGGTTGACAAAGCAACCATGTATAGAGGTGAGCACGTTGAAAATCAGTATTTATTTTAACCACGTCGATTAGGTTCTTTTCCAAACAATCACGTATAAAGTGATATTTTATTCCGATGTGTTTAGTCTTAGGATGTTGGACTGGATTTTTTGTTACTGCAATTGCAGTAGAGTTATCAACAAAAATAGGAGTAGAAGAGAAATTCAAACTGTAGTCCCGTATTTGCTGTTGAATCCATATGATTTGTGAACAGCAACTTGCAACAGCAACATATTCGGCTTCGCAGGTTGACAAAGCAACCATGTATAGAGGTGAGCACGTTGAAAATCAGTATTATTTTAACCACATCAATTAGGTTCTTTTCAAAACAATCACGTATAAAGTGATATTTTATTCCGATGTGTTTGGTCTTAGGATGTTGGCCTGGATTTTTAGTTACTGTAATTGTAGCAGAGTTATCAACAAAAATAGGAGTAGAAAAGAAATTCAAACCGTAGTCCCGCATTTACTGTCGAATCCATATGATTTGTGAACAGCAACTTGTAGCAGCAACCTATTCGGCTTCGTAGGTTGACAAAGCAACCAAGGTCTGCTTCTTACACTGCCAGGTCACTAATCTCCTCCCAAAGAATTGACATCCTACTGATGTAGACTTGTAGTTCATCTTGCATCCTCCGTAATCCGAGTCACTATACGCCGTAAGCTCGAAGTCATCGTCATGAGGATACCACAACCCTAGTGTTGGAGTACCCTTCAGATAACTGAAGATCTTTTTGACCCCTATCAGATGGTTAACTTTTGGCTTTACCTGATATCTTAAACATAGACATGTAGCATACATGATATAGGTCTTGAGGCAGTGAGGTACATTAGAGACCCAATCATTTCTTGGTACATGGTGGCATCCACCAGATCACCATTCTCGTCGGGTGCTACATCATGGTTTGTAGCAAGTGGAGTCCCAGCTGTGGAAGCATTCTCCATGTCAAACTGACTGAGAATATCTCCTACATACTTGGTCTGATGTAGAAAAATTCCCTTAGGTGTCTGATCCACCTATAACCTGAGAAAGAACTTCATCTCTTCCATGGCACTCATTTCAAATTCAGCCTTCATTACTGCTTCAAACTCTTTACACAGTTCTTCGTTCTTGGAACCGAAGATTATGTCATCTACATAAATTTGGACCAGCAGTAAATCACCATCCTTTTCTTTGATGAACAGTGTGCAGTCAATAACACCTCTACGAACCCATGTTTCACAAGGTGAGTGGAGAGTTTCTCATACCAGGCTCTAGGAGCTTGATGAAGCCCGTATAAAGCCTTGTCGAGTTTGTAAACTCTAACCAGATGATATGGATCCTCAAATCCCTCGGGTTGACTGACGTACACTATCTCTCAGATTTCACCATGAAGGAATGCACTCTTCACATCCAGTTGATAAACTTTAATCTTCATATATGATGCATAGGCAAAGAAGATACGGATGGCTTCCATTCTTGCCACGGGTGCAAACACTTCATTGTAATCTATACCCTCAACTTGTCGAAATCCCTGAACTACAAGTCGAGCCTTGTTCCTGATGATGGCACCTTGGTTATCTTTCTTACATTTCAAGACCCATTTGGTGCCAATGACCTTAGCACCTTTAGGTCTGTCTACCAGTGTCCATACACTTAACTTCTTGAACTGAAGAAGTTCTTCTTGCATGGCACTGACCCATGCCTCATCATTTAGGGCTTCACTCGCGTATTTTGGCTCGAATTGAGACACAAAGCAACAATAAGCACCATCGTGTAGGTACCCTTTCTCCATTACTGAGGCATAATCAGCTGAATACAGTTGATTTCTTGTCTGAACTCCTGATTTGACATCACCAATGACATTGTTTAGAGGATGATAGACATTTAGGCGTGATCTAGGAGTGGTGGGAACAACTACCTCAGTACCTAGATTATGAACATTTGGTTCAGTATCTGAGGCAATAGGAGTATGAGGTTCCGAAGACTCAAATGCATCAATGTCAAATGCTTGTGGACTTGCAGTAGGAGGAACCTATAGCTCCTGAGTGTCCTGATCATTCTCCACGGCTTCATCGTCAGAGGAAAAGTCACTTCCCTCGAGTGCTCCCCCTGAGTTGGTAGATGAATCACCTTGTGACCCAGATGATGTAGATTCCTGAGATGGTGTGTTTAGAACATCATACATCATCTTTGTTGCTAACTCATCATCAGACGTGGAGAGAGGGATGTTGAAGGACTTGAAGAATCCATCATAGTCGAAAAAGAAGGCAGGTCCTTTTCCAGCAGGTGGGGTGGTGTATCTCTGAACGTCCATATTACACCACACTTCTACTTGACCCGTCGAGTTGTTGTAAACTCTCTTGTTCGGTATGTTGTATCCTAGAAAGATACCTTCTTCTGCTTTCTTGCTGAATTTTCTCTCCTAAGTCTTCTTCAGTAGGGTGCACGGTGCGCCAAACGGCTCGAGATACTCTAAATTAGGTTTACGTCGTTGTAGTAACTCGTAACACGTCTTGCCATGGTGTTTAACTACCAGAACTCGATTTAACGTGTACATGCATTTGCAACTGCCTCATTCTAGAATTGGATAGGCAGTTTTGAGTCTTCTAGCATAGTCCGTGCAGTCTCTATCAAGCTCCGATTCTTTCTTTCAGCAACGTTGTTCATCTGAGGAGTGTAGGCAGAAGTGAACTGCTGCACAATTCTTTTTTCCTTGGAGTATGCCTCCATCCATTGGTTCTTGACTCGGTTCCGTTGTCTGAGCGTACTTGTCATACCTTCAGCATGTATAGGGACTCCAGTGTAGTTACTAATTCCTTGAATGACTCAAATGTTTCGGATTTGGATTTTAGAAACATTACCCAAGAGAATCTTAAGTAGTCATCAATAACTACATAGCAATACAAGTCGCCTGTAATGCTTCTTGTACTGACCGACCAAACAAATCCATGTGAAGAAGTTCAAGAGGAAGTTCAATGGAATGAACTTTCTTTTCCTTATGAGACTTCTTCGTCTGTTTTCCCTTCTTGCATGCAACACAAAAATCAGGAAGTTGGAAGTTTTTGACATTAAGTCCTCTCACGAGATCATTCTGGATCAAGTGATTCATCTTCCGTGGATTAATGTGTCCCATTCTCCTATGCCAGGAGATGGAATCCTTCTTAGTAGCTTTTGACAAAAAGCACTAAACTTCATGATCCGTTGTGGAGACTTTTGATAGACCAAGACATAAAGGTCCTTATATCTTGAGGCAAACATTAAGACTTGGTCCTCCGGGATCACATAGTCCTTTTTCAAGACATAGCACTTCTTATTGCCGAATACTACCTTAAAACCTTTATCACAAATTTGGGATACAGAAAGCAGGTTATTCTGAAGTTGTTGAACATAATTTACCTTGTCAAACTTCACTTTTTGATATCCCACTTCCCCTTGAGCTGTCATATACCCTCCTTTGTTTCCAGCAAATGAAACATGGCCTCCTTTTATTTGTTTGACATTTGATAAGAGAGCCCTGTTCCCTGTCATGTGCCTGGATGCTCCGCTATCTATAATCCACGTGTTGGTTTCAGCACTATGGTGTACACCCTGCACATTCAATTGAAAACATTAGTTTAGGTTAGGGACCTAAGCCTTTACTGGCTTGGGTGTCCCAAGGTATCACACATCATATATGTAACCCATTGACCTTTAGAGGGTGAGGGAAGCTCAGTTTTCTTCTTGTTCTCATTATCAGACATTACGGTTGATTTTTCTTTCCATAAGCCCGCCTTGTGTAAGGCCTGTTTGTGATAAACAAACGACTGGCTAATGGGTTGAACTTTAGGTTCACTAGCCCTTCTGGGTGGAGTCACCGAGTTCCTCTTAGAAGAACTAGGTTTGGGTCCTGCAGTTCAAATTTCCTCGTGGTGTCTGATAGTAAGGATAGTTAGACGCAATGTGTCCATACTCTCCACAGTTGTAGCATGATCTGCTTTCTACTTTCCGATTTAACTGTTTGTCTGGAGAAGTGTGTGACACACGTGTGACATTAACTTTTTGGGTTGACACTCTTCTGTTTAGATGTTTATCTTGTTTAATAAAGTTAATTGTTTTAACATTTTTAACATCTTTTCCATTTTGTTTACCTAGACTTAGATTTGAAGCACGTGGGTGGTTAACATGTTTGGTCTTTTTGGGTTTAGAATTAGACTTGATCACCCAGACTTTATATTAACCTTTTCAAACTCTTTTTCCAGATTAACACAAGGCATTTTACCTTTTGCCTTTGAAGTGGCCTCCTTTTGTTTAGTACCAGATTCATTTGAATACATTTGGAATCTGGATCACTTATAAGAGGAGTGGACACCACATGATCCTTTATTGGATTGTTATTGACTGGTTTACTTTTAGTATTCATCAAAGTCTCATGTGGTGGTGGAACCACTTTATAACCCAATCCTTCTCCATTATTACGCTCTCTCACTAAGTGTTGGACTATATGTGAAGAACTTGTCCAACTATGCAATTTTTGCTTTAAGGATTAACTTCTACTTCTAAAACTGCCTTTGTTTCTTAGTGTCCTCAAGGGAGTTAAGATAGAATTTAATGTCATTTGATTGGTTAAAAGCTACAACTTCGGTTTCCCTAAGTTGTTTGTTCGATAGTTCTATCTTCTCTTTATAACTGTGCTCATTTTGTTTAAGAATTCTGTTTGCTTCAGTGCATAGTTGCAAGTCCTTTACTAAGATATCTTATAATCTAATAACCTAGCAAATTTTGAATCAATGCTTTCCCTAAATTTATTACACTTAGAACAAGCATGATTATTGAAAAGTTGGTCAGTAGTACTTACCTGAGAGGGTTCTGATGAATCAGCCATCAAAGAAGAGTCTGGTGTTTCTGGTTCTAGTGATTCTGACGTTGTTGTAGATTTCTCGTCTGTAGGCATGTAGTTGACCACTGTTGCAGTCTCTTTGGTGCTTGACATCGCGAGTTCCACTGCAATATTTCCTTCACTAGCTAAATCGTCATCTAAGTCTTCAACACTAGCGATGTTGGATTCTCCCGGTGAAACAAACTGAAAGCTTCAGTCCTGTCCGTCATCATCATGAGCAGTCAAGGCTTTAGGATCCTTGCTTGATGAAGCAGGATTGCTAGTTGGCTTATCCTGACGATTGAAAACGGATTCCCGTTTCCAGTTTTCTTTGGCTTCACAGACTCATGTTTGAAGTTCCCCTTTTCACCACAGTTGAAATAGGTCACCTTGGTCTTGTCAAAACCAAAGGTAGTATCCTTAGTTGCAACCAAGTGCTGTCCTATTTTCTTGACAAACTTCTTAGCTCTCCGTACAGTACTTGCTAAGACCCACATTATATCCATCCTTTCCAGCTCTGTCTTGTCCACCTGCTCGTAATCCTCATCAGCCAGATGGCAGTTCCCAATTTTACCTGCAATTAGTCCATCATAGGAGTGGACTACTGTAACTAAGAGATCCATGTGCTCTTTAGCTACCTCAACTGTCACATTACCGAAATTCTCAGTCTTTTGTTTTGTTGAATTGGCTTCAGGTATGATGTATTGGGTACCAGACGACCCTGACGTTTCTGACCTGAAGTAGATGCTTTAGCAGGACCAGCTGAGCTTGACACAAAAGCTGTCTGAAGTGGTGCTCTAGACGTTTGAGTTGAGGAGTCGCGTTGTACAGCGCTAGATTCTGATCATAGGAAGACTTTTGTGCTCTATACTTCATCCTCAGCTCTTCCTCTCTCAGCTTCAGAATGAAATCATTTATATCTAACTTCATTAGTATATCATTCTGTCTGAGATTGGAGACAAAAGAAACCCATTTCTCCCGGTAAACCATCTGCAAAGTTCGACACTTTGTCTTGCATTGACGTCGTTACACCATGAGTGTGCATCTCACTCATCAAGTGGTAGAACCTATTGATAACATCATCCAGGCTTTCTTTTCCCATCGAGGAGAAGTTGTCAAAATCTTTCTTTAAAGCCTTAGCCTTTATGGCCTTCAATGATGTGTTTCCATCATACCTTTTCTCCAATGCGTCCCATAGTTTCTTTGCTTGTGTATACTTCGAGAATTGATGGAAAATATCCTTCGGAATTGACTGTGTAAGCAAAGCATAGACATTATTTTTAGCATTTTACTTGAATTTTTGTCTATAAGTCATGCCACCTAGTGTAAGTTTGACACCATCAGCTCCTACTAGCATGTTGTACCCCGTCTCTATAGATTCCCGCAGATTGGGATCTACTCCATTTAAGTAGATCTCGAAACGTTGCTTCCATTATGGGTGTTCATCTAACGTGATAAGCTTTGGGGGTTTGTTGTGATTCCCCACTTCATTCTCTTGTAGCAGTAAGTTCTGAATACGTGAGTCTCTCCCTGTTCTGAATGCTAAGTATTGGTCCTCCATTGCTATAAACTATAACATTAAACCAAACTGATTTATTTGTGCGAATGAAGGTGTGCGATTGGGCTATTCGGGCGATTGAACTATGCGGATGGTTCAATCGAGCGACTAAACTAATGTGGATGGCTCAGTCGGGCCAATGAACTAATGCGGTTGAACAATGCGAATAGATTGCTCAGTTGTACGAATAGGAGTACGAATGAGTCCAATCGTGCGTATGGGGGATGCATATGAACTCAGTCATGTGATTGAGTCAATCGTGCGACTGAACCTGCTAGATTTAAAAAATTCGTAGGTTTAAGGTGTTTTAGACGCAAAAACACGAATTTCTTGCTAACCCTAACTGCCGTATGCCGGAAAAAACTAAACTTTACGATCAGGAGACGTCTAAAACCTGATTTGACACAAAAAATTGTGTTTTTGAGTGTAAAAACGCAATTTTTATATCAAAATGATTGAATCACACATCAATCTAGAGCCAAAGCTCGGATACCACTTGTTAGGATCGTGTATTGGACGAATACTAACAGATTTACGCATGTACCGAATCAAATAGTGCGGAATCCTATTTGATTAGCAATCCAATCAGTGAGAATGCACGTAGAATCAATTAAAGATTGAATCTAAATGTTAAGAACGATTAGCAATCGATCTACTGCGATCTATGAAGTTGGAACATGTTGCTAGAGGTCTCTAGACGGTTAAGGTACGTGTAGGTATCGAATTGTTCAAAGTGTCTAGTTTTTCCATGATTTAAGTGGTATTTATAGGTTAGGGTTTCTCATTCGGGCGACTGAACCATTTGCATGGTTCAATCGTGTGACTGAGTCATGCGGTTGATCCATTCGCATGAATGAGTGTTCAGTCGTGCGACTGAGTCAATCTCATGATACAATCATGCGACTGATCTAGTCTCGGTTCATTCGTACGACTGGTTCATTAGCATGAAGTTGTTCATGCGTATGGTCCATTAGCGTGTGCCATTCGCATGAGAACTTCACATGATTAAGTTTAACATATTTCTCATTTATCATTAATAAGATCTATGCAAACAACCACAAACCTATATAATTAGTTCAATAAGCGTTAACCTGCTACTCAATGAAATAATAAAGATTATAATCACAACCACATATTGTATTTCATTAATTACCCATTTATTACATATGTGTAAGACATGAAAGACATTTTACATTAAGTTCAGAAACTAGGGACACATGTATCTACATCACTATCTACTGATCCCCCAAGAAAACACTCATCAAGTATCATGGAACAAGAAAAAACCAATAACAACAATGATGCTGCACAAGTTCAGCCTCATGGACCTACATCTTCCGATGAAAACACTTCATCCGCAGCTACTACCTCTGCATGCTTAGATGAGTGTGCTACATTTGGAGATAAGAATAATGTCTCAACACGTGTTCCATGTTTTCAAGAAGATACAACAAACATTGGAGATGATTCAGCAAATCCTCATACATCATCCGTGGAAGTTCCTTTAACTCCTACGGAAGAACAAATTGCTTCTGGAGAAGTTCCTTTGGAAGATATTAATGATGCTTCTGATGATCAGACTCAAGAAGATCATTACATACCCAATGTTGAACAAGAGGAACACTTTGATTACTTCCTAAATTCATCAGCTGGATTGGATCCATCTGCAGCAATGAATATGACTAACTTAGAATCATCTATTCTAGTTGAATCTACTCCAACAACAAGAATTCATAAGACACATCCAATACACAACATTATTGGTGATCTGGATAAAAGAACACCAAGAAGTCAAGATGGAGCTGCAAACATCTGTCTTTTCACTTATTTTCTTTCACAAGTAGTTCCTCCAAACATCACAGTTGCTCTTAAGGACAATAGCTAGATTGAAGCTATGCAAGAAGAGCTTCAACAATTCAGAAAGCAGAAAGTCTGGAATCTAGTTGATTAACCAGAAGGCTAACATCCAATTGGAACAAGATGGCTTTTCAAAAATAAAGTAGATGGCAGAGGTTTTATTGTGAGAAACAAAGCAAGGTTGATTGCACAAGGTTACACACAAGAAGAAGGAATAGACTATGATGATGTTTTTGTAGGATTGTATATGCCCAAGACACGTAGAATATTGATGTGGTTAGTACGTTATGATCCAAGTCGGGTTATACCCAATAACAAGCTTAGCAAACACCAATTAATATTTAATTGATGATATGATCATGCAATTAAATATTTACACCAATTTAGAAAATGGGTTTTCTAAATAAGTTGCATATAAGATGGAACAAACTATGAGGATAATTTGTTGATGGGTTTATTATATTTTTGTTATTCAAAAGGGTTTAAATAACACAAAAACATGAGAGTGTACTTTAATTAAATTGTTTAATTAGAGAAGACATATGTCACATTTTAAATAAGTCTAGTAGATGACTTATTAATGTGTGACAAAAGGCTAGTTAAAGTTTAAGTGTGTGTGTTTGATTAAAGAGGGAAACCCTTTTTGTTTTAAGATTTTGGCCGCCCTCCCCTTGATTGATTGGTCCCTTGTTGTCTTGAGAACACACAACTTTAACTAGTCTAGCACTCCTCATTTTCCAATCTCAATACATGCAAAAACAAAACAAAAAAAAAACTCTCTCTCTTTTTCTCTCTTGAACTCACGGTTTCAACAGCAGAAAAATAAGAGGTTTTGAGTTGTGCTTGGTGGTGGTTCTTCCTAACAAGAAGGTGATTGCAAGTAAGCTTGGGTATACAAGCTTGAGGACCTCTAATCTTGAAGTCTTGGCCAATTTTCACCATCTTTTCTACTCTTTCTGTGGACTTTTGAAGGCTACTGGAAGGTAGTTTAGGCAGCCCTTTGTGGCTGTCATATTATGTTGTTTATGCACACATAGCATGCTTGTTCACATAAAATGATCCTTTGATATATGGGTTTGTTTCATACATTTAAATGATCACCTAAAGAACATGTTTTTCAGCTTATAAACAAGTTCATAAAGTTGTTTCCGCTGCATTTTCAGAAAGTTTAAGAGGTTAAACTGTGATTTTATGTTCTAACAAACCCTTCAGTTTTTGCACGGTTGCAAGAATTGAAGCCATAAGAGTATTCCTAGCATATGCATCATTTAAGAAGTTTACTGTGTATCAAATGGATGTCAAATGCGCTTTCTTGTATGGGAAAATTGATGAAGAAGTCTATGTATCACAACCTCCTCGATTTGAAGTTCCTCATTACCCATACATTGTATATAAGCTTGATAAAGCATTGTATGGTCTTCATCAAGCACCAAGAAAGTGGTATGAAACATTATCTTCTTTCTTGCTCAAGCATGGATACAAAAAAGGAACCATTGATCAGACTCTCTTTCTCAAACAAGAAAATTAAGATCTCTTAGTTGTTTAAATTTATGTTGATGACATTATATTTGGCTCAACTAATAAGAGATTATGTGTAAGCTTTGAAGAATTGATGAAATATGAATTTTAGATGAGTTCAATGGGAGGATTAACTTTCTTCCTTGGTCTACAAGTTTATTAGAAGACAGATGGCATTTTCATCAATCAAGAAAAGTACATACATCAAATATTGAAGAAGTACAACCTAGCTGATACATCTTCATGCAAAACACCAGCCTCAACAATTGATAAAATTGTACATAATCCAAAGGAAAACCTGCTCTTGGACTTTGGTATCCAAAGGATGGTGATTTTACTCTGTACTCATATTTAGATAGTGACTATGGAGGTTGCAATAATAACAGAAAGTCCACATCTAGTGATGTCAATTCATAGGACCAAGACTTGTTTCATGGCAGTGCAAGAAGCAAACAAATGTATCTGCATCCATAGTTGAGGCTGAATACATAGTTGCTTCAGCTGGTTGCTCTCAAGTGCTTTGGTTGCAAAACCAATTACTTGACTATGGTTACAACTTCCTTCATACTACAATTTACATTGACAACTCAGCTGCTATGTTTATTACTGCTAATCCAATGCAACATAGTAAAACAAAAAACATTGAAATAAGATACCGTTTTTTGAAAGATCGCTTAAGAAAAGGTTTGATCAAGTTAGTCAAAGTGGATACAACAAATCATCTTGTTGATTTATTCACTAAAGCCTTTGATTCAGTTAGATTTAATTTTCTAATTGAGTCTCTGGAAATGATTAACTTAGATTAATCCTTATAACCAAGAAAAGCATGTGCTGTCCTTGTAAATACTTATAATAATAATAATAAATAAATAAATAAATTATCCTTCAGAAGTTTTACAATTACCTTGGGAAGAAACTTTTGAAACATCTTCCGAAGCTTAGAATAAAAAATATATGGTCTTTCTATCTGTGTCTTTTGATTCTACATGACATATGTTTGGGTAATGATAGTACACTATGCCTTTGCTTCTTCCTGAATTCTAAAGAATAATTAAAATCTGATCAAGTTTCTTGATACGTGAGTAGGTTCATCCTGAGTGGAAACTACACTAAGTGCATGCCAAACATAATATAAAGTAATTGGCTGGTGGAGACTTCCTTTTGAGGATACAACAAGTAAGTCTTATTCTGATGTGACCAAATCACTCATCTAAGCACACTATGTACCAACACTTTATAATGTCTATCTATAAAAATCATTTTCCCTTTATTTTATGTAAACAAAGACCGGGTGTATGAATAGATCATGATCCTCATCAACCCTCTGTTTTGTGTAAACAAAGACCTGGGTTTATGGCCCTTTGTTTTACGGAAGTAAAGACGTGGTGACCTGTTGATGATCATATCTAAGCTCTCAAAAAGAATCCTCTATGATCACTGTACATTAGATTTAGAGCTTCTACATCAATGCGTTAATGAGACGTCCAATGCATCTCAAGATAGAACTTATAACTTAAAGTACATAGTTTCTAAGTGTGAAAAGGTGATGATTTGACACAAAGGACAAAATCTAAGTGAATTGAATGTGAAGCCCATAACAGTTACCTCTTAATAAACATGAAAACATGATTAATAGCATGCCTAGTTGACACAATACTCTTGTATGGATTTAAGTGGACAAACATATTTGCAATCCGAACTAAATTCAGGTATCAATTAACAAACAAATCAAGAAGGAAGATGGTTAGTGTTATAGTATGATCCCATTTTATGTGTATATATGCTTGTACATAGTACTCATTTCAATTTTATTTATTTTAACTTGATTTCTTTCTGTTTAGCATGTTTAGACAGACATTTGTCTTTCATGATATTCTTATAAATTTATGATAATGCTTTTGTTCATCATTGATAAAAAATTAGGGGAGTAGAATCATGAAAACAATATAACAACAAAATTGTCAAATGTATTGTCAATATAAGAAATTGGAACCTGAGTATACTAACTTGGCTTTTGGATACATGAAGTTTTTTATAATATGAACCTTCTTGTGCGCAATTGTCATGAATTAAAGTCAACAAGGTCCAATAGCAATAATTGGGCCTATCAGTTGATTAGAACCATACAAGAAAATAAGTTGCAATCGTGGCTTGTTAAACATCAGCAGAAGCTATAGTGCTTTTTAAACATCAACAGAAGCTATAGTGCTTTTTTAAGCATCAGCAGAAGCTACAGTGCATTGTAAACATCAGCAGAAGCTACAGTGCAAAACTTAAGGGGGAGTACAATATGACTATCCGTAGATTGGTGACCTACGAATGAGTTAATATTTTACAAGTATAATTCATTTCCATAGATTGGTAACCTATTCAAACTTTCAGTTTTAGGTTAGGCATCCGTAGATATCCTACGGATGCACTATGCACTAAAATCTGCAGAACAAATACAATTCCATGGAAGAATAATAAGAGAATGATAATAAGAAAAGTGGGACCCATTTCATTAAATAAATGAAATAAATGTGTCCGAGGGAGTATAAATGATGTTTTTGACTTGAAATTTATTATTCATTTTTCTAGAATACTTTTTTAGACCTAGAAAAATGTTCTCAACAAACCTTTTTCCCTCGTTCACAAACATTCAAAATTACTGAGCCAAACCATCAATCAAACATATAATACTGATCTCTGATCACTAGGTTAAAGGCAAAACATGTCGTAATGATCGATAATGAACTGCTTTGATTCTCGATTATCATCACAACTGTTCGCATTTTCATGTATGTAATGTTATGAACAGATGAGTAATCGATTTGCAAGGGAGCATAATGTGTGTGCGTTCTTAATCCAGACTACCTTGTGTCGGAAGGATAGAGAGCCATTATTAGATACTTACGACCACGATCCAGGCTATTCTATGCTTTATCGGCAGAGCCTGTGATTCATTAAGATCATATAATCAATTACTGGAACTCAACTCAAATTGAGGAAGTTGGAGAATCACAAGTGATTGTGGATGAGATTAAGTATGATAGACTAAGGATAAATGAATAGACCATAAGAAGGGTTCTGGAGTTTGGAGATCAAGAAATTGGTCACCCTGATGTGTTTGAGAATGAATACATAGAGAAAGTGTTTTACTTGATGGGGTATGATGGTGATTTTGATAATGGTTAGATCAAGAAAGGGAGACTATGTAAGGCGTATAGATTCTTATGTCATACTTATTTGAAGTGTATCTCCAACAGAAAATCTGGGCTTGATAGATTCTCAAGGCATATTTCATCTGGCATCATTGGTATTTTTGAGGGGAGGACATACAACTACTTGAAGTACATTCTCAGTAGTTTGTGTGACAAATTAGGGTGTAGAAGGCAAACAAGATGTATATGTTTCCCAGGTTCTTGCAATTAATCATCAATGCTGATCTGCCTGGTATTGCTATAAATGGTGATGTGTTTGTTCAAGCACACCTAGGGAGATCTGTTCTGAATAAAATAAGTGAAAGGTATGAAGGAGAAGACATGCCTATGTTTGCGCATGTAGCGGACCCCAATGCTAACATTCCCTAAGAACTGATATGGGAAGAAGCTCAAGAGAGTTCACCAACTAACTCTGTGGAAGCCTCATCTTCACCTCTTCAATCACCTATACACCAACATCATCAATTACCTCAACATCACTCACCAGCCAGTCAAAAAACCCTTCCTATTTCACCCATCCAACCAGATCAATCTCAACAGTCTCAACCAGCCAGTCAAAACACCCAGTCCATTTCACCCATCTAACCAAATCAATCTAAACAATCTCAAACGAGTAGTCATAACACTCAGCCAATCTATCCACTTCTTCATCAATCACCAAAGAGTGTGCATACAAACATGTCACTGCCACTTAGTCTCAAAATTCAACTCACGCTATTGAGATTGAGTTGGTGTCTCAATCCAGCAATCCCATTCTCACTCACCAACTCTCCAGAACCAGGTACATCCAATCAAACTGGACTAGTAGTACCCATCTTAGATCTTCAACACCATCAACAACAACTTGAAGAGCAGACAAATCAAGCAGTTGAGTCAAGCTCAGGCTCAGTGTATGTAGCCCATAATGATGTCAATGATAATGGGACTGCTGTTGATCATTAAGAAGGGGAAAACAATGGAAACTATGTTGATGTAATTTCCTATCATGAAGATGATCTTAGTGATAAGGACAACCCTATAAACAAAAGTTATCTGGGGAGTTAAGATAGAACTTATGAGACGAAGTTTTGAACAATATGAGATGAACTTGTCCAACTATGCAGTTTTTGCTTTAATGAATTAACTTCTACTTCTAAAACTGCCTTTTGTTTCTTAGTGTCTTCTAGGGAGTTAAGATAGAACTTAATGTCATTTGATTGGTTAAAAGCTACAACTTCGGTTTCCCTAAGTTGTTTGTCCAACAGTTTTATCTTTTCTTTATAACTGTGCTCATTTTGTTTAAGAATTCTGTTAGCTTCAGTGCACAGTTGCAAGTCCTTTACTAAGCTATCATTATGATCTAATAACCTAGCAAATTTGGAATCAATGCTTTCCCTAAATTTATTACAATCAGAACAAGCATGATTATGAAAAAGTTGGTTAGTAGTACTTACCTGAGAGGGTTCTGATGAATCAGCCATCAAGTAGAGTCTGGGTTTCTGGTTCTAGTGATTCTGATGTTGTTGTAGATTTCCCTTCTGTAGGCATGTAGTTGACCACTATTGTAGTCTCTTCAGTGCTTTACATCGTGAGTTCCACTGCAATATCTCCTTCACTAGCTGAATCGTCATCTAAGTCTTCAACACTAGCGATGAAGGATTCTCCCGGTGAAACAAACCGAAAGCTCCAGTCCTGTCCTTCATCATCATGAGCAGTCAAGGCTTTAGGATCCTTGCGTGACAAAGTAGGACTGCTAGTTGGTTTATCCTGATGATTGACGGATGCGAATGGATTCCCGTTTCCAGTTTTCTTGGGCTTCACACACTCACGTTTGAAGTGCCCCTTTTCACCACAGCTGAAATAGGTCACCTTGGTCTTGTCGAAACCAAAGGTAGTGTCCTTAGTTGCAACCAAGTTCTGTCCAGTTTTCTTGACAAACTTCTTAGCTCTCCGAAAAGCACTTGCCAAGGCCCACATTATATCCATCCTCTCCAGCTCTGTCTCGTCAACCTGCTCGTAGTCCTCATTTGCCGGATGATAGTTCCCAATTTTTCCTGCAATTAGTCCATCATAGGAGTGGACTACTGCTGCTAAGAGACCCATGTGCTCTTTAGCTACCTCAACTGTCACATTACCAAAATTCTCGGTCTTTAGTTTTGCAGCATTGGCTTCAAGTACTATGTATTGGGTACCGAACGACCCTGACGTTTCTGACCCTGAAGTAAAGGTTTGAGAGGGACCAGCTGAATTAGACACAAAAGCCGTCTGAAGTGGTGATCCAGATGTTTTGGCTTGTGGAGTCGCGTTGTACAGTGCCGGATTCTGATCATAGGAAGACTTTTGGGCTCTATATTTCATCCTTAGCTCTTCTTCTCTCAACTTCAGAATGAAATCATTTATATCTAACTTCGTTAGCATATCATTCTGTCTAAGATTGGAGACAAAGGAAACCCATTTCTTCGGCAACCCATCTGCAAAGTTTGACATTTTGTCTTCCATAGACGTCGTTACTCCATGAGTGTGCATCTCACTCATCAAGTGGTAAATCTGTCAATGACGTCATCCAGGCTTTCTTTACCCATCGAAGAGAAGTTGTCAAACTCTTTCTTCAAACCTTTAGCCTTTATCACCTTTAATGATGCATTTCCATCATACCTTTTCTCCAATGCATCCCATAGCTTCTTTGCTTGCGTATACTCAGAAAACTGGTGAATAATATCCTTGGGGATCGACTGAGTAAGCAGAGCATAGACTTTTTTCTTAGCATTGTATTTGACCTTTTGTCCATCGGTTATGCCACCTAGTGCAAGTTTGACACCATCAACACCTACTGTCATGTTGTACCCCGTCTCTATAGATTCCCATAGATTGGGATCTACTCCTTTAAGTAGATCTTGAAACGTTGCTTCCATTGTGGGTATTCATCCAACGTGATTAGCTTAAGGGGTTTGTTGTGATTCCCCACTTCATTCTCTAGAAACAGTAGGTTTGAATCCCGTGAATCTCTCCCTGCTGTGAATGTTGAGTATTGGTCCTCCATTACTGTCAACTTTAATCTTTAGGACAAACTGGTTCAATTGTGCAAATGAAGGTGTGCGATTGGGCTATTCGTGCGATTGAACAATGCGGATGGTTCAATCGTGCGACTGAACTAAAGCGGATGGCTCAGTCGGGTGAATGAACAAATGCGGTTGGACAATGTGAAGAAACTGCTTAGTAGTACGAATGCAGGTACGGATGAGTCCAATCGTGCGTATGAGGATGCGTATGGGTTCAGTCGGGCGATTGAGTCAATTGTGCGACTAAAGCTGCTAAAACTTGAAAATTCATAGGTTTAAGGTATTTTGGGCGCAAAAACTCAAATTTTCACTAACCTTACTTGCCGTATGCCAGAAAAACTAAACTTTATGATCAGGAGACATCTAAGACACCATTTTACACAAAAGGAATGCGTTTTTAGTGGAAAAACACAATTTATGTACCAAAAATGATTGAATCACACGTAATCAAGAGCCAAAGCTCTGATGCCACTTGTTAGGATCGTGTATCGAATGAAATACTAACTGAAATACGTGTATACCAAATCAAATAATGCGGAATCCTATTTGATTGGCGATCCAATCGGTGAGAACGCACGTAGAAACAATTATGGATTGAATCTAAACATTAAGAACGATTAGGAATCGATCTAGTGTGATCTATGAACTTGGAACAGGTTCTTAGAGGTCTCTGGACGGCTAGGGTACGATTTAGTACGTAGGTATTCGAAGTGTTTTGTTTTTCCATGATTTAAGTGGTATTTATAGGTTAGGGTTTCTCATTCAGGCGACTGAAGCATTTGCATGGTTCAGTCATGCGATTGAGTCATGCGGTTGATCCATTCGCAAGACTGTCAATCTCATGTTACAATCATGCGACTGATCCAGTCTCCTGGTTCAGTCATGCGACTGGTTCATTAGCATGAAGTTGTCATGCGTATGGTCCATTAGCATGGGCCAATCGCATGTGAACTTCATATGATTAAGTTTGAATATTTTCACAATCATTATTTGACTTAGATTTATTCAAACAACCACAAACCTATATTAGTTCAATAAGCATTATTACATACCAAGCAATGAAATATTCAACATTATAAGCACAACCACACATTGTATTTCATTATGTACCCATTCAATTACATATGTGTAAGACAATAAAGACATTTTACATTAAGTTCAAAAACTAGGGACACATGTATCTATAGCATCTTCATAAGTCAGTCAAAGTATGTTCAAGACATACTTAAGAGATTCAACATGACTGATTGTAAGGTTGCTAAGACACCCATAGCAAGAAATCACTCCCTTGGGCCTGACCTTGAGGGGGAGTGTGTGGATGAACACCTTTACAGGGGTATGATTGGGTCTCTTATGTACCTCACAGCTAGCAGGCGTGATATCATATTTGCCACATGTATTTGTGCAAGATATCAAGCCAACCTTAATATGTCACACCTTACTGTCAAAAGAATTTTATGATTTCTCAAAGGTGCCTCAACACTTGGCATTTAGCATCCAAAGAATTCAGACTTCAATCTATATACTATGGTGGATGCAATATGACTGCAAATTCTACATCATGGGGATTCACTTCCTTGGTGGAAGGGTAGTCTCATGGCAATGCAAGAAGCAATCTTGTGTCTCTGCATCAACTACTAAAGCTGAATACATTGCTGCTGCAGGCTGCTGCGCTCAAGTGCTTTGGATTCAGAATCAGATGCTAGACTATGGGTTCAACTTTAAGGAGACTCCCATTCACATAGACAAAAATAGTGCTATCTCTATCATAAAGAATCATGTGCAGCACTCAAGGACAAAACACATCAATATCAGGTATCATTTGATTAGAGAAATTTTTAGAAAGGATTAATCAAACTAGTCAAGGTTAACACAAATGAACAATATGTTGATCTGTTCACCAAAGCATTTGATGTACAAAGATTCAAATATCTTGTATCAACTATTGGGATGATTAACTTTGAGTAACTTTTTCGTAAAACTTAATCATATCTTATTTTTAAAAAATTTGTGTGTCCTTAATTTGTCTATATCTATCACCTTTATAAGCCCTTGTTTGATTTGGAAGTAAAATTCTTTTTGAAGACTTTTTGTAGATTTTTATAAATTTCTCTTCGAAAGATATGTTTTTATCTTTAGAAGAAATTTAAGTCTTTAAAACAAACAACTATCACTAAACATTTACCTTTGGAAGAAATTTCCAAAATATCTTTTGAAGCTTAAATTTGCTTCTAACTACTTGTATGTTTTAAAAAACCTTTTTCTTCCTAAAGTAATAACTCTCAGAAGCTTTTACAACTTCCGAAAGTTAATCTCTTCTGAAGCTAAATTCTCTAAAATCTTTGAAATCTCTTTCATAGTCACTTTGGCTTCAAAAACTTTATTCTCAAAACTTCCGAAGTCAAATTACCTTCAGAAGATTTACGACTTCCAAGAAAATTACTTTTGGGAAAAAAGCAAACTACTTTTTCAAAGGTGGGACAAACATCCGGATTTCAAAGTTTATCATCTTTCATTAACTTTGTATGAGATCCATTTCTTATATAAATCTAATGGTTCCCCCTCTTTCTTCATCATCTTCATTTACTCCCAAACCTAAATTCCTAAAATCCTCTGAAACCGCCTTTGTTCTTCATTTCCTTCACCTCTAAGCTATCTAAAATGGTTAACCTCAACCGCAGAAATGACCCAAACTTCCCCACACAGTTACATAGGCAAGACAATCATGTTGCTTTGTTACACTCTGAGAAAGATCCTTATTTCTCAGAGGTTTGTTAGTTTTTGGCTCTGTCCAACATCTCCATGCAGTTACAGTGTAGGGGAGGACAATCTTCATCACTCCAGCCATCATCAACACCCACCTTCAGCTGGATGATGAGGAAGGTGAATTGTCCTTTCCCAAAGAAGATGTCAACCACTAATTTGAGTAGATGGGCTATGAAGGGGATTTTTCTGTCAAGACTTTCAGGAAAGGGAAGGTCTCCTCCTAGTGGAAGTACTTACTTCATGTGGTCATCCACAACTTATCTAACAAGCATAGGGGTTGGGACTAGATTCCTGAAGATCTTTCCTTCATAGTGCATGAGATGGTTCAGGGGGTCATGTTTAGGTAGTCTTAGTTTGTTTATACAAATTTGCTTGCTAACTTGGACTCCTTAGAGTATTATATGTTTCCTAGATATGTTCAACATATTCTTAACTGTGAACTGGGCTCACACTTAAGGGAAACAAATAATATTCTTAAACTGGGACAGATGAGGCCCACCATCTTTAGAATTTTGAAGAAGCCAATTGTTGGCTTCTTTGGGGTAGAAACAACCTTTGCCCCCAAAATAGTAGAGCTCATTGCTCAAGGTGACAACCTAGCAATGCAAGCTAGTGTTGAACCCACACCTTCTACCTCTCAACCACCAAAACAGACACAAATCACCCTCACCTACCAAAGAAATCCAAACGAACCCCTGTACAAGCTACTTAGTCTGTGTCGGTCCCTATATTACTACTCACATATGAGGAGGTGGACACTAGAGCTCCCACTTCACTTGAGGAGAAAACCACTCCCATCTCTTCAAGAATCAATGCTAAGGTTCCTCATGCTTAGCCTGATGAGCTCACTAGCCTAATAGCCTTAAGCCTTCACTCTGAGTCTCAACACTCAAGTGAACAACCTTCAAGGGAAAGCTACCATCCCCAGCCTTTTGATTTAAACCAACCTATTCCAACCTTGACTTCTATGATGATTAGGACTTGTGATTCAATGAGTACTATAAGTCTCTCTACTCTTTCCCTACTTAAAGAGAGATGAGTGTTCCTGTCTCTCCCTTGTCTAGCCCATATCATCCATCTACCACAGAGGTGGATCTCCTTAACCCTATTCAGGAGGTCCATATGGAAGAGGCTCTTACTTCTACAAGTGATTACATTATTAAGACCTCAACCATGGCAACTCAGCCCACTAACACTCCATCTAAAGCTGTTAGTGAGCACAGAAAAACTTGCAGCCAATACCCTAATGCTTGTGGTGAGATTAAGGACTTTGGTTTAATAACCTCATCCCCCAATGGATCTCCTGATGAAGAAGATGGGAATCTGAGACTAAAGGTGCAAAAACTGTCAAAAACATACACATATTTAGTCTCTAAGGTTAGTCACTTGGAATCTCATGTGACTACCTTACAAAATAGGGTCAATGATCAGTAACTTGAGATATCTTATCATAAGAAGAAACTAGCTGGGAGACCTTTAAGAAGAGCTAAACCAGGAACACAAGAACCTATGGATGTGATTGACCTAACTCCTAGCTCACCTATGCAAGTGGGTGATGCTACCAAAAAGGGGGAGAAAGTCATTACAATCACAAAACCTAGGAGTTCTTCACAGAGTATGGACACTGAGGACTTAACATCCTCACTTGTAGCTATTCATACTCAGCAACTTCCTCAAGTTCACATTGATGTGGACCCTATAGACTCTTTCATTCAAAGTCTCTTTGAGGAGGTATACCAAGGGTTGTGTCATCTCCACCTCAAGGAACTTCTAACTACATCATAGTATGGAGGTATGATGCTGATAGAATAGCCCTTATTCTTCTAAGAGTTCAAGGGCAGTAAGAGGTCTTCAACTTTCAGACCTTGAACTATTATGAAGGTCTTGACCTTATCAACATGCCACTTATTAACCCAAGCCAACCTAGACAAGCTAAAAAAAGTTGTCTCAAAGGATTCAAGACAAGATTACTAAAGAGTTCAGCCATAGAAGGAGACAAAGGCAATCAAGCAATGTCATTAGTCAACTGGATATTGAGGCAGACCCTGAGATTAGCTTCAAAGGAAAACCTTAATTGAAGACCAAGTGATGGAACTTGAGAGCCCTGTCATACCTAAAATTGTTTCAAAAATCCATTCCCATGATAAGACACCTGCTGGTGAAGGTGTATCTCAATTCTCTCTGGCCAGAGCATGGATGTTTACTCCAAGCAATGAAGGCCAAAACTCTCTCCATCCTGAGTCGCAAAGGTTTGTGAGTGACAAATGGAAAATGAAAATGACTCATGAGTATATTGAGGAGGAGGAAGAGAGAAAAGGAAGTTAAGGGGAGAAAGTTCCTCTGCAAGGTCTACTGGCTTCATGGAAGCTGCAATCAGGACCGCCTCCAGACCAAACACTCAAATGATGAGTTAAGGGCAGTCAGGATTGCTTACTTACAAACCAAGAACTATGATATTGATAATATCATCTACCTCCCCTTAGAAGAATTGAATGAATTGGCTGACATGGAATTGTCAAGAGAGAAGAAGGAAGCAGAGGATGCAAGATTGCTTCTTCAAATCAAGGAGGAAAGGAGACTGAAAAGGCTCTACAAACATGTTACTACTCTTTTACCAGTTCAAGAAAGTCCTATGCAGGAGACTGTGGCTCCACAAGAACCTCAGGTAGACAAAGAAACTGATAGGATCAACATGATCAACTACCTGAGTGCCACAAGTCTCTAATAGGCATATGCACTTCTTCCCTTATCCTTTAAGTACATTGAGTTTGAGTATCTCAAGCACCTTGAACTTGAAATGCTCAAAGTACAAAAGGCAACTAAGAGAAAGATAAGAGAAGAAGTTGCGAAGTCAAGAGCCATCATCTAAAGAAGTATGAAGAAGTATGAAGAAGTCTGTTGATAGACAAATGATGAGCTTCTTGAAGCTATATGGATTCTTCGAAAGGAGACTTGGCCCTATGTCTCTATCCACTATGGATGAGCATATTAGGGTAATCAAGCAGAAGATTAAAATAGAACTTGTTGACTTACACTTCCCACCAAGTCAGGTCCCTCAATAAGTGGAGGTTAAGGTTGAATCTTTTGAGACAACACACCTAGACCTCCTGTTGAGTCGTAGCAAGCTTCATCGTCTGATCCACAGTAGGGTTCTGTCCCCTTTCACTCTAAACCTGTGAGAGAGGAAGACCCAACTAAGAAAGACAAGGATGATAAACAAGGTGCTACAGGTCAGTCTTCTCAGTTAAAGAGTTCAAAGAGGAGAAAAAGGATGGCTTCTAAACCAAAGTCTAAGAAGATGAAGAAAGAGACATCCATCTCCAAACCTCAAGGTGAGTTAGAACATCCTAAGGATGTGCAACAATAGGAATCTCCAGCAACTCCTATTCAAGTAGTTCCTCTGGCATCAAGAAGACCCATCTTATCCTGGACTTACACTACTAATTTAGAGAGATAGCATGTAAGCTATGGCATGTCATAGTCACTAGTCAAAAGGCACTACATTCTTGTTGACACTACATTGATTTTGTTGTTGTCTAGATCATGTATCCAGCTGGCCTTCAAAGTATGGCCGGTTATAGGTTGTAGTATAAGTATCTCAGGTCTTTGTAACTTATCAATTAACACTTATGCTTGTACAATTGTAAAAGAACTTGAAAGAAATATACAACATCATTGAAAACCAAATTACTTGTGTTGTTTCTTTTCTTGTTCTGTCTTATATTTGCTAGTGTTTTAAGTATCAATCTTGTGTTACCAATTCCCTATTTGTTATGTTAAGTTTTCTAAACAAGCTCTCCTTATTATGTGTTGTGTTGCAACCCCCTTAAACGGTCCTGCAAAACCCTTACTTTGTTTTGGGTTTCTATGTTGCTTATATTGTTACATTCTTGATGACGTTGGATCTAAGGTCATGTAAGGCCCTGTTCCTGGGATGCTTACAGCTGGTCATTCATCGCACATAAAACATATGATTTCATCCTCTTACATAAAAGCGTTGCAACAGAAACATTAAAACAATATTTGCATTTCATCAAAATGCCTTTGCAAAATAATACAACCGTTCATTACATAATATCATTTTATATTTCATTACAAAAGCATTAAAACAATGGATGCCATCCCAAAAGAACTGAGTAGTCATCCTGTGCCATCCTCAGCAACATACCTGCCAACTGGAAACACATCAAAGTCAGCGTTGTTGAGTGGGTTCTAGTTTTATAATAAAACATACTTTACTTCCTTTATAAAACCATTCATTACATTCGTACACGATCACACAACATACATACATACAGATAATATAATTATTATCTTCCATTACATTCGTTAACATTCTTCCATTCATTAATCATCACACGTTACATTATCATTAGCTTCATTCATTCATCATTTCTTCCGTTCGTCCATTTCATACATATCGCACTTTTCGCACAAGTCGCACCTTCGCATCATCGTACCCAAAGTACATATCGCACAAATCGCACACATGAGGTAGCCAAAATCGCTCGCAACATAGCACACAGTAAATACCACATCGCACATATCGGAGCAGTTACCAAAACTAAACTCTCTACTGTGTCTATAGTCCCTTATGATAACCATCATACATATCGCACAAATCACACCAATGGATTAGTCACTAAGACCGACTCCCCCTGTGTGTGTGTGAGAACTCTTAGGGTTTAGCCAGAATCCCACGCTATCTCATGGGTTAGCCAAAATTGCACGCTATATAATCCACAGAAGGTAGCCAAAATCGCACGCTACATAGCACACAGTAAATACCACATCGCACGTATCGGAGCAGTTACCAAAACTGAACTCCCTACTGTGTCTATGTCCCCTTATGAGTTAGCCAAGATCGCATGCTATAAATACACACATAGTTGAGCTAACAACTCTCAATCAGTTGTGAACCTCCTTCCTTACTCTTGCAAGCCATCCTTGCTCTCATTCCTTCGTTCATGCTTACATTCATTCATTACGTTCCTCTTTTCATTATCTTCCACTTTACGCTATATAATACTTTCATTACCTTCATTAATGTTCAACGCAAAACCACGGTAAGACAATCATACATAATAATAAGGAACATAACAACATACAACATCAATCACACAAGGCAACATCGCACACCCATAACATACATCATGCACAATCGTACAACGTCACAATCACATGACAATAAACATCACACGAATCACACGCATCATAACATAAAACCATACGGCACCACACATCCCCATGCATTACATCATCCTCATCATCATACATCATCTTACATCATCCAAGCTCATCACACCATCTACAACCCCAAAGGTTCGAGCCTACGTTTGCACTTTCCGGAAAGTCAAACAATACCATGGTCATTCGGGCGTATGCACCCTATTCGGTCGCATGGTCTTCCATGCGTACGAGAACACTCAGGCGAATGGACCTCCAGTCGCATAGCCTCCAATCGCATACTTCCCATGCGAATGAACCTCAGTCACATGACATCCTGGCGTATGGACCTCAGTCGTATGAACTTCATGCAAATGGCCCTCAGTCGCACACCTTTTGTGCATATGAACCTCAATCGCATGACTCACAGGCGTATGGACTCCAGTCGCATGACCTTCATTCGCATTTTCTTCAGTCGCATAGCCCTCATACGTATGACCCTTAGTCGTATCACTTTCGTGCGAATGAATCTCAGTCGCACACCTTTCGTGCGTATGGACCCGATCGCACCTTATTTGGACTCATGGACCTCCAGTCGCATAGCCCTAGCTGGGTGCAGAATGCAGTTATCCCGAACTGCAGCTGCCAAGTCCGACCTCCAAACTCTTCCAAACCTATTTTAAGCCCAAACCAACCATTCTAAACCTTAGGGAAACATACCATGACATCATTCAAGGCACAACCAAGCCTGAAATCCAGTCCCAAACGAATCATACACATACACACACATACAAAACGGGTTTACACCCAAATACCCAAAAAATGGTTTTCAGATGTGTTCCAGCCCTAAAATAATTCAAAAACATGTAAAATGGGGGTCCTAGAACTCACATAAATGATCCCGTCTAGTAGAACTTCGATTTGACCCCCTACACGTCGATTTCCACGCTCGAATCAACCCGAACCAAGCTTTTCTCTTTTTTTTCTCCTTTTCTCTCTTCTCCCTTGGCTGATTTTACAAGAATGGGGAGGGTGTGGGCTGCCCTCCCCTTTTATACTTCCACTCATCCAAGTTTCTTCACGTTTGGCAAGTTTGGTCCCTCGACTTTGGACTTTATTTCTTTTCTTCTTTCGTCGGCTTCAAAGAAAATTTCCGAGTGTTACAAGTCCACCCCCCTTATATAGGTTTCGTCCCCGAAACCTGTTATTCCTTAAATCATCGCGGGCAATACCATCTCATCTCTTTTCCAGTCTCCCACCTGGAATTCCATCGGTCTATGTTGTTTACCAATATACGACTTCTTGTCTATCTCTGGCTACCTTCATCAGGGCTTTGATCCTTTCGAGCTTCTCAGTCGTAGCCTCGATCACCTCAATGCTTCCCATACGACATTTGGTGCTCGGCCTTCACTTGTAAACAAGTAAGGCATTTACTCCCGTACTCCACCATCGAAATTACCTCCGGAATCGTCGTGACTCGATCACCTTAAACCGTCACCGTGATCCCACCAAGCACTATCAACCGTATCATCTTTTGCAGCACACAATGTTCGCCTCGTAGCCCGCCAACCAATCCACTCCTGTGATGACATCGAAGGGTGTATCTATATTCTTACTACTAAGAGGCAATTTAGCACAGAAAGCAGTAGGAATAAAACTTTTACTAATGCCAAAATCGAATAACACCAAGGCTAAAGGTTGATTTACTAGAAACATACCTGACACAACATTGGGGTCCGCCCTAACCTCCTCCTGCATCATCGTGTAGGCGCTGTGTTCGCCCTCTGTCCTTCTCCTCCAGCCCTCTTCATTACCGAACCTTCCGCCCTTGGCTTTTTGCAGTCCCTGCTTATGTGGCCAATTTCTCCATAATTATAACATCTCACAGTCCCACATTCTCTAGCCACATGACCAGGCTTCCCACACTTGAAGCAAGTGTTTGGTCCCCTTTTGCATTCTCCTGAATGCTCCATCCCGCATTTACCACATCTATCCAACCCCGCACCAAGTGTGACCACACGATGGTCATCCCCCCGTGCGTGCTTATTATTCGTCGGGACACCACCCCGTCTAGTTCTCTTTCCCTTCCAGTTCCGGTCTCCATCACCTTTCTTGCCATCTTCAGCCACCACCACCGCCATAGTTCTTTCATCATACAACCTGCCTGCTAAATCAACTGCTGACCTAAACGTGCCCGGTCGGGCAGCGATCATGTGCCTATGGATATCCGCCGGCAAGCCCTGAATATACCTCTTGATCTTTCGCGAAATAGGTGTCACCTGATCCGGAACCAACTGTGCCATTTCGTTGAATTTGGTGGTGTACTGCTGATGCGTCATTGTTCCCGTCTCCAGCTGCAGGAACTCTCTTTCAACTTTATCCATCTCACTGTGAGGATAGAACTCCTCAATCACCAGCCTTTTCAACTCTGACCATCTCATCCTTCCGATAGCCCGTCTACCCTCAACTTGGACTATGTTGTCCTACCGGCACAAAGCTGAGTCCACGAAAGAGTGGGCAGCAAACTTTGCCTTCTGATCTTCCCGGCACTCGCTGATGTTTAGAACAACTTCCATCTCCCTCACCCATTGGTGAGCAGCAGCAGCAGTGCCATTACCATGAAAAGCTGGGGGCTTGCATCGTTGAAACGCCCCATAGTTACTGCCTCGTGCCACCTCCGGCACAGGCTCTTCTTCTTCCTCTTCCTCTTCCTCTTCGTCATCAGAGATAACTTTTTCAGTCTCGGGCCGCCTCCTTCCACCCGAAGGTCTACCCCTTTGCATGACCTGATGCACTTCCTCTGCCATCGCCTCTCTCATCAAGGCTCTCAGATTAGCACTCTTATCACCGCCCTCTGGATGAGGAGTCTCGGGTTCCTCATGAACTACCTTTTCAACTCTAGGTCTTCCTCTTGTGACCCGTGGTTCAGCACCACGTCCACCACCACCTCCACCACGAGAAGCTTTAGAAGATCTACCACCGGCCATTCACATGCACACCGAAAGATTCAAACACCAACACGGTCATTCAAGGGAACAGCTTAGTTTATGTCCAGTATAGTAAGTCCCTAATTACAGTGGCCAGTTGTGATTAGCCACTTACTTTACTCTTCATACCCCAAGCATTACCTATCCTGACTACATCAGTATCTAAATCTACTAGCAACACATAAATCACATAACATGCGCACGTAATACCAGTTAACATTAAAGAAAATACATGATGGCACACAGCTACTCAGACTGGCATCCCTTCCCTTTCCGTCCCATTTTTAGTTTAAGTTAAGGTTTATTTTGAAAATTTATCCATTTCACTTAAACTTTGGCTCTGATACCAACTTGTAAGGCCCCGTTCCCAGGACACTTACAGTTGGTCATTCATCGCACATAAAACATACAATTTCATCCTCTTACATAAAAGTGTTGCAGCGGAAACATTAAAACAATATTTGCATTTCATCAAAATGCCTTTGCAAAATAATACAACCATTCGTTACATAATATCAATTTACATTTCATTACAAAACCATTAAAACAATGGATGCCATCCCAAAAGAACTGAGTAGTCGTCATGTGCCATCCTCAGCAACATACCTGCCAACTGGAAACACATCAAAGTCAGCGTTGCTGAGTGAGTTCTAGTTTTATAATAAACCATACTTTACTTCCTTTATAAAACTATTCATTACATTCGTACGCGATCACACAACATACATACATACATATAATATAATTATTATCTTTCATTACATTCGTTAACATTCTTCCATTCATTAATCATCGCACGTTACATTATCATTCGCTCCATTCATTCATTCATTCATCATTTCTTCCGTTCGTCCATTTCATACATATCGCACTTTTCGCACAAATCGCACCTTCACATCATCGTACCCAAAGTACATATCGCACAAATTGCACACACGAGGTAGCCAGAATCGGACGCTACATAGCACACAGTAAATACCACATCGCACGTATCAGAGCAGTTACCAAAACTGAACTCCCTACTGTGTCTATAGTCCCTCATGATAACCATCATACATATCGCACAAATCACACTAATGGAGTTGTCACTAAGACCGACTCCCCCTGTATGTGTGAGAACTCTTAGGGTTTAGCTAGAATCCCACGCTATCTCATGGGTTAGCCAAAATTGCACGCTATATAATCCACAGAAGGTAGCCAAAATCGCACGCTACATAGCACACAGTAAATACCACATCGCACGTATCAGAGCAGTTACCAAAACTGAACTCCCTACTGTGTCTATGTCCCCTTATGAGTTAGCCAAGATCGCACGCTATAAATACACACATAGTTGAGCTAACAACTCTCAATCAGTTGTGAACCTCCTTCCTTACTCTTGCAAGCCATCCTTGCTCTCATTCCTTCGTTCATGCTTACATTCATTCATTACGTTCCTCTTTTCATTATCTTCCACTTTACGCTATATAATACTTTCATTACCTTCATTAATGTTCAACGCAAAACCACGGTAAGACAATCATACATAATAATAAGGAACATAACAACATACAACATCAATCACACAAGGCAACATCGCACACCCATAACATACATCATGCACAATCATACAACGTCACAATCACACGATAACAAACATCACACGAATCACGCGCATCACAACATAAAACCATACGGCACCAACATCCCCATGCATTACATCATCCTCATCATCATACATCATCTTACATCATCCATGCCCATCACACCATCTACAACCCCAAAGGTCCGAGCCTACGTCCACACTTTCCCGAAAGTCAGACAATACCATGGTCATTCAGTCGTATGGACCCTATTTGGTCGCATGGTCTTCCATGTGTACGAGAACACTTAGGCGAATGGACCTCCAGTCGCATAGCGTCCAATAGCATACTTCCCGAATGAACCTCAGTCACATGACATCCTGGCGTATAGACCTCAGTCGCATGACCTTCATGCGAATGACCCTCAGTCGCACATCTTTCATGCGTATGAACCTCAATCGCACGACTCACAAGCGTATGGACTCCAGTCGCATGACCTTCATTCGCATTTCCTTCAGTCGCACAACCCTCATACGTATGAACCTCAGTCGCACCACTTTTGTGCGAATGAATCTTAGTCGCACACCTTTCGTGCGTATGGACCCAGTCGCACCTCATTTGGATGCATGGACCTCCAGTCGCATAGCCTTAGCTGGGTGCAGAATGCAGTTCATCCGGAACTGTAGTTGCCAAGTCGGACCTCCAAACTTCTTTTAAGCCCAAATCAACCATTCTAAACCTTAGGGAAACATACTACAACATCATTCAAGCACAACCAAGCTCGAAATCCAGCCCCAAACGAATCATACACATACACACACATACAAAAACGAGTTTACACCCAAATACCCGAAAAATGGTTTTCAGATGTGTTCCAGCCCCAAAATCATTCAAAAACATGTAAAAGAGGGGTCCTAGAACTCACATAAACGATCCCGTCGAGTAGAGCTTTGATTTGACCCGCTACACGTTGATTTCCACGCTCGAATCAACCCGAACCAAGCTTTTCTCCTCTTTTTCTCATTTTCTCTCTTCTCCCTTGGCTGATTTTGCAAGAATGGGGAGAGTGTGGGCTGTCCTCCCCTTTTATACTTCCACTCATCCAAGTTTCTTCCCGTTTAGCAAGTTTGGTCCCTCGACTTTGGACTTTATTTCTTTTCTTTGTTCGTCGGCTTCAAAGAAAATTTCTGGGTGTTACAACAGAGAGTTATTTTAATTTCTAATGCTATTCTTTTGATCTGATTCAAATGGTTGTTATGTTGCTTTGATTCATGGATCGATCATGAATGGAAGCCTTTACTTTTTACAGAGCTCTTATGTTTTGATTGTTGCTTGGTCGATGACTCTGAGTACAGGCTTATCCGAGAGCTGAGGTGTTTGAGTAACCTCTTTAATCGTTTATGATTCTTGTAATCACCCATCTCAATTCATATGGGGTTAATTGTTTTCTCAATGAAGATGCTCCTTTGAGAGGTATTTCAAACTTTAATTTGATTGTGAAACAAAGGTTGGAACTATAAAAATTTGGGTCGATCCTTATTTTTCCTAGGTTTATTAAATAGACTTTTTGAGGCTTTCATTTTGTATGTATGGTATGTCGATGATGATGACACTTTGCTCATCTAAGACTTTGTTGCAATTGTATTTGCAGCCACAATGAGTTATACGCCTTTTAATGTTTGAGTTTGATCAATTCACTTCAAATGAATTGAGAAGGTCGATGAATGGTTTCAAAAGGTCAGCCTCTTGATTTCTCTATGTAGGGTTTAAGCGTTACTTGGTTGAAACTTGAGAGGTTGTGATGATGCCCCAAAAAAATTGATAATCATTGTTAGGCGTGGCGCCATAATGTCATCCAGAATTTATTTCTCGCTTTTAGATTACATGTACGGTTTGTAGCCATATCGATTAATCAATTCTCAGCCTTAAGTGAAATTTTTTGCTTACCTTTGTTATGTAAATAGAAAGTAAAACGTAGTAACAAATTGCATTAGGAGCTATGTTTTGAACACCAAATGCATGTAACTATGGTCATTGAATATAGCCCTTAGATGGGCAAATTCTGTAAATGTTCATGTAAATAGAACCATTGGCATATAACCCCTTTGATGGGTAAATAGTGTATTAATAAAATGTTTCATACGGCGTAACAATTGCATTTACAAACTACGATCACAACAAACAACCAAAATACCATGGCGTAACGTGCCTGTAGCACCATCTAGTTTCTAAAAATTAAAAGCACTATAAAAATATAAATGGAAAATCTTTAAATGAATAACCACAAACAAACATTTTAGTGAACTTTTATGAACGTATACGAATGAACATGATCTCTGTTCACGTTCGTTTGTTTAGCTTAACGAACGAAGTTTTTTTATTCATGTTGGTTTCTTTATTGAACAAATGACATAAATGAATTTCTCGCCTAATAATTCACGAACTAGTCGCTAAACATTCCTTTACATCCATAAGTCTAATCTATCTATTATAATAAAAGAAGGTTTTAAGTTGCCACTTGACACAATTTTAAACCATTTAATTTTAAGTTTCCCGCTTATCTCTCCTTTAAGATAATTAAATTAAATACTAATATTGTTATTTAATCAATTTTTAAAGTAAAAATTGTTTCTTAATAAATTAAGAAAGAAATGCTTTTATAAATGTAACTTCTAAATAAATAAAATTTAAAAATAAGCAAATTTTAACAACATTTTTAAAATTGAAATATTCTAAAATGGTTCTTTTTAAAAATGATTTTTTATAAAGCAATATAACTTAAATTAGGAGTTATAATAAGAAAAGTTTTAATATTGATTTATTTTTTATAATATTTGTTTTGAAACAAAATTTTTATTGAAAAAAACACAATAAGGGTTTAAAAACAAAAGTTTAAATCAATGATACTTATATTTTTACTCATAATAAATTTTCGTTACTAATTATTTAATATTTTATTTATTTAACTCATATTAACATCTATAGATATTAATAAATCTATAGATATTAATAAAATAAGATTTATTTTACCACTTGTTATTTTCTTAAACCATTTTTTGACACTTGTCATCTTTTTTAAACATCCTCGCTTTATTTTCCCTTCAAAAGGGTATTAAAGTAATTTAAACACTCAAACAATTTTCCCCTCTTCATAAAAACTAATTTGGTCAATTGATACATTTTTCTCTCTTATCTACATTTTTTTAAAATCAAACTATTTTTTGAAAATAAATTTTATCAAGAAAATTAAAATTCATATATTTTTTAAAATATTGAACCTTTTGAAACAACTTATTTTAAATAAGTCATTTTTTAAAATAACGATAAGGAGTAGGTGAGTGAGTCCTCGCTGACCTGAGCGATTTCGATCACTTAACAGGTATAAAAATATGAAATTTTCTAAAGGTATTTTTATTAAAACAATCAGAATAATTAGAAACTTAAGTTTTAAAATATATCAATAAAATCTTATAAGAAAATTTTAAAATAAATATTTAAAAATAAAACTATATAAATAAGAAATTTAAAAATGGTGTAATTGTTTATCTATTAAACAAATACGTATATATAAGAGCATTCTCATCCCAATTTATATAGTCATCTTTAACTTTATTTTTTATGATAAACCTCAAAAAAGCATCTCCATCCCGATTCTTAAATTACATCTTATCTTTATAATATAAGATTTTTATTTAAGATATGTACAGTGAATCTTTATCTTTACCAATTCACTGTACATACCATATACCAACTACCATCTCTCTCTCTCTCAAATTCTTCTCCTGTCCATTCCTACTTTCGTTGACGATGACAACTACCACCGACCTCATCCCTTCCTCACGTATGAACCACCCTTCATTTCGGTTCCCTGCAGCCTGCGCTTAATCGATGGTCTTCTCATTCTTTTATTCAGGGTTTTGATTTGATATCACTTTATGTTGGGTTCAATCGCTTCATCAAACACCAAAGGTATGATCTCCACTTTATAGATTTTTTCTAAAGAATGATCGTCCATAGTTAGTAGTAACCCATCTCTAATTTCTTCAATTTTGAACAGATTGATAAAGAGATCAGTTAATTAGCTTTGGGTAATCTTACATAAGTTCAGTTTGTTTCGTAAAAATTGGTTATTAGTTCATATCTTGATGTTTCTCGAGAAGTCTTTTGTGATTTTGATGGGTTTTGATTATTTGAATTGGGTCGATAAATTTTCGACTTTAATCTTCGTTCGGTGAATTGAGAAAAGTAATTGCTACCATTTTTTTTGTTTTTCTTTGATTATTACGAGGATTCAACAATTAATCTTGATATACTCTCTTATATTGTAAGAAATTGTTACCACTTTTTTGTTTTTCTTTGATTATTAGTTGTTATATGCACATACTTTGTGATGAAATGTTTAGTTGAAGTAAGTAGCATAATCAGTTTGTTTGGTGGGGAGTGACTATGTGCTGCAGATTGAATGAGTTCAGTTTTGATGTAGTATTTACTTAACTTTGTTATTTTGGATGTTGGTTGAGGTACCTGAAGATTATAGCCAAAAGATTAATTGTTTATGTATTTCAATTGTGATGTTTTAGATTCTAAATACATTATGCAGGTTCATAGGGAGTCTTATTATGACTAATAATAGGATCATGTAAAAATATGATTTTGATTTTGGTTCTAGATTTTCCTAAGAGTTTTGAAGTTAAACACTCATAAAATGTTTTGGTTGCTGCAACTTAACTAAAATGTTTAATTTTGTTTTTCTAGTATGACTAGGGTTGAGTAAGAGTGATATTCTTACTGTGAATTGAATATGATAATCAAGTCAATGATTGAGTGGCGAAAACAAACAATCAAAGAACATTCAAAGCAAGAAAAATACTCATAAATGTTGTTTGTATTGATATCTGAAAGTTGATAAATTACAGATAATAATTACAACAAAAATTCTCTATCTATCAGCCGTCACCTTAGTACGAGGTCAACTATTCTATTTATAGGCAGACAAGATGCCTTTACAAAATGACTAAACTACCCCTGACCTATTACATCAGAACTAGTCTAAGTCTTGATCCGCATCTCTGCTTGTTCATCCGCATTGACAAATGCGGATGAGATAATCTTGATCAACATCTCCACTTGATCATCCGCATTAGTAAGTTGGTCATCTGCATTGGTTAATGCGGATGAACAAATACTTATGCGCAATTGGTTGGTCATCCGCATTTGTCAATGCAGATGAGCAAAGTCTTGTCTGTATCTTCTTTTGTTTTTCCGCATTAGTTAATGCGGAAGAGTAACTTGTTCAGCATTAGTATTATGTCTTCCGCATTAGTCAATGCTGAAGAGTAAACACTTGTCCGTATCAGAGTAATGTCTTTCGCATTAACTAATGCGGAAGATAACACTTGTTATTTTTCCTTAGCAGATTTTCATCCGCATTTCTTCTTGGACTTGTGGGATTCCAGCTGAGCAATCATCAATTCACCCATTAAGTTATCATGTATGATCCTTTCAGGGTGCAACAGTACTCCCCCTAAGGATTATACAGCCTAGTTTTCCTTAATGTCTGGGAGGTGATTGATGTTGTGATGATTCAGCTAGGTCTTTTGATGATACAAAAGGTGCAGCTTGTCTTGGATCCAGAATTGTTTTGATCATGTTGACAAAATCTTGAGCCTCTGACATTTTATCCTTGCTTTGTACATGAATCTTCATTCTGCTCATATTATGGATTGCTTCAAGTGGTAGCTTCTTCAAATAAATAGGTTCCCAAAGAGAAACTGTTGAAAGTCCATCTCTGTGAATCAATAAGGAACCATCTACATCAACTTCAAGCTTGATAATGTTGCCCAATTGGAGAGGTGTCTTCTTCTTTCTTTTCTCTCTTTTTGCACTGATCTGATCATAGGCCATCTTTAGTAGTTTGATACATTTCAGAATGAAATGTAGATCTTCTTCTCCCAGTTTGTTTGATATCTCTCTAAAGTGTCTTGTATAGATGTATTGAATGTATGATTGATCCAGTAATCTCACTTCATAACCACTGAATAATCTGATCTCGGCACCTTCTTTTCCTCCCCATTTCCTCTCAATCACTAACTCATATGTCTTCTCATCATAAAAACACATTTGAAATTGGAATTGAGGAATGTGTACCAGCTACCATTTTTCTTTTCAAGGCTTCAGTAGGTTGACTTTAAGTTCAGGGAATACAACTTCTTCAGCTGGTTTTGTTTGTTTCTTTTCCAGTGGATTCTTGAATGTTTTGTCTTTCATCATGCATGTAGCTTTCAAAGTGTTAAAGTTGTTTGTTCTTTTGAACATTTTGAGTATTCCTTCAAATTCATAGCCTCTGTACATGGCATTGTGATTGATCAGCTCTAGGTTGGCCAGTTCTTTCAAGTCATGAATCTCAAGTGCATTTACCAAAGCAGAGTATTCAGTAAAGAATTGCACTAAGCTAGAGATCCTTTTAACCATAAACATGTTCCATGCACTATCATACTTCCAGGCAATAATTTTTTGATCTGTTTTGCCTTTTGGAGTAGATATTCCTCTGATCATCTCAGCAGTGGTCAACCCTTCTTGAAGCTTCAGTTGAGAGGGTTCAACAAACCACTATGGATATCTATGAATGACAGGTGCAAGATAATCTTGATCTTTGTGAGTAAGACTCATGTCATGTGCAGACACTCTTCCTCTTGGCTTCTTGTTAAGCACCTCTTCTTCTAACTGCTTTAATTTTTCTTTCTTCTCATTTATCATCTTGAGAGTAGCAGCTCTTAAAGAATTTGTCTTCATATTAGCCAACTTCCTTTTGGTGAAGCCTTGATTTGTGAGGTAATCCTTCAATTTCTTATCAGTCATACTATAAGGATCAGGAAATAGTGGCTTATGAATTGGAGATGACCTTTTCATTGATGATAGCTTGGATAAAGGAGTCTGTCTTGGCAATGGTCTATCATACCCAGATGTTTTCTTCATAGAAGAACCTTTATGCACAGTAGTATCTTTGAAGATTGCCTTTTCATACTCAGTTTCAATTGTTGGATCAAGCAGCCTTTATACTTTCTCTTCCTCCTCCTTCATGCCTTCATAAGTCATTCCAAACACTTTATCAGGATCATAACCTTGATTGATCAGAAATATGGCTTTAATCATCAAGTCATCAGTTTGTGCTTTGGATACCATGTCTTCCACTACTTGTTATGCTTTAATAGGACTATCCATAAGAACATCCTTTTCAGCTTCATATCCACCAGCAATCTCACCTTCTTCTAAATCAATGCACCAGCTAATTTCTTTAATTGAGCTTCTGCCTGCTCATGTTCTTCCAAAAATTCAGCAATTGCTACTAGACTTCTAGGGTCATCTTTTTGTTTCTTGACTGGTTCTTCTTCAACTATTGGTCTCTTACCTTTACCTTTTTCAGCTAAGTATTTCCTTTTTCGTGAGTAAGTTTGAAGTGGAGGGCTTGAATCTTCACCCTTTTCTATTACTTCAGGCATTCTCTTGGCTGTTGTTTGTACTTGTTCATCCACATTCATTTCTTGCTTTTCTTTCTCTGATTCTTTTTCTTTCTCTCTTTCTTGTTCAACCATTTCTCTTATTCTTTCTTTTTGCTCTTCAGTTAGAGACACTGTAGGAACAATCTGCCTGTTCAGCTCTTTCTCCAAAGGTTCTGGAGATTTTGGAATGAGCACAATTAGATCAGAATTAGCTTTTAGGTTGTTTACAAAGTCCCAAAAATCACTATCAACACTGAATTCTTCAAACGTAAAGCTGTCTAGTGTGCTGAAAATTTCTTCAAACTTAGCTTTTTTAGTGTGATCAGCAGAGGTTTCTCCAGTATAAATCACCATTTCTAAACTATGTTCTTCATGCTCTGCTTGACTTGTATTACCCTTTTGTTCTTCATTTTCATCAACTGACTGGTTGTCATCAACATCAACCTTTTCTTGTTCTTCTTTCTCATCATCATCATCCACTTCATTTCTTTGGATCTTAATCATCATTTCAAGCTCAGATATCCTTTTGATCTTGCTATCAATTTCTTTTTCAAGTTTGGACATGGTATTAGCTTGTTCTTCTATGATATTTTTTTGTTCCTCCATTGCTATTGTTTGAATTTCAAGAGTGTCAATATGTCCACTGACTTCTTCTCTTGAGTGATTAAGGGCAGTCTTTACAGCTTCAATTTCCTTATCTTTCTCAGTCAATTCAGCCTTATTTTTATCTTTAAGATCTTTCAGCTCGTGTTCCTTCTCATCTAGTTCCAGAATTCTATCTTCTATGATTCTTGCCCTTCTGTTTAGAATTCTCTCCATTCTTTCAATATTTTGCATCAATTCAGTAATCAGTTCATCCTTCTCATCTGGTCTATTAACATTTGAATCAGCAAAACTCTCTGAGGGAGCAGGCTCAGAAGTTGTTGTTTTTGCAGGCATATGAGTGTGATGATCCTCCTCATCAGAAGATGATTTGGAAGCTTTAGAAGCACTGGATGATCCTCCTACATCAACAGGGTAATCTTGTGATGGCAAAGGTTGAAAAGGGGATATAGGTGATTGTTGTGGTGGTGATATTGGAGATGGTTGTGGTGATGGTTGTGGTGAATGTTATGGTAATGGTTGTGGAGTTGAAAGTGGTGGTGATTATGGTGATGGTATTGGTGATGGTTGGGCAGCAGGTTGTGGTGATTGTATTGGTGATGGTTGGGCAGCAGGTTGTGGTGATTGTATTGGTGATGGTTGGGCAACAGGTTATGGTGATTGTATTGGTGATGGTATTGGTGATGGTTGAGCAGCAGGTTATGGTGATGGTTGTAGACATGGTTGTGCTTCTTGATTTATCTGTTGCAACATCCAAGGCAGAAGAGGAGTGTGAGCCCAACTATAAAAGTTTCTAGGGTCTTTCTTCTTTATATACTTGTATGATCTTGCATCATAGTGTGGAATGTCAAGCATTGGTCCTTCAGTTGCAATGTCAAGAAATGATTCATTGATTAGACATTGAATGAATCTGGGATACATCAGAAACTTGTATCTTAATCCTTCTCTAATGTTTGAAACCAGGCCATTGAAAACATATGCAGACATATTGAATGGCCTATTGGTGCATAGAGCACAGATAGCTGATGATGTGAGGACTAGAATGTCATTCAATCCTGTCTTTCTCTTTGACAAGCAGTGCTGAAACATATGAATAATGAATCTCCATGGTAGATCAACCAATCCCTTAACAATCTGCTTAGCTTCATAACCTCCTTCATAACCAATTTCAGCAAAAATGTGGTTATGTCTTCATCACTCAGTTCTAAAGGAGCATTTGCATCATCACCAAACCTTAGATATCTTCTAATTGATTCTTCACTGATGATCAATGTGTGTTCACATTTAATTCTCCCAGTAAGTGTTCTAATGCCATCAGCTTCAACAACCTCAGCTGTGTTCCAGAAAGACCTTATGAGATTCTCATAGATAGTTGGTTTGACTGTGATAGAATATGCTATCCTCGTGGTATTGATGAATCTGATGATGTCTCTCAGTCCTTCTGCTTCTGGGACATCAGGGTTTAAATAACTGCTGACGTTATGGAGCTTGCTCCATGTAAGATTTTCCATGTAATCTGCACAAGAGACATGTGTGTTAGTTATCAGTTTTGACTTTGAATTAACAAGGAAGACTGCTTGTTATTTTTGTTGAATTGCAGTAATGGCAAATGATGAATTTGTCATTTAACAATCACAGTTTCAATGTTTGAACAATTAGAGAGGTATTGTTTTATTGATTGTTTCAAATGTTTAATTTCAACATGCTCTGTTCTTACAACGAACATGAATATCAAGATTTTCATGGTGACAATAATTTATGTTGGTTTTCATGCTCATTGAAGTCAAAAGGTGTATTATGTTACATCAACGAAACATGTTTTTATGTTCTTCCTTATCATTTGGTTCTTGACTAATTTTGGTTTATCATTCTGAAACTTAGGTTTTGATTAAACTTCTTATGAAAATTTCACCTTATTTCTGATCCGAATGTTGTTTCAGAATCGATATCAAAAGTCAATTGAGAAGATTCACATGAAAATCTTTGAATGTTTATCATGATGATGATGATTGAAGATGGTGTACTGCATGTTTGCGCTCGTCTCACTATAAAGTCTCTCAAATTTGAAAAGTATTAAATGACCCGTTTGAATTCATTTAAATAGTCAAATAATACATTTTGAAAATTTTACAAGTTTAAAAGCAGATACAGTCACCACTGTAGCAAATGCTGATGGTTAATTTGTTGGACTTTTGGTCATCCACATTTGTTGACTGTAGCAAATGCGGAAGGTTAATCAGTTTGACTTTAGGTCATCCGCATTTGTTAACTATAGCAAATGCGGAGGACAAATTTTTGACTGACTGTCCGCATTTCGCTACTGTTGCAAATGCGGAAGTTTTGTTTCTTAATTTTTTTATTCTTTCCGCATGTGTACTGTTGCAAATGCGGATGTTAAACTTGAAACCTTTGGTTATCCGCATTTGTGTTGTAGTAAATGCGGAAGAATAACTTGTGTGTTCTTGAGCACTGTAACAAATGCGGTAGAGTTGCTTGTTTTATCCTATCCGTATTTGTACACAGTAGCAAATGCGATAGAACAAAGTCAATCAGTACTTGTGCAACTATATCAAATACGGTTGACAACAGTCAACGCACTGTAGCAAATGCGAGAGAGACCTGTTCATCCGCATTTGTTAACTGTATCAAATACGGTAGAGTAAAGTCCACATTTATTTCACATAATAATACGGTAGAGTAAAATCATTGTCCGCATTAGTTGCACTTGAAAATAACTATTGTTACCCGCATTAGTTGCACTTGAAAATAACTATTGTTACCCGCATTAGTTACATGCATGGGTTATCTTCACCTGCATTAACTAATGCACTTACTTGCATTAGCTTTTGAATTTAATCAAAAGTTAATGTGATTGAATTGATTATTCATCTTATGAAGAGGTCCTTGATTGATTTTTCTTATGAAGTTGGCTGTTGAAGTTGTCAATTCTTGCTTGGATTGACTTATATGTCACAATTAATACAAGTTTCCCAATTTTAACAGATCTTGGACTTATCATGCTTCTAAAAATCTGCATAAGTTGAGATATAATGGTATGACTTATTGCAACAACACCAACTAAAATTCTTTTTGTTTTGTTTTTCAAAATTAAGTTAATAAACAAAAATTTGGACTTACTCAAAAAATTTAAATTACTCCCCCTAAAGTTTATGTCCACATTTGGAGAGAAACTTTAAAGATTTAAAACTTTTTGAATATTATTTTGATTAATATTAATAATGAAGAGAAAAAAGCTCTTTGTTGGGATCATATCAGTCTTACATTACACTTGTGCATCCTTTATGATTGAATGGACATGATTATGAACTTGAAGATTGAAGGTATGTTTGTCCTCTTAAATCCATACCTGGTTGATATTTTGATGCAAATGACTTTTATCATGTTTTGGTTGATTTATTATTCAATGTGTACCTCACACACATAAGCATGAAATGATTAACCCTCCTTATATAATGCATGGTAGAACTTTTTCACAACTTTTCTTACCAGGTTACTTAAGTCATGAAATCATATTTTCACTGATCCCATTGGGATTCTTTTAATTTAATCCTTTTTCATGTTGATCCATATTGGGATTCTTTTCATTTCACTTTGGAAGGTAATCCATGATAGGATTCTTTTGTTCATTCACTTGGAATGTATTACTTTGTTGATTCATCCAATTTTGGATGTTTCCACATTGGGAATCTTTTGGATCATGACATTTGCACTATGTGCAAGTTTCATCAGGTCCTTACCCAGCAAAACAAAGATGAAACATGATATGGTGAAAGAGATTCATAAAGTATCATTACCTGGTGTGTTTAGGCTATTACACACACATGCATGCAGATAAGCCAATACAAACCTGTACTTTGTGATGAGTGTTTCACATTGGAATCTTTTGGATCATGACATCTGCATTATGTGCAAGTTTCATCAGGTCCTTGCCCAGCAAAACAAAGATGAAACATGATGTGGTGAAAGAGATTCATAAAGTATCATTACCTGGTGTGTTTAGGCTATTACACACACATGCATTCAGATAAGCCAATACAAACCTGTACTTTGTGATGAGTGGATCACTAGAACTCACCTTAGATATCAAGCAAAAAGAAATTCTTCGCGTGCCGGGAATGTCTCAAGTCTAGCACCCTAACATAAGTATATTAAGTGATTAGCTACTGCTCTAAACCTATTTAAGGAGCAACAATAGTGCCTAAGACTTAAATGGACGGTTTCGGCTTTGATTCAGTTAGGGTTTGTATAAAAGGTTCCTTTTATGGAAAGCCATGGTTTTTCATGAAATCAAAGGTTTCTACATTACTAAACCAAGAATATATAGTAATTATGCCATTTAAGGGGGCAAATGAACTTATGGGAATCGGTTATGAAGTTTTGCAAAATTTACAGTTTTGCCCCTGAAGTTTCAAAATTGACATTTTCTACCCTTAAGATTAGTTTCTTGCATTAAGTGACCTCTATTCTTAAAAATCAGGTTCAAGACCTTAATTCAACTTAGTTTTAAGAATTTATAACCAAAATTTCAGTTTATGGACTCGGTTTGTAAATTACGCGTTTAACGTTGCCGGTTACGGTAAAACCGAACGGTTTAAAAATGGTTATCTATGAGTTTTCGCCTTTTTGAGTCTAAATCCAGTAGATAACTTTTTAAAGTCATTTTAATAAGTTTCCAACCTTTTAAATCACAAATTTGCCCCTAATAGTTGAAAGACCCGTTTTTTACGTTTAAATCGTTAAAATGCGTTTTTAGTTGGGTTTGACCATTTTAAAAGCTTGTTTGACCAACCATTTTACTTTTGAGGTTATTTTATCTTTTAACCTACTAGAAAATCATGATTTTTATAATTTGTAACATTTAACCCATTATCGTATATTTTTCCTTAAAAATGCCTCTCGGTTTACACCCGGTTTCACTTAAAATCCATTTAAAATACCATTTGACCACTAAAAATTCTCATTAGCTCCAGAACACTTATTAATCCCTAATGAACCTGGAATTCTCTTTAAAAGTTTATAGTTCAAGATTTCTTGTTTTTAAGTCATTTTAACGCGTTTTCGGGCAGTACTTGTTGGTGATTAGTTCTCTGAACTCAGACCAGTTCATCCTACCAACAGCGTCTCGGCCTCGAGGCTGAATGATGGTTTTCCACCACTCAAGTGCTGGTCCTTGAGAGATTGAGAAGCAAATCTCACCATGTGTTCCAACTTGCATTCACTGATGTCTAACACAGCTTCGATTTCGTCTAGCCACCTATATGTTTCGATTGCACCCTCAGTGCCATAGAAGTCCTTTGGCTTGCAAGCCGTGAATGTTTTGTAGGAGCACCCCTTCCTGATAGCTTCAGATTCCTCATTGTTTGCAGTCCCAGTACCACCCCCGACGTCATTCCGGTCAGCATTGATTTGAGCAATGATGGTTGGTATAACTTGCGCAATTTGTTGTGCCACAAGATTTGCCATCCTCTCATCATTTCCTGCGTTAGCATTCCCCCCGATGGGAGTCCCTGGAGGAGTAGGTGGTTGGTTTCTGGTTCGCCTTGTTCCTTCGTGACGACCTCGGTATGCTCCTTGCCTTCCGATGCGTGTTCCTCTTCTGGTAGGCATTCTGGTGGTACTACAGATAAAGTGGTTTAGCATCTCATAATTTGTTTCAAACAGTCTATGCATCAATTCCCTACAAGGCTCCCTCTATACGAAGAGAGAATACGGTGTATAATTGCACACCACTTAACAATTTCCACAGATTACCAATTTATACAGTTTAAGCAGTCATAAAGAATGACATGGCCCATCACCATGAATAAACAAGACATGACAGATAATTAAATTGAGGGAAACAATTTCAAAATCAAGGGGTAATTTTTACTTCCACTGTTTTTAAACCTTGGAGTAATCTTTAAAACATTTAAAAATGAAATATTATTGATGGTTTTATACTTAACGGTAATCTTTTAAATATTATCACTTAAATTTTTACCAATTGTTAATAAACAATTTAAACTTTTAAATTTTTATATCAATTGTGATAAGTAAAATATTATAAAAATCATAACCAATTTTAAGTAAAAATAAAATAAGTAAAAATTTTTATATCACATAAATGGTTTTCATCTTTAATTATCTTAATAATAATAAATGCTGATACTTATATCACTTAAATTTTTACTTACACAATTTTAAGGTTAAGTTGTAAAATTTTATACAACTTTTAAATGACACACTTGCATAAATGGAAGGTGTCTCAAAGGTAAATCCGGACATCCCAGTAGTCTCTGAATACCTGAAGTGTTTCCGAAAGACCTACCGGGACTTCCCCCGAATCGACAAGTTGAGTTCCAAATAGATTTGCTGCCTGGCGCTGCACCGGTAGCCAAAGCACCGTATCGACTCGCCCCTCCTGAGATGAAGGAACTGATGACGCAAATTCAAGAACTATTGGACAAATGATTCATACGTCCGAGTGTCTCTCCATGGGGTGCCCCGGTGTTATTTGTGAAAAAGAAGGATGGAACCTTACGCATGTGCATTGACTACCGGGAGTTAAATAAGTTGACCATAAAGAACCGTTACCCACTTCCAAGGATAGATGACCTATTCGATCAACTTCAAGGAGCAAGCTACTTTTCCAAGATAGATTTAAGATCCGGTTACCACCAACTGAAGGTAAGAGAAGAAGACATCCCCAAGACGGCTTTCCGAACCAGGTATGGGCACTATGAGTACTTAGTCATGCCCTTCGGGCTGCCAATGCACCAGCAGCATTCATGGATCTCATGAATCGTGTATGCCGCCCATATCTCGACAAGTTTGTGATCGTGTTCATCAACGACATTCTGATCTACTCGGTAATAAGGAAGAGCACGAGAAACATCTCAGACTAATTCTTGAATTACTCAAGAATGAGCAACTATATGCCAAATTTTCAAAATGTGAGTTTTGGATGCGAGAGATCCAATTTTTAGGGCATATAGTGAATGAGAAGGGAATTCAAGTTGACCCTTCCAAGATAGAGGCTATAAAGAATTGGAAGATTCCTGAGACTCCCATTGAGATTAGACAATTCCTAGGATTGGCCGGATACTACCGACGATTCATAAAGGACTTCTCGCGCATTGTGCAACCATTGACCGCACTGACTAAGAAGAGCAAAACGTTTGTGTGGGAACAAGAGCAAGATGAAGCCTTTGAGACGCTCAAGGAAAAGTTATGCAGTGCACCTGTTCTAGCCCTCCCAGAAGGAGTCGAAGACTTTGTAGTCTATTGTGACGCCTCACGTCAGGGGTTAGGATGTGTGCTAATGCAACGCAACAAGGTCATTGCCTATGCATCTAGACTGCTAAACGATCACGAGAAGAACTACACTACGCACGATTTGGAATTAGGTGCCGTGGTGTTTGCTCTCAAAATGTGGAGGCACTACCTCTATGGCACGAAGTGCATCATTTACACTGACCATCGAAGTTTGCAACACATTCTCGACCAAAAGTTGTTGAACATGCGACAAAGAAGATGGGTTGAGTTATTGAACGACTACGAGTGTGAAATCCGTTATCATCCCGGTAAGGCCAATGTGGTGGCAGATGCCTTGAGCAGAAAGGAGGGGGGAAAACCTCTTCGTGTACAAGCTTTAAGGATAAATGTGTACACTGACCTAATTGCAAGGCTGAAAGAAGCTCAAAGTGAAGCGTTAAACGAGGAAAATTTAGCGGGAGAAGGATTAACTGGAATGGAAAAGCGATTTGAAACAGGAAATGATGGTACGTATAAGTGCGAAGGGAGAACTTGGGTGCCAAAGCATGGAGGAATTCGAGAGTTAATTCTCGATGAAGCCCACAAATCTAAGTATTCAGTTCACCCTGGGAGTGATAAAATGTACCAGGATTTGAAGGCACTTTTCTGGTGGCCTGGAATCAAGAAATCAATCGCTATGTATGTCGGAAAATGTCTAACCTGTGCCATGGTAAAAGCTGAAAACCAAAAACCGTCAGGGACGTTACAGCAGCCAGAAATCCCAGAGTGGAAATGGGATAACGTCACGATGGACTTTGTTACCAAGTTGCCCAGAACGTCTAGGGGTCATGATGCTATTTGGGTAATAGTGGACAGACTAACCAAATCAGCTCACTTCTTACCAATTCGGGAAGACTATGACATGTCAAGACTGACTCAACTGTATATCAATGAAATAGTGGCTAGGCATGGTGTGCCACTATCCATAATCTCCTACCGTGATAGTCGTTTTACTTCGCGTTTCTGGAAATCACTTCAACGAGCCTTAGGAACCCGGTGGACTTAAGCACGGCGTACCACCCGCAAACTGACGGTCAAAGCGAAAGGACTATTCAAACCTTAGAAGATATGCTGAGGGCTTGCGTAATTGATTTTGGTGGAAACTGGGATAACCATCTTCCATTGGTAGAGTTCTCCTACAATAACAGTTACCATGCAAGTATCAATGCTGCTCCGTATGAGGCTCTCTATGGTAGGAAATGTCGGTCACCCTTGAGTTGGAATGAAATTGGTGATAGTCAAGTGTTGGGACCCGACATCGTATTGGAGACCACTGATAAGATTTTCAAGATCAAGGAACGTCTACGGGCAGCAAGGGACCGTCAAAAGAAGTACGCTGACAGAAGACGAAAACCATTGGAGTTTCAGATAGGTGATAGAGTAATGCTGAAGGCAGCACCATGGAAAGGAACCGTGAGATTCGGAAAAAGAGGCAAGTTAAGCCCCAGATACATTGGACCATTTGAAATACTTGCAAGAATTGGTCCTGTGGCTTACAAGTTGAAACTACCTCAGAAATTGAGTTACATACATGACACCTTCCACGTGTCAAACTTGAAGAAACGCCTGGTAGACAAAACCTTGGAGCTACCGTTGAAGGAGACAGAATCAATGATAAGCTGAACTTCGTGAAAGAGCCTATAGAGATCACGGACCGCTTGGTTAAGCAACTCAGACGAAGCCGCATACCCAAGGTTAAGGTTAGATGGAACTCGAGACGAGGGCCGGAATTCACTTGGGAACGTGAGGACGAGATGAGGAAGAACTACCCGCAACTCTTTAAACCCACCCGTACCAATTCTAAGCGAAGTTAAAATTTCGGGACGAAATTTCCTAAACCGTGGGAGAATGTGACAACCGGTCCCAAGGTCACTATTCTAAACCCTAATTTAATTACATCATATCCCTTCTTATGAGTACTAATAATGGAAACAATTCAATTATATAAAGAATGTTAGAATCACTAATTTTTTTTATTTGATCCATTTTTATGATTCTATGTGATTTATGTGAATTTGGTCATTTTAAGCCATGCCTTTTTAGAAAAGTCGTGCCCGGGAATATTGATTAGTCACCCTAGCTAGAAATAAGAATATCAAATGAATCAATTAAAAATATGTGTACACACCCACACACTTGGAAATTTCGGATCATGCAAGAATGATCCTACACATGTTATCAACTAACATCATCTACTAACTAATAATTATACACTACATTTCAAATTAATACCCCATAATATTATTTATTCTACAATAAAAATTTAAAAGAAAACCCACACAACAAGACAAAATCGGCCGCCGCCCCCTTGCCACCAATCACCACACTTGTCCACCACTACACACCACATTCCTATCATCCATTCCCCTTACATGCAATTGCAAGACACACTCTTCTCATTCTCTCTCTCTCATTTTCGAAAACCATCAGCTGAACCCATCTCTACCTCTCAAAATTCTCTCCATTTCAGCCTCCTTTCCAGCTCCAAAATCGTGAACAACAACAACAACATCGGCCAGCAACAAACCACGAGAAAGGTGACCTTTTGGTGATGTTTTGAGGCTTGGAACGTGCAATACTTGAGGTTCCAGCTTTTGTTCGAGATTCTCCAGCCTCATCCAAGAGATTTCATCCATTCACGACCATCCACACCTTCTAAACCGTGAGATACATCAAGTGTAAGCTCACTATGTTCGGTTTTGGTCATTTCTCAAGTTTAACTTCATTGTTCACCTAAAAACCTTACTTTTTCTTGTTGTAACAGAAACCTCTTACCCCCACCTTGTTCTTGAAGAGTTCCCAACGTTCTTGAAGGTATATCACATGATATAATGGTCAATCTAAGGGGTAGAACCCGATTTACCTCTTGAAAACCCTATTTTGATGTTTTTGGCACCATCAAACTTGTGTATCTTTTAACCCTTCAAAACAAAACGTGTAACCTGCTCTAAATGACTTTTAAGACACTCCAATAATCTGATTTTTAAGTTAGATGAAGTTTTGGCAATGAATAAACTTAAGTTACCAAGAATCAACATGTGTAATGGTCGGTTATGGCTTATTTTTACCTCTTTAAACCTTTGTATGTGTAGAACCTTTAGGCAACGTGTTGGGACTGTTATTTCAGTAAGTTTTAGTGCATATTAAGTTTCATAACATGGTTTGACCTCTGGAACAAAAGGCATAATGTGTTTAGGGCCCATTTTGGTCACTTTCGGGACCCGAAAACGCGTTAAAATGACTTAAAAACAAGAAATCTTGAACTATAAACTTTTAAAGAGAATTCCAGGTTCATTAGGGATTAATAAAGTGTTCTGGAGCTAATGAGAATTTTTAGCGGTCAAATGGTATTTTAAATGGATTTTAAGTGAAACCGGGTGTAAACCGAGAGGCCTTTTTAAGGAAAAATATACGATAAATGGGTTAAATGTTACAAATTATAAAAATCATGATTTTCCAGTAGGTTAAAAGATAAAATAACCTCAAAAGTAAAATGGTTGGTCAAACAAGCTTTTAAAATGGTCAAACCCGACTAAAAACGCATTTTAACGGTTTAAACGTAAAAACGGGTCTTTCAACTACTAGGGGCAAATTTGTGATTTAAAAGGTTGGAAACTTATTAAAATGACTTTAAAAAGTTATCTACTGGTTTTAGACTCAAAAAGGCGAAAACTCATAGATAACCATTTTTAAACCGTTCGGTTTTACCGTAACCGGCAACGTTAAACGCGTAATTTACAAACCGAGTCCATAAACTGAAATTTTGGTTATAAATTCTTAAAATTAAGTTGAATTAAGGTCTTGAACCTGATTTTTAAGAATAGAGGTCACTTAATGCAAGAAACTAATCTTAAGGGTAGAAAATGTCAATTTTGAAACTTTAGGGGCAAAACTGTAAATTTTGCAAAACTTCATAACCGACTCCCATAAGTTCATTTGCCCCCTTAAATGGCATAATTACTATATATTCTTGGTTTAGTAATGTATAAACCTTTGATTTCATGAAAAACCATGACTTTCCATAAAAGGAACCTTTTATACAAACCCTAACTGAATCAAAGCCAAACCCGTCCATTTAAGTCTTAGGCACTATTGTTGCTCCTTAAATAGGTTTAGAGCAGTAGCTAATCACTTAATATTCTTATGTTAGGGTGCTAGACTTGAGACATTCCCGGCACGCGAAGAATTTCTTTTTAGTTGATATCTAAGGTGAGTTCTAGTGATCCCTTTTTACTTACTGTTTTTGGGATGAAACATGCTCTTTTGTTTATGAACTATGATTGTGCTTTATTTGATGCTTGTATGTGGGACTTACGGATACCTGCTGATACTTATATCATGATCATTAATTCTTTTGTGAACCGCTTGTTTTATGTGGATAGATCTATTTGGGGAATCCCCCACGCACAGTGGCTCCCGCTACAGGGAGGTACCCCACTGAGATCCTGAGGGGTCGTTTGTGGCATGTAACAAGTTTTGAATAAGATACCATGGTAAACCATCCTAGCAGGAATGGTTCACTGTTCTGAGGCTTGGTTCTTTCCTACGGGAATATCCGGTTAAACACAAGTTTAGAAAAGGCCAACCGGGGACCAAGTGCAGGGTTGATTGTGATACCCCATGATGACTGATACTAAAAAAGATGTTTTTAAAATCAAATGAGATTTTCATAAACTTTCACACATGATTCTAAAACCTTTACTGTGGACTTTAATAGTTCCTTTTATTGTTTTGAAACTTTAAGCACTTGAATTCACCAACTTTTTAATTGACCCCAATTTTCTTTTGAGCATGTTTCAGGTAACCCGTGAAGACTCTTAGCTTATGGACGACTTAGACTCAATCCCGAGACCATGGCATTGTTTGTGTGCGACCAATTGTGACTTGAACAATTTGATGCAATGACTATTTAAATTATGTTGAACATGTAAACATTTGGGGCTGGATCTGTTTCCAGCCCGGTGTCTTTTGAAAATCTAAAATGCCATGTGATGTTCTCTTCCTTTGAGCTCTTATATTGGTTTGTTTCCGCTGCCATGTAAGTTGTTGCTAATCTGTGACGTCCCACCCTACCGGGGCCCGGGGGTGTGACAGATCAAGCAAAAAGAAATTCTTCGCGTGCCGGGAATGTCTCAGTCTAGCACCCTAACATAAGTATATTAAGTGATTAGCTACTGATCTAAACCTATTTAAGGAGCAACAATAGTGCCTAAGACTTAAATGGACGGGTTCGGCTTTGATTCAGTTAAGGTTTGTATAAAAGGTTCCTTTTATGGAAAGTCATGGTTTTTCATGAAATCAAAGGTTTCAACATTAATAAACCAAGAATATATAGTAATTATGCCATTTAAGGGGGCAAATGAACTTATGGGAGTCGGTTATGAAGTTTTGCAAAATTTACAGTTTTGCCCCTGAAGTTTCAAAATTGACATTTTCTACCCTTAAGATTAGTTTCTTGCATTAAGTGACTCTATTCTTAAAAATCAGGTTCAAGACCTTAATTCAACTTAGTTTTAAGAATTTATAACCAAAATTTCAGTTTATGGACTCGGTTTGTAAATTACGCGTTTAACGTTGCCGGTTACGGTAAAACCGAACGGTTTAAAAATGGTTATCTATGAGTTTTCGCCTTTTTGAGTCTAAAACCAGTAGATAACTTTTTAAAGTCATTTTAATAAGTTTCCAACCTTTTAAATCACAAATTTGCCCCTAGTAGTTGAAAGACCCGTTTTTACGTTTAAACCGTTAAAATGCGTTTTTAGTCGGGTTTGACCATTTTAAAAGCTTGTTTGACCAACCATTTACTTTTGAGGTTATTTTATCTTTTAACCTACTGGAAAATCATGATTTTTATAATTTGTAACATTTAACCCATTTATCGTATATTTTTCCTTAAAAACGCCTCTCGGTTTACACCGGTTTCACTTAAAATCCATTTAAAATACCATTTGACCGCTAAAAATTCTCATTAGCTCCAGAACATTTTATTAATCCCTAATGAACCTGAATTCTCTTTAAAAGTTTATAGTTCAAGATTTCTTGTTTTTAAGTCATTTTAACGCGTTTTCGGGTCCCGAAAGTGACCAAAATGGGCCCTAAACACATTATGCCTTTTGTTCCAGAGGTCAAACCATGTTATGAAACTTAATATGCACTAAAACTTACTGAAATAACAGTCCCAACACGTTGCCTAAAGGTTCTACACATACAAAGGTTTCAAGAGGTAAAAATAAGCCATAACCGACCATTACACATGAGTGATTCTTGGTAACTTAAGTTTATTCATTGCCAAAACTTCATCTAACTTAAAAATCAGATTATTGGAGTGTCTTAAAAGTCATTTTGAGCAGGTTACACGTTTTGTTTTGAAGGGTTAAAAGATACACAAGTTTGATGGTGCCAAAAACATCAAAATAGGGTTTTCAAGAGGTAAATCGGGTTCTACCCCTTAGATTGACCATTATATCATGTGATATACCTTCAAGAACATTGGGAACTCTTCAAGAACAAGGTGGGGGTAAGAGGTTTCTGTTACAACAAGAAAAAGTAAGGTTTTTAGGTGAACAATGAAGTTAAACTTGAGAAATGACCAAAACCGAACATAGTGAGCTTACACTTGATGTATCTCACGGTTTAGAAGGTGTGGATGGTCGTGAATGGATGAAATCTCCTTGGATGAGGCTGGAGAATCTCGAACAAAAGCTGGAACCTCAAGTATTGCACGTTCCAAGCCTCAAAACATCACCAAAAGGTCACCTTTCTCGTGGGTTGTTGCTGGCCGATGTTGTTGTTGTTGTTCACGATTTTGGAGCTGGAAAGGAGGCTGAAATGGAGAGAATTTTGAGAGGTAGAGATGGGTTCAGCTGATGGTTTTCGAAAATGAGAGAGAGAGAACGAGAGGAGTGTGTCTTGCAATTGCATGTAAGGGGAATGGATGATAGGAAGGTGGTGTGTAGTGGTGGACAAGTGTGGTGATTGGTGGCAAGGGGGGGCGGCCGATTTTGTCTTGTTGTGTGGGTTTTCTTTTAAATTTTTATTGTAGAATAAATAATATTATGGGGTATAATTTGAATGTAGTGTATAATTATTAGTTAGTAGATGATGTTAGTTGATAACATGTGTAGGATCATTCTTGCATGATCCGAAATTTCCAAGTGTGTGGGTGTGTACACATATTTTTAATTGATTCATTTGATATTCTTAATTCTAGCTAGGGTGACTAATCAATATTCCCGGGCACGACTTTTCTAAAAAGGCATGGCTTAAAATGACCAAATTCACATAAATCACATAGAATCATGAAAATGGATCAAATAAAAAAAATTAGTGATTCTAACATTCTTGATATAATTGAATTGTTTCCATTATTAGTACTCATAAGAAGGGATATGATGTAATTAAATTAGGGTTTAGAATAGTGATACCATTGATGGATTTGTTTGAACACAAGATCATAGTTTAACCTCTTAAACTTTCTGAAATCGCAGCGGAAAGACAATATTATAAACTTACTTATAAGCTGTAAAACATGTTCTTTAGGTGACCATATAGATGTAAAAAACAAACCCAAAATGCAAAGGATCATTGTATGTGAATGAGCATGCTATGAGAACATAAAACAACATAATACGACATCCACAAGGGGCTGCTATAACTACCTTTCTGCAGCCTTCAAAAACGAATGAAAGAAGGATGAGATGAAGATGATGATGATATTGTTTATGCAGCCCTCGAAGAAGAGAACCTCAAGTTGTAGTACCCACAAGCTTCTTCCAAACACCTTGCTTTGTTAGGGAGCTTTACACCACAAGAAACCCCTAGAAGAGCAACCCAAATCAGCCAAAACAACCAAGAAAAACGATTTTTCAGCTTTGTTTCTGGCTGGTTCAAATCGAAAATGTTGCTGTCTTCAAAGAGATAAAATGTTGCCCTTTTGTGTGTGTGAGAGAGAGTGTAGCAAAAGAGGGTTGAGTGATAATGTGAGTTAACTCTTGCAAAGTGTAACATCTTGTAATTTTGGGTTAAATTAAAGTTACCCTTGTTAAGTTCTTGTATGGACTAATTATGTTATTTATGAAACTTGTGAATTCGTTATGCTTATTCTTTGTTGCCTTTAATTTTCTAATAATAATAATAAATAAGATAATAGTAATCTTAATAATAATAATTAGCAATAATAATACTAATAATAATAAAACTAATGGTAACAATAACAATAATGTTAACAATAATAGTAATGATAATACTAGTGATAATATTATTGATAACTATAACACTTATAACAATTTATAAAGTTGTTAAACTTAAAAATATTTAAAAACTTGAATTGCATAAGTCTAGGGAGTTGTTATGTCAAATTAAAAACTTAAATGAAAAGTTTACATATGAATTAACAAGGATCCAAACCGCAGGGACCATTTGTGTAATTCGGAAAACTCAACCCAAACTCCTCTTTCTCTCTCCCCGCAAATCCGGCAATTCACCGGTCATCTCCGGCCAACCTCCGGCGAGGACCCAAAACCCATTACATCTTCGAATTAATGAACTCAAACCGTTCCAAATCAATTCGTGAACGTGATTCGAAATTAATCACGCACTTTAATTACGATTAAATACCGGTTACAAACATAATCGGGTTGTATAACCGAAACCTTTAATCTTAGAGCCGTTCAATCATTTAAACCCAATATAATCACATTAAACAAATCCTAATCGAACGTTAACTGATACAAAGCTTTTGTCGAACTCAATTCTATCTGAAACACACTTCAACCTCTAATTTGATTCTCGCATCATCGCGACATGTTCATCGACTGCGCATTCTCCTTCTCGTTTCGGAATCAGGTGAATTAACACATCTTTTTGTTCGTTTAAACATGGGGAATAAAAGCCCCATGATCTCTAGCGTTAACAACAACGATTTGGCTGTCAATTTTGGTTCAAACGAATCTAGGGTTTATGGGTTTGGGGGAAGTTCATAGGGGTTGTGTTCTTAAGATTTGAAAACCAAAACTAAACCAAGGCCAAGGCCCTGGTTCACTGGTTAAGACGCAGCTCCCTTAAGCGTGAGGTCCCGGGTTCGAACCCCAGGCACCCTCATGTTTTCTTTTAAGGCTTTTTAGCCTTAAAGCCAATTTCAAAAAATTCTTAATAAATATTAAAAAAAATTATTATAAACTTCAAATATTTTTTTTAAAGGACACCAAATATTTTCTACATATTTCTAAGGTTAAATAAATATATATATCTTGTATATAAAACAATTTAAAGAGGTTTGTTTCTAATAAATTCTTAAATGGATTACATAAAAAATTAACAAATTATTATTGGTCCCAAACGTTCCTTTCAATTTAAATTACTTGAATCGTAATTATTTCTTACAAATGTTTCTTTTTACATTTTTTGTATGAATATAAATATATATTTTTTTAAGAAAATATGAATGAATTCCTATTGTTAAATGTAATTTATTTGACAAGCCCCAAATTCACTTAAAACCCTAATTCTCGTTTAACCATTAAGCTTATTATAACTATACTTAAAACCTGTAAATATAAATATTCTTAGGTATTTCGTGAAGATTTACGTGGGACGTTGCTTATTATTCTTATTAGTCGTAACTCTTATTCTCATTGATCAAGTGAGTTTTCCTTGTCCCATTTTATTATATTTCACACTACTTTGGGGTGAAACATGATTATTTATACATTGTACACTTATAAACGTTTGAGACTTGTAAGCACATGCAATTCATCTTATTATTATGTCATGGTTATTTGTGTATTGTAAGTGTTTATATGAGATACATATTTTGTTTACAATCATTAACTATTGCTAGCCTGGCGACGTCTTAGATCTTTGGGCCTGACAAGCCTATTTGATGCTAAAGTCGATGTATTGCTGACTCCTAGGAGCCGTATGCTTGTGCACTAGGGAACCAAATACACTTAGCCAATCTTTTATACTTGTAATCAAGTCGAGGTTTGATTGTAACGATATGTGTTCTATAACCTTACTAGCTTATGACCTATGACATGAATTGCTACTTGTAACCTTTTTCATATTATGTATGAAAACCTTGGAAACTCACCAACTATTTTTAGTTGACTCTTATTTTTATCATGTTTCAGGTCAACCTCAAGTTAAAGTGATCCTTTTGAAGCATGCAATAATCTAGGACTTGGACCTAGCTAATGAATAAAAGGATTACATTATGTTATGTTATGTTTGAACTTATTACTTGTTTGAGACGTATGATTGTATTTCATTTCAAGACTTATGATAATAATATTTACATTTAATATAGCGTTATGTGGCTGTGAACAATCTTAACCCTCACACCTCGACGTTTCCGCCGTCAAGGTTGGGGTGTGACACAAAGAACAAGAAGCAAGACATATCCTCTCAATGGCCCATAGGGGCGGCCGAAACTTTTTCCCAAAAGGGGTTTCCCTCTCTTTTTAATCTTTTATAAAAACTACACTTCCAAGCATATTAAGTTACAAAATTAAAACATGTTTAAATTTTATAACATGACATATTTTTATTTGACATTATTTAACCAACTTAAATAATGTATCAAATAAATATCTCATGAACAAATTATCCAAATAATATTGTTCGTTCACAAAAGCAATATTTAGAAAACCAATTTACTAAATAGGTGTCAATATTTATTGTATGATCTTATCAACAAATAAATAATTGTTGGTGTTTGTATAGCTTGTTATTGGGTATAACCCGACTTGGATCATGACGTACTAAACACATCAATATTCTATGTGTTTTGGGCATATGAAATCGTACAATCTCCCACTTGCACAAAATTCATAGGAGTTTGATGCAAGCAGTAAATACCGCCTAACAACGGTTTACTACCCTTAATACGCATGACTTATAGCCATTCAATAACATCATCTTATTCAAGTATCCTACTTGAAATGATTTAGGTGAATCAATCATCTATCCTTTTGTTTCAGATGTCATGTTAAATCCAAGAACACAGAATGATCATTCCTTGTTGATTTAACTTATCAGGCCTTAGACATCTAACTCTCAATGAATAAGAGAAACAAATTCCGTGTTGACTACATACGTTTCTCATAAAACACATCGTGTCATTCCTGAACATACCCTTATGTGTTGTCCACTATTTCAGGACAGTAAAGAAATAGCTCAAGGTATAATACTTGGTGAACATCAAAACCCAATATGTATCTCAGGTCGGAGGATACCAAATAATATTCGCCTTTACTCAAATTTACTTATGATCAATCAATAAGATTCCATGTAGTAAAATTTGAGATGCGGGTCAGTCCAATATTTGCATCCCGCAAATATCTATGAACCTTGGTAGCAACCCATTGCTCTATATTCATCCTTATGAATATCAACCAATCCAAGTTCATAATAATCTTACCCTCACACTTGTTCCCACAATATGAACGACTACGGACATTTAGAGTAAACAATTTACTCATGGATTAAACATGCTAAATTGGAACATTAATTGAAACATTATAACCAAATAATTTTATTCAAATAATAAACAGTTCCACATATCCAAATACAAAGTTTACAGATCAAATCCAATCACTAGAATACCAAAGTCCCATGGCACAAGATTCATATCATCCAAAATTAACTAAGAATCCCCATTAAAACCCACGATTTTCAGCCAACATAAACTGAAAATACGAGTTTCAAACATAGTCCAAACAATATACATATCATTATGCATATCTTTCAAGGTTTAATCACAAGCATGTGTGATATAACCTTGAAAGCTTGGGGATTCAACATACAAGAACATTTCAGCCCTTAAAAGGGTTTTATACTTATGTTAGGGTAGAAAATTAAGGTAGACAAATCATTCGTATAGATATAATTATTATCATTGAAAGCCTGGTAGACAAAAAATTTTGGGACATGGTTATTAAAATTAAACCCTTAAAATTGGTTATGATTTTTATGGCTTGTTGGGTCGGGTGTCCCTGTTTCTTGCTAGCTTGGGGCATTTCTTCCTCATATGCCCTGGACCTCCGCACTCATAGCATTGTTTTCCAGGCTCGTAGGTACAGTCTTTAATCAGGTGACCAGGTTTCTTGCACCGATAACAAGGCATGGGATTGCACTCCCCTTGGTGATGAAGCTTGCATTTATCGCAGAAGGGGTTTGTGCCTAGATACAACCTCCTGGCCTTTCCACCATGGTCACTTCGTCTCGCTTCTTCTCTAGGTCTCTTGTTTGAACCACTACTGTTGCCGACCATCTTCCTGGTATCAATCCACTTCCTCTTTTCTTCCACAGCCTTCTTCTTGTCCTCAATTTTCCCATGTTCAGTCCACCCAGCTCTAACTAGGTCGTCGGTCAGACTACTGGTAAGGTCGACCGCAGCCTGTATGGTTGTAGGCCTGGATGACCGAACCATGCCCCTCACCCTTGGGTGTAACCCCCAGATGAAGCGAGCCATGCCCTTGGATTCTGGCATCACCAAGTGTGGTACCAGTCGGGACAATGCAAGGAACTGGTTGATGTATTCTGTGTAGTTCAGGCCCTTCATCTCCAAATTCAGAAATCTAGCCTCCAGTTTTTCTAGCTGGTTGATCGGGCAGTACTTGTTGGTGATTAGTTCTCTGAACTCAGACCAGTTCATCCTACCAACGGCGTCTCGGCCTCGAGGCTGAATGATGGTTTTCCACCACTCAAGTGCTGGTCCCTTGAGAGATTGAGAAGCAAACCTCACCATGTGTTCCAACTTGCATTCACTGATGTCTAACACAACTTCGATTTCGTCTAGCCACCTATATGTTTCGATTGCACCCTCAGTGCCATGGAAGTCCTTTGGCTTGCAAGCCATGAATGTTTTGTAGGAGCACCCCTTCCTGATAGCTTCAGATTCCTCATTGTTTGCAGTCCCAGTACCACCCCCGGCGTCATTCCGGTCAGCATTGATTTGAGCAATGATGGTTGGTATAGCTTGCGCAATTTGCTGTGCCACAAGATTTGCCATCCTCTCATCATTTCCTGCGTTAGCATTCCCCCCGATGGGAGTCCCTGGAGGAGTAGATGGTTGGTATCTGGTTCGCCTTGTTCCTTCGTGACGACCTCGGTATGCTCCTTGCCTTCTGATGCGTGTTCTTCTTCTGGTAGGCATTCTGGTGGTACTACAGATAAAGTCGTTTAGCATCTCATAATTTGTTTCAAATAGTCTATGCATCAATTCCCTACAAGGCTCCCTCTATACGAAGAGAGAATACGATGTATAATTGCACACCACTTAACAATTTTCACAGATTACCAATTTATACAGTTTAAGCAGTCATAAAGAATGACATGGCCCATCACCATGAATAAACAAGACATGACAGATAATTATAAATGTTTCAACAACATTGTATCATAGGAATCAGTTCAAAACAAGACAAAATTCATAGTATCAGCGTCTAGCTCTTACAAAGTGGAAGGTGCCATCACCCCCATGAATAATAATAATAATGTCAGATAATGATAAGTTTGTTTCCTTCAACTGTTCAAAGCTGCTAGAACCGAGTTTGTTGGGAGATAAGAGAGAGTTTTTGGCTGGTTTGCATGTGTTGAGTGTGTTGAGAAAAATGAAGACCCCAAAAACATTTATGATGTGTGTAGTCTTTCAAAATAAAAGAACCAATGATATGTTAAGGGGGGTGGCCGAAATTTTTAAGTTAAAAAGGGTTTCCCCCCTTTAAATTTTATCACACAATCATACATTAAATAGTCTTTTAACTAGACATGCAATTAACCATTTAATTGCATGTACAAGTTATATAACTTACACAATTAACCATTTAACTTATAAGTTATAATTTCTCATTATTATTTGATGTCATCTAACTAATTTAAATGACATTTCAAATAATATTATTGAACAAAATATCCTAATAAGTTGTTCCCTCTCATATGCAACTTATTTAGAAAACCCATTTTCTAAATTGGTGTAAATATTTAATTGCATGATCATATCATTAATTAAATATTAATTGTGTTTGCTAAGCTTGTTATTGGGTATAACCCGACTTGGATCATAACGTACTAACCGCATCAATGTTCTACGTGTCTTGGGCATATAGAATCCTACAATCTCCCACTTGCACAAGATTCGTAGAGGATTGATGCAAGCAGTAAATACCGCCTAACAACGGTTCACTACCCTTAATACGCATGACTTATAGCCATTCAATAACATCATTCCATTCAAGTATCCTACTTGAAATGATTTAGGATCAATCATCTATCCTTTTGTCACAGATGTCATGTTAAATCCAAGAACACAGAATGATCATTTCTTGTTAATTTAACTTGTCAGGCCTTAGACATCTAACTCTCAACGAATAAGAGGAACAAATTCCATCTTGACTACATACGTTTCTCACAAACACCTCGTGTTATATCTGAACATACCCTTATGTACTGTCCACTATTTCAGGACAGTGAAGAATTAGCTCAAGGTATAATACTTAGTGAATATCAAAACTCAATATGTATCTCAGGTCGGAGGATACCAAATGATATTCGCCTTTACTCAAATTTACTTATGATCAATCATTAAGATTCCATGTAGTAAAATTTGAGATGCGGGTTAGTCCAATATTTGTGTCCCACAAATATCTACGAACTTTGGTAGCAACCCATTGCTCTATATTCATCCTTATGAATATCAACCAATCCAAGTTCATAATAATCTTACTCTCACACTTGTTCCCACAAGTATGAGCGACTACGGACATTTTAGAGTAAACATTTACTCATGGATAAAACATGCTAAATAGGAACATTAATTGAAACACTATAACCAAATAATTTTATTCAAATAATATAGAGTTCCACATATCCAAATACAAAATTTACAGATCAAATCCAATCACTAGAATATCGAAGTCCCATGGCACAAGTATGACCTTCATGCTTTGCCTTTTCAAGGAGCTTCGTGAGAGGATCCGCAATGTTTTGATCCGTGTGAACTTTGCGAATACATATCTTTCCCTTTTCAACTTCATCTCGTATGTAGTTGAATCTCCGCTCAATGTGCCTAGTCTTTTGATGAGCACGAGGTTCCTTGATTTGAGCAATCGCACCCTCGTTGTCACAAAAGATCTAGGGGTTCCTGAATGGAAGGGACAACCCCTAGATCGGCAATGAATTTCCTCAACCATGCAGCTTCTTGAGCTGCCAATGAGGCGGCGACGTATTCTGATTCTGTAGTTGATAGAGCCACCACATCCTGCTTGGAGCTCTTCCAAGAGACAGCTCCTCCATTCAGAATGAAAATGTATCCCGATTGTGACCGTGAATCGTCACGATCGTTTGGAAACTCGCATCCGTGTAACCTTTTACAACGAGCTCCTCGTCACCAGATCCATAGATCAGGAACATATCTCTTGTCCTCCTTAGGTACTTAAGTATGTTCTTAACAGCCATCCAATGACTGTTTCCAGGATTTTGCTGGTAACGGCTTGTCATGCTCAGGCGCATGACACGTCCGGTCGAGTGCATATCATTGCATACATGATGGATCCAATAGCAGATGCATATGGGATTGCCTTCATTTTATCTTGCTCATCCTTTGAGCTTGGACATTGAGTCGTACTCAATATCGTTCCTCTTTGAATAGGTACGGTACCTTTCTTAGAGTTTTCCATCTTGAACCTTTTCAAGATCTTATCAATGTATGCACTTTGATTCAAACCAATCAACCGCCTTGATCTATCCCTATAGATCTTTATTCCCAGAATGTAGGCGGCTTCACCAAGATCCTTAATGGAAAAACAACTTCCAAGCCAGGTTTTTACACCTTCCAGGGTTGGAATGTCATTTCCAAATAGTAGTATGTCATCAACATACAATACTAGGAAAGTTATTGTGCTCCCACTAGCTTCTTATACACACAAGCCTTATCAGCATTTTTTATGAAGCCAAATTTCTGTACTTCCTCATCAAAACGGTGATTCCAGCTTCTCGATGCTTGTTTCAATCCATAGATTGATTTCTTTAACTTGCATACTTTATTAGGATGTATTGGATCGACAAAACCTTCAGGCTGAACCATATAGACATCTTCCTCAAGATATCCATTTAGGAAAGCGTTTTGACATCCATTTGCCAAATCTCATAATCATAATGAGCAGCTATGACAAAAAATATCCTTATAGACTTTAGCATCGCAACAGGTGAGAAGGTTTCATCATAATCAACCCCTTGAGTTTGAGTGAAACCCTTTGCTACAAGTCTAGCTTTATAAGTATCCAAGTTTCCATGCATATCGGTTTTCTTCTTGAAAACCCACTTACTTCCAACTACCTTGGAATTAAGGGGCGGTACAACAAGTTCCCAACTTGATTGTCATACATGGATTGCATCTCAACGTTCATGGCTTCAAGCCATTTGTCACAATCCGAATTGGACACTGCATCATGGTATGTGGTTGGTTCATCTGAATCTACCACATAGCATCCATCCACGAAAAATCCGTATCTTTCAGGTGGATTACTAATTCTACCACTTCTGCGAACGTCTTGTGTCTATTGATCAACCCCTGGATCATCCTCAACACTCTCATGTTGAGTGCTAGTTTCAACCAAACGTGCATTGGGTTGTGGTTCTTGATCCTCTTCAAGGTTCACTGTTCTACTGCCAGCTCCTTCCATAAGGAACTTTGCTTCTAAGAACTCACCCTTTCTGGCAACAAACACCTTTTGTTCCAGCGGATCATAGAAATAATATCCCATAGAATCTCTAGGATATCCAACAAAGATACACTTGGTGGATCGGATTTCTAACTTGTTTGGGGTGGGAGTCTTAACATAAGCCTCACAACCCCAGACCCTTAAGTATGATAGGGATGGAACCCTTCCATGCCATATCTTAAAAGATGTCCTTTCCACCTTTTTGGTTGGGGCCATATTTAGAATACGGGCCGCGGAGAGCAGAGCGAAACCCCAAAATGATAGAGGTAATGAGCTTCTAGCCATCATAGATCGGACCATATCCAATAAGGTTCGATTCCTCCTCTCAGACACACCATTATGTTGTGGTGTTCCAGGTGGAGTGAGTTGTGAGACAATCCCACAACTCCTAAGATGATCTTGAAAGGCATCACTTAGGTATTCACCTCCTCTATCGGTACGGAGAACTTTAATTGACTTGTTGAGTTGATTTTCTACTTCATTCTTGAAGATTTTGAACATTTCAAAAGCTTCATCTTTGTGCCTTAATAAGTACACATACCCATAGCGACTTAATCGTCGGTAAAGGTAATGAAGTATCTTTCACCATTCCTAGTCATTGGCTTAAAAGGACCACATACATCCGAATGTATGATTCCTAAAAATCTTTTGCCCTTTCGTTAGTTCCACTAAAGGGTGCCTTAGTCATCTTTTCTTAAGATTAGTTTCTTGCATTGAGTTTCAAAATTTACAGTTTTGCCCCTGAAGTTTCAAAATTGACATTTTCTACCCTTAAGATTAGTTTCTTGCATTAAGTGACCTCTATTCTTAAAAATCAGGTTCAAGACCTAATTCAACTTAGTTTTAAGAATTTATAACCAAAATTTCAGTTTATGGACTCGGTTTGTAAATTACACGTTTAACGTTGCCGGTTACGGTAAAACCGAACGGTTTAAAAATGGTTATCTATGAGTTTTCGCCTTTTTGAGTCTAAAACCAGTAGATAACTTTTTAAAGTCATTTTAATAAGTTTCTGAGAGGATCAGTGATCTCAAGTTTGATGGATTAGAGTGTAACGCAGCGGAATAAGAACAAGAATTAGACAAATTATAGCAAGAATTTGATGTTCGTATGCATTAAGAACAAATACGGTTGTAAAGAGAGAATATATTTCTGTGAAAGGATGTTTCAATAATATCAAATGTTTCTGCATAATCACTCACCGATTACAATTAGGTTGACACTCCTTATAGAGTGCAATCACTGCTGATATCACGGGATAGTGACATCTGGCAGATTTATTACAAAAATAACTAAAAATTAACAAACTACTGAAATGTTCATAACTACTGAGAACATATCAGAGTGCTAAGTATAAAACATAAAACTCCTGATACGAAACTACTGAAACTACAACGACTGAAGAACAAGCTCTTCCGTCGTTTTACAAAACTACTGAAAGAAAAACATAAAACTACTGAAAGAGAACCGTCACAACTACTGAAGAAGACCTCTTCAGCTGTTGTGACAACGTCTGATACTTGGTCTTCAGCACTTGTGTCTTCAGACTTTGTCTTCAGCACTTGTGTCTTCAGACTTTGTCTTCAGCACTTGTGTCTTCAGACTTTGTCTTCAGCACTTGTGTCTTCAGACTTTGTCTTCAGCACTTGTGTCTTCAGACTTTGTCTTCAGCACTTGTGTCTTCAGACTTTGTCTTCAGCACTTTTCTTCAGACTTTGTCTTCAGCACTTGTGTTCAGACTTTGTCTTCAGCACTTGTCTTCAGACTTTGTCTTCAGCACTTGTCTTCAGCTGTTGTGGACTTCAGCAGTTGTTGTGACGTCTGTGGGACTTAGGTTTTTCTGATCCGGCTCATTGGTTCTTTTGGTCCAACAAACTCCCCCTGAACCAATGCAGCCAAAACCTTAACTTTATTGAGGTCCCACTTATTGTTGGCAATAAGATTGGTCTTTTTCCTTCTTGATCAGCTAAGAAGATGACCCAATTAAGCACTGGCTTGGGAATAGATTTCTGAAATTTGGTTGGCATAGCATGGATAGGAGCCCTGACTTTGGGGAACTGGACACAGGGCTGTGGTCCTATCCATGAAATCTACTTCCCATGTATAAGCCTGTAGGATTCTCTGGTGTATGCTCTGAGAAACATAATTTGTTCTTCCATGGTAAGATTTTCAGCTCCACCATCAAACAGTCCTTCACGCCCATACAGCTCTGAAATGTACTTAGCCTGTTTGCCATTTTTGAGCTCAACTGTTGTGATCTGTCTGTATGCAAACTCATCTGGGTGAGTCCCTTCAAGTAACAGACTGAGCTCATTTTGTTTGAAGTTCTCAAGCCTCTTGTAGACTAACCCCTTTTTAATTACTCTATTCTCTAACATCTTTTGGGGTGGCTGTTTAGTTTCATAGGCCTTCTTGAAATCTTCTACAATTTCCCAGGGTGATACTACAAGGACCACTGTGATCTCTTCATCTACGATCCTTTTTACTTGGCCCTTGTATCTCGAAGGAATGTCTTTCTTCACAATTCTGTGAGCCACCCTAGGATCAGGACATATTCTCACCTTTTCCTTTTGATATTGAAATGTGTTAGCAAGGGTGTACAATCTCAGAGCTTCTTTCTTCATACTGATTATTGATGAAGAAGCAGCATAAGTTTTGTCTATGCTTTTCAGCATCTCATCATCATGAAGCTTTTGTTGCTATTCTTCTTCTATCTTTACTCTCACAGCTTCCATCTGTGAGGTGGGAGTGATGGGCATAGGTTTTGCTTTAGGCAAAGTTAGGACTGCAGAAAAAGGCAGCCTATCTTCTTCCTCATCATCCTCTTCTTCTTCTTCTTCTAGCCTCAACATCCTTCTCTTCTTCTTCTTGGGTGCATCATCGGCTATTGGTTTTGAGGGTAAAGGAGTTGGTTTAGAGGGTTGTGGTAGTGGTTATTTTGAAGTGGGAGGTTTTGCAGGTTGTTCTAGCATTCTTGTAGTGAGTGAGGCTTTTGAGTGTTTTGCTAGTTCCTTTCTGTTCCCAGCACCTACCTCATTTAGTGCTTCAATCACCAATCCCTTAGTGTATGCTTCAGACGAACAAATCTTGGTGGTTATTGCCAAGATACTGTCCCTGGTCCATGACTTAATCTCGATCAATGATCTCCCAAGGTACTTTGCAATGAATCTGATCATGATCTCTAGTCTTTCTCTTTCTAATGCATCATAACTTGCCCATCTTGAGTTAATTTCTTCAACTTCAAGTCTCCTAATCTCTGAGTCAAGCTGTGCAGTATCGAACCCCTGTCTATACAGTTGATCAATAATGGAGTCCATTGATTTACTGTGTGTAGCATCCGCCATTTTGATCATCTCATCGAGTTCGAGTTCTTTTTCTTTTCCTTCAACCTTCCTCTTCTTATATGTGACATGAAAGTCTTTATGACTTTCACCCACTTGATCAATGTCAGCTCCCTTCACAAACTCCTCTTCCTTCTCAGTCTCCTTTTCTTTCTTCCCCTCTATGCTCTTCCTCTTTGCTTTCACTGACTGACTCTCCCCCTTTTTGGTTGCATTGGTTGCAAGGGTTTGATTAGCAGAAAGCCTTGTGCTCACAATCTCCTCCACCAGGGGTTGTATGAGTGAGGGAAGCCTCTCATCCATGGTTTTGATCACAATGTCGGTGATCATTGAGGTGATGAGAGGTAGGGATTGCTGAAAGATAGCAGTTGTTTGCTCAGAGGGGTTCTGTCCCTGAGAAGCAGTGCCAGAAATAGAAGCTGGTGGCTCGGAAGTTTTGAGTGGCTGAGTGTGTGGGAGACCTTCAGGTGAAGGTGCCATCTGTGGGTTTATGTTGGTGGCAGATGGACTTGCTTGTTGAGAGAATTGGTCAAGTAGTCTTTGTAGTCTACTGACTTCTTCCTCAAGAATTGTGTTCTGGGCCAGAACATCATAAAAGAAGCCCAGGTCATCATCAGCAGATGCTGAATCACCTGACCTCCTGCTTGTAGCAGGATGTACATGCACTGGGTGTAGACCAGTTTTAGCATGTGCCCCTTTTTCTTGGAACTGGGGACTTCCAGCCTCAGGACGATGTCCTTCATCAGCTGTTGCCTCAGGTGAGGTCTTAGCAATGTTACCAGCCTCAGTCTGATCATGTGCTGATTCAGAAGAGGTGGCAGCCTCACCAGATGTTCTGGTCTCCATATCCACACCAGGAGATAGAACAGTTAAACCCTTGTGTTGTGGGCTGTCAGAAGCATGTTGATCCTCTTCCTCAATTGTTGTGGTTTTCCCCTTTGTTGGTGTTTGTTGGGGAGGAGGAGAGGCATGCATCTGAGTCAGCATGTTTGCAATAATGAGAGTAGGACTTTGTGGGGCGGTTGCAGTGGGAGATGGGGTAAAAGCAGTATGCACCTGGGGAGAATCGTGCTCTTCAATGGCAATCTCCTCAAATGAGGAAGATCCCAGATTAGTGGGTACCCCTTCTTTGGTTGTTGCAGGCTCCTTTTGAGAGGAATCCTGAGCGGCTGTGGCTGGTGAAGTCCTTGTATCCACTAGGGGGTTATAACCAGTGGATATAGCCTGCGTTTGTGTTGCAGGGGCATCCTCAGGGGACTCATTTCCCTGAGTAGCCTTTTTTGTCTTCTTTTTAGTGGGTTGGTGGGGACTTTGGATTTGGAGGTGGTGGTTGTGGGTTCCAGCTGCGTGGGTTTACGCAGCTTGGCAGCCATTTTTAGTGATTGGTCAGAGTTGTGTCGGGAGTATACTTCAGGCAATACAGCCATAGCAGGGACTCCCAGGCCAACAAGTCCCTCATCTTGAAGCTGGTTTTCAATTATGGCCATTATGAACCGAGGATATAATATCCAACGGTTAGCAAGTTGTTTTTGGGCCATATCCTTGAGCTCTAAAAATAGTATTTCAGAAAAATTTAAAAGTTGTTGCTCAAGGATGGAGTACATTACCCGTTGCCACCTTGTGGACATTTGATCCCATGATGAAGTCTTGGGGGCAAGGCAGACATTTGCCAGGTGAAAGATGAGATGTTCGGCATCCTGGAAATGTTTCTTCAATATGGTAGATGCACTCAGGTTACCCTGGTATCCATGCTGGGCAAATGATTGATCGATTGTGCCTTTGGATAACCAGTTGGGAAAGTGGCATCATCCAGATTGAGGGTTTGGCGAAGAATGTCTGGAGTAATGACCACTTTTTGACGATGGACAAACGATTGAAGAGACTCTGTGTCATTCTCCTCAGAGACAAGAGTGACGTTTGTCCAGAATTGTTAAGAGATTCGGCATATATGGTGGGATTTAACAGAAAAGCCATTTTGTAAGGTGACTGAACCATTAAATCAATGGCGTTGTGAAACTTGGTCCAGTAGGGTGATTTTGTGAGATGTGCGACACAGTTGTGTCGAGGTTTTAGTTGCATGGTCGCCATTGTTGAAGAGAGGTTACAGAGTTTTTGAACGTTAGGTTTGAAAGAGAAGAAAGTAAAAACTCTGAAGGTGGGATAAGGTATTTACGGGTAGGGTTAGAAAACGACTGAAGGTTTTGGTGTTAGTCATCAGTTGTTGAAACTACTAATGACGTGGTATTAACTTTCAGAGGTTTGGAATGACTGACCGTATTGGTGTGATCAGCAGTTGTTATAAAACAACTGAAGACTTGGTTTTAACCGTCAGACATTGAAACAGCTGAAGTCTCTGATTTAGTCATCAGTAGTTATAAAACTACTGAAGATTTAGTCATCAGTAGTTATAACTACTGAACACAGTTTTGACTTCAGTGATGAAACAACTAAGGACTTGGTATTAGTCATCAGTAGTTGGGAAACTACTAAAGACTTTGGTTTTACCATCAGTTGTTGTAAACAAGTGAAGACTTGGTGTTAGTCATCAGTAGTTGTGACACTACTGAAGACATGGTTTTGCTTCAGTTGTTTAGAAAGAACAACAGTTGGGAAACTACTGAAGACAAAAAGGCTCATCAGTATTGTCGTCAATTCATTGCTTTTTAGCTGTTTCATACTGTCCTCAACACGTACTCATCAAACGTTTTCATCTGTTTTCAGATGTTTCATAGGACATTAGTACGTATTTGTCTTTCTGACAACAGTAGTTGTAGCTACATCAGCTGTTGTAACTACATCAATGTTTTAACAAATAAAGTACTTGAGTACTGAGAAGTTAAGCTCTAGTAGTTTAAAGAAAACTTTCGGAGGGAAAATAACTTCAGTACTTATATATATGACAATAATAAACTAATGATCATCAGTACTTGTGAGCTGAGATCATCAGTAGTTGTCACTTATTCTAGCTGCAGCATACCAAGCCTTACACTAGGTTTTGGAAAGTTGTGCTATCCAAGGGCTTAGTGAAAATGTCTGCAAGCTCATCAGCACTAGGAACAATTTTGGATCAATCAGACCTTTTTCAAAACAATCTCTAATAAAATGGTGTCTGATTTCAATATGTTTAGTCCTAGAGTGCTGGACAGGATTCTTGACAATACAAAGAGCTAAAGAGCTGTCCATTAACAATGGGGTCTTAGTCTCTGTTATGCCATAATCCAATAATTGGTTTTGAAGCCAGAGTACCTGAGATGTACAGCTTGCAGCAGCAATGTACTCTGCTTCAGCAGTTGATGTAACACTGAGGTCTGCTTCTTACTCTGCCAAGAAATCAAGCAGTTGCCTAAGAATTGACATCCTCCAGAAGTGGACTTTCTTGTCAACTTACACCCTGCATAGTCACTGTCAGAAAAAGCAACTAATTTACCAGAATGTCTAGTAGAATACCATAACCAGAGATGGAGTGCCTTGCAGATATCTAAAGATCCTCTTGACTGCAATCAAATGAGACTCCTTAGGTGCAGCCTGAAATCTAGCACAAACACATGTAGCAAACATAATATCTGGTCTAGAAGCTGTTAAGTACATCAAGGACCCAATCATACATCTGTAAAGTTTTCATCAACCACTTTACCTTTCTGATCTGTATCCAGTTGTGTGGTGTTGCACATGGGAGTAGAACAGGGCTTACACTTTTGTAAATCAAACTTTTCCAAAAGATCTTTTGTGTATTTGGACTGATGAATGAAAATTCCATCAGCCTTTTGTTTGATTTGCAAACCCAGAAAGAACTATAATTCTCCCATGGCACTCATTTCAAACTTCTGTTTCCTCAACTTTGTAAAGGCATCACACAACTGTGGATCAGAGGATGCAAAAATAATATCATCTACAAAATTTGAACAAGTAGATTATGCTGTCCAGCTTTCTTAATGAATAAAGTCTTATCTATGGAGCCTCTAGTGAAATTATTTTCCAGAAGAAAGTTTGATAATGTCTCATACCAGGCTCTAGGAGCTTGTTTCAACCCATAGAGAGCCTTATCAAGCTTATACACCCAATTAGGATGTTTATTGTCCTCAAAACCTGGTGGTTGACATACATAAACCTCTTCTTTAATTTTCCCATACAAAAATGCACTTTTGACATCCATTTGAAAAACTTTAAGGTTGTGATAAGCAGCATAAGCTAAAAACAATCGAATTGCTTCCAGTCTGGCTACAGGGGCAAAGTTTCATTATAATCAATACCTTCCACTTGTGAAAACCCCTGTATAACTAGTCTGGCCTTGTTCTTAATAATAAGCCCATTTTCATCAGTTTTGTTCCTAAACACCCATTTAGTGCCTATTGCACACTTACCTGGAGGTAGAGGAACCAGTTCCCACACTTGCTGTTTCTTGAACTGAAGAAGCTCAAGCTGCATGGCTTCAACCCATCCATTGTCCCTTAAAGCAATGTGATAGTTCTTTGGCTCTTGCTGACTAATGAAGAGAGCATAGAGCAGAAATTTGACAATTGACTTCTTGTTGAAACGCCAGCATTGATATCACCAATGATTTGAGACATAGGGTGATTCTTCAGATCTTGGTACACAATAAGATCTGTGCAAGTGTTTGTAGCAGGCTCAGCAGCAACAGATGGTGATGGTGAAGCATTTCCTTGAAACCAATTAGTAGATGGTAATTCAAAGGAAGTTGAAGTTGTAGAAATCTTATCAAATTTGTTGTGGATTGTGCTACTGAAGCTACAGGAACATCAGGTCTAGCTGAATCAGGCAGTTGATCACTAAACTTGAAAAGGTGATTACTGATATCATCATCATCATCAGTAACACCAGATGGATGACTAGCTACAGAAGATGATGGATTCATATGATCTGCAACAGTAGGTGGTTGATAAGGAACATATTACAGAATGTCCAGATCAAACAACTCCATAGGGTTTTGTGGAATTGTATCCTTAGGGGATTCATTGAACTTCACATGCAAGGTTTCTTCAACTATCTTTGTCTGACAGTTGAATACTCTATAAGCCTTGCAAGTGGATGAATACCCAACAAAATACCCTGCATCCACCTTAGAATCAAACTTTTGGAGTTGATCCTTTGTGTTGAGAATGTAACAGGGACACCCAAATGCTCTAAAGAATGAAATCAAAGGGGCTAAATGATGTAAAACTTCATAAGGAGTTTTCATCAACCTCTGATTTACTAAGGCTCTATTCTGTACATAGCAGGCTGTATTGACAGCTTCAGCCCAAAAGGTCAGTGGCAAACCAGAATCAGCCAACATGGACCTTGCAGCTTCAATGAGGGTCCTGTTCTTTCTCTCCACTACTCCATTTTGCTCTGGAGTCCTTGGGATGCTATACTGCCTCTCTTGATTCCCTTTGACAAGTAAAACTCATCAAGAGTGTGGTTTCTGAATTCAGTACCATTGTCACTCCTCACACACTTAACTGGTAGGGAATACTGCTTCTCAACGTGTAACACAAAGTTCATAATGGACTGAGCAGCCTCATCCTTTGAATGCAAGAAGAAGGTCCATACATATCTAGAGTAATCATCCACAATTACCAGACAGTATTTCTTCTTTACCATACTCATTACCTTCACAGGACCAAAAAGATCCATGTGCAGTAGTTGTAAGCAGGCATTAGACTTGGACTCTTCTATGGTGGGAATGAAACTTTATGTTGTTTCCCTTTTAAGCATGCAGTGCAGATTTCATCACAATTGAACTCCTTTATTGGAAGACCTCTCACTAAACTCTTGTGGATCAGCTGATTCATGTTTTTGAGATTAACATGACCCAGCCTTCTATGCCATAGTTTAGATTCTTGGAGAGAGGCCTTGGAGAACAAGCATGGATGGCCTCTCAACTCAATTTTCTTTGACAGATCCAAGGCATATACTCTTCCTATCCTGTTAGCCTTCAGGAGAGTATTATCATCCAGTACTTTGTCAATCAGGCTCAGAACCTTGGAAGACAGAATCCTACAGTTCTGGCTTGTGAAAAGAGCAACATGTCCTTTGTCATACATCTGACTGACACTCAACAGATTGTATTTGAGATTCTCCACATGGTTGACATCATCAAATCTAATATCTCCATTAGACACAAATCCCTTTCCAATGATGTAACCTTTAGCATCATTTCCAAATGAGACAAATCCCTTCTTTCCCTGAGAGTAATCATGAAGAAGAGAGCTGCTCCCAGTCATGTGCATGGATCCTCCACTGTCCACATACCAGATGCTTCTTTGGCATGCTGAAGAACCCTGCACAATCATAAGAAACTAGTTAGCTTTGGAGACCCAAACCTTTTGGTTTTGGGACTGACTTTATCAACAGATTTAACCATAGCTGGTTTCTCATGATTAACAGCTGATGAAGATGGAGATGGTGCTAAAATGGATTTGGGCCTGGAATTCCTCTCCAGTGGTTTGATCACATGGGCTTCAAGTTGGTTAACTCTCCCCAACAGATGCTGAACCATCATAACAAGCTGTGTCTGATTTGAAGCTCGAGCTTTCAGTTCATTTGACACCCCAGAGCTTGTTTTTGATGAGTTCCTGTGACCCACCATTTCCTCCTTCTTAGACTTCACAGACTTAGTCTTATGTTTATCATGAGGAACAATATCAGCTGTCTTTTGATAAACCGCATTCTTCTTAGTGGATTTGGGTAAGGCCTTGGGTTTATCAGGTTGAGATGATTGTGGTACAAACTTGGTCTCAAACTCAGTTTTCATTTTATTTATTTCTAGTTTAATGAGCTCATCCCTTTGGAGCTTTAAACCCTTTTTGTACCAACATTCATCAGATAGATGATTGAATTTATCACAAATTTCACATGGTTTATTCTTCATCTTGGACATCTTTACTGCTGAAGTGGAAACTACTGAAGGTGTGATCTTCAGTACTTTCCTCCTATCAGTACTAGGTACTAAAGGATTTGTAACAGTTGAAGACTGGTAATTCAACTGTTTTCCATCCGTCCTAATAGACTGTTTGATGGACTCCTCAGCAGTTCTTAGTCCTTGTATTTCAACTGATTTGAAATGCTTTTCAGATGTTGGGTCTCTTTCAGTACTTGGGGTACATTGAGGAACAACATCTGAAGTACTCAGCTTCATATGAGTCTCAGTAGTTAGACCATCAGTCAATTTATTTGTTGAGATCTTAACACTGGTTTCATTCTCTGATCTTAGATTATCATTGGAGAATGACTCACACGATAATGTGGTTTGGAGATTGCTTTCACTTTCAGACATAACTATGGAGTTAGGAGTTAAGTTTGTTGGTGGAGCAATATGGTTGTAACCAATGCCAAACTTCACATTTGAAGCAGTTTGCTTGCTAAGAAGCATTTCAAATCCCTTGCATGATGAGACCCAGCGTTCACACTCAACTTGGGTCACTGCAAGTTTTTCTTTGAGACTCCTGTGGTCTTCCAGAATAACCTCTAGCTTGGCCTTTTCATCATTTAATTGGCATTTAAGCTTATAAATCTCATAACTTTTACTGTTAAGAGCAGACTCATACTCAGCTTTTCTTTTGAAAATGGTTTTCTCAAGCTCAAGTTTTTGATTTATTAATGCTACATTTGCCTCTCTAATAGAGACAAAGGCAGCTATGCATGATTCAAAACATAACTTGGCTTTAGCCTCTGAAGATACCTGAGTTACCTGTGAAGATGATGCATTTGAACAGGAACCCTCAGTAGACTCCAGGGCCATGAGAGCAAGATTTCCAAAAGGGTGTTCACCACCATGTTGACTAGCACCAGCATAGTATTGCTCAGTGTGACCAGACAAGTTATCAGGTAAGCTACTCCAGTCAACGACTCCAGGTGTGAAGAAGCTGTGATGAGGTTGTGATTGAGATGGAGATGGTTGAGGTTCTGGTAGTGCATGAGATTGTGGTACTATAGGAGCTTGAGCTTGATTTGACTGTGGCATATAATAGCAGGGATAAGGATATGGCATTTGACCCTGAGGAACAAAATATGCAGGAGATTGAGGGTGTGATGAATGACTAGAACCAGCAGAATGTTGCCCTTTGAATGTGAATTGTTATTTGGAAAAGCCAAAAAGGGTGCAGAAGTGTTAGATCTAGTTGATCTACACTCTCTTGCAAAGTGTCCAAGCCTGTGGCATTTGTGACACTTCAACTTGCTCTTGTCAAAACCGACTTTGGTTTTGTCAGAGAGTCCAGGAAATTCCTGCCAGTTCTCTTGTAGAATTTCTGAGATCTGATATTGATCAAGGCCATTTGGCTCAAAATATCCATCTCTTCTAAATCATCATCAGCAATGCCCTTCAAATCATCCATGATAAAGCATAGATTGTCACTATTATTACCAGAATGACAATCAACACTCACAAAGGCATGATTAGATTTGTTTGAGGTGAAATCAATATGCTCGTCATAGTGGCATTCTGATCCTGCATACTCTAACTCATGACTTACCAAGGTAGTGTTTCCTGGTACAAAATCATCAGTGAGCTTTCCAGATAATGACAGTTTTCATTTCTATTCTATCTCTCTCTCAAATGTGAGCAATTTCCCATGGAGTTGGGTGAGAGATAGTTTGTCCAAATTTGCACTGGAGCGTAGGACAATAGTATATGTGTCCCATCTCTCAGGCAGTGATCTGAGAAATCTGTTATTCATCTGGCTGTTTGTATACTAATGTTTGACCATTTTTAATTCAGAGATCAAACAAGAGAACCGCTCAAACTATTGAGTTAGTGTCTCACCTTCCTATGAGAGAATGTCTCATATTGTTGGGCAAGGATTTCTCTATTATTTGCCAAGACCTCATTGTTCCTCCAAATTGTTCTTTCAAGGCATTCCAGAGGTCATGGGCAGTTTCATAATGCATTAGCCCAGAATAGATTTCATTGGGCAGTGCCATGGCCAGAATTCCATGGGCTTTTGCATCAATCTCAAACAATTCCTATCCTCATCTGAGTATTGCTCCCTCCTCTTCGGAACCATTTGATTGGTTTCCGGGTTATTCACCATAGGCTTGTGTGGACCATGTACCACTGATGTCCAACAACCTGAGCTGTTAACAGACAGGTGATGGAGCATTCGTCGTTGCCATATGTTGTACTCATTCCTAACCAGCATCGGAGGCTTGGTTGAGGAACCAGTATTGTGAGGATCATTGGAAGGAGTAGTCATTTTAGGTCCAAATACAATTTAATTCAAGCTTTTAATAGATTTTACACAGACCACAACAGACTCAATGAAAACCAAGAATAAATCTCAGGATGAATGACCAAAAACACAGAAAATTCAATCTCTATAACCGTTTCTTGCAAAAATGCTAATTCAATCAAACTTGGATCTTGGATAGCAGTTTCAATGATCAATTATTAGATCGATCAATGATGAACCTGCTCTGATACCATTTGACAGGATCAGTGATCTCAAGTTTGATGGATTAGAGTGTAACGCAGCGGAATAAGAACAAGAATTAGACAAATTATAGCAAGAATTTGATATTCGTATGCATTAAGAACAAATACGGTTGTAAAGAGAGAATATATTTCTGTGAAAAGGAATGTTTCAATAATATCAAATGTTTCTGCACAATCATTCACCGATTACAATTAGGTTGACACTCCTTATATAGAGTGCAATCCTTATATAGAGTGCAATCACTGCTGATATCACGGGATAGTGACATCTGGCAGATTTATTACAAAAACAACTAAAATTTAACAAACTACTGAAATGTTCACAACTACTGAGAACAATCAGAGTGCTAAGTATAAAACATAAAACTACTGATACGAAACTACTGAAACTACAACGACTGAAGACCAAGCTCTTCAGTCGTTTTACAAAACTACTAAAAGAAAACATAAAACTACTGAAAGAGAACCGTCACAACTACTGAAGAAGACCTCTTCAGCTGTTGTGACAACGTCTGATACTTGGTCTTCAGCACTTGTGTCTTCAGACTTTGTCTTCAGCACTTGTGTCTTCAGACTTTGTCTTCAGCACTTGTGTCTTCAGACTTTGTCTTCAGCACTTGTGTCTTCAGACTTTGTCTTCAGCACTTGTGTCTTCAGCACTTGTGTCTTCAGACTTTGTCTTCAGCACTTGTGTCTTCAGACTTGTCTTCAACACTTGTGTCTTCAGACTTTGTCTTCAGCACTTGTGTCTTCAGACTTTGTCTTCAGCACTTGTGTCTTCAGACTTTGTCTTCAGCACTTGTGTCTTCAGACTTTGTCTTCAGCACTTGTGTCTTCAGACTTTGTCTTCAGCACTTGTGTCTTCAGACTACTGGGATGTCCGAAATCTTCTTCTCCTCCAGGGACTCCCATCTACTCCTCCAGGGACTCCCATCGGGGGGAATGCTAACGCAGGAAATGATGAGAGGATGGCAAATCTTGTGGCACAGCAAATTGCGCAAGCTATACCAACCATCATTGCTCAAATCAATGCTGACCGGAATGACGCGGGGGTGGTACTGGGACTGTAAACAATGAGGAATCTGAAGCTATCAGGAAGGGGTGCTCCTACAAAACATTCATGGCTTGCAAGCCAAAGGACTTCCATGTCACTGAGGGTGCAATCGAAACATATAGGTGGCTAGACGAAATCGAAGTTGTGTTAGACATCAGTGAATGCAAGTTGGAACACATAGTGAGGTTTGCTTCTCAATCTCTTAAGGGACCAGCACTTGAGTGGTGGAAAACCATCATTCAGCCTCGAGGCCGAGACGTCGTTGGTAGGATGAACTGGTCTGAGTTCAGAGAACTAATCACCAACAAGTACTGCCCGATCAACCAACTAGAAAAACTGGAGGCAAGATTTCTGAATTTGGAGATAAAGGGCCCGAACTACACAGAATACATCAACCAGTTCCTTGCATTGTCCCGACTGGTACCACACTTGGTGATGCCAGAATCCAAGGGCGTGGCCCGCTTCATCTGGGGGTTACACCCAAGGGTGAGGGGCATGGTTCGGTCATCCAGGCCTACAACCATACAGGCTGCGGTCGACCTTACCAGTAGTCTGACCGACGACCTAGTTAGAGCTGGGTGGAATGAACATGGGAAAATTGAGGACAAGAAGAAGGCTGTGGAAGAAAGGAGGAAGTGGATTGATACTAGGAAGATGGTCGGCAGCAGTAGTGGTTCAAACAAGAGACCTAGAGAAGAAGCGAGACGAAGTGACCATGGTGGAAAGGCCAGGAGGTTGTATCTAGGCACAAACCCCTTCTGCGATAAATGCAAGCTTCATCACCAAGGGGAGTGCAATCCCATGCCTTGTTATCGGTGCAAGAAACCTGGTCACCTGATTAAAGACTGTACCTACGAGCCTGGAAAACAATGCTATGAGTGCGGAGATCCAGGGCATATGAGGAACAAATGCCCCAAGCTAGAAAGAAACAGGGACACCCGACCCAACAAGCCCAAGGGAAGAGCTTTTGTGATGAACCCAGCTGGAGCCCGAAAGGAACCCGATGTGGTTAATGGTACGTTTCTTGTAAACAATCATCCTGCTACCGTTTTGTTTGATACTGGAGCGACTGCTAGTTTTATCTCTAGTACTTTTAGATCCTTGATTGACCTAGCTACGTGCACCTTAGCCGATACGTTTACCGTCGAATTAGCTGATGGCAACATTTTAGAAACTGATGAAATCATAAAGGATTGTTCAATAAATCTAAATGGGAATACATTTAAGATAGATCTGATGCCCATTAAGTTAGGAGGATTTGATGTGGTTGTTGGCATGGACTGGTTAGCAAAGAACAGAGTCAAAATGGTGTGTGATGAACGTCTTACCCCCACCTTGTTCTTGAAGAGTTCCCAACGTTCTTGAAGGTATATCACATGATATAATGGTCAATCTAAGGGGTAGAACCCGATTTACCACTTGAAAACCCTATTTTGATGTTTTTGGCACCATCAAACTTGTGTATCTTTTAACCCTTCAAAACAAAACGTGTAACCTGCTCTAAATGACTTTTAAGACACTCCAATAATCTGATTTTTAAGTTAGATGAAGTTTTGGCAATGAATAAACTTAAGTTACCAAGAATCAATCATGTGTAATGGTCGGTTATGGCTTATTTTTACCTCTTGAAACCTTTGTATGTGTAGAACCTTTAGGCAACGTGTTGGGACTGTTATTTCAGTAATTTTTAGTGCATATTAAGTTTCATAACATGGTTTGACCTCTGGAACAAAAGGCATAATGTGTTTAGGGCCCATTTTGGTCACTTTCGGGACCCGAAAACGCGTTAAAATGACTTAAAAACAAGAAATCTTGAACTATAAACTTTTAAAGAGAATTCCAGGTTCATTAGGGATTAATAAAGTGTTCTGGAGCTAATGAGAATTTTTAGTGGTCAAATGGTATTTTAAATGGATTTTAAGTGAAACCGGGTGTAAACCGAGAGGCGTTTTTAAGGAAAAATATACGATAAATGGGTTAAATGTTACAAATTATAAAAATTATGATTTTCCAGTAGGTTAAAAGATAAAATAACCTCAAAAGTAAAATGTTTGGTCAAACAAGCTTTTAAAATGGTCAAACCCGACTAAAAACGCATTTTAACGGTTTAAACGTAAAAACGGGTCTTTCAACTACTAGGGGAAAATTTGTGATTTAAAAGGTTGGAAACTTATTAAAATGACTTTAAAAAGTTATCTACTGGTTTTAGACTCAAAAAGGCGAAAACTCATAGATAACCATTTTTAAACCGTTCGGTTTTACCGTAACCGGCAACGTTAAACGCGTAATTTACAAATCGAGTCCATAAACTGAAATTTTGGTTATAAATTCTTAAAAATAAGTTTAATTAAGGTCTTGAACCTGATTTTTAAGAATAGAGGTCACTTAATGCAAGAAACTAATCTTAAGGGTAGAAAATGTCAATTTTGAAACTTCAGGGGCAAAACTGTAAATTTTGCAAAACTTCATAACCGACTCCCATAAGTTCATTTGCCCCCTTAATTGGCATAATTACTATATATTCTTGGTTTAGTAATGTAGAAACCTTTGATTTCATGAAAAACCATGACTTTCCATAAAAGGAACCTTTTATACAAACCCTAACTGAATCAAAGCCGAACCCGTCCATTTAAGTCTTAGGCACTATTGTTGCTCCTTAAATAGGTTTAGAGCAGTAGGTAATCACTTAATATACTTATGTTAGGGTGCTAGACTTGAGACATTCCCGGCACGCGAAGATTTCTTTTTGCTTGATATCTAAGGTGAGTTCTAGTGATCCCTTTTTACTTACTGTTTTTGGGATGAAACATGCTCTTTTGTTTATGAACTATGATTGTGCTTTATTTGATGCTTGTATGTGGGAGTTATGGATACCTGCTGATACTTATATCATGATCATTAATTCTTTTGTGAACCGCTTGTTTTATGTGGATAGATCTATTTGGGGAATCCCTCACGCACAGTGGCTCCCGCTACAGGGAGGTACCCCACTGAGATCCTGAGGGGTCGTTTGTGGCATGTAACAGGTTTTGAATAAGATACCATGGTGAACCATCCTAGCAGGAATGGTTCACTGTTCTGAGGCTTGGTTCTTTCCTACGGGAATATCCGGTTAAACACAAGTTTAGAAGAGGCCAACCGGGGACCAAGTGCAGGGTTGATTGTGATACCCCACGATGACTGATACTAAAAATGATGTTTTTAAAATCAAATGAGATTTTCATAAACTTTCACACATGATTCTAAAACCTTTACTGTGGACTTTAATAGTTCCTTTTATTGTTTTGAAACTTTAAGCACTTGAATTCACCAACTTTTTAGTTGACCCCAATTTTCTTTTGAGCATGTTTCAGGTAACCCGTGAAGACTCTTAGCTTATGGACGACTTAGACTCAATCCCGAGACCATGGCATTGTTTGTGTGCGACCAATTTGTGACTTGAACAATTTGATGCAATGACTATTTAAATTATGTTGAACATGTAAACATTTGGGGCTGGATCTGTTTACAGCCCGGTGTCTTTTGAAAACCTTAAAATGCCATGTGATGTTCTCTTCCTTTGAGCTCTTATATTGGTTTGTTTTCGCTGCCATGTAAGTTGTTGCTAATCTGTGACGTCCCACCCTACCGGGGCCCGGGGGTGTGAAATCCTTGCCCAGCAAAACAAAGATGAAACATGATGTGGTGAAAGAGATTCATAAAGTATCATTACCTGGTGTGTTTAGGCTATTACACACACATGCATTCAGATAAGCCAATACAAACCTGTACTTTGTGATGAGTGTTTCACAATTGAATATGTCTATAATTCATCACTGCATGTATCTTTTCTTCCAAGTTGAGCCTACCAACATATCTGGTAAGTCATTTTAGTCTTTTACATTTTGAAATTAGGCACAGTAAATGATATAACGATTGTAATTATATCATTTCCCATTGTATTCTTTTTCATTAAACTTGATTTTTTGTGGTTTTTCTGATGTTTTAATTATTTTTGATGTTTTTTATAGTTTTTACTCAAGATTAATTATGTCAATTGACTGAACCAAAAATTCAAACCTACTAGGTTCAAATACCTTGGTGAACAAATCAGCTAATTGATTTCCAGTTGGTACTTGAATCAATTTGATTAAACCCTTTTCAGCATAGTCTCTCAAAAAATGAAATCTGATCTCAATATGTTTTGTTTTTAAGTGTTGAACTGGATTATTAGTTATAAAGACATCAGTTGTGTTGTCAATAGAAATTGGTGTGTGCAAGAAGTTAAAACCATAATCAAACATCTGGTTTTGAATCCAGAGAACTTGAGAGCAACATGCTGATGCAGCAATATACTCAGCTTCTGCTGTGGACACAGACACATTTGTCTACTTCTTGCATTGCCAGGATACTAATCTAGGACCAAAAAATTGACAACCGCCAGAAGTGGATTTTCTGTTGAAGTTGCATCCTCTATAATCACTGTCTGTGTAGGCATAGAGATTAAATTCTCCTTCCTTTGGATACCATAACCCAAGAGCTGGCTTTCCTTTAGATATCTTAATATCCTCTTGATTGTGTTCACATGTGATTCTTTTAAATCAGCTTGATATATGGCACACACACAAACACCAAACATAATGTCAGGCCTGCTGGCTGTTAGATACATAAGTGAACCTATCATTGATCGATAGTTAGTCTGATCCACTGATTTGCCTTCAGGGTCATGTCCAATCTTCACTTTAGTATCCACAGGAGTTCTGATAGACTGACAGTTAGCAAAATGAAATTTCTTCAACATGGTTTCCATATATTTTGATTGGTTTATGAAGATTCCATCTGCTGTTTGTTGGACTTGCACCCCTAGAAAGAAGGTGAGTTCTCCCATAACACTCATTTAGAACTTTGAATGCATAAGATCTTCAAATTCTTTGTAGAGTTGCTTGTTTGTCGAGCCAAATATAATGTCATCCACGTAGATCTGGACTAACAGCATGTTTTTTCCTCTTATTCTTCTAAAGAGAGTCTGATCAATCTTTCCTATTTCATACCCATGTTCAAGAAGAAAGGATGATAGAGTCTCATACCACTTTCTTGGTGCTTGATGAAGACCATACAGAGCTTTGTCAAGCTTGTAAACTTTGTGAGGGAAATTTGGATCTTCAAAGCCAGGTGGTTGACTCACATAGACTTCTTCAGCAATCTTTCCATACAGGAAGGCACACTTTACATCCATTTGATAAATAGTAAATTTCATAGACGCAGAATATGCAAGAAAGATTCTGATTGCTTCTAATCTGGAAACAGGAGCAAACACTTCATCGTAGTCGATTCCTTCTTCCTGAGTGTATCCCTGTGCCACTAGTCTTGCTTTATTTCTGATGACTATGCCTCTATCATCAGTCTTGTTCCTGTACAGCCATCTGGTACCGATAGGGTATTGTCCTTCGGGAAGATCTACCAGCTGCCATACTTCTTGCTTCTTGAATTGGAGTAATTCTACCTGCATTGCTTCAATACAACTATTGTCTTGAAGTGCCTCTTTGATGTTTTTGGGTACTGCTTGACATAGAAAGCATGAGAACAATAGATAATACTAGACTTGCTTCTAGTCATCCTCTCATTAAGATCACTAATAATGGTTTCTACTGGATGATTCTTGTGTATTCTTGTGGTTGGAATGGTGTCACCATCAATAGTTACATCAAGATTGGAGACATTCAGTTCATTATGGTCAGAGGCACATTCATCTTGTATTGTTGTTGAATTATGAAGATTGTCAACTTCTGTTTCAGTAACTACTACATCTTCAGCAACACTGAGGTTGCTTGCATCATTTGATGTACCTTGAGTTTCTACTGGATGAGAAGCCTGTTTTTGATATCTGATCTCATTTGACAAGTCATCTGAGTGAGATGGTACCAGGCTGGGACCTTCTTCAGAAGAAACACTAAGGTTTTGTGATAGTTGTCTAATGGGATCAGCTTGAAGAGGAACATCTTCATTCATATGTTCATCAAATATAGGTGGAATCAATGGATAATTATCTCTTCTTTCTACAGTTGATGAAGTATCACCTGAATGTATATTTCCTACATCAGACAAATGAAATTGGTCAAATGATTTGTGAATGTGTCAATATCAAACAGCCAGTCAGGGCCATTTGTAGATTTGGGAAACGAATGTTCTTTGAATTGAACATTTGTAGATTCATCAATAATGTTCAGTCTAGGATTGAACACTCTATAAGCCTTTGAGATAGAAGAATAACCTACAAAGAATCCTTCATTGAACTTGGATGAAAATTTTCCCAAATGATCACGGGTGTTTAATATTAAGACCGGACAACCAAATGATTTAAGGAATCCAATAAATGGTTTCCTATGAAAGATCAGTTCATAAGGCATCATGTTATTTTCTTTAACAATCAGAGTTCGATTTTGCATAAAGCAAGATGTGTTAACTGCTTCTGCCCAGAAGGTGATTGGCAGTTTAGCATTGGCTAGCATCGTTCTTGCTGCTTCAATCAATGTTCTATTTCGCCTTTCAGCTACCCCATTTTGCTGAGGAGTTCTAGCTGCACTGAATTGATGAGCAATGCCTTTGGTTGCACAAAAGGAACTCATATTTTCATTTTTGAACTCTGTACCATTATCACTTCTTATTATTTTTACCTTAAGATCAAGTTGATTTTCAATTTTAGTGATAAATTCTTGAATGATTTGGGATGCTTCATTTTTATGAAGTAGGAAGAACACCCATGTGAATCGATAAAAGTCATCAATGATCACTAAACAATACTGTTTCTTTCCCATACTCATTACATGAGTTGGTCCAAAAAGATCCATGTGAAGTAACTTCAATGGAGTATTGTTCGTGTTCACCAGCTTGGTTTTGTAAGACAATTTGTGTTGTTTTCCTTTGAGGCACGCTGAACATTGATCAATAAAATTGAATTCTTTTTGAGGAAGACCAATGACATGGTTTCCTTTGACTAACTTGTTCATATTTTTAAAGTTAGTGTGCCCCAAACGTCTATGCCAGAGCTGTGACTCATCAAATGATGCTTTAGACAAAAGACATGTTTCTTCCTTAGGTGATGCAGAACACAGGTTTAAGACATATGTATTATTCTTCCTCGGAGTCTTTAAAACAACCTATTCTTCAGGGATCTGAAATCCAGGTTTCAGAATGTAGCAGTGAGTGCCTGTAAAGTGAGTGGAATATTTTTTGTCGCAGATCTGAGACACGCTTAGCAGATTGAAATTCAGTTGTTCACAGTAATTCACTCTATCGAAGCTCAACATCCCGTTTGTCACAGATCCTTCTCCTGTAATTCTACCACCTTTTGAATCTCCACCGAATGCCACAGTAGTTCCTTGTATGTACTTGAAATCATGAAGGAGGGAACGATCTCCAGTCATGTGTCGGGAGCATCCACTGTCTACGTACCATAGGCTATTAGACCTGTGTGGATGAACCTACAAGCAAAAAGAACTAATTAGAATAAGGAACCCAAGCCATGATGGTCTTGGGTTTCCCGTTCCTATTCATGATAGTCACCTCCTGGTATTTCCCTCTGAATTGTGATTTGGATGGAGGTGTTTTGGGAGATTTTTGATGATGAATTGGTCGAGTCATCTCATCAACATCTACTGAGGATTCAGATGAATAATGAAATCGTTGGTCTCTATTTCTTTGTAAAAATTTAGCCTGAGTTTCATTATCAAAAGTTGGTTTTTGCTTAGGAAGGTCAAGTTTGTGTTTCATTGTAAGATGATTTCTTTGACCCTTCCTTAAATCCTTCAAATTATTTCTGTCATTTGTTGATCTAGGTGTCCTAGATTGAGTATTATGAAGATGAGGTCTGATAGAGTGCATCACAGTAGATGTTTTTGAGATGGGCTTGTGTTGGGGAATTCTCAACCCCTTCTGATTAAAGTAACAATCAGATGTATTGTGATTGTTCATGTCATAGATTGAACAATACTTGTTGAAATAGCAATTTTTGGTGGAGTGATTATTCATATCACAGATAGAACAATATTGATTGAAGAAGAATTTATCTGTCTTATGATTGAACATGTCACAAATATCATAATACATTTGTTTGTTTCTTGAATCAGATTTTTCCTTGTGTGACTCAACTGATATTTTCTTTTGATGAGTCACTTTCTTTTCTTTAGGCGACGAATCAGAATCAGCCCTTTTAGTAGTTTGCTTCACAACACTATTTTTGTTCAATTGTTTGGATTGTTTATGTTTCTTCAGCCTATTTCTTACTTCTTTCTCAAACTGGTCAACATGTTGCTTGTTACAGATATCAAACCCAACTCCCTGCCTTAACCTTGATGACTAAGGGTCTGATGATGTTTTATGTATTGAACTCAGTTTTACAGTTTGTTTCTGCAGGATCGGGTTTGTCACTTAAACACTTGAATTTCTCTCAAACTCACTTATAGAAACACTCAATTCAGATGAAGTAAAGTCTTTTACAAGAGTTGATAATAATATAATAAGTAGTAAAGGAGCACACAGAAATGAAGTTTCAAGGCACTTGTATATATTACTTCTCAACTCAAGATATTACAAGACTCTTACAAGCATGATATATGAGTTACAATGAGAGACTATATATACTAGATCCTATAGCCAGATATACTTTGATACCAGCTGGAAACCTAAGACTAAAGCATATACTACAATGCTAAAGTTAAGGTATCTTAGATAAAGTATTATCTAAGATATGGTAGTCATGACATGTCCATGACTTACCTTTTGTCACCAACTAAAGATGGCAACTGTTCTAACATAAAAGGTAAACAGTGGATTAAAGTATGGTCAACTGCATGGCTTTTGAGAAAACGCCATGTAGTATCTCAGAGATTTGCAGCGGAGTGTCAGGTAGGCCATACTTATGTCCACTGGATAATAGCAGTGATTTCCGAAGGTAAGTTGGCTTCGGAAGAACAAGTTCTTCCGAACCCACTTATACTTCGGAAGTGGCTTCTATACTTACGAGGCTTGAGGACTTCTGTGCTTCGGAAGTTGACTTCAGATCTTTCTTTCTAAGTCTTGAACTTCGGAAGTAGGTTTTTTGTCTTCGGAAGTTGGGACTTTTCCTTCGGAAGTAAGCTTTACACTTTGTCTTCGGAAGAGCTCCTCTGTCCTTCGGAAGTTCCACAATTAGCTTCGGAACTCCTTTATTTGTTGTACCAAAATCTTCTAAGTGACTTGGTTTTAGTTGCACCAGCCTTTCTAGATCCAACAGTTTCTTTTTCAGTGAAACCTTTTTTGATTTGCTTGAATTTTGTGGAGATATAATCTCATTATCAAAACTACTCTCAGTAGTGGGTTTCACTGTCTTGACATATTTCTTTTTGCCTTGTAAAACAGATGGTATGAATTTTATAAAAGGTACAATTGCATTTATAGGGCTTGAGGGTTTCATGACACTCACTGTCTTGTCTGAACACTCTTTGATTTTGATTGGGTGACCTAACTTGATTTTATCCTCATTGGTTTCAAAATAAACATCAGGTTTGTTTTGAGAATTGGTCACTTGTTTCACTACTGATTTAGGTTCCACAGTTTTAGGTTCAATTGATTCAGAGAGTGAAACAGAGTCAGGCATGACAGTGTAATTGTCATTGTATGGTGGAGGACATGAATTATACCCAATCCCTGACATGTCCTTTGGATCCTTTTGTGAATCCAGCATCTCTTGCAGCTTGACTGAAGACATTTGAAACTTTTCAAGTTTCACTTCAGTCATAGATTGTTGAGGTTTAGCTTGAGCTAACTTTTCAGTAAGTAGCTAATTTTCAGCTGCAAGAGTGTATTTCTCACCATGCAGTTTTTCTATGTTAGAAATGAGAGATTTGATTTTGATTTCAAAACTTTTTAGTTCTCTTTTCATCATTTCTGACTTTACTTTTTCTTCTTTAATTTTATCTGCTAGTTTATGGTTGTGTTCCCTATACTCTTGTAATTCATTAATGCATTTTTCACTACAAAGGTTATTTTTTACCTCAGTAGGCATTGAAGATGGTCCATCGTTGATATGAGCCATAAGAGCATGATTCTGAAATTGAGGCTTGACTTCCTCAGCATACACACTCCAGTCACATATCCCATCTTGTTTAATCACAATGGCCCTGACAGAAGGCTAACTGCTTGCATGGGCTTGATTTGTCAGCTGTGGTTGATTTTGGTATGTTTGTTGATGATGAGTATGATGATACTGCTGTTGTTGATTGTTGGAGTGATAGCTTGAGTTGGGCTGTGATGATGATTGGCCTGGAGAGTTCCTTTGATAATTGTTCCTTTTGGGGGCATTGCACTCTCTTGAGAAATGGCCAGTCATGCCACAGTTGAAGCATTTCACCTTGGATTTATCATATCCAAGTTTTGTGTTCTCATTCAGACTCAGCTTTCTTCCTTTTTTGAATAATTTCTTGGCTCTCATGGCAATCATTGCCATTTGCCACTGTAGATCTATTTCCTCATCATCATCAGGATCCATTTCTTCCAAATCTTCCTAAATTAGGTGGGCAGAAGTGAGTCTTCCTCCCAGGTAGGCTTCAAAGCTTGCAACAAAGGCATTGTAAGTTGCCTTTTGCTCTTCTGATCTTGAGTCTTCAGGAGAGGTTTGAGGAGCAGTGGAGACTTTAGGTGCTTGTGATGAAGTTGATGGATGATTGAATGGTGGAGTTGTAATGAACCCAGTATTGTTCATTTGATCTTTTGATGAGATGAAATCATCTTCCTCAGTGATGAAAGCATTTTCAACATAATTGGATTCTAAAGGAAATTTGTAAGCCTCAATCAATCTTGGTCCACTCAGGTTTCTACTTCGTTCATCAATTTCCAAAGCTTCAATCTTGGCTATCATAATGTCTAGAGTGGTACTCTCAAGATCAAGAGTATTTTTTAGCATGGTGACATTTTGCTTCCAGCTTTTAGGGAGACTGTGAAGCATTTTCTTGTTAAGTTCTTTAATATTGTAAGAAACTCCCATGATTTCCAAATCATTTACCAACTGTACAAATCTGTGTAGTTGTTTTGATATGGATTCTCCTTTGGTGTGGTGGAAGGTTTCATACTGATTGACCAGCTTGTCTTTGTTAATTTCAACCACCTCACTACTTCCTTCACACATAATCTTCAGTGCATTCCAAACAGCTTTAGCAGTTTCATACTTTTCCAATCTTTTCAGCACATCCATCTTGAGTGCTTGAGTCAAAATTGAGTATGCTTTGAGGTTAATTTTGATTTTCTTATAGTCATCTTCATCCAGAGTTAAGTCTTCAATTGGTATTCTAGCAGTCTTGTAAAGTGCAGCTTGAGCTGTTGATAGAGTAACAGGGATATGTGGACCCTTACATATTGAGATCCAAAAATCAGGATCTACACTTGTGATATAATTTCTAAACCTTATTCTCCACTGTTTAAACTTAGATTTGTGTTTAAGCATGGTAGGTTTAGGTGTATGACCAAGTTCAGAGTAACTGTTAGAATCCATGTTGATTTTTGTAAGTATAGATTTAGTTGATTTTAAGATTGATTATGTTTGATGAGTCCGACTTGTTCAAGTAGTTCTTTCAAGGTTCAGAATGAGTTCTTGTAATGATTTTCTTGCTGTTTGACAGGAGTATTCTTGCTGTTTACTAAGTAGAGATGATGATATCCACTACTAGCAACTTGATTATCAGATCAATCGAATTCTATTCAGTCTGTGCGCAGATCTGAAAGAGAATCGAGAGCCAAAGCTCTGATACCAATTGACTGGGGTTGAGTAAGAGTGATATTCTTACTGTGAATCGAATATGATAATCAAGTCAATGATTGAGTGGCGAAAACAAACAATCAAAGAACATTCAAAGCAAGAAAAATACTCATAAATGTTGTTTGTATTGATATCTAAAAGTTGATAAATTACAAAGAATAATTACAACAAAAATTCTCTATCTATCAGCCGTCACCTCAATACGAGGTCAACTATTCTATTTATAGGCAGACAAGATGCCTTTACAAAATGACTAAACTACCCCTGACCTATTACATCAGAAACTAGTCTAAGTCTTGATCCGCATCTCTGCTTATTCATCCGCATTGACAAATGCGGATGAGATAATCTTGATCAACATCTCCACTTGATCATCCGCATTAGTAAGTTGGTCATCTGCATTGGTTAATGCGGATGAACAAATACTTATGCGCATTTGGTTGGTCATCCGCATTTGTCAATGTATGCGGATGAGCAAAGTCTTGTCCGCATCTTCTTTTGTTCTTCCGCATTAGTTAATGCGGAAGAGTAACTTGTTCAGCATTAGTATTATGTCTTCCGCATTAGTCAATGCTGAAGAGTAAACACTTGTCCGCATCAGAGTTATGTCTTCCGCATTAACTAATGCGGAAGATAACACTTGTTATTTTTCCTTAGCAGATTTTCACCCGCATTTCTTCTTGGACTTGTGGGATTCCAACTGAGCAATCATCAATTCTCCCATTAAGTTGGCATGTATGATCCTTTCAGGGTGCAACATAGTACCTGTGATTTGCAGAGAGTTATAAGTCTCCCACATGGCTCGTACCTTCTTTCATAAACTATTGACATACGTATCCTCGAGCAAGCATTCGGAAACTTTTAAATTGTTATATTTTGAAGACCAAAGGCTTTTATATGTTTAGTTTCCTTGATGCTAAGTGTTTTTCATTGGTTATATGGAAGCATTAACTACTTTTGGGTTGTGAATCTAAGAGTGATCTTTAATCTTGTATAACTTATTTCATCTTTTGTTTATGAATTGCGATTCAAAGCTTTAACTTTGTTTAATCTTGTGTTAGATCTTGTTGTTGAAAAAATATTTTATGGTTAATTTGCATGTGTTATTTATATTATCAACGCGTTTAACGCAGACCAAAATGATCATTTTTAGATGGACCCGTCGTAACCGAACTTGTCTTAACCCAAACCCGTTCCATACAAAACGTCTCATAAGTTTGATAGTCAAACTTCCAAATAATTTATTAAAAATCGAATTTTATAAATATTGATAGTAAGACAAAATAGTTGATACTTAAAATTGTAGATGAAAGATGGAAAAAGAAATAATAAAAAAATATAAAGATTAAGATAAGGAATGAAATGTGAGATGTCTTTAGAAAATGAAATATAAATATAAGGGTTAATTATTTTTTGATGAATTATAAAGATATGGATAAAAAATAACCGTGAATATTTTAATTTTATACATATATTATATTAAAATATATTACTTGTTAATTCAAACCGTATAAATTTCTGGGGTTAAACTTTAGAAGAATTGCTGAAAGCATGCAAAACATCCTCTTATTAACCGTTGTCTCTCTTTCTTGGAATTGCTCATGTGCCCTAAAACCCAATTCTACTCGACTTGGTCGATTTCGTCCTCAGGTGATGGTTTCTTTGCGAGTTTCATTTTGATCCTGGTACTTATTAGTTAAATTTTTCAATGTTTCATAATGTTTTGAGAAAACGCTTCTGATCGCGTTGGATTATTGATTTTGCGTGGCCGGTATCCTGTTCATCCTGTACGATTGCAATGACTTACGATTTTACTTGGGAAAAGTTCAGGCTGATTTTGCGAGTTCCGTGGTTGCGCAAGTACAAAATTTTGCTCGATGTTTGTGAAGTTTATACATAAAACCCCTTTTGAAAGCTACATTAGTTATTATCCCAAACTACATGCATGATAAAACGAGTTAGACAGAAGTGTCTATTTTGCCTTAGTTGTTTGAAGTTGTGGCGTCTGTATGTTCGTATTATGCATCATCACAAGGTGAAAGCTGATCTTGTAGAAGAAAAAAATCAGGTTAAAAGATGCTATGCATATAGATTTTAGAAAAAAGCTATATTTACCAAAAATCAATGATGGGTAATAGAAGAGATGATGGTTGGAGATGGTAATGGGGCACCTATTATTAAAAAAGATATTGCAGAATTGTTTCCATCCAGTTACACAACATACATGTTCACTGGAAAGAAGTATATAGCACATTCAGTATGCTAAGATAAGATAATCCATGAATGTCTAGAGGATAATTAATAGATCACATCAATCTCAAGTAAATCTTTTTTTTTTCTCTCAGCATTCCCTCCGCAGGTTAAGTTCTTCACGTGTTTATCATAAACGTGCGATTGCTTTTACAGAGGCCTCCTTAGTTATGGAATCTGCAGAAAAAGTAGATGCTATAGGAAGTCGCCTACCAACAGAGGCCATGAAGATTCTACAGTCATTGGCTTCTCATTGGGATGATATAATTAATGTAGATGGTTTACAGGTAATAAGACTCAAAGGTGCTATGACCAATGAAGTCTACCAAATCAAGTGGCCAACCAACACAGAACGCTCTCGAAAGGTTTTAGTGAGGTTATATGGTGAGGGTGTGGATGTTTTCTTTGATCGTGAAATGGAGTTCCGAACATTTGAGTTCATGTCCAAACAAGGGCAAGGGCCTCGTCTGCTAGGCCGATTTTCAAATGGGCGAATTGAAGAATTTATTCGTGCACGGGTATTTATAAATGTTGCCCTTGTATTTAATTCATTTCCATGTCTGGAACTAATGCCTTTTTTAGGTATGAATGAATCATATATTCTCAATAATATTCCCTAATTTAGATATACATAATAGGAGACAAGCATATACAAAATGTGCCTGATTATACCTTGGTGTATGTTAGTAGTATAATCGTTGGATTAATGTCATATTTCCTAGTCTTGGCTCGTGACCCATGTCCTTCTATATATGCATTTGAGTAATAACTAAAAGTTTGGTACACCTGAAGATGTGTATATAAACACTGAAAAGAGGCATATATGTACTTGTTATTAGATGCCCATTTGACAAAAAATGTCTATTCGAAGTATAGTGTCTCCATTAGTCAATAACAACTAAAGTTACTGATTTTATAACTTTTTGTTGACTTGTATCTTTTTCATGCTAGGGATGAAAGTTAGACTGGGCTGCCTTAAGAATAGAGGTGGCACATTGGATAGGTTTGGTAACTGATAGAAACAGGCTCGCATCAGATTAGTTTTTGATAAGGGTGAATGCAGGTTAGGTCGGGTTAACACACAAAGATTTTTTGTCCCTTTTTTCTTGAACTTTTATGAATAAGTAATGTAATACGATTACAAAATGTAAATTACTAAAATGATAATCGTTTTTTTTATATAAAGCTATGTTGTTCTTCTTGACATGTTCGACCTATTTGACCAATTACATTATTATTTGTTTGTGGAAACCAGACACTGTCAGCTTGTGATTTGAGGGATCGTGATATATCTGCACTTATAGCATCCAAGTTAAAGGAGTTCCATGACCTTGACATGCCTGGTCCAAAGAAGACATTGGTCTGGGACAGATTGCGGTATAATACCTCTTTTATTCCTTACAAGTTGAGGTCTCATTATGTTCACCTACGAAGGATTGAGGTTTAGTTTATTTAATTTGCATCAGATTAACCTAGTTTTTGTAATTCGTAAATTGACAAAATTTTTTCTTATTTTAGGAAATGGCTTAATGCTGCCAGAAGTATGTGCTCTGCAGAAGAATCTGGTGCCCTCCGTTTGGATGCAATTGAGGAAGAGATAGAAACTTTATACAAGTGTCTTGCATCAGATCAACACATAGCATTTTGCCACAATGACTTACAATATGGGAACATAATGATTGACGAAGACACAAGATCTATAACCATAATTGTAAGTATTTACCCAAGACTGTTAACATCATGAACATTAATGTTTCACATACCATTCTATTAGTGGGGGCCCAATATCAACCCATTTATTTTTTGAATTGGTTGATTTGGGTTGTGTTTTATCTCTAAAGATTTGATCAATTGAAATAAAACAATTAGCTCTAAAGGAAAGAGGTCATAGGGGTCGAAATTTGCCCAACGTGTTTTTCTAATGAATACAAACAACCATTTTATTGCAAAAAGAGATTATTATTAAAATTATAGAATTTTTCTAAGCACATTTAATGCACCCATTTTATCCAATCTAAGCTTGATTGAATGCTATTTTTCTTCATCACTTTGGCCACCCTTTACTACAATCTAATGATTGTTAACACTCAACATGAGGTTGACAACAAGGGGTTTTCAAGATATGAATTTGAGAGCATTTTATGGGCTTCATGTAAATGGCAATTTTGACCAGTTTTACCTACGAATGGGTTTATTGTTTTGCTTTTCTATGCATAATGGGACACCAGGAGAATGTTTAACTAAAATAAATGGTGCAAAGGAAAAAGGGTCAAACATGTTTAAAGTTATCTAAAGGGTATATAAATGTGTAAAAGCATAAGACATCAAAAATCTTGTAATAATATGGTTTGGAGCAATCATATTAACTCACGTATTAATTATAAAGTAGAGAATTGAGAAAAAAGGGTCGTGAGCCTGGTCGGCCAACCTGACCCGTTTTGCCAATTTTGAACCACATTTGTTTTGTGGTATCCACGGTCCATGTTGCTTGATGCTCAATCTAAAGAGTTGTATTAAAAGATATATAATGTGTAAATGTTTAATTTGTCCTTTGACTCTTCTTGCCTTAGCTGCTAATGTAGCAGCCAATATTTCAGAATTGTATATATGACTTTAAACAGATCAGTACTAAAGAAGATTTTTTGCAAAAAAATGATTAATAGATCATGATCTGTAATAAAATACAAACAAAGCATGGATATGAATCCTGATTGAACGATACTTTAACAAAGAGACTTAAATCAGCATGTATTGATTCCCTGTAAAATGTCAAATGTGAGACGATAACCTAATTGATAGGCATGACTTTGAAGACCCACATAATGATGCAAGTCCAATTGGGCCTTCTGGTGTTAGCCTAGATACAAGTACAATTGGGCTTTCATGGGTCAGCCTGATTTAGTCAATTGGCACCAACACTTGATCACAGACATCCCCACGTTTACTACATAGAGTTATTTCAGCTAATTCATGTTATTTTATTTTCAGTATTATTTTTGTTTATTTTGACTTTTCCAAAGTAGTTATTTCAATTCCCTAAATGTAGCCTATGTGGGTGGTTGTAATTTCTATTCTCCAGTATGTATTGAGAAATCATGAATGAGAATGGCAGTTTTTGAGTTTTCTAAAATCCGTCTCTGTTTTAGAGATTGTCTTTTTTCCTTGCTATCCTAGTTTGTGGCAGAATTAGGAGGTGATCTTGGAGGCTAATTCGATACCGCGTGGTGTAACTGTATCGGGGATATCGGATTGGATTTGCCCAGTAATTATTTTCAAGTGGTGAGTCTGTATCTCAAAGTAAATTGCTGCAGAATTAAATTTATTTGTGTTTCGGGTTTAATACGATCCAATTACTAACCCTCTGGCCATCATTTGGTATCAGAGCCATGGATACCTGAAGTTCAAGTGATCTGAAGAAAGTGATTGAGGGCCTTGAGGCCGAGAAGAAGACGATAGCAGAACAAATGAAAAGTTTGCAAGAACATATACTCGAGCTATCTGTTAACCGACGTGGTGACGAAGACGGGGACGGTGGAGGGTCTAGAGTACACCCAAAGGGTACTGGTTCGTGGCAATCTAACGATATCAAGGTTGAGATTCCAGAGTATGATGGGAAACTCGACCCAGACGAGTTTGTGGAATGGTTAAGGACAGTCGAGTGTGCCTTTGATTACAAAGAAACGACTGAAGAGAACAAGGTTAAGATTGTGGCTATGAAATTAAGAAAGTATGCATCAACATGGTGGGCCAACACATGCACCAAACGAGAACGGATAGGAAAGTCAAAGGTGAAAGATTGGTCAAAGATGAAGAAGCAGAAATTCCTACCTTCTTATTATGTCCAGGCAAGTTCTCTTAATTAAACCATCTCAAACAGAATCAGCGACCCGCAGAGGAATATTCGCGAGAATTCGAGTACTTGATAATGAAGTGTGATCTACCAGAGGATGATCCTCAAATCTTAGTTCGGTATTTGGGTGGTTTAGATGCACGTGTAGTTAACATTGTGGAATTATATCCTTATACAACCCTAGACGAATTAACCCTATTGGCCCATAAGGTGGATAATCAACAAAGAAGCAAAACCCGTTTCGATACTGGCCGAACAGTAATTAGAAGCCCAACCCCATCCAAGCCCACTTCAGCCAATAAACCTCTAACCAAACCCGAAAACCCAACCACTTCCACCCGAGCTCCTAGAAGATGTTTTCGTTGTCAGGGTAGGGCATCTAGCAGTTGAGTGTTCGAATAAAAAAATGATTACTTTAGCAGAATATGAGGAAGTGGATCCCGCTTATGTGATTGATACCCCCTCAGATTCAGCCGAAATCAGTGATCCTATTGTTGAAGAAGTTCTGGGTCCCGATGAGGGGATAAGCCTTGTGGTCTGACGTGCACTCAGTAGTATTCTGATCACAAAGAAAATCTACAACGGGAGACTATTTTTTATACACGATGCACAATTGCACAGAAGATCTGCACTGTGATTATCGATGGCGGGAGTTGCATTAATGTGGTTTCTCAAACTTTGGTTTCTAAACTAAATTTGGCTACTGAAGCTCACCCGTCTCCTTATGTGATTCAATGGCTCAATCATGGTGAAGGTATACATGTGACTCGTCGAACCTTTTTATCATTAAGTATTGGCAGGTCCTATGTCAATGAAATTTGGTGTGATGTCATCCCGATGGATGCTTGCCATGTATTGTTGGGTAGGCGTTGGTTATTTGATCATCGGGTGATGCATGATGGGTATTTAAACACCTATTCTTTCAACCACAAAGATCGCCGGATCGTCCTCACCCCAATGACACCAACCAACCTTTCCACCAACATTTGCCAGCCTTTGAGCACACTGCTGAAAGCTGAGCAATAAGAATACCAATCAGTCAAGGCGTTTTTGCTCCTAGGACTTGATGATGATGAACCTGAACCACCAGTTGAACCACACTCATATACCCAACCTTTACTTCGAACCTTTAGCCAAGTATTCCCTGCAGAAATACTACCCTGTTTACCACCTTTACGTACCATACAACACAAAATTGTTTTTGTTCCTGGCTCTATACTCCCTAACAAACTTGCTTATCGATCCAACCCCCAGGAAACAGAAGAGATGAGGAAACAAGTTGATGGGTTGTTGCAAAAAGGACTCATACGTGAATTGCTCAGTCCATGTGCAGTTCCCACTATCCTTGTACCTAAAAAGAATGGCGAGTGGAGAATGTGTATGGATAGTCGGTCCATTAATAAGATTACTATTAAGTACCGATTCCCTATCCCTCGGCTGAATGATTTATTAGATGAACTTTATGGTGCCACCTTGTTTTCTAAAGTTGATTTGCGAAGTGGCTATCATCAAATCAGAATTTATGAAGGAGATGAGTGGAAGACAACTTTCAAGACAAAAGAAGGGTTGTATGAGTGGCTCGTTATGCCATTCGGGTTGTCTAATGCTCCAAGTACTTTCATGCGATTGATGAATCAGGTATTAAAACCATTTTTGGGCAGATTTGTTGTTGTTTATGTTGATGATATCTTGGTATTCAGTAGAACAAAGGCTGATCATCACGCCCACCTGCAATAACTTTTCGAAGTACTTGACAAAAGAAGTTTTATGGGAACTTAGAAAAGTGTGATTTTTTTACTAATCAAATGACTTTTCTAGGTTACATAGTGTCAGCACAAGGTATCGAGGTTGATGAAAGAAAGGTACAAGCTATCAAGGACCGGCCTACACCACAGTCCATTCATCAAGTTAGAATTTTTCATGGTTTGGCTTCTTTTTATCGTTGGTTTGTAAAGAATTTCAGCACTCTTGTGGCACCCCTCACTGGAATTACCAAACTCAAAGAGTTCACTTGGACTCCCCAAGCACAAAAGGCCTTTGATGAGATCAAGAGGCGACTTATGTCGGCGCCCGTATTGGCACTGCCATGTTTTGACGAAATATTTGAGGTAGAATGTGACGCATCAGGGGTAGGGATCGGGGGTGTTTTATCTCAGTTGGGCCGTCCCATTGCTTGTTTTAGCGAGAATTTAAATGAAGCCAAACGACGCTACTCAACATATGATAAAGAATTTTATGCTATAATTCGGGCCTTGGATCATTGGCAACACTATTTGATATCGAAGGAATTCATCTTGCATGCCGATCATGAAGCCCTTAAGTACATTCAAGGCCAACATAAGTTGCAATCAAGGCATGCAAAATGGGTGGAGTATTTACAAGCCTTTAACTTCACCATTAAGCACAAATCAGGATCACTAAACAAGGGAGCTGATGCTTTGTCTCGAAAGTTTGCTTTGCTTAACTCCTTACAGCCTAAGATTGTTGGTTTTGAACTCCTCAAGCACGATTATGAGTTGGATCCTGATTTTGGAGAGTTGTTTCTGAGGTGCCAGAATACCATTTGTCCGAAGGATATCTCTTTCGAAGACAGCGGATATGCATCCCTCGGCATAGTGTTAGGGTGTTGTTGATCAAAGAGATTCACGAAGGTGGGTTGGCGGGGCACTTGGGAATTGATAAGACTTTAGCCATGTCGCAGAATCATTTCTTTTGGTCCAAGATGGTTCGTGATGTAGAACACTTTGTTCGTTGATGTCTTCCTTGCCATCGAGCTAAAGGTCACTCTTTTCCCCATGGATTATACATGCCCTTACCCGTGCCCGTTGCTCCTTGGGAGGACACCAACCTTGATTTCATTGTTGGACTTCCCCGTACACAACGACACAAAGATTCTATCATGGTGATGGTTGACCGATTCTCAAAAATGGCTCATTTCATTGCGTGTCACACCACGTATGATACTGTACAAGTGGCAAGCATCTACTTTAAATAAGTTGTTCGTCTCCATGGAATCCCTCGTTCTATGGTTAGCGACCGGGATGTAAAATTTCTCAGCCATTTTTGGATCACTTTGTGGCGAAAAATGGGTACCAAGCTCAAATTTAGTACCTCCAGTCACCCCCAAACGGATGGACAAACGGAGGTCACCAATCGCACATTGGGCTCCCTTCTTCGAGCTCTCATCACTGCCAACCTGAAACAATGGGAAGAATTGTTACCTCAAGCTGAATTTGCTTACAACCGGGCTCCAAACAAGACTACTGCCTCAGCCATTTAAAATTGTGTATGGTTTAAATCCAGCAACACCACTGGACCTAGCTGTTCTTGACACTTCAACTAGGTTCAGTCAAGAAGCTAGTGATCAGGCTGCTGATATTAAGGCCTTGCATCAACATGTTCATGAAAAGATCACCAAGTCCAATGGGCTCCTCAAGTACCGTTGTGATAAAGGAAGAAAACATATTCTATTTCAACCGGGTGACCTTGTTTGGGTTCATTTTAGAAAGGATCGATTTCCAGCCAAACATCGTTCCAAGCTTAGTCCCAAATCGGAAGGTCCGTTTCAGATTCTAGCGAAGGTCAACGATAATGCTTATAAAGTCAACCTTCTAGGAACCCCTAAAGAAGCAGCAACGTTCAACATAGCTGATCTGCAACCGTACCATGATCCTGAAGAACCTATTCCAAGTTTGAGGACAAACTTTTCTGAGCCTGGAGAGGATGATAGGCAGGACTTTGAAGACCCACACAATGATGCAAGTCCAATTGGGCCTTCTAGTGTCAGCCTAGATACAGGTACAATTGGGCTTTCATGGGTTAGCCTGATTCAGTCAATTGGCACCAACTTTGATCACAGACATCCCCACGTTTACTACATAGAGTTATTTCAGTTAATTCCATGTTATTTTATTTTCAGTATTATTTTTGTTTATTTTGACTTTTCCAAAGTAGTTATTTCAATTCCCTAAATGTAGCCTACGTGGGTGGTTGTAATTTCTATTCTCCGGTATGTATTGAGAAATCATGAATGAGAATGGCAGTTTTTGAGTTTTCTAAAATCTCTCTGTTTTAGAGATTGTCTTTTTTCCATTGATATCCTAGTTTGTGGTAGAACTAGGAGGTGATCTTGGAGGCTAATTTGATACCGCGTTGTGTAACTGTATCGGGGATATCGGATTGGATTTGCCCAGTAATTATTTTCGAGTGGTGAGTCTGTATCTCGAAGTAATTGCTGCAGAATTAAATTTATTTGTGTTTCGGGTTTAATACGATCCAATTACACCCTCTGGCCATCACTAATGACCTCAAAAAGAGAAGTGCCGGAGAACACATATTTTGGTAAGGAAATCAAAACTCTTTGCTTAATTACTTGAATTTTTTAAAACGCGTTTTTATTTGTATTTTTTTACTTTAACTAATATGTATATATTTTATTAATACATGGTCAAAAGTATATATTTGTAATTCTGAGAATATTTCATGAATTTTATTGAAAACAAACATGTCTATATATACAACCAGGATCCTAACAAACTATTCTATAATAAAGGAAACACTATCAAACAATATAATTCAAATATATACAAGATATACAACCGATATATACTAAGCATGTATATCGGTTAACACGCCCCCTCAGTGTGATCAGTAGAGGATCGAAGGCACAAACTGGACTTGAAGCGATTGAACAGCTGTCTTGGCAGACCTTTAGTGAAAATGTCAGCATACTGGTAGTCGGCAGGAATATGTAGAACACGGATGGCTCCAATGCGGACTTTTTCCCCGACGAAATGAATGTCAATTTCCACATGTTTAGTACGTTGGTGTTGAACCGGGTTCTCGGAAAGGTAGACTGCTGAAACATTATCACGAAAAATAATGGTGGCATCTCGTGTTGGGACATACAATTCAAGTAGGAGATTACGGAGCCATGTGGTTTCGGCTGCAGTGTTTGCAACTCCCCTATATTCGGCCTCTGCACTGGACCGAGATATGGTGCGTTGGCGTTTTGAGGACCAGGAAACCAAGTTGTTTCCAAGGAACACACAATACCCGGATGTTGATCGGCGAGAGTCAGGGCATCCCCCCAGTTAGCGTCAGAGTAAGCTGTTAATTTGCAGGACTTGGAGGGTTGGATTGTGAGGCCATGATCAATTGTGCCTTTAATGTAGCGTAGAATGCGTTTCATGAATTGAAAATGTGGTTCCCGCGGGTTGTGCATGAACAGGCAAACCTGTTGGACGCATAGGCTATATCGGGGCGGGTAAATGTGAGTATTGAAGGGCCCCTGCTAGGCTGCGGTACAACGAGCCATCAAGTAATGGATTCCCAGCCGTGGCACTGAGCTTTGAGTCAGTGTCGGTAGGGGTGGAAGAGGGTTTGCAATTTTGCATGTTGGCACGTTTGAGGATGTCAGCAGCATATGATTGTTGTGACAAGAAGAGACCGCCATCTTTATGAGTAACCTGAATGCCGAGAAAATGATGTAATCGTCCTAGATCAGTCATGGCGAATTCAGAAGATAAGGCTCTAATAATACTCTGTAAAAAAAGATCATTAGATGCAGTGAGTATTATATCATCAACATATAACCATAAGTACGCCAATTGTGTGCCCTTTTTATAGACAAACAGTGAGGGGTCACACGTGGTGCTCTGAAAACCACACTTAGTGATATAGTGGCAAACCGATGGTACCACGCTCGCGGTGCCTGTTTTAGACCATAAAGAGACTTCCGTAGGCGGCATACGTGAGTCGGATGCTCTTTGTCAGCAAAGCCGGGAGGCTGGAACATATAAACGGTTTCATGCAAGTCGCCATGTAAAAAAGCATTCTTAACATCAAGCTGATGGATAGGCCACTGATGAGAGACAGCAATACTGAGAACAGTCCGAATGGTGGTAGGTTTAACCACGGGACTGAACGTGTCAAAGCAATCGATGCCGATTTGTTGAGACTTGCCGTTGACGACCAGGCGAGCTTTGTAACGTTCTAAAGATCCATCTGCATGAAATTTATGACGAACAACCACATACAACGAATAATGTGTGCATCAGCAGGTCTAGGAACCAACTCCCATGTGTTGTTTTCTATGAGGGCCCTGTATTCGTTGGTCATGGCCTTGTGCCAGTTTGGGTCAGTTAAGGCAGTAAGGTGGGATTTGGGGACGGGTGAGATGGTTGGGGTGGATGTGGTATGTAGGTTTAGAGGGGGAGGGTTTTGTGGGGCCATGTTGGGAGCGAGTGATCATGGGATGGGTGCGCATGGTGGGCGGGTCGTTGTGGTAGCCGAAGGTGGAGGTGCGGGCCGGGAGGTGTTAATGGTAGACGGGTTTGGCTGGGGTGGGGAGGTTGTTGGCGGTTACGTCGTTGGTAGTAGTGTGGGAAGGTGTCAGGGGCGGGTGGAGCAGGAGGGTGAGTGTGGTGGTGAGGGTGTGGCGGATGGTGGGTTGAAGAGGTCAGGATGTGTGAAAATGGGAGTCATGAGGTCAGACTCCAGCAAAGTGTAATCTGGGGTACCGTGGGTGGAGAAGGGAAACTGGGTTTCGTCGAAGGTGACGTGTCGGGAGAAAATGACCTTGTTAGTGGACAGGTCAAGGCAGCGGTAACCCGGAATTCGGCTGATAGCCAAGGAACACGCATGGTGTGGATCGGGGGGCGAGTTTATGTGGACGGGTAGAGTATTGATTAGGGTAGCAAAGGCAACCGAACACCCGTAGGTGGTCATATGTAGGGTTGCGTAGGTATAGGGCAGCAATGGGTGTTTTGTTGGGTAGAACTGATGAAGGTAAGAGATTATGAAGATAGGTTGAAGTATGAATGGCTTCGACCCAAAGTGTAGGAGGGAGGGAGGCATGTGTAAGAAGGGAGAGCATAATTTCGTTTAGACGACGTATCATGCGCTCCGCCTTCCCATTTTGTTGGGACGTGTGTGGGCACGAGAAGCGAAGGTGGATGCCATGTGTGGCAGCAAGGGTGTGAAATTGATGGTTATCAAATTCGCCCCCTTTGTCGCATTGAAATGCTTTTATGGAAAAGTTGAATTGGGTTTTGATGTAGGTATGGAATGTGGCAAATTTGGTTACTGTTTCAGATTTGAATTTAAGTGGATATACCCATGTGTAATTAGTAAAGTCATCAATTAAAAGCATATAATATTTATAACCGGCTTTACTAGTAATAGGCGAAGTCCACAAGTCACAATGTATTAAATCAAAAGGCAGAAGGGTAGTAGAAGTAGATAAAGAAAATGGCAACCGTTTGTGTTTTGCTAGCTGACAAGAATTGCAAAGACTAGAATGTCTCGTTTTATTACAAGAAATAAATTTACTAGAAACAAGGAAACCAAGGACATGAGCGCCCGAGTGACCCAAACGATCATGCCAAACATGTGGAACAGACACGGCCAAGTGAGCAGATGTCGGGGCTGGAGCAGGAGCGGTGACAGGGTAGAGGTGGCCGTCACTGTTGTGGCGGGATGAAGAGGCTGAACCGTTGTCGGTTTGTGGGCAGCATGTTCAGGCTTGTTAGTCTGTTCTGGTTTGTCACCCATGTCAGTAAGAGGGTTATGTAACGACTAACCAGATCAAGATCGAAGGTGCTCAGTTGCGGTGGCGGCAGGAGCCGTGGCTGTCTGCGGCTGCGGCTTGAGTTAGGGTATGGAGCAAGAATGCTCTGATACCATGTAATTCTGAGAATACTTCATGAATTTTATTGAAAACAAACATGTCTATATATACAACCAGGATCCTAACAAACTATTCTATAATAAAGGAACACTATCAAACAATATAATTCAAATATATACAAGATATACAACCGATATATACTAAGCATGTATATCGGTTAACAATATTTTCTTAACAGCTCATTTTCTGACAGTCTTTATATTTTTGTTGACGTCATGCTAAAGTCTTTTAGCGTTGTTTCAAACTTCTATCTTCTGTCCATTGTTGATTAGTGTTATAAATTTGATTCGTTCAAGCCAATGTTTTTGCAGCAAAACTTCTTATCAATTACGTGCACGCATATGCATATGCATACGCATGTGTGTTGTGGTCTAAAATACACATACTTTATACAAATATTCCCTACATTTTAAATGGTCTTTGGGTTAGCTTTTATTGAATATTACTTCTAATTTGTTTATAATATTTTTAAGATTTTTGAGAAAAGACAAGTGAAAATAATTATTAAGTTTTTACAAACTTAATTTTATATATTATAACTTTCTATAGGATTAAGCAGCTATATATTATAATATAAGAAATCATCAAATTAATGAAACAACAATTTAAAAGTTCAAAGTTAGAATTTTTTTATGAAATCAAATTTGGAGATCACGTGAGTGGAATTAAAAAAAAAACTGATGAATAATTATTTGGTGAAACAAAGAAAGACCCACAAGAGTGTCACCATGAGTTTTGTTTAACTCAATCAGTGTATTTTTTTTTGTATAGGCCCACAAGGATATCTTTTGAAACCCACGCACAACAACAATAAAAAGAAGAAAAAAAAACCTAATTGTTGGAGGTGGACGACAGCAGAATTGAACATTACGGAAGAAAAAAAATAGAGAAGAAAAGAAGAAAAAAATCTTATTATTTTGACATAAAGGTAATGACTCGTATGACTATCTCTAAAAATACGTATCTAGGGTTAACTAGGTATGTTGCTACTCCCCAAGAAAACCAAAGACATGTGTGAAACACTAGATAGGTTTATTAAAATGTCTAATGGAAGATCACCTCTAGGTTTTCTACCAATGTGTGTGTATAGACACACATGCCCACACACACAAATATACACATGTATAGATAAAAAAGGAGAACCTAGTAACGGGCCTCATTTACACATCCTTATCTTGTGTTTCCGCAAGAGGCTGTTTTAACAGCTACATCCTCACCATCGCTTAAAAGTCACCCCAATACACAAATCTACATATATTCTTACATTATACATATTAATAATACTATTAGTTATCATGGAGGGTGAGCAGATAATTATAGATGTCAGCTTCTAAGTGTACAAGTCTCCTAAATGTCACCCCCCACACTCCAACAAACACAAAATACAGGTCCCTACTCCGACATTTCGGAATTTTCTAGACCATTCAAGAGGTGTTCGGGGCTGCCAGAAATCTCTGGGAGATGGTACAAATTATGGACACATATGAGCTGCATTAAACCTTGTAGAGCAACCTTGAAACCCAAGGAATGGTTTAGAAAACGTTGACATAAAGGGCTGTTAAGAACATACCAGAAGAACCATGAAAAAGGTATAGACACATGAAACTTTAGATTGAATACATTGAAAGCAGGAACCATAGCCAGCCCGATTCGAGAGGGGCTAGTCTCCAATTACAATGAAATATTAAAACTGATAACATAAACTTCACAAAACAATGAACATTCAAACCAATTTTTACTGCTGCTCCTATTCGGTTAACTAACTGCCCCACTAACATTGCCCTCTACTACTTTGGTTTTTCCTTAATTAGAAGCTTCTACTTGATTGGGTCATTAGGCTGCTCCATGGGTTGAGCAGGGTTTATTTGACCCACCAGAAACCCAGCTGGGTACAATTCTGGCCCCATGGGAAAACGACTTGTTCTCAAGTCGAAAAGAAAGTAATTAGTCGGCTAATTCCCTGCTTTTTTAGATAAGCTAATCAGAAGTGTCTATAAACATTTTCTGAGTTGGGATAAAAAACTAACGGGGGTTCACTCCCCTATCAGTAACAGTATTAGTGCTCGCTATAGTGCGCTACATAGCATATAAGTCATTTGTCTCTATTTGGTTGTAGCATTTAAATAGCGACTTATTTATTATTAATTTTCTATTTTTTCTTATTTTATTCATAATTTTCTTTTAACTATAAACAATGAAGGTTTATTTTAGCTATAAAGAAGCAGGATTTGGTGTTGTTTTGGCTAATTTGGTGGTGTGAATGCTTATTTTTTGTTTGCACTAGTGTATGGCTAAACATGAAATAGCGGTCGTTATTAACTGCTATTCGCTACGTAGCATATTGGTATTTGGTAGTTTATATCTATTGCCTGCTATTCGCTATCGACAACTATGGTTAACTCTCAGTTTGTAAAGGATTGTTGGAGGAAAATAAGCTTAAAGTTGGGAGTGACTGTAAACATTTTATAGAGTTGGGTTTAATCCTAGCCAATAAATGAAAGTTTGGATGATTACAATTCAATAACCCTTAAAAAGTGTTTTTATGGCTGTTTATTGGTATGGTATGTTGCCAAGCTCTCTATTAAGTTTCTTTACTTTTTTAACAGTTGGGGTACATGTTATGGGTGTCACAGCTAGAGCATGTTAACTATGACAAGCAAGCTAGAATTGGCACGTAAATAAAAAAAATCTTTTTAGGAAGTTCATTATTTTTACCACATTGAGATTTTTCTGGAAGTAAAAGCCAGAGATTCTACATTGCAGTATATACGTTAGGTTTAAGTGCTGAATTTCTGGATGTGATGCTAAGATATTATATACTAATACTCTCCTAGTTTATATACTTTACTCATTGCAGTGTTTTAAATCCAGTGAGCTAATGAATATTGGAAGTGTTATGCAGAGGTGACAAGAATGGAACATAGGGCAGTTTGGGTAATAAGTTAAAACAAGGTTGGGCTGAGATGAGTTGTTTAATAAGTTAGAAGTGTTTATACAAAATTTTCATCAAAACTTAATTTTTTTTCTTCAAGCTCATCGTGTCCCAAAAAGAATCTTGATTCTAATATGATTTGTCAAGTTTCACATTATACCCTTAATTATACCATGTCAAAATTACATTAGTTGTAGGGCATTTCAAATGGGTAAAGTTGATGTCCCTATCATAAAGCATTAGTTATACATTTAAAATCATGTTTTTCATATTTCTGTTGACATTTAGTATAGGATGAAAGAATTAGATTATAGATAAGTTTAATGAGTTATTGCTAGAGAGGATGCACTTCATCTTTATCTTGAGCAATGCTAACAGTGGCTTTATATATCTGTTGAAGAGTGCTTTGAATACTCAGATGTAAAGATTGGCTGATTGAACTGTATAAAATATTGATGTATGTTATACATCTGTAATAAAAAATGCAAGGAGATGATCAAGTCCATAATTTCTTTAATTTAAGTAATAAGGTAAAATGATAATCATGGGATGTTAATCATATGATTACTATACATGCAATATTATTTTCTATTTATTATGCTTGTGTTAGTTTCTCTTGTTCTATTTAACCTCACTATTGCATGAGTTTCAGCTTCAAATACTTCTATCCCTATACAAACATTTTTACAGGACTATGAGTATGCTTGTTACAACCCTTTTATGTTTGATATTGCGAATCACTTTTGTGAGATGGCTGCAGATTATCATACAGAAACACCTCATGTATTGGATTACAGTAAATATCCTGGTAGGGGAACACAATTAGTTCTAATTCTTAAATGTCATACAAAAATGCTTCAGCTTCTTATTAATGCAACTGAAACAGATCTCGAAGAGCGTAGGAGATTTCTGCATGCATATCTGAGTTCTTCAGGTACACAAATATAACATGGTGTGTTTATCTTTTTTGCAATGAAGAGTTGATTAAACTTTTTAATTTTACATTGTTACACTGATAATATATGTTCGCCAAGGCAGGGGTGTAAAACTGTAAAATTGGTAACATTTAAATATTGCCGATAAATAAAACTTGCACGTTGTTGATAACATTCACCGTTACTAATCCATGCATTGTGGCGAGGTTGTTGATAATATTTAAAACTTCGTATAAATTCAAGTTGGAACATTGTTAAAAATAGGCACGTCGTTGTGGAAAATAAACAATTAAAAATATTAACGCTGATAAGAATAGAACTTGGAATTTTTTTTAACAAATATCGAAACCTTGAATCAACTTTGACGCCTTGTACAATTCCCTTCAAAATGATATATACACCGAAACATAGATAAAAATAAGCACATCATGATGGTATATTTGGAATTTATAAAACATTCAATTTTAAATTTATAAACGAAAATAAAAGGAACAAATTCTTTTTACCATAATCAAACCAAGTAAATCTCATCCATAGCCAAACAAAAAAATTTACGAGTGTGACAAAAAATGTAGATAACTGATGAGTTTAATGTAAAGAGTGTGGATATATCTAAATTTGAAAAGTCAAAATGTTACTTTTCGAACGTATTAATGTAAATTAATAAAATGATGTATGGGCCACTTATATACTAAACATAAGCACTTTGCAATGTAGATATTATATTAATGTATAGTAAGTAAAAAATAATAAAACATAGTTATAGTCTAAAGGGAACCATAATTTAAATGGTATGTGTACTATAAAAAGTGTAAGGGAGTGTTTGATATGTTTAGGGGGCCACATAGGATTAAGGTTAAGGATTTAGGTAGGGTTTCGATGTGTTTATACGTGTCATAGTTATGCCTTAGGGGTTTAGTGTGGTTCCACTATCCTTTTAGTAGCCATTGCATACTATCACTCTACTTGATATCATATTAATGCCTATTGTCAATATGTGTGGATTTCTTGATCATTGTATATGGTATATATAGACGACTGATGAAATACGTGGATATTTACTTCTTAATGCGTATTGTGTATGGATGGCATATGATTTTCGTGTATATCATGGTTCACTGTGTGTTTCCTGTCACCATCTAATATATATTGATACTCACTACATCACTATGTGTTGAATGTTTGCCTATGGCCATTGTTTGCCCGTTGTTTGCATCATGGTACATGATACGCTTGTTATGACCTTACCATATTGTGATTGTACATTATATTATTTATATGCTTTCTTTGTTTGCTTTAAGACGGGGGTATTTATTAAAGCAACCTCTCTATCCATTGTGCTAGAGGTAAGGTTTGCCTATATCCCACCCTCCTCAGACCTCGTCAAAGGCTTGGCTATTGATGATATTTACAGGGCTTGTTTATGGTTGTGGTTATGGTGTACTATAAAAATTTGGACCCACACAAATATAATTTAATGCTTCTCGAGATTGTACTTATAGTTTTGCTTATTCTGATGCACACACACTTTTTCAATGTTTAAAAAAGTTCGTTTTTCATATAAATTATGCTAAAATATATAATTTTTAAACGGCAATATGATAAAAGTATTATAATTAATAGTGCTAAGTGCATAGTTTACACTTTGTAGTCTTCTTTTATAGGCTAGATCCATTTGCTTATTGTTATATATAGTATTAGTTACCGTAACCAAACCTATTTAATCTCATCAATAGCCAAGCTACTAACGTGGTTTGGGGTTTATAACTACATAATATAGTCTTATGGTAATGAATCATGGTGCAGTTAAAGTTGGTAATACTTAGAAAAGTTACCTATGTTTCAATAGTGTTTCCTAAATAGTTTACGTCGTAAGATGCACTCAAGGTGCAAAGGGCTTGTGATAGGAACCAAAATTCCGATTAGATAAAGCAAAGATAAACAAGATAGTCGGCCCGATTTGAGAGGGGCTAGTCTCCACAATTTAGATTACAAAACATACGGTAGTTTCCGCCCCACTTCTCCATTTCCTTAATTCTCGATTCACCCCTGTTCCTTGATTTCTTAGTCCTTTTCCATCCACTCGTTTGACCCAGTTTACCGCTTGTTTGACCCGGTTTACCCGGTATTGGATCCGTATCAATGCTTCCTGCCCGGAAAACCGACTTGCCCTCAAGTCGGGTATGAAAAGACAGAGCCGTTGGTGCATTATCGTGTGCCTTGATTTGTTCGATAGCGAAAAGGCAAATCGTAGCAGGTTACTGAAGGTCCGGTGGAAGTCCCTGTAGCTTGTGATCCTTACCATTGATAGTGAACTTCAAAAACATTTCCTTCCAATTTGCTTGAACCGTGTTTAGCGTTGCAAACCATTGAATACCGAGTACTACATCGGTTCCCCCTAAGGCAAATGGTTAGAAATCTTGGGTCACCTGTAGGTCAGAAGAGACATTTTTACAAATCCGATTGCGACGAAGAATATCACCATTCTCAATTTCTGTCATGCCCAAAATGCCTTGAAGTTTCATGGTTGTTATGGATGACTTACCAAAAAGTGCGTGAAGGCTGATTTTAGCCAACTCATTAGCGCTAATCTGCTCGTTTACCGCTGCTTCTTCGCCCTCATCAGCTATCTCAAGTAGCTTAAAAGTCCCTGGTTTACAATGACGCCCGGGACCATACTTATCTCCACACCGAAAGCATTCCCCTCGCAAGTACCGCCCCTGTTTTTCAGCATCTGAAAGATGTGATTTTCTGTTGGTTTTTAGCTGCAATAGCTCTGATCAATGTATTTGAAGTGGCTGGAGTTGGATCCATCTCGACCGAAGATAAAGAAGAGTTGGAATATTTTTTTCTGGTCTCGTATGGCTAACATTAGATTCAAATTCAAAAAGCTATGCTCATAGCTTTGTACACAGTCCTTGGTTTGTGGATTCTAACATAGTAACATCAGCCTTAAGATAATTTATAAGGCTATTTAGGAAAACACCCAATAGGCAATGTTCAGGCCAATTAGTGACCCGAGAAGACCGTTTGGCGAAGTCTTGCCAGTACCCTTGCACCGTGCAGGTACCCTTGCACCGTACCGGTTTGCCAAATGCTACACAAGTCTTCATCAGGATTTTGAAACTCGGCAGGACCGAAATTTTCTGGAGAGCATGAATTAGTTCTTCCCTAAACTCAATAGCTTGATTGGTTGAGAGCTAAGAATAGAGGTCCAGGGCATCACCCTCCAAATACATTGCTGCCACATCCACATGCTCCTCTTCCGGCACGTAATACTGGAAATATTTCTTGGCTTTGAGAATCCAACCATGCGGGTCTCCATCACTAAATGTCGGAAAATCAATATTGTTGCAAGGTCGATGTCATCCCTGATTCCAGGAGGATTCAACTTCATCTTGCTTCCCAAAACCACTGCTCGATTTCCCTTTTGATTGGACTTGCGTTTTGAGATATGCGACATCTGCTTTTAGAGTCTCCATGGAGTCCAACTTAGTCATGATTGTTGCAAGTTGGGATGCAATTTGATCTGATTGAACACCGCTACTATCACTCCGCGTTTGCACCATCTTGGCATGTTCCCGACAATGGAACCAAATGATAGGAACCAAAACTTCGATTAGATAAAGCAAAGATAAACAAGATAGTCGACTCGATTCGAGAGGGGCTAGTCTCCACAATTCAGATTACAAACTCAAATTAATAAACAAGACATTTAAACTAAACAATTCTGGAAATATAAATACAAAAACATTCGGTAGTTTCTGCCCCACTTCTCCACTTCCTTAATTCTCAATTCACCCCCTCCCTGATTTCTTGGTCTTTTTCCCTCCACTCGTTTGACCTTGTTTATCGCTTGTTTGACCCAGTTTACCCAATATTTGATTGGAGGTTAGAAAGAATGTAAGCCCCGTTCTTGGAAATCTCACAGTTGGTCAATCTTAGCATAAAACCATTCATATTTATAACCTTGTAGCGAAATACATCATTTAACCATTTGCACAGGAACTTGTCTCAAAAGAAACATTCAAATTGTCTCACATACTTATAACTTGTCTTAAAAGAAACATTCAAATTGTCTCACATACTTATCAAAATTAAGAACTTTTTTTCATCATCACAAACATTGGATGCTAGACTTTCAACTCCCACTAGCCTTCATTTATATGTCTGCTCATCCTCAGCCTTGTAACTTATCTTCCAATTAATATGCATACAAAATTTAGTGTCGTCGAGTGAGTTTTAGTTTTTATATAATTAAATAAGCTTTTTTTTCATTCCTGAGCACACTATAATTATACTTACATGTCATATTCCTTTCATTCCATTCATTATGGTGCTTATTGTTTTTCGTTCTTTCGTTGTCTTTTCACTTTCATAGATCTACGCCATTACCAATCCAATCGGTCACAAGCACAATGATTAAAAAAGTAATGAACGATAGATCTCATAACCATTTGGTCCGTGCAAGTGCAAGAGCCCTTAACATACGGTATTGACAACACATGTTAATGCCCTTGACGTTTTCATCACGTGCATAAAATGCGAACACTCAGTTGATATTGTGTAATGAAGCTCCGTTCCATTCTTTTGTTGTTGCTTGCAAACTTTTCATTCGCAATGGGGTCCTTTTAAAATTTATTAGGTTCAACTGTAGTTCGTAAATATCTTTCACTTCGCTTTCCACAATACTTTGCATTATGGTTTTATTTCGTGCACTTATGGGTACATCATATAAAATTTCTAAATGTAATAAACATAAGAAGGATACATCATAATAGGGCACATCATAGTTAGAATAAATAAGTCAATGCGAAAAAGTTAAAAAGTAATATAATTTTACAAAATATAAGCTAGATTCATTCTTATTTATGACAAATAGCCAAAGGAGAGGTCACCATGAGTGCCTAAGCGTGCATTTTTACTACATAGTATATTTCAGTTATAAGAAATACTTGGTCAAGATTGAGTTGTCATATGATTCTCAAACTAGAAGTCTTAACATTATTAGACTAGGTTATTATTAGTGAATAGTTTAGGGTTAATTATGTAATATTGTCTCTATATAAAGGACCCTCTATTGTAACCCTAAACACACAATTACTCAATACAAATACAATTACAAGGTTTAATTTGGTATTAGAGCCAGGAAGGCTCGATTCTTGCCAAAACCCTAATCAGGGCGGCCGGCCGCCGCTGCCGCCCTGTCCAACCATCCATTACCGATGCTTCCATTACAATAATCAACACTACCATCTTCACCTTTAGCATGCGAATACAAACCGCCACTGTCTTTTTCCTTTCACACAACCGCAGCCGTCGCTGCCAAACCCTAACCCTAGCCGCCGCCAAACCTTACTAGCCGTCACTTAATCCGAACCCTAACCCTAGCCGTCACTAAACCTTTAACCCTAGCCGTCACTTAATCCGAACCCTAACCTTAGCTGTCACTAAACCTTTAACCCTAGCCGTCACTAAACCCTTAACCCTATCCGTCACTAAACCCTTAGCCCTAGCCGTCACTAAACCCTTAGCCCTAGCCGTCACTAAACCCTTAACCCTAGCCGTCACTAAATCTAACCCTAGCCGTCGCTAAACCCTAATCTTAGCCGCCACACACAACATACAATCTCCGTTGCTCCTTTTCAATCTTAACACATCATCGCATACAACGTGATGCTTCATCTTCATTGCTGCTGCTATACAATAGTGGTTCCGCTATACAATGGTCTCACACCTTTATGCAAAAGTTTTAGGTGTGGAGATACGCGAGAAGATTCACGGGATAAAGACAACAATAGTTTCAAACTCACATCGCATGCAACGCGATAACCGGAGAAGAACAACCGGTGCTTCACACATTCGGCGATTGCAACAACAAACAACAAGACCAATAATTTACTTTACTTATTTTTATTTTTTATGCTTTTTTAGATTTCAAGCTGAATCTCTCCCGAGCTTAGCTTGCGGGGAATATTAGACTAGGTTATTATTAGTGAATAGTTTAGGGTTAATTATGTAATATTGTCCTCTATATAAAGGACCCTCTATTGTACCCTAAACACACAATTACTCAATACAAATACAATTACAAGGTTTAATTAACATCAAGATATTTGTATCCCTTGATTCACATCGTATGAGATCTATTCATTTTTGAACGCCATAATTTTTTACTTTAGTACAACTTCAGTAATCAACTTATGTACTTTTAGACATAAAAGAAGATAGATCCATGTAATATTGCACAAACTATTTAGACTTCTATAGAAATGGAAAAGTATCCTAATGCCACATTAACGTTGAAGGAACATATATCCTAAATGACTTATGGTTTACCATTATATAGTGGCATGTTATATTGTATTGGATAATCGGGGTGGAACTATACATACAGACAAATCCATGATTCATCCCCACACACTTAGAACTTTTGCAAGTTAAAAGGGATGTACAATGTATGAAGCTAATAACTAATATCAGTGTTGCAAATATCGGGATTAATTGCCGATTAATCGGAAATCGGTCCCTCACCTAGGAATTTTGGCTAATCGGCCAATTAATCGCTAGGCGGTCAACGAAGGTCAAAATCGGACCTAGGTGGATCCTAGGCGAACCTAGGCAGTCTTAATCGGCCAAAAACCTGTAATTCGGCGAAATTCCGGTAGGGTTCCGGCGACCTTCCGGCGAAGGTCAAAATTTCGGCCAAAAAGTAAAAATTCCGGCTTAAACCTGGAAATTCCGGCCAAATATGTGTATATATATATAAAATCTAACTTTTTTATTAATTTTACATATGTAAATGTGTGTATTTATATAAAACTGGAAATTATATATAAAAATCCCAATCTGATTAATCCCGATTAATCGCTAGTCCCTATCTTGCCGCCTGACTAGTGCCTATCGATTTTTACAACATTGACTAATATAATTAGAATTCATATCAAATCTAACTTTTGACTTTGTGTTTCAGGTAATCAATTCATCAACTTAGAAGTTGATTACATACTTGAAGAAGTTCAGAAGTATACTCTTGCAAGTCATCTACTATGGGGCTTATGGGGAGTTATATCGGTACTTTTGCTACTTAATAAATGTTACGTTTATAATCTTGTTTTTGTTTGTAAGCATGCGCTATTTGGATTTTGTTTCCACAATCATATAAATATGTATGAATGGTACATGCTTTACATGCTTTTCAGCCCGTAGACTTTGCTAATGGTGCAATGAAGGAATATCAGCATAAAAAAGCTTGAAAATTGTGATTTGCTCTTTACTGCTTAGTGGGTCTAATGATCATTTTTGATACATGCTAGACTATAGTTTTTAGGGTTTTTTGAGCTTATATATGAAAGGGTTACATTGGATGCTCCTCGGCCTTATATAGAGCGCATTGATGTGAAAATAGTAGGACACATAAGCATTAAAGGGGGCTAGGTTAGATGTGTAGAAGTGCATTGTTAGAATATATACAGGTTTAGTAGTCATTAGGGTTTAGGCTTATTAGCTAAGCCTGTTAGGGTTCTTGGTTCTTTGTCTATATATATTGTATCTCAATACAATATCTCTTTTCCATTCACATGATATCAGAGTTTTTGATGTTTTTTTGTCCATGTCGTGTCTCACCTTTGTAACCACCTTTCCCCATCGTGTATCATTTTCTGGCCACCATAACACTTGATGTTCAAATTTGACTAAAACCAAAGAAAACCGGTCATGATCGGCATCGTCCCGTGCCACCAACGTGTGAAGTCTATTTCAGGAAGACCTCACAATAAATACTTTAAACTAGGATACTAGTATGCTAGTTTTTAAATGTATAAATTCTTCTTAAACTAGGATGCTAGCATTTTAAACGTATAAATTCTGAAACTAGGATGCTGAGTCTAACATTAAATTCTGAAACTAGGATGGCAGCCTTTAGTCTTTATCGTGCTAGGGTAACCACCACCTCATGCCAACCAAAACCTTAGAGCTCTATCTCTTACATGATGACCCTAACATGATGACTCTAACATGCATACTAAAAAGTTAGCATTGTTGAGTGAGTTTTATTTTTATTTTAAAACATAACTTGGTAGATCAACATAACATCATTTATTGGGTCAGGCTGGACATCTTCTATTAAAAATGTTAATTATTCTATGTACAACAATTAATTTAGTTTAGCAAAAAAAACAAAAAAAAATTTCAAGTAATTTGATTTAGTTTCTTTGAGACATTAAAAAGCACTGGGTATTTTTGAGACATTTAAGATATAGAGAAACCACCTCTATTACTTGGCAGACATCTGCACCTGTTATTTGCTCCTTATGGCTTTCGTTTTTTAGAAGTCTTTATTGTATAGTTGATTGAACAGCATTCATTATCATTACAAACAATAAAAGGAGAACTTCATTTTTTATTTTAACTTTTATTTTATTTCAGGAGCATGTTAATGAAATTACTTTTGATTACATGGAGCATGTTAATGCCATACCATAACCATAACATAACATAATCAAATAGGGTAACGCCTAAACTTGTAGAGGTGATCATTTAATGACCAGGTCATGTATTCGGTCAGGCTGGACACCTTCTATTAAAATGTTAATTATTCTATGTACAACAATTAATTTAGTTTAGTAAAAAAACAAATTTTTTTCAAGTAATTTTATTTAGTTTCTTTGAGACATTAAAAAACACTTGAGACATTTAAGATATATAGAAACCACCTCTATTACTTGGCAGACATCTGCACCTGTTATTTGCTCCTTATAGCTTTCGTTTTTAAGAAGTCTTTATTGTATAGTGATTGAACAGCATTATCATTACAAACAATAAAAGGAGAACTTCATTATTATTTTAACTTTTATTTTATTTCAGGAGCATGTTAATGAAATTGATTTTGATTACATGGAGTATGCAAAACAGAGATTTCAAGAGTACTGGTTACAGAAACCTAAAGTGCTGGGATGCAGTAATGAATCTGTTATCTGAACAGGTAGCGAGTTTATCTCACATTTCTTTCTTAGTGTTGGAGGAAAAATGTCACTTTTCTATATAAAATTCCAACAGTTAAATTTATTGAGCATGGTTGTGAAACAGATAGAAGGCATTGGGAATCGCAGTTTGGATCATCTACTGTGATCAAGGATGGCTAATGGAGACATGTTGCATTAAAAAATAAACTTTGTGCTTATGTTGGCTTTTTGGCTAGTTGGAGCATATTAAGATTTCAAATAAGAATACCTTGTTATGAGTTTAAAGATTCATGTACATATGATGTATTTACTTAATATTTTCTTTTCTAGATGCCATTACATGGATCATTTGTCTACACTTCTATTCTAACATTATTAGATGCATGCTATTCCAAATGTTGCAAGATTATCTCAAACCCTCTTCTTAAAAAGAGTCAAGTCTTGGAAAGCCAAACTAATAGACTATACTTTTCATATTAAACAACTAAATGATAAAGTTAATGAAATCTAAGTAGCAGTGTTAGTGATATAACATGAATCAATAGGCATAATCAAAGTTGAGAAAGGGGATTATAGGATTCAAACACAAAATTAGTGCCCCAAGAGAAATTAGGGATTACAAATTGGGCAAACTGCAATGGTAGTTTGTTGTTTGTTGATACATCAAAATTTATCTTTGTGCTTATCTAATGTAGATATGAATGTTAAACTTTTTAATCTAACTCTATATTATAATTTATAATTCATCTAAAACTATGTTCTTAAATTTAATTAGTGACTTGTAAATAATTAACCTATATACGAACAAAACCCAACCCCATGAACATTGTTTTGGGGGATATCAATAATTTGGATTCTCCTCGACTGTTGTGCTTCCTTGGCTGTTGCACTAGGCCTTTTGATGGCCGTCATGTTCTTCATTTGATTTTTATGACATTTGTTTTGGAAAGAGAATTGGGTTGCGAAGCTCAGAGGTCGGGGCGGTGGGTGGTGGCTGTCTGTTTCCGCTTGACTGATGCGGCAGATGCGGTGGCGCTCTGGTAGGCCTCCATTTCTCGTCTCATGTGTCGAGTCCCCTCTACCTCTGTAAGGTGACCACCACTCCATTGCGTATCTTCGGTTGAACTGAAGTTTGCCTACGTGATGGTTGATGTTCGTTGGCCTTGGTGACGTCGGCGGTGGCGTTGGAAATAACAACCACTCTGCCTGCAGTTTTTAGTTAAGGTAGGGCCAACGATCATTTTCTTGCTAGAAAAGGGGTCGATAGTGTTATTTGGACAACCATTGTGTTGGGTGATACGTTATGCTGTTGATGGTGAGAATTACCTCATTTAAAATTTTGTTTTTTTGGTGATTTGTTACGTCAATGATAGTGGGATTTATCTCATCTATTACTCTCAGCTTGATGTTCATCTTAGGTGTCGAACCTGGTTCTATTGACAATTTTTATTTTCTGGGTGGATATGTCGGGAAAGAACTTATGTTACTCTCAGCTTGATGTTCATCTTAGGTGTTGAACTTGGTTCTATCGACAATTTTCATTTGCTGGGTGGATATGTCAGGAAAGAACTTATGTCATTGATGATGATGATAGCTTATCTGAGACCGAGCTTGAGCTAACCTATGTCATATATTTGATCCGATGATGTTGGCGTTTACCGACTAGGGTTTCATCTTCATGTATGATTGCTTTGTACACCACTGGAATAAGCATTAACTATAAATATGTAACTGAATATTCAGTTCTTGTTCAAAACCCTAGGTCGTGACGGGGATCAATGACAATGGGGTTCGTTTCATCTTAGATCTAATGTCGATAATGATGGGGATAGCTTCATCTAAGATGGAATGGCATGATGATGGTTAGGATTATGTGTTACTTGGTGTTGGTATATTTTATCGATGAGACGCTGTTACAGGATAAAACAATAGTCTTTAGTGTTTTGACGTGGCAATGGTTCTGGTTGCAATCACATCGATGAGGCCTTTTTGAGCCTTCAAATGCCATCGCTCATTACTGTTTGTAATGTTTGTTAAATTTAGAATAGAAGGAACATTGATTTACAGGTTGCTAATGCATCAACCTACATTGTTCAATGGCCCTTGATTCTGGTTGTTCATAACCATTCAGTTTTAACTTTTGGCACTTGAATATATATGGTTGATAGGCGATGATGATAAATGAATGGCCATTGACATTGTTTTTTTGGCATGGTAAACTATTAGTTTGCAGCCATAACAAACTGACATTTCCAAGCCTTTTATCGAGTTATCTATGCATTGACTCAACCCTGTCGCGAAGCGCGAGGGGAGAAAACTACTAGTTTTATTAAATAAAGTATGATCAGATAGTCATAATCACAATTATGATTATATCTTAATGGAAACAACCAGCCTCTTATTAGATAGTTGGAAGGTTTGCTTCTCATAACTTCCTTTTTTGACTTTCTCAATGACTTTATTATGAGTGAAATTATTATAGGTATTTTTGTTTATTTGCTTTTCTAGAATGCCAACTCCTACATCCATCTAATCTATTACTGTAAGGATTCACATAAGGCTGATGCAACCCAAAACATCCAAAGTCTATCCTGCATGCATGCACATAAGTACTAAGTAGAATGCTTCGAAAGTTTTACACTATGCCTTTGAAAATATTCTAAGTGTGAAATCTTCCGAAGCCAAGACCAATATCTTCCGAAGCTAAATATGAAGTCTTCCGAAGCTTTAAAGACAAAGTCTTCCGAAGCCAACTCATGAAGACAGATTTCTTCCGAAGACTTTTGAGTGCATGCTTTATCTGATGTACATTTTACCATAAAGCTGGACCACCTTTTCGCTGCAACTCTGTTTGACTTACCAACTTTCACAAGTTGGTGAAAGGTCCATGCCTTTGGTAAACTGTACATTGATGTCTTGAGTTTGTTACTTTCTACTTTATATACTTTTATCCTTTTTGTAATATATTAGGATGTGAATTATATCATGTCATAGTCACTAGTCAAAAAGCAATCTATCTTTTGACTCTACATTGATTTTGTTGTTGTTTAGATCATGTATCCAGCTGCCCTTCAAAGTATGGCCGGCTGTAGGATGTAGTATAAAGTATCTCAGGTCCTTATGTATCTTTATGCTTTTTATGCTTTGAAAACACTTGTAAGGAACTTGAGAGCAATATATAACATTCTTGAAAACCAAACACTTGTGTTATTGTTATTGTTCTTGTTCTGTCTCTTTATTACTTATGTTTCTTAGTATCAAAGTGTGACTGGTTACTAGTTCCCTATTGATCTGTTAAGTGTTCTAACTCACTCTCCTCATTGTGATTTGTGTTGTAAGTGACCATCCTTTAAACGGTCCTGCAATTGGTATCAAAGCATTCTAGGCTCTTGATTGTAAGATCTAACAATCTTGATATCCCTCACACACACAAAATACTTAACATCTCAAATGGCAATTATCACTAAAGCTGATATAGAAATTGGAACCATGACAAAGTCCCCACTGATCACACTTGAAAACTTTGACACTTGGTGCCAAATAATGGAAGGTTTCATCAAGTCACAAGAATCCAGGATGTGGGAGTCTGTTGTCTCAGGACCTTACATACCAAGCACCTCCTCAGCTGCTGGAGGTGGTATGATTCCAAAAGCTATGGTTGATTACTCTGATGAAGACAGAAAGAGAGTAGAGATTGATCAGAAAGCCTTGATAGCCCTTTAGACTGCTCTTCCTAACTCTGTGTATAGAGGTTTCAAGAAATGCAAATAAGCAGCTATGGGATGCATTGAAACTAATGTATGAGGGTTCTACTGAAGTCAAGGAGAATAAGAAGGATCTCATAAAGCAGTAGTTTGAAAAATTCACCTATAAATCAAGTGAAACCATGACTTAACAACACTTCAGGTATGTTGAGATTGTGGACACTCTAATGGATGTTGGAGTGACTCTTGAAAACAGGGACATTGTAAGGAATTTTATGTCCTCTCTTCCTAGGAAATGGACATATTACTGTGTTGTTATAAGAGGACTGAGAACCTTAAGACTCTAACTTTGACTGAGTTGTATGGTATTCTCAATGGATACCAGATAGAGATAAACATGCAAGGTTCATCAGCTAACTCCAGTAATCAAATGAGTTCAGCCCTGCATGTGACTAAAAGGGATAGCATAGAACCTCAACATCATCTTATATGCTACCCTGACAACTCACAAAAGGGTCCTTTCATCACCTTCCCAGAAACACCAAGAGAAAGCTACACTCAAGGAAGCCCATTCCAAGAGCCAAGCTCTTCACATGCCTTTGTGTCTTCTAATGAAAGCAAAGGCAACTTTCAATTCACCCTTGAAGACCTAAACTGCATCCATCCAGATGATCTGGAGTACATGGAAATAGTCCAACAGATGGCTCTTCTCACTCACAAAGCCAAAAAGTTCTACAAAAGGACATCAAGGAAGTTCCAAGCAATACAGCTAGTGGAAAGGTTAGGCTTGTGAATCCAAGGATCGCAATCAGGAATTATCAGTGTTGATTGAAGTCAAGTCAACATTTTCGGAATCAACATTAACTTGGTTTAATTATTTGTATTAATTTCAATATCAATAATGATTAAAGAATAAGATGAACACAAGGAATGAAACACAACTAATGATCAGACAAATATTCAATTCAAACGAATTTCATAAAAAAACATGTTAATGATTACAGTTGAATAAACATGAATGAATGAATGATATTGATTTTAGTGTTTGATGATGTGACGGCTGCTAGGGTTTTGATTTGTGTGATTTGATGTGATGTTTGGTGATTGTAATGTTGCTGCTTGGATGTTTGTCATAGCCGTCTCAGCTGTCTCAGCCATCTGCTTGATTTGGAACTTAAGATCCATATTTATAAACAATAATGTTTCTGTTAAAGAAACACCAGATCTCTTGGGATTTGGAATTGTTTCTGTTAAGGAATCACCGGATCTCTTGGGATTCGCATAACTGTCTTGTTGACTTGTAACACCTATATTATTTGAATACAAGTGTTTGCACTCCACGGGAGAATTGTCTTCCGTAGATAATTTGTTCTTCCGTAGGAATCTAGTTATTCCAAAGCAAACTTGTTCTTCCTAAGGTAAACTTGTTCTTCCGAAGTTATCTTGTCTTCCGAAGGTATATTGTTCTTTCATCCTCAGAGCTGGTTGTTCATCCGCAGAAGATCTTCGGATGTATTTTACTTGTAAGAAACATATCTACGGAAGAACAAAATGGTCATCCGTAGATGTTTCTTACACTTGGTCATTTTCAGAAATTCACCAATTTTAATGATATTACCTGCAAACATACATAAATCAACACACATATGTATGGGTTAACCTATACATAATGCATACATAATAAGGAATTAGAAGCATTCATTACAGATACTAATTCAAGTTCTAAGCCTATAAGATCTATTGATCCTAGACCTAACAATACTCCCCCTTAGGCTTAGACACTTGTAATTAGCTCTTCAAAACAGAAAGTTCTTTCAATCTTGTCACCATCCTTTTGTTGAAGTAAGATACCGCATCCTTTTGATCATCATACTTGTATTTGATCTCCATTGTGCATATTTTTTAATAGTATCAAAGCTCAGTCCCAGAATGTTTTCTTCTGTAGTCAGAGTTTCCACCACACATTGGTTATTGACTACTTCCAGCTCATATTCTTCTAAGATTCTCAGTTCTGATACATCTTCAATGTTAGCTCCTTTCAGCATCCCAGCATTATATCTTCTTCTCTTGTATGCTTTAGCATGCAGTTTATCCACAACTTGAATCATGTGCACATATAGACATAAGTCATTTTGAGCCCTTTCATCAGTTAGCTTTGGGAAGAATTTGTCATGAAGGTATGATGTATAACTAGGGGGAGCAGTTTGATTTCTACTGGGTCAAAATTCTGATTCTCTCTGCTTTCTTTCCTTCTGCATTCCTCAGCAGCACTAATTCTTTGGTCTTCTCAACATATCCCCATTCTGTTATGGGATATGTATATTGATTTCCATTAAAGCTTTTGATAGATGCTGTATTTTTGTTGCTGTATCCAACCCTTTTTAAAATTTCATCATCTACAAGTGAAGAGGGCTTAGACATTGTTCTTTTGATTCCTTTAATTCTCTTTCTATGCTCAGCATCATCTGTCTTAGCCTCCTTAATCACATCATCTATGAATTTTGTCTTTATCTTTCCCACAGACACAGAAAAATCTCTTCCCCTTAAATGGATTGGATAGTTAGACATGGTTAGGCTTTGCAGATCTTTAATATCTCTCTTAGGAAGACTTAGTAATGTTTCTACATCATGGAAGTATTGGATTCTTCTAGATGTTCTTTTAATGATTGCACAATCCCAGTCTGGATCATATTTCCAGACCATAATCCTGTTTTCCTTCACAGAACTGGGAGTTGTGATGTGGTTAGATAACTCTATCAGTGTAGATTTTTGCTTAGTAATTTCTCTAACTGTTGTGCCCAGAGGCCACACTTTTCCATGGATAACTTCCTTAGGCTCTCTTATTAGCTTATCTTTCCCTTTGTGCTGATCTTTAGATATAATTGTTATAGGATCTGCAGGGAGTTTGCTTTGTTGCTCAATAGCAGAATTTGGAGCTTCAGTTTTGAATCTCACCCCTGTGTTAAGCTCAACAGCCATGATATGCTCTATCATTCTCCTTAGCTCACCAACTAATCTTTCCTTGAGTTTATATCTTTTGTAGTTGTGACCCTGTAACCAACAAATCATATTGTATTTTTAGAGCTTAGCTGTATCACAGTGACCTAGATCTTTCTTGATTTCCTGAATGGCTTGAAAAGTTGTGAATGTTTCATAGTCACAATTTGGAATTATGAATCTTGCAAGCTCAAACTCTTTCAGCATATTCTTCATCTCAGTCAGATTCATCCTTTCAACCATGTCATATGGAAACCCATGGTTGATTAGGGTCATGAACATTGAGGATTCAGGCCTTTCTTCCAATATATCTTTGGATGTCAATAGGTCTTCATCCTTTGCTTCTTTTTTTGTTTTTGGGGAATCATCTTTTGTCAGCTCATCCTATTCAGCATCACTTTTAGCTTTATCATGAGTGATTGACTTCAATGTGGACACATCCATTGAAGGAGTGTGCTCGGGAGATGTAAGCTTTGCCTTTTTAGACTCACCTTCAACCTTAATCACCTTTTGCTTTGTGGAACCCAAATACTTCCTCTTCCTTGAGTATAGAATCAGTTGCTTGGAAGATTTAGCAGGTTCCTTTGGTTGGTTTGATTTAAGAGCACATATTTTCTTTTTTAGCTGCTCAATCTTTTCTTCTTTCTTTTTAATAGAGCTGATTGAGCAGAGAGACTTATTTGCTTGATCAATCTTCAGCATCAGTTTCTCATTTTCATCCTTCTCAACTTCTACTGATTCTTTAAGCTCAAAATCTTGTTGAAGTAAGGCATCAATCACTTCATTATTGCACTAAGCATCTTCTCTTATGACTGGGTTAGTGAGATTGAGATTCTCACTAAGGATCGAATATAGTGACTGAGTTAATGATTGAATGGCGGAATCAAACAATCAAGAAACATTCAATGCAGAAGAAATACTCATAAATGCTTTTGTATATATTATAAAGGTGATTGATTACAAAGACTGCTAGGTTTAGCAAGAAAAATAATAATACACCTAGAGAATATAAATATTCTGATTGTCTAAATTTTGTCACCTTATGTACGAGGTTATCTATTCTATTTATAGGCAGACATGATGCCTTTTACAAAATGACTAAACTATCATTGACCTATTACATCAGAATCTAGTCTAAGTCTTGATCCACATCTTTGCTTGTTCATCCGCATTTGCAAATGCGGATGAATTGACTTGATGAGCATTTCTTCACTTGATCATCTGTATTAGTATGTTGGTCATCCGCATTGGTTAATGCAAATGAACAAATACTTCTATGCATTTGTCTGGTCATCCACATTGGCAAATGCGGATGAGCAAAATCTTATCCGCATTACTAATTGGTCTTCCGCATTTGTCAATGCGGAAAAACAAATACTTGTCCATATTTGTTTTATGTATTCCGCATTGACAAATGCGGAAGACCATACTTGGTTTTTCTATTGCAGGATCTTCATCCGCATTTCTTCTTGGACTTGTGGGAATCCAGCAAAGCAACCATAAAATCACCCATTGAATTGACATGCATAATCCTTTTAGGGTCCAACAATACTCCCCCTAAGGATTATGCAGCCGATGTTCTTCAATTTTTGGGAGGTGATTGATGTTATGAGGATTCTACTGGGTCTTGTGGAGGCAGTAAAAATGCTGCTTGAGTTGGATCCAGAATGGCTTTGATCATGTTGACAAAATCTGTTGCCTCTGACATTCTTTCCTTACTTAGCACATGTATCTTCATTTTGCTCATATTGTAGATGGCTTCTAGTGGTAACTTCTTTAGAGAAATAGGTTCCCAAATAGATACAATAGAAAGACCATCTCTGCGAATTAATAGGCTCCCATCCACAACTACCTCCATTTTGACAATATTCCCAAGTTGCAATGGAGTTTTTTTCTTCTTTCTTTTGTCTCTCTGGCAATGATACGATCATATGCCATTTTTAGCAACTTGATGCACTTTAGGAAGAAGTGCATATCTTGTTCTCCCAGTTTATTGTTTATTTCCCTAAAGTGTCAGGTATATATATAGTGGATGTAGGATTCATCAAGCAATCTTACTTCATATCCATTAAATAGTCTTATTTCAGCACCCTCCTTTCCTCCCCCACTTTCTTTCAATCACCATCTCATAATTTTTCTCATCATAGTATACATTTGAGATGGGTGTAGAGGAATGAGTACCAGACACCATCTTTCTTTTCAAAGATTCAGTTGGTTTCACTTTTAACTCTGGAAACATAATTTCTTCAGCTTGTATTGTCTTCTTCTTCTCAAGGGGATTAATAAATGACTTATCTTTCCTCATGCATATTGCCTTTAATGATTTGAAATTATCAGTCCTTTTGAACATTTTGAGTATGTTTTCAAATTCATATCCCCTGAACATAGCTGAGTGATTGATCAGTTCCAGTTGAGCTAGTTCTTTTAAATCATGGATCTGCAAGGCATTTACAAGAGCAGAGTACTCTGTAAAGAATTGGACCAGCCCGGAGATCCTTTTAACCATAAACATGTTCCAAGTGCTGTCATACTTCCATGCAATTATTTTTTGATCAACTTTTCCTTTGGGAGTACACACCCCTCTAATTAACCCTACAGTGGTTAACCCTTCTTGTAGTTTTAGTTGAGAGGGTTTAGTAAACCATTCAGGGTATTTATGAAGTATAGGAGCCAACAATTCTTGATCTTTTTGGTTTAGCTGCATGTCTTGAGCTGTTACTCTTGACCTTGGCTTTTTGTTTATGATTTCTTTTTCTATCTGCTTGAGCCTATCTTTCTTTCCATTAATCATTTGGAGAGTTGCAGCCCTTAATGAGTTTGTTTTCATATTCCTAAGCTTCCTTCTTATGAAGTCTTGGCTTGAACGATAATCTTTCATTTCCTTATCTGACATGCTATAAGGATCAGGAAATAGTGGTTCAGGAGTGGAGGTTGATTTCTTCAAGGCAGACAATTTTGGCATAGGAACCTTTCTAGAAAATGATCTTTCATACTCAGTTTCAAAGTTTGGATCCAGCAGTTTATTGACCTTTTCTTCTTTTGCTTTCATGCCTTCATATGTCATACTAAAGACTTCATCTGCATCATACCCATGATTGATAAAAAACATTGCTTTTATCATCAGGTCATTAGTTTGAGCTTTCAACACCATTTCATCCACACATCTTTCTTTTACTATAGGGCTATCAACATCTACAGGCTCATCAGCATTATATCCTCCCTCAATCTCTCCTTCTTCAAGATCAATGAATACAACTAGTTTCTTCAATTGTGCCTCAGCTTTTTCATGTTCTTCCAAGAATTCTACTATTGTAGCAAGACTTCTAGGATCATCTAGTTTGGTCTGTTTGTGCAGAGAGCACAAATTGCTGATGAAGTGGTGATTGGAATATCATTCCACCCTGTTTTTCTCTTGGATAAGCAGTGCTGAAAGAGGTGGATTAGAAATCTCCAATGCAAATCAACTAATCCTTTTACAATCTGTTTAGCTTCAAATCCCCCTTCATACCTAATCTCAACAAAGAAGTGGTTATGTCATCCTCATCCAGCTCTAGTGGTGCATCATCATCATCACCAAAATGCAAACATCTTCTTACAGAATCTTCAGTGATGCTCAGAGTATGATCATTATCATTCTTCCAGATAAAGTTCTAACACCATCTGCTTCAATCACTTCAGCCGAATTCTAGAAAAACCTTATGAGGTTCTCATAGATGGTGGGTCTAACAGTGATAACATAAGCTACCCTTGTTGTAGAGATGAATCTGATAATATCTTTGAGTCCCTCAGCTTCTTGCATATCAAGGTTTAAATAACCGCTAACATTATGGAGCTTGCTCCGTGAAAGATTTGCCATCTAATCTGCATAAGAGACATATGTGTTAGTTTTGATGAGAAAGCATGTGCATAATTGATCAGTTTGACTTTTAGTGGTCAAAGATGAACGTTTGAAGTCACTGTTTCATTATTGTCACATCAAATGGTGAATTTGTTGTAGAACAATCACATTTTCTTTGTTTTTCAACTTTAGATAAACTATTTATTAGATGTTACTTCATTGATTCGTTGCATATTTTCATTTTTCATCAGACTCTGTTCTTGTGATGAACACAACTATGAAGGTTTTTCATGATGGTTAAAATTCTCTTAGTTTGCATGTTCATTGATGTCGAAAATGTATAACATATCTTTGAATAAGTTGGATTTTGTGTATTCTTCACTATCATTTAGTTCTTCATTCACTTTTGGTTCAATAATCTTAAAGTTAGGTCATGAAAAATTTATGGAAATTTCACCTTTCTATCAATGCTACTGTTGTTTGGAATCGAGTATAATAACAGGTTGATTTGAACACACTGAATTCTTTGGTTGTTGATGATGAAGATGATCAAAGAAGGTTTACTGTGTTTTTGTGCTTGTCTCACTATGTAGTCTCTCAGATTTGAAAAGTACTAAATGACCCTTTGAAATTCCTTTAAATAGTCAAATAATGGCTTTTACAAAATTTTACAAGTTTCAGAGCAAATGCGGTCACATTTTTAAAACACTGTAGCAAATGCGGAACAATAAATTAAGTCTTTGGGTCATCTGTATTTGTTTACTGTTGTAAATGAGGAAGTGAAAATTCAATAACTTTGCTATCCGCATTTGTTTACTGTTGCAAATGCGGAAGAGTTAACTTGTGATTTTGGGCATCTGCATTTACATACTGTAGCAAATGCAGAAGTTTTGTTACTTCTGTTTTCTTCTATCCGCATTTGTTCACTATTGCAAATGCGGAAGAACTAAGTTCATCAGCATTTGTTCACTGTAACAAATGTGGTTGACAAAACTTATTCAACATTACTTAGTGTGGCAAATGCGGTTGAATAAAATTTGTTAGCATTTGCTCACAGTAGCAAATACGGAAGATCTGACTGTCAGCATTTGCTCACTATAGCAAATGCGGAAGATCTGACTTTGTCCGCATTTGCTCACTGTAGCAAATGCGATAGAATAAAATCCACATTTACTTGATCATCATTCATTGACAGGTAATTATACGTTTTATGTGCAATGATTGACCAGCTGTAAGTGTTCTGGGAATGGGGCCTTGCAAGTTGGTATCAGAGCCAAAGTTTAAGTGAAACAGGTAAAATTTCAAAATAAACCTTAACTTAAACTGAAAATGGGGCGGAAAAGGGAGGGATGCCAATCTGAGTAGCTGCGTGCCATAAGGTATTTTCATAATATTAACCGGTATTACATGCGCATGTTATGTGGTTTATGTGCTGTTTGTAGATTTAAATACTGATGTAGTCAGGATATATAATGCTTGGGTATGAAGAGTAAAGCAAGTGGCTAATCAAAACTAGCCACTATAATTAGGGAATTACTATACTTGATGTAAACTAAGTTGTTCCCTTGAATGACTGTGTTAGAGGATAGCCGGTGGTAGATCATGTAAAGCTTCGAGGGGTGGAGGTATGGTGTGCGTGGTGTTGAACCGCGGCCCAAAAGAGGAAGGCCTAGAGTTGAAAAGGTGGTTCATGAAGAACCTGAGACCCTTCATCTGGAGGGCGGTGATAAGAGCGCCAATCAGAGAGCCTTAGTAAAGGAGGCTATTGTGGAAGAAGTTCATTAGGTCATGCAGACGATCTTACCATCTGTGGTGACTGAAGTATTGAAGGCTGTAAGGGAAGGAGAAAGAAATGAGAGGAATAGATCCTCGGGAAACGGGAGTGACCGGAGCCTGAAACGGTTATCTCCGATGATGAAGAGGAGGAAGAAGAAGAGCCTGCGCTGGAGGCCGCATGAGGCTGTAATACGAGGCATTTCAAAGGTGTGAGCCCCCTATTTTTGATGGTAATGGCACTGCTGTTGCTGCTCACCGATGGGTGAGGTAAATAGAAGCTGTTCTGAATATTAGTGAGTGCCGAGAAGATCAGAAGGTGAAGTTTGTTGCCCACTCGTTTATGGACTCGGCTCTGTGTTGGTGGGACAATATTGTCCAAGCTGAGGGTCGTCGGGCAATTGGGAGAATGAGGTGGTCGGAGTTGAAGAAGCTGGTAATTGAGGAGTTCTGTCCTCACTAGGAGATGGATACGGCGGAAAGGGAATTCCTGCAGTGGAGGCAGGAACAATGACACATCAACAATACACCACCAAATTCAACGAGATGGCACGTCTGGTGCCGGATCAAGTGACACCCTTTTCACAAAAGATCAAGAGGTATATCTAGGGTTTGCCAGTGGATGTCCGTAGGCACATGATCACTGCCCGACCGAGCACGTTCAGGTGGGCCGTTGATTTGGTAGGAAGGTTGTATGACGAGCGAGAGGTGGTAGTGGCTGAGGTGAGCAAGAAGGGTGGTGGCGACTGGAATTGGAATGGGAAATGGTTTGGTCGGGGAGGTACCCCGACGAGTAACAAGAAGGCACGGGTGGATGATCGCTGTGTGGTCACACCTGGTACGGGGTTGAAGAGGTGTGGCAAATGCGGGAAGGAGAATTTGGGAGAATGCAAATGGGGATCAAATATCTGCTTCAAGTGTGGGAAGCCTGGTCATATGGCTAGAGATTGTGGGGTTATGATGTAACACCCGACTACTTTTAGACAAGAAAGAAGAATAAAGTAAAGAAAAAGAAAGAAAAGGAATAAAACCCAAGTCTAGGGGTAAAATGTGTCCAAAAGGACAAAATGTTTGAAAAGTGGGTGTAAAAGGTGGTATGGCCGCCCATATGTCACATACATCACCGATCTTCGGGTTTTAGAGGGAGAGAAAGAGTAGCTAGGAGCAGCAAATTCTCGGTTTTGAAGGAAGAACTAGAAAGAATTCGAATTCAAGGTAAGAATTCATGTTCTTATGGTGTTCTTAACCGGTTATGTCCTTAGGTTTATGCTTATGTGTGATTATGTGTGTTTGGGTATGTTTTTAGTGGGTTTCTAGGCGGTTGAATTCAATTTGCAAACGAGTTTGGAAGAAGCCATACTCAGGAGCTGCAAAGGTGAGTTCTAGGAACCCTCTTTTACCTATTTTAACTGATTTTGGGGCTGGAAATGCATGAATGTATGTTTTCATTAAACTGGGTTTCAGACCCATATGTTTGAATGTGTGTATGATGACGCTACATTATGATGTGTGACTATGTTCATGCTTGATGATGTTTTCTAAGACTTAGGATGTATGATTTAAGCTTAGAACATAATGAATGGTGATTTGAGATTGAAATCTGATGTTTAAGGCTCATATGTTAAGTTTTAGAATCTGCATAAGTGGTGAAAAGTCAATGCGGATGGAAAGGTTAATGCGGATGAGCAATGTAAGTTAATGCGGATGAGGTCAATGCGGATGAACATTGACTAAGTATGGAAATGCGGATGAAGTCAATGCGGATGAAGTCAATGCGGATGAAGTCAATGCGGATGAACATTGACTAAGTATATGAAATGCGGATGAGTAAGGCCAATGCGGATGAACAAATGCGGATAAAGTAAGACCAATGTGGATGAACTATAGTAAATGCGGATGACAGTTAATGCGGATGGGGTCAGTGCGGATGTGAATTTGAATAAGTATATGAAATGCGGATGAGTAAGTCAAATGCGGATGACAAATGCGGATGAACAATAAGGTCAATGCGGATGAACACATAGAATAATTCTGACTTTTTGGAGAAAAAGGAGTACTGTAGGCTTTGACTTAAGATGTTCCCGGGGGTTCATCTAGGTTGACTTTTGAGGTCATAGATGGTATTATGGGTATGTATGATGTATTGATGCATATGCATAATGATGATGTATGATGTCGTATGATTATACATGATGTATGTTATGAATGTATGATGATGCTCTGTATGATGATGATGACTGAATGTTATGTTCCTTATTATGACGTATGTTTATCTTTCCGTGGCTTTACGTGTTATGTTAATGAACGAACCAAAAGTATTATGTAACCTAAAGTGAAAGATAATGAAAGAGGAACATGATGAATGAATGCATGCATTAATGAATGAATGAATGTAAGAAGGCTTGCAAGCAAATGTATGGAGGTGCACACCCAATGCAGGTGTTAGCTCAATGATGTGCGGGTTAGCTACCCTGAAGGATGCACATTGGGTCTAATCTTCGTGATTGACCATATGAATGGGACCCTTGCCGCTTGGCCTAGGTACTGGAGTCAGCTTCGTGCATAATGTTCGAGGTCTATGAAAGACCTCAGGCCCAGTTACCCGCTTCGTGCACAATGTTCGGGGTATAGCATATGGCATTGATACGGAATGAAAGAGAAAAGATAAATGGTGAATGTACTTGCCTAGGTACTGGGTCAGCTTCGTGCATAATGTTTGAGGTCTATGAAAGACCTCAGGCCTAGTTACCCGCTTCGTGCACAATGTTCGGAGTAATGTACATGTCACTGGAAGTAATGAATGAATGAATGAAAGTAAGAACGTATGAAAGAATGAAAGTAATGAACGAATGAATGACGAAGATAATAATGATATTATATGTGTATATGTATGATGTATGACCGCATGAAAGTAAAGAAAGGTTTTAATGAAAGAAAAGTATGTTTTACTTATAAAACTAGAACTCACTCAACAACAGTGACTTTTATGCATTTTCCAGTTGGCAGGTGAGCATTGTTGAGGATGGCAGGGAGCAGCTACTTGGCATTTTGAATGGCATTCTTTTGTTAATGTTTTTGCATTGTAATGTGAACGAATAATGTTTTGAAATGAACGCTTGTATTAACTTGCAAAAGCATTTGTAATGATATGAAAAATAGTTTTATGTTTCCGCTGCAATGTTTTAATGAATGATTAAATGTAAAGTATATGTTTTATGTGCGATGATTTACTAGCTGTAAGCGTCCCGGGAACTGGGCCTTACAAGTTGGTATCAGAGCCAAAGTTTAAGTGAAATGGGTAAATTTTCAAACCAAACCTAACTTAAACCGAGAATGGGACGGAAAGGGAAGGGATGCCAATCTGAGTAGCTGCGTGCCATCAGGTATTTTTGTAAAGTTAACCGGTATACGTGCGCATGTTTTGTGGTTTATGTGTTGCTGATAGATTTAGATATTGATATAGTCAGGGTAGTTAATGCTTGGGGTATGAAGAGTAAAGTAAGTGGCTAATCATAACCGGCCACTATAATTAGGGACTTACTATACTTGACATAAACTGAGCATTTACCTTGAATAATCATGTTGGTGTTTGAATCTTTTAGCATGTGTGTGTGAGGATGGCCGGTGGTAGATCATCTAAAGCTTCACGTGGTGGAGCTCGTGGTGCTGAACCATGGGTTACGAGAGGAAGGCCTAGGGCCGAAGAGGTGGTTCATGAAGAACCAAAACCCCTCATCCGGAGGGCGGAGATGAGAGTGCTAACCTGAGAGCCTTAGTGAAGGAGGCGGTTGTGGAGGAAGTGCATCAAGTCATGCAGACGATCCTACCGTCTGTGGTGACCGAAGTGATAAAGGCAATTAGAGAGGGGGAAAGAAGGGAAAGGAGTATACCTACGGGTGAAAGAAGACAGCCCGAGACTGAGATGGTTCCGTCTGATGACGAAGAAGAAGAGAAAGAAGCAGAGCCTATGCAGGAGGCAGAACAAGGCTGTAACTATGGGGTGTTTATGAGATGCAAGCCCCCTACTTTTGATGGTAATGGCACTGCTGCTGCTGCTCACCGGGTGGGTGAGGGAAATAGAGGCTGTACTTGATATCAGCGAGTGCCGAGAGGACCAGAAAGTTAAGTTCGCTACCACTCTTTTGTGGACTCAGCTCTATGTTGGTGGACAATATAGTCCAAGCCGAGGTAGCAAGGCCATTGGAAGAATGAGATGGTCCGAACTGAAAAACTTGGTGATTGAGGAGTTTTGTCCTCTCCGGGAAATCGACAAGGTTGAGAGGGTGTTTTTGCAATCAGAGGCAGGAACGATAACACACCAAGAGTACACCATAAAGTTCAATGAAATGGCACGTTTGGTGCCAGATCAAGTGACGCCTCTGTCACGGAAGATTACAAGGTACATCCAGGGTTTGCCAGCGGACATTCGCAGGCACATGATCGCCGCCCGACCAAGCACGTTTAGGTCAACGGTGGATTTAGCAGGGAGATTGTATGATGAGAGGACTGTGGTGGTGGTGGCTGAAGGTAGTTGGAAGGGTGGAGGTGATAGAAAATGGAATGGGAAGAGGTTTGGTTGGGGTGGTGCCTCGACGAGTAACAAGAAGGCATGAGTTGATGACCGTCGTGTGGTCACATCAAGTGCGGGGTCGAAAAAGTGTGGCAAGTGTGGGAAGGAGCACGGTGGCGAGTGTAGATGGGGGTTGAATGTTTGTTTCAAGTGTGGGAAGCCTGGTCATATGGCTAGAGACTGTGGAGGTATGAAGTGTTTCAACTGCGGGGAAAGTGGTCATATGAGTAGAGATTGTAAGAAGCCAAGAGCTGAGGGTTCTGGGGTGAAGAAAACTAGAGGTGAAGGACCAAGGGCGAGCGCCAGGGCATTCACGATGACACAGGAGGAAGCTAGGACGGACCCTGATGTCGTGTCCGGTACGTTTCTGGTGAACCAAACTTTAGCTTCTGTGTTATTTGATTCGGGTGCCAGTAAAAGTTTTATTTCTGCTGCTTTCTATGCCAAGCTGCCTGTTAGTAGTAGACGTGTCGATGTGCCATTCGATGTAGAAACTACCATAGGTAAGTCTACCAGGATCTCTGAGAGGATAGAGAACTGTGATGTGGAGCTAGAAGGTCATAAGTTTCCTGTTAGACTGTTTGTGATGACCTTAGGTTGTTTTGATTTGGTTCTTGGGATGGATTGGTTGGCGGACTCCGAGGCGAACATTGTGTGTGAAAGAAGATGATTCGTTTGATAGCGCCTGACGGGAGTTTGGTAACTGTTTATGGGATCGGGTTACTATGATCCCGAAGGTAATCTCAATGGCGGTGGTGGGAAGGTGCATGAGGCGTGGATGTAGCGCCTATTTGGCCTATGTAAAGGATGTGGATACGCCAACACCACAATTGTTTGATGTACCAGTTGTGTGTGACTTTCCAGACGTGTTCCCAGAAGACTTACCAGGAGTGCCACCCGACCGAGATATCGATTTTCAGATTGATCTGGTACCGGGTGCCCAACCTATTGCCAAGGCACCGTATCGGTTGGCTCCGACTGAGATGAAGGAGTTGATGGAACAGTTGCAAGAGCTACTGGATAAGGGATTCATCAGACCAAGTATCTCTCCTTGGGGTGCTCCGGTCCTGTTCGTGAAAAAGAAAGACAATAGTATGAGGATGTGTATTGACTACCGTGAGCTGAACAAGTTGACGGTCAAGAACCAAAACCCCTTACCGAGGATAGATGATTTGTTTGATCAGCTTCAAGGTGCCAGTTGTTTCTCAAGAATAGACCTTCGATCTGGCTATCATCAACTCAAGGTGAAAGAGCAGGATGTTCCTAAAACAGCTTTTCGCGCGCGCTATGGTCACTATGAGTTTCTCGTCATGTCTTTTGGTTTGACCAATGCGCTAGCTGCTTTTATGATCTGATGAACCGTGTGTGTCGACCGATTAAATCAATGATTGTGTTTATTGATGATATCCTGATTTATTTGAAGAGCGAGATAGAGCATGCGGTCATATTCGGGAGGTTTTAGAGACATTGAGGAGGGAGAAGTTGTATACAAAATTCTCCAAGTGCGCATTCTAGTTGCGTGAAGTTCAGTTCTTGGGTCATGTGGTAAATCCCGACGAGATTATGGTGGACTCGGCTAAGGTGGAGGCGGTGATGCAATGGAAGTCTCCTAAGACGCCATCTGAGATTCGTAGTTTCTTGGGTTTGGCGATCTACTATAGGAGGTTTATCCAAGACTTGTCTAAGGTTGCTTCTCCACTAACTAAGTTGACCCGGAAGGATGTGAAGTTCGTATGGGTCAAACTCAAGAGAAGGCGTTCAAAGAATTGAAGGCAAGATTGACTCAAGCTCCTGTTCTGTCATTACCCGATGGGAGCGAAGATCTAGTGGTTTATTCTGATGCTTCTTACTCGGGGTTTGGGTGTGTATTAATGCAGAGAGGAAAGGTTATAGCTTATGCATCCCAACAATTGAAGGTTCATGAGGTCAATTACCCTACTCATGACTTGGAGCTGGCAGCCGTGGTCTTTGTACTAAAGATTTGGAGGCACTATCTATACGGGACGAAGTGCACCATTTTCACTGGCCACAAGAGCTTGAAGTACTTCTTTGAGCAGAAGGACCTGAACATGAGACAAAGAAGACGGTTGGAGCACATAAAAGACTATGATTGTGAGATCCACTACCATCCGGGCAAAGCCAACATGGTGGCTGATGCCCTTAGCCGAAAGGAGAGGCTCGAGCCGATTCGGGTGAAAGCTTATCAGCTAATCATGACCTCTGACGTGATGAAGCAAGTCAAAGATTTTCAAGATAAGGCACTGAAAGAAGATCATCTTAACTCTGAGAGAATGAGAGGTCTGGTCGCAGAATTGAGTGAAAACACGTTTGGTGTTAGAACTAGATTCGTGAGAACGTGGGTTCCTCGTTTTGGGAATCTACGGGTGAAAATTTAGATGAAGCTCACAAGACTCGATACTCCATTCATCCAGTTGCCACGAAATGTATCAAGATATGAAGAAAGATTATTGGTGGCCGGGTATGAAACGCGATGTGGTGGGGTATGTAAGTAAGTGCCTTACTTGTTTACAGGTGAAGGCCGAGCATCAAAAGCCGTATGGGAAGATCCAACCTTTGGATATACCGGAATGGAAGTGGGAGCACATCACCATGGATTTTATTATGAATTTGCCATGTACTCCGAAAGGGTACGATGCCATATGGTGATTGTGGACCGTCTGACGAAGAGTGCTCACTTCCTACCGATCCGCGAGACATATTCATCCAAGAGGTTGGCGGATCTATTCATTAGGGAAATTGTAACTTGTCACGGTGTGCCAGTGTCTATTCTATCCCATCGTGACACCCGGTTTACATCTAAATTTTGGAAGAAATTCCACGACGCCATGGGGACGAGGTTACATATTAGCACGGCTTATCATCCCCAAACTGATGGTCAGTCAGAAAGGACCATTCAGACATTGGAAGACATGCTTCGGGCATGTGTGATTGATTTTGGGGGAAGTTGGGATGACCACTTACCGTTAGCTGAATTCTCATACAACAACAGCTATCATGCTAGCATTGGTATGCCACCATATGAGATGCTATACGGTAGGAGATGTAGAACACCGTTTTGTTGGGGTGATATAGGTCAGAAGGAATTGGGGAGCGTCGAGGTAATCGAGGCTACGATTGAGAAGCTTGAAAAGATCAAGGCCTTCATGAAGCCAGCCAAAGATAGGCAAAAGTCGTATGCCGATAAACGACGCAGACCGATTGAGTTCCAGGTGGGTGACCGGGTTATGTTGAAGGTCTCACCTTGGAAGGGTATCATTCGTTTCAGAAAGCGGGGCAAGATGAGCCCGAGATACATAGGCCTTTTCCAAATCGTTGCTCGAATAGGAGAGGTGGCCCATAACTGGAGTTACCAGAAGAGTTAAGTGGAATTCACCCGACTTCCATGTATCTCATCAGAGAAAGTGCTTAGCTGATGAAGACATGATTGTTGCACTGGAGGACATCGAAGTAGACGAACGGCTCAATTACATGGAGCAATCAGTGGCAATCATAGATCGGAAGGAAAAGAGGCTGAGAAATAAAGTGGTTCCCCTTGTGCATATACAGTGGAAGCACAGGAGGGATCTGAGTCAACGTGGGAGACTGAAGAGAAATGAAGCAGCATTACCCGCGTTTGTTCGGGGAATAACAGGTTTCAAGGACGAAACCTATTTAAGGGGGGTGGACTTGTAACACCCGGCTTTTTTAGACAAGAAAGAAGAATAAAGTGAAGAAAAAAAAGAAAGGAATAAAACCCAAGTCTAGGGGTAAAATGTGTCCAAAGGACAAAATGTTTGAAAAGTGGGTGTAAAAGGTGGTATGGCCACCCATATGTCACATACATCACTAATCTTCGGGTTTTAGAGAGAGAGAGTAGCTGGGAGCAGCAAATTCTCAGTTTTGAAGGAAGAACTAGAAAGAATTGGAATTCAAGGTAAGAATTCATGTTCTTATGGTGTTCTTAACCGGTTATGTCCTCGGGTTTATGCTTATGTGTGATTATGTGTGTTTAGTGGGTTTCTAGGCGGTTGAATTCAATTTGCAAACGAGTTTGGAAGAAGCCATACTCAAGAGCTGCAAAGGTGAGTTCTAGGACCCCTCTTTTACCTGTTTTAACTGATTTTGGGGCTGGAAATGAATGAATGTATGTTTTCATTAAACTGAGTTTCGGACCCGTATGTTTGAATGTGTGTATGATGATGCTATGTTATGATGTGTGACTATGTTCATGCTTGATGATGTTTTCTAAGACTTAGGATGTATGATTTAAGCTTAGAACATGATGAATGGTGATTTGAGATTGAAATATGATGTTAAGGCTCATATGTTAAGTTTTAGAATCTGCATAAGTGTTGAAAAGTCAATGCGGATGGAAAGGTTAATGCGGATGACCAAAGTAAGTTAATGCGGATGAGGTCAGTGCGGATGAGCATTGACTAAGTATGGAAATGCGGATGAACATTGACTAAGTATATGAAATGCGGATGAGTAAGGCCAATGCGGATGAACAAATGCGGATAAAGTAAGACCAATGTGGATGAACTATAGTAAATGCGGATGAACAGTTAATGCGGATGGGGTCAGTGCGGATGCGCATTTGAATAAGTATATGAAATGCGGATGAGTAAGTCAAATGCGGATGACAAATGCGGATGAACAATAAGGTCAATGCGGATGAACACATAGAATAATTCTGACTTTTTGGAGAAAAAGGAGTAATGTAGGCTTTGACTTGAGATGTTCCCGGAGGTTCATCTAGGTTGACTTTTGAGGTCATAGATGGTATTATGGGTATGTATGATGTATTGATGCATATGCATAATGATGATGTATGATGTCGTATGATTATACATGATGTATGTTATGAATGTATGATGATGCCCTGTATGATGATGATGACTGAATGTTATGTTCCTTATTATGACGTATATTTATCTTTCCGTGGCTTTACGTGTTATGTTAATGAACGAACCAAAAGTATTATGTAACCTAAAGTGAAAGATAATGAAAGAGGAACATGATGAAAGAATGCATGCATTAATGAACGAATGAATGTAAGAAGGCTTGCAAGCAAATGTATGGAGGTGCACACCCAATGCAGGTGTTAGCTCAATGGTGTGCGGGTTAGCTACCCTGAAGGATGCACATTGGGTCTAATCTTTGTGATTGACTATATGAATGGGACCCTTGCCGCTTGCCCTAGGTACTGGAGTCAGCTTCGTGCACAATGTTCGAGGTCTATGAAAGACCTCAGGCCCAGTTACCCGCTTCGTGCACAATGTTTGGGTATAGCATATGACATTGATCCGGAATGAAAGGGAAAGGATAAATGGTGAATTTACTTGCCCTAGGTACTGGGTCAGCTTCGTGCACAATGTTCGAGGTCTATGAAAGACCTCAGGCCCAGTTACCCGCTTTGTGCACAATGTTCGGGGTAATGTACATGTCACTGGAGTAATGAATGAACGAATGAAAGTAAGAACGTATGAAAGAATGAAAGTAATGAATGAATGAATGACGAAGATATAATGATATTATCTGTGTATATGTATGATGTATGACCGCATGAAAGTAAAGAAAGGTTTTAATGAAAGAAAAGTATGTTTTATTTATAAAACTAGAACTCATTCAGCAACACTGACTTTTATGCATTTTCCAGTTGGCAGTGAGCATTGCTGAGAATGGCACGGAGCAGCTACTTGGCATTTTGAATGCATTCTTTTGTTAATGTTTTTGCATTGTAATGCGAACGAATAATGTTTTGAAATGAACGCTTGTATTAACTTGCAAAAGCATTTGTAATGATATGAAAAATTAGTTTTATGTTTCCGCTGCAATGTTTTAATGAATGATTAAATTTAAAGTATATGTTTTATGTCCGATGATTTACCAGCTGTAAGCGTCCTGGGAACGGGGCCTTACATATGAGGCATTTCAACTGTGGGGAAAGTGGTCATATGATTAGGGACTGTAAGAAGCCGAGGGCTGAAGGCTCGGGGGTGAAGAAGGCTAGGGGAGAAGGACAGAGGGCGAGCGCCAGAGCGTTTATGATGACGCATGAGGAGGCTAGGACGGACCCTGATGTTGTGTCAGGTACGTTTCTAGTAATCCAAACGTTAGCCTCTATGTTATTTGATTCTGGTTCCAATAAAAGCTTTATTTCTGCTGCTTTCTGTGCTAAATCGCTTGTTCGTAGTAAGAATATAGATACGCCATTCGAAGTAGAAACTGCCATAGGTAAGTCTACCTAGATTTCTGAGAGGATAGAAGGTTGTGACATGGAATTAGAAGGTCACAAGTTTCCTGTTAGACCATTCGTGATGACCTTAGGTGGTTTCGACGTAGTTCTTGGGACAGATTGGTTAGCGGACTACGAGGCGAGCATTGTGTGTCGCAAGAAGATGATTCGGTTAACAACGCGTGATGAGAGTACGGTGACGGTTTATGGTGATCGGGTCACTACGATCCCGAAGGTGATTTCGATGGCAGTGGCGGGAAAGTGCATGAGGCGTGGATGTAGAGCCTACTTGGCCTACGTAAAGGATGTGGACACGCCAACATCACAACTGTCTGATGTATCGGTTGTGTGTCACTTTTCCAGATGTATTTCCTGAAGACTTACCAGGAGTGCCACCTGACCGAGAGATCGACTTTCAGATTGATTTGATACTAGGTGCCTAACCTGTTGCTAAGGCACCGTATCGTTTGGCTCCGACTGAGATGAAAGAGTTGATGGAGCATTTGCAAGAGTTGCTTGATAAGGGGTTTATTAGATCGAGTATCTCTCCTTGGGGTGCTCCGGTCTTATTCATGAAGAAGAAGGACGGTAGTATAAGGATGTGTATCGATTATTGTGAGTTGAATAAGTTGACAGTGAAGAACCGATACCCGTTACCAAGAATTGATGATTTGTTTGATCAGCTTCATGGTGCCAGTTGTTTTCAAGGATAGATCTTCGATCGGGCTGTCACCAGTTGAAAGTGAAAGGGCAGGGTATTCCTAAGACAGCTTTTCGCATGCGTTATGTCATTTGGGTTGACCAACGTGCCAGCTGCTTTTATGGACTTGATGAATCGAGTGTGTTGGCTGATGTTGGATAAATCAGTGATTGTGTTTATCGATGATATCTTGATTTATTCCAAGAGTGAGGAGGAGCATGCCGGTCATATTTGGTAAGTGTTGGAGATGATGAGAAGGGAGAAGTTGTATGCTAAATTCTCCAAGTGTGCATTCTAGTTGCGCAAGGTTCAATTCTTGGGTCACGTGGTGAATCCCGAGGGGATTATGGTAGACCCGAAAAAGGTGGAGGCGGTGATGCAATGGAAGTCTCCAAAGACGCCATCCAAGATTCGTAGTTTCTTGGGTTTGGCGGACTACTACAGACGGTTTATTCAAGACTTCTCTAAGATTGCCTTTCCACTAACCAAGTTGACCTGAAAGGATGTAAAGTTCGTATGGGGTCAAGCTCAAGAGAAGGCGTTCGAGGAGTTAAACGCGATCTGGGACCAAGAACTTGACAACCGCCAGAGGTGGATTTTGTATTGAAGTTGCATCCTCCATAATCACTATCTGTAAAGGCACAGAGATTGAAGTCTCCTTCCTTTAGATACCATAATCCAAGAGCTGGTTTGCCCTTTAGATATCTGAATATCCTCTTGACTGTATTTACATGTGATTCTTTTGGATCAGCTTGATATTTGGCACACACACAAACACCAAACATAATGTCAGGCCTACTGGCTGTTAGATACATAAGTGAACTGATCATAGATTGATAGTGAGTCTGATCCACTGATTTGCCTTCAGTGTCAGGTCCAATCTTCACTTTAGTATCTACAGGAGTTTTGATAGACTGACAGTCAGCAAAGTGGAATTTCTTCAGCATAGTTTCCTTGTATTTTGACTGATTAATGAAGATTTTATCTGCTGTCTGTTGGACTTGCACCCCTAGAAAGAAAGTGAGTTCCCCCATAGCACTCATTTGGAATTTTGAATGCATAAGGTCTTCAAATTCTTTGCAGAGCTGCTTGTTTGTTGAGCCAAAAAAGATGTCATCCACATAAATCTGGACTAACAACATGTCTTTAACTCTTCTTCTTCTGAAGAGAGTCTGGTCAATCTTTCCTCTTTTGTATCCATGTTCAAGAAGAAAAGATGACAGAGTCTCATACCACTTTCTTGGAGCTTAGTGAAGACCATACAGAGCTTTGTCAAGTTTGTAGACTCTGTGAGGGAAGTCTGGATCTTCAAAGCCAGGTGGTTGACTCACATAGACCTCCTCTGCAATCTTTCCATACAGGAAGGCACACTTTACATCCTTTGATAAACAATAAATTTTATGGATGCAGAATATGCTAGAAAGATTCTGATTGCTTCTAGTCTGGCAACAGGTGCAAACACTTCGTCATAGTCGATTCCTTCTTCTTGAGTGTAACCCTGTGCCACTAGTCTTGCTTTGTATATGATGACGATTCCTCTATCATCAGTTGTTAGGATCTCGACATCTAGTTTGATCAATTAGATTGGATTTGCAGCGGAATGAGCCCACGAATTAACAAATTTAAACAAGAACAAATGAAATTTATCAATGAAACAGTGTTTGTTACAAAGAGAGAATTATTGCCAAAAGGAATATATTCATTCAATACACACTTCGGCTAGCTTTCGCTTCGTTACAATTAGGTCATCTCCTTTTATAAAGGAAGCTGACGTCAGCTGATGTCACTTGACAGTGACATCTAACTGTTATTTAACTACTGAAAGTTAACACAGCTACTGAAGATGTCAAACAGCTGACATCTTCTTACAAAAAATACCAAGTGTTAACTATCACTACAACTACTGAAAAGAAACTACTGAAACAACAACGACTAAAAAACATGCTCTTCAGTCATTTTACAAGTACTGAAATAGAAAAGAAAACTACTGAAAGGAAACCATCACAACAACTGAAGAATGCTTCTTCAGCTGTTGTGACAAACTTTGAAGGCTTCAGTACTTGGACTTCTTGAACTTCAGTTGTTGTCATCAGCTGATGTCTTCAGTCTTTGTACTTCAGCTGTTGATCTTCAGTAATTTAGTCTTCAGCTGTTGATCTTCAGACTTTGGTCTTCAGCTGTTGAAGTCTTCAGTACTTTAGTCTTCAGCTGTTGATCTTCAGACTTTGTCAAACAGCTAATCAAGTCTTCAGCAGTTGTTGTGATGTCTTGTGGGAGTTAAAGGTTTTTCTGATCTGGCTCATTGGTTCTTTTGGTCCAACAAACTCCCCCTGAACCAATGTAGCCAAAACCTTTAAGCTTATTGAAGATGTCCCACTTATTATGGCAGAAAGATTGGTCTTTTTGTCTTCTAGATCAGCTCAGAAGTGACCCTTGTAAGCACAGGCCTGGGAAGAAGTCTCAATGATCTATTTGACAAAGGATGGATGGGAACTCTGTCTTGGGGAACTGGACACAGAGCTATTACCCCATCCATGAGATCTACTTCCCAACTATGAGTCTGTAAGACTCCCTTGTATAGGCCACAAGGAAGATTACTTGTTCCTCCATGGTAAGCTCTTCTGTTCTCCTTCAAAGAGTGACTCTGGCCCATAATACTCAGAGAGGTATTTGACATGCTTCGCATTTTTTAGTTCCACAGTTGTTATGAATCTATATGCGAATTCATCTGGGTGAATACCCTCTAAGAACAACTGGAGCTCATTCTTTCTAACTTCCTCAAGCCTCCTATACACTAACCCCTTTTTCACCACTTTATTCTCCAGCATCTTTTATGGGGTCAGTTTAGCTTTATAGGCTTTCTTGAAGTCATCTAGGATCTCCCAAGGTGATATTACAAAGGCCAGTGAGATCACTTCATCTACAATCTTCTTTACTTGGCCAATGTATCTCTGTGGAATATTTTTCTTTTGAATCCTATGAGACACCCTGGGATCAGGCCAAATCCTCACTCTCTCTTTTTGATATTGAAAGGTATGTCTGAGAGTGTATAATCTCTGAGCATGTTTCTTCATATTGATGATTGAAGATGTGGCAGCGTATGCTTTGTCGACTCTTCTCAACAGTTCCTCATCATGTTGTTTGTGAAGCTCTTCTTCTTCTAACTTCACTTTCACAATTTGCCTTTGAGATTCAGGAGTAATTGTTAGAGGGTGACTTATGGCCTTAGGCAACTGTATAACAGCTGAGATTGGCAGCCTGTCTTCATCTTCATCATTATCTTCTTCTTCCTCTTCTAGCCTCAGTACCCTTCTCTTCCTCTTCTGGGGTACATCATCGGCTATTGGTTTTGTGGGTAAGGGAATTGGTTTAGTGGGTTGTGGTTGTGGTGGTTTTGGTGTGGGAATTTGACAGGCTGTTCTAGCATTTTGGATGTAAGTGAGGCTTTAGATTGTTTGACCAGTTTAGTCCTACTCCCAGCACCAGCTTCATTCAAGGCTTCAATGACCAGCCCTTTGGTATATACTTCAGACGAACAGATCTTGGTGGTTATTGCCAAGATGCTGTCCCTGGACCATGACTTGATTTCAATCAATGATCTTCCAAGATGCTTAGCTATGAACCTGATCATGATTTCCAGCCTTTCCTTTCCAACACACTGTAACTTGCCCATCTTGCTTGAATTTCTTTAATCTCTAATCTTCTAATTTCTGAGTCAAGTTTTTCAGTGTCATGACCTTGCCTAAACAGCTGATCAATGATGTTATCCATTGATCGGCTGTGTTGGGCATTAGCCTCCTTCACCATTTTCTCCAACTCCTCCTTCTTTCCACTCTTCCTTTTCTTGTATGTGACATGAAAGTCTTTAGTACTTTCAGTCACTTTCTCCATTTTAGCTTCCTCTCCTTCTCCTTCTCTCTCTACACACCAACTTCTTCTCATTTTCCTCCTCTATCTGTTTTTCTTTCTCTTTCCCATCTTCAATCCTCTTTCGTTTTGGTTTCACTGACTGAATCTCCCCCTTTTGGTTGCATTGGTTGCAAGGGTTTGATTGTCAGAAAGCCTTTTGCTCACAACCTCCTCTATCAAGGGTTGGATAACCGAGGGAAGCCTCTCATCAAGGGTTTTAATCACTATATCAGTGATAATTGGTGTGATGAGAGGTAAGGAATTTTGAAAGATAGCAGCTATTTGCTCAGGGGGGTTCTGTCCCTGAGAGATAGTGCCAGAAGTAGAGGTAGGTGGCTGAGTGTTTTGGAGTGGCTCTGTGTATAAGAGACCTTCAAAGGAAGGTGCCATCTGTTGGTGTATTGGGGCAGATGGACTTAGATCCTGAGACATTTTGGCAATCAGCTCGTTGAGTCTGCTTACCTCATTCTCTAGGATGGTATTTTGGGCTAAAACATCATAGAAGAAGCCCAGGTCATCATCAATGTTTGCTAAATCACCTGACCTCCTGATAGAATCAAGATGTACATGCTCTGAGTGTAGATCAGTATCAACATATGCCCCTTGTTCTTGGTACTGGGGACTTCCTGCCTCAGGACTATGTCCTTCATTGGCAGTTGCCTCTGGTGAGGTCTTATAGATGTTACCAACTGCATCCTGATCATATGCTGAAGCAGGAGAAGTGGCAGGCTCACCAGATGTTCTAATCTCCATTTCTACACTTGGAGATGGAACAGTGTAACCCCTGTGCTGTGGGTTATCAGAACATTTTGATCCTCCCCCTCAATGGTTGAGGTGTTCCCAGTATTAATTGGTTTCTGGGGAGGGGGTGAGGAATGCAACTGACTCAACACTTTTGCAACTATTATGGTAGGACTTTGGGGGGCGGTTGCAATGGGAGATGATGTAGAAGCAGTATGCACCCGGGGAGAGGTTGCGTTTCAATGGAAACCTCCTCAATGAGGAAGGTTCCAGATGTATAGGTGCCCCGAATGTGGTTGCTGAAGGCTCCTGTTGAGAGGAAGCCTGAGCGGTTGAGGTTGGGTGAGTACTTGTAGCTACTGGGGTTATGGCCAGTAGATATATCCTACGTTTGTGTTGCAGGGACATCCTCAGGGGACTCATTTCCCTGAGTAGCCGTTTTTGGATTCTTGTGTTTGGATTTGGTAGGGACTTTGGATTTGGAGGTGGTGGCTGTGGGTTCCAGCTGCGTGGGTTTTCGCAGCTGGGCAGCCTGTTTGAGTGACTGGTCTGAGTTGTGCCTGCAGTATACCTGAGGCAATACAACCATGGCAGGGACTCCAAGGCCAACAAGTCCCTCAACTTTCAGCTAGTTCTCTATAATGGCCATTATGAACCGTGGATATAATATCCATTGGTTAGCAATAGGTTTTGAGACCATATCCTTAAGTTCAAGAAATATTATTGCAATTTAAGTTTTGTTGCTCAAGGATAGAGAAGAATACCTGCTGCCTCCTGGTTGACATTTGATCCCAAGAAGAAGTCTTAGGGGCTAGGCAGACATTCACCATATGAAAAATAAGGCGTTCCGCGTCATGGAAATGCTTCTTTAGGATGGTAGAAGCGCTGAGGTTACCCTGGTATCCATGGTGGGCAAAGGATAGATCAGTGGTGCCCTTTGAATATCCAGCGGGGAAGGTGGCATCATCCAGTTGTAGGGTTTGGCGAAGGATTTCCGGAGTGATGACCACCTTACGGTAGTTGACGAACGACTGGAGAGACTCGGTGTCATTCTCCCCAGTGGTAAGGGTGACATTCGCCCAGAACTGATTTAGGGATTCGACATAAATGGTAGGATTGATAAGAAGGCCGTTTTGTATGGAGAATGGACCATTAGATCAATGGCAATATCAAACTTCGTCCAGAAGGGTGATTTGGTAAGGTAGGCAACACAGTTGTGTCTTGGTTTAAGCTGCATGGTCGCCATTAATGTGAGAGAAGGTTTGGAGTTTTTGAACGTTAGATTTGAGATAATGAAGCTCTGTAGGATTAGGTATTTATAGGGTATGGGTTATAAAACAACGGAAGGGTTTGGTGTTAATAATCAGTAGTTTTAAACGACTGATGACATGGTATTAACCTTCAGAGGTTGAAACAACTAAAGTCTTGGTTTTAGGCATCAGCAGTTATAAAACTACTGAAAACTATGGTTTTGACTTCAGATGTTGGAAACAACCGAGGACTTGGTGTTAGTCATCAGTAGTTGTGAAACTACTGAAGACATGGTTTTGTCATCAGTTGTTGTAAACGACTGAAGACTTGGTGTTAGTCGTTAGTAGTTGTGAAACTACTGAAGACATTGGTTTTGCTTCAGTTGTTTAAGATGAAACAGGAGTTGTAAAACGACTGAAGAGAAAATTCCCATCAGTAGTTTTCGTCAATTCTTAGCTTTTCAGCTGTTTCATACTGTCCTCAACACTTACTCATCAGACTTTTTAGCTCATCAGACTTTTTAGCTATTTTCAGTATTTCATAGGACATCAGCACTTATCTGTTTTTACTGACATCAGTAGTTATAACTGCATCAGTTTCTTTTAACAGAATTAGTACATAGTTGTGAGATGTTTACTAATGATCATCAGTACTTGTTTACTGAGATCATCAGTAGTTGTCACTTATTCTAGCTGTAGCATACCAAGCCTTAACACTAGGTTTTGGAAAGTTGAACTATCCAAAGGCTTAGTAAAAATGTCTGCAAGCTCCTCAGCACTAGGCATAAACTTTGGATCAATCAGACCTTTTTCAAAACAGTCCCTAATAAAATGGTGTCTGATCTCTATATGTTTGGTCCTAGAATGCTAGATAGGATTCTTGACAATGCAAAGAGCTGAAGCACTGTCCATTAATAATGGAGTCTTAGTCTCTGTAATGCCATAACCAAAAGTTGGTTCTGAAGCCAGAGTACCTGAGATGTATAACTTGCAGCAGCAATGTACTCTGCTTCAGCAGTGGATGTAGCAACAGATGTTTGTTTCTTACTCTGCCAGGAAATCAAACAGTTGCCTAGGAATTGACATCCACCAGAAGTTGACTTTCTGGTTAACTTACACCCTGCATAGTCACTATCAGAAAAAGCAACTAATTTGCAAGAGTGTCCAGTAGAATACCATAAACCTAGAGATTGTGTACCTTGCAGATATCTAAAGATCCTCTTGACTGCAATCAAATGAGACTCTTTAGGAGCAGCCTGAAATCTAGTACAAACGCAAGTTGCAAACATGATATCTGGTCTAGAAGCTGTTAAGTACATCAAGGACCCAATCATACATCTGTAAAGTGTTTCATCAACAGCTTTACCTTTCTGATCTGCATCCAGTTGAGTGGTGTGGCACATGGGAGTAGAACAGGGCTTACAGTTTTGTAAATCAATCTTATTCAAAAGATCTTTTGTATATTTAGACTGATGAATGAAAGTCCCATCAGCCTTTTGTTTGATTTGCAATCCTAGAAAGAACTGTAATTCTCCCATTGCACTCATTTCAAACTTCTTTTGCATTAAATTGGTAAAATCATCACACAACTGGGGATCAGAGGATGCAAAAATAATATCATCAACATAAATTTGAACAAGTAGCTTATGCTGATCCACCTTCTTAATGAACAAAGTTTTATCTATGGAGCCTCTAGTGAAATTATTTTGAAAAAGAAAGTTTGATAATGTCTCATACCAGGCTCTAGGAGCTTGTTTCAACCCATAAAGAGCCTTGTCAAGCTTGTATACCCAATCTGGATGTTTATTATCCTCAAAACCTGGTGGTTGACACACATAAACTTCTTCTTTTATTTTACCATATAAAAATGCACTTTTAACATCCATTTGAAAAACTTTAAGATTGTGGAATACAACATAGGCTAAGAACAATCTAATTGCCTCCAATCTGGCTACAGGAGCAAAGGTTTCATCATAATCAATACCTTCTTCCTGTGCAAACCCCTGAACAACCAGCCTGGCCTTGTTCTTAACAATAAGCCCATTTTCATCTGTTTTATTCCTAAACACCCATTTAGTGCCTATTGCACACTTATCTGGGGGTAGAGGAACCAGTTCCCACACTTGTTGCTTGTTGAACTGAAGTAGCTCAAGCTGCATGGCTTCAACCCATCCATTGTCCCTTAAAGCAATGTGATAGTTCTTTGGCTCTTCCTGACTAATGAAGAGAGCATAGAAGCAGAAATTGGACAATTGACTTCTTGTTGAAACTCCAACATTGATATCACCAATGATTTGAGACATTAGGTGATTCTTCAGCTCTTGATAAACAATGAGATCTGTGCAGACTCTTGAAACCAAGAATGAGATGGCAAATCAAAAGATGTAGAGGAATCAGAGATCTCATCGGCATTTGTTGTGGATGGAACTGCTGAAGCTACAGGAACATCAAGTTTAGTGGACTCAGGCAGTTGATCACTAAACTTGAATATGTGAGTATTGATATTATCATCATCATCAATACCACCAGGTGGAGAACTGTTGACAGGAGCAACAGCTGAAGCCTGATAAGGAACATATTGCAGTATGTCCAAATCAAATAACTCCACAGGGTTTTGTGGAATCTTGTCCTTTGGAGATTCATTAAACTTCACATGCAGAGTCTCTTCAACTATCTTTGTTCTGCAGTTGAAGACTCTGTATGCCCTGCAAGTAAATGAATAACCAACAAAATACCCTGCATCCACCTTAGGATCAAATTTGTGGAGTTGATCCTTTGTGTTGAGAATGAAACAAGGACACCCAAAGGCTCTGAAAATGAAATTAGAGGAGCCAAATGATGTAGAACTTCATATGAGTCTTCATCAACCTCTGATTTACTAAGGCTTTATTCTGCACATAGCACACTGTGTTAACAGCTTCAGCCCAAAAGGTCAGTGGCAAACCAGAGTCAGCCAACATGGACCTTGTAGCTTCAATTAGGGTCCTGTTCTTTCTCTCTACTACTCCATTTTGTTCTGGAGTCCTTGGGATGCTAAACTGCCTCTTAATTCCCTTTGAGAGATAAAAATCATCAAGTGTATGGTTTCTGAATTCTGTTCCATTATCACTTCTTATACACTTGACAGATAGGGAATACTGCTTCTCAACATACAACACAAAGTTTATAATCATCTGAGTAGCCTCATCCTTTGAATGCAGAAGAAAGTCCATACAAATCTGGAGTAATCATCCACAATTACCAGATAGTATTTCTTCTTTGCCATACTCATTACTCTCATAGGACCAAGATATCCATGTGTAGTAATTGCAAGCAGGCAATGGACTTAGGTTCTTCAATAGGAGGGAATGAGACTTTGTGCTGTTTTCCTTTCAAACAAGCAGTGCAGTTGTCTTCACATCTGAACTCCTTCATAGGCAATCCCCTTACTAAACCATGATGTATCAGCTGATTCAAGTTTTAAGATTCACATGACCTAGCCTTCTATGCCATAGAATAGATTCTTGAGAGAAGCCTTGAAAAAGAGCAAGGATGCCTTTGAGATCTATTTTCTTGGAAATCTAAGGCATACCTCTTCCTGTCCTGTTGACCCTCAGGAGAGTGTGATCATCCACACCTTATCAATCAAACTCAGAACTTTGGATGACAGAATCCTGCAGTTCTGACTGTGAAAAGAGCAACATGGCCTTTATCACACATTGACTGACACTCAAGAGATGTACTGAAGGATTTGATCCGCCCAAGATTCATATTAAATTGATGTGGCTAGTGTGATATGATCCAAGACGGTCATACCCAATAACAAGCCAAACAAACACCAAAAGATAATTTATTTGTTGATAAGATCATACAATAAGTAGTGACACCAATTTAGAAAATTGGATTTTCTAAATATTGCTTTTGTAAATGAACATTTTATGTGGATAATTGTTCATGAGATATTATTGTTTTCATTATTTAGTTTTACTAAATGATAACAAATAAAAGGGTGTTTAATTTATAAAGTTTAAAAGTAGTTTTCAACTTTTAAACAAAAGATTAAAGTGTGTTAGTTATGTTTAAAAGTTTAAAAGGATGGGACCCTTTGTCTTATTTTTTGGCCGCCCAAAAGGGCCTTTGGGTTCCAATTTTGTCTTGTAAATTGGATACTTAAAGAGACTACACACTCCCACTAATCAACCATCACTCTCACATGCAAAAGACTTTTTCTCTCTCCATCTCTCTCTCTCTCTCTCTCTCACGGTTTTGGAAGAAAAAGGAGCAGAATTTTCAGCTTTCAAAAGGGGTTTGGTTGCTGAAAATTTGGTGTCAAGATTCCTAGCAATCAAAGGTGTTAGAACAAGCTGGGGTATCACCACTTGAGGGCTTCGACTTTGAAGTTTCAGCCAAGTTTTCATTTTCTTTCACCTCTCTAATCTCGAAATCCAGCAGCTACAAAGGTTGGAGTTTCATCATCTCATGTTTATCTTTTGTATGCACTTGTATGATCCATGGCATGGGGTTCTTTATTAAATGATTTAATAATCATCTTATTACATGTTTTAAAACATATATTCCGCTGCGTTTTCATATAAACAAGATTATATGAGCTTTGATAACTTGTTAAAACCCCTACATGTACTTGAGATTCTCCACATGGTTAACATCATCAAACCTTATTTCCCCATTGGAGAGAAAGCCTTTACCAATGATGTAACCCTTAGCATCATTGCCAAAAGAAACAAACCCCTTCTTTCCTTGAGAGTAATCATGAAGAAGAGAGCTGTTCCCTGTCATATGCATAGATCCTCCACTGTCTACATACCAGATGCTACTATGGCATGCTGAAGAACCCTGCAATCATAATAAATTAGTTAGTTTTAAGACCCAAACCTTTGGTTTTGGGTCTGTGCACATCAACAGATGGTAAACTAACAATTTGCTATGAAGAACAGCTTGAGGGGATGGAGATGGTGAAGAAGAAGAATCCTTTGGCATGGATTTTCTTCTCTGTGGTTTCAGCACAGGAGCATCTAATTGGTTGACTCTCCCTAATAGATGTTGAACCATCATAACAAGTTGTGTCTGATTCTGTGATAAAGCCTTCAGCTCATCAGACATATTAGTGCTTGAGATTGAAGGATTCCTATGTTGTACCATCTCCCTTTGAGCAACCTCAGCTATTGCCTGATTAACCCCTTCCTTTTTGGATTTCTTTTTGATTTTGGGGTTACAGGTTTGATGTTGCTGGTACAAACTTGGTTTCAAACTCAGTTTTCATTTTATCCAATTTCTTTTTAATGTCTCATTGTGTTTGAGTTTGGAGCCCTTTTATACCAGCAATCATCAGTAAGATGATTGAATAAGCCACATATTTCACATGGCTTTTTCTTCATCTTATGTTGATCATCTGCTGAAGAAGATAAAACTACTGAAGACTTATTCTTCAGCAGTTTGCGACCAGTACTAGCAGTTTTCTTCCTTGCAGTACATGCTTTCTTGATATCTTCTTCAGTAGTTTTCCCACCCTTTCTACTGGAAGCTTTCTTTCTTTTAGTACATGCAGTAGTTTGGGTTTGTTCTCCAGGTGTTATGACTTGCTCTTTAGTACTTTCAGTACTTTGTGAAATACCACCTGGAGTGATCAAGCTTTTGATCATGTGAGTGTCAGCATTTGAACCATCAACATCAGCGATAGGTTTTGGGAGGAATTATGCTGACTCCAACCTCTGATGGTGCTGTATCAGATAGTAGATCACATGATGAAAAGGATTGGTTATTGCTTTCTCCATCAGATTCTACCTCTGCTCTGGGAGTAAAATCTGTAGGAGGAGCAGTGTGATTATAACCAATGCCAAACTTCACAATGGAAGCAGACTGCTTACTGAGAAGCATTTCAAAACCTTGCAGGAATGTACCCATCGATCACACTCTACCTGGGTAGCTGCAAGTGTTTCTTTGAGGTCTCTATACTTTTCTAGAAGGACCTCTTCCCTAGCCTTATCATCAGTGATTTGGCATTTAAGTTTGTAAATCTCGTCATTCTTATCATTAAGCACAGACTCAAATTCAGCTTTTCTTTTGGATATTATTTGTTCTAGCTCAATGTTCTGTTAATAAAGCTACATTTGCTTCTCTAATAGATGCAAATGCGGCTATGCATGTTTCAGAACATAGCTTGGCTTTGGCCTTAGAGGATACCTGTGATACCTGTGATACCTGTGGTGTGGAGGCATTAGAGGATGAGGTATCAGCAGACTCCAGAGCCATAAGAGCAAGGTTTCCAAAAGGATTGTCACCACCATGTTGACCAGCACCAGAAAATAGTTGTTCATGACCAGACATATCATCTGGTAAACTGCTCCAGTCAACAACTCCTGGGGTGAAAAAGCTGTGTTTTTGAGGTTGAGATTGTTGATGAGATTGGGAAGGTTGAGGCTCAGGAAGAGCAGGTGTTGTTGAGCAATGGTTACTTGAACTTGACTGGTTTGTGGCATGTAATAGCAGCATATGGATATGGCATTGGACCCTGAGGGACAAAATATGTAGGAGATAGAGGTTGTGATTGATGACCAGAACTAGCAGGATGTTGCCCTCTGTTTTGTTGAATATTACTTGGAAACATCACAAAGGGTGCAGAGGAGTTAGATCCAGATATCTACACTCTCTTGCAAAGTGCCCAAGCCTGTGGCATTTGTGACACCTCAACTTACTCTTGTCAAAACCAACTTTGGTTTTGCCGGAGAGTCCAGGGAATTTCCTACCAGTTCTCTTGTAGAACTTCTGAGAACTGATATTAATCAAGGCCATTTGGCTCAGAATATCCATCTCTTCTAAGTCATCATCAGCTATACCTTTCAAATCATCCATAATGAAGCACAAACTATCACTATTACAGCCTGACTGACTATCAACACTCACAAATGCATGATCAGAACTGTTTGAAGAGAATCTATATGCACATCATAATTACTTTCTGACGCAGCATATTCTGACTCATGACCGACCAAGGCAGTGTTCCCTGGTACAAAGTCTTCAGTGAGCTTTCCTGATGATGCCAGTTTCCTTTTCTGCTCTATCTCTCTTTCAAATATAAGCAGTTCCCATGAAGTTGGGTGAGAGATAGGCTATCCAGATTTGCATTAGAGCGTAGGACAATTGTATATGTGTCCCATCTCTCAGCAATGATCTGAGGAATCTGTGGTTCATCTGGCTATTAGTGTATTCATGTTTGACCATTTTCAGCTCAGAGATCAAACATGAAAAACGCTCAAACTGTTGAGTCAGAGTCTCACCCTTCCTATGAGCAAATGTCTATATTGTTGGGCAAGTATTTCCCTATTGTTTGCTAAGACCTCATCAGTACCACCAAATTGTTCTTTCAGTGCCTTCCAGAGGTCATGAGCAGTTTCATGATGCATAAGCCCAGAATAGATTTCATTAGGCAGTGCCATGGCCAGAATTCCATGAGCTTTAGCATTAATCTCAAACAGTTTTCGATCCTCATCAGAGTATTGTTCCTTCTTCTTCGGAACCATTTGGTTGGTTTCTGGATTGTTCACCATAGGCTTATGTGGACCATGTACCACAGATATCCAACAACCTAAACTCTTAACAGACAGGTGATGGAGCATTCTTCGTTGCCATATGTTATACTCAGTCCTAACCAACATCGGAGGCTGGTTGAGGAACCAGTATTGTGAGGGTCATTAGAAGGAGTAGTCATATTCAGAATTCAGACAAATTCAAGGTAAACAAAGTAAATCTAGCTCAAAACCACTTAGAAACTCAATCAAAATCGCCAGAAGCAACAGAAACTCAATCTCTATAACCGATTCTTGCAATAATTCGATCAAACGTAGATAGCAAAAGAACAGTTTCAATGATCAATTGTTAAATCGATCAATGATTGACCTGCTCTGATACCAATTGTTAGGATCTCGGCATCTAGTTTGATCAATTAGATTGGATTTGCTGTGGAATGAGCCCACGAATTAACAAATTTAAATAAGAACAAATGAAATTATCAATGAAAGAGTGTTTGTTATAGAGAGAGAATTTCTACCAAAAGGAATATATTCATTCAATACACGCTTCGGCTGGCTTTCACTTTGTTACAATTAGGTCATATTTCCTTTTATAAGGGAAACTGACGTCAGCTGATGTCACTTGACAGGGACATCTAACTGTTATTTAACTACTAAAAGTTAACACAACTACTGAAGATGTCAAACATCTGACATCTTCTTACAAAAAATACCAAGTGTTAACTATCACTACAACTACTGAAAAGAAATTACTGAAACAACAACGACTGAAGAACATGCTCTTCAGTTGTTTTACAAGCACTGAAATAGAAAAGAAAACTACTGAAAGGAAACCATCACAACAACTGAAGAATGCTTCTTCAGCTGTTGTGACAAACTCTGAAGGCTTCAGTACTTGGACTTCTTGAACTTCAGTTGTTGTCATCAGCTGATGTCTTTAGATGTTGTCTTCAGTCTTTGTACTTCAGCTATTGATCTTCAGTACTTTAGTCTTCAGCTGTGATCTTCAGACTTTGGTCTTCAGCTGTTGAAGTCTTTAGTACTTTAGTCTTCAGCTGTGATCTTCAGACTTTGGTCTTCAGCTGTTGAAGTCTTCAATACTTTAGTCTTCAGCTGTGATCTTCAGACTTTGGTCTTCAGCTGTGAAGTCTTCAGTACTTTAGTCTTTAGCTGTTGATCTTCAGACTTTGTCAAACAGCTGATCAAGTTTTCAGCAGTTGTTGTGATGTCTTGTGGGACTTAATGAATTTTCTGATCTGGGTCATTGGTTCTTTTGTTCCAACATCAGTCTTGTTCCTGTACAGCCATCTGGTACCGATAGGGTACTGTCCTTCGGGAAGATCTACCAGTTGCCATACTTCTTGCTTCTTGAATTGGAGCAATTCTTCCTGCATTGCTTCAATCCAGCTATTGTCTTAAAGTGCCTCTTTGATGTTCTTGGGTACTGTTTGATAGAGAAAGCATGATAACAAACAAATGTTTGCAATACCAGACTTGCTTCTTGTCACCCTCTCATTAAGATCACCAATAATGGTTTCAACAAGATGATTTTTGTGTATTCTGGTGGTTGGAATGGAGTCACCAGCAATAGTTACATCAAGATTGGAGACATTCAGTTCATTATGGTCAAAGGCACCCTCATCTTGTATAGTTGTGAATTATGAAGGTTGTCAGACTTCGTTTAAGCTCCCGCTTCAGCTTCAGCAACACTGTGATTACTTCATCATTTGATGTTCTTTTTGTTTTAGATGGCGGAGTGGCTTGTTTTTGATTTCTGATCTCAGTTGAAAGGTCATCTGAGTGTGATGGTAACAAGCTTGGACCTCCTTCAGTTGAAACACTCTGATTTTGTGATGGTGTCTAATAGGATCAGCTTGGAGAGGAACATCTTCATTCATGTATTCAGCAGATGCAGGAGGAATTAATGGAAAGTCATTTCTTCTTTCTACAGGTGATGAAGTGTCACCTAAATGGAGATTTTCTGCATCTGACAAGTGAAATTGATCAAATGATTTTGTAAAAGAGTCAATATCAAACAGCCAGTCAGGACCATTTGTAGATTTGGGAAACGAATCTTCTTGAATGAACATTGTTGATTCATCAATAATGTTTAATCTAGGATTAAACACTCTATAAGCCTTTGAAACAAATGAATAAACTACAAAGAAGCCTTCATCAGACTTAGATAAAAACTTCCCCAGATAGTCTCAGGTGTTTAATATTGAGACAGTACTACCAAATGATTAAAGAAATCCAATGAATGGTTTTCTATGAAAAAGTAGTTCATATGGAGTCATGTTGCTTTCTTTTACAATTAGAGTTTGGTTTTGTACAAAGCATGATGTGTTAACTGCCTCTACCCAAAAGGTGATTAGCAGCTTAGCATCGGCTAGCATCGTTCTTGCTGCTTCAATTAGTGTTCTATTTCTCCTTTCACCTACCCCATTTTGTTGAGGAGTTCTAGCTGCACTGAACTGATGAGCAATGCCTTTGGTTGTACAAAAAGAACTCATGTCTTCATTTTTGAATTCAGTTCCATTATCACTTCTGATCGTAATGACCTTAAGATCAAGTTGATTTTCAATTTGTGTGATAATGTTTTGAATTATTTGGGATGCCTCATTTTTATGAATTAAGAAGAACACCTATGTGAATCGTGAAAAGTCATCAATGATCACCAAACAATACTGTTTCTTTCCAATACTCATGGCATGAGTTGGTCCAAATAGATCCATATGAAGTAGCTTTAATGGAGTATTGTTTGTGTCACCAGCTTGGATTTATGAGAAGATTTGTGTTGTTTTCCTTTGAGGCACTCTGAACAGTGATCAACAAAGTGAAATTCTTTTTGTGGAAGACCAATGGCATGGCTTCCTTTGACCAATCTGTTCATGTTTTTAAAGTTGGTGTGCCCCAAACGTCTGTGCCAAAGCTGTGACTCATCAAATGATGCTTTTGACAAAAGACATGTTTCTTCTTTAGGTGATGCAGAACATAGGTCTTTAGGACAACCCATTCTTTAGAGATCTGAAATCCAGGTTTAAGAATGTAGCAATGAGTGTCTGTAAAATGAGTTGAATATTTCTTGTCACAGATCTGAGACACGCTTAGCAGATTGAAGTTCATTGTTCACAGTAGTTCACTCTGTCAAAGCTTAGCATCCCTTTTGTCACAGATCCTTCACCTGTATTTACCACCTTGTGAATCGCCACCAAACACCACTGTAGTTCCTTGTATGTGCTTGAAGTCATGAAGGAGGGAACGATCTCTAGTCATGTGTCGGGAGCATCCACTGTCCACGTACCATAAGTTGTTGGACCTATATGGATGACCCTGCAAGCATAAAAGAACTAGTTAGAATATGGACCCAAGCCATGGTGGTCATGGGTTTCCCATTCCTATCTATTATGGTGACTTCTTGGTACTTTCCTCTAAATTGTGATCTATTCAGAGTTGACCTGGAAAATTGCTTATGATATCTTGCTGGAGTCTTCTCATCAACATCAGCAGAAGAGTTAGATGAGTAGTGAAACCTTTGATCTCTATCCTTTTATAGAAATTAAATCATTTTTGATTTTCAAAGATCATTTTGGGTTTTGAAAAGTCAGACTTTTGATTAATGAAATGGTTGTTTTTTGACTTTTCATGTTTCTTTTGTTTTACTCATGTCATTTAGTGATCTAGATGTTCTAGATTGATTGTTATGCAAATGACTCCTGGCTTGAGTTTTGCCTGATGATGTTGTTGAGATGGGTTTATTTTGGGGAATTCTCAATCCCTTCTGATTGAAGTGACAATAAGATGTATTGTGATTGTTCATATGACAGACTGAACAATATTTATTGAAATAACACTTTTTGGTTGAGTGACTGTTCATATCACAGATAGAGCAGTATTGATTATAAAAGCACTCTTCTGTCTTGTGATTAAACATATTACAAATGTCACAATACATTTGTTTGTTGCTTGAATCAGATTTTGATTTGTGTGTCTCAGCTGATTTTCTCATTTGCTGCTGAGCCACTTTCTGTTGCTTAGGGGATGAATCAAAATCAGCCCTTTTTGTAGTTTGCTTCACAACACTACATTTGTTTGATTTTCTAGGCCGTTTTTGTTTCTTCAACCCATTTCTCACCTTTTTCTCAAATAGTCAACGTGTTCCTTGTTGCAAATATCAAACCCAACTCCCTGTCTTAATTTTGAAGACTGAGGGTCTGATAGAGTTTTATATGTTGAACTCAGTGATCCTTTTTGTTTCTTTTGCAGTGAAACCTTTTCTGATTTGCTTGAATTGTTTGGAGATATGATCTCATTATTAGAACTGCTCTCAGCAGTGGGTTTCACTGATTTCACATACTTCTTTTTACCTTTTAAAACAGAAGGTATGAATTTTATGAAAGGAACAAATGCTTTACGGGCTTGGGGTTTCATGACACTCACCGGCTTGTCTGAGCACTCTTGATTTTGATTGGGGACCTAACTTGATTTTATCCTCATTTGTTCAAATAAAACATCAGGTTTGTTTTGAGGATTGTCACTTGTTTTACTATAGATTTTGGTTCCATAGTTTTAGTTTCAATTTCCTCATTAAGTGAGATAGATTCAGGCATGACAGTGTAGTATCATTGTATGGTGGAGGACATGAATTATACCCAATCCCGACATGTCTTTGCATCCTTTTGAGAATCAAGCATTTCTTGCAGCTTGACTGAAGACATTTGAAACTTTTCAAGTTTCACTTCAGTCAGTGTATGTTCGCCTTAGATTGAGCTAATTTTTCAGTAAGTAGCTCATTCTCAGCTGCAAGAGTGTACTTTTCACCATGCAGTTTTTCAATGTTAGAGATAAGAGATTTAATTTTGATTTCAAAGCCTTTTTATCTCTCTTTTCATCATCTCTGACTTCTACTTTTCTTCTTTAATTTTATCAGCCAGTTTATGGTTATGCTCTCTATAACCTTACAATTCAGTAATACATTTTTCACTACAGAGGTTAGATTTTACCTTAGTAGGCATTGGAGGTGGACCATCGTTGATGTGAGCCATAAGTGCATGATTTTGAAATTGAGGCTTGACTTCCTCTGCATACATGCTCCAGTCACATACCCCATCTTGCTTTATCACGAGAGCAGATGACTAACTGCTTCCATGAGCTTGGTTTGTCAGTTGAGGTGGATTTTGATATGATGGTGTTGTTGTGGATGATGATACTGCTGCTGTTGATTGTTGGAGTGAAAGCTTGAGTTGGATTGTGATGATGACTGGCCTTGAGAATTTCTTTGAAAGTTGTTTCTCTTAGGGGCATTGCATTCTGTGGAGAAGTGGCTAGCCATGCCACAATTGAAGCATTTCACTTTGGATTTATCATATCCAAGTTTTGTATTCTCATTAAGGTTGAGCTTCTGCCTTTCTGAAGAATTTCTTTGCTCTCATGGCAATCATGGCCATTTGCCACTGCAGATCCACTTCTTCCACATCATCTGGATCCATTTCCTCCAAATCTTCTTGGATCAGACGAGCAGAAGTGAGTCTTCCTCCTAAGTATGCTTCAAAGCTTGCAACAAAGTCATTGTAAGTTGCCTTTTGTTCTTCTGATCTTGTGTCTTCAGGAGTGGTTGCAGGAGCAACAGTGACTTTGGATGCTTGGGATGATGTTGATGGATGATTGGTTGGTGGAGTTGCAATGAACCCTGTGTTGTTCAGTTGATCTCTTGATGAGATGAAATCATCCTCCTCAATGATGAAGGCATTTTCCACAGAATGATATTCTGATGGAAATTTGTAAGCCTCAATCACTCTTGGTCCACCAAGATTTCTACTTCTTTCATCAAGTTCCAATGCTTCTATTTTGGCTATCATGATATCCAAAGTAGTACTCTCGAGATCAAGAGTATTTTTCAGCATTGTTACATTCTGTTTCCAGCTTTAGGGAGGCTGTGTTGCATTTTCTTGTTTAATTCCTTGATCTTGTAAGTGACTCCCATGATTTCTATGTCATTTACCAACTGTACGAATCTGTGCAGTTGTTTGGATATGGACTCCCCCTTGGTGTGATGAAATGTTTCATACTGATTAACAAGCTTATCCTTGTTAATTTTTGCTACCTCACTGCTCCTTTACACATAATTTTCAATGCATCCCACACAGCTTTTGCGATACCATACTTCTCCAATCTTTTTAGCATATCCATCTTGAGTGCTTGTGTTAGGATAGAGTAAGCTTTCAGATCAATCTTAATTTTCTTATAATATTCATCACAAGAGTTAGATCTTTAATGGGTATCCTTGCAGTTTTGTAAATTGCAGCTTGCTATAGACAGAGTGACAGGGATGTGTAGCCCCTTGAATATTGAGATCTAGAAATCAGGATCTACACCTATGATGTAATTCCTAAACCTGATTTTCCACTGTTTAAACTCAGATTTATGTTTAAGCATAGGTTTTTAGGTGTATGACAAAGTTCTGAGAAACTGCTAGAATTGATTTTAACAGGTAGTTTTTGACTTGTTTGAATTATCGATTAGATCAATTTTAAGATTGATTAGTCCAACTTGTCCAAATAGTCCAACAAATTTCAGAATCAGATTTGTTACTTTAGATAAGTTCTTGACAGAAATCGCTTGAGTAGTAACTGGTTTATGTGAATGTTTCGGTAAGAACTTGTTGGCAAGAGTATTTCCTGCTGTATACTAATTAGAGATGATGGAATACTCTATTAGCAACTCAATCACCACATCAATCGAATCTATTTAGGTCTTGGGTAGATCTGAACAAGAACCGAGAGCCAAAGCTCTGATACCAATTGACTGGGTTAGTGAGACTGAGATTCTCACTAAGGATCGAATATAGTACTGAGTTAATGATTGAATGGCGGAATCAAACAATCAAGAAACATTCAATGCAGAAGAAATACTCATAAATGCTTTTGTATATATTATTAAAAATGTTTTTGAATACAAAGACTGCTAGGGTTTAGCAAGAAAAGTAATAATACACCAAGAGAATACAAATATTCTGATTGTCTAAATTCTGTCACCTCATGTACGAGGTTATCTATTCTATTTATAGGCAGACAAGATGCCTTTTACAAAATGACTAAACTATCCCTGACCTATTACATCAGAATCTAGTCTAAGTATTGATCCGCATCTTTGCTTGTTCATCCGCATTTGCAAATGCGGATGAGTTGACTTGATCAACATTCTTCACTTGATCAACCGCATTAGTATGTTGGTCATCTGCATTGTTAATGCGATGAACAAATACTTTTGCGCATTTGTCTGGTCATCCACATTGGCAAATGCGGATGAGCAAAATCTTGTCCGCATTACTAATTGGTCTTCCGCATTTATCAATGCGGAAGAACAAATACTTGTCCATATTTGTTTTATGTCTTCCGCATTGACAAATGTGGAAGACAACACTTGGTTTTTCTTGTGAAGGATCTTCATCTGCATTCTTCTTGGACTTGTGGGAATCCAGAAATGCAACCATCAAATCACCCATTGAATTGACATGCATAATTCTTGATTCTTGCTTTATTAGCAGCACTCATCCTTTTCTTTGATTACCCCTTTCAGTTCTTAAATTATTTCCTTTCTGTTGTTGGACTTTACAACTAGCTTGTTGTATTCAGCTACTAGATAGCTTTTGTTTAATGGAATGTCCTTATCACTAATGTCATCTTCATCATAGGCAATTACTTCCTCACATTTTTCTTCTCCCCTTTCTTCTGTTGGTCAGAAATCATGTTCTTCAGTATGAGCCACACTTGTTGAACTAGAGCATTCCTTTTTTGCTTGAACATGCTTATCACGATGAGGTTGTGATTCAAGATTCATGCTAAGCACTAAAGGTTCTATTTGATTGGAGGCAACTAGTTTTTAGAGTTAGAGAATGATAGAGGGATGGTGCTTGCTTGAGAGATCAACTCAGTCTCACTAGTGTGAACTGAGTTTAGAGACTAAGTGACAGAGATGGATTCGGTATGCATACAATCAGATGATTGATGAAGAAGTGGAGAGATTGGCTGAGTGTCTTGGCTTGGTGATGGAGACTGTGGAGACTAAATAGAGTGTATGGGTGAAATGGGCAGAGTGTTTTGGCTTGATGGTGAGGGATGTTGTGAAGATTGATGTTGTTGGTGAATGGGTGATTGATGGGGTGAGTGAGAGGCTTGTATAGAGTTGGTTTGAGAACCCTCCTATTGATATTCCCACACAAGCTCTTGGGTAATGCTTGCATTAGGATCTGACATGTGTGCAAACATAGGCATGTCTCCTCCTTCATACCTTCCAGTGATCTTGTTCAAGACTGATCTCCCTAGATGAGCTTGCACAAACACATCTCCATCCGTTTCTATTCCTGTCAATTCTCTATTGATGATAAGTTGCAAAAACCTTGGAACATGTACATCTTTTCAAACTTTTGCTCGGATGTGGTCGCATAGACAATTGAAGATGTGCTTAGAGTAATTGTAGGTTCTTCCCTCAAATATACCAATGATGCTAGATGAAATATGCCTAGAGAATCTATCAAGTCCAGAGTTTCTGTTGGACATGCACTTCCGATAAATGTAACATAGAAGTCTGTATGCCTTGCATAGTCTTTCTTTCTTTATTTTGCTCTTGTCAACGTCACGATCATACCCCATTTGGTAGAACACTTTCTCTATGTATTCATTGTTGAATACATCAGGGTGCCCAACTTTTTGCTCTCATAGCTCTAATACCCTTCTGATGGTCTGCTCATCTATCCTCAGTCTTTCATTCTTTACATCGGCTACAATCACTTCTGATTCTCCATCTTCCTCGATTCGAGCTGAGTTCTAGAAATCAACTATGTGATCTTGATGAACCACAGGCTCTGCCGTTAAGGCATAGAAGATCCTGGATCGTCATAGATATCAGATAATGTCTCTACATCCTTCTGACACGGGGTCGTCTAGATTTAAGAACGCACACACATTGTGCACTCTCGCAAATCGATTAGCCATCTTGAATACAGTGATATGATAACAAGGTTATGTATTTGTTTGATGTTTTGATTCATAAATTTTGAATGTTAGAGAAAGGGGGAAAAGTTTGTTAAGTTCGAGTTTCTAGGTCTGAAAAAGTGTTCTGGAAAAGTGAATAATAAATATTGAAGTCAAAGAACATCATTTATACTTTCTCAGACACATTTATTTTATTTATTTAGTGATGTGGGACCCTCAACAATTTAACTTATCCGCAGTTCTTAGTTCTTCCGCACATTTTCTACGGATTCTGTAAATCATCTGCGGATGTCTTAAAAACTTCTGCTGATTAAGTATAACTTAAATTTTCATAGGTTACCAAACTATGAAATTACATTATAGTTTTTGAACTTGTCCATCCGTATTTTACCAATCTATGGATAGACAAATAAAGTTTCCACACTGTAGCTTCTGTTGATGCTTAAAGGGCACTAGCTTCTGCTGATGCTTAAAAGGCACTGTAGCTTCTGCTAATGCTTAAAAGGCACTGTAGCTTCTACTGAAACTTAAAACGCACTTGTGAAAAACTTATTTTATTGTATGGTCAAGTCTACTGCTTAGAACCTTTTATTTCTTTTGGACCTTGTTGACTTTGTATTCATGACAATTGTGCACAAGAAAGTTTAAATTAAAAAAACTTCATGTATCCAAGAGCCATGATGGTGCTCAAGTTCCAGTTCCTTAAATGATAATGAAATAGACAAATCTATTGATGGATTAACTTATCTTCATGATTCTACTCCTCCTAAGTTTTTGATTAATGATGATAGAATGCATTTGTCATAAATTTCTAAGAATGTTATCATGAAGAACATGTGGCAGTGTGTTAATGCACAAGCATATATATACACATATAATGGATCATACTATAACACAAAACCTCTTCCTGATGAGTTATTTTGTTGAATTGATACCTGAACATTGCAAGTATATTGTCCACTGGACTATGGATCTCAATATGCAAAGGGCCACACATTCCTATCACACTGTTTACTGATCAAGCTGCCATCTACAAAAACTCAAGAATACCTATTGCGGATCTGACTCTTAATGATGATGACTACAAGAAGATTAAGGTTGATCTCAAAGCTTACTCTATACTCACTCAAGCACTAAAATTGGATGTGCTAAAAAGACTTGAAAAGTATGATACGGCTAAAACGGTATGGGATGCACTGCTGATCATGTGTGAAGGAAGCAGTGAAGTTGCTGAAATTAACAAGGATAATCTTGTTAATCAGTATGAAACCTTTCATCACTCCAAAGGGGAGTCCATCTCTGAACAGCTGCAAAGATTTGTGCAACTAGTAAATGACTTAGAGATCATGGGAGTAACTTATAAAGTCAAAGAGTTAAACATGAAGATGCTTCACAGTCTTCCAGAAAACTGGAAACAAAATGTAACAATGCTAAAAAACACTCTTGATCTTGAGAGTATCACCCTGGATATAATGATTGCCAAGATAGAAGCATTGGAGCTTGACAAAAGAAGCAGAAACCTAAGTGGACCCAGAGTTATTGAAGCATATAAGTTTTCTTCAGACTCTCACTCTGTGGAAAACACATTTATTACTGAGGAAGATGATTTTCTTTCCTCAAGAGATCAAATTAAGACTACAAGATTCATTGCAGCTCCACCAACCAACAAGTCATCAACTCATCTTAATCATTAGGATTTTCTGCAACTCTCCTTCAACTACTCTGATGATACAAGATCAGAAGAACAAAAGCAACTTACAATGCCTTTGTTGCTAGCTTTGAAGCTTATCTGGGAGGTAGACTCACCTCTGCATATCTAATCCAGGAAGACTTGGAAGAAATGGATCTTATTTAATGTATATGAAATGGATTTGTAGTGGCAAATAGCTATGACTACAATGAGAGCCAAGAAGTTTTTCAGAAGGAAGAAAGCATAGCCTTTAATGAAAACACAAAACTTGGGTATGACAAATCCAAGGTGAAGTGCTTCAACTGTGGCATGACTGGCCACTTCTCTAGAGAATGTAATTCTCCCGGAAGAAACAACAACTTTCAAAGGAATTCTTATAGCCAGACATCTTCACAACCAAACTCAAGTTTTCACTCCAACAATCACCAATAGCAGTATCATCATCAACGGCACCAACAAACAAATCAGACTGAACCTCAACTGAGCAATCAAGCTCATGGAAGCAATCAATCATCTGTAAATGCTCTTGTTATTAAGCAAGACGGAGTATGTGACTGGAGCCTGTATGCTGAGGAAGTAAAGCCTCAATTCCAAAATCATGCACTCATGGCTCACATCAATGATGGTCCATCTCCTATTCCATCTGATGTAAAATTTAACCTTTGTAGTGACAAATGCATTACTGAACTATAAGGTTATCGAGAGCACAATCATAAATTGGCCAACAAAATAAAAGAACAAAAGGTCAAGTCAAAGATGCTTAAGAGAGAAATACAAGGCTTTGAAATCAAAATTAAATCTCTTATCTCTAACATTGAAAAATGCATGGTGAAAAATACACTCTTGCAACTGAGAATGAACAACTTATTGGAAAGTTAGCTCAATTAAAAGCTAAACAAACACTTACTAAAGTGAAACTTGAAAAGTTTCAACTGTCTTAGTCAAGATGCAAGAGATGCTTGACTCTCAAAAGGATCCCAAGGATATGTCTGGGATTTGGTATAAATCTTGTCGTCTACCATAAAATGACAACTACACTGTCATGCCTGAATTCGTTAAACTCAAAGAACAAACTGAACCTAACACTATTGAACCAAAAACAATAGTAAAACAAGTCACAAATCCTCAAAACAAACCAAATGTTTACATTGTAACAAATGAGGATATAATCAAATTAGGTCACCCAATTAAAATGAAGGAGTGTTCAGACAAGACACTAAGTGTCATCAAACCAACAAGCCCAGTCAAGGCCATTGTCCCCTTTGTGAAATTTATACCTGCTATTTCAAAAGGAAAGAAGAAATTTGTGAAGTCAGTGAAACCTTCTACTAAAAGCAGCTCTGATAATGAGATTAAATCTCCAAAAAATTCAAGCAAATAAGACAAGGTTTCACTGCAAAAGAAACACAAGAGCTCATGATTTAACAACTAAAATTCAGTTAGACCCCCAATCTTCGAAATTAAGACAAAGAGTCGGTTTTTACATATGTAACAAAGAGCATTGATCAATTTGAGCAAGAAGTAAGGAAAGGGTTGAGGAAACAAAAACAGCCTGGAATAGTTAAAAAAAGTAGTGCTGTGAAGCAAACCACTAAAAAGACTGATTTTGATTCCACCCCTAAGCAAAAGAATGTGACTCAATTGAAAATGGGAAAATCAACTAAGTCTGCTAAAGCAAAATCAGATTCAAGAAAAACATAGTATTGTGACATATGTGACATGTTTAATCAAAAAAATAGAAGAGTGATTTTTCAATCAATACTGCTTTATCTATGACATGAACAACCATTCCACTAAAAATTGTTATTTCAGTAAATATAGTTCAGTTTGTGATATAAACATTCACAATACATCTGATTGTTACTTCAATCAGAAGGGATTGAGAATTGCTCAACACAAACCCATCTCAACAACATCATCTGTGAAACCTAATATCAGAAGTCGTTTTCAAAACAACCAATCTAAGATGTCTAGATCAAACAATGACAGGAGTAACAAAAAAGAATTGTTGATGATTCAAAGAAACAAACATCACATCATTAAGCAAAAGTTTGTCTGCTATGAAGAAATCAACCTCAACACCTAAACCACTATTTCCTGATCCTTATAGCATGTCAGATAAGGAAATGAAGGATTATCTCTCAAGCCAAGGCTTCACAAGAAGGAAGCTGGAAATATAAAGACAAACTCATTAAGGGCTGCAACTCTCCAAATGATTAATGAAAAGAAAGACAGGCTCAAGCAGATAGAAGAAGAAATCATAAACAAAAAGCCAAGATCAAGAGTAACTGCTCAAGACATGCTGCAAAACGAAAAAGATCACGAATTGTTGGCTCCTGTACTCCACAAATACACTGAATGGTTTGCAAAACCCTCTCAGTTAAAACTACAAAAAGCATTAACCACTGCTGAGTTAATCAGAGGGGTGGTGTCTACTCCCAAAGGCAAAGTTGATCAGAAAATAGTTACATGGAAATATGATAGCATGTGGAATATGTTTATTGTGAAAAGGATTTCCAGGATGATCCAATTCTTTACAGAGTACTCAGCTCTTGTAAATACCCTGGAGATCCATGACTTAAAAGAACTAGCTCAACTAGAACTGATCAATCACTCAGCTATATTCAGGGGATATGAATTTGAAAACAAACTCAAAATGTTCAGAAGGACTGACAATTTCAATTCATTAAAGACAATATGCATGAGAAAAGATAAGTATTTTATTAATCCCCTTGAGAAAAAGAAGAAAATGCAAGCAGAAGAAGTTATGTTTCCTGAGTTGAAGGTGAAACCAACAGAATCTTTAAAGAGAAAAATGGTGTCTGGTACTCATTCCTCCACACCCATCTCCAATGTGTACTATGATGAAAAAACGTATGAGATGGTGATTGAAAGAAAAGGAGGGTGCTGAAATAAGGCTATTTAGTTGATATGAAGTAAGGTTGCTTGATGAATCCTACATCCACTATATCTATACCAGACACTTCAGGGAAATAAACAATAAACTGGAAGAACAAGATATGCACTTCTTCCTAAAGTGCATCAAGTTGCTAAAATTGGCTTATGATCGTATCAGTACCAAAAGAGACAAAAGAAAGAAAAAGAAGACACCATTGCAACTTGGGAACATTGTCAAACTTGAGGTAGATGTGGGTGGAAGCGTACTGATCACAGAGATGATCTCTCTACTATTTCTATTTGGGAATCTATTTCTTTGAAGAAGTTACAAATAGAAGCCATCTACAATATGAGAAAAATGAAGATACATGTGCTAAGTAGGGATAGAATGTTAGAAGCAACATATTTTGTCAACATGATTAAAGCCATTCTGGATCCAACTAAAGCTGCATTTTTACTACCTCCACAAGACCTAACAGAATCCTCACAACATCAATCACCTCCCAAACATTGAAGAAAATAGGCTGTATAATCCTTAGGGGGAGTATTGTTGCACCCTGAAAGGATCATACATGCCAATTCAATGGGTGATTTGATGATTGCTTTGATGGAATCCCATAAGTCCAAGAAGAAATGCGGATGAAGATCCCGCTCAGAAAAACCAAGTGTTGTCTTCTGCATTTGTCAATGTGGAAGACATAAAACAAATACGGACAAGTATTTGTTCTTCCGCATTGACAAATGTGGAAGACCAAGTATTAATGCGGACAAGACTTTGCTCATCCGCATTTGACAAATGCGGATGACTGAATAAATACGCATAGTATTTGTTCGTCCGCATTAACCAGTGTATGTGTGACATTCTGTTACCACGAAAGCGAATATTGAATGAAATATATTTGCAGAATTCTTTCTTTCTATAACCGTTTGTTCTTACCTTGAATATCTTTTGTGTTCTTGTGAATTAGCTAATTCATTGTTTGATTTCTGCTGCTATACTCTCTAATCAATCAAACGTAGATCACTGATCCTAACAAATGGTATCAGAGCTGGTTAATCATTGATCGATCTAACAGTTGATCATTGAAACTGCTATTTGATATCTATGTTTGATTGAATTAACTTATTTGCAAGAATGGTTATAGATTATTGATTTTCTGCCGCTTTCGTTTATTAATTTTGAGATCTCTCTTGGTTCAATTTGTTTGTTGTGTTTTTGTTCTAAATCTGTTATAGCTTAATTGAATTTGGTTGAATCTGAGATGACTACTCCTTCTAATGACCCTCATAATACCGGTTCCTCAACCAAGCCTCCGATGCTGGTTAGGACTGAGTATAACATATGGCAACGGAGGATGCTTCATCACCTGTCTGTTAACAGTTCAGGTTGTTCGACATCTGTGGTACATGGACCACATAAGCCTATGGTGAACAATCCGGAAACCAATCAAATGGTTCCAAAGAAGAAGGAACAATACTCAGATGAAGATTGGAAATGTTTGAGATTGATGCTAAAGCCCATGGAATTCTGGCCATGGCACTGCCTAATGAAATCTATTCAGGGCTTATGCATGATGAAACTGCTCATGACCTCTGGAATGCACTGAAGGAACAATTCGGTGGAACTGATGAGGTCTTAGCAAACAACAGAGAAATCCTCGCCCAACAATATGAGACATTTTCTCATAGAAAGGGTGAGACACTGACTCAACAGTTTGAGCGTTTTTCCTGTTTGATCTCTGAGCTGAAAATGGTGAAACAGGAATACACAACAGCCAGATGAATAACAGATTCCTGAGATCACTGCCTGAGAGATGGGACACATACACTATTGTCCTACGCTCTAGTGCAAATCTGGATAGCCTATCTCTCACCCAACTTCATGGGAAACTGCTTACATTCGAAAGAGAGATAGAGCAGAAAAGGAAACTGTCATCATCAGGAAAGCTCACTGATGACTTTGTACCAGGGAACACTGCCTTGGTTGGTCATGAGTCAGAATATGCTGCATCTGAAAGCAATTATCATGAGCATATTGATTTCTCTTCAAACAGTTCTGATCATGCATTTGTTGGTATTGATAGTCATTCTGGCAGTAATAGTGACAATCTATGCTTCATCATGGATGATCTGAAGGGAATTGCTGATGATAATTTAGAAGAGATGGATATTCTAAGCCAAATGGCCTTAGTTAATATCAGATCTCAGAAGTTCTACAAGAGAACTGGCAGGAAATTTCCTGGACTCTCTGGCAAAACCAAAGTTGGTTTTGATAAGAGTAAGTTGAGGTGTCACAAATGCCAAAGGCTTGGACACTTTGCAAGAGAATGTAGATCAACTGGATCTAACTCTTCTGCACCCTTTGTGACTTTTCCTAGCACTAGTCTACAAAACAGAGGGCAACATCCTGCTGGTTCTGGTCATCAATCACACCCTGTATCTCCTGCATACTTTGTCCCCCAGGGTCCAATGTCATATCCTTTTCCCTGCTATTACTTGCCTCAGCCAAATCCGGTTCAAGCTCCAATTGCACAACAACCACATGCATTACCTGAACCTCAACCTTCCCAATCTCATCAACAAACTCAACCTCAACAACACAACTTTTTCACCCCAGGAGTTGTTGACTAGAGCAGTTTACCAGATGATTTGTCTGGTCATGATCAACCGTTCTCTGGTGCTGATCAACATGGTGGTGACAGTCCTTTTGGAAATCTAGCTCTTATGGCTTTGGAGTCTGCGGATACTTCATCCTCTAATGCCTCTACACCACAGGTATCACAGGTATCCTCTGAGGCAAAAGCCAAACTATGTTATGAAACATGCATAGCCGCATTTGCATCTATTAGAGAAGTAAATGTAGCTTTAATTAACAAGAACATTGAGCTAGAACAAACAATTTCCAAAAGCAAAGCTGAATTTGAGTCTGTGATTAATGATAAGAATGATGAGATTTACAAACTTAAATGCCAAATCACTGATGATAAGGCTAGGGAAGAGATACTTCTAGAGAAGTACAGAGACCTCAAAGAAACACTTGCAACTACCCAGGTAGAGTGTGATTGATGGGTAAATTCTTGCAAGGGTTTTGAAATGCTTCTTAGTAAGCAATCTGCTTCCAATGTGAAGTTTGGCATTGGTTATAATCACACTGCTCCTCCTACAGTCTTTACTCCCAGAGCAGAGGTAGAATCTGATGGTGAAAGCAATAACCAATCCTTTTCATCATGTGATCTACTATCTGATACAGCACCATCAGAAGTAGAAGTCAGCATTAATTCCTCTCAGAAACTATCAGCTGATGTTGATAGTTCAAATGCTGACACTCACATGATCACAAAGTTGATCACTCCAGGTGATATTTCACAAAGTACTGAAAGTACTAAAAAGAATGTCATAACACCTGGAGAACAAGCCCAAACTACTACATGTACTAAAGGAAAGAAAACTGCAAGTAGAAAGGGGGGGAAAACTACTGAAGAAGATATCAAGAAAGCAGGTACTAAAGCAAAGAAAACTGCTAGTCCTGATAGCAAACTGCTAAGAACAAGTCTTTAGTAGTTTCATCTTTTTCAGCAGATGCTCAACTTAAGATGAAGAAAAAGCCATGTGAATATGTGGCTTATTCAATCATCTTACTGATGATTGCTGGTATAAAAAGGGCTCCAAACTCAAACATAATAAAACATTAAAGAGAAAATGGATAAAATGAAAACTGAGTTTGAAATCAAATTTATACCAGCAACATCAAAACCTGTAACCCCAAAATCCAAAAAGAAATCCAAAAAGAAAGGGATTAAACAGGGAACAACTGAGGTTGCTCAAAGAGAGATGGTACAACACAGGAACCATCCAACTCAAGCACTAATGTGTCTGATGAGCTGAAGGCTTTATCACAAAATCAGACACAACTTGTTATGATGGTTCAACATCTATTGGGGAGAGTCAACCAATTAGATGCTCCTGTGTTGAAACCACAGAGAAGAAATTCCATGCCAAAGGAATCTTCTTCTTCACCATCTCCATCCCCTCAGGCTGTTATCATAGCAAGTCTGTTAGTTTACCATCTGTTGATGTGAATAGACCCAAAACCAAAAAGATTTGGGTCTCAAAAACTAACTAATTGTTTATGATTGCAGAGTTCTTCAACATGCCAAAGTAGCATCTGGTATGTAGATAGTGGGGGATCTATGCATATGACAGGGAACAGCTCTCTTCTTCATGACTACTCTCAAGGAAAGAAGGGGTTTGTTTCTTTTGGCAATGATGCTAAGGGTTACATCATTGGAAAAGGCTTTGTCTCCAATGGAGAATAAAGTTTGATGATGTTAATCATGTGGAAAATCTCAAGTACAATCTCTTGAGTGTCAGTCAAATGTGTGATAAAGGCCATGTTGCTCTTTTCACCAGTCAGAACTGCAGGATTCTGTCATCCAAAGTTCTGAATTTGATTGATAAGGTGTTGGATGATCACACTCTCCTGAGGGCCAACAGGACATGAAGAGTGTATGCCTTAGATCTTTCCAAGAAAATAGATCTCAGAGGCCATCCTTGCCTATTTTCCAAAGCCTCTCCTTAGGAATCTAAACTGTGGCACAGAAGGCTGGGTCATGTTAATTTCAAAAACATGAATCAGCTGATCCACAATAGTTTAGTGAGAGGCTTACCAATAAAGGAGTTCCACTGTGATGAAACCTGCACTGCTTGTTTAAAAGAAAAACATCACAAAGTCTCATTCCTCCTATTGAAGAGCCTAAGTCCACTGCCTGCTTGCAATTACTGCATATGGATCTATTTGGTCCTGTGAGAGTAATGAGCATGGCAAAGAAGAAATACTGTCTGGTAATTGTGGATGATTACTCCAGATTTGTATGGACTTTCTTTCTACATTCAAAGGATGAGGTTGCTCAGAAGATTATTCACTTTGTGTTGTATATTGAGAAGCAGTATTCCCTTCCAGTCAAGTGTATTAGGAGTGACAATGGAACTGAATTCAGAAATCATACACTTGATGACTTCTATCTTTCAAAGGGAATCAAAAGGCAGTTTAGCATCCCAAGGACTCCAGAACAAAATGGAGTAGTGGAGAGAAAGAACAAGACCCTAATTGAAGCTGCAAGGTCTATGTTGGCTGACTCTGGTTTGCCACTGACCTTTTGGGCTGAAGCTGTTAACACAACTTGCTATGTGCAAAATAGAGCCTTAGTAAATCAGAGGTTGATGAAGACTCCATATGAAGTTCTACATCACTGGCTCCTCTCATTTCATTTTTTAGAGCATTTGGGTGTCCCTGTTTTATTCTCAACACAAAGGATCAACTCCAAAAATTTGATCCTAAGGTGGATGCAGGGTATTTTGTTGGTTATTCATCTACTTGCAAAGCATACAGAGTCTTCAACTGCAGAACAAAGATAGTTGAAGAGACTTTGCATGTGAAGTTTAATGAATCTCCAATGGACAAGATTCCACAAAACCTGTGGACTTGTTTGATTTGGACATACTGCAATATGTTCCTTATCAACCTCCAGTTGTTGCAGACCATGTGGATAAATCATCTTCTGCAGCATGTCTTCCACCTGGTGGTATTGATGATGATGATGATAATATCAATACTCACCTATTCAAGTTTAGTGACCCACTGCCTGAGTCTGCTAAACTGGATGTTCCTGTAGCTTCAGCAGTTCCATCCATAACAAATGCTGATGAGATTTCTGATTCCTCTACATCTTTTGAGTTACCATCAAATTCTTGGTTTCAAGAGTCTGCATCAACATCTGCTGCTGCTGAAGGTTCTACAAACACTTGCACAGATATCATTGTTTATCAAGAGCTGAAGAATCACCCAATGTCTCAAATCATTGGTGATATCAATGCTGGAGTTTTATGAATGACGAAAACTACTGATGAGAACTTTCTCCTCAGTTGTTTCTACAAATGTTGTTTCATCCTAAACAACTGATGACAAAACCATGTCTTCAGTAGTTTCACAACTACTGATGACTAACACCAAGTCATCAGCTGTTTACAACAACTGATGACAAAACCATGTCTTCAGTAGTTTCACAACTACTGATGACTAATACCAAGTTATCAGTTGTTTACAACACCTGAAGACCAAACCGAGTCTTCAGTTGTTTTCAAACATCTGAAGTCAAAACCATGGTTTTCAGTAGTTTTATAACTGCTGATGCCTAAAACCAAGACTTCAGTTGTTTCAAATTCTGAAAGGGTAATACCATGTCATCAGTCGTTTACAACTACTGATGACTAACATCAAACCCTTCAGTTGTTTTCTAACCCTTACCCTATAAATACCCCATACCTAATCCTTCAGCGCTTCATCCTCTCCAAACCTAACGTTCAAATCTCCAAAACTTCTCTCTCATTGATGGCGACCATGCAGCTCAAACCACGCCATAACTATGTTGCCTACCTCACAAAATCACCTTTCTGGAAAAAGTTCGACAACGCCATTGATCTAATGGTCCAATCTCCCTACCAAACGGCCTTCCTTTTAAATCCCACCATTCATGTCGAATCCTTACACCAGTTTTGGACGAACGTCACCCTTCTAACTGGGGAGAACAACACTGAGTCTCTCCAGTTGTTCATCAACAATCATCAAGTGGTCATCACTCCGGAAGTCATTGCCAAACCCTTAACTTGGATGATGCCACTTTCCCCGTTGGGTATCCAAAGGGCACAACTGATTTATCCTTTGCCCACCATGGATATCAGGGAAACCTCAGTGCCTCTACCCTCCTGAAGAAGCATTTCCATGATGTGGAACATCTTATCTTTCACATGGTTAATGTTTACTTATCTCCTAAGACATCCTCTGGGATCAAATGTCTACCAGGTGGCAGCAGGTACTATCTCTATCCTTGAGCAACAAGACTTAAACTTTTCTAAAATTATTTTTCTTGTACTTAAGGATATGGCCTCAAAACCTCTTTCTAATCGATGGATATTATATCCTCGGTTCATTATGGCCATCATAGAGAATCAGCTGAAAGCTGAGGGACTTGTGGCCTTGGAGTCCCTGCAACGGCTGTATTGCCTGAAGTATACTCCAGGCACAACTCTGACCAAACACTGAAACAGGCTGCCAAACTGCGTAAACCCACGCAGTTGGAACCCACAGCCACCACCTCCAGAACCAGAGTCCCCACCAAATCTAAATCCAAAAAGCCAAAATCGGCTACTCAGGGAGATGAGTCCCCTGAGGATGCCCCTGTACCACAAACACAGGAAGCACATACTGGTATTAACCCCCAGTTGTGACAATGACTCAACTGCCAAAGCCGCACAGGTATCCTCTCAACAAGATCCTGTTGAAACCAATATTAGGGAACCCACACTGCTGGAACCTATCTCACTTGAGAGGGTTACCATTGAAGCGCACCATTCACCCTGGGTGCAATCTACTTCTACCCAATCACCCCATGCAACCGCCCCCCAAAGTCCTACATTAATGTTGCACAAGTGCTGAGTCAGTTGCACTCCTCACCCCCTCCCCAGATACCAATTACAACTGGGCATACCTCTACCATTGAGGGGGAGGATCAAAGTGCATCTGATAACCCACAACATAGGGGTTACAATGTTCCATTTCCTAGTGTAGAAAAGGAGATTGGAACTTCTGGTGAGGCTGCCACTTATCCTGCTTCAGCATATGATCAGGATGTAGTTGGTACCATTACTAAGACCTTACCAGAGGCAACTGCTGATGAAGGACATAGTCCTGAGGCAGGAAGTCCCCAGTTCCAAGACAAAGGGGCACATGCTACAACTGATCTACACTCAATGCATGTTCATCCTGATTCTATCAGGAGGTCAGGTGATTTAGTAACCACTAATGATGACCTGGGATTCTTTTATGATGTATTAGCCCAAAACACCATCCTGGAAGAGGAGGTGAGCAGACTCAAAGAGCTGCTTTCCAAAACTTCTGTGGATCAAGGACCATCTACCTCTCAAACCCCACAGATGGCACCTTCATCTGAAGGTCTCCTAAACACAGAGCCACTCCCAAATTCTCAGCCACCTACCTCTGCTTCTGGCACTATTTCTCAGGAACAGAACCCCCCTAAGCAAATAGCTGCTATCTTCCAAAATTCCCTACCTCTCATCACACCTATAATCACTGATATAGTGATCAAAGCCATTGATGAGAGGCTTTCCTTAGTAACACAACCCTTAATAGAGGAAGTTGTGGTTAAAAAGCTTTCTGACAATCAAACCCTTGCAACCAATGCAACCAAAAAAGGGGAGATTCAGTCAGTGAAAGCAAAAAGAAAGAGGAGTGTAGAGAGGAAAGACAAAGAGAAAGAAACAGAAGTGACAGTAGTGGAAAAAGAGAAGGAGTTGGCTATGGAGATTGAAAAAGAGAAGAGGAAGGAAGCTGACATGGAGAAATCAAAGAAAAGAAAGAATGAGAAGGAGACTGCCTTGGAGCTGATGGTAAAAGAGGCTGATGCCGAACACAGCAGATCAATGGATAACATCAATGATCAGTTGTTTAGGCAAGGCCATGACACTGACAAACTTGACTCTGAGATCAGAAGATTAGAGATTGAAGAAATCCAAAACAGATGGGCAAGTTATGATGTGTTAGAAAGAGAAAGGCTGGAGATCATGATCAGATTTATAGCAAAATATCTTGGAAGATCAATGATCAAAATCAAGGCTTGGTCTAGGGACAACATCTTGGCAATAACCACCAAGATCTGTCCGTCTGAAGTATAAACTAAAGGATTAGTTATTGAAGCTTTGAATGAAGCTGGTGCTAGGAGCAGGACTGAACTAGCCAAGCAATCTAAAGCCACACTCACTTCCAAAATGCTAGAACAGCCTGTCAACATTCCCACACCTAAACCACCAAAGCAACAACCCACCAAACCAACTCCCTTTTCCTCAAAACCAATAGCCAATGATGTACCCCAGAAGAAGAAGAGAAGGGTATTGAGGCTAGAAGATGATGAAGAAGATGATGATGAAGATGAAGAAAGGCTGCCACTCTCAGCTGTTATACAGTTGCCGAAGGCCACAAGTCACTCTCTAAGAATTACTCCTGAAACTCAAAGAAAAATTGTGAAAGTGAAGCTAGAAGAAGAAGAACTTCACAAACAACACGATGAGGAATTGTTGAGGAGGGTTGACAAAGCATATGAAGCCACATCTTCTATCATCAACATGAAGAAGCATGCTCTCAGACTATACACTCTTAAGCATACATTTCAATATCAAAAGGAGAGAGTAAGGATTTGGCCTGATCCCAGGGTGTCTCACAGGATTCACAAGAAAAACATTCCACAGAGATACACTGGCCAGGTGAAAAAGATTGTAGATGAAGTGATCTCCCTGGTCTTTGTAGTATCACCCTGGGAAATCCTAGAAGTCTTCAAGAAAGCTTATAAAGCTAACCAAACCCCACAGAAGATGCTTGAAAATAAAATGGTGAAAAAGGGGTTAGTTTATAAGAGGCTTGAAGAAGTCAGAAAGAATGAGCTCCAGTTGTTTCTAGAGGGTAATCACCCTGATGAATTTGCTTATAGAATAATAACAACTGTGGAGTTAAAGAATGGGAAACAGGTCAAATACCTATCTGAGTACTATGGGCCTGAATCATTATTTGAAGGAGGTGCTGAAGAGCTAACCATGGAGGAACAAATTACCTTCTTGAGGCCTACACAAGAGAGTCATACAGACTCGTAGTGGGGAAGTAGATCTCATGGATGGGGTAACAACTCTGTGTCCAGTTCCCCAAGATAGAGTTCCCATTCATACTTTGCCAAACAGATCATTGAGACTTCTTCCTAGGCCTGTGCTTAAAAGGGTCACTTCTGAGCTGATCTAGAAGACAAAAAGACCAATCCTTCTGCCATAATAAGTGGGACATCTTCAATAAGTTTAGAGGTTTTGGCTGCATTGGTTCAGGGGGAGTTTGTTGGACCAAAAGAACTAATGAGCCAGATCAGAAAAACCTCTAAGTCCCACAGACATCACAACAACTGCTGAAGACTTGATCAGCTATTTGACAAAGTCTGAAGATCAACAGCTGAAGACTAAAGTCTGAAGTTCAACAGCTGAAGAACAAAGTACTGAAGATCAACAGCTGAAGTTCAAGTACAAGTACTGAAGCCTTCGAAGTTTGTTACAACAGCTGAAGAAGCATTCTTCAGTTGTTGTGATGGTTTCCTTTTAGTAGTTTTCTTTTTGTTTCAGTATTTTTAAAACGACTGAAGAGCATGTTCTTCAGTCGTTGTAGTTTCAGTAGTTTTTTTTTCAGTAGTTGTAGTGATAGTTAACAACTTAGCATTTTTGTAAGAAGATGTTAGCTGTTTGACATCTTCAGTAGTTGTGTTAACTATCAGTAGTTTGAATAAATTTTGTTAGATGTCACTATCAAGTGACATCAGCAGATGTCACATTTCCTATATAAGAGGTGTTGACCTAATTGTATGTGTGACATTCTGTTACCACGAAAGCGAATATTGAATGAAATATATTTGCAGAATTCTTTCTGTCTATAACCATTTGTTCTTACCTTGAATATCTTTTGTGTTCTTGTGAATTAGCTAATTCATTGTTTGATTTCCGCTGCTATACTCTCTAATCAATCAAACGTAGATCACTAATCCTAACAGTGACGGCTGATAGACATAGAGAATTTTTGTTTTCATTTATTCTCTGTAATCAATCAACTTTCATATATATAATACAAAAGCATTTATGAGTATAATTCTTGCATTGAATGTTCTTTGATTGTTTGTTTCCGCCATTCAGTCATTAACTTGATTACCATATTCGATTCACAGTCAGAGTCTCAATCTTACTTACCCAGTCAATTGGTATCAGAGCTTTGGCTCTCGGTTCTGTTTCAGATCTGCGCAAGAACAGAATAGAATTCGATTGATCTGGTGATTGAGTTGCTAGTAGAGTATATCATCATCTCTACTTAGTAAACAACAGAAAATACTCCTGTCAACACATTCTCACCAACATATTCCTAACAACAAGAAACTCACTACAATCACAAATCTGATTCTGAAATCCGTTTGAACTATTTGGACAAGTTGGACTAGTCAATCTTAAAAGAAATCATCTAAATCTATATTTATACAAGTTAAACACTTGTTAAAATGGATTCTAACAGTTACTCAGAACTTGGTCATACACCTAAACCTCCTATGCTTAAACACATATTTGAGTTTAAATAGTGGAAAATCAGGTTTAGGAATTACATTACAGGTGTAGATCTTGATTTCTGGATTTCAATATGCAAGGGGTGACACATCCCTGTCACTCTGTCTGCAGATCAAGCTGCAATTTTCAAAACTACAAGAATACCAATTAAAGATCTAACTCTTGATGATGAAGACTATAAAAAAATCAAGATTGACCTCAAAGCTTACTCTATTCTAACTCAAGCACTCAAGATGGATGTGCTGAAAAGATTGGAGAAGTATTTGTAAGGCCCCGTTCCCGGAGACCTCACAGTTGGTCATTCAAGCATTAAATACCTTAAAACATTATAAGTTTACAACTTAAGCAACGGAATCATTTTAACAAAAACCATTCATTCATTAAAAGACAGTTGTTAAGCAATACACTATTGTTTAATTGATTACAAAAGAACTGTTTAATTGCATTACAAAACAACAACAATAAGAAATACGAATGGATGTCAGTCATTCCCTGTCGAGTAGTTTCACTCTCGTGCCATCCTTAGCAATAATTACCTACCAACTGAAAATGAATAAAAGTCAGTGTGCTGAGTGAGTTCTAGTTTTAAAAGTAATAAAATACTTTTGGTATGTTGTATATAACAATACTCTTTCTGTGAAATACAACTCGTTACTTTGTATGCGAGCATGCATTAACTATATGAACAGATACTGTTCGTTCTCTTTACTGTATGCCTTGTTTATTCTGTATTCTTTTATCTTTATCTTTCACCATCTGTATGGACCAATGAGCAATACCCAAAACTGTATGCGCGGTGAAAACTAGTGATGGGCCATGTATATCCCTCAAGAGGGTTCTGTTTACTGTATACAAGGCCGACCCAAACACCTAGGGTACGCTACAGAGGTCCTGCCAATCTCAATGACTGGCCCTATGTGCATAATAGGGTAGCTAACCCGCAACACAGTTGAGATAACGACAACACGGTCGTGTACCTCCTGTAAGCTTGCAAGACTTGTTAAGATTTTATTAATGTTCCTCTTCTCTTCTATATTGCTCTCTCTCTTTATTATTACAACATACTTTACGTTACGATAATAAACATAGCACGTAAAGTCACACACTATAAGTAATAATAATAATAGCAATAATAATAAGGAACAATCATAAGGCAATCATAATCATGCAAGTATTCTGTAATAAATTCTGTAATAAATTCTAAGTGTTGGGCGCTTAGACACTATTTGGGCGCATGAGCCCTGTTTGGGTGTTTCATTACTATGTAGGCGCATCAGAAGCATGGACAATATTCAGGCGTATGAACACTTAGGCGCATGGACACTATTCAGGCGTATGAACACTTAGGCGCATGGGTTATTCGGACGCATGGACACTTAGGCGCATGGGCCACTTGGGCGCATGGGCACTATTCTGGCGCATGGGCCTACACTTAGTTATCCGACTAATATTTCTAGGCGCATGGACTACTGTTCAGGCGCATGAGATACACATCATTTCTAAGGCAAATTTCAGGCGCACGGGCTACTGTTCAGGCGCATGGGTTGCACTTAAATTCTTCTAAGGCAAATTTCAGGCGCATGAGCTTTATCTAGGTGCATGAACCTTCTATGTAACAGATCTCTAGGATGATTTCGAACCCATTCATCATACCTATCTGTTCTAAGCTTACCAGGGCTATTCTAAACATGAACAACCTAAAAGCATTCAAGAATCATCATCCAACATGCATAATACATATGGGTATACATACATAAACATTGTAAAATCAATTTAATACATTTTCAGCCCCAAAGAGAGTTTAAAACAAGTAAAAACCAGGGTCTAGAACTCACCTGGTTCAACTTGGGTGTTTCTTCCTTCTAACCCGCTTGAAAATGAGTTCAAACACCTAAAAACACACCAACACATACACACACGGACACACACACAAGCATATAAGAACATAAGCATGTAACCGAGATAAAACCCATCATAAAAACTTAAAAACCTTGAATTCTTACCTTGAATTCAATTTCTCTTCTTCTTCTTTTCTTCAGCCAAGAGTTCTGCTCTCTTCCTTTCTCTCTCTCTCTAGAACCAAAGTGAAAAGTGATGTGAAAAGAGGGTGGGCGGCCATGCCCACCGTTACACCAACTTTTCAAAGATTTTTTCCTTTTGGACACTTTTAGTCCCTCCACTTGGGCTTTATTTCTTTTCTTTCTTTTGTTCTTCATTTCTTGTCTTTGTTTTTAAAATAACCAGGTGTTACATGTCCAACCCTTATATAGGTTTCGTCCCCAAAACCTGTTATTCCTCAAACAGACAAGGGTATGCTACCTCATCTCCTTCTCAGTTTCCCATGTAGATTCGGATCCCTTCCTGTGCTTCCACTGTACATGCACAAGAGGAACTACTTTATTCATCAGTCTCTTCTCTTTATGATCGATGATTGCCACTGGTTGCTCCACATAATTGAGCCTTTCGTCTACTTCGATATCCTCCAGTGAAACAATCATGTCTTCATCAGCTAAACACTTTCTTAGATGAGATACATGGAATGTCGGGTGAATCCCACTTTCTTAGACAAGGGCCTATATTTCTTGGGCTCAGCTTGCCCTACTTCCTGAATCGGATAATACTCTTCCAAGGTAAGACCTTCAACATAACCCGGTCCCCCACCTGGAACTCGATCGGTCTGCGTTGTTTATCGACATACGATTTCTGCCTATCTTTAGCTGCCTTCATGAAGACTTTAATCTTCTCAAGATTCTCGGTCGTAGCCTCAATGACCTCGACACTCCCCAATTCCTTCTGACCAACATCACCCTAATAAATGGGTGTTCTGCATCTCCTACCATATGGTTGCATACCAATGCTGGCATGATAGCTGTTGTTGTACGAGAATTCAGCTAATGGTAAGTGGTCATCCCAACTTCCCCTAAAATCAATCACACATGCCCGAAGCATGTCTTCCAATGTCTAAATGGTCCTTTCTGACTGACCATCAGTTTGGAGATGATAAGCCGTGCTAATATGTAACCTCGTCCCCATGGCGTCGTGGAATTTCTTCCAAAATTTAGAGGTAAACCGGGTGTCACGATCAGACACAATAGACACCGGCACACCATGATGAGTTACAATTTCCTTGATGAATAGATCCGCCAACCTCTCAGATGCATATGTCTCGCGGATCGGTAGGAAATGAGCACTTTTTGTCAGACGGTCGACAATCACCCATATGGCATCGTACCCTTTCGGAGTACGTGGGAACTTCATTATGAAAGCCATGGTGATGTGCTCCTACTTCCATTTCGGTATATCTAAAGGTTGGATATTTCCATACGGCTTCTGATGTTCGGCCTTCACCTGTAAGCAAGTAAGGCACTTACTCACATACTCCACCACATCACGCTTCATACCCGACCACCAATAATCTTTCTTCATATCCTGAAACAATTTTGTGGCACCAGGATGAATGGAGTATGAGTCTTGTGAGCTTCATCCATAATCCTCACACGTAGATCCCCGAAACGAGGAATCCACACCTGTCCAAATCGAGTTTTAACACCGAGTATGTTTTCACCCAATTCCCCAACCAGACCTCTTATCCTTTCAGAGTTAAGATGATCTTCTTTCAGTGCCTCATCTTGAAACTCTTTGAATTGGTTCATCACATCAGAGGTCATGATCAGTTGATATGCTTTCACTCGAATTGGCTCGGGCCTCTCCTTTCGGCTAAGAGCATCAGCCACCACGTTGGCTTTGCCCGGATGGTAATGGATCTCACAATCTAATCTTTTATGAGCTCCAACCATCTTCTCTGCCTCATGTTTAGATCTTTTTGCTCGAAGAATTACTTCAATCTCTTGTGGTCAGTGAAAATGGTGCACATCATCCCATAGAGATAGTGCCTCCAAATCTTCAATGCAAAGACCATGACTGCTAGCTCCAAGTCATGAGTGGGATAATTGACCTCATGAACTTTCAACTGTCAGGATGCATAAGCTATAACCTTCCCTCTCTGCATTAACACACACCCCAACCTTTAGTAGGAAGCATCTGAATAAACCACCAAATCCTCGCTTCCTTCGGGTAATGACAGAACAGGAGCTTCAGTCAACATTGCCTTTAGCTCCTCGAAAGCGTGATCTTGAGCTTGACCCCATATAAACTTTACATCCTTTTGGCTTAACTTGGTTAGTGGAGAAGAAATCTTGGAAAAGTCTTGAATGAACCTTCGATAATATCCCGCCAACTCCAAGAAACTACGAATCTCGGATGGCGTTTTCGGAGACTTCCATTGCATCACTGCCTCCACCTTTGCGGGATCCACCATGATTCCATGAGGATTCACCACATGGCCCAAGAATTGAACTTCGTGCAACCAGAACGCGCACTTGGAGAATTTGGCATACAACTTCTCCCTTCTTAATGTATCCAACACCTCCCGAATGTGACCGGCATGCTCTTCTTCGCTCTTCGAGTAGATCAGAATATCATCAATGAACACAATCACTGATCTATCCAACATAGGCCGGCACACCCGATTCATCAAATCCATAAAGGCAGCTGGCTCGTTAGTTAGACCGAAAGACATAACAAGGAACTCGTAGTATTTATAACGCGTACGGAAAGCTGTCTTAGGAATGTCTTGTTCCTTCACCTTCAATTGATGGTAGCCGGATCGTAGATCTATTCTCGAGAACCAACTGGCACCTTGGAGCTGGTCAAACAAGTTGTCAATTCTTGGTAACGGGTACCGATTCTTCACCGTCAACTTGTTCAGCTCTCGGTAGTCGATGCACATCCGCATACTTCCATCCTTTTCTTTACAAACAATACCGGAGCACCCCACGGAGAGACACTCGGTCGAATGAATCCCTTATCCATCAACTCCTGTAATTGGCTCATGAGTCCTTCATCTCAGTAGGTGCTAATCGATATGGTGGAACTCATTTTCGCGATCCGGTGGCACGCCGGGTAAGTCTTCCGGGAATACGTCCTGAAAGTCGCACACCACTGGTACCTCGGATAATTGCGGTACCGACGCATCCACATCTTTCACGTATGCCAAGTAGGCACTACATCCACGTCTCATGCACTTCCCCGCCCCCGCCATCTAAATCATCTTCGGGATCGTAGTAACGCGATCTCCATAAAACGTAACCAAACTCCCACTGGATTCAACTAATCGAATCATTTTCTTGCGACATACGGTGTTTGCTTCATAGGTTGCTAACCAGTCCATCCCAAGTACTACGTCAAATCCACTTAGGGGCATCACGTGTAACCTAGCAGCAAACCTATGACCTTCTAGTTCTATGGTACAGTCCTCTTTCACATCAGTAATTCTAGTTGACTTACCAATAGCGATTTCTACATCGAATGGTTCACTGATATTTCTACTACTAACAGGCAGCTTAGCACAGAAAGTAGTGAAAATAAAACTTCTACTAGCACCAGAATCAAACAATACAGAGGCACAAGTTTGGTTTACTAGAAACATACCTGAGACAATGTCGGGATCCGCTCTGGCTTCCTCCCGGGTCATAGTGTAAGCTCTAGCACTTGCCCTCGGCCCTCCTTCCTCCAGCTTCTTCCTCTCCGCTTCAGAGCTCTTCGCCCTCAGCTTCTTATAGTCTCTAGTGATGTGGCCAGGCTGGCCATACTTGAAGCATACATTCATTTCCATCCTGCACTCACCGGTATGCTCCCGTCCATATTTGCCACACCTTCTCAGCCCTGATCTTGACGACACCCCATGGTCGTCCACCTTCACCTTCTTGTTGTTTGGAGTAAAACCACCACGTCCAAACCTTTTCCCATTCCAGTTCTTACCATCCCCATTCGTCTTCTTTACCTCCACCATGATCTTCCCTCGCCCATCATACAACCTTCCTACCAAATCCACCACCGATCAAAAGGTACCTGGCTGAGCGGCAATCAGGTGCCTGAGAATGTCAGCCGACAGTCCTTGGATGTACCTCTTGATCTTCCTTGATACCGGCTTCACCTGATCCGGCACCAGCCTTGATATCTCATTGAATTTAGTGGTGTACTGCTGGTGGGTCATGGTTCCCGCTTTAAGTTGCAAGAACTCCCTATCAACCTTGTCCATCTCCCGGTGAGGACATAACTCCCCAATAACCAACTTCTTAAACTCCTCCCATCGCATCTTCCTGATGGCTCTGGCACCCTCAGCTTGGACAATATTGTCCCACCAACACAACGCTGAATCAATGAAAGATTGAGTTGTGAACTTCACCTTTTGGTCTTCGCGACACTCACTGATGTCTAAGATGGCTTCCATCTCCCTCACCCAGCGGTGACCGGCAACAACATTGCCATTGCCATCAAAGGTCGGGGGCTTACACCTTCAGAACGCCCCATAACTGCATCCTCCAATTGCTACCCCCACTACATCATCCTCCTCTTCATCAGACAACACAGCCTCAGGCTCTGGTTGTTCCTCCTCCATTATGCTTCCCTTGTCAGTCGACCCCTTTCTATTCTCCTTCTCCTTCCTCTCCTCGCCTCTCACAGCCCTGATGACTTTAGTCACTACAGACGGTAAGACTGTCTGCATGACCAGGTGTACCTCATCAGCAATCGCCTCCCTAGCTAACGCATTCAATCTAGCATTCAATCTAGCATTCTCGTTCTCTTCGCTTCGGCCATGGACCTCAGGGTTCTCACTGGTCGTCTCAGGAGTCTTAGCTAACTCCTGGTCACACGTGGATGGCCTCTACCTCTAGGAGCCTTGGAAGATTTCTATCTAGCCCTCTTCTAACACACTATAAGATTCAAACACTAATGTGGTCATTCAAGGTAACACTCAGTTTATGTCAAGTATAGTAAGTCCCTAGTTATAGTAGCCAGTTGTGATTAGCCACTTACTTTACTCTTCATACCCCAAGCATTTCCTATCCTTACTTAATCGGTATCTAAATCTACTAAGAGCACGTAAATCAAATAACATGCGCACATAGTACTGGTTATCATTAAGAAAAGACATACCTGATGGCACGTAGCTACTCGGGCTGACATCCCTCCATCTGTCCTATTTTTAGTTTAAGTTTAGGTTTTAAAAGTTTTATTTAACCTGATTCTCTTAAACTTTGGCTCTGATACCAACTTGTAAGGCCCTATTTCTGGAGACCTCACAGTTGGTCATTCAAGCATTAAATACCTTAAAACATTATAAGTTTACAACTTAAGCAGCAGAATCATATTAACAAAAACCATTCATTTCATTAAAAGACTGTTGTTAAGCAATAAACTATTGTTTAATCGATTACAAAAGAACTGTTTAATTGCATTACAAAACAACAACAATAAGAAATATGAATGGATGTCAGTCTTTCCCTGCCGAGTAGCTTCACCTTCGTGCCATCCTCAGTAATAATTACCTGCCAACTGAAAATGTATAAAAGTCAGCGTTGCTTAGTGAGTTTTAGTTTTAAAAGTAATAAAATACTTTCTGTATGTTGTATATGAAAATACTTTTTCTGTGAAATACAACTCTTTACTTTGTATGTGAGCATGCATTAACTATATGAACAGATACTGTTCGTTCTCTTTACTGTATGCCTTGTTTATTCTGTATTCTTTTATCTTTATCTTTCACTATCTGTATGGACCAATTAGCAATACCCAAAACTGTATGCACGGTGAAAACTAGTGATGGGCCATCTATATCCCTCAAGAGGGTTCTGTTTACTGTATACAAGGCCGACCTAAACACCTAGGGTACGCTACAGAGGTCCTGCCAATCTCAATGACTGGCCCTATGTGCATAATAGGGTAGCTAACCCGCAACACAGTTGAGCTAACGACAACACGGTCGTGTACCTCTTGTAAGCTTGCAAGACTTGTTAACATTTTATTAATGTTCCTCTTCTCTTCTATATTGCTCTTTCTCTTTATTATAACAATATACTTTATGTTACGATAATAAACATAGCATGTAAAGTCACACACTATAAGTAATAATAATAATAGCAATAATAATAAGGAACAATCATAAGGCAATCATAATCATGCATGAAACCCATCATTAATAAGCCCTAGTCAAACCTCGGTCAAAATCGTAAGAGCAGAAACTCCCATGAATTCTTTAATAAATTCTAAGTGTTGGGTGCTTAGAAACTATTTGGGCGCATGAGCCCTGTTTGGGCGTTTCATTACTATGTAGGCGCATCAGTCAACACTTAACTACTTTAACTCTTAGGCACATGAACAATTCAGGTGCATTGACACTATTCGGCGTATGAACACTTAGGCGCATGGGTTATTCGGACGCATGGACACTTAGGCGCATGGGCCACTTAGGCGCATGGGGACTATTCTGGCGCATGGGCCTACACTTAGTCGTCCGACTAATATTTCTAGGCGCATGGACTACTGTTCAGGCGCATGAGATACACATCATTTCTAAGGCAAATTTCAGGCGCATGGGCTACTGTTCAGGCGCATGGGTTACACTTAAATTATTCTAAGGCAAATTTCAGGCGCATGAGCCTTATCTAGGCGCATGAACCTTCTATGTAACATATCTCTAGGATGATTTTGAACCCATTCATCATACCTATCTGTTCTAAGCTTACCAGGGCTATTCTAAACGTGAACAACCTAAAAGCTTTTAAGAATCATCATCCAACATGCATAATACATACGGGTATACATACATAAACATTGTAAAATCAATTTAATACATTTTCAGCCCCAAGAGAGTTTAAAACAAGTAAAAACCAGGGTCTAGAACTCACCTAGTGCAACTTGGGTGTTTCTTCCTTCTAACCCACTTGAAAATGAGTTCAAACACCTAAAAAGACACCAACACACACACACAGACACACACACAAGCATATAAGCACATAAGCATGTAACGAGATAAAACCCGTCATAAACACTTAAAAACCTTGAATTCTTACCTTGAATCCAATTTCTCTTCTTCTTCTTTTCGTCAGCCGTGCGTTCTGCTTTCTTCCTTTCTCTCTCTCTCTCTAGAACCGAAGTGAAAAGTAATGTGCAAAGAGGGTGGGCGGCCATGCCCACCTTTACACCAACTTTTCAAAGATTTTGTCCTTTTGGACACTTTTAGTCCTTCCACTTGGGCTTTATTGCTTTTCTTTCTTTTGTTCTTCATTTCTTGTCTTTATTTTTAAAATAACTGGTGTTACAGTATGGTACTGCAAAAGCTATGTGGGATGCATTGAAAATTATGTGTGAAGGAAGTAGTGAGGTAGCAGAAATTAACAAGGATAAGCTTGTTAATGAGTATGAAACATTCCACCACACCAAGGGAGAGTCCATATCCAAACAACTGCACAGATTTGTACAGTTGGTAAATGACTTGGAAATCATGGGAGTCACTTACAAGATCAAAGAATTAAACAAGAAAATGCTTCACAGCCTCCCTGAAAGCTGGAAACAGAATGTAACAATGCTAAAAATACTCTTGATCTTGGGAGTACTACTTTGGATATCATGATAGCCAAAATAGAAGCATTAGAACTTGATGAAAGAAGCAGAAATCTTGGTGGACCAAGAGTGATTGAGGCTTACAAATTTCCATCAGAATCTCATTCTGTGGAAAATCCCTACATCACTAAGGAGGATGATTTCATCTCATCAAGAGATCAACTGAACAACACTGGGTTCATTGCAACTCCACCAATCAATCATCCATCAACATCATCTCAAACATCTAGAGTCATTGCTGCTCCTCAAACCATTCCTGAAGACACAAGATCAGAAGAACAAATGACAACTTACAATGCCTTTGTTGCAAGATTTGAAGCATACTTAGGAGGAAGACTTACTTCTGCTTATCTAATTCAGGAAGATCTAGAGGAAATGGATCCTGATGATGTGGAAGAAATGGATCTACAATGGAAAATGGCCATGATTGCCATGAGAGCCAAGAAATTCTTTAGAAAAGGCAGAAAGCTGAGCCTAAATGAAAATATGAAACTTGGATATGATAAATCCAAGGTGAAATACTTGAACTATGGCATGGCTAGCCACTTCTCCAGAGAATACAATGCCCCCAAGAGAAACAACTATCACAGGAACTCTCAAGGCCAGTCATCCTCATAGCCTAAGTCAAGCTTTCACTCCAACAACCAACAACAACAGTATCATCATTCTCATCAACACCAATCATATCAAAATCCACCCCAACTGACAAATCAAGCTCACGGAAGCAGTCAGTCTTCCGCCAGTGCTCTCGTGATAAAGCAAGATGGGGTATGTGACTGGAGCGTGTATGCATAGGAAGTCAAGCCTTAATTTCAAAATCATGCTCTTATGGCTCACATCAATGACGGTCCATCTCTAATGCCTACTAAGGTAAAATCTAACCTTTGTAGTGCAAAATCTATTAATGAATTGCAAGGTTATAAGAAGCATAACCATAAACTGGTAGATAAAATTAAGAAGAAAGGTAAAGTCAGAGATGATGAAGAGAGAAATAAAAAGCTTTGAAATCAAAATCAAATCTCTTATCTCTGACATAGAAAAACTGAATGGTGAAAAGTACACTCTTGCAGCTGAGAATAAGCTCTTTATTGAAAAGTTAGCTCAATCTAAGACTGAACATTCACTGACTGAAGTGAAACATGAAAAGTTTCAAATGTCTTCAGTCAAGCTGCAAGAGATGCTTGATTCTCAAAAGGATCCAAAGGACATGTCAGGGATTGGGTATAATTCATATCCTCCACCATACAATGACAACTACACTTCCATGCCTGAATCTGTCTCACTCACTGAAGAAATTGAAACTAAAACTATGGAACCTAAATCTATAGTAAAACAAGTGACCAATCCTCAAAACAAACCTGATCTTCATATTGAAATCAATGAGGATAAAATCAAGTTAGGTCACCCAATCAAAATCAAAGAGTGTTCAGACAAGACAGTGAGTGTCATGAAACCCTCAAGCCCTATAAAAGCAATTGTCCCTTTTATAAAATTCATACCCTCTGTTTTACAAGGTAAAAAGAAATATGTGAAGTTAGTGAAACCCACTGCTGAGAGCAGTTTTGATAATGAGATCACTGCAAAATAAATATCTTCAAAAATTTCAAGCAAATCAGAAAAGGTTTCACTACAAAAGAAACAAACATGATCACTGAGTTCAACACATAAAACATTATTAGACCCTCAGTCTTCAAGATTAAGGCAGGGAGTTGGGTTTGATATCTGTAACAAGGAACATGTTGACCAGTTTAAGAAAGAAGTAAGAAATGGGTTGAAGAAACAGAAACAACCCAGAAAATCAAACAAAGGTAGTGTTGTGAAGCAAACTACAAAAAGGGCTGATTCTGATTCATCCCCTAAAGAAAAGAAAGTGATTCATCAAAAGAAAATATTAGCTGAGTCACCCAAGGCAAAATCTGATTCAAGAAACAAACAAATGTATTATGATATTTGTGAAATATTCAATCACAAGACAGATGAATGCTTTTTTAATCAATATTGCACTATCTGTGATATGAACAATCACTCCACCAGAAACTGCTATTTCAACAAGTATTGTTCAATCTATGACATGAACAATCACAATACATCGGATTGTTACTTCAGTCAGAAGGGTTTGAGAATTCCCCTACACAAGCCCATCTAAAAAACATCCACTGTAACATATTCTTTCAGACCTCATTTTCACAATACTCAATCTAGGACATCTAGATCAACAAATGATAGGAATAATTTAAAGGAATTATGGAAGGGTCAAAGAAAACATCTCATAATGAAACACAAAATTGACCTTCCAAAACAAAAACCTACTTTTGATAATGAAAAACGGGCTAAATTTCTACAAAGAAACAGAGACCAACGATTTCACTACTCATTTGAATCTTCAGTAGATGTTGATGACATGACTCAACCTAATCATTACCAAAAATCTCCCAAGACACCTCCATCTAAACCACAATTTAAAGGGAAATACCAAGAAGTCACCATCATGAATAGGAACGGGAAACCCAAGACCATCATGGCTTGGGTTCCTTATTCTAATTAGTTCTCTTTGCTGTAGGTTCATCCACACAGGTCCAATAGCTTATGGTACGTGGACAGTGGATGCTCCTGACACATGACTGGAGATCGTTCCCTCCTTCATGAGTTCAAGCATGTACAAGGAACTACTGTGGCATTTGGTGGAGATTCACAGGGTGGTAGAATTATAGGCGAAGGATCTGTGACAAACGGGGTGCTGAGCTTTGATAGAGTGAACTACTATGAACAGCTGAATTTCAATCTGCTAAGCGTGTCTCAAATCTACGACAAGAACTATTCCACTCACTTTACAGACACTCATTGCTACATTCTGAAACCTGGATTTCAGATCCCTGAGGAATGGGTTGTCTTAAAGACCCCAAGGAAGAACAATACATATGTCTTAAACCTGTGTTCTACATCACCTAAAGAAGAAACATGTCTCTTGTCAAAAGCATCATTTGATGAGTCACAACTTTGGCATAGACGTTTTGGGCACACAAACTTTAAAAACATGAACAAGTTAGTCAAAGGAAAGCATGTCATTGGTCTTCCTCAAAAATATTTTCAGTTTATTGATCACTGTTCAGCGTGCCTCAAAGGAAAACAACACAAATCGTCTCACAAAACCAAGCTGGTGAACACTAACAATACTCCATTGAAGTTACTTCACATGGATTTGTTTGGACCAACTCATGTAATGAGTATTGGAAAGAAACAGTATTGTTTAGTGATCATGGATGACTTTTCACGATTTACATGGGTTTTCTTCTTACTTCATAAAAATGAAGCATCCCAAATAATACAAGAATTTATCACTAAAATTGAAAATCAACTCGATCTTAAGGTCAAAATAATAAGAAGTGATAATGCGACTGAATTCAAAAATGAAAGTATGAGTTCTTTTTGTGCAACCAAAGACATTGCTCATCTATTCAATGCAGCTAGAACTCCTCAACAAAATGGGGTAGCTGAAAGGAGAAATAGAACTCTGATTGAAGCAGCAAGAACGATGCTAGCCGATGCTAAACTACCAATCACCTTCTGGGTAGAGGCGGTTAATACATCGTGCTTTGTACAGAATCGAACTCTACTTGTCAAATAAAACAAAATGACTCCTTATGAACTGCTCTTTCATAGAAAACCATTCATTGAATTTCTTAAATCATTTGGTAGTCCTGATGAAGGATTCTTTGTAGGTTATTCTTCTGTTTCAAAGGCTTACATATTGTTTAATCCTAGATTAAACATTATTGATGAATCAACAACTGTTCAATTCAAGGAACATTCATTTCCCAAATCTACAAATGGTCCCGACTAGTTGTTTGATATCGACACATTTACAAAATCATTTGATCAATTTCACTTGTCTGATGCAGGAAATATACATTCAAGTGATACTTCATCAGCTATAGAAAGAAGAGATAATTTTCCATTGATTCCTCCTACATTTGATGAACACATGAATCAAGATGTTCCTCTTCAACTTATCCCATCAGACAACTGTCACAAAACCATAGTGTTTCTTCTTAAGGAGGCCCAAGCCTGGTACCATCTCACTCAGATGACTTGTCAAATGAGATAAGAAATCAAAAACAGGCTACTCCTCCAGTTGAAACACAAGGGACATCAAATGATGCAAGAAATCTCAGTGCTGCTAAAGATGTAGCAGGAACCGAAACAGAATTTGACAATCTTCATAATTCAACAACAGTACCAGATGAATGTGCCTCTGACCATAATGAACTGAATGTCTCCAATCTTGATGTACCAATTGCTGGTGACTCCATTCCAACCATAAGAATACACAAGAATCATCCAGTTGAAACCATTATTGGTGATCTTAATGAGAGGGTGACAAGAAGCAAATCTAGTATTGCAAACATCTGTTTGTTCTCATGCTTTCTATGTCAAACAGTACCCAAGAACATCAAAGAGCCATTTTAAGACAATAGCTGGATTGAAGCAATGTAGGAAGAATTGCTCCAATTCAAGAAGCAAGAAGTATGGCAACTGGTAGATCTTCCCGATGGACAATACCCTATCGGTACCAGATGGCTGTACAGGAACCAGACTGATGATAGAGGGATCGTCATCAAATACAAAGCAAGACTAGTGGCACAGGGATACACTCAAGAAGAAGGACTCGACTATGACGAAGTGTTTGCACCTGTTGCCAGACTAGAAGCAATCAGAATCTTTCTAGCATATTCTGCATCCATGAAATTTATTGTTTATCAAATGGATGTAAAGTGTGCCTTCCTGTGTGGAAAGATTTCTGAGGAGGTCTATGTGAGTCAACCACCTGGCTTTGAAGATCCAGATTTGCTTCATAGAGTTTACAAGCTTGACAAAGCTCTGTATGGTCTTCATCAAGCCCCAAGAAAGTGGTATGAGACTCTATCATCCTTTCTTCTTGAACATGGATATGAAAGAGGAAAGATTGATCAGATCTCTTCAGAAGAACAAGAGGAAAAGATATGCTGTTAGTCTAGATCTATATGGATGACAGTATATTTGGCTCTACAAACAAGCAACTCTGCAAAGAATTTGAAGACCTTATGCACTCAAAATTTCAAATGAGTGCTATGGGGGAAGTCACCTTCTTTCTAGGGGTGCAAGTCCAACGGACAGCAGATGGAATCTTCATCAATCAATCAAAATATATGGAAACCATGTTGAAGAAATTCCACTTTGCTGACTGTCAGTCTATCAGAACTCCTGTGGATACTAAAGTAAAGATTGGACCTGATCCTAAAGGCAAACCAGTGGATTAAACTCACTATCGATCAATGATCGGTTCACTTATGTATAAGCCTGTTGCTCTCAATTACTCTGGATTCAAAACCAGATGCTTGATTATGGTTTCAACTTCTTCCACACGCCAATTTACATTGACAACACAACAACTGTTTTCATAACTAATAATCCAGTTCAACACTCAAAAACAAAACATATTGAAATTAGATATCACTTTTTGAGAGATCTGAAAAGGGATTAATCAATTGATTCAAGTACCAACTAAAAATCAATTAGCTGATTTATTTACCAAGGCATTTGAACCCAGTAGGTTTGAATTCCTGGTTTAGTCAATTGGCATGATTAACCTTGAGTAAAACCATGAAAAACATCAAAAACATCAGAAACCATAAAAAGAAATCAATTTTTGATGAAGAAAAGAATCTTGGGAAATGATATAATTATAGTCATTATATCATTCACTGTGCTAAAATTCAAATTGCAAGACTGTCATGATTTACCAGATATGTTGGTAGGCTCAACTTGGAAGAGAAGATACATGCAGTGATGAATTAAAATCTTATTTAATAGTGAAACACACATCACAGAGTACAAGTATGTATTGGCTTATCTGAGTGCATGTGTGCGTAGTAACCTAAACACACCAGGTAATGACACTTTATGAATCTCTTTCACCTACATCAGCTTCATCTTTGTTTTGCTGAGCAAAGACCTAATGAAACATGCACATAGTGTAGATGTCCTGATCCAAAAGATTCCTAATGAGGAACACATCCAAATTGGATGAATGTACAAAAGCATTACATTCTAAGTGAATGGACAAAAGAATCCCATCATGGATCACCTTCCAAAGTGAAGTGAAAATAATCCCAATGAGGATCATCATGAAAAGGATCAAAGTAAAAGAATCCCAATGAGGATCAGTGAAAATGAGTTCTCATAACTTAAGTAACCTTGTAAGAAAAGTTGTGAAAAAGTTCTTCCATGCATTGTATAAGGATGGTTGATCATTCCATGCTTGTGTGTGTGAGGTACACATTGAATAATTAAATAAAGTAAAAACATGATAAAAATCATTTGCATCAAAATATCAACCAGTTTAAGAGGACAAACATACCTTCAATCATCAAGTTCATAAACATGTCCATTTAATCATAAAGGATGCACATGTGTAATGTAAGATTGATATGATCCCAACAAAAGATACGATTCTCTTCATTATTAATAATCATAATAAAATTCAAAATTTTTTTAAATCTTTAAAGTTTCTATCCAAATGTGGATATAAACTTTAGGGAGAGTAATTTAAAATTTTTGAGTAAGTCCATATTTTTGTTTACTAGCTTAACATACTTTCAAAACAAAACAAAAAGAATCTTGGTGTTGTTGCAAAAAGTTACACCATTGCATCTCAGCTTATGCAGATTCTTGGATGCATGAAAAGTCCAAGATCTGTCAAAATTGGGAAACTTGTATCACTTGTGACATACAAGTCAATCAAAGAAAGAATTGACAATTTTAACAGTCAACTTCATAAGAAAAATCAATCAAGGACAGTACTTCATAATATGAAAAACCAATTCAGACACATTAACTTTGATTAAGTTCAAAGCTAATGCAGGTAAGTGCATTGGTTAATGTGGGTGAAGGTAACCCATGCATATAACCAATGCGAGTATCTCTTTAGTTCAAAGTGAAGAAGTAAATGTGGATTTTATTCTACCCCATTTCCTACAGTGAGCAAATGCTTACTAAATTTGCTCAGCCGCATTTGTTACAGTAGACAAATGTTGATGAACTTCGTTCGTTCGCATTTTCTACGTGAGCAAAGCTGAACAAGTTTTGTGAATCGCATTTGCTACAGTAGACAAATGCTGATGAACATCTCTGATTGACTTTGTTCTTTCGCATTTGACACAGTGCACAAATATGGATAGGATGAAACAAAAGTAATAACACTACCGCATTTGCTACAGTGTGTTAATGCAGATGAATAAAATCACAACTTATATCTCCGCATTTGCTACAGTGCTCAAATGCTGATGAACTTTGTACTTCCGCATTTGTCACAGTACACAAATGCGGATGTCAAATTCTACAGTGTGTAAATGCGGATGTCATAAAGTCACAAGTTCAACACTTCGGCATTTACAACAGTGAACAAATGTGGGTAGTCAAAGTCCAAAGTTTTGTCTTCCGCATCTGCTACAGTTAACAAATGCGGATGACCAAAAGACTTAAAAGTCGATAATGTGACAACAATGATACAATAATGTCAAAAGTTCATCTTTGACCATTTAATGTCAAACTGATAAACGATACACATGAGTTCTCATTAAAACTGACACACATGTCTTTTATGCAGATTATATGGCAAATCTTTCATGGAGCAAGCTCCATAATGTCAGTGGTTATTTATACCCTGATGTCCCAGAAGCTGAGGGACTCAGAGATATTATCAGATTCATCTCAACAAGGGTAGCTTATGCTATCACTGTTAGACCCACCATCTATGAGAACCTTATTAGGTCTTTCTAGAATTTAGCTGAGGTAATTGAAGCATGATGGTGTTAGAACTCTAGCTAGAAGAATTGACAATGATCACACTCTGAGCATCACTAAAGATTCTGTTAGAAGATGCTTGCATTTTGGTGATGACGCTAATGCACCTCTAGAGCTGGATGATGATGAAATAACCACATTCTTTGCTGAGATTGGTTATGAAGGAGGATTTGCAGCTAAACAAATTGTTAAAGGATTGGTTGATTTGCCTTGGAGATTTATAATCCACATGTTTTAGCACTGCTTATCCAAGAGAAAAATAGGATGGAATGATATTCCAATCACCACTTCCTTAGCAATCTATGCTCTCTGCACAAATAGGCCATTCAATATGTCTGCCTATGTTTTTAATGGCCTGACTTCAAACATACAAGAGGGGAGAAGATACAAGTTCTTGATGTATCCAAGATTCATTTAGTGCCTGATAAATGAAGCATTTCCAGATATTGCTATTGAAGGACCAGTGCTTGGTATTCCTCATTATGATGCAAGATCATACAAGTACATTAAGAAGAGGGATCCCAGAAACTTTTATAGTGGAGCTCACTCACCTCTTCTTCCTTGCATGATTCAATAGATAAATCAAGAAGCTCAAGGACAAGAATAGGCTGCTGATGAACAAGCTACACAACCATCACCACAACCAACACCACAACCAACACAACAACCAACACCACAACCAACACCACAACCAACACCACAACCAACACAACAACCAACACCACAACTAACACAACAACAAACACCTCAACCAACACCACAACCAACACCACAAACAACACCACAAAAAACCCCACAACCATCACCAATATCACCACCTCATCATTCACCAATATCACTACCTCATCACTCACCAACATCACCACACGAACCATTGCCCACCCATGATAATTGGAGACTCAACTAGCACTTCTAAAGAATCTAAATCATCTTCAGATAAGGAGGATCAACATGCTCAAATGCCTGTAAATAGAGCAACTTCTGAGATTGCTCCCTCATAGAGCTTTACTGAATCTAATATAAACAGGCCTGATGAAAAGGATGAGTTGATATCTGAGCTCCTACAAAAGGTGGAAAGGATGGAAAGAATACTAAATAGGAGAGCTAGAATCATTGATGACAAGATTCTAGAGCTTGATGAAAAGGAGCATGAATTAAAAGAACTAAAAGAAAAATATGAAGCTGAGAAGAAAGAGAAGAGAAAGAGATTGACTACTTGAAAGCTGCCCTGAACCATTCTAGAGAGGAAATGAGTGGCCATGTTGACACTCTTGCCATTCAAACTATAGCTATGGAAGAGCAAGAGAACATTATTGAAGAACAAGCTGAAATCATCTCCAATCTCCAAATTCAAGTTGAAAGTCAAAAGAAAAGGATCTCTGAACTTGAAATGCTAACTGAAATTCAAAAAAGTGCTGTGGATGAAGAAAGTAAAAATGAAAAACAAAAAGATATTGACGATGAGAACCAGTCTTTCTCAGAGAATTATGAACAAAGAGAAGATGCAAGCCAAACAAAGAATGAGGAACAAAGCTTAGAATTGTGATTTATTCTGGGCAATCAGAGGCTATTCAAACTGAGAAAGATGAATTTGAAGAATTAATCAATGCTATGTATAGCTTTACTTCTGAAGAATTCACAATAGATGAAGATTTTTGGGATTTTGTTGCAGACCAGAGGACCAACTCTGAACCTATTATAGTCATTCCTCAATCTCCAGTTCCATTGGAGAAAGAGTTGAGCATGCAAATTGTACCTGCTGTGGCACTGTCTGAGGAACAAAAAGAAATGATAAGAGAATTGTGTGAAAAAGAAAAGGAAAAGAATGAAAAAGAAACAGAAAAGGAGGAAATAGAAATTAATGATCAAGAACAAACCAAGGCTGAAAAATTGCCCGAATAGATGGAAAAGGGTGAAACTTCAAGTCCACAACTTCAAACATACTCCAGAAAGAGGAAATATCTAGCTGAAAAGGCTAAGAGCAAAAGACCAATGGTAGAAGAAGAGAGTGAGAAGAAAAATAAGAAAGATGACCCCAGAAGCTTGGCAGCTATAGCTGAATTTCTTGAAGAACATGAGCAAGCTGAAGCTCAATTAAAGAAACAAGCTATTACTATTGATCTAGAAGAAGGGGAGATAGCAGAAGGTTATGATGTTGAAAAGGATGTTCATATGGACAGTCCTATGAAAACAAAACAACCATAGAGGAAATGGTGTTAAAAGCTCAAACTGATGACCTGATGATAAAAGCAATGTTTTTGATCAATCATGGGTATGATCCAGACGAAGTCTTTGGCATGACATATGAAGGAATGAAGGAAGAAGAAGAAAAGGTGAATAAGCTACTGGATCCAAATTTCAAAACTGAGTATGAAAAAACATTCACCAGAAAGGTTCCTGTGCCAAAATTGTCTGCTATGAAGAAATCAACCTCAACACCTAAACCACTATTTCCTGATCCTTATAGCATGTCAGATAAGGAAATGAAGGATTATCTCTCAAGCCAAGGCTTCAAAAGAAGGAAGCTTGGAAATATGAAGACAAACTCATTAAGGGCTACAACTCTCCAAATGATTAACGAAAAGAAAGACAAGCTAAAGCAGAGAGAAGAAGAAATCATAAACAACAAGCCAACATCAAGAGTAAGTGCTCAAGACATGTTGCTAAACCAAAAAGATCAAGAATTGTTGGCTCCTGTACTCCACAAATACCCTGAATGGTTTGCAGAACCCTCTCAGTTAAAACTACAAGAAGGATTAACCACTGCTAAGTTAATCAGAGGGGTGTCTACTCCCAAATACCCCTCTACTCCCAAAGGCAAAGTTGATCAGAAAATAATTGCATGGAAGTATGACAACATATGGAATATGTTTATGGTGAAAAGGATCTCTGGGCTGGTCTAGTTCTTTATAGAGTACTCAGCTCTTGTAAATGCCCTGGAGATCCATGACTTAAAAGAACTAGCTCAACTTGAACTGATCAATCACTCAGCTATGTTCAGGGGATATGAATTTGAAAACATAATCAAAATGTTCAGAAGGACTGACAATTTCAATTCATTAAAGACAATATGCATGAGAAAAGATAAGTCTTTTATTAATCCCCTTGAGAAGAAGAAGAAATGCAAGCAGAAGAAGTTGTGTTTCCTGAGTTGAAGGTGAAACCAACAGAATCTTTAAAGAGACAAATGGTGTCTTGTACCCATTCCACCACACCCATCTCAAATATGTACTATGATGAAAAAAATTATGATATGGTGATTGAAAGAAAGTGGGGAGGAAAGGAGGGTGTTGAAATAAGGCTATTTAGTTGATATGAAGTAAGGTTGCTTGATGAATCCTACATTCACTATATCTATACCAGACACTTCAGGGAAATAAACAATAAACTGGGAGAACAAGATATGCACTTCTTCCTAAAGTGCATCAAGTTGCTAAAATTGGCTTATGATCGTATCAATACCAAAAGAGACAAAAGAAAGAAAAAGAAGACACCATTGCAACTTGGGAACATTGTCAAACTTGAGGTAGATGTGGGTGGAAGCGTACTGATTCACAAAGATGGCCTCTCTACTATTTCTATTTGGGAACCAATTTCTCTGAAGAAGTTACCAATAGAAGCCATCTACAATATGAGCAAAATGAAGATACATGTGCTAAGTAGGGACATAATGTTAGAAGTAACAGATTTTGTCAACATGATTAAAGCCATTCTGGATCCAACTAAAGCTACATTTTTACTAACTCCACAAGACCCAGCAGAATCCTCACAACATCAATCACCTCCTAAACATTGAAGAAAATAGGCTGTATAATCCTTAGGGGGAGTATTGTTGCACCCTGAAAGGATCATACATGCCAATTCAATGGGTGATTTGATGGAATCCCACAAGTCCAAGAAGAAATGCGGATGAAGATCCTGCTCAGAAAGACCAAGTGTTGTCTTCTGCATTTGTCAATGCGGAAGACATAAAACAAATACGGACAAGTATTTGTTCTTCTGCATTGACAAATGCGGAAGACCAAGTATTAATGCGGACAAGACTTTGCTCATCCGCATTTGACAAATGCAGATGACTGAACAAATGCGCATAAGTATTTGTTCATCCGCATTAACCAATGCGGATGACCAACATACTAATGCGGATGATCAAGTGAAGAAATGTTGATCAAGTCAACTCATCCGCATTTGCCAATGCAGATGAACAAGCAAAGATGCGGATCAAGACTTAGACTAGTTCTGATGTAATAGGTCAGGGGTTGTTTAGTAATTTTATAAAAGGCATCTTGTCTGCCTATAAATAGAATAGATAACCTCATACATGAGGTGACGGCTGATAGACATAGGGAATTTTTGTTGTCATTTATTCTCTATAATCAATCAGCTTTCATATATATATATAATAAAAAAGCATTTATGAGTATAATTCTTGCATTGAATGTTCTTTGATTGTTTGTCTCCGCCATTCAATCATTGACTTGATTACCATATTCGATTCACAGTAAGAATCTCAATCTTATTTACCCAGTCAGATGTTTGATAATCATAAACGGGTTAAATTTCTTCAAACGAATAGAGACCAAAACTTTCATTACTCCTCTGACTCTTCAGTTGATGTTGATGAGATGACATAATCAAATTATCACAAGCAATCTCCCAGGTCACCTCTAACTAGATCATAATTTAGAGGAAAATATAAAGAGGTCACCATCATGGATAGGAACAGGAAACCCAAGACCATTATGGCTTGGGTTCCATATTCTAATTAGTTCTTTTGTGCTTGCAGGGTCATCCATATAGGTCTAATAGCCTATTGTATGTGGAAAGTGTGTCAGGACCATGTATGTACAGGATACTAATAGGTTCTGTGTGAAACCAGATCAAATAGTGCGGAATCCTATTTGATTGGCGATCCAATCAATGAGAATGATAACCTGATCAATGTAAGAATGAAGTAAAAGTTAAGAATGAGTAGGGATCGATCAAGATCGAACTTTGAAGTTGGATTGGCAGTTCTAGACGTTCTGGATAACTAGGGTTTGTGAATATACGAAATATCACTCAAAGTTTCTCAAATGTTATGTTTTTCCACGAACTAAGTGGTATTTATAGGTTTGCAGTTTCCATTCGTACGACTGAACCATTAGCATGGTTCAGTCGTGCGACTGAATCATGCGATTGCGTCATACACATGACTGAAGGTTCAGTCGTACGACTGACTCAATCTTATATCTCAATCATATGACTGATCTAGTCTTATGGTTCAGTCATGCGACTGGTCCATAAGCATGATATATTCATACGTATGGTCCATAAGTATGGTCCATTATCATGAATAATCACCCAACTAGGTTGAACACATTTCTTAATCATTACTGAATAAGAACTATGTATAATAACCTCAAACCTATATATGAAGTTCATACATATGAATTATACTTAACACAATAATAATATGGAATAATTAAACATAAATAAACATCAAACACATATTATATTTCATTGAATCATTACTTTACACATGTGTAATAAATGAAAGACTTTTACATTTGAGCACATAAGCTAGGAACATCATGTATATACAAACTCCCCCTTGGACCTAGTTTACCCTATTGTCTAACATTGTTCACATGTTCTTGGAGCTTCTTGTACTTCTCTTCTCTTGTAACTCCCGTGTGTATCTCAAACGCAAAGCAGAGCCGTATAACGTGTTGGAATTGTAGAGCTTGTACAATGTCTTGCGTGTCATAGAATAGTGGCCACTTTTATAAAGTATAGACATCTTCTGCAGACAAGTTGGTAAGCCACATTGGGTCGAATACCCTGATAGTATCTATCTTTCCATCTTTGTTCAAATTTATGACCACTTCTCCCGTCCGCTAATCATAATACCACCATTTGAAGTGTGGAGTGAAGTCCTGAGGCATTTACCGTAAGGGAATCTTTGACATTATGCGTGGGGGACTCCACTTCAGCACCACCTTCGGTCTTCTAGATATAGGATCAACTTTAGACTTATGAATGAACCTCTTAGGTTGTTGAGGTCTGAATTTTACCCATCTAGTGTGGTATTGTTTCTTTAATGTAGCCTCAAACCATCCCGACATCTTCCTCGGGTTGGCATACAAAAGATCTAAACATGCCAGGTGGTTGAGCTCAAAACCAGGAAGAGTCTTCAGATTATGTGGATATCTGAAGTACTCAATCCCTTTCTCTCGCTTTACTGCATATACTTCCAAGTCTTCAAAATATGCCCATGTGATAATCTTGCCTAACACTTTATGATGTCTCTTGACTCTGTAAAGTTTGGTGTAGGCATTCTGCTTTGGAGGTGCGCGCTGGGCTTTTGTTTCAGCAAAACAAGCAGCCCATTCGGCTTTCTTTAGATCAACATTAGCATTTGAAGCTTGGGCTTGAATTTCATCTTTTTCTTTCTCTTTCTCCATCTCCTCCAACTATCAAAAGTAGCACTGCCAAAAATATCACCCAAGTTGGGGATAACATTGCCCTCAGGGCCAGTGTACTCTGGATAGTGCTCAGCTATAACATCCTCAATCTCAATCTCATCGACATCCTGTAGCTCCTCATCACTTAGGAAATCGACTTCTGGAGCATTGATGTGCTCCAAATTATACATAAAAATCCTATCAAAAGCACATTAATTATTCCTTAATATCTTCCTTAAAATGATGAAAATGTACTTAAAAGTCTTAAATTGTGTTTTCAGGTGTTTAAAAGGGCAAGATGGACAAAAGAAGCATATTTAGTAAGAAATTGAAGTAATCCGAGCTTTGGAGTCCAAGCATGGGGCCGTGCCTCTTTAAGCACTGATTTTCTAGAAACATACCCCTGTGCTAAATTAACACACCCTCGTGTTTGGTCATCTGACAAGGACAAAAGTACTGTTCCCTAAAAGTAGACACGGGGCCGTGCCCAACATAACCTACATGTACGAGCCGACCAACTTTCGTAAGCATTGTACTAGCACGTAGCCGTGCCTTTTAGGCACGGGGCAGTGCTTAAACACTCTGGAAAGCCTATAAATAGAAGCCTAAGTTCACCATTTTTGGCAAGCTTTGGTGGGAGAGTTACTCTGCAGAACTCTCTCGGAAATCAAGACTTCAAGGTCATTTGGAGGCTTGGGAGGTGCATACAACACTTGGAAGAAGCTCAGGATCATCTAAACGCCATCCATTATGGATTATCGGTTTGATTGTTCCATTTCACCGATGATTACATATCTATCATCTTTCTTATATGTTGTTATGTTTAAGCTCATTATGTGCTAAACTCTTTTCATCATCCTAATCGGATGAAACTTATGTAATTTGTGATGAACTAATGGTGTGATAAATATTATGTTAATGTTATGGTGGTCTTGGGAAAACTATTGATGGTAGCATCTACATTTGAATGGGAAGTTATAAATTTATGGTTTGTGATTGTGATCGTCATACAAAGTTGAAAAACCGTATGATTAACTTTCATTCGCGAAACCGGTCTTCATAATAAATCCATGGCTAATGAACTAGAAATGATTATTAGAAATCATATCACTTTAACTTTCTGATCATTTGCGGGTTCCCTTTTATTAGTTTGGAAACTCCAGTAACTGTTACGGTTTTCTAAATTAATGGTATGTTAGGAAGGAACATGATCAACTCTCTTTTTGACATTAAGTTATGTTTTCAGAAATCGTATGTCAATTAGGTCACAAAAGATTTACCTACATTACTAGGGCTTTGATCTGAGCAGTAAAACTCAGCCTGACAGGATCAAGTCACTACGATAGCAGGATAGACGAAAAATCGCGCCAACTCATCTTTATAAACATTAACATAATTACATTAATCCATATCTTTAAATCACACCACCAATTCATCACGCTTACATAAGTGGAATCTAACTAGGATGATAACTTTTATTCCCTGGTTTTAAATCCAAACGCTTCAATCTTAGTTTACTTTCTTTCTATTATTGTCTATTTTTAAATCCTAAAAATCTTTCTAATGCAAATTATCATTTTCTTTACAAAAACCAAATCTGATAGTGAAACATCAAGTTTGTTGAGTAGGCTAGGTGTGTCCACCGATTGGTACTCGGTTCTTACCAACACTATATTACCACACGACAGGTACACTGCCTTTTGTGTGTGTGGTTTAGTATTAGTAATAACCAATTAAAACTGAATTTGTGCAATAAATCTTTATCAAAATATATATACTATCCGCACACCCATTAAGTTTTTGGCGCCGTTGCCGGGGACACACGGCAGTTTGAAAAACAAACTAATTATTGACTATCTTGTATATAACTTGTTAATATATTTTTGTTTAAACTTCATTTTTATTTTTAGGTAGTTTGCCCTAGTTAGTTTAGTTACTTTTGCCTGATTCATTTTAAGCCTTAGTTAGTTTATGCTTCTTTAAGTTAGTGTATGTCCAACTCGTCTAGTTCTGAACTTGTTCCGCCTCTTTCGGAACCCGAACGACTTTTTGTCAAAGATTGCGCAAAAGATCACAACAAATAGCACAGCAGTCATTGAAGAAGACATTTTGGAAGATACACCATCCAAGAAGACATGGCTAACCAAGACGAGGAAATGAAGATGACACACTATGCCACACCGTCAATAGATGGTTATGAGTCTAGTGTTGTCCAACCAGCAATAGCGGCCAACAATTTGAGATTAAGTCTAGTATTATCCAACTCGTAGAAAAACTCTGTTCAGTTCCATGGGTTACAAGACGAAGATCCTAATGCTCATATCACGATTCCTTCGTATCTATGCTACCTTCAAAATCAATAACTGTTCAGACGACGCCATTCGACTAAGACTTTTTCCATTTTCACTTTGAGGCCGAGCCATCGATTGGCTTGATTCACTTCTGCCTGGTTCCATCACCACATGGCGGAAATGGCTGAACAATTACTTTTGAAATACTTTCCACCCGATCGCACTGCCAAACTAAGAAGCAGCATCACAAGTTTTCGCCAGGACGACGATGAATCATTACACGCAGCATGGGAGAGATATAAAAGTCTCCTTCGGAGATGCCCACATCACGGACTTGATCTGTGGCTGCAGTGTCAAACCTTTTACGATGCAATCAGCGGAGCCCACAAGCAAGCGGTAGACCAAAGTGCGGGAGGAGATTTTGGAAGTGTCACGCCAACAGAAGCATACCAAGCCTTAGAAAGAGCAGCTAAGAAGAGCTTTGCTTACAATCCCTTAAGAACCAAACCTAGTTCTAAAGGTATTCATCAAGTAGACTCTGAAACCCTAATTGCAGCCCAATTAGAAGCTCTAACCAAAAAATTCGAACAATTGCAAAGCGAGCTAAGAAAAACTCCAACACGATGCAACACATGTGGAAATTCACACAAGACCAACGAATGCCCACAAGGCATTATGATGGTTGAAGATGTTGACTACGTAGGAGGCCCAAACAACTCATACAACCACAACTCAAATTGGAGAAGCAACTCGAATTACAGAGATGCTGGTAATAACCAACAATCATCTGGATTCAACCGAAGGCCACCTTACCAACAACAGAAACCACCATACCAAGGTCGCAGTAGTAACCAAGACTGTGGAGCATCATCAATGGAAGACTTATTGCAGCAGTTGTTGTTAACCACACAAGCCACAAATGAGTACATCCGGAAATCTGATCGAAGAAATGAGGAGAGGTTCCAAAGAAACGAAGCTGACATCAAAAGCAACAAAGCATCATTGCAAACCATAGAGCACCAAGTAGGTCAAATAGCACAACAACTATCTGAAAGACCTCAAGGAGCTTTGCCCAGAACACTATAACAAACCCTAATGCTCAAGTCAAAGCCATCACCACCAGGAGTGGCAAAACCACTCAAGGTGATGCACCCGCATTACAACCCATCCTTGAAGAGGTAGAATGAAACTCCAAGTATGCGAGTGATAAGAAAAAAAGACCTGTTGTTATTGAAGAACCAACCAAGAAATACGTTCCACCACCACCTTATGTTCCACCACCTCCATATCCAGGTCGTTTGAGACAACAAAGAATGGAGGCACAATATGGCAAATTCCTTGGGTTGTTCAAGCAACTCCACCAATCTGCCCTTGGTGGAGGCCTTAGCACAAATGCCAAACTATGCTAAGTTTCTAAAAGGTGTCTTGTCAAACAAAAAGAAACTGGAAGAGTTATCACACGTAGTTTTGAATGAGGAATGCTCTGCAGTTCTTTCAAAACAAACTACCTCAAAAGATGACTGATCCAGCACCATACCTTGCCTAATAGGAAATCTTCTGTCAGTAACGTGTTAGCTGATTTAGGTGCAAGCATTAACCTTATGCCTTATGCGGTTTTCGAAAATTAAACCTAGGTGAACCTAGACCTACCCGTATGAGCATCCAGTTAGCTGACCATTCTATCAAATATCCGCGGGCCATCATTGAAAATCTCTTAGTTAAAATTGACAAATTCGTATTTCCCGTTGATTTTGTGATCCTTGACATGGATGAAGACAAAAGTTTCCACTTATCCTAGGTCGACCTTTCTTAGTGACTGCTCGAGCCCTTATTGATGTTTGTATAGGCAAACTCACGCTTAAAGTAGATGAGGAGGAAGTAACTTTTGATATAGGCCAATCCATGAAACACCCTCAACATCATGATGACTCACTCTATTACGTTGATGCTTGCGATTCGATCATAAGTTGTCATTTGGAAAGAACTCTTCAAAATGAAGCATGCAACACTGAATTAATAGAAGTCCAAATCACCAAACCCATTTGTGAGAACCAAAGCATTCAAGAACCGGAAGTTGATGAAACATCATTTCATCAAGAAGCATTTGAGATCATTGAGCAAGACCTAGAACCAAAAGCCAAACCTTCTATAGAAGACCCTCCAATTTTAGAGCTCAAAGAACTTCCATCTCATCTCGAATACGCTTTTCTTGAAAACACAACTCAACTTCTGTCATAATCTCATCCGCCTTATCAATTGATGAGAAGAACAAGTTGCTCAATGTGCTTAAGGCACACAAACAAGCAGTTGCGTGGAAAATTATGGACATCAAGGGAATCAATCCATCCTTTTGCACTCACAAAATATTGATGGAGGAGAACTTCAAATCCGTCATTCAACCTCAAAGACGTTTAAACCCGAGCATGCAAGAGGTGGTGAAGAAAGAAGTAATCAAACTGCTAGATGCCAGTTTGATTTACCCTATTTTGATTCACTTGGGTCAGTCCTGTCCAGTTGTTCCAAAGAAAAAAGGAATGACTGTTGTAACTAACGAGAAGAATGAGCTTATTCCCACTCGTACAGTTACCGGATGGAGAGTTTGCATAGACTATCGCAAACTCAATGACGCCACAAGGAAAGATCACTTCCCTCTTCTTTCATTGACCAAATGCTTGAGTGATTATCTGGAAAAATGTTATTGTGTTCCTGGATGGTTCTCAGGTTATTTTCAAATCCCTATTGCTCCCGAAGATCACGAGAAGACGACATTCACCTGTCCATATGGCACATTTGCTTATTGGCGAATGCCCTTGGATTGGGTAATGCTCCTGTTACATTTCAAAGATGCATGGTAGCAATTTTTCATGACATAATTGAACACTCAATGGAAGTTTTCATGGATGATTTCTCCATCTTTGGAAACTCATTTGAGCAATGTCTTGAAAATATGGAAAGATGCAGGTTAGATGTGAAGATTCTAACCTTGTTTTAAACTGGGAAAAGTGCCACTTCATGGTTACGAAGGAATAGTGTTAGGACACAAAATCTCTCGAGCAGGGCTTGAAGTCGATCAAGCCAAAGTTGACACTATTTCTAAACTTCCACATCCACAACCGTGAAAGATATCAGAAGTTTCCTAGGTCATGCAGGATTTTACCGTCGTTTCATCAAAGATTTCTCAAAAATCGCTAGACCAATGACTCAACTTCTCGAGAAAGACACTCATTTGTATTTTCTGAATGCAATGCATTAGTGCATTCAAATTGCTTAAAGAGAGGCTGGTAACCACTCCAATCATGGTTTCCCCAGATCGGACGCTACCATTTGAACTCATGTGCGACGCAAGCGATTTCGTGGTAGGAGCCGTATTAGGACAAGAGAAAGACAACCAATTTCACCCAATTCATTATGAGAGCAAAACCCTAAATGACGCACAAGAAAACTACACCACCACCGAAAAAGAACTTCTTGCGGTAGTTTTCGCATTTGACAAATTCCGCTCGTATCGATCCTTTCAAAAACAATTGTTTACACCGATCATGCAACGCTTCGTTATTTGTTCAACAAACAAGATGCATAGCCGAGATTGATTTGTTGGATCCTTCTGCTTCAAGAATTTGACATTAAAATTCGTGATAAGAATGGAGCAGAAAATCTAGTGGCTGATCATCTCTCGCGTCTCGAGGATTCAAATCCTTTACTGTTAGGATCAATGATCTACGTTTGTTCAATTAGAGAGTATAGCAGCGAAATTCTAACAATGAATTAGCCAATTCACAAGAACGAAAAGATATTCAATGAAGAACAAAAGGGTTATAGATAGAGAGAATTCTGCAAATATATTTCATTCAATATTCGCTTTCGTGGTAACGGAATGTCACACTTACAATTAGGTCGACACATCTTATATAAGAGATGTGACGTCTGCTGATGTCACTTGATAGTGACATCTAACAGAATTATTCCAACTGAAACACAACTACTGAAGATGTCAAAACAGCTGACATCTTCTTACAAAAATACTAAGTGTTATCAGTTACTCTAACTACTGAAAAACATAAAACTACTGATACTACAACGACTGAAGAACAAGCTCTTCAGTCGTTTTACAAAACTACTGAAAGTAAAAACATAAAACTACTGATATCATAACTACTGAAGAAGTACTCTTCAGCTGTTGTGACAAACTACTGAAACTTCAGTACTTGATCTTCAGACTTGAACTTCAGACGTTTCATCATCTGATGATTTCAGTAGATATCATCAGCTGATGTCTTCAGTCTTTGTCTTCAGACTTTGTACACCAGTTGTTGATCTTCAGTACTTGTAGACTCTTCAGCCGTTGTACTTCAGTACTTTGGACTTCAACTTCAGTACTTGTGTTCTTCAGCTGTTCAGCTTCAGCACTTGTGTTCTTCAGCTGTTCAGCTTTAGCACTTGTGTTCTTCAGCTGTTTAGCTTCAGCACTTGTGTTCTTCAGCTGTTCAGCTTCAGCACTTGTGTTCTTCAGCTGTTGGAGTTTTCAGCACTTGTCGAACTGCTGATGAAGCCTTCGGCAGTTGTTGTGATATCATGTGGGACTTAGAGGTTTTCTGATCTTGGCTCATTGGTTCTTTTGGTCCAACAAACTCCCCCTGAACCAATGCAGCCAAAACCTCTAATTGATTATTTTCCCACTTATTATTGGCAAAATGGTTGGTCTTTTTCCTTCTTGATTAGTAGAGAAGATGACCATATAAGCTCTGGCCTGGGAAGAAATCTCAGAGATCTGTTTGGCAAGGTATGAATGGGAACTCTGTTTTGGGGAACTGGACACAGAGTTGTTATCCCATTCATGAGATCTACTTCCCCATTATGAGTCTGTATGACTCTTGAACATAGGCCTCAAGGAGAACAACTTGTTCATCCTTGGAGAGTTCTTCTACTCCACCTTCAAAGAAGAACTCTGGACCATAGTACTCAGATAAGTACTTCACAGTCCTGCCATTTTTCAACTCCACAGTAGTTACCTCCCTATAAACAAATTCATCAGGATGAGTGCCTTCAAGGAGTAACTGGAGCTCATTCTTCTTGATGTCTTCAAGCTTTTTATATAATAACCCCTTTTTGATCATCTTGTTTTCCAGTAAAGCTTGAGGGGTCATTTTTGATTGATGAGCCTTCTTGAATTCATCGATTATTTGCCATGGTGAGACTACAATGGCCAGCATGATTGTAGAGTCTATTGTTTTTCTAACCTGGCCATTGTATCTGTGTGGAATAGATCTTTTGTGGATTCTAGAACTCACCTTGGGGTCTGGCCATACTCTCACTCTCTCCTTCTGATACTGAAATGTGTGTCTGAGAGTGTACAGCCTCTGAGCATGCCCTTTCATGGCTTGTATAGATGATGACTGAGGAAATTCCTTGTCAACCATCTTCAGTAGTTGCTCATCGTGCTGCTTCTGCTGTTCTTCATCTTCTATTTTGACTCTAACAGTTTCCTTTTGAGAGTCAGGTGTGATCATGGGTTGACTCCTGGGTTCTGGTAGCCTTAGAACAGCAGAGAGTGGCAGACTATCATCTTCATCCTCTTCTTCTTCATCTTCTTCTATCCTCAGCACCCTTCTCCTCCTTCTAGGTGCATCACTGGATGATGGTTGGGTTGGTAAAGGAATTGGTTTTGAAGATTGAGGATGTTTGGATTTGGGCTTTGAGATTGGTTTTGAGATTTGAGGGGTAGGCCGTTTTTGAGTGGGTGAAAGGGAAGGTTGTTCAAGCATTTTGGTGTGAGTTTGGCCTTTGTAAGTCTTGCCATTTCAAACCTTTTTCCAGCCCCAGCCTCATCAAGTGCTTCAATGATAATCCCCTTATGAAATTGCTCAGACAAACAGATTTTGGTGGCTATAGCCAGAATACTGTCTCTGGTCCATGAACGAATCTCCATCAAAGATCTTCCTAAGTATTTGGCAATGAATCGAATCATGATCTCCAATCTCTCTTTCTCCAGTACATCATACCCATCCCATCTGGTTTGAATTTCCTCCACTTCCAACTTCCTGATCTCACTGTCTAATGTGGCTGTATCAAAGCCTTGCTTGAAGAGTTGCTCAATGATTTTGTCCATGGATCGGCTGTGTGTGTCATCTGCATCTTTTACCAGCTCTTCCAAGGATTTTTCTTCAGCAGTAGGTTGATCACCAGCACTTTTCTTTCTTTTGTAAGTGATCAGTTGTTGTTGCTTTTCTGTTTCCAACTCCTGGGTTTTCTCTTGTGCCTTCTTATCCTCAGTTCTTTTTCTCTTCTTTTCTTTCACTGCAGTACTCTCCCCCTTTTGGATGCATTGGAGATAGGGGTTTGTACCGCAGAAAGTTTCTTATGCACAACATCATCAATGAGTGGTTGTAGACTTGAGGAATCCTATCATCAATGGCTTTATAAACAATTTCATTGATGATGGGAGTGATGAGAGGTAGGGATGTTGGAATACAACAACCATCTGCTTTGGGGGGTTCTGTCCAGAGAGATAGTGCCAAAAACAGAAGCTGGAGGCTCGGTGAAGTGATAGGGTAAAGTGTTTGGGGAACCTTCAAAGGAAGGTGCCATCTGTGGGTTGGTGGGGGCAGATGGACTTTCATCCTGAGACTTCTTGGCAAGCAGTTCTTGTAGTCAGCTTACCTCAGCCTCCAGGATGGTGTTGTGGGCTAGAACGTCATAGAAAAAGCCCAGGTCATCATCAGCAGAAGCTGAATCACCTGACCTCCTGCTTGGAGCAGGATGTACATGCACTGGGTGTAGACCAGTTGTAGCATGTGCCCCTTTGTCTTGGAACTGGGGACTTCCTGCCTCAGGACTATGTCCTTCATCAGCTGTTGCCTCTAGTGAGATCTTAGCAATGTTACCAGCCTCATTCTGATCATGTGCTGATGCAGAAGAGGTGGCAGCCTCACTAGATATTCTAATCTCCCTATCTACACCAGGAGATAGAATTTGTAAACCCCGTGATGTGGGTTGTCAGAAACATGGGGATCCTCTTCCTCAATGTCTGTGGTTCTCCCCTTTGTTGGTGGTTTTTGGGGAGGAGGAGAGGCATGCAACTGAGTCAGCACGTTGCAATAATTATGGTTGGACTTTGGGGGGCGGTTGCATGGGGAGATGGGGTAGAAGCAGTGTGCACCTGGGGAGGATGGTGCTCTTCAATGGCAATCTCCTCAAGTGAGGAAGATCCCAGATGTGTGGGTACCCCTTGTGTGGTGGCTGCAGGCTCCTTTTGAGAGAAATCCTGAGCGGCTATGGCTGGTAGAGTCTCTGATACTACTGGGGGGTTTAAGCCAGCAAGTATATCCTGCGTTGGTGGTGCAGGAGCATCTTCAGGGGACTCATCTCCCTGAATAGCTGTTTTGGGTTGTTTTGGTTTTGGTTTAGTGGGGACTTTGGTTCTGATGGAGGAAGCTGTGGGTTCCCTGTGCTTGGGCTTTAGCATTCGGGCAGCTTCTTTGAGTGTAAGGTCTGAGTTGTGCCTGGAGTATACCTCAGCCAAAACAGTTGGTGCAGGGACTCCAAGGCCAACAAGGCCATCAGATGTTAATTCATCCAAAAAAATGGCCATCAGAAACCGGGGATATAATGGCCATCGGTTGCCACAGGTTTCTGAGCCAAGTTCTTTATTTCTAGAAACACGATTTCAGAAAAATTTAGCGGTTGGTGTTCTAGAATAGAATACAATACCTGTTGCCATTGAGATGACATTTGATCCAAGAAGATGTCTTGGAGGCTAAGCAGACATTTACCATGTGAAAAATGAGTTTCTCAGCGTCATGGAAATGTTTCTTTAGAACGGTTGTAGCCCGAAGATCACCTTCATACCCATGATTGAGAAAGGACATATCTGTTGTGCCCTTTGGGTATGCAGTCATAGCGGTGGAGTCATGTAAGTATAATGCCTGACGAATGATGTCGGCTGTAACGACCACTGGTTTCTGGTTGATAAGGGACCGAACAGAGATCTGACCGGTAGACTCATCAGTATGAACAAAAGCATTTGACCAGAATTGACTGAGGGATTCAGGGTAAATGGTTGGATTCAAGAGAAAGGCTGTGCGATATGGGGAATCCACCATTAAGTCAATGGCATTATCATATTTGTTCCAGAAAGCCGACTTTGTAAGGTAAGCAACGCAGTTGTGTCGTGGTTTCAGACTCATGGTCGCCATGTTTGAGAGAGAGAGAAGTTCAGAAAATAACGACTAATGAAACATTAGAGAAGAGGACAGGTATTTATAGGGTAGGGGTGAAAATGACTGAAGGGTGTGGTGTTAGTCATCAATAGTTTTAAACCGACTATTGACATGGTATTACCCTTTCAGACGTTAAAACAGCTGAAGTCGTGGTTTTAGGCATCAGCAGTTAGAAAACTACTGAAGACCATGGTTTTGACGTCAGATGATGAAACAACTGAGGACTTGGTGTTTGTCATCAGTAGTTGTGAAAACTACTGAAGACAGTGGTTTTGTCATCAGTTGTTGTAAACAGCTGAAGACTTGGTATTAGTCATCAGTAGTTATAAAACTACTGAAGACATGGTTTTGCTTCAGTTGTTTAGAATGAAACAGCAGTTGTAGAAACAACTGAAGAGAAAGTTCTCTTTAGTAGTTTTCGTCAATTCATAGCCTTTCAGCTGTTTCATACTGTCCTCAACACTTATGCATCAGACTTTGCATCTGCTTTTCAGGTGTTTCATAGGACGTCAGTACTTATCTGTTTGTACTGATTTTAGTAGTTGTAACTACATCAGTAGTTGTAACTACATCAGTAGTTTGGAACAGATAAAGTACTTCAGTACTTGTGAGGCATTTAGCCGTCAGTAGTTATAAAACTACTGAAGGTGAAATGACTCATCAGTACATATATGTGACATGGTTACCAATGATCACCAGTAATTATTACTGAAATCATCAGTAGTTGTCACTTATTCTAGCTGCAGCATGCCAAGCCTTAACACAAGGTTTTGGAAAGTAGAACTATCCAAAGGCTTAGTAAAAATATCTGCAAGCTCATCAGCACTAGGCACAAACTTAGGATCAATCAGACCTTTTTCAGAACAATCCCGAATAAAGTGATGTCTGATCTCTATATGTTTGGTCCTAGAGTGTTGGACTGGATTTTTGACAATACACAAAGCTGAAGCACTATCCATTAATAATGGAGTCTTAGTCTCTGTAATGCCATAATCCAGAAGTTGGTTCTGAAGCCAGAGTACCTGAGAAGTGCAACTTGCAGCAGCAATGTACTCGGCCTCAGCAGTTGATGTAGCAACAGATGTTTGTTTCTTACTCTGCCAAGAAATCAAACAGTTGCCTAGGAATTGACAACCACCAGAAGTAGACTTTCTAGTTAACTTGCACCCTGCATAGTCACTATCTGAAAAAGCAACTAATTTGCAAGAGTGTCCAGTGGAATACCATAAACCCAGAGATTATGTACCTTGTAAATATCTAAAGATTCATTTGATGCAATCAAATGAGACTCTTTAGGAGCAGCCTGAAATCTAGCACAAACACATGTAGCAAACATAATATCTGGTCTAGAAGCTGTTAAATACATCAAGGACCCAATCATACATTTGTAAAGTGTTTCATCAACAGCTTTACCTTTCTGATCAGCATCCAGTTGTGTGGTGTTGCACATGGGAGTAGAACAGGGCTTACAGTTTTGTAAATCAAACTTATTCAAAAGATCTTTTGTATATTTTGATTGATGAATAAAAGTTCCATCAGCCGTTTTTTTAATTTGCAAGCCTAGAAGAACTGTAATTCTCCTATTGCACTCATTTCAAACCTCTTTTTCATTAATGTTGTAAAATCATCACACAACTGGGGATCAGAGGATGCAAAAATGATATCATCAACATAAATCTGAAAAAGTAGCTTATGCTGATCCACCTTCTTAATAAACAAAGTTTTATCAATGGAGCCTCTAGTGAAATTATTCTTAAGAAGAAAAGTAGAGAGTGTCTCATACCAGGCTCTAGGCGCTTGTTTCAACCCATAAAGAGCCTTATCAAGTTTGTACACCCAATCAGGATGTTTATTATCCTCAAAGCCTGGTGGTTGACACACAAACTTCTTCCTTTATTTTACCATATAAAAATGCACTTTTAACATCCATTTGAAAAACTTTAAGATTGTGGAATGCAGCATAGGCTAAGAACAATCTGATTGCCTCTAGTCTGGCTACAGGGGCAAAGGTTTCATCATAGTCAATACCTTCTTCTTGTGAAAACCCCTGTACAACCAGTCTAGCCTTGTTCTTAACAATAAGCCCATTTTCATCAGTTTTATTCCTAAACACCCATTTAGTGCCTATTGCACACTTACCTGGGGGAAGAGGAACCAGTTCCCACACTTGCTGTTTCTTGAACTGAAGTAGCTCAAGCTGCATGGCTTCAACCCATCCATTGTCTCTCAAAGCAACATGGTAGTTCTTTGGCTCTAGCTGACTGATGAGAGAGCATAAAAGCAGAAGTTAGACAATTGACTTCTTGTTGAAACACCAGCATTGATATCACCAATAATCTGAGACATTGGGTGATTCTTCAGTTCTTGATAAACAATGAGATCTGTGCAAGTGTTTGTAGGACCTTCAGCAGCAGCAGATGTTGATGCAGACTCTTGAAACCAAGAATTAGATGGTAACTCAAAAGATGTAGAGGAATCAGAGATCTCATCAGCATTTGTTGTGGATGGAACTGCTGAAGCTACAGGAACATCAAATTTAGCAGACACAGGCAGTTGGTCACTAAACATGAATAGGTGAGTATTGATATCATCATCATCATCATCGATACCACCAGGTGGAAGACATGCTGCAGATGATGATTTATCCATATGATCTGCAATAGCTGGAGGTTGATAAGGAACATATTGCAGTATGTCCAAATCAAACAACTCCACAGGGTTTTGTGGAATCTTGTCCAAGGAGATTCATTAAACTTCACATGCAAAGTCTCTTCAACTCTTGTTCTGCAGTTGAAGACTCTGTATGCCTTGCAAGTAGATGAATAACCAACAAAATACCCTGCATCCACCTTAGGATCAAATTTTTGGAGTTGATCCTTTGTGTTGAGAATAAAACAGGGACACCCAAATGCTTTGAAAAATGAAATTAGAGGATCCAAGTGATGGAGAACTTCATATGGAGTCTTCATCAACCTCTGATTTACTAAGATTCTATTCTGCACATAGCAAGCTGTGTTAACAGCTTCAGCCCAAAAGGTCAGTGGCAAACCAGAGTCAGCCAGCATGGACCTTGCAGCTTCAATTAGGGTCCTGTTCTTTCTCTCCACTACTCCATTTTGTTCTGGAGTCCTTGGTATGCTAAACTGCCTTTTGATTCCCTTTGAAAGATAGAAGTCATCAAGTGTATGGTTTCTGAATTCAGTTCCATTGTCACTCCTAATACACTTGACTGGAAGGGAATACTGCTTCTCAATATACAACACAAAGTGAATAATCTTCTGAGCAACCTCATCCTTTGAATGTAGAAAGAAAGTCCATACAAAACTGGAGTAATCATCCACAATTACCAGACAGTATTTCTTCTTTGCCATGCTCATTACTCTCACAGGACCAAATAGATCCATATGCAGTAATTGCAAGCAGGCAGTGGACTTAGGCTCTTCAATAGGAGGGAATGAGACTTTGTGCTGTTTTCCTTTTAACAAGCAGTGCAGGTTTCATCACAGTGGACTCCTTTATTGGTAAGCCTCTAACTAAACTATTGTGGATAAGTTGATTCATGTTTTTGAATTAACATGACCCAGCCTTCTGTGCCACAGTTTAGATTCTTGAGAAGAGGCTTTGGAAAATAGGCAAGGATTGCCTCTGAGATCTACTTTCTTGGAAAGATCTAAGGCATACACTCTTCCTGTCTTGTTGTCTCTCAGGAGAGTGTGATCATCCAACACCTTATCAATCAAATGCAGAACTTTGGATGACAGAATCCTACAGTTCTGACTGGTGAAAAGAGCAACATGGCCTTTATCACACATTTGACTGACACTCAAGAGATTGTACTTGAGATTTTCCACATGATTAACATCATCAAACTTTATATCTCCATTGGAGACAAAGCGTGCCAATGATGTAATCCCTAGCATCATTGCCAAAAGAAACAAAGCCCTTCTTTCCTTGAGAGTAGTCATGAAGAAGAGAGCTGTTCCCAGTCATGTGCATAGATCCCCCACTGTCTACATACCAGATGCTACTTTGGCATGTTGGAGAACCCTGCAATAATAAACAATCAGTTAGTTTTGGAGACCCAAACCTTTTTGGTTTTGGGTCTGGTCTCATCAACAGATGGTAACTAACAGGTTTATTGGAAACAACAGCCTGAGAGGAAGAAGATGGTGAAGAAGAGGAATCCTTTGGCTTGGATCTCCTTTTCTGTGGTTTTAACATAGGAGCATCTAATTGGTTAACTCTTCCCAATAGATGTTGAACCATCATAACCAGCTGTGTCTGATTTTGTGATAAAGCTTTCAGCTCATCAGACACATTGCCAGTGGAGTTTGATAAGTTCCTATGTTGCACCTTCTTCTTCTGAGCAATCTCAGCTGTTACCTATTTAACCCCTTCCTTTTTGGATTTCTTTGAGGACTTAAGGGTTACAGGATTTGATGTTGCTCATACAAATGTGGTCTCAAACTCAGTTTTCATTTTTACCATTTTCTCTTTAATTTCTTCTTTATGTTTGAGTTTGGAACCTCTTTTGTACCAGCAATCATCTGTAAGATGATTGAACAAACCACATACTTCACATGGTTTCTTCTTCATCTTAGGTTGATCATCAACTAAAGAGGGTGAAGCAACTGAAGACTTGCTCTTCAGTACTTTGGAAGCATTGTTTGCTTTCTTGACTTCCTCTTTAGTAGTCTTCAAACTCTTTCTACTGACAGTTTTCTTCTTTTCAGTACTGGCAGTAGTTGGAGTTTGAACTTCAGGTGTTAAATCCTGCTCTCTAGTCCTTTCAGGACTTTCAGAATTAACTCCTGAGTTGATCAACTCATTGATCATGTGAGTGTCAGTAGTGGAACCATCAACATCAGCTGATAGGTTCTGAGAGGGCTTGATGCTGACTTCTACTTCTGATTGTGCTGTATCAGAAAGTAGATCACATGATGAGATGGATTGGTTATTACTCTCACCATCAGATTCTACCTCTGCTCTGGGAGTAAAATCTGTAGGTGGAGCAGTGTGATTGTAACCAATGCCAAACTTCACATTGGAAGCAGATTGCTTACTAAGAAGCATTTCAAAACCTTTGCATGATTGTACCCATCTATCACACTCTACCTGGGTGACTGCAAGGGTTTCTTTGAGATCTTTATACTTCTCTAGAAGTATCTCTTCCCTAGCCTTATCATCAGTTATTTGGCATTTAGTTTGTAAATCTCATCATTCTTATCATTAAGCACAGACTCAAATTCAGCTTTGCTTTTGGAAATTATTTGTTCTAGCTCAATGTTCTTGTTGATTAAAGCTACATTTGCTTCTCTAATAGATGCAAATGCTGCTATACATGTTTCAAAACACAATTGGCTTTTGCCTCAAAGGATACCTGTGATACCTTTGGTGTAGAGGCATTAGTGGATGAAGTATCAGCAGAATCCAAAGCCATAAGAGCTAGATTTCCAAAGGGACTTTCACCACCATGTTGACCAGCACCTGAAAACAGTTGTTCATGACCAGACAAGTCATCTGGTAAACTGCTCCAGTCAACAATTCCTGGGGTGAAGAAGCTGTGTTGTTGAGGTTGAGTTTGTTGATGAGATTGGGAAGGCTGTGGTTCAGGCAATGCTTGTGGTTTGTGTGCAATTGGAGCTTGAACAGGATTTGGTTGAGGCATATAATAGCAGGGATAAGGATATGACATTTGACCCTGGGGAACAAAGTATGCAGGAGACCTAGGATGTGAATGATGACCAGAACCAGCAGGATGTTGCCCTCTGTTTTATGGACTAGTACTAGGAAAAGTCACAAAGGGTGCAGAAGAGTTAGATCCAGTTGATCTACACTCTCTTGCAAAGTGTCCCAACCTTTGGCATTTGTGACACCTCAACTTACTCTTGTCAAAACCAACTTTGGTTTTGCTAGAGAGTCCAGGAAATTTCCTGCCAATTCTCTTATAGAACTTCTGAGATCTGATATTAATCAATGCCATTTGGCTCAGAATATCCATCTCTTCTAGATCATCATCAGCTATTCCTTTCAGATCATCCATGATGAAGCATAGATTGTCACTATTACTGCCAGAATGACTCTCAATACCAACAAATGCATGATCAGAACTATTTGAAGAGAAATCAATATGCTCATCATAATTGCTTTCAGATGCAGCATATTCTGACTCATGACCAACCAAGGCAGTATTCCCTGGTACAAAGTCATCAGTGAGTTTTCCTGATGAGGACAGTTTTCTCTTCTGCTCTATCTCTCTCTTCGAATGTAAGCAGTTTCCCATGAAGTTGGGTGAGAGATAGGCTATCCAGATTTGCACTGGAGCGTAGGACAAGTGTATGTGTCCCATCTCTCAGGCAGTGATCTGAGGAACCTGTTATTCATCTGGCTATTGGTGTATTCCTGTTTCACCATTTTCAGCTCAGAGATCAAGCAGGAAAAATGCTCAAACTGTTGAGTCAGTGTCTCACCCTTTCTATGAGAGAATGTCTCATATTGTTGGGCAAGGATTTCTCTGTTGTTTGCTAAGACCTCATCTGTGCCACCGATTGTTCCTTCAGGGCATTCCAGAGATCATGAGCAGTTTCATGATGCATAAGCCCTGAATAGATTTCATTAGCCAGTGCCATGGCCAGAATTCCATGGGCTTTAGCATCAATCTCAAACAGTTTCCGATCTTCATCAGAGTATTGTTCTTCTTCTTTGGAACCATTTGATTTGTTTCCGGATTGTTCACCATAGGCGTATGTGGTCCATGACCACAGATGTCCAACAACCTGAACTGTTAACAGATAGGTGATGAAGCATTCTTCGTTGCCATATGTTATACTCGGTCCTAACCAACATCGGAGTCTTGGTTGAGGAACCGGTATTGTGAGGATCATTAGAAGGAGTAGTCATCTCAGATTCAATCAAATTCAATTAAGCTAAAACAGATTTAGAACAAAACACAGCAACCAATTGAACCAAAAGATCTCAAAATAAATGAACGAAAGCGACAGAAATTCAATAATCTATAACCAGTTCTTGCGAATATGCTAATTCAATCAAACATAGATATCAATTAGCAGTTTCAATGATCAATTGTTAGATCGATCAATGATTAACCTGCTCTATACCACTTGTTAGGATCAGTGATCTACGTTTGATCAATAGAGAGTATAGCAGCGGAATTCTAACAATGAATTAGCCAATTCACAAGAACGAAAAGATATTCAATGAAGAACAAAGGGTATAGATAGAGAGAACTCTGCAATATATTTCATTCAATATTCGCTTTCGTGGTAACGGAATGTCACACTTACAATTAGGTCGACACCTCTTATATAAGAGATGTGACGTCTGCTGATGTCACTTGATAGTGACATCTAACAGAATTATTCCAACTGAAACACAACTACTGAAGATGTCAAAACAGCTGACATCTTTTACAAAAATACTAAGTGTTATCAGTTACTCTACTACTGAAAAACATAAAACTACTGATACTACAACGACTGAAGAACAAGCTCTTTAGTCGTTTTACAAAACTACTGAAAGTAAAAACATAAAACTACTGATATCACAACTACTGAAGAAGTACTCTTCAGCTGTTGTGACAAACTACTGAAACTTCAGTACTTGATCTTCAGACTTGAACTTCAGACGTTTCATCATCTGATGATTTCAGTAGATATCATCAGCTGATGTCTTCAGTCTTTGTCTTCAGACTTTGTACACCAGTTGTTGATCTTCAGTACTTGTAGACTCTTCAGCTGTTGTACTTCAGTACTTTGGACTTCAGCTTCAGTACTTGTGTTCTTCAGCTGTTCAGCTTCAGCACTTGTGTTCTTTAGCTGTTCAGCTTCAGCACTTGTGTTCTTCAGCTGTTCAGCTTCAGCACTTGTGTTCTTTAGCTGTTCAGCTTCAGCACTTGTGTTCTTCAGCTGTTCAGCTTCAGCACTTGTGTTCTTCAGCTGTGCAGCTTCAGCACTTGTGTTCTTCAGCTGTTGGAGTTTTCAGCACTTGTCGAACTGCTGATGAAGCCTTCAGCAGTTGTTGTGATATCATGTGGGACTTAGAGGTTTTCTGATCTTGGCTCATTGGTTCTTTTGGTCCAACATTTACAAACTGATGATGCCATAATAAACGACAACTTTACTCACGAATTCCTTATGCACATTAAATCCTTAGTCGATGAACACCCTTGGTTTGCCGATTTTGCAAATTACTTAGCAAGCGGAATCCTTCTCAAAGGAATGACTTATCAACAAAAGAAGAAGTTCTTTACTGATATCAAACATTACTATTGGGAAGACCCGTATCTATTCAGAATCGGTGCAGACCAACTCATTCGAAGATGCGTATACGGAAGAGAAGCAGAACAAATTCTAAGGCAATGTCATGAAGGACCCACCGGAGGACACCATGGAGCAACCTTAACAGCTAAGAAAGCATTTGACTCTGGATTTTACTGGCCCAAGATCTTCAAAGATGCTCACAACATGGTACGCACCTATGATGCATATCAAAGAGCAACCAATATCTCAACACCGGATGAGATGCCTCAGAAACCAGTTCAAGTATGCGAGATATTTGATATATGGGGTATTGATTTCATTAGGACATTCCCGGTGTCATTTGGCAATCGTTACATCTAGGTAGCAGTTGATTACGTTTCAAAATAGGCTGAAGCTCAAGCCCTGCCTACTAATGATGCCAGAAACGCTGTCAAATTCCTTAAAAAACTATTTTCTCGTTTCGGTGCCCCCAATGCTCTAATTAGTGACCGAGGAACTCATTTCTGTAACAATCAGCTCGAACGAGCAATGGAGCGTTATGGAGTTCACCATCACTTTACAACTGCTTACCATCCATAAGCAAGTGGCAAGCTGAAGTCACTAACCGAGGCCATCAAACGAATCATTGAGAAAACTGTAGGTCAAAACCACAAGGACTGGTCTATCAAGTTAGATGATGCATTATGGGCTTTTTGAACATCCTATAAGACTTCCATCGGCACAACACCGTTTAAACTAGTATATGGGAAGTTGTGTCATCTACCTGTGGAACTAGAGCACAAGGCTTTTTGGGCACTTAAAGCAACAAACCTGGACCAAGACATTGCAGGAATGAATCGATTCCTATAATTCATGAATTGGAGGAATTGAGAGAACAAGCATACAAAAACACTAGGTTTTACAAAGAAAAGACAAGGAAACTCCACGATGCTCAATTAAAGAAGACAAAACGATTTCATGTAGGAGACCATGTCTTAGTGTATAACTCTCACTTATGTTTGTTTCTCGAAAAACTGAAATCACGTTGGTCCGGACCTTATACGATCAAAAACGTGTTTCTGAATGGTGCCATTGAAATTTATAACCACAAAGGTTTATGTTTCAAAGTAAATGGTCATCGTTTGAAACCATATAATGATGGACCAACCAAAATTCCCTCGGAGGAATTACACCTCCACCCTGATGTAAACTAAGTGTGGGGAAGGGTCGTGCCGAAGACCTGAAACTTAACACGACACCTGTACATAAATTTTTCTTACATTTTAACAATTTTTAGGATCTCACAAGCACAAGCACGGGGCCGTGTCTCATCAAGCACGCCCCCGTGTCTCTGAAAAATTTCTTTCCACGATCTCCGCTGATGACTCTGGAACGTTGCAGGTCGAATTTAAGACGAATTCTGACAAGCACGGGGCCGTGCCTACCAAGCACGCCCTTGTGTCCACTTTCCACGACCTGTATATAAATACCACACTTGTTCCATTCTTTCATCACACTCACTTCTATTTATAAACATCTGAAAAATGAAAGAATCAAGTCACGGAAGTTCCAACTGGAATCCTGCGAAGAAACCGTGTTCTGAAACACGAGAACCAACGACTTAAGAATATTTCTTCAAGCTGCATGAACAAATCAAGCACTGACTGAAATGAACCTCGCTGCATCCCAACGCTTAGCTGAACTTATCCGAAAAGTTCAACAGATGAGCGAGGAACTCATTTCCATTAACCGGCAGCTTGCAGAATTGAGCAACCGCACTTCTCACTATCCCATCCCGAACCTTCCATATGAAATGTGTGGAGGTTTCTTTTAGAAGCATTTCGTGATGTGCTAAGTGCGCTGTTGCGCGTTAAAGAGTCTGGTTTTGCTGTTTCAAATTCTCGGCTTTTAACGTATCATGTAACCGTAGGACCTTAGGAAATGTAATTTTCATTTTGGCTTGTGTTATTTAACTCTAGGATTCTTTTCGTATCTTTTCTAATGATTTGGAAGTGATAAAACTTAACAGGGAAAATTACATAACGCGCGAAACTAAAAAACGAAACAACAAAAGAATGAAACCAACCAACAACACATGAACACGGCCCCGTGCTCAAGTAGGCACGCCCCCATGTTCGACAAAAAATGACACAAGCTGACATTTTTCAGCCTTTTGTCTTGTTCCTCTTCAATTTTTCATGATAAATACCGACCTCAATTGCCTACAAAGTCATATCCACTTTCATTTTCATCTTGTTTTCCATTTTTCTTTCATCTTTTCAAGAGTTCTTTCAAGAGTGTTTGATCAAAAGGTTAGTATACTAATTCTTTTGATTATGAAAGTCATTTACATGTAGTTAGGTGATTAGGTCTCTAAACAACCGAAATCCTAGCAATTATGTGTAAAGACTTGTTCTTAAACGTTTTATGGAATGATGAATGCTTTCAACCTACTTGTTCATGTTTATTCTTGTAAGTAGATTAGTGTTAATTAGTATGTTTCGTTAGTTATTAGTTTGTTAAGTTAGTTAATTAGTTTGTTTTCTTTTATCATTAACAAGACTGTCTTCATAATTCGTGGCGAAATATTTGTTAATCATGTTCAAGAGTTCCCAAGTGGTATTAAACATAAAATATATTTTTGGGTATCTTGAATTATTAACAAATGATTAAAATGTTAAATGTACAATCTTTGATTTTTAAAGCAAGAAAATGTTAAACCCATTCTTAATCAACGATTTACAAACACAACCACGCATGCTCAAGTCAAGATTCCATGCCTTATCATGTTAACCGCACCCCCACATTTCACAAAACGCACCCCCCATGTTCAATAATTTTTCCTTGGAAGATAAATTTTTAACTATTATTGAACATGAGTTGAATCATTATGATGTTATGTCTTGAAAAACATATGATTTTCACTAACATCATGAAACTGCTCAAGAAATTTGTTTTGTATAGATTAACTTATTTTTGAAATTTCAGGATCATGAATCATCCCTACTTACATTTTGAAGGGAGCCACGAGAGATGGTGTCATGATAGACTTCAAAGACTGCTACAAAGGGTCGAAAGATCCCACTTACAAGCAGATGAAGAAACACTAGCGGTAGTCAGACAGCTAGAAAGATACAATACATTATTGAGTGTCCAATGGAAGCGTTTATTCTCACAAAATAGACCTTCCGTTTATGAACTAACTCTTAAATTTTTAGCATCTTTCAAATTTAGCATGAAAGACTCTGATCCTTGGGATAATAATGCAGTTTCATTCAGACTTGCTGGACATTGGCACAAAACATCCATTGCCTTGTTCAGTGTCTATCTCGATATCTACACGAAACAAGAAATGGAGGAGGAAACAATATCTGGAATACTAGCATACCATACCTTCCCGGATGAGGAAAGTAAAGATGCGGAAAGTGGTGCAATGAGGAAAGCATTTTGGGAGCGGATTGGAACCAGAGGGTTCAACTCGAGTAAAACAAAAAGCAGTTAGATACGAGACCCGCTGCTGCGATACATTCATCGGTTACTTAGTCATTCCATAATAGCTCGTGGTCAAAGCGAGGGAGTTGTTAACTTGAGGGACTTGTTTATTTTATATTGTATGGTTAATCAGTTGTCATGTAATGTTGGGTATTTGTTTTGTAATCTTTTTGCTAGGAATGCGATTGCAGGTGCTCCAACACCTATGTTTGGAGGAAGCTGGATTTTGAACTTATACGAGAGCTATGGTTATAACACTAAGGGAACTGAAGGAGTGATGTCGGGACTGTTAGACTTAAGCGTTTGCACAAGTATGTACATGGTGACAAGCTTACCAAATAGGCAGCCCAGATTCATGGATAAGAAGGGACAATCTGGGATCTGGTGGACCCCGAAGAAATAATTATGGATCTTGACATGCCAATAAAACCGGAAGGAGCCGGAGCTGGATCTTCAAGTTCACGTACAAGGGAATTCCCGACCATGTTAGACCTTTACGAGTCATGTTGGACCCTTGAAAGGATCATACATGCCAACTCAATGGGTGATTTGATGATTGTTCTGCTGAATTCCCTTAAGTCCAAGAAGAAATGCGGATGAACAATCTGCTTAGAAGAATAAAGTATTGTCTCCTGCATTTGTCAATGTGGAAGGCACGGAACAAATACGGAGAAGTATTTGTTCTTCCGCATTGACAAATGCGGAAGACCAAAAAGTAAATGCGGACAAGTACTTACTCTTCCGCATTGACTAATGCGGAAGACAAAGTGAATGCGGACAAGACTTTGCTTATCCGCATTGACAAATACGGATGACCGAACAAATGCGCACAAGTATTTGCTCATCCGCATTAACCAATGCGGATGACCAACATACTAATGCGGTTGATCAAGTGAAGAAATGATGATCAAGTTATCTCATCCGCATTTGTCAATGCGGATGAACAAGCAAAGATGCGGATGAAGACTTAGACTAGTTTTGATGTAATAGGTAAGGGGTAGTTTAGTCATTTTGTAAAAGGCATCTTGTCTGCCTATAAATAGAATAGATACCTCGTACATGAGGTGACGACTGATAGATAGAGAACTTTTGTTGTAATTATTCTCTGTAATTTATCAAGATTCATATATCAATACAAAAAGCATTTATGAGTATTTTTCTTGCATTGAATGTTCTTTGATTGTTTTTTCCCACCATTCAATCATTGACTTGATTACCATATTCGATTCATAGTAAGAATATCACTCTTAATCAACCCCAGTCAATTGGTATCAGAGCTTTGGCTCTCAGTTCTCTTTCAGATCTACGCATAGACAGAATATCACTTTACAAGACTGCTAGAATACCCATTGAATACTTAACTCTGGATGAAGATGACTATAAGAAAATCAAGATTGACCTCAAAGCATACTCAATTTTGACTCAAGCACTCAAGATGGATGTGCTGAAAAGATTGGAAAAGTATGGAACTGCTAAAGCTATTTGGGATGCACTGAAAATCATGTGTGAAGGAAGCAGTGAGGTGGCTGAAATCAACAAAGACAAGCTGGTCAATCAGTATGAAACATTCCACCACACCAAAGGAGAATCAATATCTAAACAACTGCATAGATTTGTATAGTTCGTAAATGACTTGGAAATCATGGGAGTCACTACAAGTTTAAAGAACTTAACAAGAAAATGCTTCACAGTCTCCCTGAAGCTGGAAACATGTTGATACATGTATGTCTCTAGATCATGATATGAATGTAATTGATCTTGTTTGTCTGATTCTGAGGTAATGATTGGAATGATTAATGAAATGATATTGCTTGTTTCATATTTATAATGTTTAATATATCATTAATGAGTCGACATTGAATTGGTTAATTAGGTTTGTGGTTGTTTGAAGTGTTACACATAATATTATATTAATTAATTAATACATTCAAACTTAACAGAATGAAGTTCTCATGCAAGTGGCCCATGCGAATGGACCATAAGCATGAATAACTTCATACGAATGACTCAGTCGCACGACTGAACCAGGAGACTGGATCAGTCGTATGATTATAACTTGAGATTGACTCAGTCGCATGACTGAATACTCAATCGTGCGAATGAATCAACCGTATGATTCAATCGCATGACTGAACCATACTAATGGTTCAGTCGCACGAATGAATAATACTAACCTATAAATACAACCCAATTCGTGAAAAATAGAGGGCTTTTGATTAATTACAACTCCAGAGGTACCCTAGCCGACCAGAAGCCTCACAATTCGTTCTCCAAGTTCATAGAACACATTAGATCGATTCCCAATCGATTTCTAACGTTAGTTTCAATTCTTGATTGATTCTTCGTGTGTTCTCACTGATTGGATCGCCAATCAAATAGGATTCCGCACTATTTGATTTGGTTTACACGCTAATTACTAGGTATTTCGTTCAAATACCAGGTCCTAACAAGTGGTATCAGAGCTTTGGCTCTTGATTACGTGTGATTCAATCAAGATTGATAAAAAGTTTGTGTTTTTGCACTAAAAACGCAATCTTTTGCGTCAAAAGTGATCTTGGACGTTCCCTGCTCATCAAAGTTTGGTTTCTACGAACTTAGGCGATTAGACCTTGCGAAATTTCGAATTTTTACGGCTAAAACACGTTTACCCTAGAAATTTTCGCAAAACAGCAGCCACAGTCGCACGAGTGTGCCATTCGCACGACTGGACTTCATTCGCATAGTCCAGACACATGATTGGACCTAGTCGTATCTCCTTTCGTACGACTGAACCGTTCGTTCGCATGACTGAACCGCTCATACGCATCAGATTCATTCGCACGACTGAGTTAATCGCTTAGTTCAGCCGCACGATTGAACCAGTCGCAGAGTTCATACGCACGACTAGACCATTCGCATCCTTCAGTCGCACCAGTGACAGTTTGGTTTATTAAACTTAAAGTTTTTCGCCATGGAAGATCAAATGTTAGCCTTTACTACTGGAAAGGACTCTAGGATACAGAACCTGTTGTTGCTTGAGAGTAAAGTGGGTAATCATAATAAACCACCAAAGGTCTTGACATTAGATGAGTTTCCCCACTGGAAACAACGTTTTGAGATCTACCTCAATGGAGTGGATCTGAATCTGTGGGAAGCCATCGAGATTGGATATAGTACACCGGTTGGAGCTGATGGAGTTAAGCTAACGTTAGGAGGGATGACAGATGTGCAGAAAGTTAAATACAATGCAGAGAAAAGAGTTTATTCTTTGATTACACAGTCTATTCCTAAAGACATATTCCACCAGTACTCAGAGAATAAGCAGTCCAAGAAACTTTGGGATGAGCTAGAAAAGAGGTATGACGGGAATGCTTCATTAAAGGCAATCAAAGCTAAGGAGTTAAAGAAGGAATTCGATAACTTCTCATCAATGGGAAATGAGAGTTTAGACGAAGTTATAGATAGATTTTACCATCTGATGAGTGAACTGCATACACATGGGGTGGCAACTACCATGGAAGAGAAAGTTACTAACTTTGCAGACGGATTGCCTGAAAAGTGGACCTCATTCGTGTCTCACCTTAGACAGAATGGAATGCTGGCAAAACTGGATATTAATGACTTCATTCTTAAGTTGCGAGAAGAGTCACTTAGGATGAAGTACAGAGCTCAGAAGTCTTCGTACAATCAAAATCCAGCCTTGTACAACGCCACGCGTCAAGCTAAGACATCTGGAGTACCTCTCCAGACTGCATTTGTGTCTAGCTCATCAGGTCCTTCACATGCGTCTCCTTCAGGATCAGACACGTCGGGACTCTCCTGCACCCACTATATTGGATCCGAAACAAGTGCTACTAAACTGAAGACCGAGAATCTCGGAAATGTGACTGTGGAAGTAGTTCGAGAACACATGGATCTTTTGGCTGCAATGGTCCATTCTTATGATGAACTTGTGCTGGGAAGATTGGAAACTGCCATCTGGCAGACGAGGACTACGAGCAGGTGGACGAAATAGAGCTTGAGAGGATGGACGGCCTTAGCTAGTGCTGTTCGGAGGGCAAAGAAGTTTGCAAACAAACAGGACAGAACTTAGTAGCTACTAAGGATACCACATTTGGCTTTGACAAGAGCAAAGTGACCTGCTTCAACTGTGGAGAGAAGGGGCACTTCAAAAGAGAACGTGTCAAGCCTAAGAAGACGGGTAATGGGAACCCATTCTCGTCCTTCACTCATCAAGACAAGCAAGCTACCAGTTCTACTTCATCAAGCAAGGATCCAAAAGCCTTGACTACTCATGATGATGAAGGATAGGATTGGAGCTTTAGGTTTGTCTCACCAGGGAATCAAACATTGCAAGTGTAGAAGATATTGACAGTGATTCCACTAGTGAAGGAGATTTAGCAGTTGAGATAGCGATGTCACATAGTGAAGAAGCAACTGCAACCGAGGTCAGCTACAAGCCTAAAGAGGAGACTACCACGTCAGAGACAGAAAAGACAAAATCACCAGAACCAGAGACATCTGATGCTGCGTTGATGGCTAACTCTTCTGAATCAACTCAGGTAAGTACTACTGACCAAATGTTTGATAATCATGCTTGTTCTGATTGTGATACGTTTAGGAATAGCATAGATGGAAATTTTGCTAGGTTATTAGATCATAATGATAGCTTAGTAAAAGATTTGCACCTGTGTACTGAGGCTAATAGGGTGTTAAAACAAAATGAACATAGTTATAAAGAAAAGATAGACCTTTTGACTAAACAGCTTAGGAAAACCGAAGTAGTTGCATTTAACCAAGCTAATGACATTAGGTATTATCTAAACTCCCTAGAAGACACTAAGAAGCAAAAGGTTCTGGAAGTAGAAGTAAATTCATTAAAACAGAAACTGCATAGTTGGACTAGTTCTTCACACATAGTCCAACACTTAGTGAGAGAAAGGAACAACGGGGAGGGATTAGGTTATAAAGTGGTTCCACCACCACCTGAGACTTTAATGAATACTAAGACTAGACCAATAAATAGTAATCCCATCAAGGATCATGTGGTGTCTACTCCTCTTGTTAGTGATCCAGATTCCTTATGTTCATCTATTGACTCTGGAAACAAACAAAAGGAGGCCACTTCAAAGGCAAAGGATAAATTGTCTTGTGTTAATCTGGAAAAGGAATTTGAAAAAGTTAACTTAAAGTCAGGATCAAACAGAGTCAAACAGATCCTAAAAGGACTTCTAAGGTTAATCTTTCGCATACTTCAAGTCAAAAACCTATTAACCAAAAGAAAAAGATGTTAAACAGGTGAGAACAGTTAACTTTGTTAAACCAGAGAAAACAATTAAAGAACTAGAGTCAAAACCTAGAGTGAGTAATGTTACTAGAGTGTCACACACTTCTCCACAAAGAAAGTTTAATCTTAAAGTTGATAGCAGGTCGTGCTACAACTATGGTGAATATGGACACATTGCTTCCTATTGTCACTTCTATCAGACACCTAGGAAGAAGATTGAACTTCAGGTTTCAAAACCTAGGTCTTCTAAGAGGATGTCTCTGACTCCACCTAGAAGAACTAGTGAACCTAAAATCAACCTGGAAGTCAGTCGACCGTTTATCACAAACAGGCATTGCACAAATCTGGATTATGGAAGGAGAAGACACCCTCTGTGTCTGATAATAATGACAGGAAGGAACTTGAGCTACCCTCATCCTCTAAGGGTCAATGGGTAGAATTTATGATGTGTGATGCCTCTGGGAAACCCAAGCCAGTAAAGGCTTGGGTTCCTAACCCAAACTAATCCTTTACTTTGTATGTGCAGGGTGTTCGATACAGTGCTGAAACTAACACATGGATAGTAGACAGCGGAGCATCCAGGCACATGACAGGAAACAGGGCTCTTTTATCAAACGTCAAGCAAATAAAAGGAGGGCATGTTTCGTTTGCTGGAAACAAGGGTGGCTATATCACAGCCCAGGGAGAAGTGGGGAATCTGAAAGTTAAGTTTGATAAGGTGAACTACGTTCAACAACTACAAAATAACCTACTTTCTGTCTCCCAAATATGTGATAAGGGATTTAAAGTCATCTTCGACAACAAAACGTGTTACGTACTAAAGAAAGACTACGTGATCCCAGAGAACCAAGTTTTGATGACTGCTTCAAGATATAAAGATCTTTATGTCTTGGATCTGTCAATAGCTTCTACAACGGATCATGAGGTTCAGTGTTTTCTATCTAAAGCTACTGAAAAGGATTCCATCTCCTGGCATAGGAGAATGGGACACATTAGTCAAAGGAAGATGAATCACTTGATTCAGAAAGATCTGGTGAGAGGAGTTAATGTCAAGAACTTCCAGCTTCCTGACTTCTGTGTAGCTTGTAAGAAAGGCAAACAGACAAAGAAGTCTCCTTCAAAAAAGAAAGTTCATTCAATAGAACTTCCTCTTGAGCTTCTTCACATGGATCTGTTTGGTCCAGTCAATACAAAGAGCATTGCAGGCGACTTGTACTGCTTTGTGGTCACTGATGACTACTCAAGGTTCACTTGGTAATGTTTCTGAAATCCAAATCAGAAACATTTGAGTCATTCAAAGAGTTGGTAACCACACTGGAATCTCTCTACAAGCTGAAGGTTAGACAAGTACGCTCAGACAACAAACAGAATTCAAGAACCAGTGGATGGAGGCATACTGCAAGGAAAAGGGAATTGTGCATCAATTCACCTCCGCCTACACGCCTCAGATGAATGGCGTTGCTGAGAGAAAGAACATAAGTTTGATAGAGACAGCACGGACTATGCTGGCAGACTTGAAACTGCCTATCCAATTCTAGAATGAGGCAGTGGCGAATGCATGCTATACACTCAATCGAGTCCTGATAGTCAAACGCCACGGAAAGACATGTTACGATCTACTACAAAGACGCAAACCGAATCTGGAGTATCTCGAACCATTTGGCGCGTCGTGCACACTTCTGAAGAAGACACAAGAGGGTAAATTCAGCAGAAGGCAGATGAAGGAATATTTCTAGGATACACATACCGAACAAGCGAGTTTACAACAACTCAACGGTCTAGTAGAAGTATGGTGTAATGTTGACGTTCAAAGATATACCACACCACCTACTGGAAAAGGACCCGCCTACTTTTTCGACTATCATGGATTCTTCAAGTCCTTCAACTTCCCTCTCTCTCCCTCGTATGACGAGTTAGCTACACGGATGGTGTATGATATCTTGAATACACCAACATCTAGCATACAGGGAGAATCCTCTATTCAGCTAGGGGGAGTAGTCGACAGCAGTGACTCCTCCTCTGAAGATGAAGCTAAAGAAGATAACCAGAACAGTCAGGAAGAACAGGTTCTAGTTCCTGAAAGCCCTCAAGTATCTACCAGTGATGTACCTTCGACTTCGGAGCCTCAAACTCCAACTACCTCAGCTGCAGAACCAAATGTTCATAATCTTGGCTCTGAGGTAGCAGTTCCTACTACTCCAGGATCACGACTAAACGTCTATCATCCCCTAAACAATGTCATTGGGGATGTGAGATCAGGAGTGCAAACCCGAAATCAGCTATACTTAGCTGATTACGCCTCAGTTATGGAAAAAGGATATATTCATGATGGTGCTTATCGATGTTTTGTCTCACAGTTTGAGCCAAAACGTCAGTGATGCACTAAATGATGAGGCGTGGGTGAGTGCCATGCAAGAAGAACTTCTTTAGTTCAAGAAGTTAGGTGTATGGACTCTGGTTGATAGACCTAAAGGTGCTAAGGTCATTGGCACCAAATGGATTCTAAAATGCAAGAAAGATGACCAAGGGGTAATCATCAGGAACAAGGCTCGATTGGTGGTTCAAGGTTTTCACCAAGTCGAGGGAATTGACTACAATGAGGTGTTTGCACCCGTGGCAAGGATGGAAGCCATTCGTATCTTCCTTGCCTATGCATCGTACATGAAGATTAAAGTATATTAATTAGATGTGAAGAGTGCATTCCTTCATGGGGAAATCAGAGAAACAGTCTATGTCAGTCAACCCGAGGGATTTGAAGATCCTTATCACTGGGATAGAGTCTACAAGCTTGACAAGGCATTATACGGACTTCATCAAGCTCCAGAGCTTGGTATGAGAAACTCTCGACTCATCTTGTGAAACACGGATTTCGCAGGGGAGTCATTAACTGCACGCTGTTCATTAAAGAAAAAGATGGCGACCTACTGCTCGTACAGATCTATGTTGATGACATAATCTTCGGTCCAAAGAACGAAGAGTTATGCAAAGAGTTTGAAGCAGTTATGAAGAAAGAGTTTGAGATGAGTGCTATGGGGGAGATGAAGTTCTTTCTCGGGTTACAGGTGGATCAAACACCAAATGGGATCTTTCAACATCAGACCAAGTATGTAGGGGACATTCTCAGTCATTTTGACATGGAGAATGCATCTGCCGCTGGGACTCCACTGGCTACGAATCACGACATAGCACCTGATGAAAATGGAGATCTTGTAGATGCCACGATATACCGAGGAATGATTGGATCCCTCATGTATCTCACTGCCTCAAGACCTGATATCATGTATGCTACATGTTTATGTTCTAGATATCAGGCTAAGCCTAAGGTCAACCATTTGATCAGGGTCAAAAGGATTTTTCGTTATTTGAAGGGTACACCCACACTTGGGTTGTGGTACCCTCATGATGATGACTTTGAGCTCACTGCGTATAGTGACTCAGATTACGGAGGCTGCAAGATGAACTACAAGTCTACATCCGCAGGGTGTCAATTCTTTGGGAGAAGACTAGTTACTTGGCAATGTAAGAAGCAGACATCGGTTGCATTGTAAACCTGTGAAGCCGAATATGTTGTTGCTGCAAGTTGCTGTTCCCAAATCATCTGGATTCAACAGCAAATGCGAGATTATGGTTTAACGTTCTCCTCTACTTCTACTTGTGTTGATAACTCTGCTGCAATTGCAGTAACTAAAAATCCGGTCCAACATCCTAAGACCAAACATATCGGTATTAAATACCATTTCATAAGAGACTATTTTGAAAAGAACTTAATTGATGTGGTAAAAATTAATACTGATTTTCAATGCGCTGACCTCTGTACTAAAGCCTTTGATAAACTACATTTTCAATATTTGTTAGAGGTCAACGGCGTTAAAAAGAAAAGTGATGTTATTCCTGATGATGATCATGTGTAGTCCGATGTAGGTTAGTTAAGTTTTCTTTCTTATTTTATTTGTTTTGGTCTGTCTAAATTAAACTCATGTTATTTTGCTGGCTATTAAAATCCTAAAATAATTAAACCAGTTTATGATTTTAGTATTTTATGGGGAGAATAAGTCAACAAGTAACATTAAAAAAAATGAGGGAGAAGGAGTGGAAAGCTGATTTAAGGTAGATCGTATCTGTGATACCGATTCAAACTCTCTGGAATATGATAGTACACAGGAACAAGTCAAAAGGACTTTAAAATTTTAATTTAGAAAAGATGCAAAATTCAAGGTATAAGTCTGTGTAGTCTAAGCAATATAAAAGGGAAGATGATAGAAAAACTGGTAACTCCTAAGGTAACACAATGAGAGTAGACCTAGAGGTTCCATCTCAGGACTTATCTCTCACAAAAAGCAAAAACAGTTCTTATTTTGATTCTCTAGTTTAATTTTTTTTATTTAGTTAGTCGTTTTTAGTTTGTTTGTTTGTCGGACTACATCAGGAAAATCAGTAAGGGATCAACTCACTAAAAGGATCATGTCTGAGATGATCAAATGCTCATAACGTTAATTTCTGAAATTAAAGGGATTATAAAAGTTAAATATTCAAATTGGCAGAAAATTTAATGACTATGACCTATTCGCACGAATGGACCATATGTATGGACCAATCATATGAATGGAAGCCATTTGTACGAATGGACCATGAATATGGACCATCCAACCGAATGGCCCATACGATTGGCCCAGTCGGATGCTTAAGGGCAGATGAGTGAGTCAGTCGTGCGACTGAGATCCAGTCGGACGACTGAAGAAGGACGACTGAACCAATCGCACGACTGAGTCCCACTCGCACGACTGAGTCCCACTCGCATGACTGGAAGGTGCGTATGAGCTCAGTCGCACGATTGAATCTAGGGTTAGTATAAATAGAGGGGGAGTCGGTCGCAGAGACTCACCACCTTCAAATAACCCTGAATCGCACGACTTAACACAACTCTGCAAAAATTTCATTTGATCTCTAAACCCCCTGTTTCTTGATTACTGACCATCTACATCGACTCTACAGGTAATTACGTTATAGAAGCACTCCCATAACTTTAAATTTGATGAAAAAAATCAGTACATTCGGACTCGCAAAAGACCGAGACTTAAGTGACTAAATAACCTACCTAAATGACTCAAATAAACGAAAGTAACGATGTTAGGTGGTTTAAGAATGTATTGCGAGTCAAATGAACCAGATAACGATGTCTAAAACTCAAAAATGGTGAAAAAGTGATTTTGAATTGAACAGTCAGTACATCATGCGAATGGACAGAGTGATGAACTTCAGTCGCACGACTGAAGAGTTCAAACTGCTTAAATGCACGATTGAATCACGCGTATGAAGTTCAGTCGCACGACTAGTGTAACCGCATGAGGTTACATACGTATGAGCCCAGTCACACACTCAGTGATACGCATGGGATCAGTCGCACGACTGAACCCCAGTCGCACTGTTCAATCACACGACTGAACTCAGTCGCACGACTGGTGTAACCGCATGAGGTTACATATGCATGAGCCCAGTCGCACACTCAGTGATACGCATGGGATCAATCGCACGACTGAACCCCAGTCGCACTGTTCAATCGCACGACTGAACTCAGTCGCACAATCTCAATCGCATGACAGAAAGATTTTCTTCAAGTTTAAGGTTTTCATGACTTTCTTAGCCAATGGTACTAATGTTTACTATTTTTGTGTAATAGATGGCGAGTCGGTGGATTATGAGCACGAAGCACAATATATGTGCTCATCTGGACTTGACATCCAGAAACGCTGCCGATTTCTCTGGCATCATCACATTTCTACTGAGATCGAGGATTGCACATGCCATATCTACTCCTTGTACTCCTTATCGATCCATTCAGCAAGCCTTCTGGGAAGGCGCTACAGTTGATAGATCGTCTGAGCCTCATTGCATCAGAAGTACCATCTTTGGAGAGGCTATTACTATATCAGAGGAGGATCTGAGGATAGTATTACAGTTGGGGGATGACACTAATTGTCCGACTCGATTACACCCCCTCACAGTCAGAGGATGCTTTCTTAGAGCCAAGTACTCTGGGGACATAAATGCCGGGGTACTCAATAAAAGTAACCTTTGTCTCCAGTTTAAATATTTTGCGCACGTGCTGCTTAAGTGCATAGCTTCCAGAAAGGGAGGTTTTGATGAGCTGTCTGACCAGATGCAGAACACATATGTTGCGTTGATGCTGAACCATCCGTTCAGCTTCTCCAAGATGATCTTCACCTATCTGGTAGAGAACATCGAGGGGAAGGGAAGGAAGGCTTCTGTATGTACCCAAGGTTTATGCAGATGATCATAAATCAGAAGCTTCCCTCCCTGCCGAAGGAGAAGGAGGATGCGGTAGTCCTCGAGGTGATGGATGATACTACCCTGGGGAGGATGAAAGTGTACAGGGGGAAGCAAGTGAAACCTTCTGTCAGGAGGTTGTTTGGTCATCTTGCCCAGGATGACTACGTGGTGCCAGCAAAGAGAACGTGGCGCCACGATGATAGTGACTCTGATGTGGAGCAGATTGCTCTACCCACTCATGACTCAGAAGATGATCATAGTGGGGATGCTGGAGACGGTATGCCTATTCCACCTAGAGGCACTGTGTCTGATGTTGTTCCTCCAGTTTCCGTCCCAGCTGGAGAAGTAGCCGAGTCAGCTGGATTTCATCAGGATTTTGTTTAGTGTGCGGAGGAGGAGGATGAATCGGATGAGGAGCCCCTAACGCGAACTGTGGGAAGCAAAGTTGTTCCCACAGAACATGGGCTGAGGGTGGTTGGTGAACACCGAGAGACTCCGGAGAGACTAATACTGACCCAAGCTATGCACCGGGGTCCGTAGGCAGGGTTGTAGGGGGAGCTTCCATCTCAAAGGGGACGAGGAGGAAGAGGATGGCTAAACCCCATGGTCAGAAGAAAAAGAAGTGTCGGGTGACCTTCCTTACCACCACATCCACCACACCCACCACAGCCACCACACCCACCACAGCCACCACACCCACCACAGCCACCATATCCACCACAGCTACCATAGCAATCACCATACCTCCCACAACAGCACAGACTCCATCCACCACCATATCCTTTACTCCTACATCACCTCCATCATTTCACAGACCTATCTTTACTACAACCACCACCACCACCACCACTTCACACCAAGCAATACCCCCAGCCCATACCTCAGATGCTTATGGATCACCTCTACCTCCAATTGGGATAGAGGAACAGCTATCTGCACTTAACAGAATGGTGATGCGTTTACTTGCTGCAGATGAGGAAAAGGCAGCCCAGATCTGCCAGCTTACTGACATGACTGCTGCACAATCTCACCAACTTGCAGAGCAGGCTCGAGTTATAGAGGAGCAGGCCCAACAGATGGCTGCTTAGAGCACTGAGATAGCCCAACTCAATCACATAGTGTCTCATCAAGCAAGAAAATAGAGGACTTGGAAAAGGCAAAGAAGACTATCCTGTTAAAACTAAAAGGATCTAAGGATGAGCCATTAAAGATCAATGAAGGGGACAAAGATGATGATGATGAAGATGATGATGAGGATGTTAAGAGTGGTACTAAGGAGAATGAAGAAACCGAAGGAGATAGGACAGAGGAGAATGACGATGATGATGAAGCAGAAGAAGGGGATGCAGCTGCATCGGCCTCTGCTACAGGTCAAGAGAAAAGGTCAAAGAACAGACAAGATCAATCAGCTTCTACTTCTGCTCCAAGTGATGATATTATGATACAGGATAAAAGTAAATACCAGATGTTTATCTATTTATTTACTTCTGTATTTGAATCTTGTATTGAAAATGATGTATTGAATGTTTATATTAAGCGAATGCATTTCTATTTGATTAATTGCTAATGACTTCAGGCATGATCTGAAGACAGGGCATAGAGTACTTTAGATTCCCACATGATCTGAAGACTCTACCAGGTTTTGAGCTCAACCAGCTAGCCCTAAAGAGTACTTTTGTATGCTGATCCGAGGAAGATGTCAGGCTGGTTTGAGGCTGCCCTAAAGAAGGAGTATCACACCACATGGGTTAACTTCAGACCCCAACAACCTACTAGGTATATCAAAAGATCTGAGGTGATGCCATTACTGGCAAGCCCAAGATAGTGTTGAAGTGGAATCCTCCGCGCACAATGTCAAGAATCCCACTCAGGGAAATGCCATAAGATTTCACTCCACACTTTAAGTGGTGGTACTACGATTGGAGAACAGCTGAAGCGGTCATAGTCCTAAGCAAAGAGGGACACATGGATACAATCAGGGTATTCGACCCAATGTGGCTTACAAACTTGTCGGAAAATGATGTATATACGCTATACAAGTGGCCATTGTTCTATGATACGCAAGATATTGTACAAGCTCTCCAGTTCCAGAACATTATATGACTCTGCTTCGCATTTGAGATTCACACGGGAGTCACAAAAGAGGAGAAGTACAAGAAATACAAGGAGGTTATGCAGAAAACAAGATATTAGAGAGATCTAGGTCCAAGGGGGAGTTTGTTGATACATGTATGTCTCTAGATCATGATATGAATGTAATAGATCTTGTTTGTCTGATTCTAAGGTAATGATTGGAATGATTAATGAAATGATATTACTTGTTTCATATTTATAATGTTTAATATTTCATTAATGAGTCGACATTGAATTGGTAATTAGGTTTGTGGTTGTTTGAAGTGTTACACATAATGTTATATTAATTAATTAATACATTCAAACTAACAGAATGAAGTTCTCATGCAAGTGGCCCATGCGAATGGACCATAAGCATGAATAACTTCATACGAATGACTCAGTCACATGACTGAACCAGGAGACTGGATCAGTCGTATGATTATAACTTGAGATTGACTCAGTCGCACGACTGAATACTCAATGGTGCGAATGAATCAACCGCATGATTCAATCGCACGACTGAACCATACTAATGGTTCAGTTGCACGAATGAATAATACTAACCTATAAATACAACCCAATTCGTGAAAAATAGAGGGCTTTTGATTAATTACGACTCCAGAGGTACCCTAGCCGTCCAGAAGCCTCACAATTCGTTCTCCAAGTTCATAGAACACATTAGATCGATTCCCAATCAATTTCTAATGTTAGTTTCAATTCTTGATTGATTCTTCGTGTGTTCTCACTGATTGGATCGCCAATCAAATAGGATTCCCACTATTTGAGTTGGTTTACACGCTAGTTACTAGGTATTTCGTTCAAATACGAGGTCCTGACAAAACAGAATGTAACCATGCTGGAAAATACTCTTGATCTTGAGAGTACCACTTTAGACATTATGATAGCCAAAATTGAAACTTCGGAACTTGATGAAAGAAGCAGAAACCTTGGTGGACCAAGAGTGATTGAGGCTTACAAATTTTCTTTAGAATCTCATTTTGTTGAAAATGCTTTCATCACTGAGGAAGATGATTTCATCTCATCAAGAGATCAAATGAACAATACTGGGTTCATCGCAACTCCACCAATCAATCATCCATCAGCTTCATCACAAGCACCTAAAGTCTCTACTGCTCCTCAAACCTCTCCTGAAGACTTAAGATCAGAAGAGCAAAAGGCAACTTACAATGCCTTTGTTGCAAGCTTTGAAGCCTACCTGGGAGGAAGACTCACTTCTGCTCATCTAATTCAGGAGGATTTGGAAGAAATGGATCCTGATGATGTGGAGGAAATGGATCTCTAGTGGCAAATGGCAATGATTGCCATGAGAGCCAAGAAATTCTTCAGAAAAGGAAGAAAGCTGAGCCTGAATGAGAACACAAAACTTGGATATGATAAATCCAAGGTGAAATGCTTTAACTGTGACATGACTGGCCATTTCTCGAGAGAGTGCAATGCCCCCAAGAGAAACAACTATCAAAGGAACTCTCCAGGCCAATCATCATCACAGCCTAACTCAAGCTATCACTCCAACAACCAACAACAGCAGTATCATCATTCTCATCATCAACAAACATACTAGAATCAACCATAGCAGACAAATCAAGCTCATGCAAGCAGTCAGCCTTCTGCCAGTGCCCTTGTGATAAAACAAGATGGGGTATGTGACTAGAGTGTGTATGCTGAGAAAGTCAAGCCTCAATTTCAAAATCATGCCCTTATGGCTCACATCAACGATGGACCATCTCCAATGCCTACTAAGGTAAAAACTAACCTTAGTAGTGAAAAATGCATTAATGAATTACAAGAGTATAGGGAACATAACCATAAATTGGCTGATAAAATCAAAGAACAAAAAGTGAAGTCAGAAATGATGAAGAGAGAACTAAAAAGCTTTGAAATCAAAATCAAATCTCTCATTTCTGACATAGAAAAACTGCATGGTGAGAAATACACTCTTGCAGCTGAGAATGAGCTACTTACTGAAAAGTTAGCTCAAGATAAAGCTCAACAATCTATGACTGAAGTGAAACTTGAAAAGTTTCAAATGTCTTCAGTCAAGCTGCAAGAGATGCTGGATTCCCAAAAGGATCCAAAGGACATGTCAAGGATTGGGTATAATTCATGTCCTCCACCATACAATGACAACTACACTATCATGCCTGACTATGTCTCACTCTCTGAAGTAATTGAACCTAAAACTATGGAACCTAAATCTGTAGTGAAACAAGTGACAAATCCTCAAAACAAACCTGATGTTTATATTGAAACCAATAAGGATAAAATCAAGTTAGGTCACCCAATCAAAATCAAAGAGTGTTCAGACAAGACAGTGAGTGTCATGAAACCATCAAGCCCTGTAAAAGCAATTGTACCTTTTATAAAATTCATACCATCTGTTTTACAAGGCAAAAATAAATATGTCAAGACAATGAAACCCACTACTGAGAGTAGTTCTGATAATGATATTATATCTCTACAAAATTCAAGCAAATCATAAAAGGTTTCACTAAAAAGAAACAAACTGTAAAATTGAGTTCAACACATAAAACATCATCAGACCCCTCAGTCATCAAGGTTAAGGCAGGGAGTTGGGTTTGATATTTGTAACAAGGGACATGTTGATCAGTTTGAGAAAGAAGTGAGTAATAGGTTGAAGAAACAGAAAAAGCCCAGACAATTGAACAAAAGTAGTGTTGTGAAGCAAACTACTAAAAGGGTTGATTTTGATTCATCACCTAAAGAAAAGAAAGTGACTCATCAAAAGGAAATATCAGTTGAGTCACACAAATCTGATTCAAGAAACAACAAATGTATTGTGATATTTGTGACATGTTCAATCACAAGATAGATAAATGCTTTTTCAATCTGTGACATGAACAATCACAATACATCTGATTGTTACTTTAATCAGAAGGGGTTAAGAATTCCCCAACACAAGCCCATCTCAAAAACATCTACTGTGATGCATTCTGTCAGACCTCATCTTCATAATACTCAATCTAGGACACGTAGTCAACAAATGACAGAAATAACTTGAAGGAATTAATGAAGGGTCAAAGAAATCATCTTACAATGAAATGCAAACTTGACCTTCCTAAGCAAACCAACTTTTGATAATGAAACTCGGGCTAAATTTTTACAAAGAAATAGAGACCAACGATTTCATTATTCATCTAAATCCTCAGTAGATGTTGATGAGATGACTCGACCAATTCATCATCAAAAATCTCCCAGAACACCTCCATCCAAATCACAATTCAGAGGGAAATGCCAGGAGGTGACTATCATGAATGGGAACTGGAAACTCAAGACCATCAGGCTTGGGTTCCTTATTATAATTAGTTCTTTTTGCTTGTAGGTTCATCCACATAGTTCTAATAGCCTATGGTATGTAGACAGTGGATGCTCTCGACACATGACTGGAGATCGTTCCCTCCTTCATGACTTCAAGTACATACAAGGAACTACTATGGCATTCGGTGGAGATTCAGAAGGTGGTAGAATTACAGGAGAAGGATCTGTGAGAAACGGGATGCTGAGCTTTGACAGAGTGAATTATCGTGAACAACTAAATTTCAATCTGCTAAGCGTGTCTCAGATCTGCGACAAAAAAATATTCCACTCACTTTACAGACACTCACTGCTACATTCTGAAACCTGGATTTCGGATCCCTAAAGAATGGGTTGTCTTAAAGACTCCAAGGAAGAATAATACATATGTCTTAAACCTGTGTTCTGCATCACCTAAGGAAGAAACATGTATCTTGTCTAAAGCATCATTTGATGAGTCTCAGCTTTGGCATAGACGTTTAGGGCACACTAACTTTAAAAATATGAATAAATTAGTAAAAGGAAACCATGTTATTGGTCTTTCTAAAAAAGAATTCAATTTTATTGATCAATGTTCAGCGTGCCTCAAAGGAAAACAACACAAACCGTCTCACAAAACCAAGCTGGTGAACACTAACAATACTCCATTGAAGTTACTTCACATGGATCTATTTGGACCAACTCATGTAATGAGTATGGGAAAGAAACAGTATTGTTTAGTGATCATTGATGACTTTTCTCGATTCACATGGTTGTTCTTTCTACTTCATAAAAACAAAGCATCCCAAATCATTCAAGAATTTATCACTAAAATTGAAAATCAACTTGATCTTAAGTTCAAAATAATAAGAAGTGATAATGGAACAGAGTTCAAAAATAAAAATACGAGTTACTTTTGCGCAACCAAAGGCATTGCTCATCAATTTAGTGCAGCTAGAACTCCTCAACAAAATGGGGTAGCTAAAAGGCAAAATAGAACAATGATTGAAGCAGCAAGAACGATGCTAGCCGATACTAAACTGCCAATCACCTTCTGGGCAGAAGCAGTTAACACATCGTGGTTTGTGCAAAGTCAAACTCTGATTGTTAAAGAAAGTAATATGACACCTTATGAACTGATCTTCCAAAGGAAACCATTTATTGGATTCCTCAAATCATTTGATTGCCCAGTCTTAATATTAAACACCCGTGATCATTTGGGAAAATTCTCATCCAAGTCTGATGAAGGATTCTTTGTAGGTTATTCTTCTGTCTCAAAGGCTTATAGAGTGCTCAATCTTAGATTGAACATTATTGATGAATCTACAAATGTTCAATTCAAAGAACATTCATTTCCCAAATCTACAAATGATCCTGACCGATTGTTTGATATTGACACATTTACAAAATCATTTGACCAATTTCACTTGTCTGATGCAGGAAATATACATTCAGGTGATACTTCATCACCTGTAGAAAGAAGAGATAATTATCCAATGATTCCACCTACATTTGATGAACATATGAATGAAGATGTTCCTCTTCAAGCGATCCCATCAGACAACTGTCACAAAACCCTAGTGTTTCTTCTGAAGAAGGTCCCAGCCTGGTACCATCTCACTCAAATGACTTGTCAAATGAGATCAGAAATCAAAAACAGGCTTCTCATCTAGTAGAAACACAAGGTACATCAAATGATGCAAGCAATCTCAGTGCTGCTGAAGCTGTAGCAGTTACTGAAACATAAGTTGACAATCTTCATTATTCAACAACAATACAAGATGAATGTGCCTCTAACCATAATGAACTGAATGTCTCCAATCTTGATGTAACTATTGCTGGTGACACCATTCCAACCACAAGAATACACAAGAATCATCTAGTTGAAACCATTATTGGTGATCTTAATGAGAGGGTGACTAGAAGCAAGTCTAGTATTGCAAACATCTGTTTGTTCTCCTGCTTCCTATGTCAAACAGTACCCAAAAACATCATAGAGGCACTTCAAGACAATAGTTGGATTGAAGCAATGCAGGAAGAATTGCTCCAATTCAAGAAGCAAGAAGTCTGGTAGCTGGTAGATCTTCCCGAAGGACAATACCCTATCCGTACCAGATGGATATACAGGAACAAGACTGATGATAGAGGGATAGTCATGAGAAATAAAGCAAGACTAGTGGCACAGGGATACACTCAGGAAGAAGAAATCGACTACGACAAAGTGTTTGCTCCTGTTGCTAGACTAGAAGCAATCAGAATCTTTCTTGCATATTCTGCATCCATGAAATTAACTATTTATCAAATGGATGTAAAGTGTGCCTTTCTGTATGGAAAGATTGCTGATGAAGTCTATGTGAGTCAACCACCTAGCTTTGAAGATCCAGATTTCCCTCACATAGTTTACAAGCTTGACAAAGCTCTGTATGGTCTTCATCAAGCACCAAGAAAGTGGTATGAGACTCTAATATCCTTCCTTCCTTAACATGGGTATGAAAGAGGAAAGATTGATCAGACTCTCTTCATAAGAATAAGAGGGAAAGATATGTTGTTAGTCCAGATCTACGTGGATGACATTATATTTGGCTCGACAAACAAGCAACTCTGCAAAGAATTTGATGACCTTATGCATTCAAAGTTCCAAATGAGTGCTATGGGGGAACTCACCTTCTTTCTAGGGGTGCAAGTCCAACAAACAGCAGATGGAATCTTCATCAACCAATGAAAATATGTAGAAACCATGTTGAAGAAATTCCACTTTGCTGACTGTCAGTCTATCAGAACTCCTGTGGATACCAAAGCGAAGATTGGACCTGACCCTAAAGGAAAATCAGTGGATCAGACTTACTATCGATCAATGATAGGTTCACTTATGTATCTAACAGCCAGTAGGCCTGACATTATGTTGGTGTTTGTGTGTGTGCCTGATATCAAGCTGATCCAAAAGAATCACATGTGAACGCAGTCAAGAGGATATTTAGATATCTGAAGGGCAAGCCAGCTCTTGGATTATGGTATCCAAAGGAAGGAGAATTTAATCTCTATGACTACACAGACAGTGATTATGGAGGATGCAACTTCAACAGAAAATCCATTTCTGGCGGTTGTCAATTTCTTGGTCCCAGACTAGTATCCTGGCAATGCAAGAAGCAGACAAATGTGTTTGTGTCCACAACAGAAGCTGAGTATATTGCTGCATCAGCATGTTACTCTCAAGTTCTCTAGATTCAAAACCAGATGCATGATTATGGTTTTAACTTCTTGCAAACACCCATTTTTATTGACAACACAGCTGTTGTCTTTATAACTAATAATCCAGTTCAGCACGCAAAAACAAAACATATTGAGATTAGATATCATTTTTTGAGAGACTGTGCTGAAAAGGTTTAATCAAATTGATTCAAGTACCAACTGAAAATAAATTAGCTGATTTGTTTACCAAGGCATTTGAACCTAGTAGGTTTGAATTTCTGGTTCAGTCAATTAGCATGATTAACCTTGAGTAATAACTATGAAAAACATCAAAAACAATTTAAAACATTAGAAAACCACAAAAAGAAATCAAGTTTGATGAAGAAAAGAATTCTTTGGAAATGATATAATTACAGTCATTATATCATTCACTGTGCTTAATTCAAAATGTAAAAGACTGAAATGACTTACCATATGTTGGTAGGCTCAACTTGGAAGAAAAGATACACGCAGTGATGAATTAAAGACTATTCAATTGTGAAACACTCATCACAAAGTATAGCTATGTATTGGCTTATCTGAATGCATGTGTGTGTATAGCCTAAACACACCAGGTAATGATACTTTATGAATCTCTTTCACCACATCATGTTTCATCTTTGTTTTGCTGAGCAAAGACCTGATGAAACTTGCACATAGTGTAGATGTTATGATCCAAAAGATTCCCAATGTGGACACATCCAAAATTGGATGAATCAACAAAGTAATACATTCCAAGTGAATGAACAAAAGAATCCTATCATGGATCACCTTTTAAGTGAGGTGAAAAGAATCCCAATATGGATCAACATGAAAAAGGATCAAATTAAAAGAATCCTAATGAGGATCATGAAAATGAGATTTCATGACTTAAGTAACCTGGTAAGAAAAGTTGTGAAAAAGTTCTACCATGCATTGTATAAGGAGGTTGATCATTTCATGCTTATGGGTGTGAGGTACACATTGAATAGTTAATCAACCAAAACATGATAAAAGTCATTTGCATCAATATCAACCAGGTATGGTTTAAGAGGACAAACATACCTTCAATCTTCAAGTTCATGATCATGTCCATTTAATCATAAAGGATGCACAAGTGTAATGTAAGACTGATATGATCCCAGCAAAGAGATTTTCTCTTCATTATTAATTTAATCCAAATAATATTCAATAGGTTTTAAATTTTTAAGTTTCTATCCAAATGTGGACATAAACTTTAGGGGGAGTAATTTAAAATTTTGAGTAAGTCCAAATTTTTGTTTATTAACTAATTTTGAAAAACAAAACAAAAGAATTTTAGTTTGTGTTGTTGCAATAAGTCATACCATTATATCTCAACATATGCAGATTCTTAGAAGCATGATAAGTCCAAGATCTGTCAAAATTGGGAAACTTGTATCAATTGTGACATACAAGTCAATCCAAGCAAGAATTGACAACTTCAACAGTCAACTTCATAAGAACAATCAATCAAGGACAATCTTCATAAGATGAATAATCAATTCAATCACATTAACTTTTGATTAAGGTCAAAAGCTAATGCAGGTAAGTGCATTAGTTAATGCGGGTGAAGGTAACCCATGCATGTAACTAATGCGGGTAGCAATATATTTTTTTTTAAGTGCAACTAATGCGGATAATGAGTTTACTCTACCGTATTAGTGTGTGAAGTAGATGTGGAATTTACTCTACTGTATTTGCTACAGTTAACAAATGCGGATGAATAGGTCTCTATCGCATTTGCTACAGTGCAATGTTGACCAAGTGTTGTCAACCGCATTTGGTATAGTTACACAAATGCTGATTGACTTTGTTCTATCGCATTTGCTACTGTGTACAAATACGGATAGGAAAAACAAGTAACTCTACCGCATTTGTTACAGTGAATGCTGATGAACACAATCAATAGTTACTACAACACAAATACGGATGCCAAAGGTTTCAAGTTTTAACTTCCGCATTTGTAACAGTACACAAATGCGGAAAGAATAAAAAGAAGAAGAAACAAACTTCCGCATTTTAAACAGTAGCGAAATGCGGATAGTCTGTTAAAAGTTGTCTTCCGCATTTGCTACGGTAACAAATGCGGATGACCAAAAGTAGCCAAATGCGGATGTCAATGTCAAAATTTTGTCTTCCGCATTTGCTACAGTCAAAAATGCGGATGACCAAAAGTCAAACAAATTAACCTTCAGCATTTGCTACAGTGGTGACTGTATATGCTTTTAAACATGTAAAATCTTTCAAAATGTATTATTTGACTATTTAAAGGAATTCAAACGGGTCATTTAATACTTTTCAAATTTTAGAGACTTTATAGTGAGACGAGCGCAAACATACAGTACATCATCTTCAATCATCATCATCATAAACATTCAAAGATTTTCGTGTGAATATACTCAATCGACTTCTGTTATCGATTCTGAAACAACATTCGTATCAAAATAAGGTGAAACTTTCATAAAAAATTTTAATCAAGACCTAAGTTTCAGATGTTAAACCTAAATCAGTCAATGAACCAACTGATAAGGAAGAACACAAAAGCATGTTTTGTTGATGTAACATAATACACCTTTCGACTTCAATGAGCATGAAAACCAACAGAAAGTCTTATCATCATGAAAATCTTGATATTCATGTTCGTTGTAAGAACAGAGCATGTTAAAATTGAAACATTTAAAACAAATCAATGAAAATATCTCATTAATGGTTCAAACATAGAAAATGTGATTGTTAAATGACAAACTCACCATTTGCCATGACAACAATGCAACATAAATGACAAGCAGTCTTCCTTGTGAATTTAAAGTCAAACTGATAACTAACACACATGTCTCTTGTGCAGATTACATGGCAAATCTTACATGGAGCAAGCTCCATAACGTCAGCGGTTATTTAAACCCTGATGTGCCTGAAGCCGAAGGACTTAGAGATATGATAAGATTCTTAACTACCACAAGGGTAGCATATGCCATGACTGTGAGACCAACAATTATGAGAATCCCATTAGGTCCTTCTGGGACACAGCCGAGGTAGTTGAAGCTGATGGTGTGAGAGCATTACAGGGAGAATCAACAATGAGCTCACTCTGAGCATCACAAAAGAGTCTGTTAGAAGATGTCTACAATTTGGTGGTAATGCTAATGATCATCTGGAACTAGATGATGAGTTGGACCAAAAGAACCAATGAGCCAAGATCAGATAACCTCTAAGTCCCACATGATATCACAAAACTGCTGAAGACTTCAACAGCTGAAGACTAAAGTGTTGAAGTTCAACAGCTGAAGAACACAAGTGCTGAAGCTGAACAGCTGAAGAACACAAGTGCTGAAGCTGAACAGCTGAAGAACACAAGTGCTGAAGCTGAACAGCTAAAGAACACAAGTGCTGAAGCTGAAGACCAAAGTACTGAAGTACAACAGCTGAAGAGTCTACAAGTGCTGAAGATCAACAACTGGTGTACAAAGTCTGAAGACAAAGACTGAAGACATCAGCTGATGATATCTACTGAAGTCATCAGCTGATGAAACGTCTGAAGTTCAAGTCTGAAGACCAAGTACTGAAGTTTCAGTAGTTTGTCACAACAGCTGAAGAGTACTTCTTCAGTAGTTGTGATATCAGTAGTTTTATGTTTTTACTTTCAGTAGTTTTGTAAAACGACTGAAGAGTTTGTTCTTCAGTCGTTGTAGTATCAGTAGTTTTATGTTTTTCAGTAGCTATAGTAACTGATAACACTTAGTATTTTTGTAAGAAGATGTCAGCTGTTTTGACATCTTCAGTAGTTGTGTTTCAGTTGGAATAATTCTGTTAGATGTCACTATCAAGTGACATCAGCAGACGTCACATCTCTTATATAAGAGGTTCGACCTAATTGTAAGTGTGACATTCCGTTACCACGAAAGCGAATATTGAATGAAATATATTTGCAGAATTCTCTCTATCTATAACCGTTTTTGTTCTTCATTGAATATCTTTTCGTTCTTGTGAATTGGCTAATTCATTGTTAGAATTCCGCTGCTATACTCTCTAATCGATCAAACGTAGATCACTGATCCTAACAGATGAAGAAATAACCACATTTTTAACTGAAATTGGTTATGAAGGAGATTATGATGCAAAACAGATAGTTAAATGATTAGTGGATCTGCCTTGGAGGTTCCTAATTCATATGTTCCAACACTATCTGTCTAAAAGAAAAACAGGATGTAATGACATTCTAGTCCTCACATCTTCTGAGATATGTGCTCTCTGCACCAACATGCCGTTTAATATGTCTGCATATGTGTTCAATGGCCTGATCTCTAACATTGAAGAAGGATTAAGATACAAGTTTCTGATGTATCCTAGATTCATTCAATGTCTAATCAATGAATCATTCCATGACATTGTTAATGAAGGACCTATGCTTAACATCCCTTATTATGATGCAAGATCCTATAAATACATCAAGAAGAAGGTCCCAAGGAACTTTTACAGTGGTGCCTACTCACCCGTTCTTCCTTGGATGATTCAACAATTAAATCAAGCAGGTCAAGCTCAACCACCACCACAACCAATAGCTCAACCACCACCACAAACAATACCTCAACCACCACTAGAACCAATACCTCACCTTCACCACACCATCTCCACAAACATTACCACAACCATCACCACAACCACAATCACAACAATCACCACAACCAACACACAAACAACCCCTCAACCTACACCTATATCACCTCATCATCAATCTCCAATATCACCACCACATCAATCACCTATGTCACCTTACCAAACTTTACCATCATCCCATGATCACCCTACTGAAATAGAATGATCAACAAGTGCATCTAAATCATCCAAATCATCTTCTGATAAGGAGGATCATCATGATAAAATCCCTGCTATGAAAGCACCTTCGAAGGCTGCTCCATCAAAGAGCTACACTGAATCTAACATCAACAGGCCTGATGAAAAGGATGAGCTAATATCTGAACTTTTACTGAAAGTGGAAAGGATGGAAAGAACTCTAAATAGGAGAGCTGGAATAATCAATGACAGAATTTTAGAGCTGGATGAGAAAGAAAATGAATTGAAAGAATTAAAAGAGAAATATGCAGCTGAAAGAAAAGAAATACAAGGAGATTGAGTACTTAAAAGCTACACTAAACCATTCGAGAGAAGAAATCAGTGGTCATGTGGACAGTCTTGCTATTCAGATTATAGCAATAGGGGAACAAGAAAACATCATTGAGGAACAAGCAGAAATCGTTTCTAGTCTTGAAAAAGAGCTTCAAGTCAAACAGAAGAATCTCTGAACTAGAACTAATAATTGAAAGTCAAAGAGTAAAGTGGATGATGAAAAGAAAGATGAAGAACAAGAAAAAAGACATGGATGATAACAAGTATGTTTATGAAAATGAAGAAAAAGGAGGTGATGCAAGTCAAACAGAGTTAAAGATCAAAGTCTAGATATGGTAGTATATTCTGGAAACACAGATGATTCTAACTATGAGAAAGCTGAATTTGAAGAACTCTTCAGTGCATTGGATAGTTTTTCATCTGAAAAATTCAGCATTGATGATGACTTTTGGGAATTTGTAAACAATCAAAGAACTAATTCAGAGCCTATTGTTTTTTATCCCTAAGTCACCAGTGCCTTTGGAGAAGGAATTGACTTTGCAAATTGTCCCTGCTATCTCTTTATCTAAAGAACAAAAAGAAAAAATAAAGGAAATGTATGAAAAGGAAAAGAAAGAAGAAATAGAAACAAAAAGAAAGAGGAGGAGAAAAGTAAACTGAATGATCAAGAGTCAAGCACACCTGAAAAGGTACCTGAAGCAGTAGAACAAGCTGAAACCTCTAGCCCTCAACTTCAAACTTACTCACGAAAAAGGAAATACTTAGCTGAAAAGGCTAAGGGTAAAAGACCAATAGTTGAAGAAGAACCAGTTAAGAAACAAAAGGATGACCCCAGAAGTCTAGCAGCAATTGATGAATTTTTGGAAGAGCATGAGCAGACAGAAGCTCAATTGAAGAAATTTGCTGGTGCAGTTGATTGGATATGAAGCTGAAACGGATGTTCTTATGAACAGTCCCATGAAAACTAAACACGCAGTAGAAGACATGGTATCCAAAGCACAAACTAATGACTTGATGATTAAAGCTATGTTTCTGATCAATCAAGATATGATCCTGATGAAGCGTTTGGAATGACATATGAAGGAATAAAGAAGAAGAAAAAAAAGTGAAAAGGCTGCTTGATCCAAACATTGAACAAAATATGAGAAAGCAATCACCAAGATACTCCAAAGCATAAAGAATCCTCTTTGAAGAAATCAACCGGGTATGAAAGACCATTGCCAAGAAGGGGTCCCCTACACAAGCTGCCTTCAATGAAGAAATCATCTCTAACTCATGAACCATTATTTCCTGATCCTTATAATATGTCTGATAAGGAAATGAAGGAATATCTCTCAAGTCAGGGGTTCACGAGAAGAAGGATTGGAAACATGAAGACCAACTCATTAAGGGTTGCAACTCTTCAACTGATTAATGAGAAGAAAGAAAAACTTATGAAGCTGGAAGAAGAATTAGCAAGCACTAAACCAAGAAGTAGAGTATTAGCTGAAGACATGATGCTAAAGACCAAGAACTACTTGCCCCTGTGCTACACAAGTACCCTGAATGGTTTGCAGAACCATCTCAGTTGAAACTGCAAGAAGGACTGACTACTGCAGAACTGATCATAGGGGTGTCTACTCCCAAGGGTAAAGTTGATCAAAAGAGAATAGCTTTGAAGTACGACAGTACATGGAATATGTTCATGGTGAAAAGGATCTCAAGGCTAGTACAATTCTTTATAGAGTACTCAGCTCTTGTAAATGCCCTGGAGATTCATGATTTAAAGGAACTAGCTCAACTTGAACTGATCAATCATGTAGCTATGTTCAGGGGATATGAATTTGAGAACATACTTAAGATGTTCAGAAGAACAAACAACTTCAATTCATTACAGACAATATGCATGAGAAAAGATAAAACATTTGTCAATCCCCTTGAGAAGAAGAAAAAGGTGCAAGCAGAAAAATTGTATTCCCTGAGCTGAAGGTAAAGCCTACAGAATCATTAAAAAGGAAAATGGTGTCTCGTACTCATTCCTCCACACCCATCTCAAGTGTATACTATGATGAGAAAACATATGAGATGGTAATTGAAAGGAAGTGGGGAGGTAATGAGGGAGCTAAAATCAGATTATTCAGTGGATATGAAGTTAGATTGCTTGATGAATCATATATCCACTACATATACACCAAACATTTCAGGGAATTGAATAATAAACTGGGAGAGTTGGATATGCACTTCTTTCTAAAGTGCATCAACTACTGCAGTTGGCATATGATCAGATAAGAATCAAAAGAGAAAAAAAAAAGAAGAAGACACCATTGCAGCATGGCAACATTGTAAAACTTGAGGTTGATGTGGGGGGGAGCTTAATGATACATAGAGATGGACTTTCTACAATTTCTATATGGGAGCCAATTTCACTAAAGAAGCTACCAATGGAAGCCATCTACAATATGAGCAAGATGAAGATTCATGTGCTAAGCAGAGAAAGGATGTCAGAAGCTACAGACTTAGTGACTATGATCAAAGCTATACTCGATCCTACCAAAGCTGCATTCATCTTACCCCAGAAGACCCAACAGAATCTTCACAACATTAATCACCACCCAAACATTAAGGAAAACTTGGCTGTATAATCCTTAGGGGGAGTATTGTTGGACCCTTGAAAGGATCATACATGCCAACTCAATGGGTGATTTGATGATTGTTATGCTGAATTTCCTTAAGTCCAAGAAGAAATGCGGATGAACAATCTGCTTAGAAGAATAAAGTATTGTCTCCTGAATTTGTCAATGCGATAGGCACTGGACAAATACGGACAAGTATTTGTTCTTTCGCTTGACAAATGCGGAAGACCAAAAAGTAATGCGGACAAGTACTTACTCTTCCGCATCGACTAATGCGGAAGACAAAGTAAATGCGAACAAGACTTTGCTCATCCGAATTTGACAAATGCGGATGACCGAACAAATGCACACAAGTATTTGTCCATCTGTATTAACCAATGCGGATGACCAACATACTAATGCAGTTGATCAAGTAAAGAAATGCTGATCAAGTTATCTCATCCGCATTTGTCAATGCGGATGAACAAGCAAAGATGCGAATGAAAACTTAGACTAGTTCTTATGTAATAGGTCAGGGGTAGTTTAGTCATTTTGCAAAAGGCATCTTGTCCGCCTTTAAATAGAATAGATACCTCGTACATGAGGTGACGGCTGATAGATAGAGAATTTTTGTTGTAATTATTCTCTGTAATTTATCAACTTTCATATATCAATACAAAAAGCATTTATGAGTATTTTTCTTGCATTGAATGTTCTTTGATTGTTTGTTTCCGCCACTCAATCATTGACTTGATTACCATATTCGATTCACAGTAAATAATATCACTCTTACTCAACCCCAGTCAAGGCAATACAAACAACCAGTACCATGCAAGGGGATCATTTGAATATGCCCAACAAGCCTTCAACCGAGTCGAAAGTCTGCATTCCCCGGTCGATGACCCCAGAAACGATGTCACGTACATCTGGAACCGAACGTACCATGAGTGGGGGGATATTCCCCCACAAAGCCCTTGAAAACCGTATCATTTTCAGGGACCCGACACAGTTGTTTTGTGCCAATCTATCTTTTAATTTATGTCGTTTTGTTTTTATTTTGTGTGTTTAGGACTTTAACGCTTTTAATAAATTGGTGACATTTCAGGTAATACCGAGGATTCTAATAACGCGAGGCCAACACACAACAAACTTCATCATTTTTAGGGGAGTTATTCAGGTAATACCCTTTCTCGATCTTGATTATGTTCATCACATTGAGGACAATGTGAATTTTAAGTGTGGGAATGGGAGTAATGCATTTGACTTTGCTAAAAAGGTCCAAATTTAAAACTTTAAGAAAAGATCACTTACCAGTAATTTTTTGTGACAAGAAGCCAAAAATTAATTTTTGATAAACCAATTATAATATACGTTTTCGGAAATAAAGAAGTAAATTCATGACGTCCAAATAAAATGTTTTTTTTTCTGTGATATCCTTAAAAGCAATAATCTAATCTAGTAAAATATTTAATCATGTAAAATGAAGCACTTGTACCCAATTCCATCCATATTTGAGTGTATTTTTGAGCCTTAAACAACTTTGGCAAAATTGCAATTCTACTTTCATTCTGGATTTAATTGAGGGTGCCATATGATACATGTGATTAAAACATGCTTTGGGTATGCATTTCAATACCTTAATTAGTATTTGTTGCATAAAAATGAGTTAGGCACTAGGAAACCTTAACCATTCGAGCCCCAATCATTATCTTTAATTTTCCTTACCTGAACGTCAACCATAGTGAGCCCGTTGAGCTTAAACATTTTTATCTTTCAATCACCCGAGCCACCATGTCACTTAACCAAAAGCCCTCACAAAACCCGTTTTCGTTAAAGACACGTTTTTGGCTTATAAAAAAAATTTGGTGTTTTATCGGCAGACCTTAAAGAACTGGAATGCATTCCTTTGATTTCAATTTGCTTTGTTGCCTTCATCACGCAAAACCGGACTTCCCCTGGAAATCTGCGAACAAATTTTCAATCTCACGTTTGATGCAAGAAAGAATTGGTGAAAAAAGGAACAAGTTCTGCCATTTTGTGGAATTTCAAAAAGTGCTATAAAGAGACGGGCAAAAAGATATGAAAGATGCCCAATTGTGGAAATTGGTCTCATAACGGAAAATGCAAAAAGAATCAAACTGAATCTCAATACGAATACCAGAACTAATCCGATTGGGTGCTATTAGGCTTCAAGCCGAACGATCCTTGAGAAAGGAAAGTTTTTTGTATCTTCGGTAAAGATGAAGTACGATTCTTGAAAGAAAATACGGTCTTGACAATCTGACCTTAAACGAGTCCTCAGGCTAGCATATCCCTTCTTGCTTGAAGTATTGTATAAGGAACATTTATTGCTTTCCTTGTAGTTATGTTAGAAAATAAGCCAAGACCGTCGTCTTTAGCAATCAACCACTTTTTCCAAATATTCCATACCCGAGCTCGAGCCAAATTACAACCCATCAAAGACCTAATGATTTATGCAAGTAAATATCTAAGTAGGTAGAGATTTGATCTCTTACAAGCATATGATTTCACACGTACTCATACTAGGCAATTGAGTGTATTAGTCATACTTAACAAGTGAGTGCACCTTGTGAGAAGTGTGGATTTTTGCATGATTATAATCTTTACTAACCTATTGCTTGCTAGGATATCATTTTACATATGCTTAGAATATTTATATTTGGATGAAAATAATGTTTACTTGCGTATTTCTCGAAAGACATGTTTATAATTTGTTTTATTTGGTTTTTGGTGGATTTGTCATTTTAAGTGATTTTTGCTTGAGGACAAGCAAGGTTCAAGTGTTGGGATGTTTGGTGTGCTCCAAATTATACATTAAAGTCCTATCAAAAGCACATCAATTATTCCTTAATATCTTCCTTAAAATGATGAAAATGTACTTAAAAGTCTTAAATTGTGTTTTCAGGTGTTTAAAAGGGCTAGATGGACAAAAGAAGCATATTTAGCTTGAAACTGAAGTAATCCGAGCATTGGAGTCCAAGCATGGGGTCGTGCCTCTTTAAGCACGCCCCCATATTTTTCCAGAAACACACCCCCGTGTTTGGTCATCTGACAAGGACAAAAGTATTGTTCCCTAAAAGTAGACACGGAGCCATGGCTTTTGGGCATGGGGCCGTGCCCCACCTCCAACATGGGGCCATGCCCCATTTAGCACGGGGTCGTGCCCGACATAACCTGCATGTACGAGCCAACCAACTTTCGTATGCATTGTACTAGCACGGGGCTGTGCCTTTTAGGCACGGGGCAGTGCTTAAACACTCCGGAAAGCCTATAAATAGAAGCCTAAGTTCACCATTTTTTGGCAAGCTTTGGTGGGAGAGTTACTCTATAGAACTCTCTCGGGAATCAAGACTTCAAGGTCATTTGGAGGCTCGGGAGGTGCATACAACACTTGAAGAAGCTCGGGATTGTGTAAACGCCATCCATTGTGGATTATCGGTTTGATTGTTCCATTTCACCGATGATTACATATCTATCTTCTTTGTTATATGTTGTTATATTTAAGCTTATTATGAGCAAAAATCTTTTTATCATCTTAATTGGATGAAACTTATGTAATTTGTGATGAACTAATGGTGTGATAAATATTATGTTAATGTTATGGTGGTCTTGGGAAAACTATTGATGGGTAGCATCTACATTTGAACGGGAAGTTATAAATTTATGGTTTGTGATTGTGATCGTCATACAAAGTTGAAAAATCGTATGATTAACTTTCATTCGCGAAACCGGTCTTCAAAATAAACCCATGGCTAATGAACTAGAAATGGTTATTAGAAATCATATCACTTTAACTTTCTGATCATTTCTGAGTTCCTTTTTATTAGTTCAGAAACTTCAGTAATTGTTACGGTTTTCTAAAACTAATGGTATGTCAAGAAGGAACCTGATCAACTCTCTTTTTGACATTAAGTTATGTTTTAAGAAATCATATGTCAAATAGGTCACAAAAGATTTACCTACATTACTAGGGCTTTGATCTGAGCAGTAAACTCAGCCTGACAGGATGAAGTCACTATGGCAGCAGGATAGACGAGAAATCATGCCAGCTCATCTTTATAAACATTAACATAATTATATTAATCCATATCTTTAAATCACACCACCAATTCATCACGGTTACATAAGTGGAATCTAATTAGGATGATAACTTTTATTCCCTGGTTTTAAATCCAAACGCTTCAAATCTTAGTTTACTTTCTTTCTATTATTGTTTATTTTTAAATCCTAAAAATCTTTCCAATGCAAATTATCATTTTCTTTAACAAAAATCAAATCTGATAGTCAAACGTCAAGTTTGTTGAGTAGGCTAGGTGTGTCCACGGATTGATACTCGATTCTTACCAACACTATATTACCACACGACAGGTACACTGCCTTTTGTGTGTGTGGTTTAGTATTAGTGATAACCAATTAAAACTGAATCTGTGCAATAAATCTTTATCAAAATATATATACTATCCGCACACCCATGAAGCATCTTTGACAATTTCATTAGGATTTAGTCAGAACATCTCAGCTAGCTGGTCATTGGTCAGATCATGAATGATTTCTCCTTCTTCGGGAGTGTAGCTCACTAACCTTCTAATGATCCCTTGCAAATCAAGAATCACCATGAGTTGAGTCTTGATTTGTTGAAGGGGGACGACATCATACTCATCTTGCTGTTGAGCTTCATTTGTTTGATTAAACATTTAACACATCAAACATAAGTCATTAATCAAGACATTGAAACAAAAACAACCATAAATAATCATTAATTACATTAATGTAATACACAATTCAAGTACAAAAGTTTTAAATATAAAAACATCTAATCATTACTTTTGCCTTGATCAGTCGTCTCTTCAACTTGAAGAGCTGAGGATAAGGCTCCTTGATCTTGATTTCTTTTTGTGCGCCTCTCCTGAGCTTGAGTGGAGGCTGGTGCAACAACATCACCTTCTTGATCATCATCTTGATCATCCTCCTTGTCATTTCCGCTCAGTCCAACTCCCTCATCATCATCATCTTCTTCTTCTTCAGATTCATCTTTAGTGAGCTCATCTTCATCATCCTCATTATCACCATCTTTAATCTTTAACGGCTCACTCTTGGATCCCTTTAGCTTTAGCAAGATCTTCTTGTTATTTTTCTCCAGAACCTCAATCCTCTTTACCGATGCCATCACCAGCTCATTTTGACCCTTAAGTGCATGGTGAGCTCGGCCTGAAGCCCTCTCATATTAGGCATTCTTCTCACTGAGCTGCGCAATTTGCTTCTCTTGAGCAACATTTACCTCTCTCGGTGTGGTGGTGGTAGTAGGAGGTGTGGTGGTAGTAGGAGGTGTGGTGGTAGTAGGAGGTGTGGTGGTGGTAGTTGTAGCTGTGGTGGTGGTGGTAGGAGGTGTGGTAGTGGTGGTAGTAGCTATGGTGATTAAGTTGATCCTCTGCCTCTTGTTCTTCTTCCTATAAGGATGGGCCATCCTTTTCTTTCTTGAGCCCTTTGAGATAGAGGCTCCCCCTGAGCTGAGTGGCTGGTCTGGGGTGTAAGTAGGATCAGTGTAATCAGTAGCACCACCATTCGACCCAGCCTGGCGTCCACCAACCGCCTCTTTACCTCTCTCGGTGGCCACAACTCGGCTACCAATTGTCCTAACCAGTGGCTCATCATCAGACTCTTCCTCTTCATCGAGCAGGAAGCCTTGATGGAATGAAGCCTTCTATGTTCCACTAGGAGCATCAATGGTGTCATGTGTAGATGGTTGAGATATAGTAGCAGTATCAGTGGCCCTAGATTGAGAGGGACCTCTCCACCACCTTGACCATCATCCTGGTCATCATCATCATCGTCTTCTTCATCGGTGGTTAAAGCGATTGGCTCAACATCCCAATCACTATCATCGTGATGCCACTTCTTGCGAGAGGGCGCCACATAATCTTCACTAGCCAAATGCCCAAACAATCTCCTGACTGGGGGCTTCACCTGTTTCCCTTGGTACACCTTCACTGACCTAAAGTCATGTCATCCATCACCTTTAGAGTCATAACATCATCTCTCTCTCTTTTGGGAGTGAAGGAAACTTCTCATTAATGATCATCTATAGAAAATAAGGGTACATATACAGAAGCCTTCCTTGCCTTTTGCTTCCAGGTTCTCGACAATATAAGAGAAGAGCATGCGCGAGAAACTGAATGGGTGGTTCAGTACCATAGCAACAAATGCATTCTGAATTTGGTCTGATAGCTCATCAAATCCTCCTCTCCTTGAAGCTATGCACTTAAGGATAACATGAGCCAAGTACTTCAACTGGGGACACATGTTGCTCTGTTTGAGCACATCTACGTTGATATCCCCATCATACTTTATCCTTAGAAAGCATCCCCGAATAGTCAGGGGATGCAGCTTTGTTGGGTAAGCACCATCCTCACCTAGGTCCAAGACCTTCCTTAGATCTTATTCTATGATCTCTATCTCCTGCCCGAAGATAGAGCTCCTAATACAGCACGGCTCAGTAGATCGGTCAATGGAGGCACCTTCCCAGAAGGCCTGTTGTATCGACTTGTAAGGTGTGCAAGGAGCAAAGATAGGCTTGTAGATCCTCGACCTACGTAGAAAGGCAATAATCCCAGCAAACTCAAAGGCATTCCTGGAAGTGGCATCAAGATGAGCACATATATTATGCTTGGTGCTCATTGTCCATCTATCAGCCATGTTGCTGCAACACAAGAAACATATACATTAGAGTTGTGTATAAGAGATGACGGTTGGAACTTAAATTGTTTTGATCAAACTGGTTCAGCCGTGCGATTGAACCATACGACTGAGTTCAGTCATGCGATTGAGCCTGCGGATGAGTTCAGTCGTGCGATTGAGTCTGCGACTGAACTTAGTCGTATGTTAAGCCATGCGGTTGAGTTGATTCATTTGTATGATTGAATCGGGCGCCTGGCTCAATCGTGCGACTGAGGTTCATACGGAGTGTCCATTCGCTTGTTGCTCTGCTCAACACTCTAAGTCTGAATCTTTGTCAAAACTTTATATTTGACTTCGTGTTTAGAGTCATTTGATTCGTAGGGACTCTAAATAGTACTTAATGTCTTTTAAATCAACGTTTATGTCCATTTAAGTGGTGTATTTTGAAGAGTTGTTCTCAGTTCTTGATTTTAACCGATTAGGCCATTTAGGGTTCGATAATATCATTCATTAGAATCGATTTCATCCTCACAGTACCTGTAGATGAGTAGAATGATAGTTAGAATCATAATCAATGAGTACTCACAGTAATTGAAATTTGGGCAGAGTGTTTGCGTATGAGAGGTTTTTAAGAGCTTTGTAGGGTGGTAAGGAATGCGATCGACTAACCCCTCTGTTTATACTGTTTTAAAGTTCAGTTGTGCGACTGGACCCATACGCATGATTCATTCGTGCGACTGGGGTTTAGTCGCACGACTGACTTAGACTTCTTCATGCAGTCATACTATTGGTTCATTCTTGTGATCGTTGCCCCATACTCATGGTCCAATCGTGTGATTGGCTCATACTTATGGTCAAATCGTGCGATTGGCTCATACTCATGGTTCAATCATGCGATTAGCTCATACTTATGATTCAATCATGCGATTGGCTTATACTTATGATTCAATCATGCGACTGGCTTATACTTATGAGTTTGACCTCGTACATTTTCAAACACTTAAACTTTTACCTTTTGATATCTAGCATTATGAACATCGATCATCTAAGACATGACCTTTTTAATTGAAAATCATTTGATCACCTCAGACGTGATCCTTTTAATTTTACATCATTTGATCACCTCAGACATGTCCTTTTAGTTTAAACATGTTTGGTCACCTCAGACGTGACCATTTTTGGTGAGTGATTCATAGATTTCATCTAGTTGTATAGTCCGACTTTTACATAACAAAAGACTAGAAAAACAGAAAAACAACTTGAAATTAAAAACAAAACAAGACATATTTTTGTGTTTTTGATTAGAGATGGATTGAAACCTCTTAGAAAACATCTAACAGATTTTTTCTTCCTGAGAAGAACAACTTCAAGTTAATTTGATCATTTCTGGAAAGATTCAATATGAAATCATACAGGTATATCAGAATCATTTGGTACATTTTAATAAACACGTTGATGCTAGATTCTTGTTTAGTCCAAGAGTCAATAGCACTTTCAGGAAATCATACTAGAGCTATAAGATGCACACAATGATTTTGATTGTCAAGAGTTTTAGCCACGACGATTGTCAGTATATCTGTCCACTTAAATCCATACATAGATTTTGACTCACATTGGTGATGAGTTAGGTTTATTTATTTCAACAAGCATTTGTGAATCCCACACTTATATGGTAATCAATATTCCTCAGGAGATTTTTGAGCGGTTAGGGGTATTTGACAAGAAGAAACTATTCTAAGAGCTTTCAAAGAGATGCCAAGCCTCAGGTCAGTGCCATCGCACAACAGAGAGGCGCAAACAACAATGAATTCTAGAATATTTAGGTTATGCTTATCCTCAGGTCAATGCCACCGCACAGCAGAGAGGCGCAAACAACAATGAATTCTAGAATATTTAGGTTATGCTTATCCTCAGGCCAGTGCCACCGCATAGTAGAGAGGCACACAACCTATATTCTTGTTAGAGCATTTATTTTTCTTTTGCACATTATGCACCAACAACATAAGTCATTAGCTTGATTGCACTTAGCAGTTTTTCAATGTGCTTTGCTCATTTTTATGGTCATCTGCACACATTTGTGGCGTTTATTTTGCTCGTTACCCCTTCTAGGAAATGCGTTGATTGTGTTAACCAGGGATAACATGAGAACCCATAACAAGTTGAACAAATTAGTTTGAATTTTAATTCACCAATGAAGTCTACTCGTCTATTGTGTTGAATCTACTGACACATCATATAATGAACTAGCAACCTCTAGGTCTACTTTATCTATGTTACCTCAGTAGCAGACTAGTTTTACTATCATTTTTCCTTTTGTTGTGCTTAGACTTCTCAGACTTATACTTTGAATTTAGCATGTCGATCATGTAAATCCTTTTGAAGTCTCAAACAATTTGTTCTCTATGTACTATCATTTTCCATAAGCTTTGAACCAAAATCACAGATTTGATGTCATTTCTTTCAGCTAATCTGCCCCCCCTCATTTCTTTTAAGTAAATAAATACTGCAACTAATTAATACTAAACTATTCTATTCTCCCCCCAAAATTCTAAAACCAAAAATCTTTTTGTGTTTTTTGAATTTTAATAGACAGGAAAATAAAATATAATAAATTAAAAAAACTAAGAGAATACTTGTCGGAATAAGAACTTGCTTCTTCTAGAATCACATCACTTTTCTTTTTCACACCATTAACCTCTAAAAGATATAAAACTTAGGTTTGTTAAATGCTTTTGTGTAGAGGTCAGCGCATTGAAAATCTGTATTAATTTTAACAACATCGATTAATTTCTTTTCAAAACAGTCACGTATAAAGTGATATTTAATACCGATGTGTTTTGTTTTCGGGTGTTGGACTGGATTTTTGGTGACAGCAATTGCAGCAGAATTATCAACAAAGATAGGGGTGTTAGAAAATTGCAAACCGTAGTCGCGCATTTGCTGTTGAATCCAAATGATTTGTGAACAGCAACTTGCAACAACAACATATTTAGCTTCACATGTTGACAGAGCAACTGATGTCTGCTTCTTACACTGCCAGGTGACTAACCATCTACCAAAGAACTGTCATCTCACAGATGTTGACTTGTAATTCGTCTTGCAACCACCATAGTCTGAGTCACTATACGTTGTAAGCTCAAAGTCATCATCATGAGGATACCACAACCCGAGTGTTGGAGTACCCTTCAGATAACAAAAAATTTGTTTAACTCCAATGAGATGATTTACTTTTGGTTTTGCCTGATATCTTGAACAGAGACATGTGGCGTACATAATATCAAAGATGGGAGGCTATGAGGCACATTAGGGATCCGATCATTCATCTTTACATGGTGACATCAACCAGATCACCATTTTTTTTGGGTGCCATGTCATGGTTCGTGGCGAGTGGAGTTCCAGCAGCCGAAGCATTCTCCATGTCGAATCAACTGAGGATATTTGCTACATATTTGGACTGATGTAGGAAGATTCCTTTTCGTGTCTGATCCACCTGTAACCAAGAAAGATCTTTATCTCCCCCATGGCACTCATCTCAAACTCTACTTTCATTACAAATTCAAATTCTTTACATAATTCTTCATTTTTGGAACCGAAGATTATGTCATCCACATATATCTGTACCAATAGTAAATCACCATCCTTTTCTTTAATGAATAACATGCAGTCAATAACCCCTCTACAAAAACCATGTTTCACTAGATGAGTTGAGAGTTTCTCATACCAGGTTCTAGGGGCTTGATGGAGCCCGTAGAAAGCCTTGTCCAGTTTATAAACTCTATCCTGATGATAAGGATCCTCAAATCCTTCGGGTTGACTAACGTAGACTGTTTCATGGATTTCACCATGAAGGAATGCACTTTTTACATCTAATTGATAAACTTTAATCTTCATGTAGGATGCATAGGCTAGAAAGATATGAATTGCTTCCATCCGAGCCACAGGTGCAAACACTTCATTGTAGTCAATGTCTTCAACTTGTCTAAACCCTTGAACCACAAGTCGAGCCTTATTCCTAATGATAACCCCTTGATCATCCTTCTTACACTTCAAGACCATTTAGTGCCAATCACCTTAACATCTTTTGGTGTTAGACCAAAAGAACCAATAAGCCAGATCAGAAAAACCTTAAGTCCCACAGACATCATGACAACTGAAGTGGTCTACAATAGCCGAAGACAAAGTCTGAAGACAAAGTCTGAAGAAAAAGTCTGAAGACAACAGCTGAAGACAAAGTCTGAAGACAAAATATGAAGACAACAACTGAAGACAAAGTCTAAAGACAAAGTCTGAAGACAACAGCTGAAGACAAAGTCTAAAGTCAAAGTCTGAAGACAAAGTCTGAAGACAACTGCTGAAGACAAAGTTTGAAGACCAAGTTCTCAGAAGTTGTCACAACAGCTGAAGTAGTTCTTTTCAGTAGTTGTGATGGTTTACTTTTCAGTAGTTTGTAATCAGTAGTTTTATTTTATGCAAAACATCTGAAGTTCTTACACTTCAGATGTTATAACTTCAGTAGTTGTAATGTTAGCTTGTACTTAGCTTTTTGTGAAAGTGTCCTCAGTTGTTGTGGACATCTTCAGCAGTTTAGTCTACTTTCAGTTGTTTGTATAAATCAGTTAGCTGTCACTATCAAGTGACATCAGCTAATGTCATATTCCTTTATAAAAGGAATGTTGACCTAATTTCTTTGTAGCCGAAGCTTGTGCGTGAATGAAAATATTCTACTTGCAGAAAATTGTCTCTCTCTATAACTATCACTGTTTGATTGAATATTCATATTATTCTTGCTTAAATTTCGTCTAATTCTTGTTATATTCCGCTGCAAATCATAATCTAATTGATCAAACTAGATCCCGATCCTTTTAAATGGTATCAGAGCTTGATTAATCATTGATCGATTTAACAATTGATCACTGAAACTGCTCTTTTGATATCTAAGTTTGATCGAATTAGCAAATTTGCAAGAATTGGTTATAGAGTTTGATTTTCTGTTGCTTCTGGTGAATTAATTTGAGATTCGTCTTGTTTCAAACTGAGTTGTTGAGTTTTTGAGCTAGATCTGTTAAAATTTCATTGAACCTGTTTGAATCAGTGAAAATGGCTACATCAATCAATGAGCCTCACAATACTGGCTCCTCAATAAAGCCTCTGATGCTTGTTAGGAGTGAGTATAACATATGGCAACACTGAATGCTCCATCACCTGTCTGTCAACATTTCAGGTTGTTGGAAATCTGTGGTTCATGGACCATATAAGCCTATGGTGATTAATCCGGAAACCAATGAGATGGTTCCGAAGAAGAAAGAGCAATACTCAGATGAAGATCTGAAACTGTTTGAAATTGATGCTAAAGCCCATGGAATTCTGGCCATGGCACTACCTAATGAAATATATTCTGGACTTATGCATCATGAAATTGCTAATGACCTCTAGGTTGCTCTGAAAGAACAATTTGGAGGAATTGATGAGGTCTTGGCAAAGAATAGAGAGATCCTTGCCCAGCAATATGAGACATTCTCTCATAGAAAGGGTGAGTCACTAACTCAACAGTTTGAGCGATTTTCTTGTTTGATATCTGAGCTGAAAATGGTTAAAAATGAATATACAAATAGTCAGATGAACAACAGATTCCTCATATCCCTGCCTGAGAGATGGGACACATATATTATTGTCCTACGCTCCAGTGAAAATCTGGACAATCTATCTCTCACCTAACTTCATGGGGAACTGTTAACATTTGAAAGAGATATAGAACATAAAAGAAACTGGCTTCATCTAGGAAGCTCACTGATGATTTTGTACCAGGGAATACTGCTCTGGTTGGTCATGAGTCAGAATATGCTGCATCAGAAAGTTCTTATGATGAGCATATAGATTTCTCTTCAAACAATGGAGATCCTGCTATTGTTGGTGTTGATAGTAATTCAGGGTGTAGTAGTGATAATTTGTGCTTTTTGATGGATGATTTGAAAGGAATTGCTGATGATGATCTGGAAGAGATGGATATTTTGAGCCAAATGGCATTAATCAATATCAGATCTAAAAAATTTACAAAAGGACAGGTAGAAAATTCCTAGTCTCTCTGGAAAAACAAAGTTGGTTTTGACAAGAGCAAGTTGAGGTGTCACAAGTGCCATAGACTTGGACATTTTGCAAGAGAGTGTAGATCATCTAGATCTAACTCTTCTTCATGCTTTGTGACCTTTCCATGCAATAGCTCACAAAACAAAGGGCAACATTCTACCAGTTCTGGTCATCATTCACAAATTCAATCATCACCTGCATATTGTTCCTCAAGGTCCAATGCCATATCCTATCCCTGTTTTTACATGCCTCAGTCCAGGTTCCAGTACCCATAGCTCAACAACCAGATGCCCTACCTGAGCCTCAACCATCTCAATCAAATCAACAATCTCAATCTCAATCACATCAAAGCTTTTTCTCACCTGGAGTTGTTGACTGGAGTAGCTTACTAGATGATATCTTCTGGTTAACCTGAACAATTGTTTTCTGATGCTAGTCAACATGGTGGTGAAAATCCTTTTGGAAATCTTGCTCTTATAGCCCTGGAGTCTACTGATGGTTCATGCTCAAATGCTTCATCATCACGCGTACACATGTATCTTCTGAGGCTAAGGCCAAGTTGTGTTCTGAGTCATGCATAGCTGTTTTTGTCTCAATTAGAAGCAAATATAGCTTTAATTAATCAAAATCTTGACCTAGAGAAAGTGATTTCCAAAAGAAAAGCTGAGTTTGAGTCTGTCTTAAATGAAAAAGATGTTGAGATTTACAAATTAAAATGCCAAATCACTGATGAAAAGGCAAAGGTAGAGGTCATTTTAAAGAATCATAAGAATCTCAAAGAAACACTTGCAGCTACTCAAGTAGAGTGTGAACGCTGGGTAACATCCTGCGATGGGATTGAAATGCTTCTCAGCAAGCAAACAGCTTCAAATGTGAAGTTTGGGATTGGGTATAATCACACTGTACCACCTACAGATTTTACTCCAAGATAGAAGTAAAATCTACAGGTGAAAGCAATTCCCAAACCACATCATCATGTGTCTCATCCTCAAGTGTTAATCCAAAATCAGAGGATGAAGTTAGTATTAGTACCTCAGCTAATCAATCTGCTGATGGTTCACTGCTGATAAACACATGATCAAAGAAAAACTAAGCACTTCAGGTGTTGTCTCACAAAGTACTCAAAGTACTGAAGGGCAAGAAACAACACCTGAAGGCATTTCAAACTAAATGAAAACAAACATGGTTTGACAACTGCTGAAGAGTCTATCAGGAAATCCAAAAGTACTGATAGAAAACTTCTGAAGAACAAATCTTCAGTTGCTACAAATCCTTTAGTACTTAACATAAGTACTGAGAGGAAGAAAGTACTGAAGAACACACCTTCAGTAGTTTCATCTTCTTCAGCAGTTAAACAACAGAAGATGAAGAAAAAGCCATGTGAAATATGTGGTCTATTCAATTATCTAACTGATGAATGTTGGTACAAAAAGGGATCCAAATTCAACAAAGATAAAATCATTAAAAAGAAAATTAATAAAATGAAAGATGAATTTGAAACCAAGTTTGTACCACAAATATCTCAAATTGATAACCCAAAGTTCTTACAAAAATCTAAAAAGAAGGAAGGGGTTTATTATAAAACAGCTGAAAGTATTCCTCATGGAATATCAAAACACCATACTAAGTCTGTTTTCAAAAATGAGGACATGGTGAGTCACAGGAACCAATCAAAAACAAGTACTGATGTGTCTGCTGAACTGAAGGCTTTAACAACCAATCAGACATAACTTGTTATGATGGTTCAACATCTGTTGGGGAGAGTTAACCAAATAGATGTACCTGTGATTAAACCACTGAAAAAGAAAACTAAGCCAAAATCAAAGGAATCCTTTTCAGCACCATCTCCACCTTCAAAGGTAGTTAATCATGACAAATCAGTTAGTATAAAATCTGTTGATGAGAACAGACCCAAAACCAAAATGGTTTGGATCTCAAAAGCTAACTAGTTTCTTGTGACAAATGCAGGGTTCTTCAGCATGCCAAAGAAGCATCTGGTATGTGGACAGTGGAGGATCTATGCATATGACAGGGAGCAGTTCTCTTTTTCATGACTACTCTCAAGGAAAGAAGGGATTTGTATCTTTTGGTAATGATGCTAAGGGTTACATCATCGGCAAAGGCTTTGTGTCAAATGGTGAGATAATATTTGATGATGTTAACCATGTGGAGAATCTCAAGTACAACTTGTTGAGTGTCAGTCAAATGTGTGATAAAGGGCATGTTGCACTTTTCACCAGCCAGAACTGTCGGATTCTGTCTTCCAATGTTTTGAGAATGACTGACAAGATATTGGATGAATATACTCTCCTGAAGGCTAACAGGATTGGAAGAGTATATGCCTTAGACTTATCAAATAAAATTGATCTAATAAGCCATCCATGTCTGTTCTCCAAGGCCTCTCCTCAGGAATCTGAACTATGGCACAGAAGGCTTGGTCATGTGAATCTTAAAAACATGAACCAGCTTATCCATCATGGTTTAGTGAGAGGTCTGCCATTAAAGGAGTTCAAATGTGATGACAACTGTTCTGCTTGTTTAAAAGGAAAGCAACACAAAGTATCATTCCCTCCAATAGAAGAACCAAAGTCCACTGCCTGCTTGCAATTACTGCATACGGATCTTTTTGGTCCAGTAAGAGTGATGAGCATGGCAAAGAAAAAATACTATCTGGTAATTGTGGATGATTATTCTAGATTTGTATGGACCTTCTTCTTACATTCAAAAGATGAGGCTGGTCAAATCATCATCTACTTTGTGTTGTATGTGGAAAAGCAATACTCCCTTCCAGTCAAGTGCGTGAGGAGTGATAATGGCACAGAATTTAGAAACCACACACTTGATGAATTCTATTTATCTAAGGGAATCAAGAGGCAGTATAGCATTCCAAGAACTCCTGAACAAAATGGAGTGGTGGAGAGAAAGAACAGGACCCTTATTGAAGCCGCAAGGTTAATGTTGGCTGATTCTGGTTTGCCATTAACCTTTTGAGCTGAAGCTGTCAACACAGCTTGCTATGTGCAAAATAGAGTGTTAGTAAATCAGAGGTTGATGAAGACTCCTTATGCACTGTTACATCATTTGGCCCCTCTGATTTCTTTTTTTAGAGCATTTGGGTGTCCCTGTTACATTCTTAACACAAAGAATCCACTTCAGAAGTTTGAATCAAAGGTGGATGCAGGGTACTTTGTTGGATATTCATCTACTTGCAAGTCATACAGAGTTTTTAATTGCAGAACAAAGATAGTTGAAGAAACCTAGCATGTAAAGTTTAATGAATCTCCGAAGGACAAAATCCCACAAAACCCTGTGGAGTTATTTGATTTGGACATACTACAATATGTTCCTTATCAGTCTCTAGCTATTGCAGATACTGTGAATCCATCATCTCCTGCAACTAGTCATCCATCTGGTGATACAAATGCAAGGTTTAGTGATCACTTGCCTGAGTCTACTAAACTTGATGTTCCTGTAGCTTCAACACTTCCATCCACAACAAATGCTGATGAGATCTCTGAATCCTCTACTTCATTTGAATTGCCATCTCATTCTAGGTTTCAAGAGTCTGGATCAACATTTGTTGCTGCTGAATCTCCAACAAACACATGCACAGATCTTATTGAGTACCAAGAATTGAAGAATCACCCCATGTCTCATATCATTGGTGACATCAATGCTGGTGTTTCAACTAGACGTCAATTGTCTAATTTCTGCTTTTATGCTCTCTTCATCAGTCAACAAGAGCCAAAGAACTATCGTATTGCATTAAGAGACAATGGATAGGTTAAAGCCATGCAACTTGAGCTTCTTCAGTTTCAAAAGCAGCAAGTGTCGGAACTGGTTCCTCTACCCAAGGTAAGTGTGCAATAGGCACTAAATGGGTGTTTAGGAATAAAACTGATGAAAAAGGTCAAATTGTCAGGAACAAGGCCAGACTGCTTGTATAGGGGTTTTCACAAGAAGAAGGTATTGATTCTGATGAAACCTTTGCCCCTGTAGCCAGACTGGAGGCAATTAGATTGTTCTTAACTTATGCTGCTTTCCATAATCTTAAAGTTTTTCAAATGGATGTCAAAAGTGCATTCTTATATGGTAAAATAAAAGTAGAAGTTTATGTGTGTCAACCACCAGGTTTTGAAGATCATAAACATCCAGATTGGGTGTATAAGTTGATAAGGGTCTTTATGGGTTAAAACAAGCTCCTAGAGCCTGGTATGAAACACTATCTAACTTTCTTCTTCAAAACAATTTCACTAGAGGCTCCATAGATAAAACTTTGTTCATTAAAAAAGTAAGCATGCATAAGCTCCTTGTTCAAATTTATGTAGATGATATTATTTTTGCATCCTCTGTCCACAGTTGTGTGATGCCTTTACGAAGTTCATGCAACAAAAGTTTGAAGTGAGTGCCATGGGAGAATTACAGTTCTTTCTGGGTTTGCAAATCAAACAAATGGCTGATGGAACTTTCAGTCATCAGTCAAAATATACAAAGGATCTGTTGAAAAAGTTTGATTTACAAAACTATAAGCCCTGTTCTACTCACATGTGTAGCACCACACAACTGGATACTGATCAGAAAGGTAAAGCAGTTGATGAAACTCTCTACAGATGTATGATTGGTTCCTTGATGTACCTTATAGCTTCTAGACCAGACATTATGTTTGCAACTTGTGTCTATGCTAGATTTCAAGCTGCACCTAAAGTATCCCATATGATTGCAGTCAAAAGGATCTTTAGATACTTGCAAGGAACTCAATCTCTAGGATTTTGGTATTCCACTGGGCACTGTTGCAAATTAGTTGCTTTCTCTGATAGTGACTATGCAGGGTGTAAATTAACCAGAAAATCAACCTCTGGTGGATGCCAATTTCTAGGCAATTGTTTAGTTTCTTGGTAGAGTAAGAAACAAACTTCAGTTGCTACATCCATTGCTGAAGCAGAGTACATTGCTGCTGCAAGTTGTACATATCAGGTACTCTGGCTTCAGAATCAATTAGTGGATTATGACATTATAGAGACTAAGACTCCTTTACTGATGGACAGTGCTTCAGCTCTTTGTATTGTTAAGAATCCTGTCTAGCATTCTAGGACCAAACATATTGAGATCAGACATCATTTTATCAGGGATTGTTATGAAAAAGGTCTGATTGATCCAAAGTTTGTTCCTAGTGCTGATGAGCTTGCAGATATATTTACTAAGCCTTTGGACAGTGCAACTTTCCAAAATCTAGTGCTAAGGCTTGGTATGCTGCAGCTGGAATGATTTGACAACTACTGATGATCTCAGTTCACAAGTACTAATGAGCATTAGTATACAGCTGTCAAAATAAGTACTGATAAGTAATTTTATCTTCAGCAGTTTTCATAACTACTGAAGACTAAATTACTTAAAAGTACTGAAGTACTTTATTTGTTGAAAAGTACTGATGTAGTTACAACTACTGATGTGGTTACAACTACTGATGTCTGTTCTAATAGGTAAGTACTGATGACCAATGAAACATATGAAAATCAGATAGTCTGCTGAGTAAGTGTTAAGGTCAATGAAACAACTGAGATCTGTGAATTGACGACAACAACTGATGAGAAATTTTACTCTTCAATTGTTTCAAACAACTGCTGTTTCATTTCAAAACAACTGAAGCCAAAACCAAGTCTTTAGTAGTTTCAAACTACTGATGACTAACACCAAGTCTTCAGTTGTTTACAACATCTGAAAGTTAAAACCATGTCTTCAGTCGTTTTCTAACAACTGATGACTAACATCAAAACTTTTAGTTGTTTTCTTTCAGCCGTTTCATAACCTATAAATACCTAACCCTAACTTCAAACTTTTCATAAGTCGTTTCCAGAACATTCATCTTTCATTAATGGTGACCATGCAAATCAAACCACGACACAACTGTGTTGCCTACCTCACAAAATCGGCCTTTTGGACTAAGTTTGATGCTGCCATTGATCTGATGGTTGATTCCCCATATCAAACTGCTTTTCTTCTGAATCCAACCATCTATCCCAATACCCTTTGCCAATTCTGGACAAATGTCACTGTCCATACCGGTGAGAATGATGTCACGATCACTCTCCAGTCGTTTGTAAACCAGAAGAAGGTGGTCATCACTCCTGCTATCATTCGCCAAACCCTAGATCTGAATGATGCCACCTTTGTCACCGAATACCCGAAGAGCACCACTGATCTATCATTCATCAACCATGGGTATGAGGGCGACCTAAGTGCTACCACCATCTGAAGAAGCACTTCTATGATGCTGAACGCCTAATCTTTCATATGATCAATGTCTGCCTTGCCCCCAAATCCTCTTCATGGGATCAAATGTCATCTAGGTGGCAGCAGGTATTGTATTCTATCCTTGAACGCCAAAGCTTAAATTTTTCTAAAGTTATATTTTTTGAACGAAAAGATCTGGCAATGAAACCTGTGGCTAACAGATGGATATTATATCCAAGGTTTCTTATGGCCATAATCATCAATCAAGTAAAATCTGATGGCCCTGTTGGCCTTGGAGTCCCTGCTGTGGTAGTTTTGCCTGAGGTATACTCCAGGCACAACTCTGACCCATAACTCAAAGAGGCTGCCAAACTGCTAAAACCCAAGCAGAGGGAACCCACAGCCTCATCCTCCAGATCCAAAGTCCCCTCCAAACCACAATCCAAACAAACCAAAAAGGCTACTCAGAGAGTTGAGTCCCCTGATGATGCCCCTGCAACACAAAGGCAGGATGAAACTACTGGTAGTAATCCCCCTGTAGTTTCCAAGACTCTACCAGCTGAAACCGCTCAGGTATCCTCTCAACAGGATCCTGATGCAACCAAAAATGGGGAGACCACATTACTGGAATCTCTCACTTGAGAAGATTTCCATTGAAGAGCACCATTCACCCCAGGTGCAATCTTCTTCACACTTATCTCCCACTGAAGCCACCCCTACAAGCCCAATTGTGGTTATTGCACAAGTGCTGACTCAACTACATTCCTCTAACCCTCCCCAGAAACCTATTACCACTGGGAAAACCTCAACAGTTGAGGGAGAGGATTATAATGTGGCTGATAACCCACAGCACAGGGATTACAGAGTTCAATCTCCCTATGTAGAGGTGGAGTTTCGAACATCTGGTGAGGCTGCCTCTTCTCCTATTTGAGCACATGAATAGGATAAAGGTGGTATCATCTCTAAGACCTCACCAGAGGCAACTGCCAATGAAGGACATAATCTTGAGGCAGGAAGTCCCCAGTTCCAAGAAATAGGGGCACATGTGAATACTGATCTACACTCAACACATGTTTATCCTGATTTAATCAGGAGATCAGATGATTCAGCAAAGACTGATGATGACCTGGGCTTTTTCTTTGATGTTCTAGCCCACAACACCATTCTTGAGGTTGAGGTATGCAGACTACAAGAGCTGCTTGCCAAATTGTCACAAGAATCAAGTCCATCTGCCCAAATTCACCCACAGATGGCAGCTTCTTCTGAAGCTCTCCCAAACACTGTGCCACTCCTAACAACTGTGCCACCAGCCTCTGATTCAGGCACCATTTCTCAAGGACAGAACCCCTCTGAGCAAATGGTTGCTGCCTTTCAATCCTCCTTACCTCTCATCACTTCCATCATCACTAACATTGTGCATCAAGCCATTGATGAGAGGCTTTCCTCAAATTTTCAAACCATAGTTGATGATGTTGTTTCTAAGAGACTTTTTGACATTCAAACCCCTGAACCCAATGCAACCAAAAAGGGGGAGTCTAAGTCAGTGAAAGCAGATAAAAGAAAGAGAGTTGAAGAGGAAGAAGAAAAAGAGAAGAAAGAAAAGGAGATGATCACATACAAGAGAAAGAAGAGTGCTGAACAGACGAAAGATGAGAAAAAGTTAGAAGAACTGATCAAAGAAGCTGATGAGCAACATAGCAGATCTATGGATAAGATCATTGATCAACTCTTCAGACAAGTTTTGACACAGCCAAACTTGACTCTGAAATTAGAAGGCTAGAGATTCAAGAGATTGAGCATAGATGGGCAAGTTGTAGTGAGAAAGAAAGGGAAAGGCTAGAAGCTATGATAAGATTCATATCAAAGCATTTGGGAAGATCAATCATTGAAGTGAAGTCATGGTCCAGAGACAGTATTTTGGAGATAACCACCAGAATCTGTTCTTCTGAAGTATTCAACAAAGGATTGATCATAAAAGCTCTTGATGAAGCTGGTGCTGGGAAAAGGTTTGATATGGCAAAGTTATCCAAAACCTCACTCACAACCAAGATGCTAGAGTAGCCTGTACAATCTCCCACACCAAAACAACCAACTTCACAACCCTCAAAACCAACACCTTTACCCAAGAAACGTACTCAAACCACTACCAGTGATTCACCCAAGAGGAAGAGAAGGGTGTTGAGGATGGAAGAAGAAGAAGATGATGAGGATGATAGTCTGCCAATCTCTGCTGTTCTTAAAACAAAGATGCCTGAGCCCAGGAGTCAACTAACAACAATCACACCTGACATCCAAAGGCAAATGGTAAAAGTCAAACTTGAAGAAGAAGAACAACACAAACAACATGATGAGTAGCTATTATGGATGGTTGATAAAGAGTTTCCTAAGTCTTCATCCATGCAAGCTATGAAGAAACATGCTCAGAGGTTGTATGCTCTCAGATTCACATTTCAATATCAGAAAAAGAGAGTGAGAATTTGGCCTGACCCCAGAGTAAGTGATAGAATTCATAAAAAGAATATTCCAAGTCGATACAATGGCCAAGTAAAGAAGACTGTACATGTTGTAATATTGATGGCCATTGTAGTGTCACCCTGGGAAATCCTTGAAGACTTCAAGAGAGCTTACAAGTCTAAGATGACTCCACAAACTTTACTAGAAAACAAAATGGTGAAGAAGGGGTTGACGTGCAAGAAGCTTGAAGAAATAAGAAGAAATGAGCTCCAATTGTTACTTGAAGGTACTCATCCTGATGAGTTTGCATACAGAGAAATAACTACTATGGAGCTAAAGAATGGAAAGAATGTTAAATATTTATCAGAGTACTATGGGCCTGACTTCTTCTTTGAAAGTGAAGCTGAAGAACTCACAATGGAAGAACAAATTGTATTCCTTGAGGCCTATGTTAGAGAGTCTTACAGACTCATCATTGGGAAGTAGGTCTCATGGATGGGGTAACAACTCTGCGTCCAATTCCCCAAGACAGAGTTCCCATTCATCCTATGCCAATCAAACTTTCTGAAATCTCTTCCCTGGCTTGAGCTTAATTTGGTGATTTATGAGCTGATCCAGAAAATGTTTCTGCCAATAAGTGGGACTTCAATAATCTTAATGGTTTTGGCTGCATTGGTTCAGGGGGAGTTTGTTGGACCAAAAGAACCAATGAGCTAGATCAAAAAAACCTTTAAGTCCCATAACATCATAACAACTGAAGTGTTCTACAACAGCTGAAGACAAAGTCTGGAGACAAAGTCTGGAGACAAAGTCTGGAGACAAAGTCTGGAGACAAAGTCTGGAGACAAAGTCTGGAGACAAAGTCTGGAGACAAAGTCTGGAGACAAAGTCTGAACACAAAATCTGAAGACAACAGCTGCAGACAAAGTCTAAAGACAACAACTGAAGACAAAGTCTGAAGACAAAGTCTGAAGACAACAGCTGAAGACAAAGTCTGAAGACAACACCTGAAGACAAAGTCTAAAGACAACAGCTGAAGACAAAGTCTAAAGTAAAAGTCTGAAGACAAAGACTGAAGACAAAGTCTGAAGACAACAGCTAAAGACAAAGTTTGAAGTCAAAGTCTGAAGACAACTGCCGATGACAAAGTCTGAAGAACAAGTTATCAGAAGTTGTCACAACAGCTGAAGTGGTTCTTTTCAGTAGTTATGATGGTTTACTTTTCAGTAGTTTGTAATCAGTAGTTTTATTTTATGTAAAACATCTAAAGTTCTTACACTTCAGATATTATAACTTCAGTGGTTGTAATGTTAGCTTGTACTTAGCTTTTTGTGAAGGTGTCCTCAGTTGTTGTGGACATCTTCAGTAGTTTAGTCTACTTTCAGTTGTTTGTATAAATCAGTTAGCTGTCACTATCAAGTGACATCAGCTGATGTCACATTCCCTTATAAAAGGAATGTTGACCTAATTTCTTTGTAGCCGAAGCTTGTGCGTGAATGAAAATATTCTATTTGTAGAAAATTGTCTCTCTCTATAACCATCACTGTTTGATTGAATATTCATATTATTCTTGCTTAAATTTCATCTAATTCTTCTTCTGTTCCACTGCAAATCTTAATCTAATTGATCAAACTAGATCCCGATCCTTTCATTTGGTCTATCCCAAGGGTCCATACTCCTAACTTCTTGAACTATAGGAGTTCTTCTTACATAGCACAAACACATGCCTCATCATTTAAGGCTTCACTTACATATATTGGCTCAAAATAAGATAGAAAACATCGATAAGCACCACCATGAAGATAGCCTTTTTCCATGACTGAGGCATAATCCGATGAGTATAGCTGATTTCGTGTCTGCACACCCGATACAACATCCCCAATGATGTTGTCCAGGGGATGATGCACATTAATTCGAGATCTGGGAGTGGTGGGAATAACTACTTCATGATCCAGATTTTGAATCCTAGGTTTAGTATCTGTAGCCGTTGGAGTATGAGGTTCAGAAATGTCAGAGGCATCAAGATCTGATGCTTGTGTACTTTCATTAGTGGGAACCTGGTCCTCCTAGTCCACATTTGTAGTCTCAACTGCTTCATCATTCGAGGAGGAGTCACTTACTTCAAGCTCTCCCCCTGAAGGACTAGAAGAATTGTCTAATGGCACCGATGGTGTCGAGTCTTGTGGAGGAGTGTTCAGAACGTCGTACATCATTGTAGCAGATAACTCATCATCAAGTTGAGAGGAAGGTAGCTTGAAGGACTAAAGAATCCATCATAGTCAAAGAAGAAGGAAGGTCCTTTTCCAGTAAGGGGGTGGTGTATCTTTGAACATCAACATTCCACCACACTTCTACTTGACCCGTTGAGTTGTTATAAACTCTCTTGTCTGGCATACTGTATCCGAGAAAGATACCTTCTTCAGCCTTCTGAGTAAACTTCCCAGTCTGAGTTTTCTTTAACAACATACACGGTGCACCAAATGGTTCAAGATACTCCAAGTTTGGTTTTTGTCGCTGGAGCAGTTCATAACATGTTTTACCATGACGCTTGACCATCAAGAATCGATTAAGAGTGTAGCATGCATTCACCACTGCCTCGTTCAAAAATTGAATTGGCAGTTTAGAGTCGGCTAACATTATTCTTGTTGTCTTTATCAAGCTACGATTCTTCCTTTCAGCAACCCCATTCATCTGTGGAGTGTAGGGAAAAGTAAATTGATGTACAATTCCTTTCTCTCTATAGAATGCCTCCATCCACTGATTTTTGAACTCTGTTCCATTGTCTGATTGAATCTGCCTTACTTTCAGCTTGTAGAGTGATTCCAAAGTAGTTACTAGATGTTTGAATGATTCAAATGTCTTGATTTGGATTTCAAAAACACCACCCAAGAGAATCTTGAGTAATCATCAGTTACTAGATAGCAGTACAGATCTCCAGCAATGCCCTTTGTGCTGACTAGGCCAGACAGATCCATATGTAGAAGCTCGAGAGGAATATTGATAGAATTAACTTTTTTGGCCTTGTGAGACTTCTTGGTCTATTTCCCTTTCTTACATGCAACACAAAAATCCGGAAACTGGAAATTCTTGACATTTACTCAATTCACAAAATCATTCTGTATCAGATGATTCATCTTTCTTGGATTAATATGTCCCATTCTCCTATGCTAGGAGATTGAATCCCTCTCTGTTACCTTTGATAAGAAGCATTGGACAGTGTTCTCAGTTGTGGAGGCTTTTGACAGATCCAAGACATACAGATCATTATATCTTGAAGCTAACATTAGTGTAGATACATGATCTTCCTAGTTTATGAGCTTAAATGTAAAATTCTTTCATGTCTTACACATGTGTAATGTAATGGTTGAATGAAATATAATATGTGATGGATGTTTATTAATGTTTAATTAGTTCATATTATTATTGTGATAAGTTTAATTCATATGTATGAACTATATAGGTTTGAAGTTATTGTACATAGTTCTTAGTCAATAATGATTGAGAAATGTGTTCAATCTAGTTGGATGCGTATTCATGCTAATGGACCATACTTATGGACCATACGCATGAATACATCATGCTTATGGACCAGTCGCACGACTGAACCAGGAAACTAGATCAGTGGTATGATTGAGACATAAGATTGACTCAGTCGCATGATTGAACCTTCAGTCGTGCGTATGACTCAATCGCATGATTCAGTCGCATGAGTGAACCATGCTAATGGTTCAGTCGTACTAATGGAAACTACAAACCTATAAATACCACCTAATTCATGGAAAAACATAACTTTTGATAACAATTCGAAACAATTCATAACACTTGCGAATATTCATAAACCCTAGCCGTCCAGAACATCCACGACAGCCAATCCAACTTCAAAGTTCGTTCTTTATTGATTCCTACTCGTTCGTAACGTTTAGTTCATTCTTATATGGATCAGGTTAACATTCTCACTGATTGGATCGCCAATCAAATAGGATTCCGCACTATTTGATCTAGTCTCATGCATAATCTATAACTATTCCGTATGTAAACGGTCCTGAGAATTAGATCTTTATCCTCCTGGATAACATAACCCTTCTTCAACATGTAGCACTTCGTGTTGTCAAATACAACTTTGAATCCTTTATCACAGATCTGTGAAACTGAAAGCAAGTTGTTCTGTAGTTGTTGAACGTTGTTGACCTTATCAAACTTCACTTTATCATTCCCATTTCGCCTTGAGTGGTGATGTAACTCCTTTATTTCCAGCAAATGAAACATGTTCCCTTTTAATTGTTTGACGTTAAGAGGAGAGATGAATTCCGGTCATGTGCCTGGACGCCCCACTATCAACACTCTAGGTATTTGTGATAGCGCTATAGCGGACACTCTGCACATTCAAAGGAATTGATCATTTCAGGTTTGGGACCCAAGCCTTAACTGGCTTGAGTGACCTAGAGGAATCACACATCATAAACTCAAACCACTGTACATCAGAGGATGAGGGCACATTGTTCTTCTTCTTGTTCTCATGAATAGACAAATTACTTGATTTTTCTTTCCATAAACTAGTTTTGTGTAAGGCTTGTTTGTGATAAATAAACGACTGGCTTATAGTTTGAACTTTAGGTTCACTACTACTCTTAGGTGGAGTATTAGTTCTCATTTTAGAAAAACTTAGTTTTGCATCACAAAGTTCAAATTTCCTTTTGGGTGTCTGATAATAAGGACAATGTTTATCAAATAATTGGTCATTAGAACTTACTTGTGAGGGATCTAACGAGTTAGCCATCAACACTGTTTTAGACTCTTCGTTGACTAGAGATTCTGAGTTTGTTGCTCTGAGCTCTTCCTTAACCAAGTGATTTACCATATTCACAGCTTATTCGGTATCTAACATCGCTTGCTCAACTATGATCACACCTTCACTAGCAGATCTATCATCTAATGCCTTAACAAAGGCAATATTTGATTCACCCAGAGACATAAATCGGAAGGACCGGTCTTGCCCTTCATCACCTTGAGCGGTCAAAGCTTTTGTATCTTTACTTGAAGATGTGGTTCCACTCATGTCTTTGTCTTGATAGTTGAATGTAGGAAATGGGTTGCCATTTCCAGTTTTCTTGGGCTTTGCACATTCACATTTAAAATGCCACTTTTCACCACAGTTGAAGCGGATGGTTTTTATACATCCGTATTTGTTTATTGTTGTAAATACGGAGGAGAAAATTCAAAGAACTTTGCTATCCGCATTTGTTTACTGTTGTAAATGCGGAAGAGTTTTAACTTGTGATTTTAGGCATCCGTATTTACACACTGTAGCAAATGCGGGTGTTTTGTTACTTCTGTTTTCTTTTATCCGCATTTGTGCATTGTGGCAAATGCGGAAGAACAAAGTTCATCAGCATTTGTGCACAGTAACAAATGCGGTTGACAAAACTTGTTCAACATTGCTCACTATAGCAAATGTGGCTGATCAAACTTTGTCAGCATTTGCTCATTGTAACAAATGCGGTAGAATAAAATCCACATTTACTTGATCATCATTCATTGTGACAGAAGAGATTAAGCACTTATTTATTTATATTTGAAAATACATGAAAATGAAGATACACATCCACAAATGCGGATGAGTAAAACAAATGCGGAAGTGTAAATTTCATCTGTATTGACAAATGCGGTTGGACACTTAAAATGTTATCCGCATTGACAAATGCGGTGGGGCATTTTTTTGTTTTGCATAGGTTTTCGCACTTCAAATTTTCATGTATACTTGTAACACACTAATGTGGTAGAGTACACTCTTTGTCCGCATTAGTTTCACTTGGAAATAAAAAAGCTACTCGCATTGGTTATAAGCATGGGTTACCTTCACCCACATTAACCAATGCACTTACCTACATTAACTTTTAAACTTAATCATAAGTTAATGTGACTGTTTTAGTTTTTCATGTTATGAAGAGATATCATTGATTGATTTTTATTATGAAGATGTTGACCGTTGGGGTTGTCAATTCTTGCTTGGATTGACTTGTATGTCAGAAGTGATACAAGTTTCCCATTGTTTGACTGATCTTGGACTTTTCATGCTTCCAAGAGTCTGCATAGGCTGAGATACTATAGTACAACTTCTGTATCAACACATGCATTTTTTTGTTTTAAATTTTTAAGAAAGTAATTTAACATAGTAAAAATATGTATAGATTTAATCAAAGATTTTAAATTACTCCCCCTAAAGTTTATATCCACATCTAGATAGAAACTTTAATGATTTAAAAACTTTTTGACTATTATATACTTGATTATTAATAATGAAGAGAAGTATATCTTTTGTTGGGATCATATCAATCTTACATTGCACATGTGCATCCTTTATGATAAAATGAACATGTTTATGAACTTCATGATTGAAGGTATGTTTGTCCTCTTAAACTCATACCAGGTTGATATTTTGATGCAAATGATATTTATCATGTTTTTGGTTGATTTAATAATTCAATATGTACCTCACACACACAAGCATGGAATGATCAACCATCCTTATACAATGCAGGGTAGAACTTTTTCGCAACTTTCCTTACGAGGTTACTTAAGTTATGAGAACTCATTTTCACTGATCCTCATTAGGATTATTTTACTTTGATCCCTTTCATGATGATCCTCATTGGGATTCCTTTCACTTCACTTTGGAAGGTGATCCATGATAGGATTCTTTTGTTCATTCAATTGGAATGTATACTTTTGTAGATTCATCCAATTTGGATGTGTTCCTCATTGGGATTCTTTTGGATCAGTACATCTGCACTATGTGCTTGTTTTATCAGGTCTTTACTCAGCAAAACAAAGATGAAACTTGATGTAGGTGAAAGAGATTCATAAAGCATCATTACCTGGTGTGTTACGTTACTACACACATGCCTTCACATAAGCCAATACATACCTATACTTTATGATGAGAGTTTCACTATTGAATAAGATTTTAATTCATCACTGCATGTATCTTCTCTTCCAAGTTGAGCCTACCAACATATCTTGTAAGTCATGACACTCTTGCAATTTTTGAAATTAAGCACAGTAAATGATATAACGACTATAATTATATCATTTCCCGAGATATTCTATTCTTCATAAAATTGACTTATTTTTGTGTTTTTCTAGGATTTTTGACTTGTTTTTGATGTTTTGATTGGTTTTACTCAAGGTTAATCATGCCAATTGATTGGACTAGAAATTCAAACCTACTAGGTTCAAATGCCTTAGTGAATAAATCAGCCAATTGATTTTCAATGGGTACTTGAATCAATTTGATTAACTCCTTTTCAGCACAGTCTCTCAAAAAGTGATATCTAATTTCAATGTGTTTTGTTTTTGAGTGCTGAACTGGATTATTTGTTATGAAAACAACTGCTGTGTTGTCAATGTGAATTGGTGTGTGCAAGAAGTTAAAACCATAATCAAACATCTGGTTTTGAATCTAGAGTAATTGAGAGCAACAAGCTGATGTTGCAATATACTCAGCTTCTGCTGTTGATACAGACACGTTTGTCTGCTTCTTGCATTCCTAGGAGACCAGTCTAGGACCAAGAAATTGACAACCGCCAGAGGTGGACTTTCTGTTGAAGTTGCATCCTCCATAATCACTGTCAGTGAAGGCATAGAGATTGAAGTCTCCTTCCTTTGGATATCATATTCCAAGAGCTGGTTTGCCCTTCAGATATATGAATATCCCCTTGACTGCATTCACATGTGATTCTTTTGGATAAGCTTGATACTTGGCACACACACAAACACCAAACATAATGTCAGGTTTACTGGCTGCTAGATACATAAGTGAACAAATCATAGATTGAAAGTGAGTCTGGTCCACTGATTTGCCTTCTGGATGAGGTCCAATCTTCGCTTTAGTATCCACAAGAGTTCTGATAGACTAAAAATCAGCAAAGTGGAATTTTTTCAACATAGTTTCCATGTATTTTGATTGATTGATGAAGATTCCATCTGCTGTTTGTTGGACTTGCACCCCTAGAAAGAAAGTGAGTTCCCTCATTGCACTCATTTGGAATTTTGAATGCATAAGGTCTTCAAACTCTTTACAGAGTTGCTTGTTTGTTGAGCCAAAAATGATGTCATCCATATAAATCTGGACTAGCAGCATTTCTTTTCCTCTTTTCTTCCAAAGAGAGTCTGATCAATCTTTCCTCTTTTGTATCCATGTTTAAGAAGAAAGGATGATAGAGTCTCATACCACTTTCTTGGAGCTTGGTGAAGACCATACAGAGATTTGTCAAACTTGTAAACTCTATGAAAGAAATCTGGATCTTCAAAGCCAAGTGGTTGATTCACATAGACCTCCTCAGCAATCTATCCATACAAGAAGGCACATTTCACATCCATTTGATAAAAAGTAAATTTCATGGACGCAGAATACGCTAGAAAGATTCTGATTGCTTCTAATCTGGCAACAGGTGCAAACACTACATCATAATCGATTCCTCTTCTTTAGTGTATTCTATTAATCTTGCTTTGTTTCTGATAATGATCCCTCTATCAACAGTCTTGTTCCTGTATAGCCATCTGGTACCAATAGGGTATTGTCCTTCAAGAAGATCTACAGTTGCCATACTTCTTGCTTCTTGAATTGGAGCACTTCTTCGTGCATTGCTTCAATCCAGCTATTGTCTTGAAGAGCCTCTTTGATGTTCTTGGGTACTTTTTGACAAAGAAAGCGTGTGAACAAACAGATGTTTGCAATACTGGACTTGATTCTTCTCACCCTCTCATTAAGTTCACCAATAATGGTTTCAACTAGATGATTTTTGTGTATTCTGGTGGTTGGAATGGAATCACCAGCAATGGTTACATCAAGATTGGAGACATTCGGTTCATTATGGTCAGTGGCACCTTCATCTTGAACTGTTAGAGAATTATGAAGATAGTCAGACTCCGTTTCAGTTCCTGCTTCAGCTTCAGCAGCACTGTGATTGCTTCCATCATTTGATGTTCTTTGTGTTTCAGTTGGAGGAGTAGCTTGTTTTTTATTTCTGATCTTAGTTGACAGATCATCGGAGTGTGATGGTAACAAGCTTGGATCTCCTTCAGTTGAAACACTCTGGTTTTGTGATGGTTGTCTGATGGGATCAGCTTAGAGAGGAACGTCTTTATTCATGTATTCAGCAGATGTAGGAGGAATCAATGGAAAATCATCTCATCTTTCTACAGCTGAAGAAGTGTCACCTGAATGGAGATTTCCTGCATCAGACAAGTGAAATTGATCAAATGATTTTGTAAATGAGTCAATATCAAACAACCAGTCGGGACCATTTGTAGATTTGGGAAATGAATATTCCTTGAATTGAACATTTGTTGATTCATCAATAATGTTTAGTCTAGGATTAAACACTCTGTAAGCCTTTGAAATAGAAGAATAACCTATAAAGAATCCTTCATCAGACTTAGATGAAAACTTTCCCAAATAGTCTCGGGTGTTTAATATTAAGATAGGACTACCAAATGATTTAAGAAATCCAATGAATGGTTTTCTATGAAAGAGTAGTTCATATGCAGTCATGTGCTTTCCTTTACAATTAGAGTTCAATTTTGTACAAAGCATGATGTATTAACTGCCTCTGCCCAGAAGGTGATTGGCAGCTTAGCATCGGCTAGCATTGTTCTTGCTGCTTCAATCAGTGTTCTATTTCTCCTTTCAGCTACCCCATTTTGTGGAGGAGTTCTAGCTACACTGAATTGATGAGCAATGCCTTTGGTTGTACAAAAAGAAATCATGTCTTCATTTTTAAATTCAGTTCCATTATCACCTCTAATTGTTTTAACCTTAAGATCAAATTGATTTTCAATTTGTGTGATAAAGTTTTGAATTATTTGGGATGCCTCATTTTTATGAAGTAAGAAGAAAACCCATGTAAACTATGAAAAGTCATCAATGATCACCAAACAATACTATTTCTTTCCAATACTCATGACATGAGTTGGTCCAAACAGATCCATATGAAGTAGCTTCAATGGAGTATTGTTTGTGTTCACCAGCTTGGATTTATGAGAAGATTTGTGTTGTATTCCTTTGAGGCACACTGAATAGTGATCAACAAAGTGAAATTCTTTTTGTAGAAGACCAATGACATGGTTTCTTTTGACCAATCTGTTTATGTTTATAAAGTTGATGTGCCCCAAATGTCTGTGCCAAAGCTGTGACTCATCAAATGATGCTTTTGACAAAAGACATGTTTCTTCTTTAGGTGATGCAGAACACAGGTTTAAAACATAAGTATTATTCTTCCTCGGGGTCTTTAAGACAACCCATTCTTCAAAGATCTGAAATCCAGGTTTCAGAATGTAGCAATGAGTGTCTGTAGAGTGAGTTGAAGATTTCTTGTCATAGATCTGAGACACGCTTAGTAGATTGAAGTTCACTTGTTCATAGTAGTTCACTTTGTCGAAGCTTAGCATTCCATTTGTCATAGATCCTTCACCTGTAATTCTACCACCCTGTGAATCTCCACCAAATGCCACCGTAGTTCCTTGTATATGCTTGAAGTCATGAAGGAGGGAACGATCTCCAGTCATGTGTCAGGAGCATCCACTATCCACGTACCATAAGCTATTGGACCTATATGGATGACCCTGCAAGCATAAGAGAACTAATTAGAACCTGGAACCCAAGCCATGATAGTCTTGGGTTTCCCGTTCCTATCTATTATGGTGTCTTCTTGATACTTTCCTCTAAATTTTGATCTATTAAGAGGTGACCTTGGAGATTGCATATGATATTTTGCTGGAGTCTTCTCATCAACATTAACAGACGAGTCAGATGAGCTGTGAAATCTTTGATCTCTATGCTTGTGAAGAAGTTTAAACCATTTTTGATTTTCAAGAATCAATTTAGGTTTTGAAAAGTCAGACTTCTGATTAATGTAATGGTTGTTTCTTTGACTTTTCCATATTCTATTGTTTTACTACTATCATTGAGTGATCTAAAAGTCCTAGATGATGATGTGCAAATGACTCCTGACTTGTGTTTTGCCTGATGATGTTGTTGAGATGGGCTTGTTTTGAGCAACTTTCACTCCCTTCTGATTGAAGTAACAATCAGATGTATTGTGATTGTTCATATCACAGACTGAACAATATTTGTTAAAATAACAATTTTTGGTTGAGTGGTTGTTCATGTCACTGATAGAGCGATATTGATTGTAAAAGCACTTTTCTATTTTGTGATTGAACATATCACAAATGTCACAATACATATGTTTGTTGTTTATATCAGATTTGGATTTGTGGGGCTCAACTGATTTTCTCATTTGCTGCTGAGCCACTTTCTTTTACTTAGGGGATGAATCAAAATCAGCCTTTGTGTTGGATTTTCTTGGCTGTTTTTGTTTCGTCAACCCTTTCTACACCTCTTTCTCAAATTGATCAATGTGTTCCTTATTACATGTATCAAAACCAACACACTGTCTTGATTTTGAAGATTGAGGGTCCGACAGAGTTTTACACATAGAAATCAGTGATCTCTTTTGTTTTTTTTTGTAGTGAAACCTTGTCTGTTTTGCTTGATTTGTTTGGAGATATAATCTCATTATTAGAACTGCTTTCAGTAGTGGGTTTCACTGACTTCACATACTTCTTTGTACCTTTTAAAATAGAAGATATGAATTTTATAAATGGACAATTGCCTTTACGGGGCTTGTGGGTTTGATGACACTAACTGCCTTGTCTGAACACTCTTTGATTTTGATTGGGTGTCCTAATCTGATTTTATCCTCATTTGTTTCAATATAAACATCAGGTTTGTTTTGAGGATTGGTTACTTGTTTTACTATAGATTTTGGTTCCATAGTTTTAGTTTCAATTTCTTCATTGAGTGTGACAGATTCAGGCATGATAGTGTAGTTGTCATTGTATGGTGGAGGACATGAATTATACCCAATCCCCAACATGTCCTTTGGAACCTTTTAAGAATCAAGCATCTCTTGCAGCTTGACTGAAGACAGTTGAAACTTTTCAAGTTTCACTTTATTAAGTGTATGGTCAGCCTTAGATTGAGCTAAATTTTCAGTCAGTAGCTCATTCTTAGCTACAAGAGTGTACTTTTCACCATGCAGTTTTTCAATGTCAGAGATGAGAGATTTTATTTTGATTTCAAAGCCTTTTATCTCTCTTTTCATCATCTCTGACTTCACCTTTTCTTCTTTAATTTTATCTGCCTGTTTATGGTTATGCTCTCTATAACCTTGCAATTCAGTAATACATTTTTCACTACAAAGGTTAGATTTTACCTCAGTAGGCATTGGAGATGGACCATCGTTGATGTGAGCCATAAGTGCATAGATTTGAAATTATGCAAGATTTAGAACATAGCTTGGCCTTAGCCTTAGAGGATACCTGGGTTACCTGTGATGAAGATGCACTGGAGCATGAACTATCAGTAGATTCCAGGGCCATGAGAGCTAGATTCCCAAAAGGATGTTCACCACCATGTTGACCATCACCAGCAAATAATTGCTCATTACCAGAGAGATCATCTGGTAAACTGCTCCAGTCAACAATACCAGGGGTGAAGAAGCTGTGATGAGGTTGTGATTGAGATGATTATAAACTTTGTGTTGTATGTTGAGAAGCAGTATTCCCTATCAGTCAAGTGTATAAGGAGTGATAATGGAACTGAATTCAGAAACCATACACTTGATGATTTTTATCTATCAAAAGGAATCAAGAGGCAGTTTAGCATCCCAAGGAATCCAGAACAAAATGGAGTAGTGGAGAGAAAGAACAGGACCCTAATTGAAGCTGCAAGGTCTATGTTGGCTGACTCTGGTTTGTCGTTGACCTTTTGGGCTGAAGCTGTTAACACAGCTTGCTATGTGCAGAATAGAGTGTTAGTAAATCAGAGGTTGATGAAGACTCCATATGAACTTCTACATCATTTTGCTTCTCTAATTTCATTCTTCAAAGCCTTTGGGTATCCTTGTTTCATTCTCAACACAAAGGATCAACTCCACAAATTTGATCCTAAGGTGGATGCAGGATATTTTGTAGGTTATTCATCCACATGCAAGGCTTACAGAGTCTTCAACTGCAGAACAAAGTTAGTTAAAGAAACCTTGCATGTGAAATTCAATGAATCTCCTAAGGATAAAATTCCACAAAACCCTGTGGAATTGTTTGATCTGGACATACTGCAATATGTTCCTTATCAATCTCCAGCTATTGCAGATCATGTGGATAAATCATCTTCTGCAAAAAGTCTTCCACCTGGTGGTACTGAAGATGATGATGATATCAGTACTCACCTTTTCAAGTTTAGTGACCAACTGCATGAGTCTGCTAAACTTGATGTTCCTGTAGCTTCTGTAGCTCCATCCACAATAAATGCTGATGAGATTTCTGACTCCTCTACGTCATTTGACTTGCCATCTAATACTTGGTTTCAAGAGTCCGGATCAACATCTGTTGCTGCTGAACCGGCTACAAACACTTGCACTGATCTTATAGTATACCAAGAGCTGAAGAATCACCCCATGTCTCAAATCATTGGTGATATCAATGCTGGTGTCTCAACCAGAAGTCAATTGTCTAACTTCTGCTTCTATGCTCTCTTCATCAGTCAGCTAGAGCCAAAGAACTATCATGTTGCTTTGAGAGACAATGGATGGGTTGAAGCCATGCAGCTTGAGCAACTTCAGTTCAAAAAGCAGCAAGTGTGGGAACTGGTTCCTCTACCCCCAGGTAAGTGTGCAATAGGCACTAAATGGGTGTTTAGGAATAAAACTGATGAAAATGGGCTTATTGTCAAGAACAAGGCTAGACTGGTTGTACAAGGGTTTTCACAAGAAGAAGGTATTGATTATGATGAAACCTTTGCCCCTGTAGCCAGACTAGAGGCAATTAGATTGTTCTTAGCCTATGCTGCATTCCACAATCTTAAAGTTTTTCAATGGATGTCAAAAGTGCATTTTTATATGGTAAAATAAAAGAAAAGGTTTATGTGTGTCAACCACCAGGTTTTAAGGACATAAACATCCTGATTGGGTGTATCAACTTGATAAGGCTCTTTATGGGTTGAAGCAAGCTCCTAGAGCCTGGTATGAAACACTTTCCAATTTTCTACTTAAAAAGAATTTCAGTAGAGGTTCCATAGATAAAACTTTGTTTATTAAGAAGGTGGATCAGCATAAGCTACTTGTTCAAATTTATGTTGATGATATTATTTTTGCATCCTCTGATCCCCAGTTGTGTGATGATTTTACAAGTTTAATGAAACAAAAGTTTGAAATGAGTGCAATGGGAGAATTACAGTTCTTTATAGGCTTGCAAATCAAACAAAAGGCTGATGGAACTTTATTCATCAATCAAAATATACAAAAGAACTTTTGAATAAGTTTGATTTACAAAATTGTAAGCCCTGTTCTACTCCCATGTGCAACACCACACAACTGGATGCAGATCAGAAAGGTAAAGCTATTGATGAAACACTTTACAAATGTATGATTGGATCCTTGATGTACTTAACAACTTCTAGACCAGATATCATGTTTGCAACTTGTGTTTGTGCTAGATTTCAGGCTGCTCCTAAAGAGTCTCATTTGATTGCAGTCAAGAGAATCTTTAGATATCTGCAAGGTACACAATCTCTAGGTCTTTGGTATTCCACTGGACACTCATGCAAATTAGTTGCTCTTTCTGATAGTGACTATGCAGGGTGTAAGTTAACCAGAAAGTCAACTTCTGGTGGATGTCAATTCCTAGGCAACTGTTTGATTTCTTGGCAGAGTAAGAAACAAACATCTGTTGTTATATCCACTGCTGAAGTAGAGTACATTGCTGCTGCAAGTTGTACATCTCAGGTACTCTGGCTTCAGAACCAATTATTGGATTATGGCATTACAGAGACTAAGACTCCATTATTAATGGATAGTGCTTCAGCTCTGTGCATTGTCAAGAATCCATTCCAGCACTCTAGGACCAAACATATAGAGATCAGACACCATTTTATTAGGGACTATTTTGAAAAAGGTCTGATTGATCCAAAGTTTGTGCCTAGTGCTGATGAGCTTGCAGATATATTTACTAAGCCTTTGGATAGTTCAACTTTCCAAAACCTTGTGTTAAGGCTTGGTATGCTGCAGCTAGAATAAGTGATAACTACTGATGATCTCAGTAAACAAGTACTGATGATCATTAGTCAAATGTCACAAATATGTACTATTCTGTTAAAAGAAACTCATGTAGTTACAACTACTAATGTAGTTATAACTTCTGATGTCAGTAAAAATAGATAAGTACTGATGTCCTATGAAACAACTAAAATCAGCTAAAAAGTCTGATGAGTAAGTGTTGAGGACAGTATGAAACAAATGAAATGCTAAGAATTGACGAAAACTACTGATGAGAATTTTCACTTCAGTCGTTTCCACAAACTGCTGTTTCACTCTAAACAGTTGATGACAAAACCATGTCTTCAGTAGTTTCACAACTACTGATGACTAATACCAAGTCCTCAGTTGTTTACAACAGCTGAAGACAAAACCAAGGTATTCAGTAGTTTCACAACTACTGATGACTAAAACCAAGTCTTCAGTTGTTTTCAAACGTCTGATAGTTAAAACCAAGTCTTCAGTTGTTTTCATAACAACTAATGCCAACACCAACACTTTCAGTCGTTTTCTTTTCAGCCTTTTCTTAACCTATAAATGCCTGCACTTATAGCGAAACGTTTCATTAGCCATTTTCAAAACTTTCTCTCTCAACAACGGCGACCATGAAACTCAAACCCCGACACAACTATGTTGCCTACCTTTCGAAATCGGCCTTCTGGAACAAGTTTGACACTGCCATCGATCTTATGGTGGATTCCCCATACAGAACAACCTTTCTTCTGAATCCTACCATATATCCTGACTCCTTATCCTAGTTCTGGACCAACGTCTATGTAATAACTAGTGAGAATGATAGACAAATCACTCTCCAGTCGTTGGTGAACTAGAAACAGGTGCTATCACCCCCGACATCATTCGCAAAACCCTAAATCTGCATGATGGCACCTATCCTAAAGAATACCCGAAAGGCACCACTGATGTGTCTTTTATCCATAACGGGTATGAAGGCGACTTAAGTGCTACAACCATACTTAAAAAGCACTTCCATGATGTTGAACGACTTATCTTTCATGTGGTGAATGTCTGCCTTGCATCAAAGACATCTTCTTGGGATCAGATGTCTTCCGATGGCAACATGTATTGTAGTCTATCCTTGAACGCAAAAATCTAAATTTTTCTGAGATAGTGCTCATGGAACTAAAGGATCTGGCTCAGAAACCTGTGGCAAACAGATGGATACTTATCCCAGGTTTCTGATGGCCATAATTTTGAATCATTACAATCTGATGGCCTTGTTGGTCTTGGAGTCCCTGCTCCAGCTGTTTTAGCTGAGGTATTCTCCCGACATAACTCAGACCCTACTCTAAAGGGGCTACCCGGATGCTAAAACCCAAGCAGAGGGAACCCACAGCCTCCACTTCCAGATCCAAAGTCCCCACCAAACCCAAATCCAAAAAGCCCAAAAAGGCTACTCAGGGAGATGAGTCCCCTGAGGATGCCCCTATACCACAAACACAGGAAATACATACTAGTTATAAACCCCTAATTATGTCCTAGACTAACCTGCTGAAGCCGCACAGGTATCCTCTCAATAGGATCCTGTTGTAACCACAATTGGGGATCCCACATTTTTGGAACCTCTCTCAATTGAGAGGGTTACCATTGAAGAGCACCTCTCACCCCGGGTGCATTCTACTTCAGACCAATCTCCACATGCAACCGCCCCTCAAAGCCCAACACTGATAGTTGCTAAAGTGCTGAGTCAGTTGCATTCCTCACCCCCTCCCCAGGAACCACTTCCCACTGGGAATACCTCAACTATTAAGGGGGAGGACCAAACTGCTTCTGATAACCCACAGCTCAGGGGTTACAATGTTCAATCTCCAAGTGTAGAAACGGAGTTTAGAACATCTGGTAAGGCTGCCACTTCTACTGATTCAACAAATGATAGGATGAAGTTGGTAGCATCCATAAGACCTTACCAGAGGCAACTGCCAATGAAGGACACAGTCCTGAGGTAGGAAGTCCCCAGTACCAAGAACAAGGGGTACATGCTTCTACTAATCTACACTCAGAGCATGTACATCCTGATTCAATCAGGAGGTCAGGTGATTCAGCACAAACTGATGATGACCTGGGCTTTTTCTAATATGTATTAGCCCATAATACCATCCTTGAGACTGAGGTGAGCAGACTCAAAGAGTTGTTAGCCAAAATGTCTCAGTATCAAAGTCCATCTACCTCACAAAACCCACAGATGGCACCTTCCATTGAAGGTTCCCCAAACATGAGCCTACACACGTAACTGCGCCACCAGCCACTACTTTTGGCACCACCTCTCAGGGACAGAACCCCTCTGAGCAGATGGTTGCTATCTTTCAAAACTCCTTACCTCTCATCACTCCCATCATCACTGACATAGTGCATAAAGCCATTGATGAGAGGATATCCTCAAATCTACAAACCCTCATTGATGATGCTGTTCACAAATCTCTTTCTGCCTTTCAAGCCCCTGATCCCAATGCAACCAAAAAGGGGGAGACTTCCAAGTCTAAGGCAGTGAAAGAAAAGAAAAGAAAAAGAGTTGATGATGAGAAAGAACCTGCAAAAGAGAAGGAGGTGGAGAAAGAACTGATCTCAAAACAGCTGATCACATATAAAAGAAAAAAAAGTGCATAGTCAAAAGCTGATGAAGATAAATCCTTAGAAGATATTGTCAAAGATGCTGATGAAGCTCATAGCAGATCCATGGATAAATTTATAGATCAGCTCTTTCAACAAGGTCATGACACAGCTACACTAGACACTGAGATCAGAAGGCTGGAAATAGAAGAGATTCAAGCTAGAAGGGCCGGTTATAGTGTGTTGGAAAGGGAAAGATTGGAGATAATGATCAGATTCATTGCCAAATACCTTGGAAGATCATTGATAGAGATAAAGGCCTGGTCCAGAGACAGTATCTTGGAGATAACCAAGAAATTCTGCTCTGCTGGAGGCTATAATAAAGGGTTGATCATCGAAGCACTGGATGAAACAGGTGCAGGGAAGAGAACTGAAATGGCAAAGCTCTCCAAAGCCAAACTCACCACCAAAATGCTAAGTCAGTCTTCTCACACTCCCACTCAAACACAACCCTTATCTCTAAAATCTCCCAAATCTATTCCTAAACCAAACCCACCCACAACTCAACCCACAAAACCAATCCCTTTACCCCAAAAACCACCTCAAACCTTACCGGTGATGCACCCAAAAGGAGGAGAAGGGTGTTGAGGGTAGAAGAAGATGAAGAAGAGGATGATGATGATGATAGTCTGCCAATCTCTGCTATTCTCACACTCAAATCACCTGAGCACAGAAGTCAACAAGTGATTACTCCTGACTTGCAAATGCAGATGGTGAAGGTAAAGATTGAAGAAGCAGAACAGCGGAAACAGCACGATGAGAAGTTTCTCAAGATGGTTGATAAGGATTTCCCTCAGTCCTCATCCATTCAAGAAATGAAGAAACAGGCTCTGAGGCTGTACACTCTTAGACATACCTTTCAACATCAAAAAGAAAGAGTGCGGATCTGGCCAGACCCAAGGTAAGTTCTAGAATTCATAAGAAGAATATACCAAGTAGATATCATGGCCAAGTGAAGAAGACCTTGAATGCTGCAATTACATTGGCCATGGTAGTCTTACCCTAGGAAATCATTGAAGAATTCAAGAGAGCTCACAACTCCATGACAACCCCTCAATCTATTCTTGAGAACAAAATGATCAAGAAGGGGTTGTTATACAAAAGACTTGAAGATCTTCAGAAGAGTGAACTCCAGTTGTTGCTTGAAGGCTCTCACCTGATGAATTTGCCTACAGAGAGATAACAATATGGAGTTGAAAAATGGAAAGACAATGAGATACCTGTCTGAGTATTATGGCCCAGAGTTCTTCTTCGAGGGAGAAGCAAAAGAACTCACCAAGGAGGAACAAGTTGTTCTCCTTGAGGCCTATGCTAGTGAGTCTTATAGACTCATTCATGGGAATTAGGTTTCATGGTTGGGATATGACTCTGTGTTCAAGGTCTAATGACATCAGCTGATTACAAGGTCTGAAGACAAAGTCTGAAGACAAGAACTGAAGATACTACTGAAGACAAAGTCTGAAAGTAAAGAACTGAAGACAAAGTCTGAAGCTATCAGCTGAAGACAAAGTCTGAAAGTAAAGTACTGAAGACAAAGTCTGAAGCTATCAGCTGAAGACAAAGTCTGAAAATAAAAGTCTGAAGAACAAAGTCTGAAGAACAAAGACTGAAGACAAAGATTGAAAACCAAAGTGATCAGTAGTTGTCACAACAGCTGAAGTTATCAACCTCAGTAGTTGTGTTGGTTTCCTTTCAGTACTTGTAATTTGCTTTTCAGTAGTTATAGTTTCAGTAGTTATAGTTTCAGTAGTTTAGTTTCAGTAGTTTTATGTTTCTTGTACTTAGCATTCTCTGAGATGTAATCAGTAGTTGAGAACATTCTTAGTAGTTTGCATAGTTTCAGTAGTTTGAATAATTCTGTTAGATATCACTATCAAGTGACATCAGCAGACGTCACATCTCTTATATAAGGGATGTTGACCTAGTTGTAAAGTGTGACATTGAGCCACCACGAAAGCATATGAATGAAATATCTCTTTTGCAGAATTCTCTTTTTCTATAACCATTTACTGTTACATTGAATATCAATTGTGTTCTTGTGAATTGTTTAATTCGTTGTTCGAATTCCGCTGCAATACTCTCTAATTAATCAAATTAGATCACTGATCCTAACAGAAATTGAGGCTTGACCTCCTCTACATACATGCTCTAGTCACATACTCCATCTTGCTTTATCACGAGAGCATTAGCAAATTACTGACTACTTCCATGAGCTTGGTTTGTCAGTTGAGGTGGATTTTGGTATGATTGATGTTGTTGTAGATGATGATACTGCTGCTGGTGATTGTTGGAGTGAAAGCTTGGGTTTGACTATGAGGATGACTAGCTTTGACAATTCCTTTGAAAGTTGTTTCTTTTGAGGGCGTTGCATTCTCTAGAGAAGTGGCCAGCTATGCCATAGTTGAAGCATTTCACTTTGGATTTATCATATCCAAGCTTTGTATTTTCATTAAGGCTAAGCTTTCTGCCTTTTCTAAAAAAATTCTTTGCTCTCATAGCAATCATGGCCATTTGCCAGATCCATTTCTTCCACATCATCTAGATCCATTTCCTCCAAATCTTCCTAGATCAGATGAGTAGATGTGAGACTTCCTCCTAAATATGCTTCCAAGCTTGCAACAAAGGCATTGTAAGTTGCCTTTTGTTCTTCGGATCTTGGGTCTTCAGGAGTGGTTGTAAGAGTAGCAGTGACTTCGGATCTTGGGTCTTCGGCCTTTGTTCTTAGGATGCTTGGGATGATGTTGATGGCTAATTAGTTGATGGAGTTGCAATGAACCCTATGGTGTTCAGTTGATCTTGATGAGATGAAATCATCCTCCTCAGTAATGATGGCTTTTTCCACAGAATGAGATTCTGATGGAAATTTGTATGCCTCAATTACTCTTGGTCCACCTAGATTTCTGCTTCTTTCATCAAGTTCTAATGCTTCTATTTTGGCTATCATGATATATAAAGTAATACTCCAGATCAAAGTATTTTTCAGCATTGTCACATTCTGTTTCCAACTTTCAGGAAGGCTGTGCAGCATTTTTTTGTTTAATTCCATGACCTTGTAAGTGACTCCCATGATTTCCAAGTCATTTACCAACTATACAAATCTGTGCAGTTGTTTCGATATTGACTCCCCCTTGGAGTGATGAAATGTTTCCTACTGATTAACAAGCTTGTCCTTGTTAATTTCTGCAACTTCATTGCTTCCCTCACACATAATTTGCAGTGCATCCCATATAGCTTTGGCAGTACCATGTTTCTCCAATCTTTTTAGCACATCCATCTTGAGTGCTTAAGTTAGGATAGAGTAAGCTTTCAGATCAATCTTGATTTTGTTATAATCTTCATCATCAAGAGTTAGATCTTCAATGGGTATTCTTGCAGTCTTGTAGATAGCAGCTTGATCTATAGACAGAGTGACAGGGATGTGTGGCCCTTGGATATTGAGATCAAAAATCAGGATCTATACCTGTAATGTAATTCCTGAACCTGATTTCCATTGTTTAAACTCATATTTGTGTTTAGGCATAGGAGGTTAGGGTATGGACAAGTTCTGAGAAACTATGAAAATCCATTTTAATAGGTAGTTTTAACTTGTTCAATTACTAATTAGATGAATTTTAGTTTCAGTTAGTCCAACTTGTCCAAATCGTCCAAACAGATTTCAAAATCAGATTTGTTACTTTTTTGAGTTTCTTGTTGTTAATTATTGTTATTTCAACTGTTCATAACTTTGAGAATGAAGTCTAATGTTATGTTCTTGATAGAAATCACTTGAACAGTAACTAGGTGATGTGTATATTTTGTTGTTTACTATGAATCTGTAGGTTTTTGTGAGCACGTGTTGACAGGAGTATTTTCTATAGTTTACTAAGTAGAGATGCTAGAGTACTTTATTGGCAATCAATCACCAGATCAATCAAGTTCTACTAAGGTCTTGGGTAGATCTAAAACAGAACCGAGAGCCAATGCTCTGATACCAATTGACTGGGTGTTGAGATTGAGATTCTCATTTAGGATCGAATATAATGATTGAGTTAATGATTGAAAGGTGGAATCATAGAATCAAGAAACATTCAATGTAGAAGACATACTCATAAATTCTTTGTATATTTTACTAAAGGTGATTGATTACATTGACTGCTAGGGTTTAGCAAGAAAAGTAATAATGCACCTAGAGAATACAAAATATTCAAATTGTCTATTTTCTGTCACCTAGGCACAAGGTTTTCTATTCTATTTATAGGTAGAAAAGATGCCTTTTTTGCAAAATGAATAAACTACCCCTGACCTATATATTAGAACTAGTCTAAGTATTGATCCGCATCTCTGCTTGTTCATCCACATTGGCAAATACGGATGACATAGACTTGATTAGCATTTCTTCACTTGATGATCCGCATTAGTATGTTGGTCATCGACATTGGGTAATGTGGATGAACAAATACTTGTGTGCATTCTTGTCCGATCATCAGCATTGGCAAATGCGGATGAACAATATCTTGTCCGCATTACTTTTTGGTCTTCCGCATTTGTTAATGAGGAAGAACAAATACTTGTCAGCATTTGTTCTTTGCCTTCCGCATTGACAAATGCGGTAAGCCAATATTTCTTCTACTTCTGTAGGATCTTTATCCGCATTAGTTCTTGGACTTGTGGGAATCCAGCAGTACAACCATCAACTCACCTATTGAATTAGCATGTATGATCCTTTCAGGATGCAACAACTTTTATGAAGAATGGATGGTTGATTGTTAGATGGAAGAGGGTTGAGTTCTACGAAGTGTTTCGGGTTTTAGGATGGGTAGTGGAGTTGGTCGTTGGGAAGCAAAGGATGAGGTTGAGGGTATGGTTGATAGAATAGGTTCAAGAGTGTAGGGTTTAGTGGTTTGTTTAGTTATGATATGGAAGGGAAATGGATTTGGCTTAGGTTTAGGTTGGGGTTGATGTTGAGGTGTAGGTTTAGGTGTCATCCTTTGAATACTTGGGTAAACCTCCTTCCTTCTTCCTGAGCGAATGCTAGCCTTGATATTACTAACATGTCAATGCAGGGCCTTTTCAAACATGGGCCTAACTTGTCTACCAGAGAAGTCATGGGCTTTGAGATATTCCTTAATCAAGCTTTGTCTCCACCTTCTTGGCAGCCACAAGTTGAGTTTCCACTTCCTTCTTCTTCTTCTACCTTATCTTTTCCTTGGTTGCACTCTTTCTCTCATTATCCATCTTATCTTGTTCTTTGTGGAAAAGCCACAAGATTGTATCATTGTTATTGGAGTCAATTCTTCAAGAGAGTATCCACTAGAGCATAAGAAGTCAATCCTCTCATTCCTCAACTATTCTCCTTCTTCTTCTTATTCTTTCTTTCTCTTTTTCTCATCTTCTAAGGCTAACGTTGCTACTTTCTCTTGTTCCTTCTATAGCAAGATCGTCTTCTCTAATTCCACTAACTTCTTTAGTGATAGGAGAAGCACTCCTTCACTAGCTACTCCTAAATTGACAAGTATGTAAGTAACTTCCACTCTCTTTTGTTATTGATTGCCTCCAGGCCTGATTAACTCCTTTGCTACCTGCAGCAAGTAGCTTCCTAGTGGTGAGTCTACCTATCTTTTTGAGTTTCTCCATCCTTTCCTTATTTAATAGTTTTTCCGCAATCATCTTTCACAACTTGAATCTCTACTTCGTAAGGTTGGATCATTGCTTCGGAGGATAGTGGTTCTGCACTACTGTCCCAACTGATTTAGTTTTTATGCCATGGGTCATCATATCCCTTTCGAAATTCATCTCAGGTTCAATGAGAACCTTAGGTGACCAACTCTTTCCTTAGTGGTAGGTGGTGCATTCAACCTCTAAAAAGTATGCCACAAGAACGTCTAGTGAAGGTTGTTCAAGTGAAGAGCTCATCAGGAATTTAGTTAAGAATATATTTAGATCAAGTAGCATCCTTGGGTCACTTGAAAGGTGATTGGAGGAGGCTTGGGGGAAACAAATGGCTTGTTGAGTAGGGTACTTAGAAGATACTATTAGAAGGGAAAGGCTTTGCTTTATGTGTGTTTCAGTCTGTACATTCTCCCCCTTTTTCATAGCATCATCTAGAGAGGTAGATGAGCTAGAGGAAGAAGTTTGAGAGACTTGAATTGGTACATACCTGACATATCTCTCAGTTTGTTTCTCAGCTAGTTGAGCCTTGAGAGTTTCAATCTCAAGTTATTGAGTGACATGCCTATCTTCTAAATTTTAACCATTAATTCAAGGTTTGTGACTTTAGAAAGTAGGTCTCTTATGATAAGTTGTATACTTCCCTCATCTTATTTGAAAAATTACGAGGAGATGACATAACATACCTTCTTCTGAGGCTTAAAACTTTTCTGAAGATAAGACAAACATAGAAACGATTTCCTTTGAAAGATGCAATGAATGTATACTGAGCTAAAGGTTTTCTTTAGAAGTACTCACACTTAGCAAATTTTGGAAGAAATACTCTTTGTTACTGGGATTAGATTGTAAGATATAGACAAAACATATATTGAAAAGGTTTTTCATAGGAGAAAAGCTAGTCAATGTTTATCATCCCAATAGTTGTGATAAGATATTTAAACTCTGTTCTTCAAATTATTGGGTGAAGAAATAAGCATATTGTTCATTTGAGTCAACTTTGATTAGTTTGGTTAGAATTTTCTCATGAATATCTCTAATAAAATGAAACCTGATGACAATGTGCTTTGTCTTGGAGTACTTAACTGGATTTTCTGTAATGGAAATGGCACTCATGTTGTCAATATCGATAGGAGTCTCCATGAAATTGAAGCCATAATCTTACATCTGATTTCTAACCATAACAGCTAAGCACAACAACTAGCAATAACAATTTATTCAGCTTTCAGCATTTGATGTTGAGACACAAGATTGCTTCTTGTATTAAAAGGAGATTATCCTTCCACCAAGGAATTGACATCCTGTTGATATTAACTTCTTGTTGATATTACAACCACCATAGTCACTATCAGTGTAGCCATAGATAATAGAGACCAGAGCTCCTTTGAGGTATCTAAGGATTCTGTTGGCAGCAACTAGGTGAGACACCTTTGGGGAAGCCTGATATCTTGCATAAATGTAGGTTTCAAACATAATATCAGGTCTACTTGCAGTGAGATACATCAGAGAACCAATAATTGCCCTATACTTTTGTTGATTAGTATCCTCCCCTCAGAGTCAGGACAAAGATTATGATGTCTAGGTATGGGTGTCTTTGCTAGCTTACAATCCTTCATTTCAAATCTTTTAAAATTTCATTGACATTTATAGATTGATTGATAAAGAACCCATTTCTCATCTACTTTACCTGAATTCCAAGGAAAAAGACCATTTATCCCTTGGAACTCATCTCAAACTTCTTCTTCATAATGCTTTCAATGTCTTTATACATATGGTCATTTAAGGAACCAAATATCATGTCATCAACATACACTTGTACTAGCAAAATGTCTTTTCCAGACTTCCTTATGAATAATGTCTTATCAATGGTACCTATAGTGTAACCATTCTTTAAGACAAGGTCTCATACCACAGCCTAGGTGCTTGGTGCATCCCATAAAAGCTTTATCCAATTTGCACATGTAGTTGGGATGTTATGGGTCTTCAAATCATGGAGGTTGGCACACACAGACTTCTTTTTCTATATCCTTATATAGAAAAGCATACTTGACATCAAGCTGGTAAATAATAAAACTATTAGATGTTGCATACGCAAGAAAAATCCTCATTGCCTCAAGTCTTGCAACAAGTGCAAAGCCATTAGTGTATTCAATTCCATCCTCATGTGTGTACCCTTGAACTACCTGTCTTTCCTTGTTCTTGATAATCAAGCCTCTACAATCCTTTTGGTTTTGAATACACACTTTGTGCCAATGGGTTCTTGAGTAGATAGTAGTGGACATAGGTTCCAAACCTTTTGTCTTTTGAATTGAAGCAACTCCTTTTGCATTGATTCAATCCAACTACTATCCTTCAAGGCTTCTTCTATCTTCCTTGGTTCCATCTGTGAAAGGAACAATGAGTACAAACAGACATTTCTGTTATGAGTTTTTCCTCTTGTTCTCACACCTTAAGAAATATCTCCAATAATGTTTTCAACTAGGTGAATGTTATGAATCCTGTCCAAAGGACATCTCAGGGATTGAGTATAATTCATGTCCTCCACCACACAATGACAACTACACTGTCATGCTTGAATCTGTCTCACTCACTGAAGTAATTGAAACTAAAACTATGGAACCTAAATCTGTAGTAAAACAGGTGACCAATCCTCAAAACAGACCTGATGTTTATATTGAAACAAATGAGGATAAAATCAAGTTAGGTCACCCAATCAAAATCAAAGAATGTTCAGAAAAGACAGTGAGTGTCACGAAACCATCAAGCCCTGTAAAAGCAATTGTCCCTTTTATTAAATTCATACCCTCTGTGTTACAAGGTAAAAAGAAATACGTGAAGTTAGTGAAACCCACTGCTGACAGCAGTTCTGATAATGAGATCATATCTTCAAACAATTTAAGCAAATTAGAAAAGGTTTCACTACAAAAGAAACAAACAGGATTACTGAGTTCAACAACTAAAACATTGTCAGACCCTCAGTCTTCAAGATTAAGGCAGGGAGTTGGGTTTGATATCTATAACAAGGAACATGTTGACCGGTTTGAAAAAATGGTGAGAATGGGTTGAAGAAATAGAAACAACCCAGAAAATCAAACAAAGGTAGTGTTTTGAAATAAACTACAAAAAGGGTTGATTCTGATTCACCCCCTAAAGAAAAGAAAGTGACTCATTAAAAGAAAATATCAGTTGAGTCACACAAGAAAAAATCTGATTCAAGAAACAAACAAATGTATTTTGACATTTGGGAATGTTCAATCACAAGAAAGATGAATGTTTTTTTAATAAATATTGTTCTATTTGTGACATGAACAATCACTCCACCAAAAACTGCTATTTCAACAAGTATTGTTCAGTCTGTGACATGAATAATCATAATACATCTAATTGTTACTTCAATCAAAAGGGTTTGAGAATTCCCCAACACAAGCTTATCTCAAAAACATCCAATATCACACATTATGTCAGACCTCATTTTTACAATGATCAATCTAGGACTTCTAGATCAACAAACAGAAACACTTTGATGAAGAAATTGTGGAAGGGTCAAAGAAAACATTATACAATGAAACACAAAACTGACCTTCCAAAACAAAAACCTACTTTTGATAATGAAAAATGAGCTAAATTTCTACAAAGAAACAAACACCAAGGATTTCATTACTCATCTAAATCTTTAGTGGATGTTGATGAGATTACTCACCCAATTCATTACCAAAATTCTCCCAGGACACCTCCAACTAAACCATAATTTAGAGGAAAATACCAAGAAGTCACCATCATGAATAGGAACGGGAAACCCAAGACCATCATGGCTTGGGTTCCTTATTCTAATTAGTTCTTTTTTCTTGCAGGTTCATCCACACAGGTCTAATAGCCTATGGTACATAGACAGTGGATGCTCCCGACACACGACTGGAGATCGTTCCCTCCTTCATGACTTCAAACACATACAAGGAACCACTGTGGCATTTGGTGGAGATTCAGAGGGTGGTAGAATTACAGGAGAAAGATCTGTGACAAACGGGATGCTGAGCTTTGACAGAGTGAACTACTATGAACAACTGAATTTCAATCTGCTAAGCATGTCTCAGATTTGTGACAAGAAATATTCCACTCAATTTACAGACACCCATTGCTACATTTTGAAACCTGGATTTCAGATCTTTGAAGAATGGGTTGTCTTAAAGACACCGAGAAAGAATAATACATATGTCTTAAACCTGTGTTCTGCATCACCTAAAGAAGAAACACGTCTTTTGTCTAAAGCATCGTTTGATGAGTCACAGCTTTGGCATAGACGTTTGCGGCACACAAACTTTAAAAATATGAACAAGTTGGTCAAAGGAAACCATGTCATTGGTCTTCCTCAAAAAGAATTTAATTATATTGATCAATGTTCAGCGTGACTCAAAGGAAACAACACAAATCGTCTCACAAAACCAAGCTGTGAACACTAACAATACTCTATTGAAGCTACATCACATAGATCTATTTGGACCACTCATGTAATGAGTATGGGAAAGAAACAGTATTGTTTAGTGATCATTGATGAATTTCACGATTCACATGGGTGTTCTTCCTACTTCATAAAAATGAGGCATCCCAAATCATACAAGATTTATCACTAAATTTAAAATCAACTTGATCTTAAGGTCAAAATAATAAGAAGTGATAATGGTACTGAGTTCAAAGATGAAAGTATGAGTTCCTTTTGTATAACCAAAGGCATTGCTCATCAATTCAGTGCAGCTAGAACACCTCAACAAAATGGGGTAGCTGAAAGGCGAAATAGAACACTGATTGAAGCAGCAAGAACGATGCTAGCCTATGCTAAACTGCCAATCACCTTCTGGGCAGAAGCAGTTAACACATCGTGCTTTGTACAAAATCGAACTCTGATTGTAAAAGAAAGTAACATGACACCTTATGAACTGCTCTTTTCATAGGAAACCATTTATTGGATTCCTCAAATCCTTTGGTAGTCCTGTCTCAATATTAAACACCCGAGACTATTTGGGAAATTTTCATCCAAGTCTGATGAAGGATTCTTTGTAGGTTATTCTTTTTTTTCAAAGGCTTATAAAGTGTTCAATCCTAGATTGAACATTATTGATGAATCAATAATATTCAATTCAAGGAATATTCGTTTCCCAAATATACAATGGTCCCGACTGGTTGTTTGATATTGACACATTACAAGTCATTTGATCAATTTCACTTGTCTGATGCAGGAAATCTACATTCAATGATACTTCGTCAGCTGTAGAAAGAAGAGATTATTTTCCCTTGATTCCTCCAACATTTGATGAACACATGAACGAAGACGTTCCTCTTCAAGCTGATCCCATCAGACAACCGTCACAAAACCTTAGTGTTTCTACTGAAGGAGGTCTAAGCCTGGTACCTTCCACTCAGATGATCTGTCAAATGAAGTTAGAAATCAAAAATCTCTCTCCTCCAGTTGAAACACAAAGGACATCAAATGATGTAAGCAATCACAATGCTGCGAAAGCTAAAGCAAGAACAGAAACAGAGTATGACAATCTTCACAATTCAACAACAGTACTAGATGAGTATGCCTCTGACCATAATGAACTGAATGTCTCTAATCTTGATGTAACCATCGTTTGTGACTAATCCCAACCACCAGAATACACAAGAATCATCCAATTGAAACTATTATTGGTGAAGTTAATAAGAGGGTGACTAGAAGCAAGTCAAGTATTACAAACATTTGTTTGTTCTCATGCTTTCTATGTCAAACAGTACCCAAAAACATTACAGAGGCACTTCAAGACAATAGCTGGATTAAAGCAATATAGGAAGAATTGCTCCAATTCAAGAAGCAAGAAGTATGGAAATTGGTAGATCTTCTCGTAGGACAATACCCTATCGGTACCAGATGGCTGTACGAGAATAAGACTGATGATGGAGGGATTATCATCAGAAATAAAGCAAGATTAGTGGCGCAGGGATACACCAAGAAGAAGGAATTGAATATGATGAAGTGTTTGCACCTGTTGCCAGACTAGAAGCAATGAGAATCTTTCTAGCATAGTTTGCATCCATGAAATTTACTGTTTATCAAATGGATGTAAAGTGTGCCTTTTTGTATGGAAAGATTGCTGAGGAAGTCTATGTGAGTCAACCACCTGGCTTTGAAGATCCAGATTTCCCGCACAAAGTTTACAAGCTTGACAAAGCTCTGCATGATCTTCATCAAGCCCCAAGAAAGTGGTATGACACTCTATCATCTTTTCTTCTTGAACATGGGTGGTGGAAAGATTGATCAAACTCTCTTCAGAAGAACAAGAGGAAAAGATATGTTGTTAGTCCAGATCTATGTGGATGACATTTATTTGGCTCGACAAACAGCAACTCTGCAAAGAATTTGAAGACCTTATGCACTCATAGTTCCAAATGAGTGCTATGGGGGAACTCACCTTCTTTCTAGGGGTGCAAGTTGAACAGACAGCAGATGGAATCTTCATCAATTAATCAAAATACGTGGAAACCATGTTGAAGAAATTCCACTTTGCTGACTGTCAGTCTATGAGAACTCCCGTGGATACTAAAGTGAAGATTGGACCTGATCCTGAAGGCAAATTAGTGGATCAGACTCACTCTCGATCAATAATCGTTTCACTTATGTATCTAACAGCTAGTAGGCCTGGCATTATGTTTGGTTTTTGTGTGTGTGCCAAATATCAGTTGATCCAAAAGAATCACATGTGAATGTAGTGAAGAGGATATTCAGGTATCTGAAGGGCAAACTACTCTTGGGTTATGGTATCCAAAGGAAGGAGAATTTAATCTCTATGTCTACACAAACAGTGATTATGAGGATGCAACTCAACAGAAAATCCCCCTCGGGCGGTGTCAATTTCTTAGTCCCGGACTGGTATCTTGGCAATGCAAGAAGCAAACAAATGTACTGTGTCCACTGTAAAGTTGAGTATATTGCTGCATCAGCATGTTGCTCTCAGTACTCTGGATTCAAAACCAGATGTTTGATTATGGTTTTAACTTCTTGCACATGCCAATTTCTATTGACAACATAACAGCTTTTTTATAACTAATATCCAGTTCAGCACTAAAAAACAAAACATATTGAGATTAGATATCACTTTTTGAGAGATTGTGCTGAAAAAGGTTTAATCAAATTGATTCAAGTACCAACTGAAAATCAATTAGCTGATTGTTTACTAAGGCACTCGAACCTAGTTGGTTTGAATTCCTGGTTCAGTCAATTGGCATGATTAACCTTGAGTAAAAACCATGAAAAACATCAAAAACAATTAAAAACATCAGAAAACCACAAAAAAAATCAAGTTTGATGAAGAAAAGAATTATGTGGGAAATGATATAATTACAGTCGTTATATCATTCACTGTACTTAATTTCAAAATGTGAAAGACTGAAATGACTTACCGATATGTTTGATAGGCTCAACTTGGAAGAGAATACATGCAGTGATGAATTAAAGACTTATTCAATTGTGAAACACTCACACAAAGTACATGTATGATTGGCTTATCTGAATGCATGTGTGTGTAGTAAACTAAACACACTAGGTAATGATACTTTATGAATCTCTTTCACCACATCATGTTCCATCTTTGTTTTGCTGAGCAAAGACCTGATGAAACTTGCACATAGTTTAGATGTTATGTTCCAAAGATTCCTAATGTGGAACACATACAAAATTGGATGAATCAACAATAGTAATACATTCCAAGTGAATAATCAAAAGAATCCTATCATGGATACCTTCCAAGTGAAGTGAAAAGAATTACAATGTGGATCATCATGAAAAAGGATCCAAGTAAAAGAATCCAATAAGGATCAGTGACAATGAGATTTCATAACATAAGTGACCTGGTAAGAAAAGCTGTGAAAATTCTACCATACATTGTACAAGGATGGTTGATCATTCCATGATTGTGTGTGAGGTACATATTGAATAATTAAATCTACCAAAAACATGATAAATATCATTTGCATCAAAATATCAACCTGGTATGATTTAAAAGGACAAACATACCTTCAATCTTCAAGTTTAAAGGATGCACATTGTAATGCAAGATTGATATGATCCCAACAAAAGATATTCTTATCTTCATTATAAAAATCAAAATAATATTCAAAAGGTTTTAAATCATTAAAGTTTCTATCCACATGTGGATACAACTTTAGGGGAGTAATTTAAAATTTTTGAGTAAGTCTGTACATTTTCTTTTCTTGCTTAAAGTATTTTCTTAATATATTCAAAACAAAAAAAAGAAAATAATGGTTTTGTTGCAAAAGTATACCATAGTATCTCAGTCTATGCAGACTCTTGGAAGCATTAAAAGTCCAAAGATCAGTCAAATTGGGAACTTATATCACTTATGACATACATGTCAATCCAAGCAAGATTGACAATCTCAACAGTCAACAACTTCAAAAGAAAACACACTCAAAGACTTTTCTTCATAACATGAAACATCAAGTCAGACACATTAACTTTTGATTAAGTTCAAAGTTAATGCAGGTAAGTGCATTGGTTAAGGTGGGTGAAGGTAACCCATGCATTTAACCAATGCGAGTATCTTTTCATTCCAAAGAGAAACTAATGCGGACAAAGATTGTACTCTACCATATTAGTGTGTTAAGTAAATGTGGATTTTACTCTACCACATTTGCTACAGTAGACAAATGCTTATGAACATCTCTCTTTCTCGCATTTGCTACAGTGCAATGCTGACCAAGTGTTTTCAACCGCATTTGGTGCAGTTGCACAAATGCTGATTGACTTTGTTCTATCGCATTTGCCTGAGTGTACAAATACGGATAGCATGAAACAAGTAACAACACTACCACATTTGCTACAGTGTGTTAATGTTGATGAATAAAATCACAAGTTATTCTTCCGCATTTACACAGTACACAAATGTAGATAGTCAATGTTTTCAAATTTTAACTTCCGCATTTGCAACAGTACACAAATACGGATAGTCAATGACTATTGAAGTTTAACTTCTGCATTTGCAACAGTACACAAATGCGGATAGTCAGTGTTTTCAAATTTTAACTTCCACATTTGTAACAATACACAAATGTGGGTCACCTAAAGGTTGAAAATTTAGACTTCCGCATTTGCTACAGTGGTGACCGAACTTGCTCTTAAACTCGTAAAATCTTTCAAAATGCATTATTTGACTATTTTAAGGAATTTAAGCAGGTCATTTAATACTTTTCAAATTTGAGAGACTTCATAGTGAGACGAGCGCAAATACACAGTAGACCCAAGTCGATCATCTTCATCATAATCAACCAAAGTTTTTTGTGTGATTCCACTCAACCTGTTCTTGTCATAGATTCTAACCTACAGTTGCATCGAAAAACAAGGTGAAATTTCCAAAATTTCATCAAGACCCAACTTTCGGACTGTTAAACAAATCAAACAATGAACCGAATGATAATGAAGAACACGAAAACTCAAGCTATTGATTTAATATAATACAACTTTTCGACTTCAATGAACATGCAAATCAATAGAAATCTTACTTATCATGAAAATCTTCATAGTCGTGTTTGGTGTAAAAACAGAGCATGATGAACAAAGAAAATGTGTAACAAATCAATGAAATAACATCTAATAAATGGTCCAATCATAGAAACTTTGATTGTTGAACAACAAATTCACGATTTGATGTAACAACATGACATAGTAATGTCAAAAGTTCATTTGTGACCATTTAATGTCAAACTGATAAATGACACTCATGAGTTTTCATTAAAACTGACACACATTCTTGTATGCAGATCATATGGCAAATCCTTCAAGGAGCAAGCTCCATAGCGTTAGCGGTTTTATTTAAACCCTGATGTACCAGAAGCTGAGGGACTTAGAGATATCATTAGATTCATCTCTACTACAGGGTAGCTTATGCTATCACCGTTAGACCAACCATCTATGAAAACTTCATACGATCTTTCTGGAACTCAGCTGAAGTTATTGAAGAAGATGGTGCTAGAACTCTAGTTGGGTGAATTGACATGATCATACTCTAAGCACCACTAAAGACATTGTTAGAAGATGCTTGCACTTTGGTGATGATGCTAATGCACCTTTAGAGCTGGATGATGATGAAATAACCACATTCTTTGCTGGGATTGGCTATGAAGGAGGATATGAAGCTAAACAATTTGTTAAAGGATTATTTGATCTACCTTGGAGATTCCTAATTCACATGTTTCAGCACTGCCTATCCTAGAGAAGGCAGGATGGAATGATTTCCATTCACCACATCCTCAGCAATCTGTGCTCTCTACTCAAACATGCCATTCAACATGTCTGCCTATGTCTTCACTGGTGTGATTTCAAACATTCAAAAGGGGAGAAGATACAAGTTCTTGATGTATCCAAGATTTATTTAGTGCCTGATAAATGAAGCCTTTCCAGATATTGCAAATGAGGGACCAGTACTTGATATTCATCATTATGATGCAAGATCATACACGTAGATAAAGAAGAGGACCCCAGAAACTTTTACGGGGGCTCACTCTTTTCTTCCATGGATGATTCAGCAGATAAATCAAGAAGTTCAAGGACAAGAACAAGCTGTTGCACAACCATCACCACAACCATCACCACAACCTACACCACAACCTAAACACAACCTACACCACAACCTACACCACAACCACATCACAACCAACACCACAACAAACACCACAACCATCACCATAACCATCACCACAACCATCACCACTACCAACACCACAACCATCACCAATATCACCACCTCATCACCCTCATCAATCACCAACATCACCATACCAACCTCTGCCCACCCATGAAAAGCCAACTAAATTTGGCGGATCAACTAGTGCTTCTAAAGCATCCAAATCATCTTCAGATGAGGAGGAACAACACACTTAAATGCCTGCAAAGAGAGGGACTTCTGAGACTGCTCCCTTAGAAAGCTTTGCTGAATCTAACACAAACAGGCCTGATGAAAAGCATAGGTTGATATCTAAGCTCCTACAAAAGGTTGAAAGGATGGAAATAATATTGAATAAAAGGGCTAGAATCATTGATGATAGGATTCTAGAGCTTGATGAAAAGGAGCAGGAGTTAAAAGAGCTTAAAGAAAAACATGAAGCTGAAAAGAAGGAGTAAGAGAAAGAACTAAAACTTAAAAGCGCAACTCAATCATTCAAGAGAAGAAGTGAGTGGCCATGTTAACACTCTTTCCATTCAAACCATAGCAATGGAAGAACAAGAGAACATTATTCAAGAAGCTGATATCATCTCTAATCTTGAAAATGAAATTCATAGCCAAAACAAAAGGATCTCTAACTTGAGTTGATAATTGAGATTCAAGAAGTGTTGTGGCTGATAAAAGGAAGATAAACAGAAAAGGTTGATAATGATGAGAACCAGTTTGTCCCAGACAATGAAGAACAAGAAGAAGATACAAGTCAAACAAAGCATGAGAAACAAAGTCTAGAGATGGTGATTTACTCTGGAAAAACAGATGCTACTCATACTGAGAAAGCTGAATTTGAGGAACTATCAATGCTTTAGACAACTTTACATCTGAAGAATTCAGTGTAGATGATGATTTTGGGAATTTGTGAACAATCTAAGGACTGACTCTGAACCTATTGTATTCATCCCTCAATCTCCAGTTCCTTTGGAGAAATAGTTGAGCATGCAGATTGTCCCTGCTGTGTCACTGACTGAAGAACAGAAAGAAATTATAAGAGAAATGTGTGAAAAGGAAAAATAAAAAGAAAAAGAAACAGAAAAAGAAAAGGAAAAAGAGAAGGAGAAAATAGAAGTAAATGTTCAAGAACAAACCACACCTAAAAAAATAATGTTCCACATGCTATCATACTTCCGGGCAATTATTTTCTGATCAACTTTGCTTTTGGGAGTAGACACCCCTCTAATTAACTCAGCAGTTGTTAATCCTTCTTGTAATTTCAGCTGAGAGTGTTCTGCAAAGCATTCTGGGTATTTGGGGACCACAACAGCCATAGTTATTGATATTTTTGATTTAGCATCATGTCTTGGGCAGTTAGTATAGATCTTGGCTTCTTGTTCAGGATTTCTTGTTCTACTCTCTTGAGCTTATCTTTTGTTTTCATTTATCATTTGAAGAGTTGCAGCCCTTAATGAGTTTGTCTTCATATTCCTAATCTTTCTTCTTGTGAACCCTTGGCTTGAAATATATTCATTTATTTCCTTATCTGACATACTATAAGGATCAGGAAATAGTGGTTCAGGAGTTGGGATGATTTCTTCATAGATGACAGTTTAGGCAGAGGAGCATTCCTTGAAAAAGATCTTTCATACTCAATTGTAGTTGATTTCTTCATGGGAGGCAATTTTGGTACAAAATCCTTTCTAATTACTGATTTCTCATACTCAGTTTCCACACTTGGATCCAACAACTTTTTCACTTTTTCTTCCTCTTCCTTCATTCCTTCATAGGTCATCCTAAAGACTTCATTTGGATCATACCCATGATTGATCAAAAACATAGTTTTTATCATTAAATCATCAGTTTGAGCCTTTGACACCATTTCTTCAATAGATTTTTCAGGTTTCAATGAACTGTCCATATCAACATCCTTTGTAGCATCACAACCTCCAGCTATCTCTCCTTCTTCTAGATCAATGGTAACAACTTGTTTCTTTAATTAAGCTTCACCCTGCTCATGTTCTTCAAGAAATTCAGCTATTGCTGCTAGGCTTCTTGGATCATCTTTCTGTTTCTTAACACTTTCTTCTTCAACCACTGGTCTTTTACCCTTAGCCTTTTCAGCTAGATATTTTCTCTTCTTGAGTATGTTTGAAGTTGTGGACTTGAAGTTTCAGCCTTTTCAATCACTTCAGACTTTTCATGGTAAAAAGAATCTCAGGGCTGGTGCAATTCTTTACTGAGTACTCTGCTCTAGTAAATGCCCTGGAGATACATGATTTAAATGAACTAGCTCAACTGGAACTGATAAATTATTCAGCTATGTTTAGAGGATATGAATTTGAAAACATACTCAAAATGTTCAAAAGGACTGATAATTTCAATTCATTAAAGACAGTTTGCATGAGGAAAGATAAGTCTTTTGTTAATCCTCTTCAGAAGATGAAGAACATACAAGCTGAAGAAGTTGTGTTCCCTGAGTTGAAGGTAAAACCAACAGAAGCTTTGAAAAGGAAAATGGTGTTTGGTACTCATTCCTCCACACCCATGTCAAATGTGTATTATGATGAACAAACTTATGAGATGGGGATTGAAAGGAATTGGGGAGGAAAGGAGGGTGCTGAAATAAGATTATTTATTGGATATGAAGTAAGACTGCTTGATGAATCTTACATTCACTGCATCTACACAAGACACTTTAGGGAAATCAACAATAAGCTGGATGAAAAAGATATACACTTCTTCCTAAAGTGCATCAAGTTACTGGATTGGTGGGGGTGGCAGTGGTGAAGATTAAGGGTGGTATAGATATGGGTGGTGGTGGATGGGCTGTAGTGGTGGTGGATTGGATGTGGGTAAGTGGTGGAGTGGGTGTGGTAGTGGTGTGTGAGGGGGTAGAGGTGGTGGTTGCTGGTGTGGTAGCAGTAGTGGTGGTAGTGGTGGAAGGTGTGGCTGAGGTAGTGGTTGTGGTGGTAGATGAGGCCAAGGTGAACTCAATCTCTTCCCCTTCTTCCCGTGGGGTTGTGCCATCCTCTTCTTCCTTGAGCCTCTAGGCACAGAGGCTCCCCCTTGGCTGCTAAGCGGGTGCAGGGCATATGTGGGATCTGACTTAGCAGCAACATCCTCGGACTCCCCTGGGCGTCCCCAACCGCCCTCAAAACTCTCTCTGTGGAAACCACCCGACTACCCATAGTCCTCGTGAGAGGCTCTTCATCACTCTCTTCCACCTCTTGTGGAGGACAAAAGTCCTGGTGAAAGCTGGCAGTAGTGGCATCAGTAGGAGGTGGAGAAGTAACATGAGTAGTGGGGCCCCTAGTAGGAGCGGGCCCAGAGTCTCCGCCAGTGTCTGATGGAAGAGCAATTTGCTCAACATCTGAGTCACTCTCCTCATGGCGCCACTTTAGCCTACCTGGCGCCACGTTATCAACCTTGGCCAGATGCCTAAAGATTCTCTGCACAGGGGGCTTGACTTGCTTCCTCTAGTAGACCTCATGTGGCCCAAGGTCGTATCACCATAATCTCTAATGCTACAGCATCATGGCTCTCCTTGGGCAGAGAGGGTAGCTTCTCATCAATGATCATTTGGAGAAACCTAGGGTACATGTAAAAACCCTCTTTACCCTTTGCCTCCAGATTCTCTATCAGATAAGAGATATCATGCTCGAGAAGCTGAAAGGGGTTCAGAACTAGTGCCACTAGGCATTTTGAATCTGGCTTGAAAGATCATCAACCCACCCCTTCTCAAGGCCAAGCACTTAAGGATGACATGTGCTAAGTACTTGTACTGGGAACACATGTTGCTCTTGTGAGCACACCTGCATTAATATCCCCAGCGTACTTCATCCTTAGGAAGCACCCTCTCACTCTCAAAGGTGAAGTCTGGTAGGGTGATCAGCATCATCACCCAAAGCAAGTACACGTCGTATATCCTCAGTAGTGACCTCATAGCCTCACCAAAAATACTACTGCGGATGCTGTATGGCTCATGTGAATGTCAACTGATGCCCCCTCTCAAAAGGCCTGATGAATAGACCTATAGGGAGTGCACCGTGTGGATATAGCCTTGTATATCCTAGATCTCTTAAGGAAAGCATGATCCTTGAAAACTCGACACCATTCCGAGTATGGCATCTAAATGAGCACATATGTTGTGCTTGGGGTTGATGGACCACCTGTCAGCCATAGATCTGTAATACCAGACACATAGACGTTAGATCACCACAAATCAAAAATTAGTTCTAATTACCTGGTTTAATCCAGTCTGCTTCAATCATGCGATTGAACCATGCAACTGTGTTCAGTCAGTTGACCTGGCATATGACTGGGTTCAATTGGGTGACTGACCAGGCGACTGAGGTCAATCGGGTGACTGAGCCTGCGATTGGTTCAGTCGGTCGACTGACTCATTCGTATTATCCATTCGGATGATGGAGTCTTTCAGCCAGCTCAATCGCGCGATGGAGTTCATCCGGTGTCCTAGTCGTATGATCCACTATTTGTTCAACTAAATTCGAATTAGGACCAAATATCAAATTAGATGATGTCTTTTGGTTCCTTAGACTCGTAATCACTATACTAATAACCTAATAACCTTTATTTCAACATTGTACGTAGTTAGTTAGGTTATTTGTCCATTTACAGGTTGGGTCTTGCAAGGGCCGAACATCCCAATTTAGGGCTCAAATCAAACGAATTTGGTTAGATAACACCGCATAGTACCTGTATAACAAGTAGAGATCGCCAGAGTATCGATATTAGGTGTGGAAATCAATTCTTGAAAATTTTGACACAGTAACGGTACAGTATGCGATTTTGTGGCGATTAGGGGTGATGAGTTTTATGCGATCGACTATGGCCCTATTTATACTGAATCTGGTTTCAATCGCCCGACTGGACCATTCGCTCTGTTCATTCGGGCGATTGGACCTCAGTCGTGCGACTGGTTTAGTCGATCACATGAGTCGGCCGATTGGATTTCAGTCGGGTGACTGACTCATTCGCACTGCTCCATTCGATCGATTGGCTCAATCTGATATGCATTCGGGTGAATGTTCATACTCATGCTCCATTCAACTATCTAGGCATAAGTATGTCCATTCGTACGGTTGGGCCATACTCATAGTCCATCGTGCGAATGGATCTTACTCATGATTTGACTTTATGCCCTTCCACACTTATCCCTTTTAACTTTTGATTAACGTTATGACATTCGATCATCTCAGACATGATCATTTCCCTTGAAACTTTTGATCACCTCAGACGTGATCCTTTTAAACAATTTGTCACCTCAGACGTGACTGATTTACATTTCAGAATACGTGTGGTCACCTCTGTTAGGGTTTGTATGACCATTTACAACTTGTTTAACCATTAAACATATGAAACGCAGCGGAATATACAACTTTAAACATGTTATACTTTCTGAAATTACTATTATCATGTGAAATCAACAAACCTATAAACAAAAGGATCTTATTATGTGAAGAACTAGCATACAAAACAAGCAAGAAACCCAAATCATGACATAATCATACCATAATAAAACCTTTCTGGATGCTGTGATAATCGACCATAACAAGTCAGAAAGAAAGGCCAAGACTTCAAGGGTAGAAGTCCTCAAGTGTCCATACCCACAAGCCTCTAAGCAAACATCATGAATGCTAGGATTTGAAGCACCAAAATCGTCCAAAGGGGTTGCTGAAAACACTTTTCAGCGAACTCCAAAGGGTGATGAAGACCCTTTTCAACCGAGATCCACATCAAGATTGGAGAGCCTCTTTCTTCCTTTTGGTTTGCATATGTATGTGAGAAGAAAAGATGAAGTGTGTGTGTGTTTTTGCCAAAGACCTCCAAGAACACCCAAGGGAGGGCACCTCTCTATGGGGCGGCCGAACCCTTTTAGGGTTGTTCTCCTTCTTTTCCTTTTTTACAAAAGGTCCTTATACATTATCTTTGTCAACTAAAGATTAATATAGATATATACACATATTAACCTTTTATTATATAATGTACACACACTTTCATTATTTGATGTTATTTAACTAAATTAAACAACATTACAAATAATATCCATGAAACAAAATATCCGTATAAGTTGTTCAATCTCATATGCAACTTTTTAGAAAACCCATTTCTAATGGTGTAATTATTTAATTCCATGATCATATCATCAATTAAGTATTATTTGGTGTTTGCTAAGCTTGTTATTGGGTATGACCCGACTTGGATCATAACGTACTACCACATCAATGTTCTATGTGTCTTGGGCATAAAGAATCCAACAATCTCCCACTTGCACAAGATACGTAGAATATGATGCAAGCAGTAAATACCGCCTAACAACGGTTTACTCCCTTAATACACATGACTTAAAAGCCATTCAATAACATCATCCCTTTCAAGTTCCAAACTTGAAAGGATTTAGGTGAATCGATCATCTATCCTTTTGTTACGATGTCATGTTAAATCAAGGACATAGAGATCATTCCTTGTTGATTTAACTTAATCAGGCCTTAGACATCTTGCTCTTAACGAATAGAGGAACAAATCCCATCTTGACTGCATACGTTCTCACATCACCTTGTGTCACACCTGAACATAGCCTTATGTACTGTCCATTATTTCAGAACAGTGAAGAACTAAATCAAGGTATAACATTTGGTGAATATCAAAACCAATATGCATCTCAGGTCTGAGGATACTAATGATATTCGCCTTTACTCAAAATTACTTATGATCAATCAAAGAGATTCTATGTACTAAAATTTGAGAGCGGGGTCAGTCCAATATTTGCATCCCACAAATATCTATGAACCTTGGTAGCAACCATTGCTCTATATTCATACCTTATGAATATCTACCATCATGGTCATAATAGTCTTACATTCATATTTGTTCCCACAAATATGACCGACTACGGACATTAGAATAATAAACATATTCATGGATATAAACATGCTAAAAGGGAACATAACTCAATATATAAAGAGTTAAAATATTACAATTGTTCCATATTTTATATGCTATATAGATCAATTCTAATCACCAGAAAATTGAAGTCCTAGGCACATGTATGACCCTCATACTTTGCCCTCAACAAGGAGCTTCGTGAGTGGATTAATAATGTTCTGATCTTTATGAACTTAATACATATCTTTACCCTTTTCAACTCCATCCCTTATGATGTTGAACTCCGCTCAAGGTGCTTAGTCTTTTGATGAGTACGGGGTTCCTTGATTTGAGCAATCCCACCCACGTAATTACCAAAGATTTCTAGGGGGTCTTGAATGGTAGAGACCGCCCCTAGATAAGCATGGACAAATTTATCCATGCACCTTCCCAAGCTGCCAATGAAGCGGCTATGTATTCGGATTTTTGTAGTGAACAATGCTACCGTGTCCTTCTTTGAACCTTTCAAGGACACTTCTCCTCCATTCATAATGGAAGTATACCCCGATTGTGATCGATAATCATCTCGATCAGTTTTGGAAGACTACATCCGTGTAACCCTTACAACGACTTTCTCTTCAATAGATTCGTATATTAAAACCTATCCTTAATCCTACTAAGGTATTTCAATATACTTTTAATAGCCATCCAATGGTTATTTCTATTGGTATCTACTTTTTCATACTAATAAGCATGACTCATCCGGTCTAGTGCATATCATCACCCAATGATGGATCCTACATGCAGGGTGTGATGCATGGGATATCCTTCATTTGATTTTGCTCATCCTATGAGCTTGGACATTGAGACATGGTCAACATTGTCCCTCTTTAATAGGTACCATACCTTTCTAAGAGTTTTCCATCTTGAGCCTTTCAAGATTTTATCATATATGCATTTCTTGGTTTAACCCTATCAACCACCTCGATCTATCCTTATAGATCCTTATTCCAAAATATGGGTGGCTTTAAACGAGATCTTATATGAAAAACATATTCCAAGGTAGGTTTCAACACTTCCAAGGTTGGAATATCACTTCCAAATAGTAGTGTGTCATCAACATACAACATTAGGAATACATTATGCTCCCACTAACTTCATAAATACACAACCTTCTTGATGCTTGTTTCAATCCATAATTTATCACTTTAACTTGTATACTTTATTAGGATGTCGTGGATCAACAAACCATCATGCTGAACTACATGAACAGTCTCTTCGAGATGTCCATTAAGAAAAGCGGCTTTGACATCCATTTGCCAAAACTCATACTCAGAATATGCAGTTATGGCACATAAATCCTAATCGACTTTAGCATTGCCACGGGCGTAAGAGTTTCATCATAATCAACCAATTGAGTTTGATGAAACCTTATGCTATAAGTGTGACATATAAGTATTCAAGTTTCCATGCATATCTATTTTCATCTAAAAAACCCACTTGTATCCAACCGGTTTGGAGTTTAGTGGAGGGTCAACCATTCCCAAACTTGGTTTCATACATGGATTGCATCCTTACGTTCATGGGTTCTAGCCATTTGTCCCAATCCACATTGGACATAGCATCTTGGCATATGGTTAGCCTATAGGGGGCAACCACATAGCATCCATTCTTGGAATATTCATATCTTTAGATGGAATACTAACTTTACCAGATTTGTGAACGTTTTGTGTGTATTGATCAACCTCTTTATTATCATCAACAACCTCTTGTTGATAGCTAGTGTCAACCATAATTAATCAGCTTGTGGATCTTGATCCTTATCAAGTTCCACAATTCTATATATCATCCTTTGATAAGGAAACTCGGTTTCCAAGAACTTAGCCTTTCGAGCAATAAATACTTTTGCTCTGTTGAGTTGAAGAAATAGTATCCTATAAAGTCTCTAGGACTTTCAACTAATCTACACTTTCTTGGTCCGGTTCATATTCATAATATGAGCCTTGAAGAGCAATGCGGAAACCCAAAATGATAAAGATGGTAAGCTCATAGCCATAATAATTGAACCATATCCAAATAGGGTTCAGTTTCTCCTTTATCAGAATAAAGAACATAGATAGTTATATAGAGTTGATTTCTACTTCCTTATTGAAGATTTTGAACATTTCAAAAGCTTTGTAATTATGTGTCATCAAGTGCACATAATAATTCGACTGTAATCATCGGTAAAAGTAATGAGTATCTTTCACCAATCTTTGTCATTGTCTTAAAGGACCACATACATCCAAATGTATCCTTCTAATAAGTCTTTTGGTTCACACTTATCAAATGAACATTTTCATTTGTTTCCAAAAGACCATTCTTTTGAAGTGTTTGAATCAAATTCTTGTTTATGGGACTAAGTCGATGATGTCAAAGATAATAATAACTTAACCCATTTTAAGTTTGTTGGTGCTTAATGGGTATAATGAGTTATTATAGGACGAATTATCATGAACCAATTCATGGATATCATTAAAAGGCATATCCTTAAAATGAAATACATCATCCATAAACCTAATATCATTATTACAAACTTTAAATCATGATCATATTGTTTTAATAGGAAACATTAATTATGTTCCTAGTCAAAACTAGGTGCATACAAATATTTTAAGAACAACTTCCAAACCATTTGAAAGTCTCAAAATAGAGTTTCCCGCCTTAAAGCGTACATTTCTTTGAACCCTTTGCAATAATTGTAAGTAAGTCTCACATCCGGTATCCAATACCCATGTGTTTGAAGAAATGACATTAATACAATGTGTGAATCATTGAGATTGTATTGAGGTTTGCCCAACATCCCTTTGTCTTACAACTCCTTGAGATAGGAATTCTCCTCTCTCTCCATACCTTGGCTTCATAAGCTTAGTTTTTCGAGGTTTCGCTTTAACCTTTGCTTTGATGTATTCTTTCCTTTGGCAACAATTGCCTTAGGATCGGGATTGGCCATTTCTTATAGCCTCCCTTATTGATCGAGAGAATAGGTTGAACCTCTCTATCCATCCCTGCCTCGGTTGCTTCGAGTATTGCGTGAAGTTAACCAATGCTCTTGTCCTACCCATCATATTATAGTTTATATGAATGTCTCAACCCTTAGTTTGGCAATCAAGATCAAATCCTTGGCCAACTACTTTGAGACAGGACATTTAAGCATCTTGAGGCTATCAATGTGGCTTTTCATCTTAAGAATATATAAATGATATCGATTGGGTTCTTCCATGTGACATGCATAAAGTGCCCGAACTGTTTCGAAGCAATCTACCAAAGTTTGTTGAAAGAACATTTCCTTCAACTCGATTATCATGTCATATGCCCCATGATGCTCCAAACCCTTTTGGAGTTTGGGAATCATATTCCCAACATAAGGTATGATACTTGCACAAAATACTTAGTGTGCCTAAGCCAATCGTCAAAAGACCTTAACATCAACAACGTTGGTTGTGAGGAATGGGATGGTCAAGGACATAGGCCTCTACTCATTCTTGAGACGATTCTCAAGTTTCGAAATGAGTCCATAAGGTAATTATGGTTAGGATGATCCCTCTCGAGAATAGATCTCAGTGATATAGAAGGGATGATCGGTGGGTCGTTATAGATAGCAGTCATCATTACAATAATTGACAAGGTTCATTTAGTATTTCTGACAAATTTTTTAATCGTTAATACCTTAAATGTCTCATAGAAAATAACAATTAAAATCTAGAATCCAAGTTACATTTAAATGATGGTTAGGTGACCTTTATCCCATTATTTAAATTAACAAGGTAGTCAACAATTGACAATAGCACCTATTGCAACTTCTAGTCTTATGGATCGGTTAACATCATATGTTTAGTTGGCATGTTTAATCCCATCAACACCATTGTACGCCATGCTTCGGTGACCCTAATCACATGTTTCCAATTCAAGTCGTCTTACTTACACACGTGTGAGTTTTCACATACAAGCGGTTAGGTGACCTTTATCCCACGAGTACGTTAGACTCACCTCAAAGATACAAGTTCCTTACAAGTGGTTAGGTGACCTTTATCCACAAATAGTTCCCAAGTGATTCGAGTGTTGTGTAAAAGGATGGTGATAGACTTTTACCAAAGGGATTTAAGATTCCATTAATTTTATACATGAAAACTCTATGTACCTTGTATTTGCATGCTTTCAAATACATGGTACCCTATGGTTCCTTTTTATAAAACACATTTTATTATGTGATCATTAATCCTTTTAATAACCATTTATAAGTCACTTAATGATTAGGAACCAAAAATTCAGCTTGTTGTGATAATTTATTTAGATTGTCAAGCATCCATATATCAAACAATCAACATAAAATGAATAATCAAACAAGCATATATCCACACTATATGTGCATAACCATAGCTACTATTGTGACCATACTTGTTTGCCATCACAAGTGTGGTCATTAGGTCTTTCCTAAGGGTTAATAACAACACAAAATTGAGATCACAATGGTCTCCCACTTGATGTCGCATCCGTATGCTTCAAGTCACTTTGTGTCTTCCTTTTGTGCTTCCTTCCCGAGCATCTTCATTTACATAATATATATCCTATACATATTTTCTAGTAAAAGAGAATACTCCTAATCTATTATTACATCACAATGAATAAATAAATAAATTACAAGCACAAAACTTACAACCCAATTGAACGAAAATGACCAAAACAAAACATGCAACCAAACAAACAACACAAGGTCTAAGCTAGGTTATGCACCATCAAATGAACAATCAAAACTCATTCAACAAACAAAATAAACCCATCAAACCCAAATTTTCAGCCACACAAACTGAAAATTAGGGTTTGTTTGTCCAACAAACAACAACCAAAACATATCAACCATGGACATCCTATCTTTCAAAGTTTAATCATAAGCATGAAGATATAACTTTCAAAGACATGGGGTTTATTAAATCAACCAAAACAGCCTCTAATAACTTGATAAACATCCTTTTAAAACTGATTTTACAAGGATAATGATGCTAGTTCCACATAAACGGCTCTAGATGCCATTGTTGGGGTTTGTATGACTATTTACAACTTGTTAAACCATTTAAACATATGAAACGCAGCGGAATATACAACTTTAAACATGTATACTTTCTGAAATTACTATTATCATGTGAAATCAACAAACCCATAAACAAAAGATCTTTATTATGTGAAGAACTGGCATACAAAACAAGCAAGACACCCAAATCATGACATAATCATACCATATAAAACCTTTCTGGATGCTGTGATAATCGACCATAAGAAGTCAGAAAAGAGTCAAAAGAAAGGCCAAGACTTCAAGGGTAGAAGTCCTCAAGTGTCCATACCCACAAGCCTGTAAGAAAACATCATGATTGCTAGGATTTAAAGCACCAAAATCGTCCAAAAGGGGCTGCTGAACACTTTTCAGCGAGCTTCAAAGGGTGATGAAGACCCTTTTCAACCGAGATCCACATCAAGATTGGAGAGCCTCTTCTTCCTTTTTGTTTCTTGCATATGTATGTGAGAAAAAGATGAAGTGTGTGTGTGTTTTTGCCAAGACCTCCAAGAACACCCAAGGGAGAGGCACCTCTCTATGGGGCGGCCGACCCTTTTAGGGTTGTTCTCCTTCTGTTCCTTTTTTTACAAAAGGTCCTATACATTAATCTTTTGTTCAACTAAAGATTAATATAGATATATACATATAATTAACCTTTTAATTATATAATGTACACACACTTTCATTATTTGATGTTATTTAACTAAATTAAACAACATTACAAATAATATCCATGAACAAATATCCATATAAGTTATTCAATCTCATATGCAGCTTATTTAGAAACTCATTTCTAAGTTGTGTAGTTTATTTAATTGCATGATCATATCATCAATTAAGTATTATTTGGTGTTTGCTAAGCTTGTTATTGGGTATGACCCGACTTGGATCATAACGTACTAACCACATCAATGTTCTATGTGTCTTGGGCATAAAGAATCCACAACCTCAAAAGTGACCTTTTAGTTGATTAAGTCCTCAATGAGTTCCATGGCATAGTTCGATTTTTAACAAACTAAATTGATGAAATTTAAAGAAAAAGAGAAGAACTAAAACTGAAATACAACTAAACTTGTTTCGGTGGTTTAGAGTGAGTATAAATCCTAAGATGGAAATCTAATAGGTTCATTTTTTGAAAAGGCGGCTTCAATTCATTTTGACCATAAATGAACCGATTCAATTTCGAATCATACAGGTAGTCAAATCATTCGGGACATGTTATCAAAACCTTTTGATGCTATAATCTTGTTTTACATCTAGAGTCATTAGCAAGTTTAGGAAATCATACTAGTACTATTGGATCCCTACATTGATTTGGACTTTCAAGACTTGTTGCCAGGATGATTGTCAGTATACTTGTCCCCTTAAATCCATACACAGACTTTTGACACCAATTGGTGACAGTTTAAGGTTTGATTATTTCAACAAGCATTTTGGATCCCACACTTATCTGGTAATCAACATTCCTCAGGAGATTTTTGAGTGGTCTCAAGGTAGTATTGAGGAAGAAAACTATTCTTAGAGCTTTCAAAGAAAGCCAAGCGTCAGATCATTGCCACCACACAGCAGAGAGGCGGCAAACAACAATGAATTTTACAATATATAGGTTATGCTTATCCTCAGGTCAGTGCCACCGCATAGAAGAGTGGCACATAACCTATCTTCTTGTTTGAGCAAATTTATTCTTTTTGCACAGGTCTCACCAAGAACATTGGTTATTAGTTTGATTGCTTTTGCATTTTTTCATCACGTGCTTTTGCTTATATTTTGGTCATACGCACATATTCGTGGCGTTTATTCTGCTTGTCACCCCTTATTGGAATTCTGTTGATTGTGTTAACCAGGGATAAGATGATCACCCACAGCTAGTCGAACTACTTAGTTTAATCTTGAGATCACCAACAAGGTTTAATCATCTATTGTGTGAATCTACTGACATATCATCAGTGGTCTAGCAACCTCTAGGTCTTCTTTCTTTGTGTTACCTTGGTAGTAGCTAGTTTTACTATTATTTTTCCTTTTATATTGCTCAGACTACAAAGACTTAAACTTTGAATTTCACATCTTATTCCATTTAAACTTTTAAAGTCCCAAGTGGTTTGTTCCTGTGTACTATCATTTTCCAAAGCTTGAATCGGTATCACAAATACGATCTAAAGCTTACCTCTCCTCCTCCCTCACCTTTTTTGTAATGTTACTTCCTAATCCTATTAACTGTAAACAATTTACATTTTTAGGATTTTACTAGGCAAAGAAATAAAATCAATTTAATTAACTACTTAAAATAACTTAGATAAATAAAGAAAATAAAAAATAAAATTTAAAAGAGAAATGACTATACGCATCGAACTACACATGGCCATCCTCAGAATTACATACTTTTCTTTTTAACGCCATTAACCTCTAACAAATATAGAAAACATGGTTTATCAAAAGCATTTGTATAGAGGTCAGCGCGGTGAAAATCAGTATTTATCTTACCACATCGATTAGGTTCTTTTCAAAAAATCACGTATAAAGTGATATTTTATTCCGATGTGTTGGGTCTTAGGATGTTGGACCGGATTTTTAGTTACTGTAATGCAGCAGAGTTTATCAACAAAAATAGAGTAGAGAAATTCAAACCGTAGTCCCGCATTTGCTGTTGAATCCATATTGTTTGTGAACAGCAACTTGCAGCAGCAACGTATTCGGCTTCGCAGATTGACAAAGCAACCGAGGTCTGCTTCTTACACGGCCAGGTAACTAATCTCCTCCCAAAGAATTGACATCCTGCTGATGTAGACTTGTTGTTCATCTTGCAGCCGCCGTAATCCGAGTCACTATACGCCGTAAGCTCGAAGTCTTTGTCACGAGGATACCATAACCCTAGAGTTGGTGTACCCTTCAGATAATGGAAGATCCTTTTGACCCCTATCAGATGGTTAACTTTTGGCTTTGCCTGATATCTTGAACATAGACATGTAGCATACATGATATGAGGAGGCAGTGAGATACATTAGAGATCCAATCATTCCTCGGTACATGGTGGCATCTACCCGATCACAATTCTCATCGGGTGCTACATCATGGTTTGTAGCAAGTGGAGTTCCAGCTGCGCAAGCATTCTCCATGTCAAACCACTAAGAATATCTCCTACATACTTGGTCTGATGTAGAAAAATTCCCTTAGGTCTCTGATCAACCTGTAACCCGATAAAGAACTTCATCTCTCCCATGGCACTCATTTTAAATTCAGCCTTCATTACTGCTTCAAACTCTTTACATAATTCTTCGTTCTTGGAACCGAAGATTATGTCATCTACATAAATTTGGACCAACAATAAACCACCATCCTTTTCTTTAATGAACAGTGTGTAGTCAATAACACCTCTGCGAAACCCATGTTTCATAAGGTGAGTGGAGAGTTTCTCATACCAGGCTCTAGGAGCTTGATGAAGCCTGTATAAAGCCTTGTCGAGTTTGTAAACTCTATCCTAATGATATGGATCCTCAAATCCCTCGGGTTGACTGACATACACTATCTCTCGGATTTCACCATGAAGGAATGCACTCTTCATATCCAGTTAATAAACTTTAATCTTCATATGCGATGCATAGGCAAAGAAGATACGGATGGCTTCGATTCTTGCCATGGGTGCAAACACTTCATTGTAATCTATACCCTCAACTTGTCGAAATCCTTGAACTACAAGTCGAGCCTTGTTCCTGATGATGACACCTTCATCGTCTTTCTTACATTTCAAGACCTATTTGGTGCCAATGACCATAGCACCTTTAGGTCTATCTACGAGTGTCCATACACCTAACTTCTTGAACTAAAGAAGTTCTTCTTGCATGGCACCGACCCATGCCTCATCATTTAGGGCTTCACTCCATATTTTGGCTCGAACTGAGACAGAAAGCAATGATAGCACCATCGTGAAGGTATCCTCTCTCCATTACTGTGGCATAATTAGCTGAATACAACTGATTTCTTGTCTAAACTCCTGATCTGACATCCCCAATGACATTGTCCATAGGATGATAGATGTTTAGGCGTGATCCAGGAGTGGTGTGAACAACTACCTCAGTATCTAGATTATGAACATTTGGTTCAGTATCTGAGGCAGTAGGAGTATGAGGTTCTGAAGACTCAGAGGCATCAATGTCAGATGCTTGTGGACTTGCAGTAGGAGGAACCTGTGGCTCTTGAGTGTCCTGGTCATTTTCCATGGCTTCATCTTCAGAGGAAGAGTCACTTCCCTCGAGTGCTCCCCCTGAGTTGGTAGAAGAATCACCTTGTGAGCCAGATGATGTAGATTCCTGAGATGGTGTGTTTAGAACATCATACATCATCTTTTTTGCTAACTCATCATCAGACGTAGAGAGAGGGATGTTGAAGGACTTGAAGAATCCATCATAGTCGAAAAAGAAGGCGGGTCCTTTTCCAGCAGGTGGGGTGGTGTATCTCTGAATGTCAATGTTACACCACACTTCTACTTGACCCGCTGAGTTGTTGTAAACTCTCTTCTTTGGTATGTTGTATCCTAGAAAGATACCTTCTTCAGCCTTCTTGCTGAATTTGCCCTCCTGAGTCTTCTTCAGTAGGGTGCACGGTGCGCCAAATGGCTCGAGATACTCTAATTTAGGTTTAGATCATTGTAGTAACTCGTAACACCTCTTGCCATGGCATTTAACTACTTGAACTCGATTTAACGTGTAACACGCATTTGCAACTGCCTCATTCCAGAATTCGATAGGCAGTTTTGAGTCTGCTAGCATATTTCGTGCAGTCTCTATCATGCTCCGATTCTTTCTTTCAGCAACGCTGTTCATCTGAGGAGTGTGTGCAGAAGTGAACTGGTGCACAAATCCCTTTTCCTTGCAAAATGCCTCCAATCATTGGTTCTTGAACTCGGTTTCGTTGTCTGAGCGTACTTGTCGTACCTTCAGCTTGTATAGGGACTCCAGTGTAGTTACTAATTCCTTGAAAGACTCAATGTTTTGGATTTGGATTTCAGAAACATTACCCAAGAGAATCTTGAGTAGTCATCAGTAACTACATAGCAATACAAGTCGCCTCCAATGCTTCTTGTACTGACTAGACCAAACAGATCCATGTGAAGAAGTTCAAGAGGAAGTTCGAAGAATGAACTTTCTTTTTGTTATGAGACTTCTTCGTTTGTTTTCCCTTGTTGCATGCAACACAGAAATCAGGAAGTTGGAAGTTTTTGACATTAACTCCTCTCACAAGATCATTCTGGATCAACTGATTCATCTTCTGTGGATTAATGTGTCCCATTCTCCTATGCCAGGAGATGGAATCCTTCTCAGTAGCTTTTGACAAGAAGCACTGAACTTTATGGTCTGTTGTGGAGGCCTTTGATAGATCCAAGACATAAAGGTCCTTATATCTTGAGGCAGATATTAAGACTTGTTCCTGTAGGATCACATAGTCCTTTTCAGGACATAGCACCTCTTGTTGTCGAATACTACCTTAAAACCTTTATCAAAAATTTGGGATACCAAAAGCAGGTTATTCTAAAGTTGTTGAACATAATTTAACTTGTCAAACTTCACTTTCTGATTTCCCACTTCCCCTTGAGCTATGATATACCCTCCTTTGTTTCCAGCAAATGAAACATGGCCTCCTTTTATTTGTTTGACGTTTCATAAGAGAGCCATGTTCCCTGTCATGTGCCTGGATGCTCCGCTATCTATAATCCACGTGTTGGTTTCAGCACTATAGCGAATACCCTGCACATTCAATTGAAAACATTAGTTTAGGTTAGGGACCCAAGCCTTTACTGGGTTGGTTGTCCCAAAGGCATCACACATCATAAATGTAACCCATTGACCTTTAGAGGGTGAGGGAAGCTTAGTTGTCTTCTTGTTCTCATTATCAGACATTGAGGTTGATTTTTCTTACCATAAGCCCGCCTTGTGTAAGGCCTGTTTGTGACAAACAGACGACTGGCTAATGGGTTGAACTTTAGGTTCACTAGCTCTTCTGGGTGGGGTCACTGAGTTCTTCTTAGAAGAACTAGGTTTTGGGTCCTGAAGTTCAACTTTCCTCCTTGGTGTCTGACAGTAAGGATAGTTGGACACAATGTGTCCTTACTCTCCATAGTTGTAGCATGATCTGCTTTCTACTTTTTGATTTAACTGTTTGTGTGGAGAAGTGTGTGACACACTTGTGACATTAACCTTTTGGGTTGACACTCTTCTTGTTTAGATGTTTTATCTTGTTTAACAAAGTTAATTGTTTTAACATTTTTAACATCTTTTCCATTTGTTTACCTGGACTTAGACTTGAAGCATGTGGGTGGTTAACATGTTTGGTCTTTTTGGGTTCAGAATTAGAGTTGATCGACCCAGACTTTATATTAACTTTTTCAAACTCTTTTTCCAGATTAACACAAGGCATTTTACCTTTTGCCTTTGAAGTAGCCTCCTTTTGTTTAGTACCAGATTTATTTGATTTACATTTCGAATCTAGATCACTTACAAGAGAAGTGGACACCACATGATCCTTGATCGGATTGTTATTGATTGGTTTACATTTTGCGTTCATCAAGATCTCATGTGGTGGTGGAACCACTTTATAACCCAACCCCTCCCCGTTGTTTCGCTCTCTCACTAAGTTTTGAACAATATGAGATGAACTTGTCCAACTATGCAGTTTTTGCTTTAATGAAATAACTTCTACTTCTAAAACTGCCTTTTGTTTCTTAGTGTCTTCTAGGGAGTTAAGATAGAACTTAATGTCATTTGATTGGTTAAGTGTTCAACAGTTCTATCTTTTCTTTATAACTGTGCTCATTTTGTTTAAGAATTCTCTTAGTTTCAGTGCACAGTTGCAAGTCCTTTACTAAGTTATCATTATGATCTAATAACCTATCAAATTTTGAATCGATGTCTTCCCTAAATTTATTACAATCAGAACAAGCATGATTATTGAAAAGTTGGTCAGTAGTACTTACCGGAGAGGGGTCTGATGAATCAGCCATAAAAGCAGAGTATGGTGTTTTTGGTTCTGGTGATTCTGATGTTGTTGTAGATTTCCCTTCTGTAGGCATGTAGGTGACCACTGTTGTAGTCTCTTCGATGATTGACATCGCAATTTCCACTGCAATATCTTCTTCACTAGCTGAATCGTCATCTAATCTTCAACACTAGCGATGCTGGATTCTCCCGGTGTGACTAACCGAAAGCTCCAGTCCTGTCCCTCATCATCATGAGCAGTTAAGGCTTTAGGATCCTTGCTTGACGAAGTAGGATTGCTAGTTGGCTTATCCTGATGATTGAAGGATGTGAATGGATTCCCGTTTCCAGTTTTCATGGGCTTCACACACTCACGTTTGAAGTGCCCCTTTTCGCTACAGTTGAAACAGGTCACCTTGGTCTTGTCGAAACCAAAGGTAGTGTCCTTAGTTGCAACCAAGTTCTGTCTGGTTTTCTTGACAAACTTCCAAGCTCTCTGAACAGCACTTGCAAAGGCCCACATTATATCCATCATCCCCAGCTCTGTCTCGTCAACCTGCTCGTAATCCTCATCTGCCAGATGACAGTTCCCAATTTTTCCTGCAATTAGTCCATCATAGGAGTGGACTATTGCTGCTAAAAGATCCATGTGCTCTTTAGCTACCTCAACTATCACATTACCGAAATTCTCGGTCTTTAGTTTTGTAGCATTAGCTTCAGGTACTATGTATTGGCTACCAGACGACCCTGAAGTAGAGGTTTGAGAGGGACCAGCTGAATTTGACACAAAAGCCGTCTGAAGTGGTTCTCCAGATGTTTTGGCTTGTGGAGTCGCGTTGTACAGTGCCAGATTTTGATCATAGGAAGACTTTTGGGCTTTATATTTCATCCTTAACTCTTCCTCTCTCAGCTTCAGAATGAAATCATTTATATCTAACTTCGTTAGCATTTCATTCTATCTAAGATTGGAGACAAGGATACCCATTTCTCCGGCAACCCATCTGCAAAGTTTGACACTTTGTCTTCCATAGACGTCGTTACTCCATGAGTGTGCATCTCACTTATCAAGTGGTAGAATCTGTCAATGACATCATCCAGGCTTTCTTTACCCATCAAAGAGAAGTTGTCAAACTCTTTCTTCAAAGCTTTAGCCTTAATCGCCTTTAATGATGCATTTCCGTCATACCTTTTCTCCCATGCATCCCATAGCTTCTTTGCTTGCGTATACTCAAAAAATTGGTGAAAAATATCCTTGGTGATCGACTGAGTAAGCAGAGCATAGACTTTTCTTCTCAGCATTGTATTTGACCTTTTGTCCATCAGTCATGCCACCTAGTGTAAGTTTGACACCATCAGCACCTACTGTGATGTTGTACCCCGTCTCTATTGATTCCCACAGATTGGGATCTACTCCATTTAAGTAGATCTCGGAACGTTGCTTCCACTGTGGGTATTCGTCAAACGTGATTAGCTTAGGGGGTTTGTTGTGATTCCTCACTTCATTCTCCAGAAGTTTTGAATCCGTGAATCTCTCCCTACTATGAATGTTGAGTATTGGTCCTCCACTACTGTCAACTTCAATCTATGGAACAAACTGTTTTAATTGTGCGAATGAGGGTCTGCGATTGGGCTATTCCTACGATTCAACAATGCAGATAAGTGCGATTAAACAATGCAAATAGTTCAATCATGCGACTGAACTAATCCGGATGGCTCAGTCGGGCGAATGAACAAATGCGGTTGGACAATGTGAATAAACTGCTCAGTCATACGAATGGAGGTAAGGATGAGTCCAATCATGCGTATGAGGGATGCGTATGGGTTCACTCGGGGGATTGAGTCAATCGTGCGACTAAAACTGCTGAAACTTGAAAATTCGTAGGTTTTAGGTATTTTGGACGTAAAAACTCGAATTTTCAGTAACCCTAATTGCCGTACGCCGGAAAAAACTAAACTTTACGATCAGGAGACGTCTAAAACACCGTTTTACACAAAAAGATTGTGATTTTAGTGGAAAAATACAATTTTTGTATCAAAAACGACTGAAACACACGTAAATCAAGAGCCAAAGCTCTGAAACGACTTGTTAGGATCGTGTATTGAACGAAATACTAACTGAAATACGTGTATACTGAATCAAACAGTGCGGAATCCAATTTGATTGGTGATCCAATCAGTGAGAACGCATGTAGAAATAATTATGTATTGAATCTAAACGTTAAGAATGATTGGGAATCGATCTAGTGCGATCTATGAACTTTGAACAGATTCTTAGAGGTTTCTGGAAGGCTAGGGTACGATTTAGTACGTAGGTACTCAAAGTGTTCTATTTTACCACAATTTAAGTGGTATTTATAGGTTGGGGTTTGTCATTCGAGCGACTGAACCATTTGCATGGTTCAGTCGTGCGATTGAGTCATGCGGTTGATCCATTCGCACTTCTGAGTGTTAGGTCGTGCGATTGAGTCAATCTCATGTTACAATCATGCGACTGATCGAGTCTCCTGGTTCATTCGTACGACTGGTTCATTAGCATGAAGTTGTTCAGGCGTATGGTCCGTTAGCATGGGCCAATCGTATGTAAACTTCGTATGATTAAGTTTGAATATATTTCACAATCATTATTTGACTTAGATTTATTCAAAAAACCACAAACCTATATAGCTAGTTCAATAAGTGTTATTACACACCAAGCAATGAAATATTCAACATTGTAAGCAAAACCACACATTCTATTTCATTAACTACCCATTCAATTACATATGTGTAAGACAATAAAGACATTTTACATTATGTTCAGAAACTAGGGACACATGTATCTATAAACGTAAAGTGGAAGATAATGAAAAGAGGAATGTAATGAACGAATGCATGCATTAATGAATGAAAGATAAGTAGGAAAGTCTTACAAGCACTGAAAGGAGGTTCACACCCAATGAAGGGTGTTAGCTCAACTGTGTGCGGGTTAGCTACCTTGGAAGGATACACACTGGGGTCTAATCCTTTGATTGACCATACGTATGGAATCCTTGCCACTTGCCCTAGGTACTAGAGTTAGCTTCGTGTATATGTTCAAGGTCTAAGAAAGACCTCAGGCCCAGTAACCAGCTTCGTGCACAATGTTCGGGGTATACCATATGGCATTGGTCCGAAATGAAAGAGAAATGATAGTTATGAGTGTACTTGCCCTAGGTACTAGAGTCAGCTTCATGCAAAATGTTCGAGGTCTTTGATAGACCTCAAGCCTAGTAACCAGCTTCGTGCACAATGTTTGAGGTACTATACATATCATCGGAAGTAACGAACGAACAAAAGTTAAGTAAGAAAAATTACGAATGGGGAATGATATTGATGAATGATTAATGAATGAAAGTTAACAAATGAATAATGAAGATGATAATGATATTATCTATGTGTACGTATGATGCTTGATCGGGTAAGAATGTAAAGAATGGTTTTAAACGGAAGTAAAGTATATTTTATTTTAAAACTAGAACTCACCTAGAAACGATGACTTTTATGTGTTTCTAGTTGGTAGGTAATGGTTGCTGAGGATGGAACGAGGTAGCTACTTGGCTTATTTTGGATGGCATCCATTTCATATAATGTTTTTGTTGTGTAATGCAACAAGTTATTTTGTAATCTGTCAACCATGTATTATTTTGCAAAAGCAATTATAATAAAATGAAAGTGTTGTTTAAATGTTTCTGCTGTAATGTTTTATTAAAGTTAAATATAAATATATCCTCTATGTGAGATGATTGACCGGTTGTGAGCATCCCGGGAATGGGGCCTTAGAAGTTCATAAGTTCAATTTCTCATATAACTAGAAGTTCCTACTTCATGTTGTTCTCCACTATCTAACAAGTTTGGGGGATGGTATCAAATCCAATATGAACTGGGCTGTTTAGTTCATGGATTGGTGAAGTGCCTCCGCTTCAACCACTCAAGGTTTGTGCTGTCTAACCTTATGGGGAACCTTCAAAAGGACACATTCTTTATGTATCCTAGATTCATCCAACACATAATAAACTATGTGTTGGACTAGAGTAAGATTCTTTGTGCAGCTACTTAGCATGTCCCTCAAATGAGGCCGAGAATCTTCAAAATCCTGAAGAGAGTGTCCACCAATTTCACTAGATGACACACTATGCTTCTTTCAGGTATGATTGAGCCAATGGCTCCTGGTGACATCCCTGTTCACCCTACAGGTGATGAACCCACACCAGCAACTACCTTTACTTTGCGAGATCTTCCTAATCACCCTATTAACACACATATCGGAGATACAAACAAACCCTTGCTATGTCTACTCTAGTTTAGCAAGCCCCTCCCGTTCAAAGCAAAAAGACTAGAGTGTAAACATGGGCTCCCAATCAGCCAGAGGTCTCACCATCCTTCTCATTTAACTTTAATATGGGATTTGAGCTTCCTCAATCTCAATTCCCTAAGCCCAAAACCCAGGCCGCAAGCCCTTAGGATGAGTCCCAACACTCTCTTGAGAAACCCAAAAGGGACAGCCCCACCAAAGGCTCAATGCCAATAGACATTGATCAACGACTCGGGTCATTAGGCTTCACTACCCTGTCATTTACTACCCTTTTAATTAGAACTGATGAGGAGATTACATCTATTCATGGCAAAGAATTTGATCCACAACACCCTCTAACAGATCAACATAGCCTAGAGGGACCTCTTATCTCTAGCACACATCAGTTAAAACCAACTGAGGTGAGTCCCACAGATGTGGAGGGGACTCATGTAGATTTAGTTGCCAATACTAAAGGAAACTCATTGGATCATCAGGCCAGTGGTATCATCTCTAAGATTGAATCTATGGCAACTCTTCCTTTTGATAACTCTAAAAGAGACATCCTCAGGCAAGGGAATCAGGGTGCCAAGAAATGACATCTGGTGGTGAGGGTGAACATACAAGGTATATTACCTCATCTCCCCATCATTCTTCAAAAGAAGATGAGGGTAGTATGCAACTCACCATTCAAGACCTACTTTCTAAAGTCTCAAAACCTGAATTAAAGTTTAAGACTTTAGAAGATAGGTCTGCCACTCAGCAACTTGAGATTGAAAATAGACCTCTTCCTCTAGCTCTCCTAGCTCAGGTCTCACTGACCTCTTCTTCTAGCCTGCCTAGCTCTCAAGATGATACAACCAAAAAGGGGGAGAATATTTAGAGACAAACAATAGACGAACCATAGAGCCAAGCTTTAACTTCTCTGTCTGCTAGATACCCGGCTCCTACAGCAACAGTCTTTCCTGAGCCTCGTCAACTTGTCCTGGAAATGGACACAAGAATACTTAGAGATCTCAATAGGATCTTCTCCAAGTTTATATTGAGATCTTCTTTAGATCAGCCGAGCCCTGGTACGGCTATGATATACCTTGGAGCTGAAGAGCTTCAGAGGCTAAGTGCACCTTCTACCACTGTGGAAGAAGTTGGTCAACCTAAGGCACAAACGGAACCTAAGATTCATTTCAACAGGGAAATGAGGACTGATGGCCCAACAACTGAAATAGTTAGGATAGATAGTACATTCCCTCATACTACCAAAGCTGAGTTAAAGCCTCGGAAGAACAATTTCAATCTTCCGAAGCTGAGATGGAAGCTACGGAAAGTTTGTTCTCCTTGTCCGAGGATCTAATCATGACACATGCAATTCTAGAGCTGGCATCTGAGGTGAATAGTGAGGACTTTCTCAACCACTCCCTAGCTCAAAAAACTTCATTATCTCCATCCACCATTCCTCAATATGAACCCTCATTTCAAGAACCACCAAAGTCTAGCATTTCGGAAGATGTCAAAGGCAAGAAGAAGATGACTGACGAAGAGCTTCAGTAAGTGGAGACGATTAATAACCTTTATAGAAAAGGTAGACTTCCAACTAGGAAGTTTCTAGCTACTTGTTGGTAGCACCAAAGCAGCTGGAGCCAATGAGGAGGTAGTTAACAACAAGAAAAGGGTGGAGATCATTGACAACCTCATCATGCTTGGAGCTGTCATGGAAGATATACTCCTGCTACCACTAATGGAGTTTGTAGAGCTAGAAAAGACAAGCATGCTACTGATTGAAGAAAGAGAAGAAGCAGCAAGGTTGGCCTTAGAGGAGGAAAGAGAAAGGAAGAAAAGGGAAGCTAATCTGTAGCTTAGGAGGGAAAGGATAACTTTCCTAACCTCCAGTGGTTTCTCTCTTCAAGAACTATCTTCACATAGTAAAGACATGATCCTATGGCTCTTTAACAAAGAGTAGGATCAACTAGAGAAAGAGAGGAAGAAAATTGCAAAAGAGGAGATGAGGGAAAAGAAGAGAAAGGAAGAAGAAGCTGGGGTCATTGCTACAAAGAAGATAGGTGAGAAGGCCTGGATGAAGAATTATCTTCGGGCTCATGGCTTCTTTGGTAGGCAAGTGGGACCCATGTTTGAAAAGACACTCCAGCTGACATTTGCTTAGGAAAAAGGAAAGAGATGTACAAAAGGGATGTTAGGGACCGTGTACGGACGAAGTACTAACTGATTTACGTGTATACCAACTCAAATAGTGCGGAAACCTATTTTATTGGCGATCCAATCAGTCAGAACGTTAACCCGATCGATATAAGAATAAACTAAACATTAAGAACGAATAGGAATCGATCAAGAACAATCTATGAACTTGGACTGGCTTTCTTGGACGTTCTGGACGGCTAGGGTACGAGTAGGAGTTGACATATTGAAAGTGTTTCGTTTTTCCACGAATTAAGTGGTATTTATAGGTTAGGGTTAGTCAATCGTACGACTGGACCATTAGCATGGTTCAATCGTGCGACTAAAGCATGCGACTAAGTCAATCACACGACTGAAGGTTCAGTCGTGCGACTGAGTCATCCATATGTCTTAGTCGTGCGACTGATCCAGTCTCCTGGTGTAATCGTGCTACTGGTCCATTAACATGAAGTATTTATGCGTATGAACCATTAGCATGGTCCATTCGCATGAAAACTTCATATGACTAAGTTTGAATATGGTTCTCAATCATTACTTGACTAAGATCTATTCAAACCACCTCAAAATTATATAGTTGGTTCAATATGCGTTAATAAATAATACACATTAAAACATACACTGAAACATTAAACATTAAGATCAACACCCACATATTATGTTTCATTCAACTCATTCATTCATTACATTTAGGACATGACAGACATATTACATTAAGATCGTAAACTAGGTAAATATGGATCAACAAGGGGATAGGGGATGATATTCAAACCAACACCTCAACCACAACCTAAAACCCAAACTCAATCCCAACAACCATCCAGACCATCCCTTCAGCCTTCTAAACATCTTTCCTAACAGGAGTTTAAGGAGATCAAGATGAAGCTTATCAAATGCACAACCTTGAGTCATGTCTCTTATGAGGAGGATTCTGTCAAGCTTACTTTTGTTGATGGATCCTCAAGTTCCCTCACAAGAGATAAATTCCTTGATTTTCCAAGAGGAACATTGGACTAGGGTATTAAATTTCTTGGCCTTAACTCAGATTCTCTAGATGATGAAAAGAAGAAGTTAAGAAGGAAGCTTGTGACTCTGCTCGATACCAAGAAGGGCATAAAGTACCTAGCAAACCCCTTATGCCAAGAAAGAAGATTGTCCAGTGGAGGTTGAAGACTCTTCTCACAACTATGTTGTTAAGAGAGAGAATGGTGAGCTGCACAGTCTTAATGCCTCATCTATGCTACACTTAAGCAAATTTGACATTGTTGAGTTAGCAGAGAAGCCATTCTCCAACCCCTCAAACTTTGAGGTAGCTGCTCACATCACAAATCACCTGAGCAACCTTCATCTTGTCAAGTTGACTGCTAGGACAAAGATTGAAGAAGAGTCAAAATAGAGAGAGGAGGAGGAGAGGAAAGGATCAACAACCAAAGGCAAAGCCTTTCTCCAAGTGCTTGTAGATCCTAAAATTGAATCCATTGTTTAATGGGAGTATGACTATAACTCCCATCAACTAACTCTCTTCGGGGGGCACAACAAAGGGTGCATGTCATTAGGAGTGATAGACTGGATCTCCTTTCCACTAATGACTCATACAAACTTCTCAGCACAACATCAAGACAGAACAAATAAAAAGACAAATATCTTCTGTCCTTGGTGCAGAAAGTCTTAAGAAGCAGAAGTAAGTGAGGTTTTGGTAGCATCAGCCTAGGGGGAGTTTGTTGGATCTAGAAAGGCTGGTGCAAACAAAACCAAACACTTAGACTATTTTGGTGCAACTTATAAAGGACCTCCAAAGCTAAGTGTGGAACTTCCAAAGGAAATGGAGTTCTTTCGATGACAATGTGCAAGATCATCTTCCGAAGGAAAAGCTCCAATTCCAAAGACAATTTCTTCTCTTCCGAAGTTCAAGACTTAGAAGATTTGAAAGTCAATGACTTCCGAAGTAGAAGTCCTAAAGTCGCAGAAGAAGCACCTCTTCTGAAGTATAAAAGGCTTCGAAAGAACTTGTTCTTCCGAAGCCAATTAACATTCAGAAGATGCTGCTATGGACTAGTGGACATAAGTATGGTTCTCTAACACTCTGCTGTAGACCTCTGATACTGCATAGCATTTTCGCATAATGCCATATAGTTGACCCTACTTTATTCTACTGTTCACCTTTATTTGTCAGTACAGTTGCTAACTTTAGTTAGTGACAAAAGGTAAGTCATGGATATGTCATGAATACCATATCTTAGATAAGACTTTATCTAAGATACCTTAACTATAGCTTTGTAGTATCTGCTTTAGTTATAGGATTCCAACTGGTATCAAACTACAATCGGCTGTAGGTGATAGTATATATATAGTTTCTCATTATAACTCTTGTATCATTCTTGTAAGAGTTTTGTAAACTTTGAGTTGAGAAGTAATATATACAAGTACCTTGAAAATTATTTCTTATGTTCTTATGTTACTTAGCATATTATAATCAACTCTTTGAGAGATTCTACTTCATCAAACCGTGTGAGTCTAAGTGAGTTTGAGAGAAAACAAAGTGTTAAGTGACTGTTGGACCAAAAGAACCAATGAGCCAAGATCAGAAAACCTCTAAGTCCCACATGGTATCACAACAACTGCTGAAAGCTTCATCAGCAGTTTGACAAGTGCTGACGGCTTCATCAGCAGTTTGACAAGTGCTGAAGACTTCAACAGCTGAAGAACTAAAGTGCTGAAGTACAACAGCTGAAGACACAAGTACTGAAGCTGAACAACTGAAGAACACAAGTACTGAAGCTGAACAGCTGAAGAACACAAGTGCTGAAGCTGAAAGACCAAAGTACTGAAGTACAACAGCTGAAGAGTCTACAAGTGCTGAAGATCAACAACTGATGTACAAAGTCTGAAGACAAAGACTGAAGACATCAGCTGATGATATCTACTGAAGTCATCAGCTGATGAAACATCTGAAAGTCAAAGTCTGAAGATCAAGTACTGAAGCGTCAGTAGTTTGTCACAACTGCTGAAGAGTACTTCTTTAGTAGTGATATCAGTAGTTTTATATTTCTAGTTTCAGTAGTTTTGTAAAACGACTGAAGAGCTTGTTCTTCAGTCGTTGTAGTTTCAGTAGTTTTATATTTCTCAGTAGTTGTAACAACTGATAACACTTAGAACTTTTTGTAAGAAGATGTCAACTGTTTTGACATCTTCAGTAGTTATGTTTCAGTTGTAATAAATCTGTTAGATGTCACTATCAAGTGACATCAGCAGACGTCACATCTCTTATATAAGAGGTGTCGACCTAATCATAATTGTGACATTCTGTTACCATGAAAGCGAATATTGAATGAAATATATTTTCAGATATTCTCTCTCTCTATAACCGTCTTTGTTCTTCATTGAATATTGTTTTGTTCTTGTGAATCGACTAATTCATTGTTTGAATTCCTCTGCAATACTCTTCAATCAATCAAACATAGATCACTGATCCTAACAAGTGGTATCAGAGCAAGGTTAATCATTGATCGATCTAACAATTGATCATTTAAACTGCTAATTGATATCTGTTTTTGATTGAATTAGCATATTTGCAAGAACTGGTTATAGATTATTGAATTTCTGCCGCTTTCGTTCATTTATTTTGAGATCTTCTCGTTCAATTGGTTGTTGCGTTTTTGTTCTAAATCTGTTTTAGCTTAACTGAATTTGATTGAATCTGAGATGACGACTCCTTCTAATGATCCTCACAATACCGGTTCCTCAACCAAGCCTCCGATGCTGGTTAGGACCGAGTATAACATATGGCAACGAAGAATGCTTCATCACCTGTCTGTTAACAGTTCAGGTTGTTGGACATCTGTGGTACATGGACCACATAAGCCTATGGTGAACAATCCAGAAACCAATCAAATGGTTCCGAGAAGAAGGAACAATACTCTGATGAAGATCGGAAACTATTTGAGATTGATGCTAAAGCCCATGGAATTCTGGCCATGGCACTGCCTAATGAGATCTATTCAGGGCTTATGCATCATGAAACTGCTCATGATCTCTGGAGTGCCCTGAAGGAACAATTCGGTGGCACTGATGAGGTCTTAGAAAACAATAGAGAGATCCTTGCCCAACAATATGAGACATTCCCTCATAGAAAGGGTGAGACACTGACTCAACAGTTTGAGTGCTTTTCTTGCTTGATATCTGAGCTGAAAATGGTGAAACAGGAATACACCAATAGCCAGATGAACAACAGATTCCTCAGATCACTGCCTGAGAGATGGGACACATACACTATTGTCCTACGCTCCAGTGCAAATCTGGAAGGCCTGTCTCTCACCCAACTTCATGGGAAACTGCTTACATTTGAAAGAGAGATAGAGCAGAAGAGGAAACTGTCCTCATCAGGAAAGCTCACTGATGACTTTGTACCAGGCAATACTGCCTTGGTTGGTCATGAGTCAGAATATGCTGCATCTGAAAGCAATTATGATGAGCATATAGATTTCTCTTCAAATAGTTCTGATCATGCATTTGTTGGTATTGAGTTCATTCTGGCAGTAATAGTGACAATTTATGCTTCATCATGGATGATCTGAAAGGAATAGCTGATATGATCTAAAGAGATGGATATTCTGAGCCAGATGGCACTGATTAATATCAGATCTCAGAAGTTCTACAAGAGAACTGGCAGGAAATTTCTGGACTCTCTGGCAAAACCAAAGTTGGTTTTGACAAGAGTAAGTTGAGGTGTCACAAATGCCAAAGGCTAGGACACTTTGCAAGAGAGTGTAGATCAACTGGATCTAACTCTTCTGCACCCTTTGTGACTTTTCCTAGTACTAGTCCACAAAACAGAGGGCAACAACCTGCTGGTTCTGGTCATTATTCACATCCTAGATCTCCTGCATACTTTGTTCCCCAGGGTCAAATGTCATATCCTTATCCCTGCTATTATGTGCCTCAACCAAATTCTGTTCAAGCTCTAATTGCACAACAACCACAAGCATTGCTTGAACCACAGCCTTCCCAATCTCATCAACAAACTCAACCTCAACAACACAACTTCTTCACCCCAGGAGTTGTTGACTGGAGCCAGTTTACCAGATGACATGTCTGGTCATGAACAACTGTTCTCAGGTGCTGGTCAACATGGTGGTGAAAGTCCATTTGGAAATCTAGCTCTTATGGCTTTGGATTCTGCTGATACTTCATCCTCTAATGCCTCTACACCAAAGGTATCACAGGTATCCTCTGAGGCAAAAGCCAAATTATGTTCTGACACATGCATAGCAGCATTTGCATCTATTAGAGAAGCAAATGTAGCTTTAATCAACAAGAACATTGAGCTAGAACAAATTATTTCCAAAAACAACCTGAATTTGAGTCTGTGCTTAATGATAAAAATGATGAGATTTACAAACTGAAATGCCAAATACTGATGATAAGGCTAGGGAAGAGATACTTCTAGAGAAGTATAAAGATCTCAAAGAAACCCTTGCAGTTACCCAGGTAGAGTGTGATAGATGGGTACAATCATGCAAAGTTTTGAAATGCTTCTTAGTAAGCAATCTGCTTCCAATGTGAAGTTTTGCATTGGTTACAATCACACTGCTCCACCTACAGATTTTACTCCAAGAGCAGAGGTAGAATCTGATGGTGTGAGTGATAACCAATCCATCTCATCATGTGATCTACTTTCTGATACAGCAAAATCAGAAGTAGAAGTCAGCATCAAGCCCTCTCTGAACCTATCAGCTGATGTTGATGGTTCAAATGCTGACACTCACATGATCAATGAGTTGATCAACTCAGGAGTAATAATTCTGAAAGTCCTGAAAGGATTAGAGAGCATAATTTAACACCTGAAGTTCAAACTCCAACTGCTGTCAGTACTGAAGAGAAGAAAACTGTCAGTAGAAAGAGTTTGAAGACTACTAAAGAGGCAGTCAAGAAAGCAAACCAATGCTTCCAAAGCATTGAAGAGCAAGTCTCCAGTTGCTTCACACCCTCTTTAGTTGATGATCAACCTAAGATGAAGAAGAAACCATGTGAAGTATGTGGTTTGTTCAATCATCTTACAGATGATTGCTGTACAAAAGAGGTTCCAAACTCAAACAAAAAAGAAATTAAGAGAAAATGGTAAAAATGAAAACTGAGTTTGAGACCACATTTGTATCAGCAACATCAAATCCTGTAACCCTTAAGTCCTCAAAGAAATCCAAAAGGAAGGGGTTAAACAGGTGACAGCTGAGAGTGCTCAGAAGAAGAAGGTGCAACATAGGAACTTATCAAACTCCACTGGCAATGTGTCTGATGAGCTGAAAGCTTTATCACAAAATCAGACACAGCTGGTCATGATGGTTCAACATCTGTTGGTAGAGTTAACCAACTAGATGCTCCTATGTTGAAACCACAGAAAAGGAGATCCAAGCCAAAGGATTCCTCTTCTTCACCATCTTCTTCCTCTCAGGCTGTTGTTTCAATAAACCTGTTAGTTTACCATCTATTGATGAGACCAGGCCCAAAACCAAAAAGGTTTGGGTCTCCAAAACTAACTGATTGTTTATTTTGCAGGGTTCTCCAACATGCCAAAGTAGCATCTGGTATGTAGACAGTGGGGGATCTATGCACATGACTGGGAACAGCTCTCTTCTTCATGACTACTCTCAAGGAAAGAAGGGATTTGTTTCTTTTGGCAATGATGCTAGGGGTTACATCATTGGAAAGGCTTTGTCTCCAATGGAAAATCAAATTTGATGATGTTAATCTTGTGGAAAATCTCAAGTACAATCTCTTGAGTGTCAGTCAAATGTGTGATAAAGGCCATGTTGCTCTTTTCACCAGTCAGAACTGTAGGATTCTGTCATCCAAGTTTTGCATTTGATTGACAGGTGTTGGATGAACACACTCTCCTGAGAGCCAACAGGACAGGAAGAGTGTATGCCTTAGATCTTTCCAAGAAAATAGATCTCAAAGGCAATCCTTGCCTATTTTCCAAAGCCTCTTCTCAAGAATCTAAACTGTGGCACAGAAGGCTGGGTCATGTTAATTTCAAAAACATGAATCAGCTTATCCACAATAGTTTAGTCAGAGGCTTACCAATAAAGGAGTTCCACTGTGATGAAACCTGCACTGCTTGTTTAAAAGGAAAACAACACAAAGTCTCATTCCCTCCTATTGAAGAGCCTAAGTCCACTGCCTGCTTGCAATTACTGCATATGGATCTATTTGGTCCTGTGAGTGATGAATGGCAAAGAAGAAATACTGTCTGGTAATTGTGGATGATTACTCCAGATTTGTATGGACTTTCTTTCTACATTCAAAGGATGAGGTTGCTCAGAAAGTTATTAACTTTGTGTTGTATATTGAGAAGCAGTATTCCTTTCCAGTCAAGTGTATCAGGAGTGATAATGGAACTGAATTCAGGAATCATACACTTGATGAATTCTATCTCTCAAAGGGAATCAAAAGGCAGTTTAGCATCCCAAGGACTCCAAACAAAATGGAGTAGTGGAGAGAAAGAACAGGACCCTCATTGAAGCTGCAAGGTCCATGTTGGCTGACTCTGGTTTGCCACTGACCTTTTGGGCTGAAGCTGTCAACACAGCTTGCTATGTGCAGAATAGAGTTCTAGTAAATCAGAGGTTGATGAAGACTCCATATGAAGTTCTCCATCATTTGGCTCCTTTGATTTCATTTTTCAAAGCATTTGGGTGTCCCTGTTTTATTCTCAACACAAAGGATCAACTCCATAAATTTGATCCTAAGGTGGATGCTGGGTATTTTGTTGGTTATTCATCTACTTGCAAGGCATACAGAGTCTTCAACTGCAGAACAAAGATAGTTGAAGAGACTCTGCATGTGAAGTTTAATGAATCTCCTTTGGACAAGATTCCACAAAACCCTGTGGAGTTGTTTGATTTGGACATACTGCAATATGTTCCTTATCAACCTCCAGCTGTTGCAGATCCTGTGGCTCAATCATCTTCTGCAGCATGTCTTCCACCTGTGTATTGATGATGATGATGATAATATCAATACTCACCTATTCAAGTTTAGTGACCAACTGCCTGTGTCTGCTAAACTTGATGTTCCTGTAGCTTCAGCAGTTCCATCCACAACAAATGCTGATGAGATCTCTGTTTCCTCTGCATCTTTTGAGTTACCATCAATCTTGGTTTCAAGAGTCTACATCAACATCTGCTGCTGCTGAAGGTTCTACAAACACTTGCACAGATCTCAATGTTTATCAAGAACTGAAGAATCACCCCATGACTCAGATTATTGGTGATATCAATGCTGGTTTTCAACCAGAAGTCAATTGTCTAACTTCTGCTTCTATGCTCTCTTCATCAGTCAGCTAGAGCCAAAGAACTACCATGTTGCTTTGAGAGACAATGGATGGGTTGAAGCTATGCAGCTTGAGCTACTTCAGTTCAAGAAATAGCAAGTGTGGGAACTTGTTCCTCTTCCCCAGGTAAGTGTGCAATAGGCACTAAATGGGTGTTTAGGAATAAAACCGATGAAAAGGGCTTATTGTTAAGAACAAGGCTAGACTGGTTGTACAGGGGTTTTCACAAGAAGAAGGTATTGACTATGATGAAACCTTTGCCCCTGTAGCCAGACTAGAGGCAATCAGATTGTTCTTAGCCTATGCTGCATTCCACAATCTTAAAGTTTTTCAAATGGATGTTAAAAGTGCATTTTTATATGGTAAAATAAAGAAGAAGTTTATGTGTGTCAACCACCAGGCTTTGAGGATAATAAACATCCTGATTGGGTGTACAAACTTGATAAGGCTCTTTATGGGTTGAAACAAGCTCCTAGAGCCTGGTATGAGACACTCTCTACTTTTCTTCTTAAGAATAATTTCACTAGAGGCTCCATTGATAAAACTTTGTTTATTAAGAAGGTGGATCAGCATAAGCTACTTGTTCAGATTTATGTTGATGATATTATTTTTGCATCCTCTGATCCCCAGTTGTGTGATGATTTTACAACATTAATGAAAAAGAGGTTTGAAATGAGTGCAATGGGAGAATTACAGTTCTTTCTAGGCTTGCAAATCAACAAAAAGGCTGATGGAACCTTTATTCATCAGTCAAAATATACAAAAGATCTTTTGAATAAGTTTGATTTACAAAACTGTAAGCCTTGTTCTACTCCCATGTGCAACACCACACAACTGGATGCTGATCAGAAAGGTAAAGCTGTTGATGAAACGCTTTACACAGATGTATGATTGGGTCCTTGATGTATCTAACAGCTTCTAGACCAGATATTATGTTTGCTACATGTGTTTGTGCTAGATTTCAGGCTGCTCCTAAAGAGTCTCATTTGATTGCAGTCAAGAGAATCTTTAGATATTTGCAAGGTACACAATCTCTGGGTTTATGGTATTCCACTGGACACTCTTGCAAATTAGTTGCTTTTTCAGATAGTGACTATGCAGGGTGCAAGTTAACTAGAAAGTCAACTTCTGGTGGTTGTCAATTCCTAGGCAACTGTTTGATTTCTTGGCAGAGTAAGAAACAAACATCTGTTGCTACATCAACTGCCGAGGCCGAGTACATTGTTGTTGCAAGTTGCACCTCTCAGGTACTCTGGCTTCAGAACCAACTTCTGGATTATGGCATTACAGAGACTAAGACTCCATTGTTAATGGATAGTGCTTCAGCTCTGTGTATTGTCAAAAATCCAGTCCAGCACTCTAGGACCAACATATAGAGATCAGACATCATTTTATTCGGATTGTTTTGAAAAAGGTCTGATTGATCCTAAGTTTGTGCCTAGTGCTGATGAGCTTGCAGATATTTTTACTAAGCCTTTGGATAGTTCTACTTTCCAAAACCTTGTGTTAAGGCTTGGTATGCTGCAGCTAGAATAAGTGACAACTACTGATGATTTCAGTAGTAATTACTGGTGATCATTGGTACCCATGTCACATATAAGTACTGATGAGTCCTTTTCCCTTCAGTAGTTTTATAACTACTGATGGCTAAATGCCTCACAAGTACTAAGTACTTTATCTATTCCAAACTACTGAGTAGTTACAACTACTGAAATCAGTATAAACAGATAAGTACTGATGTCCTGAAACACCTGAAAATCGGATGCAAAGTCTGATGAGTAAGTGTTGAGGACAACATGAAACAGCTGAAAGGCTATGAATTGACGACAACTACTGAAATGAACTTTCTCTTCAGTTGTTTCAACAACTGCTGTTTCATTCTAAATAACTGAAGCAAAACCATGTCTTCAGTAGTTTTATAACTACTGATGACTAATACCAAGTCTTCAGTTGTTTACAACACTGATGACAACCACTGTCTTCAGTAGTTTCACAACTACTGATGACAAACACCAAGTCCTCAGTGTTTGAATCATCTGAAGTCAAACCACGGTCATCAGTAGTTTTCTAACTTCTGATGCCTAACACCACGACTTCAGCTGTTTCAACGTCTGAAAGGAAATACCATGTCAACAGTAACTATGTAATAAACCGTTCTTCCATCTCCTATCACCAGTCCTTTTCTACCCGTCCCTATAAATATCCCTGACCTAATCCTTCAATGCTTCATCCTTCAAACCTAACGTTCCTCTCCAAAACTTCTCTCTTCTCAATGGCGTCCATGCAAATTAAACCGCGACACACCTTGGGAAATCATTGATTCAGGGCTAAGTTCGATACTGCTATCGATCTTATGGTTCATAATCCCAATCACTTCGGTCCTTTTCTTCTGATCCATACTACATGCCGAATCCCTCCAACAGTTTTGGATGAACGTTACTATTACCACTGGGGAGAACAACACACCATCTCTCCAGTCGGTTGTCAACAACAAAGAAGTGGTCATCACTCCTGCAATAATCCGCCAAATTCTTGCTCTGGATGATGCTATTTCTCCTGCTGGATATCCCAAGGGCACCACAGATCTATCCTTTGCCCAATATGGATATCAAGGCAATCTCAGTGCCTCCACTATCATGAAGAAACACTTCCATGACGCCGAACGCTTATTTTTCACATGGTGAATGTATGTTTGGCTCCTAAGACTTCGTCTTGGGATCAAATGTCATCAAAGTGGCAGCAGGTAATGTATTCTATCTTGAGCAACAACCGTTAAACTTTTCAGAAATAATATTTTCGGAGCTCAAGGATATGGCTCAAAAAACTACTGCTAACCATTGGATACTATATCCACGGTTCATAATGGCCATCATTACAAACCAGCTTAATGCTGAGGGACTTGTTGGCTTGGGAGTCCCTGCTACGGCTGTTCTGCCGGAAGTATACTCCCGGCACAACTCTGACCAGACACTCAAATTGGCTGCCAAGCTACGCAAACCCACGCAGCTGGAACCCACAGCCACCACCTCCAAATCAAAAGTCCCCACCAAACCCACCAAAAAGAAACCCAAAACGGCTACTCAGGGAATTGAGTCCCCTGAGGATGCCCCTGCAACACAAACGCAGGAGATATCCACTGGTCCAAACCCCCTAGTGGATATAAGGACTCTTCCAGCTATAGCCGCTCAGGATTCCTCTCACAGGAGCCTGCCAACCACACAAGGGTACCTACACATCTAGGATATTCCTCACTTGAGGGGATTGCCATTGAAGAGCACCAACCTCCCCAGGTGCACACTGCTTCTATCCCTTCACCCCATACAACCACCCCTCACAGCCCAACTTTAATAGTTGCACAAGTGCTGACTCAACTGCACTCCTCACCCCCCCCTCCCCAGAAACCACTTACTACTGGGAACACCTCTACATTTGAGGGGGAGGAACACAGTGCAATTGAGAACCCACAGCACAGGGTTTTACCACTTCTATCTCCTGGTGTAGATAAGGAGGTTAGAATATCTAGTGAGGCTGCCACCTCTTCTGAATCACACATGATCAGAATGAGGCTGGTAACATTGCTAAGACCTCACTAGAGGCAACAGCTGATGATGGACATTGTCCTGAGGCTGGAAGTCCCCAGTACCAAGCAAAAGGGCACATGCAACAACTGGTCTACACCCAGTGCATGTAATCCTGCTCCAAGCAGGAGGTCAGATGATTCAGCTTCGGCTGATGATGACCTGGGCTTTTTCTATGATGTTCTTGCCCAACACAATCCTAAGAGAAAGTCAGTAGGCTGCAAAACCTACTTGACCAACTCTCACAAGGAGAAAGACCATCTGCCTCCACCAACCCACAGATGGCACCTTCAGTTGAAGGTTTCCCAAACACTGAGCCACTCCAAACTCAACCCACTGCCTCTGCTTCAAGCCCTATTTCTCAGGAACAGAACCATCCTGAGCAAATAGGTGCTGTACTTCAAAATTCCTTCTGTGCAAAAGACATTGATGAGAGGCTTTCCTCAACTTTGCAACCCTTGATTGATGCTGCTGTGCAAAAGACACTTTCTGCGGTACAACCCTTCCTCCAATGCATCCAAAAAGGGGGAGAGTACTGCAGTGAAAGAAAAGAAGAGGAAAAGAACAGAGGAAGAGAAGGAAGAGAAGCAAGCCCAAGAGGAGGAGAAAGAAAAGCAACCACTGCTCACTTACAAGCGAAAGAAATGTGCTGATGATCATACTGCTGAAGACAAATCCTTGGAAGAGCTGGTAAAAGAAGCTGATACTGTACACAGCCGATCCATGGATAAAATAATTGAACAACTCTTCAGGCAAGGGTTTGATACAGCCACATTGGATAGTGAGATCAGAAGGTTGGAAGTGCAAGAATTCAAACCCGATGGGCTGGTATGATGCTATTGAAAAAGAGAGATTGGAGATCATGATACGCTTCATTGCAAAATACTTAGGAAGATCTTTAATGGAGATTCGCGTGTGAACCAGGGACAGTATTCTGGCTATAGCCACCAGAATCTGTCTGTCTGAGCAATTCCACAAGGGGATTATTGTTGAAGCCGTTGATGAGGCTGGGGCGGTAAAAGGTTGGAAATGGCTAAACTTACAAAGGCGAAACTTACTACAAAGATGCTGGATCAACCTTCCCTTCCACCCACTCAAACACAGCCTACCCCTCAAATCTCCAAACCAATCTCTAAGCCAAAGTCCACACATCCTCATTCTTCAAAACCAATTCCCTTACCACCCAACCATCATCCAGTGATGCACCTAGAAGGAGAAGAAGGGTGCTGAGGATGGAAGAAGAAGAAGAAAAGAGGAAGAAGATGATAGTCTGCCACTCTCTGCTGTTCTAAAGCTACCAAAACCCAGAAGTCAACCCATGATCACACCTGACTCTCAAAGGGAGATGGTTAGAGTCAGATAGAAGATGAAGAACAGCACAAACAGCATGATGAGCAACTATTGAAGATGGTTGACAAGGAGTTTCCTCAGTCATCATCTATACAAGCCATGAAAGGGCATGCTCAGAGGCTGTACACTCTCAGGCACACTTTCAGTATCAGAAGGAGAGAGTGGAGTATGGCCAGACCCCAGGGTGAGTTCTAGAATCCATAAAAGAACTATTCCACACAGATACAATGGCCAGGTTAGAAAAACAATAGATCTACCATCATGTTGGCCATTGTAGTCACACCTTGGGAAATCATTGATGAATTCAAGAAAGCTCATCAAGCAAAGATGACCCCTCAAGCCTTACTAGAAAACAAGATGATTAAAAAGGGGTTGTTATATAAAAAGCTTGAAGACATCCAGAAGAATGAGCTGCAGTTACTCCTTGAAGGCACCATCCTGATGAATTTGTCTATAGGGAGGTAACTACAGTGGAGCTAAAAAATGGCAGGACCATGAAGTACTTATCTGAGTACTATGGTCCAGAGTTCTCTTCGAAGGAGGAGTAGAAGAACTCTCCAAGGAGGAACAAGTTGTTCTCCTTGAGGCCTATGTTCGAGAGTCATACAGACTCATTATGGGGAATAATCTCATGAATGGGATAACAACTCTATGTCCAGTTCCCCAAAACAGAGTTCCCATTCATACCTGCCAAACAAATATCTGAGATTTCTCCCAGGCTGGAGCTTACATGGGTCATCTTCTCTACTGATCAAGAAGGAAAAAGACCAATCTTTTGCCAATAATAAGTGGGATAATAATAATTTAGAGGTTTTGGCTGCATTGGTTCAGGGGGAGTTTGTTGGACCAAAAGAACCAATGAGCCAAGATCAGAAAACCTCTAAGTCCCACATGGTATCACAACAACTGCTGAAAGCTTCATCAACAGTTTGACAAGTGCTGAAGGCTTCATCAGCAGTTTGACAAGTGCTGAAGACTTCAACAGCTGAAGAACTAAAGTGCTGAAGTACAACAGCTGAAGAACACAGTGCTGAAGCTGAACAGCTAAAGACACAAGTGCTGAAGCTGAACAGCTGAAGAACACAAGTGCTGAAGCTGAAAGACCAAAGTACTGAAGTACAACAGCTGAAGAGTCTACAAGTGCTGAAGATCAACAACTGATGTACAAAGACTGAAGACATCAGCTGATGATATCTACTGAAGTCATCAGTGATGAAAACATCTGAAAGTCAAAGTCTGAAGATCAAGTACTGAAGCGTCAGTAGTTTGTCACAACTGCTGAAGAGTACTTCTTCAGTAGTGATATCAGTAGTTTTATATTTCTAGTTTCAGTAGTTTTGTAAAACGACTGAAGAGCTTGTTCTTCAGTCGTTATAGTTTCAGTAGTTTTATATTTCTCAGTAGTTGTAACAATGATAACACTTAGAACTTTTTGTAAGAAGATGTCAGCTGTTTTGACATCTTTAGTAGTTATGTTTCAGTTGTAATAAATCTGTTAGATGTCACTATCAAGTGACATCAGCAGACGTCATCTCTTATATAAGAGGTGACGACCTAATCATAATTGTGACATTCTGTTACCATGAAAGCGAATATTGAATGAAATATATTTTTAGATATTCTCTCTCTCTATAACCGTCTTTGTTCTTCATTGAATATGTTTTGTTCTTGTGAATCGACTAATTCATTGTTTGAATCCACTGCAATACTCTTCAATCAATCAAACATAGATCACTGATCCTAACAGTGACATATATCGATCCTACAAGCTGTCAATACATTTAGTATAATAAAGAGGAGAGTGATTAGAACACTTAATAGATCAAACACGAAACCAGGACTTTGGTAATGATACTATGAACACAAGTATAAAAGAGACAGAAGATTAAGAACAACAAATATGTTTGGTTTTCAAGATTATAGTATACTGTCTCTCAAGTTCTATTTTTTAAGTGTTTCAAAGCATAAGAAATAAGTTAAAAAGACTTGAGACACTTTATACTACATCCTACAACCGACCATACTTAGAAAGCTAGCTGGATACATTTGATCTAGATAACAAAATCAATATAGAGTGAAAGGCACATCTACCTTTTGACTAGTGAATATGGCATGCCATAGCTCAATGTACAGAGTCAGGCTAAAAATACATAAAGTAGAAAGTTACAGACTGAAGACCTCAATGTACAGTTACAAAAAGCATGGACCATTCAACAACATGTATAAGTTGGTGAGCCATCAGAGTTGCAACGGAAAGTTGGTCAACTTTATGAAAAGTTCATTAGAGAAAGCATATTTTTTAAAGTCCTTGTAAGATATCTATCTTTAGTCCATTTGCTTCAGAATACTTCACTTTTGGCTTCGGAAGATATCAGTCTTGGCTTCTGAAGATTTTACACTTAAAATATTATTGATGTAGGGTGTAAAACTTCCAAAGTAACATCTACTTTGCACCGAGTGCATGCATGTAAGAAAGACTTGGCCTATTCAGCTCCAGTGGTAACTAAACCTATAGATTGAGTTCCTATCAATACAACTATATGAAATTCAGCTAATACATCTGATGTGCCACCAAAATTCCCGCTCTGGAAAACAACACTCAAATGAAAGATCTTCAAATGTGGAAGAAAATGGTACTGGTGACAATGATCAAGATTTTGTTGATGATGACAACCACTCCATTGAATACAACATAAATGATGCCACACACTCATTAGATCAAGTCTTTCTTGATAAGTGTGCTGATGTGGTAGGAGAAACTTCAATGGCTAACCTAAATTTCACTAATTTAGATCTCTCCAAGCAACATGTCGTGATACTTCAACTCAGGATCTACAAGTCTCACCCCACCCCAAACATCATTAGAGATGTTGACATAGTGGTAAGGATCAGAGGACAAACCCATGATGCAAATCTTTGTCTTCACTTTTGTTTCTTGTCATAGATAGAGCCAAAGAAAGTTGATGATGCTTTAAAGGAAGGAAGTTGGGTTGAGGCTACGCAGGTCGAGCTGCTTTAATTCAAAAGGCCAAAAGTTTAGAACCTATGTCCACTTCCTCAAGAGAAGACTACCATAGGAACCAAATGGGTGTTTAGGAACAAGAGGATGATGGAGGACTTGTCAACATAAACAATATAAGACTAGTTGTCCAAGGTACACACAAGAAGAAGGAATTGATCACACACATGTCTTTGCTCCTGTAGTATGACTTGAAGATGTCAGAATATTCCTAGCTTTTATTGCATCCACTGATTTGAAGGTCTACCGGGTGATGTCAAGTGTTTTTCTATATGGAGTGATTGATGAAGAAGTGTATGTCAAACAACCATCTGGCTTCTTAGATTCTGATCATCCTAATTATGTCTGCAAGTTTGATAAAGCTCTTTATAGGCTGCACTAAGCTCAATGGAAGTGGTATAAGACTCTATCTCAGTATCTCTACCAACATGGCTAAAAAAGGGGTACTATAGATGGAACCCTCTTCATCAAAGGAATAGGGAATGACTTAATGCTAGTTCAAGTATATGTAGATAGGAATAGATTTGAAATGAGTGTAAATAGAGAACTCAATTTCTTTCTAGAAATTCAAGTGAAGGGCCTCATATTTTTTGGTGATCACAATTGATTTCGGAAGATTCACTTGGGTCTTCGTTGTTAGAACTAACGATGAGACTCGTGAGATCAGTAAGAACTTTATTCTTAAAAATAAGAATCAATGTGGTTGCAAGTTTAGGACCGTAAGATGTGATAGTTCAAGAACCAAATCATTGATATATTTTGTGATGAAGAGGGTATTGTAGATAATATAGTGCGCCGAGGACTCCTTAGCAAAATAGTGTTGTTGAGTGGAGAAACATGACACTTCTTAAAACTACCAGAACTATGTTGTCTCACTTTAATTTGCCCATCACCTTCTGAGTAGAGGCAGTTACATTGCCTGCTATGTGCAAAATAACATTTTAGTAGTTAATAATCATGGTAAAACTCCTTCAGTTTGCATACAAGCATCTGGAGTTTGTTTCAACAGAGATTCATCCACAATCAAAATTTGTTCTTCTTGAATAGGAGATTGTACACCAGAAGGTACATTTTGTGTAATAGGTTCTCATATGATTACATCAATATCATCAAAATCAAATGACCGATGTTGTCCTAATCTTTCATCAATATTCTTATCCAGATCCTTATCACCACCATTATCTTCTTCTCCTAATTCTCATTTACATCATCTCTAGTTCATCATTTTCAACATTTTCATCTCTATTCTCAAACACAGTCTCTTCACTATCAACCTATTGTTCAGTTTCTTCAATATTTCCTACAACATTAGCATAAGGATCATCATTATCACCATCATCATCACTATACTCAATATCTTCTTATTTGAACACCATCCATTATCCCCTGGTTTGACAAGTTACATAATGAATATTGGAGGACTATCAGAATCACATGGCAATATCCTAGTCTCTTGTTTGTTAGGAGGTGTTACGTCATTTATTAGGTTTAAACATTCAACTCTTTGCTTTGAAAGATCCATAACCTTTTTATCCACTTCATCATCATAAGCATCAACCACCATTTGTTCCACACATGGATCTTTAACAACTAAAGGAGTTTATGTGGTATTAATCTCCATGACCTCATCATCGACTTTAAAGATCGTGAGAGTAACTTTTTAATTCTATTTTCAGCAGTAATGCATCAAATCGTTGTTGATCTGAAAGATGATGTTGTAACAATAAATTATCAATATCGTGCAATCAACTCCAATTGAGCAATAGTTTCCTCCTCCTCAGATTGATAAGTATTTTGAACTTGCTAGACATCTTGAATAACATGTCATTGTTTAGGAAATTGACATTGATTATGATCCTCATATGTCACCTGAGAGTATTCTTCATGATAGTGGTTATAATTCTCCCGATAAATTGTGCTTGATGTCATCTCGGGTCTATAGTTCTTAAAACCCCAATCTTCACACTTTTGCAAGTAATCAGGGCAAAGATCTCGCATAGAACTAGACTTCCACAACCGGTACATGAATAATAAACTCTATTCATAGTGAGGTTCAACGTTTTGAGAGTAAACTGCAAGACATAAAACACCTAGCGCAACACCCAACAAAACAAAATAAAAAAACGAAAAGAAAACTAAAAAAATTACAATACAAAAACACTTTGCGTACTAATTCCCCGGCAACGGTGCCATTCTGATCTGGTTGTCGAGACTCAATAAAAAATAAGTTAATTTATCGGTCATAGCTACATTTATTATTTAAGGATAAGTAAGGTCATCTTCATAGGAAATATATGGAAAGCGTTTAAAGTATACAACTCGATTCACTAAAAGACACAAACATTATAACTAAAAATTGAAACTTTAGAATGAGTCGGTGATCACAATTGCATAAAGCAATAAAGTTTGAAACAAATATATTAAATAAAGAAAGACAATTAGTTCTGGTTATAGTGCAAGATCTACAATTGGTATTTTTATGTTAGGATTTGTTATAAACAATATTTTAAGATTATAGGTTTTGATTAAAGTGCCAACAAAGGAACAAGCTTTTAAGATTTGTCCGTTCATAATGATACCAATTACCTATATCAAATTCTCTACTTTTCTTAATGAACCCACGATGCAAGGAAACCGAAAACTGATAATCAAGCAAACAAATTTAATTATAAGCAAACCTTTTAAATTAATCAAAATATTAAACCTCATGGTATCACTAAATGTTCAATACAAAAACCCTATCTAGACATACCAAATATCTCACTTGATGAGAATCGTACTTCCGGAAGTAATCACGAAAAGCCTAGCCACACATCATTACCATTATGCCTTCAAACATTAATTGGAGAATTCTTGTGGATGATTTGGGGAGCCTTTGAACAACAAAAATCACCTAAAGTTCATCACTTTTCTTCTCCAAGAAGTTCTCGATCGAATTGAGGTGATTTGGTTTAAATAAAATTGAAAATCCATAAAATGCAGATGACGTTAGGCCACTAGCGTATCATACGCCCATCGGCATATGATACGTCGTTTCATACGCTGCACATATGCCTAACATTATATTATATTTTGCAAATACACTCATTGATACGCCCCCTTATATACCGCCTGGCGTATGATACGCCCAAACCCAAAGTATCATACGCCAAGTCTCTTTCGTGACTATTTTTTTTCCATTTTTTGGTATTTACAAAATAAGTCTCTCAACTTTCATGTTCTACTTCTTTTCCTTACATTTAAGCTACTTTAAGACCCAAAAATCTATGAATCAAAACACAAATATCTTGAACCTATTCCAACATAATTACGATGTAAAATCAAGCATTATATCAATTAAACACCAAAATATTGAAATGTGATCACCTTGTCCCAAAAATTTTAGAGCTTATTGCTTAAGGTAACAACTTAGCAGCACCAAATAATATTGACCCCACACCTTCTACTTCTTAACCACATAACAACTTTAAATAACCATCACCTATATTAGAAAATCTTGACAAAACCCTGCACAAGCTACTCAGGTTGTGCAACTCCCATATCATCACCTATACAGGAGGAAATAGACACTAGAGCTCCCACTTTCCCTGAGGAGCAAAGCACTCCCATCTCTTTAGGGATAAGTCTTGAGGTTCCTCATGCTCAATCTAATGAGCTCACAACCCAAGCCACCTTAAGCCTTTATTTAGAGTCTTAAACCTCTAGTCAACAACCTTTAGGGGAAAGCTACCATCCCTAGCCTCTAGACCTCAACCAACCCATACCCAAGGAAGATGAGTGCTCCTGACTCACCCATGTCTAGCCCACATCATCCACCTAGTACTGAGGTGGATCTCCCTGAACAAGTTTAGGAGGTCCATATCAAAGAGGCTCTCACTTCAGTGAGTGATTACATTTTGAAGACCTCAACCATGGCAACCCAGTCCATTGACACTTCACTTGAAGTTGTCATGGTGCAAGGGAATCAAGCAGCCAAGAAGATAGTGATGGTGATGAGGAAGAAGACTTTGGTCCTATTCTCTCATTCCACTATGGTTCTTTTGATAAAGATGAGGGGAGTCTAAAACTAACGATGCAAAAACTGACTAAAACATGCTCCTATTTATTTTCAAAGGTAAGGCACCTGGAATCTCATGTGACTACCTTGTAGAGGAGGGCAAATGATTAACAACTTAAGATCACCGATCTGAAGCCAAAGCTAGTTGAGAGACCACTAAGAAGGACTCAGTAAGGTCCACATGAACCTGTTCATTTGGTTACCTAACCTCGGCTCACCTATACAAGAGGGTGATACTAGCAAGTACGGTAAGAAAGTCCTAGCAATCATAAAACTTGAGAGTTGCTCTCAAAGTATGGACATTAATGACTCACCAACCTCACTTACAACAATCCATACTCAACAACCTCCTCAAGTTCATATTGATTTGGAATCACTCATACAAAGTTTGTTTGAAGAAGGTATCTTAAGGGCTATGTCTACCCTACCCATGATGCTGATAATGAAATACTAAGGTGGAGGTATGATGCTGATAAGAGACCCTAATACTGCATAGAATTTAGGGGCAGCAAGAGCTCTTCAATCTTTAGACTTTAAAGTACTATGACAGTCATCCTCTAGTCCACTTGTGACTTGTCAATCCTAATCAAAACAGACAATCTAGCAGACTGGCTGAGAGTATACGAGATAGGATTGTGGAAGAGTTCAGCAATAGAAGAAGACGAAGACTAACAAGATATGTCATTGGTCAACTAGATGTTAAGGTGGACCCTAATATTAGCTTTGAAGGGGAGAGAGAGGAAGAGGAAGCTATGGGGAGAGAGTTTAAGTAGGTCCCTAGGCTTCATGAAAGTTGCAATCAAAGCAGCCCGGGCCAAACACATAAGATGATAAGTTAAAGGAAGCAAATTGAACTACTTGGGGACTAAGAACTATAACATTGATGAACTCATATCTCTTCCATTAGAATAGCCTAATGAACCGGCCGACACTAAGTTGTTTAATGAGAGGAAAGAGGGAGAGGAGGCAGAATTGCTCCTCAAGATCATGGGAGAAAGGAGGAAGAAAATACTCTACAAGCACGCTCTTGCCCTCTCCCTAGTTCAAGAAAGTCCTAAGACAGAGGCAATGGAAACTAAGCAAGAACCTCAGGTAGACAAGGAAGAAGACAGATAAAATATGATCAGCTACTTGAGTGCAACAGGTCTCTATTAGGCATCTGCACTTCCTCCCTATGAACACATAAAATTTGAGTACCTCAAGTGGCTTTAGTAATAAGTGATAAAAGAACAAAAAGATTCTAAGAGGAAGAAGAGGGAAGAAGCTGCAAAGTCAAGAGCCACCATCCAAAAGAGTGAAAAGTAGTCTACCAGTAGTAGAGGATGATGTGCTTCTTGAAGCTGTATCGATTCTCTGGATGATGAGCTGCACGTGAACTTGAGGTCAAGGTTGAACTATTGGACCTCATATGCCCAAGACACATACAAGATTGATGTGGTTAGTACGTCATGATCCAAGTCGGGTCATACCCAATAACAAGCTATACAAACACCAATTAATATTTATTTGTTGATAGGATCAAACAAATAAATACCGACACCAATATAGAAAATGGGTTTTTCTAAAATGTTGTTTTGTAAAAGAACAACATTATATGGATAATTTATTCATGATAAATTATTTGTTTCATTATTTAAGTTGGTTAAATAATAACAAATAAAAGTGTGTTATTGTTATAAAATTATAAGAGGTTTTAATTTTATAAAACTAAGGCCAAAGGGGTGATTAGACCCACTTTTTTCTTGGCTTTTGCAAGCCTTTCCCATCACTACACTCTTCCATCATTAACACACTTCTCTTTCTCACAACATCTTGCAAGAGTTCTCTCATATACCACAGCTGAAATTTTCGGATTTGAAGCAAAATACAAGGCTGAAAATTCGGGTTTTTGGAAGGAGCTTTGTAGAGTTCTTGGTGTTGAGCTTCCTAACAAGCTAGGTGTTTGGAAAAGCTTGAGGGCTGGACATTCAACAACATCTCCATATTCATCTCTTACATCTACAACTTTAGTACAAAAGGTTGTATCTTTAACACCCTATGGTTGTTATGTCTTGTTTGATAGCATACTATTTCATATATATTTCGATCCTCATTCTTGGGTTTTGTTGATGGTTTAATATGGAAAAAATTTCAGATGATAAACCATATGTTAAACCTCTTATTCCGCTGCGTTTTTATAGTTTAAATGGTTAAACTAAGTGTTTTTACATGTGAAAAAACCCATCAATGGCATCTAGAGCCGGTTATATGGAATATGTGCTTCAAAAGGTGTTGAAAAATTAGTTTCCGTGACCTTTTTCAACCTATTAGGGGCTGTTTTGTTGTGGGTGTTTGAATCCCTTATGTTTCAAGGTTTAATTTTGCATGCTTTAGTGTAAACCTTGAAAGATTTACATCAAATGGTTGATTATGTTGTTTGGTCAACCTTAAAGTTTTAGTTTATGTTGTTTGAAACTTTGGGGCTGAAATAAGGGATTCTTTGTTGTTCTTGGATGTTGAATGTGTTTCATATTATGGTGCATAACATAGCCTTCGCCTCATTTGTTTGGTTTTGGTTGATTGTTGTATGTCATGTTGGTTTGTTTCTTGAAATGGTTGTAATTTGTGTTTTGTATCTTGAGTTGGTTATGTAATAAATAGATTAGGTGCATTACTTTTATTAGAAAAATTGTATTAGGATATGATTTTGGTAAAAGAAGATGTACAAGATGAAGACTCAAAGAAAGACACAAAAGACATGGACACTTGAAGCATTTGGATGTGGATTCAAGTGGGAGTTCATGGACACATCTTGATGTGTCATCTTCACCCTTAGGAAAGACCTTATGAAAACACTTGTGATGGAAAACAAGTGTGGTCAACTTAGTGGCTACGGTTATGCACCCATGTTTGTATGTTTATGCTTGTTTGGATGTTTGTTGTTGGATTGCTTGGTTGATATTTGGATATGCTTTACAAACTCATTAACAAACTTAACAAGCTGAAAATTTGATGGTTCTTTATCATTAAGTGGTTAGTAAAAGGTTATTAAAAGGATTAATGGTTTTAATAAAAGAGGTTTTATTAAAAGTGAACCATAGGGTACCTTGTATTTGAAAGCATGCGAATATAAGGTACATAGAGTTTTGTAAACTAAGATTATGAAAACTTAAATTCCTTTTATTAACAAGTTTAACACCATCCTTTTGCACAACACTTGAGTCATTTGGAAACTCTTAAGGTCACCTAACCATTTTGAGGGAACTTTTGATTTGAGGTGGGGATACCATATTTGTGGGATAAAGGTCACCTAACCACTTATGTTGGAAAACTCACATGTGTGTGCAAGTAGGGTAACTTGATTTGAAAACCATGTTAAATGGATCACCTACAATATGGTTTACAAAGGTGTTGATGGGATTAACATGCCGACTATACATATGATGTTTTAAAGTCGATGCCATACCCTAGATGTTGCAAAGGGTTGCAATTGTCAAGACGTTTACTACCTTGTTAATTTAAATAACGGGATAAAGGTCACCTAACCACTATTTAAATGTAACGTTGGATTCTATGTTTAAAATTGTGTAAAACACTTAAAAGGAGTTTTAATTATTAAAGTGTGAACAATATCGAAATTACTAAAATTGAACTTTGTTATATTTTGTAGATGGCCACCAACAATAATGATAACAATGAAATCCTGACCGCTCACTCACTATCACTAAGAACCATTCTCCAAAAGGAGCGTTGAAACCATAATAACTTTATTGATTGGTTTCGAAACTTGAGAATTGTTCTCAAGCAAGAGAAACTATCATACATTTTAGACGATTCAATTCCTGATCAACCTAGTGAGGATGATGAGGAGTCCTATAATAATTAGGTAAAATACATTAAGGACTCGATCCAAGCGTCTTGCCTCATGTTGGCAAGTATGACTCCAGATCTCCAAAAGGAGTATGAACATCATGGAGCATACGACATGATAACCCAGTTGAAGGAAACGTTCCAACAACAAGCACGGGTTGAGTGCTTCGAAACGTTTCGAGCACTCCATGCGTGTCGTATGGACGACACCCAATCTGTTTCATCTTATGTACTTAAGATGAAAAGCCACATCGACCTCCTCGAAAGGCTGAATTGTCCCGTCTCGAAAGAGTTTGCTACGGATTTGATCCTCAACTCTTTGTCAAAAAGGTTTGACAACTTTGTCATGAACTATAACATGAACGGTGGGTGAAGAACATTAGTGAGCTTCACTCTATGCTTAAAACTGCCAAGGCGGCCATGGGTAAAAGGGTTTTACCCGTTCTCACCATTAATGAAGGTGGGAACAAGAAGAAGACTCACCCCACACCCAAGGCAAATGTTGCCAAGGGTAAGGGGCACATTAGGGGAAAGGGAGTGGTAAGAGCGCCACCACCAAAACCAGCAAAGAAGAAGCAAAAGGTTGCTTCAAATGACCCATGCTTTAAGTGTGGGGAGATTCGACATTGAGCAAGAAATTGCCCAGTCCATATCAAAGAGTTGCAAGCAAAGAGGGATGCCGGGCAAACCTCAGGTACAATTTTCATGATCCATATTGGTCTAAATTTAATATCCTCTAACACATGGGTATTTGATACCGAATGTGGAACTCATATTTGCAACTTATTGCATGGGTTCAAAAGAAGTAAGGACTTCAAGAAAGAGGATGTGAGCCTCTACATGGGGAATGGGGCAAAGGTTCAAGTTGAAGGCCGAGGGGACTACATCTTGAAGCTTCCAAATGGTTTAGAAGTAATTTTGAACAATATTTTGTATGCTCCTAGTTTGACTAGGAACATTATTTCTGTTGCCCAATTAAGACAATATGGTTATGTTTTGTCATTTATTGAGAATGAAATTCATGTTTCTTTAAATGGCACGTTTTATTTTAAAGCTAATCCCATTAATGTTATTTATGAATTGGTTCGTGAAAACACATTATATGATAGCTCATTGTACCAACCACCACTAAGAAACTCAAATTGGATTTGAGTGATACCTATTTTTGGCATTACCGTCTTGGTCATATAAACAAGAAGCGCATACAAACACTTCAAAAGAACGGTCTTTTAAAAGCAAATGAATATGATTCATTCAATGTATGTAAATCTTGTTTACAAGGTAAAATGACTAAGGCACCTTTTAATGGCAAGTCCGAACGGGCAAAAGATTTATTAGGCATCATATATTCGGATGTATGTGGTCCGTTTAAGCCTATGACTAGGTACCATGAAAGATACTTCATTACCTTTACCATGACTATAGTCGATACGGTTATGTGTATTTGTTAAGACACAAAGATGAAGCTTTTGAAATGTTCAAAATCTTCAAAATGAAGTAGAAAATCAACTCAACAAGAAAATAAAAATTCTCCGCACCGATAGAGGAGGTGAATACCTAGTGATGCTTTTAGAGACCATCTTAAAAGTTGTGGTATTGTCTCACAACTATCTCCACCTAGAACACCACAACATAATGGCGTGTCCGAGAGGAGAAATCGAACTCTATTAGATATGGTTCGATCTATGATGGCTAGAAGCTCACTGCCTCTATCATTTTGGGGTTTCGCTTTGCTCTCTACGGCCCGTATTTTGAATATGGCCCCAACCAAATGGCCCCAACCAAGAAAGTGGAAACGACACCTTTTGAAATATGGCGTGGAAGGGTTCCATCAATGTCATATTTAAAGGTATGGGGTTGTGAGGCTTATGTGAAGACTCCCACCTCAAACAAGCTAGAAACCCGTTCCACTATGTGTATCTTTATTGGATATCCCAGAGATTCCATGGGATATAATTTCTATGATCCATTGGAACAAAAGGAGTTTGTTGCCAACAAGGCTGAGTTCTTAGAAGCTAAGTTCCTTACGGAAGGAACTAGCAGTAGAACTGTGAATCTTGAGGAGGATCAAGAACCACAAACCGATACACGTTTGGTTGATACTAGCACTCAACATGAGGATGTTGGAAATGATCAAGTGGTTGATCAAAGTACACAGAACGTTCGCAAATCTGGTAGAATTAGTAATCCACCTCAAAAGATATGGATTTTTCATAGATGGATGCTATGTGGTAGATTCTGATGAACCACCACCTATCATGATGCAATGTCCAATTTGGATTGTGACAAATGGCTTGAATCCATGAACATTGAGATGCAATCTATGTATGACAACCAAGTGTGGGACTTGGTTGAACCACCTCTTAACTCCAAGATAGTTGGAAGTAAGTGGGTTTTCAGGAAGAAAACCGATATGCATGGAAACTTGGATACTTATAAAGCAAGACTTGTAGCAAAAGGTTTCACTCAAACTCAAGGGGTTGATTATGATGAGACTTTTTCACCAGTTGCAATGCTAACGTCTATTAGAATATTGTTTGTCATAACTGCTCATTATGATTATGAGATTTGGTAAATGGATTTCAAAACCGCTTTTCTAAATGGATATCTTGAGGAAGATGTCTATATGGTTCAGCCTGAAGGTTTTGTCAACTCAAAACATCCTAACAAAGTATGCAAGTTAAATCTATGGATTGAAGCAAGCATCAAGAAGTTGGAATCACCGTTTTGATGAAGAATAACCAAATTTGGGTTCATCAAAAACGCTGATGAAGCATGTGTATATAAGAAGCTAGTGGGAGCATCACCATTTTCTTAGTATTGTATGTCGATGACATCCTACTATTTGGAAATGACATTCCAACCATGGAAGGTGTAAAAGCCTGGCTTGGAAGCCACCTGTATTTTAGGAATAAAGATCTATAGGGATAGATCAAGGCGGTTGATAGGTTTAAATCGAAGTGCATATATTGATAAGATCTTGAAAAGGTTCAAGATGGAGAACTCTAAGAAAGGTACTGTACCTATTCAAAGAGGAAAAATATTGAGTAAAACTCATGTCCAAGCTCAAAGGATGAGCAAGACAAAATGAAGGGAATCCCGTATGCGTCTGCTATAGGATCCATCATGTATGCAATGATATGCACTAAACCGGACGTGTCATGCGCTTTGAGCATGACAAGCCGATACCAACAAAATCCAGGAAGCAGTCATTGGATGGCTGTTAAGAACATACTTAAGTACCTATGGAGGACTAAAGATATGTTCCTAATCTATCGATCTGGTGAGGAGGAACTCATAGTAAAGGGTTACACGGATGCAAGTTTCCAAACTGAACGTGATGATTCACGATCACAATCGGGGTACATTTTCATCTTGAATGGAGGAGCTGTCCATTGGAAGAGCTCTAAGCAAGATGTGGTGGCATTATCAACTACAGAGTCTGAATACATTGCCGCCGATTAGCAGCTCAGAAGCTGCATGGTTAAGCAAGTTCATTGCCGACCTAGGGGTGGTCCCTTCCATTCAGGACCCCATAGAAATTCTTTGTGATAATGAGGGTGCGCTTGCTCAAATCAAGGAACCCCGTGCACATAAGAAGACTAAGCACATTGAACGAAGATTCAATGATATAAGGGATGAAGTTGAAAAGGAAAGATATGTATTCGCAAAGTTCACATGGATCAAAACATTGCAGATCCACTCACGAAGCTTCTTGAAAAGGCAAAGCATGAAAGTCATGCTTGTGCCATGGGGATTCAATATTCTAGTTACTGGATTTGATCTTTAATTTCTGTAATGAGATATTGTAACCCTTTATTACTTGAATAAATTATTCGGTTATAATAATTCAACTAATATTCCTATTTTGCATGTTTAAAATCCATGAGTAAATTATTTACTCAGAATGTCTGTAGTTGTTCATGCTTGTGGGAACAAGTATGAAGGTAATGCTATTATGAACTTGGATTGGTAGATATTCATATGGATGAATATAGAGCAAAAGGTTGTTGCCAAAGTTCATAGATATTTGTGGGATGCAAATATTGGACTGACCTGCACCTCAAATATTACTACATGGAATCTTCCTGATTGATCATAAGTAATTTTGAGTAAAGGCGAACATCATTTCGTATCCTCTGACCTAAGATACACATTAGGTCTTGATATTTACCGAATATTATACTTTGACTTAGCTCTTCACTGTTCTGAAACATGGCAGTACATAAGTCTTAGTTCAGGTATGATATAAGGAAATTATGAGAGACGTATGTTGTCAAGATGGGATGTGTCCCTCTTATTCGTTGAGAGTAAGATGTCTAAGGCCTGATAAGATGTCTAAGGAAACTGTGTCTCTAGGATTTAACATGACATGTGTGAGAAAAGGATAGATGATTGATTCACCTAAAACATTTCAAGTATAGTACTTGAAGGAGATGATGTTATTGAATGGCACTTAGTCATACGTATTAAGGGTAGTAAACCGTTGTTAGGCGGTATTTACTACTTGCATCAATCTTCTATGAATCTTGTGCAAGTGGGAGATTGTTGTACCTCATATGCCCAACACACATACAAGGTTGATGTGGTTAGTACGTCATGATCCAAGTCGGGTCATACCCAATAACAAGCTATACAAACACCAATTAATATTTATTTGATGATAGGATCAAACAATAAATACTGACACCAATTTAGAAAATAGGTTTTTCTAAAACATTGTTTTGTAAAGGAACAACATTATATGGATAATTTGTTCATGAGAAATTATTTGTTTCATTATTTAAGTTTGTTAAATAATAACAAATAAAAGTGTGTTATTGTTGTAAAATTAAAAGAGGTTTTAATATTATAAAACTAAGGTTAAGAGTGTATAATTTTATAAAACTAAAATTGGGGGGAAAACCCATTTGAGATGGGGTGTTCGGCCGCCCAAATGGGTGATTGGACCAGCTTCTTTCTTGGCTTTTGCAAGCCTTTCCCATCACTACACTCTTCCATCATTAACTGTAAGGCCCCGTTCCCGGGACGCTCACAGCTGGTAAATCATCGCACATAAAACATATACTTTACATTTAATCATTCATAAAACATTACAACAGAAGTCTAAAGAAATAACTTCTCATATCATTACAAATGCTTTGCACGTTAATACAAGCGTTCATTTCAAAATATCATTCGTTCGCATTATAATGCAAAAATGTTAACAAAAGAATGTCATTCAACATGCCTAGCTGCTCCGTGCCATCCTCAACAATGCTCACCTGCCAACTGGAAAATGCATAAAACTCAGCGTTGCTGAGTGAGTTCTAGTTTAATAATAAAACATACTTTTTCCTTCATTCAAAACTGTTCATTTCTATTGCATGTGATCATACATCATACATACATATAGATATTATCATTATTATCTTCGTCATTCTTTCGCTCATACTTTCATTCATTCATTACTTCGAGTGACATGTACATTACCCCGAACATTGTGCACGAAGTGGGTAACTGAGCCTGAGGTCTTTCATAGACCTCGAACATTGTGCATGAAGCTGACACCAGTACCTAGGGTAAGTACATTCACCATTTATCTTTTCTCTTTCATTCCGGATCAATGCCCTATGCTATACCCCGAACATTGTGCACGAAGTGGGTAACTGGGCCTGCGGTCTTTCATAGACCTCGAACATTATGCACGAAGCTGACTCTAGTACCTAGGGCAAGCAGAAGTGATCCCATTGATATGGTCAATCACAAGATTGGACCCCAATGTGCATCCTTTGGTGTAGCTAACCCGCACACCGTTGAGCTAACACCTACATAGGGTGTGCACCTCCATACATTTGCTTGCAAGCCTTTCTTACATTCATTCATTCATTCATTCATTAATGCATGCATGTTTAATCATGTTCCTCTTTATTATCTTTCACTTTATGTGTCGTAATACTTCGTTCGTTCATTATTATAACACGTAAAGTCATAGAAAGATAATCATACATCATCATAAGGAACATAAACATATCATTCATACATCATCATGCAGGGCGTCATACATACATAACATATATCATGTATAACCATGCAACATCATAATCATCATGCATAAGCATCAAGCACATATCATTTCATGCCCATCATACCCTCTATGACCCTAAAGTTCAACTTACATAACCCCCCCGGGAATCTCCTAGGTCAAAGCCTATATTACTCCTCTTTTTCTCAAAAAGTCAGAATTTTTCGAAGTGTTCACCCACATTTCCTATAGTTCATCTGCATTTGCTATAGTTCATCCGCATTTGCTATAATTCATCTGCATTGGATTTACTTCATCCGCATTTAATTTGCTTCATCCGCATTTGTCATCCGCATTGGACTTACTCATCCGCATTTCTGGACTTAGTCAAATGCTCATCCGCATTGACATACCTCATCCGCATTTCCTAGACTTAGTCAAATGCTCATCCGCATTGACATACCTCATCCGCATTTCCCAGACTTAGTCAAATGCTCATGTGCATTTCATGCACTTAGTCAATGTTCATCCGCATTGACTTCATCCACATTTGACTTCATCCGCATTGACTTACCCATTGGTTAATATTCATCCGCATTAACCCTTTCCATCCACATTAACCCTTTCCATCCGCACTTACTTCCAAACACTTAGGCAACTTTAAAAGCTTAATATGTGGGTCTAAAACATCATATTCGATTTCCACTCACCATTCATCATGTTCTAAGCTTAAATCTTACCCTCTAAGCCTTAGAAACACATTCATACATCGTTAAGCATGAACATAGTCACACATCACATCATAACATCGTCATACGCACATTCAAGCATACGGGTCCGAAACCCAGTTTAATAAAAACATACATTCAGGCGTTTCCAGCCCCAAAATCAGTTAAAAACCAGTAAAAGAGCGGTCTTAGAACTCCCCTTTGTAGCTTTTGAGTACGGCTTCTTCCAAACTCATTTGCAAATTGAATTCAACCTCCTAGAAACCCACTAAAAAACATGCCTGAACACATACAAACACACATAAGCATAAATCCGAGGATAAGACCAGTCAAGAACATCATAAAAGCATGAATTCTTACCTGGAGTTCGAATTCTTTCTTCTTGTTCTTCTTCAAAGCTGAGAATATTTCTGCTCTCTTCCTTTCTCTCACTCAAATCTGAAAGATTTGGGTGTAGAAAGGGTGATGGGCGGCCATGCCACCTTTTACACCCACTTTTCAAACATTTTGTCCTTTTGGACACTTTTTACCCCTAGACTTTGGGTTTTGTTTCTTTTCTTTCTTTTGTTTTCTTCACTTAATCTTCTTTCTTATTTAAAAATAGCCGGGTGTTACAAGTCCACCCCCCTTAAATAGGTTTCATCCTCAAAACTTGTTATTCCTCAAAGAATTGTGGGTAATGCTGTCTCATATCTTCTTTTGTCTCCCATGTAGACTAGGATCTCTTCCTGTGCTTCCACTATACATGCACAAGGGGAACCACTTTATTCCTCAACCTTTTTTCCTTTCGATAAATGATTGCCACTAGTTGCTCCACAGAATTGAGCCGTTCGTCTACCTCGAAATCCTCCAGTGGAACAATCATGCCTTCATCGGCTAAGCACTTTCTCAGATGAGACACATGGAATGTCAGGTGAATTCCGCTTAACTCATCGCGTAACTCTAATCTATAGGCTACCTCTCCTACTCGAGCAATGATTCGAAAAGGGCCTATGTACCTCGGGCTCAACTTGCCCGCTTTCGGAAATGAATAATACCCTTCCAAGGTGAGACCTTCAATATAACCCGGTCACCCACCTGGAACTCAATCGGTCTACGTCGTTTATCAGCATACGACTTCTGTCTATCTTTGGCTGCCTTCATGAAGGCCTTGATCTTCTCAAGCTTCTCAGTCATAGCCTCGATTACCTCAACGCTCCCTAACTCTTTTTGACCGATATCACCCCAACAGACGGGTGTTTTGCATCTCCTACCATATAGCATCTCATATGGTGGCATACCAATGCCGGCATGATAGTTGTTGTTGTATGACAATTCGGCTAACGGTAGGTGGTCATCCCAACTTCCACCAAAATCCACCACACATGCCTGAAGCATGTCCTCCAACGTCTAAATAGTCCTTTCTGACTGACCATCAGTTTGGGGATGATAAGCCGTGCTAATGTGTAACCTCGTTCCCATTGCTTCGTGAAATTTCTTCCAGAATTTAGATGTAAACCAGGTGTCACGATCGGACACAATAGACACCGACACATCATGACGAGTTACAACCTCCTTGATAAACAAACCAGCCAACCTTTCGGATGAATATGTCTTGCAAATCGGTAGGAAGTGAGCACTCTTTGTCAGACGGTCCACAATCACCCATATGGCATTATACCCTTTCGGAGTACGTGGCAGCTTCGTAATGAAATCCATGGTGATGTGTTCCCACTTCCATTCCGGTATATCCAAAGGTTGAATCTTCCTATATGGATTTTGATGCTCGGCCATCACTTGCAAACAAGTAAGGCATTTACTCACATGCCCCACCACATCACGCTTCATACCCGGCCACCAATAATATTTCTTCATATCTTGATACATTTTCATGGCACCTGGATGAATGGAGTATCGAGTCTTGTGAGCTTCATCCTTGATCTTGCCCCGTTGGTCCCCAAATCGAGGAATCCACACACGTCCAAATCGGGTTTTAACACCAAGTGTGTTCTCACCCAATTCCCTAACCAGACCTCTCATCGTTTCAGATTTAAGATGATCTTCTTTCAGTGCCTCATCTTGAAACTCTTTGGCTTGCTTCATTACATCAGAGGTCATGATCAGTTGGTATGCTTTCACCCGAATCGGTTCAGGCCTCTCCTTTCGGCTGAGGGCACCCTCCACCACATTGGCTTTGCCCGGATGTAGTGGATCTCGCAATCATAGTCTTCTATGAGCTCAAACCATCTTCTTTGTTTCATGTTCAGCTCCTTCTGCTCAAAGAAGTACTTCAAGCTCTTGTGGTCAGTGAAAATGGTGCACTTCATCCCATACAGATAGTGCCTCCAAATCTTTAATGCAAAGACCACGGTTGCCAGCTCCAAGTCATGAGTAGGGTAATTGACCTCATGAACCTTCAACTGTCAGGATGCATAGGCTATGACCTTCCCTCTTTGCATTAACACGCACCCCAACCCCGAGTAGGAAGCATCCGAATAAACCACCAGATCTTCACTTCCATCGGGTAATGATAGAACAGGAGCTTGAGTCAATCTCGCCTTCAATTCCACAAATGCCTTCTCTTGAGCTTGACCCCATATGAACTTCATATCTTTTCGGGTCAACTTAGTTAATGGAGAAGCAATCTTAGAGAAGTCTTGGATAGATCTTCTATAGTAGCCCGCCAAACCCAAGAAACTACGAATCTCGGATGGCATCTTTGGTGACTTCCATTGCATAACCGCCTCCACTTTCCCCGGGTCCACCATAATCCCGTCGGGATTCACCACATGACCCAAGAACTGAACTTCACGCAACCAGAATACACACTTGGAGAATTTGGTATACAGTTTCTCCCTTCTCAACATCTCCAAAACCTCTTGAATGTGACCAGCATGCTCAATCTCGCTCCTTGAATAAATCAGGATATCATCAATGAACACAATCACTGATTTATCCAGCATCGGCCGACACACCCAAATCATAAGTGTTGGGTTTGCAAGAACATGAAACTTAGTTTAACCCATTAAACTTTCTGAAAACGCAGCGGAATAACAACTTTATAAACTTACTATAAGCTGAAAAAACATGTTCTTTAGGTTACCATATAAATGTAAAAGCAAACCCAAAATCAAAGGATCATAATATGTGAATGAGCAAGCTATGAACATAAGTAAAACTACATAAAATCACAGCTATATGAGCTGTGAAGAACTACCTTCCCAGCAGCTTAAACCGACATAAAAGTGGATGTTTGATGCTCAAAATCGGCCAAGACTTCAAGGGTAGAAGTCCTCAAGCTTGTATACCCAAAGATTACTTGCAAACATGTCTTGTTAGGGAGAATCTACACCATGATCAACTCCAAAAAACCCCTTTCTTGCTGCTGCTGTTCGTAAACTTTAGGAGAGAAGAAGAGAGGTTTTTTTTGGTGTTTTGCATGTGAAGTAATTAGGTTGGAGAGTCCTACAGTCTTTCATAAAGAGTGTGTTACCAAGGGAAAAGAAGGAACCCCATTTGTCCATTGGGGTGGCCGAAAGTTTTAAAAGAAGCTGGGATTCCCTCTCAATTTTATGTCTTGTGAACACATAAAAGTTCATGGACCCTCTTGGATTTTTAATGTGTGACAAGTGCTAGAACCATACTAATATGTTTTATGCACTAATCTTTAATTAAATATTTTAATTAAATCACTAACATTACATTATCTTATGTTATTTAAACCCTTTTAAATAACAATGTGATTAATAAAATCCATCAACAAATCATCCTTATGATTTGACCCATTTCACATATAATTGTTTAGAAAACCAATTTCCTAAATTTTGTGTGTTATTATTTAATTGCATGATCACATCATCAATTAAATAATCTTTTGTGTTTGCAAAGCTTATTATTTGGGTATCACCCGACTTGGATCATAACGTACTAACCACATCAATATTCTAAGTGTCTTGGGCACATAGAATCCTACAATCTCCCACTTGCCCAAGATTCATAGAAGATTGATGCAAGCAGTAAATACCGCCTATCAACGGTTTACTACCCTTAATACGCATGACTTATAGCCATTCAATAACATCATCTTATTCAAGTATCCTACTTGAAATGATTTAGGTGAATCAATCATCTATCCTTTTGTTACAGATGTCATGTAAAATCCAAGAACATAGAGTGATCATTCCTTGTTGATTTAACTTATCAGGCCTTAGACATCTAACTCTCAACGAATAAGATGAACAAATTCCATCTTGACTACATACGTTTCTCACAAAAACCTCGTGTCATACTGAACATACCCTTATGTGCTGTCCACTATTTCAGGACAATGAAGAATTAGCTCAAGGTATAATACTTGGTGAATATCAAAACCCAATATGTATCTCAGGTCGGAGGATACCAAATGATATTCGCCTTTACTCAAATTTACTTATGATCAATCAATAAGATTCCATGTAGTAAAATTTGAGATGCGGGTTAGTCCAATATTTGTATCCCACAAATATCTATGAACCTTGGTAGCAACCCATTGCTCTATATTCATCCTTATGAATATCAACCAATTCAAGTTCATAATAATCTTACCCTCACACTTGTTCCCACAAGTATGAACGACTACGGACATTTAGAGTAAACAATTTACTCATGGATTAAACATGCTAAATTGAAACATTAATTGAAACATTATAACCAAATAATTTTATTCAAATAATAAAGAGTTCCACATATCCAAATACAAAATTTACAGATCAAATCCCATCACTAGAATATCGAAGTCCCATGGCACAAGTATGAGCTTCATGCTTTGCCTTTTCAAGGAGCTTCGTGAGAGGATCTGCAATGTTTTGATCCGTGTGAACTTTGCGAATAAATATCTTTCCCTTTTCAACTTCATCTCGTATGTAGTTGAGTCTCCGCTCAATGTGCCTAGTCTTTTGATGAGCATGAGGTTCCTTGATTTGAGTAATCGCACCCTCGTTATCACAAAAGATCTCTAGGGGTTCCTGAATGGAAGGGACAACCCCTAGATCGGCAATGAATTTCTTCAACCATGCAGCTTCTTGAGCTGCCAATGAGGCGGCGACATATTTTGATTCTGTAGTTGATAGAGCCACCACATCCTATTTGGAGCTCTTCCAAGAGACCGCTCCTCTATTCAGAATGAAAATATATCCCGATTGTGACCGAGAATCATCACGATCGGTTTGGAAACTCGCATCTGTGTAACCTTTTACAATGAGTTCTCTTCACCAGATCCATAGATTAGGAACATATCTTTTGTCCTCCTTAGGTACTTAAGTATGTTCTTAATAGCCATCCAATGACTGTTTCCAGGATTTTGCTGGTAACGGCTTGTTATGCTTAAGGCACATGACACGTCCGATCGAGTGCATATCATTGCATACATGATGGATCCAATAGCAGATGCGTATGGGATTGCCTTCATTTTATCTTGCTCATCCCTTGAGCTAGGACATTGAGTCGTACTCATATCGTTCCTCTTTGAATAGGTACGGTACCATTCTTAGAGTTCTCCATCTTGAACCTTTTCAAGATCTTATCAATGTATGCACTTTGTTTTAACCAATCAACCGCCTTGATCTATCCCTATAGATCTTTATTCCCAGAATATAGGCGGCTTCACCAGATCCTTGATGGAAAAACAACTTCCAAGCTAGGTTTTTACACCTTCCAAGGTTGGAATGTCATTTCCAATAGTAGTATGTCATCAACATACAATACTAGGAAAGTTATTGTGCTCCCACTAGCCTTCTTATACACACAAGCCTCATCAGCATTTTTGATGAAGCCAAATTTCTTACCTCCATATCAAAATGATGATTCCAGCTTCTCGATGCTTGTTTCAATCCATAGATTGATTTCTTTAACTTCATACTTTATTAGGATGTTTTGGATCGACAAAACCTTCAGGCTGAACCATATAGACATCTTCCTCAAGATATCCATTTAGGAAAGCGGTTTTGACATCCATTTGCCAAATCTCATAATCATAATGAGCAGCTATGGCAAACAATGTCCTTATAGACTTTAGCATCACAACAAGTGAGAAAGTTTCATCATAGTCAACCCCTTGAGTTGAGTGAAACCCTTTGCTACAAGTCTAGCTTATAAGTATCCAAGTTTCCACGCATATCGGTTTTCTTCTTGAAAACCCACTTGCTTCCAACTACTTTGGAATTAAGAGATGGTACAACAAGTTCCCAAACTTGATTGTCATACATGGATTGCATCTCAACGTTCATGGCTTCAAGCCATTTTTCACAATCCAAATTGGACACTGCATTCTGGTATGTGGTTGGTTCATCTGAATCTACCACATAGCATCCATCCATGAAAAATCCATATCTTTTAGGTGGATTACTAGTTCTACCACTGCTGCGAACGTTTTGTGTGTATTGATCAACCGCTTGATCATCCTCAACATCCTCATGTTGAGTGCTAGTTTCAACCAAACGTGCATCGGGTTGTGGTTCTTGATCCTCCTCAAGATCCACTGTTCTACTGCTAGTTCCTTCCATAAGGAACTTTGCCTCTAAGAACTCACCCTTTCTGGCAACAAACACCTTTTGTTCCAGTGGATCATAGAAATAATACCCTATAGAATCTCTAGGATATCCAATAAAGATACACTTGGTGGATTGGACATCCAATTTGTTTGGGGTGGGAGTCTTAACGTAAGCCTCACAACCCCAGACCCTTAAGTCGATAGGGATGGAAATCTTCCATGCCATATCTCAAAAGGTGTCCTTTCCACCTTTTTGGTTGGGGCCATATTTAGAATACGGGCCGCAGAGAGCAAAGAGAAACCCCAAAATGATAGAGGTAATGTGCTTCTAGCCATCATAGATCGAACCATATCTAATAAGGTTCGATTCCTCCTCTCAGACACACCATTATGTTGTGGTGTTCCAGGTGGAGTGAGTTGTGAGACAATACCACAACTCCTAAGATGATCTTGAAAAGCATCACTTAGGTATTCACCTCCTCTATCCGTGCGGAGAACTTTAATCGACTTGTTGAGTTGATTTTCTACTTCATTCTTGAAGATTTCAAACATTTCAAAAGCTTCATCTTTGTGCCTTAATAAGTACACATACCCATAGCGACTATAATCGTCAGTAAAGGTAATGAAGTATCTTTCACCATTCCTAGTCATTGGTTTAAAAGGACCACATACATCCGAATGTATGATTCCTAATAAATCTTTTGCCCTTTCGTTAGTTCCACTAAAGGGTGCCTTAGTCATTTTACCTTGCAAACAAGATTCACAAATATCAAATGAATCACATTCATTCATTTTTAAAAGATCATTCTTTTGAAGTGTTTGTATATGTTTCTTGTTTATATGACCAAGACGACAATGCCAAAGATAGGTATCACTCAAATCCAACTTGAGTTTCTTGGTGTTAGTATGGTACAATGAACTATTTAAAGCATTTTCGTGAACCAATTCATAAATACCATTAATGGGAATAGCTTTAAAATAGAACATATCATTTAAAGAAACATGAATATCATTTTCAACAAAAGATAATACATAATCATAATGTCTTAATTGGGAAACTGAAATGATGTTCCTAGTCAAACTAGGAGCATACAAAACATTCATCAAAATTACATCCAAGCCACTTGGAAGTTTTAAGATGTAGTCCCCACGAGCTTCAACTTTGACTTTGGTTCCATTGCCCATGAAGAGACTAACATCCCCTTGATTGAAGTCCCTACTTCTTTTGAACCCTGCAACAAATTGCAAATATGAGTTCCACATCCGGTATCTAATACCCATGTGTTGAAGATGTAACATTAAGATCAATATGAATCATGTATATTGTACCTGAGGTCTGCCCGGCATCCCTCCTTGCTTTCAACTCTTGGAGATGGACAGGACAATTCCTTACCCGATGTCTAATCTCCCCACACTTGAAGCATGGGTCATTAGTAGCAACCTTTTGCTTTTTCTCTTATGGTTTGGGTGGCACCCTTGCCACCCCTTTCCCCTTTCCCCATGTTGGTCCCTTACCCTTGGCAACCTTTGTCTTGGGTGCGGGATGAGGCCTTTTCTTGTTCCCACCTTAATGGATGGTGAGAATGGGTAAAACCCTTTTACCCATGGCCGCCTCGGCCGTTTTAAGCATTGAGTGAAGCTCGCCAATGCTCTTGTCCCATGCATTCATGTTGTAATTCAACACAAATGTCTCGAACTTCTTGGTAAGGCCATTAAGGATCAAATCCGTGTCCAATTCCTTCGAGACGGGACAATTCAGTCTCTCGAGGCAGTCATATGACTTTTCATCTTAAGTACATAAGATGAAAATGATTGGTTGTCTTCCATACGACATGCATGGAGTGCTCGAACTGTTTCGAAGCGCTCAACCATTGCTTGTTGTTGGAACGTTTCCTTCAGCTGGGTTATCATGTCATAAGCTACGTGATGTTCATACTCCTTTTTGAGATCCGGAGTCATGCTCGCTAGCATGAGACAAAACACTTGGACGGAGTCCTCAGTGTACTTCAGCCAATCATTGTAGGCCTCTTCATCATCCTCAGTAGGCTGATTGGGGACAACATCGTCTAGAACATATGATCTTCTCTCTTGCTTGACAACAATTCTCAAGTTTCGATACCAATCAATGAAATTATTATGATTTAGACGTTCCTTTTGGAGGATCGCTCGTAATGATTGGGTGGACGCGGATGAGTTATCATGATTATCATTATTGGTGGCCATCTACAAAATTTAACAAAGATCTATTTAGTATTTTCGATATTGCTATTTTTTAATAATTAATGCCTTTTAAGGTCATGTTTATATTAAAATCTAGAACCCAGCATTACATTTAAATTGTGGTTAGGTGACCTTTATCCCACGATTTAAATTAATAAGGTGTCCAACGATTGACGGTTGCAACCATTTGCAACTTCTAGAGGTATCGGATTGACTTTAAACATCATATGTAAAGTCGGCATGTTATCCCATCAACACATTTGGAAACCATATTAGGTGATCCATTTAACATGTTTGCAAATCAAGTTACCCTACTTGCACACACGTGTGAGTTTACCCATATTAGTGGTTAGGTGACCTTTATCCCACCAATGTGGTATCCTCACTTTAAATCACAAGTTCCCTCTAATGGTTAGGTGACCTTTATCCCATTAAGAGTTTTCAAATGACTCAAGTGTTTTGCAAAAGGACGGTGTTAAACTTGTTTGTCAAGAGTTTAGAGATTTCATAATTCTAGTTTAGAAAACTCTATGTACTTGTATTTGCATGCTTTCAAATACAAGATACCCTATGGTCCTTTTAATAAAACCCATTTTATTACGAAATCATTAATCCTTTTAATAACCATTCATTAAAACTTAATGATTTAGAACCATTTTTATTAGCTTGTTAAGATCATTTATATTAAGATTATCCACCATATCCAAATATCATACAATCATTCATAAAATCACAATTAAACAAGCATAATATTAACAACACTGTGCATAACCATAGCTATATTGTGACCACACTTGTTTGCCATCACAGTGTGGTCATTTGGCCTTTCCTAAGGGTTGAATACAACACAAAAAAGAGATCAACATAGACTCCCGCTTGAACTTGCATCCATATGCTTCAAGTCCTTTTCTTTGTATCTTCCTCTTGTGCTTCCTTCCCGAGCATCTTATTTTACAAAATATATATCATATACATATTTTTTAGTAAAATAAAATTACTCCTAATCTATTATAACATCCCAATGAATAAATAGACAAAATATATTTTTAAACAAAGCACAAATTAATATACAACCCCATTGAAAGAATATAATCAAATAAATACATTCAATCCAAACCAAACAACACAAGGTCAAGCTAGGTTATGCACAATCATATGAACAACCATAAACATCATTCAACAAACAAAATAAACCCCATCAAACCCTAAATTTTCAGCCAACATAAACTGAAAATTAGGGTTTGTTTGTCCAAACAAACAACAACATATCAGCCAATTGACATTCCCATCTTTCAAGGTTTAATCATAAGCATGAAGATATAACTTTGAAAGACATGGGGTTTATTGAATCAACCAAAATCAGCCTATTATGAGTTGATAATCATCATATAAAACCAATTTTAAGGAGAACAACAAGCAAGCTATCCACATAACCGGCTCTTGATGCCATTATGGGTTTGCAAGAACATAAAACTTAGTTAACCCATTAAACTTTCTGAAAACGCAGCGGAATAACAACTTTATAAACTTACTTATAAGCTGAAAAAACATGTTCTTTAGGTGACCATATAAATGTAAAAGCAAACCCAAAATCAAAGGATCATAATATGTGAATGAGCAAGCTATGAACATTAGTAAAACTACATAAAATCACAGCTATAATGAGATGTGAAGAACTACCTCCCAGCAGCTTAAAACCGACAGAAAAGTGGATGTTTGATGCTCAAAATCGGCCAAGACTTCATGGGTAGAAGTCCTCAAGCTTGTATACCCAAAGCTTACTTGCAAACGTGTCTTGTTAGGGAGAATCTACACCAAGATCAACTCCAAAAACCCCTTTCTTGCTGCTGCTGTTCGTAAACTTTAGGAGAGAAGAGAGAGTGTTTTTTTTGGTGTTTTGCATGTGAAGTAATCAGGTTGGAGAGTCCTACACTCTTTCATAAAGAGTGTGTGTTACCAAGAGAAAAGAAGGAACCCCATTTGTCCATGGGGGTGGCCGAAAGTTTTAAAAAAAGCTGGGATTCCCTCTCAATTTTATGTCTTGTGGACACATAAAAGTTCATGGACCCTCTTGGATTTTTAATGTGTGACAAGTGCAAGAACCATACTAATATGTTTTATGCACTAATCTTTAATTAAAAATTTTAATTAAATATCACTAACATTACATTATCTTATGTTATTTAAACCTTTTAAATAACAATGTGATTAATAAAATCCATCAACAAATCATCCTTATGATTTGACCCATTTCACATATAATTGTTTAGAAAACCAATTTCCTAAATTTGGTGTGTTATTATTTAATTGCATGATCACATCATCAATTAAATAATCATTTGTGTTTGCAAAGCTTATTATTTGGGTATAACCCGACTAGGATCATAACTTACTAACCACATCAATATTCTAAGTGTCTTGGGCACATAGAAGCCTACAATAAGAACCATAAAAGCAGCCGGCGCGTTGGTCAAACCAAAAGACATGACAAGAAATTCGTAATGACCATAGCGTGTACGAAAAGCTATTTTAGGGATATCCTACTCCTTCACTTTCAATTGATGGCAACTAGATCGAAGGTCGATCCTCGAAAACCAACTGGCACCTTGGAGTTGATCAAATAGGTCATCAATTCTTGGTATGGGGTAGAGGTTCTTTATCGTCAACTTATTCAGCTCACGATAGTCAATACATATCCTCATACTATCGTATTCTTCTTCACAAACAGGACCGGAGCACCCTAAGGAGAGATACTCGGTCTAATGAACCCCTTGTCAAGCAACTCTTGCAACTGCTCCATCAACTCTTTCATTTCTGTCGGAGCCAAACGATACGGTGCCTTGGCAACAGGTTGGGCACCCGATATCAATTCAATCTGGAACTCGATCTCACGGTCAGCTGGTACTCCGGATAAGTCTTTTGGGAATATGTCTGGAAAGTCACACACCATGGGTATATCGGATAGTTGTGGTGTTGGCATATCCACATCCTTTACATAGGCCAAGTAGGCACTACATCCACGCCTCATACACTTTCCCGCCACCGCCATTGAAATTACCTTCGGAATCGTAGTCACCCGATCACATAAACCGTCACCGAACTACCGTTAGGCGTTGTCAAACAAATCATCTTCTTACAACACACAATGTTTGCCTCAAAGTCCGGCAACCAATCTATCCCAAGAACCAAATCAAAACCACCCAAGGTCATCACGAACAGTTTAACAGGAAACTTATGACCTTCTAGCTCCACATCACAGCCCTCTAAAATCTCCTAAATCCTGGTAGACTTACCTATGGCAGTTTCTACATCGAAGGGCGCATCAATACGTCTACTACTAATAGGCAACTTAGCACAAAAAGCAGCAGAAATAAAACTCTTACTAGCACCAGAATCAAATAGCACAAAAGCTAAAGTTTGGTTCACCAGAAACGTATCGGACACGACATCAGGGTCCGTTCTAGGTTCCTCCAGTGTCATTGTGAATGCTCTAGCGTTCGCCCTTAGTCCTTCACCTATAGTTTGCTTCACCCAGAACCCTTAACTCTTGGCTTAGTACACTCCCTGCTCATATGACCACTTCCCCCGCAGTTGAAACGCTTCATACCTCTTAATCTCTAGCCATATGACCAGGCTTCCCACACTTGAAACAAACATTCAACCCCATTCTACACTCGCCACCATGCTCCTTCCCACACTTGCCACACTTTTCAACCCGGCACTAGATGTGACCACACGGCGGTCATCCCCTCGAGCCTTCTTGTTACTCATCGAGGCACCACCCCGACCAAACCTCTTCTCGTTCCAGTTTCCATCACCTCCACCCTTTCGACTACCTTCAATCACCACCACCACAGTCCTCTCATCATACAATCTTCCTGCTAGATCCACCGCTGACCTAAACGTGTTTGGTCGGGCGGCGATCATGTGCTTGCGAATGTCTGTCGGCAAACCCTGAACATACCTCTTGATCTTCCGAGATAGAGGTGTCACCTGATCCAGCACCAGACGTGCCATTTCATTGTACTTTGTGGTGTACTCTTGGTGTGTCATCGTTCCCGCCTCAAATTGCAAAAACTCCCTCTCAACCTTGTCCATTTCCCGATGAGGACAAAACTCCTCAATTACCAACATCTTTAGTTTGGACCAGCTCATTCTTCCAATGGCCCTGCTACCCTCAGCTTGGACTATATTGTCCCACCATCACAGAGCCAAGTCCACAAAAGAGTGGGTAGCGAACTTAACTTTCTAGTCCTCTCGGCACTCGCCGATATCAAATACAGCCTCCATTTCCCTCACCCACCGGTGAGCAGCAGCAGAAGTGCCATTTCCATCAAAAGTAGGGGGCTTGCATCTCATAAACACCCCGTAGTTACAGCCTTGTACCGTCTCCTGCATAGGCTCTTCTTCTTCCTCTTCTTCTTCGTCATCAGACGGAATCATCTTAGTCTCGTGCTGTCTTCTTTCGCCCATAGGTCCACTCCTTTCCCTTCTCTCCCCTTCTCTAACTGCCTTTATTACTTCGGTCACCACAGACGGTAGGATCATCTACATGACTTGATGCACTTCTTCCATAACCGCCTCCATCACTGAACAGATTAGCACTCTTATCTTCACCCTCTGGATTAGGGGTTTTTGGTTCTTCATGAACCACCTTTTCGGCCCTAGGCCTTCCCCTCGTAACCCGTGGTTCAGCACCATGTCCACCACCACGAGAAGCTTTAGATAATCTACCACTGGCCAGCCTCTAACTCACACTAAAGATTTAAACACTAATACGGTCATTCAAGGACACGGCTTAGTTTATGGCAAGTATAGTAAGTCCCTAATTACAGTGGCCAGTTGTGATTAGCCACTTACTTTACTCTTCATACCCCAAGTATTACCTATCCTAACTATGTCAACATTTAAATCTACATACAACACATAACCACATACCATGCGCACGTAATACCGGTTAACTTTACAAAAATACCTCATGGCACGCAGCTACTTAGATTGGCATCTCTTTCCCTTCCGTCCCATTCTCAGTTTAAGTTAAGGTTTATTTTGAAAATTTTCCCATTTCACTTAAACTTTGGCTCTGATACCAACTTGTAAGGCCCCGTTCCCGGGACGCTCACAGCTGGTAAATCATCGCACATAAAAAATATACTTTACATTTAATCATTCATAAAACATTGCAGCAGAAGTCTAAAAAAATAACTTTTCATATCATTACAAATGCTTTTGCAAGTTAATACAAGCATTCATTTCAAAACATCATTCGTTCGCATTATAATCCAAAAAAATTAACAAAAAAATGCCATTCAACATGCCAAGTAGTTGCTCCGTGCCATCCTCAGCAATGCTCACCTACCAACTGGAAAATGCATAAAAGTCAGCGTTGCTGAGTGAATTCTAGTTTAATAATAACACATACTTTTTCCTTCATTTAAAATTGTTCATTTCTATTGCATGTGATCATACATCATACATACATATAGATATTATCATTATTATCTTCATCATTCTTTCGTTCATACTTCCATTCATTCATTCATTACTTCCAGTGACATGTAAATTACCCCAAACATTGTGCACGAAGCGGTAACTGGGCCTGAGGTCTTTCATAGACCTCGAACATTATGCACGAAGCTGACTCCAGTACCTAGGGTAAGTACACTCACCATTTATCTTTTCTCTTTCATTCCGGATCAATGCCCTATGCTATACCCGAACATTGTGCACGAAGCGGGTAACTAGGCCTAAGGTCTTTCATAGTCCTCGAACATTGTGCATGAAGCTGACTCCAGTACCTAGGGCAAGCGGCAAGGATCCCATTCATATGGTCAATCACAAAGATTCGACCCCAATGTGCATCCTTTGGGGTAGCTAAGCCGCACACCATTGAGCTAACACCTACATAGGGTGTGCACCTCCATACATTTGCTTGCAAGCCTTTCTTACATTCATTCATTCATTCATTCATTCATTAATGCATGCATTTATCATCATGTTCCTCTTTCATTATCTTTCACTTTACGTGTCGTAATACTTCATTCGTTCATTATTATAACACGTAAAGTCATAGGAAAGATAATCATACATCATCATAAGGAACATAAACATATCATTCATACATCATCATGCAAGGCGTCATAAGTACATAACATATATCATGTATAACCATGCAACATCGTTATCATCATGCATAAGCATCAAGCACATATCATTTCATGCCCATCATACCCTCTATGACCCCAAAAGTCAACTTACATAACCCCCCCGGGAATCTCCTAGGTCAAAGCCTATATTACTCCTTTTTTTCTCAAAAAGTCATAATTTTTCTAAGTGTTCACCCACATTTTCTATAGTTCATCCGCATTTGCTACAGTTCATCCGTATTTGCTATAGTTCACCCGCATTGGATTTACTTCATCTGTATTTAATTTGCTTCATCCGCATTTGTCATCCGCATTGGACTTACTCATCCGCATTTCCAGACTTAGTCAAATGCTCATCCGCATTGACATACCTCATCCGCATTTCCCAGACTTAGTCAAATGCTCATCCGCATTGACATACCTCATCCGTATTTCCCAAACTTAGTCAAATGCTCATCCGCATTTCATGCACTTAGTCAATGTTCATCCGCATTGACTTCATCCGCATTGACTTCATCCACATTGACTTACCCATTGGTTAATGTTCATCCGCATTAACCCTTTCCATCCGCATTTACTTCCAAACACTTGGGCAGATTTAAAAACTTAATATGTGGGTCTAAAACATCATATTTGATTTCCACTCACTATTCATCATGTTCTAAGCCTAAATCTTACTCTCTAAGCCTTAGAAACACATTCACACATCATCAAGCATGAACATAGTCACACATCACATCATAACATCATCATACACACATTCAAGCATACGGGTCCGAAACCCAGTTTAATAAAAACATACATTTATGTGTTTCCAGCCCCAAAATCAGTTAAAAACCAGTAAAAGAGGGGTCCTAGAACTCACCTTTGCAGCTTTTGAGTATGGCTTCTTCCAAACACGTTTGCAAATTGAATTCAACCTCCTAGAAACCCACAAAAAACATGCCCGAATACATACAAACACACATAAGCATAAACCCGAGTATAAGACCAGTCAAGAACATCATAAAAGCATGAATTCTTACATGGAATTCGTATTCTTTCTTCTTGTTCTTCTTCAAAGCCGAGAATATTCCTGCTCTCTTCCTTTCTCTCACTAAAATCCGAAAGATTTGGGTGTAGAAAAGGTGATGGGCGGCCATGCCACCTTTTACACCCACTTTTCAAATATTTTGTCCTTTTGGACACTTTTTACCCCTAGACTTTGGATTTTATTTCTTTTCCTTCTTTTTTTTCTTCACTTAATCTTCTTTCTTCTCTAATAATAGCCGGGTGTTACATTAACACACTTCTCTTTCTCACAACATCTTACAAGAGTTCTCTCATATACCATAGCTGAAATTTTCAGATTTGAAGCAAAATACAAGGCTGAAAATTCGGGTTTTTGGAAGGAGCTTTGTAGAGTTCTTGGGTTAAGCTTCCTAAGAAGCTAGGTGTTTGAAAAATCTTGTGGGTATCATAACTTGAGGCTCTCTCTCTTGAGGGCTGGAGATTCAACAACATCTCCATATTCATCTCTTACATCTACGACTTTAGTATAAAAGGTTGTATCTTTAACACCCTATGGTGGTTATGTCTTGATTGATAGCATACTATTTCATATATATTTCGATCCTCATTCTTGGGTTTTGTTGATTGTTTAATATGGCAATAATTTTTAGATTATAAACCATATGTTAAGCCTCTTATTTCGTTGCGTTTTCATAGTTTAAATGGTTAAACTAAGTGGTTTTACATGTGACAAAACCCATCATAAACCCCCTGAGACAACACACCTAATACCTAGAGATGATCCACAACCAACTTCATCTTTTGACCCACATAGGGTCTTGACCCATCCCCTTCTAAACATGTGAGGGTAAACGACACAACTAATAAATAACACACAAGAACAACTTGGTGCTGAAGGCCAGTCTTCTTAGTTGAAATCAACAAAGAGGAAGAAAAGGATGACCATGAGGAGGGACATTAAGAAGAAAAGGAAGTTTAAGGCATCCACCTCTACACCTCAAGATGACTCGGAGCATCAAAAGATAGCTCAAGAAGAGGCTGCTCAACCAAGTCTAACTTAAGTAGAGCCTCTTGCACTGGAAAACCCATCATCTCCTAGAATTTTGCTTAAAATATTGACAGATGGTACGTCATCAAATATCAAGGAGGTCAAAAAGTCTATTTCTTGCAAGACATGCTTGATATTCCTCTGGATGATCTCTATGACATGAGGAGGAACTATGAGAGTCTAAGAGATCCTGACCAAATTATGAAGAAAGGAATGGTCATTATCCTGATGATCACTATCAATATCTATATAACTTATGTGTGAAAAATAGATATTATTTTATTAAGAAAACAATTTTCACAAATTAGTTTTAGAAGTTGGAAATTCCAAACTTAACCTAACCCAAAGGCAAGTGTACCCGTTGTGATATAGTAAAGTTTAGGTAAGTCCGGTATCGAATCCGACTGGGTTGTAAGATTAAGATTCTTACTAGCATCGAATATAGTGATCAAGTTAAAGCTTGAATGGTGGAAACAAACAATAAATAAACATTTATTGCAAGAATATACTCATAACTGCTTTGTATATATTGATAAAGGTGATTGATTACAATAAATGCTAGGGTTATAGCAAAAATAGTAATAATGCCCATTGAGAAAGTGTAATACAAAATATTCTTATTGTGTATCAACAATCACCTCATGTATGAGGTTTTCTTCAATGGTTTGGTGGTGGTTGAGGTTGAGAGGATTCTGCCGGGTCTTGTGAAGGGTAGTTTATCATATTGACAAAGTCATTGGCATCTGACATCTTTTCTTTATTAGCACATGTATTCTTATCTGACACATAGTATGGATGGCTTCCAAGGGTAGTTTCTTAAGAGAAACAGGTTCCCATATACACACAGTGGACAATCCATCCCTATGAATCAGTAGAGCTCCATCTATATCAACTTCTAGCTTCACTATATTTCCTAGCCGCAGAGGAGCCTTTTCCTTCTTTCTCTTTTCCCTCTTGGCAATGATTTGATCATATGCCATTTTTAGTAGTTTAATGCAATTTAAGAAGAAGTGCATGTCCTGTTCTCCCATTTTATTGTTTATTTCTCTGAAATGCCTTGTGTATATATAGTGGATGTAAGATTCATCAAGCAGCCTTACTTCATATCCACTAAATAATTTAATTTCAGCTCCTTCCTTTCCTCCCCATTTTCTTTCTATTACCAACTCATAAGTTCTTTCATCATAGTACATATTTGAGAGATTGGTATGGAGGACGGGGTACCAGACACCATCTTTCTATTTAAGGACTCTGTTGGTTTCACTCTTAGCTCTAGAAACATAACCTCCTCTACTGGTGTTCTGTGTTTCTTTTCAAGTGGGTTACTGAAAGACCTATCCTTCCTCATACAGATGGCTTTGGGTAATTTGAAGTTATTAGTCCTTTTGAACATTCTGAGCATATCTTCAAATTCATATCCTCTTAACATGGCCTTGTGATTGATTAGTTCCAAGTTAGCCAGTTCCTTTAAGTCATGAATCTCAAGGGCATTTACTAGAGCAGAGTACTCTATAACGAATTGAACCAGCCCTGAGATTTGTTTGAACATAAACATGTTCCAATCACTATCATAGTTCCATGTAATGATTTTCTAATAAGTTTTGCCCTTAGGAGTAGACACACCTCTTATCATCTCTGTAGTGGTTAGCCCTTCTTGAAGTTTTAGTTGAGAAGGCTCAGCAAACCATTTAGGATATCTATGAAGCATAGGTGCCAAAGAGTTTTGATCTCGATAGATGAGTTGCATGTCTTGAGCAGACACTCTGGTTCTAGGCTTTTTGCAAATAATTTCATCTTCCAGAGTTTTAAGTCTCCCTTTCTTCTCAGTGATACCCCTAAGGACAACAACCCTTAGGGAATTGGTTTTCATGTTACCAAGCTTCCTCTTGGTGAATCCTTGACTTGATAGATAATCCTTCATTTCCCTATCAAACATTTTATAGGGGTCAGGATATAAAGGTTGAGAGTTGAAGTTTGCTTCTTCATGGAAGATAATTTTGGCTTATTAGCTTTAGGTGAAATAGTCTTCTAAGAGTCAATTTCAATAGTAGGGTCTAGCAGTTTGTTCAATCTTTCTTCTTTTGCCTTCATCCCCTCATAAGTCATGAAAAAAACTTCATCAGGATCATGTCCATGATTAATCAGAAACATAGCTTTAACCATTAAATTATCATTCTGAGCCTTTTGCACCATTTCTTATACTGATCTTTCTTCTTTCACAGGACTATCAACTGCTATTGGCTCATAAGCCACGTAGCCTCCTTCAAGTTCACCTTCTTGAAATCAATAAAAATAGCTTGCTTTTTGAATTGAGCTTCTGCTTGCTCATGTTCTTCTAAGAGTTCTGCTATAGCTGCCAAGCTTTTGGGATCATCCTTCTTACTTTTCTTTATTTGCTCTTCTTCCACAATAGGCCTTTTTCCTTTAGCCTTTTGAGTTAAATACTTCCTCTTCCTGGTATATGTCTGCAGTGAAGGACCAGAAGAGGTTTCAGGCATTTTAGCTCCTTGAGGCACTTTTTCAACCTCTGATTGTACTTGTTCATGGGTAGCAGCAACTTTTTCATCTTTTTCTCTTTGCTCTTCACATAGCTTTCTGATCATTTCTTTTTTCTCATCAGATAGTGACACAGCCAGGATTATTTGCAAGCTCAATTCCTTCTCCAGAGGGACTGGAGATTGAGGGATAACCACTATGGGTTCAGTGAAAGTCCTTTGTTCAGCTAAAAAATCCAAGAACTCATCATTAATAATGAATTCTTCTAATGTGAAACTTTCTAGAGCATTGATCATGTCATTAAATTCAGCCTTTTAAGTGTGCATACTAACTGTTGTCTCTGAGTATACTACCATCTCCAGGCTAGACTCATCTTGTTTAGTCTTGCTTGGTTCTACTTCTGGTTGAGAGGATCTTATATATTTACGAGGAGGAGAGTCATCACTACTCTCCCATGAAGAGCTCTCAGAATCAGCTTCCTTCTCATCTACTTTCATTGCTTCTGATTCAACCTTCTTCTTGATTTCAGCAAGCATCTCACGTTCAGCTACTCTTTTGTTCAAAAGTTCATTTTGTTTTTGTAGGTTGATAATAATCTCCTCTTGTTCTTCAATATGCTCTTCCTGCTCTTCCATTGCAATTGTTTGAATGCATAAAGTGTCCACATGACCACTTATCTCATCCTTTCATTGTTGAAGAGCAGCTTTTAAGTTCACTATCTCCTTTTCTTTATCCTTCTTTTCAGCCTCATATTTTTCTTTCATTTCTTTCAGTAAAGCCTCCTTCTCATCAGTTCTAACAACCTATCTTGGATGATGCTTGATCTTCTGTTCAACAATCATTCTCTTTGCCACTTTTTGCAAAAGTTCAGAGAAAAGCTCATCCTTTTCATCTACTTTATTCACCTCTGATTCAGCATAGCTCTTAGAAGGAGCAACCTCAAAAGTTGTTTTCTTTACTGATAATTGGCTATGGTGATCCTCCTTATGAGAAAATGATTTGGATTTCTGAGATGAGCTAGTGGAATCTCCAAATTTAGCTGTTCAGTATTGGCATGGGATGGTTGAGTTGGTGATATGGAGAGTGATGAGGTGGAGATATTGGTGGACAAATGATTGGTTGTGCTTGTGGTGATAGGATAGGTGATTTATGAAATGAAGTAGTTGGTGTTTTGTGGGGTGATAGTATTAGTGATGGTACAAAGGAAGATGCCATGTCTTGAATTTGAGGTCCAGTGGGAAGATCACCACCTACATCTACCTGGGGTGACACTGACCTATGACTATCAATTCTTTCCTAACCATGGCTATCAGTAACTTGCTGATCTTGAGCACCTTGTACTTCCTCTTGAATGGTCTAATCAACATTAGCTTCTTGTTCTTCTATTTCTTCTTCAAAATTAATCTGTTGAAGCATCCATGGTAATAGAGGAGAGTGTGCTCCACTATAGAAATTTCTTGGATCATTTTTCTTGATATACTTGTAGGACATGGCATCATAGTGGGGAATGTCCAGAGTATGTCCTTCAAGTACTAGGTGCTTCATTGATTAGACATTGCAAAAATCATCGGTACATAAGGAACATATATCTTCTTCCTTCGTGTATGTTTGAAGTTAGGCCATTAAACACATATGTTGACATGTTGAATGGTCTGTTAGTACACAGGCACATATGGCTGAAGAAGTAATCATAGGAATGTCATTCCATCCTGTTTTTCTTTTGACTAGTAGTGTTGAAAAAGATTAATAAAAAATCTCCATGGTAACTCTACCAACCCCTTTACTATATACTTTCCCTCATAACCTCCTTCATATCCAATCTGGGCAAAGAAAGCAATAATTTCTTCATCTTCCAACTCAATAGGTGCATTAGCATCATCAGTGATGACCAGAGAGGCATCATCAATGATTCTTCCAGTTAAGGTCTTTTCACCATCCATATCAGGTACTTCTGCAGTACACCAGAATGACCTGATATATCTTTCATAGATAATTGGTCTAACAGTTATTGCATGGGCTACTCTTGTAGTAGAGATAAATCTGATCGTATCTCTGAGTCCTTCTGCCTCTGGCACATCAGGGTCCTAAAAACCGCTTACATTATGGAGCTTGCTCCATGTCAGATTAGCCATTTACCCTGAATTAGAGACATATGAGTTAGATTGATGAAAGTATATGTTCTAGATTATTCATGCTTCATCAGTTTGACTTTTTGGGGTCAAAGATAAGTATTGATGTTACTGTTCTATAGAAATCACTTCAAATGTTGAAGTTTTTCAAGAATATTACTTTTTATTTTTGTTTATCATTTTAGAAGAGATGATTTTTGATGTTGTTTGACCCTTAATCTAATTTTTTTTCAAGAACTGATTTTCACATTTTCATATTCATCGTCCTCTGTTCATATGATGAACATGGTTATGAATTTTTTTTCTTTGTTAGTATTCTTCTTAGTTTGCATGCTCAATGAAGTCAAAAATGTTCATCTTTTCTTAGAATGGGTCTGATTTTGAATGTTATTCATTAACCTAGGGTTCTAAGTTCGTCATCAGTTTATGTGTTCGACATTTAAGTTATAAAATGTTGAATGTTTCACCTTTTGTCCGATACTATAGTTTGGTAGAATCAAAGATGAGTACATAATTTATGAGACTAAGATATTTGATTGTTAGAGAAGATGATGATTGAAGAAGATGAACAGTGTGTTTTCGCTCGACGCACTTTGGAGTCCCTCAAATTTGAAAAGTATTAAATGACCTTTTGAATGTGATTTAAATAGTCAAATAATAACATTTACATGTTTTTTGAGAAGTTTCAGAACAAATGCGGTCAAGTTTAGTTCACACAGTAGCAAATGCGGAAGGTTTTTATACATTTGTATTTGTTTACCGTTGTAAATGCGAAAGAGTAAAACTTATGAGTTTGGACATTTTCATTTGTACACTGTAGCAAATGCGGAAGTTTGAATACTTAAGTTTTCTTCTATTCGCATTTGTGCACTTGCGAAAGAACTAAGTTCATGAGCATTTGTGCACTGTAACAAATGCGGCTGATCAAACTTGTTCAGCATTTGCTTACTGTAGCAAATGCGGCTGATCAAACTTGTTCAATATTTGCTCACTGTACCAAATGCGGTTAATCAAACATGTTCAGCATTTGCCCACTGTAGCAAATGTGATAGAATAAAATTTCCATATTTACTTGATCATCATTCATTGTGATAGAAGAGATTAAGCACTTGTTTATTCCTTTTTAATGAACATGTAAAGTGTTGAAGTTGCACATATCCACAAGTGCGGATGAGTAAAACAAATGCAGAAGTGAAACTATCATCCGCATTAGGAAATGCGGTAGAACACTTTTGTTCCGCATAGGTTTTAACACTTCGAACTTTTCATGTATACTTGTTAGACACAAATGCAGTAGAGTAAAATCATTATCCGCATTAGTTTTAACACTTCAAACTTTGACATAAACAGTTACCCGCATAAGTTATATGCACGGGTTACCTTCACCCGCATTAACCAATGCACTTACCTGTATTAACTTTTGAACTTAATCGAAGGTTAAAGTTTCTGTTTGGTTTTTTTCTTGTTATGAAGAAATGCCTCTTGTTGAATTCTTTTATGAAGTTGATTGAATGCTCTTATGAAGTTGTTGACTATTATTGGGGTCATTAATTTTTCTTGGATTGACTTGTATGCTAGATGTGATACAAGTTTTCCATTGTTTGACTGATCTTGGACTTCTTATGCTTCCAAGCATCTGCATAGGCTGAGATACTATGGTATAACTTATGCACCAACACAAACATTTTTTTGTTTTGTTTTGAAGATAGTAGATGTTTTCAAAAATCTTAGCCAAAAACTTTAAATTACTCCCCCTAAAGTTTATATCCTCATTAATATCCTCATTAGGATAGAAACTTTAAAGATTTGAAAATTTTTGAAAATTATGTACTTTTGATTATTAATAATGAAGAGAAGTATTTCTTTTGTTGGGATCATATCAAACTTCCATTACACATGTGCATCCTTTATGATAAAATGGACATGTTTATGAACTTGATGATTGAAGGTATGTTTGTCCTCTTAACTCATACCAGGTTGATATTTTGATGCAAGTGATATTTATCATGTTTTTGGTGATTTAATTATTCAATAGCATGGAATGATCAACCATCCTTATACAATGCATGGTAAAACTTGTTCACAACTTTCCTTACCAAGTTACTTAAGTTATGAGACCTTATTTTCACTAATCCTCACTAGGATTCTTTTACTTTGATCCTTTTCATGATGATCCACATTGGGATTCTTTTCACTTCACTTTGGAAGGTGATCCATGATTAGATTCTTTTGTTCATTCACTTGGAATGTATTCCTTTTGTAGATTCATCCATTTTGGATGTGTTCATCATTAGGAATCTTCTGGATCAATACATCTTCACTATGTGCTTGTTTCTTCAGGTATTTGCTCAGCAAAACAAAGATGAAACTTGATGTAGGTGAAAGAGATTCATAAAGTATCATTACCTAGTGTTTAGGTTACTACACACATGCACTCAGATAAGCCAATACATACCTGTACTTTGAGATGAGTGTTTCACCATTGAATAAGATTTTAATTCATCACTACATATATCTTCTCTTCCAAGTTGAGCCTACCAACATATCTGGTAAGTCATGACTATCTTTAGTTTTTGAAATTAAGCATAGTGAATGATATAATGACTGTAAATATATCATTTCCCATTGTATTCTTTTCTTCCTCAAAATTAACTTTTTTGTGATTTTCTACTGTTTTTTGAATTATTTTTTTGATGTTTTGATTGATTTTACTCAAGGTTAATCATTCCAACTGATTGAACTAAGAATTCAACCTACTAGGTTCAAATGCCTTAGTAAATAAATCAGCCAATTGATTTTCAATGGGTACTTGAATCAATTGATTAACCTTTTTCAGCATAGTTTTCAAAAAGTGATATCTAATTTCAAAGTGTTTTGTTTTTTAGTGCTGAACTGGATTATTTGTAATGAAAATAGTTGTTGTGTTGTCAATGTGAATTGGTGTGTGCAAGAAGTTAAAACCATAATCAAGTATCTAATTTGAATCCAGAGTAGTTGAGAGCAACAAGCTAATGCTGCAATATACTCAGCTTTTGCTGTTGAGACAGATACATTTGTCTACTTCTTGCACTGCCAGGAGACCAGTCTAGGACCAAGAAATTGACTAGCGCCAGAGGTGGAATTCCTATTGAAGTTGCATCCTCCATAATCACTGTCAGTGTAGGCATAGAGATTAAAGTCTCCTTCCTTTAGATAGCATAACCCAAGAGTAGGTTTGCCCTTAAGATATCTGAATATCCTCTTGACAACATTCACATGAGATTCCTTAGGATCAGCTTGATATCTTGCACACACACAAACACCGAACATGATGTCAAGCCTACTAGCTATTAGCTACATAAGTGAACCGATCATAGATCGATAGTGAGTATGATCCACTGATTTTCCTTCTGGATCAGGTTCAAACTTCACTTGTGTATCCACAGGGGTTCTCATAGACTGACAATTAGCAAAGTAGAATTTCTTCAATATTGTTTCCACATATTTTGATTGATTGATGAAGATTCCATCTACCGTTTGTTGGACTTGCACCCCTAGAAAGAAAGGTGAGTTCCCCCATTACACTCATTTGGAATTTTGAATGCATAAGTTCTTCAAACTCTTTACGTAGTTGCTTGTTTGTTGAGCCAAAGATGATATCATCCACATAAATCTGGACTAACAGTATGTCTTTTCCTTTTCTTTTTCTGAAGCGAGTCTGAACAATCTTTCCTATTTTATATCCATTTTCAAGAAGAAAAGATGATAATGTCTGATACCATTTTCTTGGTGCTTGATGAAGACCATACAGGGCTTTGTCAAGCTTGTACACCCTGTGAGGGAAATCTGGATCTTTAAAGCCACGTGCTTGACACACGTAGACTTCTTCAACAATCTTTGCATATAAAAATGCACACTTCACATCCATTTGATAAACAATAAACTTCATGGATGCAAAATATGCTAGAAAGATTCTTATTGCTTCTAACCTGGCAACAGGTGCAAACACTTCATGATAATCAAATCCTTCTTCTTGAGTGTAACCCTGTGCCACCAGTCTTGCTTTGTTTCTGATGACTATCCCCCTATCATCAGTATTGTTCCTGTATATCCATGTGGTGCTATAGGGTATTGTCATTCACGAAAGTCTACCAGTTTTCATACTTCTTGCTTCTTGAATTGTAGCAATTCTTCCTGCATTGCTTCAATCCAACTATTGTCTTGAAGAGGCTCTTTGATGTTCCTAGATACTGTTTGACAAAGAAAGCATGAGAACAAACAGATGTTTGCAATACTAGACTTGCTTCTTGTCACCGTTTCATTAAGTTCACCAATAATGCTTTCCACTGGATGATTCTTGTGTATTTTGGTGGTTGGAATTGAGTCACGAGCAATGGTTACATCAAGATTGGAGACATTCAGATCATTATGGTAAGAGGCAACTTCAACAGCACTTTGCTTGCTTCCATCATTTGATGTTCTTTCTGTTTTAGCTGTAGGAGTAGCTTGTTTTTTATATCTGATATTAGTTGACAAATCTTCTGAGTGTGATAGTAACAGGCTTGGACCTCCTTCAGTTGAAACACTTTGATTTTGTGATGGTTGTCTGATGGGATCAGCTTGGAAAGGAACATCTTCATTCATGTATTTAGTATATAGGAGGAATCAATGGAAAATCATCTCTTCTTTCTATACCTGAAGAATTTTCAGCTGAATGTAGATTTCCTACATCAGACAAGTGAAATTGATCAAATGATTTTGTAAATGTGTCAATATCAAACAACCAGTCAGGACCATTTGTAGACTTGGGAAACGAGTGTTCCTTGAATTGAACATTTGTCAATTCATCAATGATGTTTAATCTAGGGTTAAACACTCTATAAGCCTTTGAAACAAAAGAATAACCTACAAAGAATCCATCATCAGACTTAGATGAAAACTTTCCCAAATAGTCTGGGGTGTTTAATATTATGACAGGACTACAAATGATTTAAAATATCCGATAAATGGTTTTCTATGAATGAGCAGTCCATATGGAGTCATGTTACTTTCTTTTATAATCAATGTTCGATTTTGCACAAACCATGATATGTAGATTGCCTCAACCCAAAAGGTAATAGGCAGTTTAGTATCGGCTAGCATTTTTCTTGCTACTTCAATTAGTGTTCTATTTCTCCTTTTAGCTACCCCATTTTGTTGAGGAGTTCTAGCTGCACTGAGTTGATGAGCAATGCCTTTAGTTGCATAAAATGAACTCATGTCCTCATTTTTAAACTCGATACCATTATCACTTCTTATTGTTTTGACCATGTGATCAAGTTGGTTTTCATTTTTGTGATAAAGTTTTGTATTATTTGGGATGCGTCATTTTTACGAAGTAAGAAAAAAAACAATGTAAATCCTGTAAAGTCATTAATGATCACCAAACAATACTGTTTCTTTCCAATGCTCATAACATGAGTTGGTCCAAACAGATCCATGTGAAGTAGCTTCAATGGAGTATTGTTTGTGTTCACCAGCTTGGATTTGTGGGAAGATTTATGTTGTTTTCCTTTGAGCCATGCTGAACAGTGATCAACAAAATGAAATTATTTTTGTGGAAGACCAATGACATGGTTTCCTTTGACCAATCTGTTCATATTTTTAAAGTTAGTGTGCCCTAAACATCTGTGCCAAAGCTGAGACTCATCAAATGATACTTTTGACAAAAGACATGTTTCTTCTATAGGTGTTGTAGAATTCTGGTTTAAGACATAGGTGTTATTCTTCCTCGGAGTCTTTAGGACAATCCATTCTTTAGAAATAGTAATTCAGGTTTCAAAATGTAGCAATGAGTGTTGTAAAGTGAGTTGGATATTTCTTGACAAAGATCTGATACACGCTTAAAAGATTGAAGTTCAGTTGTTCACAGTAGTTCACTCTATCAAAGCTCAGAATCCCATTTGTCACAAATCTTTTATCATTAATTCTTCCAACTTGTGAATCTCCTCCAAATGCCATAATAGTTCCTTTTATTTGCTTGAAGTCATGCAGGAGGGAAGGATCTCTAGTCATGTGTCGAGAACATCCACTGTCCACGTACAATAGGCTGTTGGACCTATATGGATGACCCTGCAAAGAACTAAGTAGAATATGGAAACCAAGCCATGATGGTCTTGGGTTTCCAGTTTCTATCCATTATGGTGATCTCTTGATACTTTTGTCTAAATTGTGATCTATTTAGAGATGACCTTGGAGATTGCTTGTGATATTTTGCTAGAGTCATCTCATCAATATCAATTGAAGAGTTACATGAGTAGTGAAATCTTTGATCTCTATTCTTTTGATGAAATTTAAACTATTTCTGATTGTCAAAAATCATTTTAGGTTTTGGAAGGTCAAACTTTTGCTTAACAATTTGATGGTTGTTTCTTTGACTCTTCCATGTTTCTTTTGTGTTACTCTCCTATCTTTATGTGATCTAGATGTCCTAGATTGATTGGTGGGCAAATGACTCCTAGCGTGGGGTTTACTAGATGATGATGTTGAGGTACGTTTGTTCTGAGCAATTCTCACTCCCTATTAATTGAAGTAAAAATCGGATGTATTATGATTGTTCATATCACAAACTGAACAATATTTGTTAAAATAACACTTTTTGGTGGAGTGGATGTTCATGTCACAGATTGAGCAATGTTGATTGTAAAGGCACTCTTCTGTTTTGTGATTGAACGTATCACATATGTCATAATACATTTATTTGTTTCTTGAATCAGATTTTGATTTGTGGGACTCAGCTGATTTTCCCATTTGTAACCGACTCAATATCTTTTGCTTAGGGAAGGAATCAAAATCAGCCCCTTTTGTAGCTTGCTTCACAACACTACTTTTGTTAAATTTTATGGGTTGTTTTTGTTTCTTTTACCCTTTCTTTTCCTCTTTCTCAAACTAATCAATGTGTTCCTTGTTGCATATGTCAAATCCAACTCCTTGTTTTAATTTTGAAGATTGAGGGCCTGATAGAGTTTTACATGTGGAAATCATTGAGCTCTTTTGTTTCTTTTGCAGTGAAACCTTGTTTGATTTGGTTGAATTGTTTTCACATATAATCTCATTATTAGAACTGCTTTCAGCAAAGGATTTCACTTACTTCGCAAATTTTTGTTTACCTTTTGAAATAGCAGGTATGATTTCACAAAAGGAACAATTGCTTTAATTGGACATATGGGTTTGATGACACTCACTGCCTTGTCTGAGCACTCTTTGATTTTAATTGGGTGTCCTAGTCTGATTTTATCCTCATTTGTTTCAATGTAAACATTTGGTTGGTTTAGACGTTCAGTGATATGTTTACTATTGTTTTTGTTTCAATAGTGTTAGGTTCAATTTTCTCATTGAGTGTAACAGAATCAGGCATGACAGTGTAGTTGTCATTATATGGTGGAGGAGAGGAGTTATACCTGATCACAGACATGTCTTTGGGATCCTTTTGAGAAACAAGCATCTCTTGCAGCTTAACTGAAGACAGTTGAAACATTTCAAGTTTCATTTCAGTAAGTGTATGTTCAGTTTTAGATTGGCCAACTTTTCAGTCAGTTGCTTATTCTCAACTGCAAGAGTGTACTTTTCACCATGTAATTTCTCAATGTCAGAGATGAGAGATTTTATTTTGATTTCAAAGCCTTTCATTTCTCTCTTGAGTATCTCTGACTTAACCTTTTGCTCTTTTATTTTTTCTACAAGTTTATGGTTATGCTCTCTATAACCTTGCAGTTCAGTAATGCATTTATCACTACACTGGTTAGATTTTACCTCAGAAGGCATGGGAGATGGACCATTGTTAATGTGAGCCATAAGTGCATGATTTGGAAATTGAGGCTTTACTTCCTATGCATACAGAATCCAATCACATACTCCATCCTGCTTATCATGAGAGCATTTGCTGATGACTGACTATTTCGATAAGCTTGATTTCTCAGTTGAGGTTGATGTTGTTGTTGATGATGATATTCCTATTGGTGATTAGTGGATTGAAAGGTTGAGGTTGGCTGTGAGGATGACTGGCTCTGAGAATTTCTTTGAAAGCTGTTTCTTTTTTGGGCAATGCATTCTCTGGAGAAATGGCCAGTCATGCCACAATTGAAGCACTTCACATTGGATTTGTCATATCCAAGCTTTGTGTTTTCTTTAAGGTAGAGTTCACCACCTTTTTTGAAAAACTTCTTTGCTCTCATAGCAATCATGGCCATTTGCCATTGCAAATCCGTTTCTTCTACATCATATGGATCCATTTCTTCTAAGTCTTCCTGGATCAGATGTGCTGAGGTGAGTGTTCCTCCTAAATAGGCTTCAAAGCTGGAAACCAAGGCATTGTAAGTTGTCTTTTGTTCTTCAGATCTTGTGTCATCAGCAGTGCTTGTAGGAGTTGTAGTGAATCCTGATGCTTGGGATGATATTGATGGATGATTAATTGGTGGAGTTGCAATGAACCCATTGGTTTTCAATTAATCTCTAGAGGAGATGAAATCATCCTCCTCAGTAATGATGGCATTTTCCACAGAGTGAGATTCTTATGGAAACTTGTATGCCTCAATCACTTTGGGTCCTCCGAAGTTTCTACTTCTTTCATCTAGCTCTAGTGCTTTTATATTGGCTATCATTATATCCAGAGTTGTACTATCAAGATCAAGAGTGTTCTTTAACATGGTCACATTTTGTTTCCAGGTCTCTGGAAGACTGTGCACCATTTTCTTGTTTACCTCTTTGACTTTATAAGTGACTCCCATGATTTCCAAGTCATTACCAACCGTACAAATCTGTGCAGTTGTTTAGATATGGACTCCCCTTTGGAGTGATGAAATGTTTCATACTGATTACAAGTTTATCCTTGCTAATCTTTACAACTTCACTGCTTCCCTCACACATAATTAGCAGTGCATCCTATACACGCTTTGGCAGTACCATACTTCTCCGGTCTTTTCAGCATATCCATCTTGAGTGCTTGAGTGAGGATGGAGTAAGCTTTGAGATCAATCTTGATTTTCTTGTAATCTTCATCATCAAGAGTCAGATCTTCAATGGGTATTCTTGTTGTCTTGTAGATGGCAGCTTGATCTGCAGACAGAGTAATAGGGATGTGTGGCCCTTAGCATATTGAGATCCAAAAGTCAGGATCTACACCTGTAATGTAATTCCTGAATCTGATATTCCATTACTTAAACATAGATTTGTGTTTAAGCATAGGAGGTTTATGTGTATGGCCAAGTTCTGAAAAACTATGAGAATCCATTTTAACAAAGTATGTTTTAACTTGTTGTTAATATAGATTAGATAAGGTTTTAAGTTCTTTTAGTCCAACTTGTCCAAATCGTCCAAAACACGCTCTCAGAATCAGATCTGTTAAGTTTCTTAGTTTCTGTTGAAGCTTTTTGTTATATTGACTTTTCGCTGCTTCAAGAGTGGGAACTGTTGGTTTGTTTTTGATGGTGAGGAGGTATCTACAGTAACTATTTGATGCATATATTCTGATATTGACTAAGTAGAGTTGATAGAACACTCTACTAGCAACTCGATCACCGGATCAATCAAGTTATATTCGGATCTTGGGCAGATCTCAAAAAGAACCAAGAGCCAAAGCTCTGATACCAACTGACTGGGTTGTAAGATTAAGATTCTCACTAGGATCAAATATAGTGATCAAGTCAAAGATTGAATGGCAGAAACAAACAATCAATAAACATTTAATGCAAGAATATACCCATAAATGCTTTGTATATATTGATCAAGGTGATTGATTACAATAAATGCTAGGGTTATAGCAAAAACAGTAATAATGCACCTTGAGAAAGTGTAACACAAAATATTCTAATTGTCTATCAACAGTCACCACATGTATGTAGTTTTCTATTCTATTTATAGGCTGACAAGATGCCTTTTTACAAAATGACTAAACTACCCCTGATCTATACATCAGAACAAGTTTAAGTCTTCATCACATTTCTTCTGTTCATCCGCATTGACAAAAGCGGATAAGTTGTTCTTGATCAACATTTTTCACTTGTTCATACGCAAAAGTAGTTGGTCATCCACATTGGGTAATGCGGATGAACAAACACATATGTGCATTTGTTTCTGGTAATCCGCGTTTGTAAATGCGGATGAACAAGTCTTGTCCGCATATCTTTTTGACTATCCGCATTTGTTAATGCGGAAGAACAAACACTTGTCAGCATTTGTTCCATGTCTTTCGCATTGACAAATGCGGTAAGTTAATATCTGGTTCTTCTTGGTAGATTCTTCATCCGCATTAATTCTTGGACTTAGGGAGTTTCCAGCAAAACAACCATCAAGTTACCAATTGAATTAGCATGTATGATCCTTTCAGGGTCCTACAGAATCCATGGACACTTTTGGCAGATTTCTTTACCAAACCTCTACGGAATTCTACCGTGATTAATTTAATTATTTTAAGTAATTAATATTAATAAACAAAATAAAAATTTAACTAAAATTAGTAAATCTAAACACAAAGGAAGAAATAAAAAAATAAGAACTCAAACTTCGAAACTTGAACATGATCTAATATGTTAAATAACTACCTTGGCAAAAATTCTACTAACATGTATGACACAAGGGCATTATTCATATGACTATCTTTAGAAGTATGAATATAAGGTTAACTATATGTATTGCTACTCTCTAAGAAAACAAAACACAGGTGTTAAGCATAACATTCGTTTTAAATACCCTAACACAATAACACCACAAATGAGAGGGAAAACACACACTCACAAAATCTAAACCTAACTAGTAATGGGTAGGAGTTTTTAAGCATTATCTATCACCCCTAGGTTCTAGAAAAGGTAGCATATTGTAAATACTATCAAGATTAAAGCAGATGCTGTTATGATTATCTCTAATCAAAGTATAAGAATTAAAAACACAAAGTAATTAATTTTAGCATGCAACCATAATCTAGATGTCACACAATCAATCAACAGCAAACATACATGAGAATGGAAATTAACTTATATGTATAAAACAATACATGTGTCCATATTTAATTGAGAAAATAATAAAGTTCTAAGATTAATAAATAATATAAGATATTAAAACCAAATATTAGTCAAAACAAGAATAGTTTTCACCTAACCTAGGTAGGATGGGAAAGTTAGATTCTCATGATGTACTACAACAGTAATACCAATAATAATGCAGGACCGTTTTAGGGGGTTTGGACACTTACAACACAACACATAATAAGGAGAGATAGATTATAGAACACTTAACGGATCAAATGGGGAACTAAAAACTAGTTACAATGATACTAAGAAACAAAAGTAAATGAGAGAGAGAACAAGAACAAAATACACAAGTGTTTGGTTTTTAAGAATGTTATATATTGCTTTGTAGATCCTTACAACTATTACAAAGCATATGTTAACATACAAAGGACCAGAGATACTTTATACTACATCCTACATCCGGTCATACTTGAAGGCCAGCTGGATACATGATCTATACAATAATAAAATCAATGTAGAGTCAAAAGGTAGATTGCCTTTTGACTAGTAACTATGACATGCCATAACTCACATCCTAATATATTGCAAAAAGGATACAAGTACATAAAGAAAAAAGAAACAAATTTAAGATCTCAATGTACAGAGTTGCAGCAGAAAGGTGGTCTAGCTTTATGGTAAAATATACATCAGATAAAGCATGTACTCAAGAGTCTTCGGAAGAAATCTGTCTTCATAAACTGGCTTCGGAAGACTTTGTCTATGAAGCTTCGGAAGACTTCATGTTTGGCTTCAGAAGATATTGGTCTTGGCTTCTGAAGATTTTACACTTAGAATATTTTCTAATGCAGAATGTGAAACTTCCGAACCATTCTACTTCAGCACTTTGTGCATGCATGTAGGACAAACTGTTTGGATGTTTTGGATTGCATCAGCCTTATATCAAAACCTCAAACTCCCCCTAGGCTGATGCTACCAAAACACTTGAAAACTTCAAATATTGACAGTCCTAATTATAATGATGACCATGACTTTCATTATAAGATGGTCAGGATCATTAGACTCTCAAAATATCTTCTCATCTCAAAGAGATCATATAGAGGTAGATTAAACATGTCTTGCCATGTGTAACCATCTGTAACACCTTAATCTCTGATGACATGTCGTCTTTCTGGATTTCAGAGTATGTCCAGGACAAGATGGGTCTTCCTAATGCCAGAGGAGCTACTTGGATTGGAGTTGGTTGAGCTACCTCTTGTTGCACATCCTCAGGATGTTTTGACTCATCCTAATGTTTGGATATGGATGTATCTTTCTTCTTTTTCTTTAAGTTTGGTTTAGATGCACCCTTTTTTCTCCTCTTTGAACTATTTAACTAAGAAGACTGGCCTACAATACCTTATTGATCATATTTGTCTTGCTCAGTTGGGTTTTCCTCTCTTACAGGTTCAAATTGAGAACCATGCTATGGATATGAAGATGAAGCTTGTTGAGATTCAGTAGGTGGTTCGGGCTGTGTTGTCTCAAAAATTTCAACCTTAACCTCCACTTCTTAAAGGACCTGACTTGGTCGGGAGTGTAAGTCAATAAGTTCTCCTCTTTTGATCTTCTACTTGATCACTCTAATATGCTCATCCATGGTAGATAGAGACATAGGGCCAAGTCTCCTTTCAAAGAATCCATACAGCTTTAAGAAGCTCATCATCCTCTGCCTATCAGCAGACTTCTTCATCCTCTTTTGGATGATGGCTCTTTCCTTTGTTGCTTGTTCTCTCATCTTTCTCTTTGTTGTCTTTCTCTCGTTGAGTACTTCAAGTTCAAGCTGTTTGAGATGTTCAAAATCTATGTACTCAAAGGACAAAGGAAGAAGTGCATCTGTCTGATATAGGCCCGTGGCACTCAGGTAGTTCATCATATTGATCTTATTAGTTTCTTTGTCTACCTAAGGTTCTTGTGGAGCGACAACCTCTTGTTTAGTATTTTCTTGAACTGCTGAAAGGGTAGGAACATGTTCGTAGAGCCTTTTCAGTTTCTTTTCTTCCTTTATTTGGAGAAGCAATCTTGCATCCTCTACCTCCTTCCTTTCTCTTAACATTTCCATGTCAGCCATTTTATTTAGTGCCTCTAAGGGGAGGGAGATGATATCATAAATATCATAGTTCCTGGTATATAAGTAGGCAATCCTGATTGCCATCAACTTATCATTCTGAGTGTTTGGTCTATGAGCATCCCAAATTGCAGCTTCCATGAACTAGTAGACCCAGCTGAGGAATTTTCTCCCCTTAGCTTCCTTTTCCTCTCTCTCTCCTCCTCAATTTCCTCCGAAGTCATTTTCCTTTTCCATTTGTCACTCATAGACCATGTGACTCATGGTGGAGAGAGCTTTGGCCTTTATTGCTTGGTGTAGCATCCAAGCTTTGCATAAAGAGAGGTTGAGATGCACCTTCTCCAGCAGGTGTTTTGACTGGGTCATGAGATTGATATTCTCACTAGGATTGAATATGATGATCGAGTTAATGCTTGTATGGTGGAATCAAACAATCAAGAAACATTCAATGCAAGAAATACTCATAAATGTTTTTTGTATTGATGAAGGTAATTGATTACAATAAATGCTAGGGTTTGAGAATTAAACAGTAATAATACCCTTGAGAATGTAAGACACAAAATATTCTAATTGTCTATCAACGGTCACCTCATGTATGAGCTTTTCTATTCCATTTATAGGCTGACAAGATGCCTTTTTTATACAATGACTAAACTACCCCTGACCTATACATCAGAACTAGTCGAAGTCTTCTTTAACATTTCTTTTGTTTATCAGTATTGACTAATACAGATGAGTTGAACTTGATCAACATTTCTTCTTTTGTATTCCGCATTAGTAGTTGGTAATCCGCATTGGCTTATGCAGATGAACAAATACTTGTGTGTATTTGTTGTCTCGTCATCCACATTTGCAAATGCGGATGTGCAAAACTCGTTTTCATATATTTTAGGCTATCCACATTTGTTAATGTGGAAGAACAAACACTTGTCCCATTTCTTTAATGTCTTCCTCGTGTACAAATGCGGCTAGCCAACACTTGGTCTTCTCAGTTTATTCTTCATCCGCATCAGTACATGGACTTGTGAGATTACAAGCAGAACAACCATCAACTCACCAATTGAATTGACGTGTATGATCCTTTCAGGATCCAACAATACTCCCCCTAATGATTATACAGCCTATGTTCTTTAATGGTTGGTGGCAGTTGAGGTTTTGAGGATTCTGCTGGGTCTTGTGGAGGCCTTTGAGGTTCTGCTTGAGATGATCCAAACTGGCCTTTATCATGTTGACAAAGTCATTTGCATCTGACATCTTCTCTCTGTTCAGCACATGAATCTTCATCTGACTCATAGTGTAGATGGCTTCTAAGGGTAGTTTCTTGAGGGACATTGGTTCCCATATGGATACAGTAGACAACCCATCTCTATGTATCAAAAAAGCTCCATCCACATCAACCTCTAGCTTCACAATGTTTCCTAGTTGCAGAGGAGTCTTTTTCCTTTTTCTGTTTTGGCAATGATTGATCATATGCCATTTTCAGCATTTTAATGTACTTTAAGAAGAAATGCATGTCTTTTTCTCCGAACTTATTTGTTATTTCTCTAAAGTGTCTGGTGTGAATGTAGTGGAGGAATGATTCATCAAGTAGTCTCACCTCATATCCACTAAATAGTCTAATCTCTACACTTCATTTCCACCCCATTTTCTCTGAATTACTAGCTCATAAGTCTTTTCATCATAATAAACATTTGAAATTAGAGTGGAGGAATGAGTTCCAGATACCATCTTTCTCTTTAATGACTCAGTTGGTTTCACTTTTAGCTTTGGAAACACAACTTCTTATGCTTGTTTAGTCCTTTTCTTTTCAAGTGGGTTGACGAAGGATCTATCTTTCTGTTGGATTCTATGTGCCCAAGACACATAGAATATTGATGCGGTTAGTACGTTATGATCCAAGTCGGGTTATACCCAATAACAAGCTTAGCAAACACCAATTAATATTTAATTGATGATATGATCATGCAATTAAATATTTACAACAATTTAAAAAATGGGTTTTCTAAATAAGTTGCATATGAAATGGAACAAATTATGAGGATAATTTGTTGATAGGTTTATTATTATTTTGTTATTTAAAGGGTTTAAATAATACAATAACATGAGAGTATACTTTAATTAAATTGTTTAATTAGAGAAGACATGTCACATTTAAATATGTCTAGTAGATGACTTATTAATGTGTGACAAAAAGGCTAATTATAGCGAGTGTGTTTGTATGTTTGATTAAAGAGGGAAAACCCCTTTTAAGTTGAAATTTCGGCCGCCCCCCATGTGTATTTTCATTGGACCTTTTTCTTTAAAAACAAAGACACACTCAACTAGTCTTTCACTGTTCAAGAAATCTGATCTATCTCATATGCAAGCAACACACACAACCCTTTTCTCTCTCTCTCTACACTCTTGAAAGGCAACAGAAAGTAGGAGCAATTTTCGGGTTTTTTGGAGTTGTTTTGGTGTGCTCTCCCTAGCAAGAGTGGTGTTTAATCAAGGGCTTGGGGTTACAAGCTTGAGGGCTTCTTCCTTGGAGTCTTGGCCGATTCACAAGCATTTTTAACCCTTTCTTGGTCGACAATCTTGGCTGGAATAAGGTAGTAATCACAGCTCATTGAAGCTGTGATTTGATGTTGCTTAACTTGTGTTCATAGCTTGTTCATTCACATATTTAAGATCCTTTTGATTTGGGTTTGTTTTTCCATCTTAAAACATCATTAAGAACATGAAATTTTCAGATTATAAACATGTTATAATGCTTTACTTCCGCTGCGTTTTTTCAGAAAGTTTAAAAGGTTGAACTTGTTTACTTTGTGTTCTATCAAACCCAGCAATGGCATCTAGAGCCGGTTATGTGGATAACTTGCTTGTTCTTAGTCTTTAAAATCGGTTTTAAAGATGTATAATCACTTATTATAGGTTGATTTTGGGCTGCTATATTTTTTTGAATGATTCCCCAACTTTCAAGGTCATATCACACATGCTAGTGATTAGACATTGAAAGATATATATATTATGAATGTTGATTGTTTGGACAATGTTTAAAACCCAAAAATTTCAGTTGATGTTGGCTGAAATTTGGTGGTTTTAAGTGGGGTTGCATTATATGTTTGGTTATTATGTTCATTAGATGTTAGTGTGCATAACCTAGCCTTTGGCCCCTTTGATTTGGATGATTGGAATGGTTGGTTTTATTCATTCAATTGGGTTGTAATATTTATGTTTATTATTTGGGTTGTAATTATTTGTTCATTTAGTTATGTAATTAATAGATTAGATGCATTTCTTTTATTGGAAAAATGTATTAGGATACAATTTTGTAAAAGGAAGATGCACAAGATCAAGACCCAAAGATGGACATCAAAGACATGGAACTTGAAGCATATGGATGCAAGTTCAAGTGGGGGTCTAAGATGACCTCAATTTTGTGTTGAATTCAAACCCTTAGGAAAGACGTTATGATGACACTTGTGATGGCAAACAAGTGTTGTCAACTTAGTGGCTATGGTTATACACTCTTGTTTGTATGCTTATGCTTGTTTGAATGTTTGTTATTTGATTGTATGGTTGAGATTTTGACATGCATTACAAACTTACTAACAAACTTAACAAGCTGAAAATTAATGGTTCTTTATCACTAAAAATTAATAAAAGGTTATTAATTGATTTAATGATTTTAAAGATTAAAAATGATTTTAATCAAAGGACCATAGGGTATCTTGTATTTGAAAGCATGCAAATACAAGTACATAGTGTTTTCTAAAACTTGTATTATGAAATCTCTAAAATTTTAAACAAGATCAACACCGTCCTCGCACACAACACTTTAGTCGCTTGGGAACTCTTAGTGGGATAAAGGTCACCTAACCATTTTGAGGGAACTTGCGACTTGAGGTGAGAATGCCTTATTTGTGGAATAAAGGTCACCTAACCACTTATTTTGGCAAACTCACACGTGGGTGCAAGTAGGGTATCTTGATTTGCAAACCTGTCAAATGGATCACCTACGGTGTGGTTTCCAAATGGTGTGGTTTCCAAATGGTGTTGATGGGATTAACATGCCGACTTTACATATGATGTTTCAAGTCGATCCCATATTTCTAGAAGTTGCAAATGGTTGCAACCGTCAATCGTTGACCACCTTATTAATTTAAATCGTGGGATAAAGGTCACCTAACCACAATTTAAATGTAATGTTGGGTTCTAGACTTTAATATAAAAATGACCTTAAAAGGCATTAATTATTAAAATAGCTATATCAAAAATACTAAAATAGATCTTTGTTAAATTTTGTAGATGGCCACCAATAATGAAAATCACGATAACTCATCCGCGTCCAACCAATCATTACGAGCGATCCTCCAAAAGGAACATCTAAATCATAATAACTTTATTGATTGGTATCGAAACTTGAGAATTGTTCTCAAGCAAGAGAGAAGATCATATGTTTTAGACGACCCTATCCCCGATCAACCTACTGAGTATGATGAGGCCTACAACGATTGGCTCAAGTACACTGAGGACTCTGTCCAAGTGTCTTGTCTCATGCTAGCGAGCATGACTCCGGATCTCCAAAAGGAGTATGAACATCACGGAGCTTACGACATGATAACCCAGCTAAAGGAAACGTTCCAAACGCAAGCAAGGGTTGAGCACTTCGAAACGGTTCAAGCACTCCATGCATGTCGTATGGACGACAACCAATCTGTTTCATATTATGTACTTAAGATGAAAAGTCATATTGACCACCTCGAGAGGCTTAATTGTCCTGTCTCGAAGGAATTGGCCACGGATTTGATCCTTAATGGCCTTACCAAGAAGTTCGAGACATTCAAGTTGAACTACAACATGAATGCTTGGGACAAAAGCATTGGTGAGCTTCACTCAATGCTGAAAACGGTCGAGGCGGCCATGGGTAAAAGGGTTTTACCCATTCTCACCATCAATGAAGCTGGGAAGAAGAAAAGGCCTCGTCCCGCACCCAAGGCAAAGGTTGCCAAGGGTAAGGGACCCATTTGGGGAAAGGGGAAAGGGGTGGCAAGGGTGCCACCCAAACCGCAAGAGAAGAAGCAAAAGGTTGCTACCAATGACCCATGCTTCAAGTGTGGGGAGATTGGACATTGGGCAAGAAATTGTCCTGTCCATCTCCAGGAGTTGAAAGCCAAGAGGGATGTCGGGCAGACCTCAGGTACAATATACATGATTCATATTGATCTTAATGTTACATCTTCAAACACATGGGTATTAGATAACGGATGTGGAACTCATATTTGCAATTTGTTGCAGGGGTTCAAAAGAAGTAGGACTTCAATCAAGGGGATGTGAGCCTCTTCATGGGCAATGGAACCAAAGTCCAAGTTGAAGCTCGTGGGGACTACATCTTAAAACTTCCAAGTGGCTTGGATGTTATTTTGAAGAATGTTTTGTATGCTCCTAGTTTGACTAGGAACATTATTTCTGTATCCCAATTAAGACTTTATGATTATGTATTATCTTTTATTGAAAATGATATTCATGTTTCTTTAAATGATATGTTCTATTTTAAAGCTATACCCATTAATGGTATTTATGAATTGGTTCATGAAAATGCTTTAAATAGTTCATTGTACCATACTAACACCAAGAAACTCAAGTTAGATTTGAATGATACCTATCTTTGGCATTGTCGTCTTGGTCATATAAACAAGAAATGTATACAAACACTTCAAAAGAATGGTCTTTTAAAAACAGATGAATGTGATTCATTTGATGTATGTGAATCTTGTTTACATGGTAAAATGACTAAGTCACCCTTTAGTGGAACTAATGAAAGGGCAAAAGATTTATTAGGAATCATACATTCGGATGTATGTGGTCCTTTTAAGCCAATGACTAGGAATGGTGAAAGATACTTCATTACCTTTACCGACGATTATAGTCGCTATGGGTATGTGTACTTATTAAGGCACAATGATGAAGATTTTGAAATGTTCAAAATCTTCAAGAATGAGGTGGAAAATCAACTCAACAAGTCAATTAAAGTTCTCTGCACCGATAGACGAGGTGAATACCTAAGTGATGCTTTCCAAGATCATCTTAGGAGTTGTGGATTGTCTCACAACTCACTCCACCTGGAACACCACAACACAATGGTGTGTCTGAGAGGAGGAATCGAATCTTATTGGATATTGTCCGATCTATGATGGCTAGAAGCACATTACCTCTATCATTTTGGGGTTTCGCTTTGCTCTCCGTGGCCCGTATTTTAAATATGGCCCCAACCAAAAAGGTGGAAAGGACACCTTTTGAGATATGGCATGAAGAGTTCCATCCCTATCATACTTAAGGGTCTGGGGTTGTGAGGCTTATGTTAAGACTCCCACCCCAAACAAATGGAAGTCCGATCCACCAAGTGTATCTTTATTGTAATCCTAGAGAGTCTATGGGATATTATTTCTATGATCCACTGGAACAAAAGGTGTTTGTTGCCAGAAAGGGTGAGTTCTTAGAAGCAAAGTTCCTTATGGAAGGAACTAGCAGTAGAACAGTGGATCTTGAGGAGGATCAAGAACCACAACCCGATGCACGTTTGGTTGAAACTAGCACTCAACATGAGGATGTTGAAGATGATCAAATGGTTGATCAATACACACAAAACGTTCGCAGAAGTGGTAGAACTAGTAATCCACCTGAAAGATACAGATTTTTCATTGATGGATGCTATGTGGTAGATTCAGATGAACCAACTACATACCATGATGCAGTGTCCATTTGGATTGTGACAAATGGCTTGAGGCCATGAACGTTGAGATGCAATCCATGTATGACAATTAAGTTTGGGAACTTGTTGTACCATCTCTTAATTCCAAGGCAGTTGGAAGTAAGTGGGTTTTCAAGAAGAAAACCGATATGCATGGAAACTTGGATACTTATAAAGCTAGACTTGTAGCAAAGGGTTTCACTCAAACTCAGGGGTTGATTATGATGAAACTTTCTCACCTGTTGCGATGCTAAAGTCTATAAGGATACTGTTTGCCATAGCTGCTCATTATGATTATGAGATTTGGCAAATGGATGTCAAAACAGCTTTCCTAAATGGATATCTTGAGGAAGATGTCTATATGGTTCAATCTCAAGGTTTTGTCGATCCAAAACATCCTAATAAAGTATGCAAGTTAAAGAAATCAATCTATGGATTGAAACAAGCATCGAGAAGCTGAAATCACCATTTTGATGAGGAAGTAAAGAAATTTGGCTTCATCAGAAACATGATGAGGCTTGTGTGTATAAAAAGGCTAGTGGGAGCACAGTAACTTTCCTAGTATTGTATGTTGATGACATACTACTATTTGGAAATGACATTCCAACCTTGGAAGGTGTAAAAACCTGGCTTGGAAGTTGTTTTTCCATTAAGGATCTTGGAGAAGCCGCCTATATTCTGGGAATAAAGATCTATAGGGATAGATCAAGGCGGTTGATTGGTTTAAATCAAAGTGCGTATATTGATAAAATCTTGAAAAGGTTCAAGATGGAGAACTCTAAGAAAGGTACCGTACCTATTCAAAGAGGAACGATATTGAGTACGACTCAATGTCCTAACTCAAAGGATGTGCAAGATAAAATGAAGGCAATCCCATACGCATCTGCTATTGGATCCATCATGTATGCAATGATATGCACTCGACCAGACGTGTCATGCGCCTTAAGCATGACAAGTCGTTACTAGCAAAATCCTGGAAACAGTCATTGGATGGCTGTTAAGAACATAATTAAATACCTAAGGAGGACAAGAGATATGTTCCTAATCTATGGATCTGGTGATGAGGAACTCGTTGTAAAAGGTTACACGGATGCGAGTTTCCAAACCGATCGTGATGATTCTCGGTCACAATCGGGATATGTTTTCATTCTGAATGGAGGGGCGGTCTCTTGGAAAAGCTTCAAACAGGATGTGGTGGCTCTATCAACTACAGAATCAGAATACTTTGCGCCTCATTGGCAACTCAAGAAGCTGCATGGTTGAAGAAATTCATTGCCGATCTGGGGGTTGTCCCTTCCATTCAGGACCCCCTAGAGATCTTTTGTGATAACGAGGGTGCGATTGCTCAAATCAAGGAACCTCGTGCTCATCAAAAGACAAGGCACGTTGAGCGGAGATTCAACTATATACGAGATGAAGTTGAAAAGGGAAAGATATGTATTCGCAAAGTTCATACGGATCAGAACATTGCGGATCCTCTCACGAAGCTCCTTGAAAAGGCAAAGCATGAAGGTCATACTTGTGCCATGGGACTTCGATATTCTAGTGATTGGATTTGATCTATGAATTTTGTATTTGGATATGTGGAACTCTTTATTATTTGAATAAAATTATTTGGTTATAATGTTTCGATTAATGTTCCAATTTAGCATGTTTAATCCATGAGTAAATTGTTTACTCTAAATGTCCATAGTCGTTCATACTTGTGGGAACAAGTGTGAGGGTAAGATTATTATGAACTTGGATTGGTTGATATTCATAAGAATGAATATAGAGCAATGGGTTGCTACCAAGGTTCATAGATATTTGTGGGATACAAATATTGAACTAACCCGCAACTCAAACTTTACTACATGGAATCTTATTGATTGATCATAAGTAATTTTGAGTAATGGCGAATATCATTTGGTATCCTCAGACCTGAGATACATATTGGGTTTTGATATTCACCAAGTATTATGCCTTGAGCTGATTCTTCACTGCCCTGAAATAATGGATAGTACATAAGGGTTTGTTCAGGTATGATACGAGGTGTTTGTGAGAAACGTATGTGGTCAAGATGGAATTTGTTCCTCTTATTCGGTTAGAGTTAGATGTCTAAGGCCTGATTAAGTTAAATCAACAAGGAATGATCATTCTGTGTCCTTGGATTTAACATGACATGTGAAACAAAAGGATATATGATTGATTCACCTAAATCATTTCAAGTAGGGTACTTGAAAGGGATGATGTTATTGAATGGCTATAAGTCATGCGTATTAAGGGTAGTAAACCGTTGTTAGGCGGTATTTACTGCTTGCATCAATCTTCTATGAATCTTGGGCAAGTGGGAGATTGTTGGATTCTGTGTGCCCAAGACACATAGAATATTGATGCGGTTAGTACGTTATGATCCAAGTCGGGTTATACCCAATAACAAGCTTAGCAAACACCAATTAATATTTAATTAATGATATGATCATGCAATTAAATATTTACACCAATTTAGAAAATGGGTTTTCTAAATAAGTTGCATATGAAATGGAACAAATTATGAGGATAATTTGTTGATGGATTTATTATTATTTTGTTATTTAAAGGGTTTAAATAACACAAATAACATGAGAGTATACTTTAATTAAATTGTTTAATTAGAGAAGACACGTCACATTTAAATATGTCTAGTAGATGACTTATTTAATGTGTGACAAAAAGGCTAATTATAGTGAGTGTGTTTGTATGTTTGATTAAAGAGGAAAACCCCTTTTAAGTTGAAATTTCGGCCGCCCCCCATGTGTATTTTCATTGGACCTTTTTCTTTGAAAACCAAAGACACACTCAACTAGTCTTTCACTCTTCAAGAAATCTGATCTGTCTCATATGCAAGCAACACACACAACCCTTTTCTCTCTCTCTCTCTACACCTCTTGGAAGGCAGCAGAAAGTAGGAGCAATTTTCGGGTTTTTTGGAGTTGTTTTGGTGTGCTCTCCCTAGCAAGAGTGGTGTTTACTTCAAGGGCTTGGGGTATACAAGCTTGAGGGCTTCTTCCTTGGAGTCTTGGCCGATTCACAAGCATTTTTAACCCTTTCTTGGTCGACAATCTTGGCTGGAATAAGGTAGTAGTCACAGCTCATTGAAGCTGTGATTTTATGTTGCTTAACTTGTGTTCATAGCTTGTTCATTCACATATTTAAGATCCTTTTGATTTGGGTTTGTTTTTCCATATTAAAACATCATGAAGAACATGAAATTTTCAGATTATAAACATGTTATAATGCTTTACTTCCGCTGCGTTTTTCAGAAAGTTTAAAAGGTTGAACTTGTTTACTTTGTGTTCTATCAAACCCAACACTTTCATCATGTAGATAACCTTCAGAGATTTGAAGTTGTCTGTTCTTTAAACATTCTTAGAATCTCTTCAAACTCATATCCCCTAAACACAACCTTATGATTTATCAGTTCTAAATTGGCTAGTTACTTCAAGTCATGAATCTCCCGGGCATTTACAAGAGTGGAATACTCTGTAAAGAATTGCACTAGCCCTGAGATCCTTTTGACCATAAACATGTTCCAACCACTGTTATACTTGCAAGCAATAATCTTCTAATCAGTCTTGCCTTTGGGAGTAGACACACCCTTAATCATTTCTATGGTGGTTAGACCTTCTTGAAGTTTTAAGTGTGAAGGCTCTGCAAACCACTCAGGATATCTGTGTAAAACAGGTGCCAAAGAGTCATGGTCTCTGTGGGTGAGCTGCATGTTTTGAGCTGACACTCTGGTTCTAGGCTTCTTACTAGTAATCTCTTCTTCTAGTTTCTTTAGCTTTTCTTTCTTCTTATTATTCAACCTAAGGATTATAGCCCTTAGGGAATTGGTCTTCATGTTTCCAAACTTTCTCTTTATGAATCCTTGACCAGAGAGATAATCCTTCATTTTCCTGTTAGACATGTTGTAGGGATCAGGATATAATGAGTGAGGAGTGGATGTCTGCTTTTGCATGGAGGATTATTTGGGCACTAAAGCTTTGGGAGAAAGAGTCTTCTCAGTCTCATAAGTGGGGTCCAGCAGCTTGTAAAATTTTTCTTCTTCTGCTTTCGTTCCCTCATAAGTCATACCAAAAACTTCAATTGGTTCATATCTATGATTGATTAAGAACATGGATTTTACCATCAGATCATCAGTTTGTGCCTTTTCAGCCACGTCTTGTACTAATTTTTCCTCCTGCATAGGGCTATCAACAGCTATTGGTTCATCAACCACATAGCCACCCTCAATTTCTCCTTCTTCATGGTCTACAAAGTCAACCTTCTCTTTCATTTGAGCTTCAGTCTGTTCAAGTTCTTCTAAAAATTCAGCAATAGCTATGTGGCTTCTAGGATCATCCTTTTTACTTTTCTTACTTGGTTCTTCTTCTACTATTGGCCTTTTTCCCTTAGCCTTCCCTAATAAGTTCTTCCTCCTCCTAGTATTTGTTTGCACTGATCGAGCAGACGAGGTTTCAGGCTGTTCAGCATCATGGGCAATTTTCAGCCTTTGATTGTTCTAGTTCATGAATGGCAACAACTGATTCTTCTTTATCTTGTTTCTCTTCACATAGTCTTTTAATCAGCTATTTTTGTTCTTCAGTTAGTGATACAGTAGGCACTAGTTGCACGCTCAATTTCCTCTCAAAAGAAACAAGAGATTGAGGAATAAAAACTATAGGTTCAACAACAATCCTCTACTCAACTATGAAGTCCCAAAAAAGTCATCATCATTGACAAATTCTTCAGCTGTTTTCTTTGAGTAAATGACCATTTCCAATTCTTCTCCCTTCTCAGTCTTAGAGAATCTCATCCTTTTAGCAGAAGGAGAGTCATCACTACTATCTCCTAATAAGCTCTCAGAAGTAGCTTCTTTATCACTGACACCTTTTCTTTTTTCCTCTCTTGTCTTAATTACATCATCTTTTCTCAACTTTGCTTCAGCTTCTCTTTTGATTTCAACAAGTAATTCCAGCTCAGATACTCTCTTGTATTGGTTTTCAATCTGGTTCTACACGTCAATAATGATGTCAACTTTTTCTTTAATCAATCCTTCTTGTTCGTCCATAGCAATTGTCTGAATAGCTAAAGTGTCCACATGACCACTTATTTCATCTCTGCATTGTTGAAGATCAACCTTTAACTTTTCAATCTTTTTTTCTTTTTCTTTCTTTGCAGCCTCATATTTCTCTTTCATCTCTTTCAAATAATTCTCCTTCTCATCCAGCTCCAGGAGTCTGTCTTGAATAATACTAGATCTTCTGTTGAGTAATCTTTCCATCTTGGCTACCTTTTGCATTAGGTTTAAAATGAACTCATCCTTCTCATCAGGTTTGTTGACTCCATATTCTGTATAACTTTCTGAAGGAGCATCCTCAGAAGTAACTTTCATTATAGGCATTTGGCTTGGATGATCCTCCTTATCAGATGATGATTTGGATTTCTCTGAAGAGCTGGTAGAATTACCAAACTCAACAGACTTGGTAGTAACGGGAGATGTTTGAACAGGTAATACGAGTGAATGATAGATTGGAGATATATGTGGAGAAGTGATAGGTTGTGCTTGAGGTGATGAGATTGGTGATCTGTGAGGTGAAGGAATTGTTGATATGTGAGGTGATGGTAATGGTGTTCTTTGGGGAGATGGTATTAGTGAGGGTATAAATGGTGATGCCATATCAACATCATGAACATGAGGTCTAGTGTGAAGATCACCCCTATATCCACTTGGGGTTACTATGAACTTTGAACTTGATCTCTTTCTTCAACATGCTCATTAGCAATTTGCTGATCATGAGCAGTTGTTTCATCTTCTTGAATTCGTTCATCAATAGGAGCCTCCTGTTCATCAACTTGTTCTTTAGGATTAATCTGTTGAAGCATCCAGGGTAACAAAGGACAATGGCCTCCACTACTGAAGTTCTTTGGTTCTCTCTTTTTGATGTACTTGTACGACTTCGCATCATAATGAGGGATATCCCAAATAGGTCCTTCAGGTACAATGTCAGGAAATGCTTCGTTGATAAGACATTGTAGGAACCTTAGGTACATGAGGGACATGTGTCTTCTGCCTTCCTTAATGTTAGAGACTAGACCATTGAACACATAGGCAGATATGTTAAATGGCCTAGTGGTGCATAAAGCACAAATAGCTGAAGATGTGATCACAAGAATATCATTCCATCATGTCTTCCTCCTTGACAAACAATGTTGATAGAGGTGAATCAGGAACCTCTATTGTACGTCAACTAGTCCCTTCACTATCTGCTTGCCTTCATATCCTCCTTCATAACCAATGTTGGCAAAGAAGGTAGTGATTTCAGTTGAAACTTCTTCAGTTGTAGAAAGAAGAAATGATTTTCCATTGAATCCTCCTACATCTACTGAATATATGAATAAAGATATTCCTCTCCAAGCTAATCCTATCAGACAACCATCACAAAATCAAAGTGTTTCAACTCAAGGAGGTCCAAGCCTGTTACCATCACACTCAGAAGATTTGTCAACAGATATCAAAAATCCAACACAAGGTACTCCTCCAGCTGAAATAAAAAGAACATCAAAGATGGAAGCAATCAAAGAGTTGGTGAAGTTGAAGTAGTCAACGAAACATAGTCTGATTATCTTCATAATTCCCCAATAGTACAAGATGAGGGTGTCTCTCACCATAATGATCTGAATGTCTCCAATCTTGATGTAACCATAGCTGGTGACTGAATTCCAACCACCAGAATACACAAGAATCATCTAGTAGAAAGCATTACTGTTGAACTTAATGAAAGGATGACAAGAAGCAAGTCTAGCATTGCTAACATCTATTTTTTCTAATGCTTTCTTTGTCAAACAATACCTAAGGACATCAAAGAGACTCTTCAAGACAATAGTTGGATTGAAGAAATGCATGAAGAATTGCTACAATTCAACAAGCAAGAAGTATGGCAACTAGTAGACCTTCCTGAAGGACAATACCCTATCGACACCAGATGGCTGTGCATTCTTATATGGAACGATTGCTAAAGAAGTCTATGCGAGTCAACCACCTGGCTTTGAAGAGCAATATTTCTCTCACAGGGTGTACAAGTTTGACAAAGCCTTGTATGGTCTTCATTAGGCACCAAGAAAATGGTATGAGACTCTATCATCTTTTCTTCTAGAAAAATGGATATGAAAGAGGAAAGATTGACCAGACTCTCTTCAAAAAGAGAAAAGGAAAAGACATGTTGTTAGTCCAGATTTATGTGGATGATATCATCTTTGGCTCAACAAACAAGCAACTCTGTAAAGAGTTTGAAGACCTTATGCATTCAAAATTCCAAATGAGTGCAATGGGGGAACTTACTTTATTTCTAAGGGTGCAAGTCCAACAAACGGAAGATGGAATCTTCATCAAAAATATGTAGAAACAATGTTGAAGAAATTCAACTTTGCTGATTGTCAGTCTATTAGAACCCATGTGGAAACAAAAATGAAGATTAGACATGATCCAGAATGAAAATAATGGATTAGACTCACTATCAATCTTTGATCGGTTCACTTATGTATTTAATAGCTAGTAGGCCTGACATTATGTTTGGTGTATAAGTGTGTGCCAGATATCAAGCTGATTCTAAGGAATCTCATGTGAATGCTGTGAAGAGGATATTCAGATATCTTAGGGCAAACCTGCTCTTGGTTATGGTATCCAAAAGAAGGAGACTTTAGTAGCTATGCCTTCACTAATAGTGATTATAGAGGATGCAACTTCAATAGGAAATCCACCTCTGGTGGTTGTCAATTTCTTGGTCCCAGAATGGTCTCTTGGCAGTGCAAGAAGCAGACAAATGTATCTATCTCAACAGCAAAAGCTGAGTATATTGCAGCATCAGCTTGTTGTTGTCAACTACTTTGGATTCAAAACCAGATGATTGATTATGGTTTTAACTTCTTGCACACACCAATTCACATTGACAACACACAGCTGTTTTCATTACAAGTAATCCAGTTTAGCACTCAAAAACAAAACACACTGAAATTAGATATCACTTTTTGAGAGACTATGCTAAAAAGGGTTAATCAAATTGATTCAAGTACCCACTAAAAATTAATTGGTTGATTTATTTACTAGGGCATTTGAACCTAGTAGGTTTGAATTCCAGGTTCAATTAATTGGAATGATTAACCTTGAGTGAACCCAATTGAAACATAAAAGAAGTCAAAAACATTAGAAAATCACAAAAAGAAGTCAATTTTGAGGAAGAATAGAATACAATAGGTAATGATATAATTACAGTCGTTATGTCATTCACTATGCTTAATTTCAAAAATTGAAAGACTACCATGACTTACCAGATATGTTGGTAGGCTCGACTTGGAAGAGAAGATATATGCAGTGATGAATTAAAATCTTTTCAATGGTGAAACACTCATCTCAAAGTACAGGTATGTATTGGCTTATTTGAGTGCATGTGATTGTAGTGACCTAAACACACCAGGTAATGATACTTTACGAATCTCTTTCACCTACATCAAGTTTCAACTTTGTTTGGTTGAGCAAAGACCTGATGAAACAAGCACACAGTGCAGACGTATTGATACAAAAGATTCCCAATGAGGAACACATCCAAATTGGATGAATCTACAAAAGGAATACATTCCAAATGAATGAATAAAGGAATCCAATTATGGATCGCCTTCCAAAGTGAAGTGAAAAGAATCCCAATATGGATAATCATGAAAAGGATTTAAGTAAATCCCAATGAGGATCAGTGAAAATGAGGTCTCATAACTTAGGTAACCTCGTAAGGAAAGTTGTGAAATAGTTCTACCATGCATTGTATAAGGATGGTTGATCATTCCATGCTTTTGTGTGTGAGGTACATGTTGAATAATTAAATCAACCAAAAACATGATAAATATCACTTGCGTCAAAATATCAACCTAGTATGAGTTTAAGAGGACAAACATACCTTCAATTATCAAGTTCATAAACATGTCCATTTTATCATAAAGGATGCACATGTGTAATGGAAGATTGATATGATCCTAACAAAGGATATAATTCTCTTCATTATTAATAATCAAAAGTACATAATATTCAAAAATTTAAAATCTTTAAAGTTTCTATCGTAATGAGGATATAAACTTTAGGGGGAGTAATTTAAAATTTTTGACTAAGGTTTTGAAAATATCTACTATCTTCAAATCAAAATAAAAAGAAAAATGTCTGTGTTGGTGCATAAGTTATTGCATAGTATCTCAGCCTATGCAGATGCTTGAAAGCATAAGAAGTCCAAGACTAGTCAATTAATGGGAAAGTTGTATCACATTTGGAATACAAGTCAATTCAAGCAAAAATTAATGACCCCAACCACAGTAAACAACTTCATAAGAGAATTCAATCAGCTTCATAAAAGAATTCAGCAAGAGACATTTCTTCATAATAAGAAAAACCAAAACCGAAACATTATCCTTTGATTAAGTTCAAAAGTTAATGCACGTAAGTGCATTGGTTAATATGGGTGAAGGTAACCCATGCATATAACTAATACGGGTAACTATTATGTTAAAGTTTGAAGTGTTAAAACTAATGCGGATAAGGATTTTACTCTACCACATTTGTGTCTAACAAGTATACATGAAAAATTTGAAGTGTTAAAACCTATGCAGAACAAAAGTGTTCTACCATACTGGTCAATGCGGATAAAAATTTCACAAATGTTCAACCGCATTTGTCAATGCGGATGAAGTTTACACTTCCGCATTTGTTTTACTCATCCGTATTTGTTGATTTCCTCATCATCCACATTTGTGGATGTGTGTCTTCAATTTTCATGTACTTTCAAACAAAATAAACAAGTGCTTAATCTCTTCTATCAACGTAAATGATGATCAAGTAAATGTGGAAATTTCTCTTTGCCGCATTTGCTACAGTAAGCAAATGTTGAACAAGTTAAATCAACTGCATTTGCTACAGTCGGCAAATGCTGATGTATTTGTTCTCCTGCATGTTGAACAATGTACAAATGCGAATAGCAAAAATTCTAAGTATTACTCTTCTACATTTACCACAGTACACATGTGAATGAACAAATTCTTAAGTTTTTCACTTCGGCATTTGCTACAGTGAACAAATAAGGATGCATTAAACACTTCCGCATTTGCTACAGTGAACTAAAACTCTAACCGCATTTGTTCTCAGACTTATAAAATTTTGTAAAAGCCATTTTTTGACTATTTAAAGCAACTTCAGAAAGTTATTTAATATTTTTCAAATTTGAGAGACTCTATAGTGCGACGAGCAAAAACACTGTTCATCTTCATCAATCATCTTCTTCTTTAACAATCAAAGATCCCAGTTCATTCCACCCAATCTATCCTCATATTAGATACTACACAATATTATTATCGAATGAAAGGTGAAACTTTTGTCATTGTTTTAACCTAATATGTCGGACTTTTGAACTGATAATGAACTTAGAACCCTAGGTTAACAAAGAACACCCAAAAACTGATTTATTCCAAGAAAAGATGAACATTTTCGACTTCAATGAACATGAAAACTTAGTAAAATACGTTTCAATCTGAAAATCTCAAAGTTATGTTCATAGCATGAACAGAGCATCATGAAACCAAAAATGTTGAAAGCAAAACTTGAAATAAAATCCAATTAACAGTCAAAAACATCAAAATTAGATCTTCAAACATGAAAAATCAAATAATGATGAGTATTCATGACAATATCTCAATCTGAAATAATTCCTACAGAACAATACCCTCAAATGTTCATATATTAATCTAACTCATATGCCTTTAATGATGGTACATGGCTAATATCTCATGGAGCAAGCTCCATAATGTTAGTGGTTTTCTAGACCCTGATGTACCCGAGGGCTGAGGGGCTCAGAGACATGATTAGATTCATTTGCACAACAAGAATGGCTTATGCTCCACTTTCAGACCTATCATATATTAGAAACTCATAAGGCCATTCTAGAACTATGCTAATGTGATAGACGCTGATGGTGTTAAGACTTTATCTAGGAGGATTGATGATGAGCATACCCTGAACATCACTAAAGAGACTGTGAGACAGTGTCTGCAGTTTGGTGATGATGCAGATGCACCAGTTGAGTTAGAAGATGATGATATTACTACTTTCTTTGCTGAGATTGGATATGAAGGGGGTTTTGAAGGAAAACATATTGTGAAGGGATTGGATATGATATTACTACTCATAAATACAATCTTCCCAAACACAACCCATTAATTTTCCATACTTATCTCCTATTCACCATTCACCTATCCAATCAGCCTAACCATCTCTAATTTCTACAAAACCTGTTGAGTTTGGTGACTCTACCAGCTGTTCAGAAAGATCCAAATCATCTTCTTATAAGGAGGATAAAGCTAACCAAATGCCTATCAAGAAAGTTGTCTCTGAAGTTGCTCCTTCTAAGAGCTGTGCTGAATCTGGTATCAACAAACCAAATGAGAAAGATAAGATGATCTCTGAACTTCTACAGAAAGTAGCAAAGATAGAAAGACTACTACACAGGAGATCAGGTATCATTCAAGACATATTGTTGGAACTGGATGAGAAGGAGGCTGAGCTGAAATCAATGAAAGAAAAATATGATTCAGAGAAGAAAGAAAAGGATAAGGAGATTGAGAAGTTAACAACTTCTCTTGATCAGTCAAGAGAAGAAATTAGTGGTAATATTGCGACACTAGCTATTCAAACCATTGCCATCAAAGAGCAAGAGGAAATAATTGAAGAACAAGTAGAGATTATCACTAATTTGCAAAATCAAAATGAAAGTCAAAACAAAAGAGTCTCTGAGCTTGGGATGCTGATTGAAATTAAGAGAAAAGCTAAGCCTAAAGCAAGTGAAATGGATGAGGAAAGATTTGGAGCTGATGAGATACAAACTTCTTCTGAATGTGATGCAAAAGAAGAAGATAAAAGTAAGTCAAAGAATAAAGAGTCTAGCCTAGAGATGGTAGTATACTCAGAGATAACAGCCAGTATGCACACTGAAGAGGCTAAATTTAATGACATGATCAATGCTCTAGACAGTTTCACATCAGAAGAGTTTATTATTCACGATGAGTTCTAGGATTTTTTAGCTGATCAAAGGATTTTCACTAAACCCATAATGGTTAAATCTCAATCTCATGTCCCTCTAGAGAAGAAGTTGAGCTTGCAAATTATCCCTGTTGTGTCACTATCTGATGAGCAAAAAGAGATGTTCAGAAAGTTAGGTGAAAAGCAAAGAGAAAAAGAAGAAAAAGTTGCTGCCGCCTATGAACAAGTACAATCAGAGGCTGAAAAAGTGCCTTAAGGAGCTGAAATACCTGAAACCTCTTATGGTCCTTCACTGCCGACATATACCAGGAAGAGGAAGTATTTAACTGAAAAGGCTGAGGGAAAAAGGCCAGTTGTGGAAGAAGAGCCAATAAAGAAAAGCAAGATGGATGATCCCAAAAGTGTAGCAGCTATAGCACAATTTTTAGAAGAACATGAGCAAGCACAAGCTCAATTGAAGAAACAAGTTGTTTTTGTTGATCTTGAAGTAGGTGAAATTGAAGGAGGCTATATGGCTGATGAGCCAATAGTAGTTGATAGACCTGTGAAAGAAGAAAAATCAATAGAAGAATTGGTGAAAAAGGCTTAGAATGATGATTTAATGGTTAAACTATGTTCTGATTAATCATGGATATGATCTTGATGAAGTTTTGGGCATGACTTGTGAGGGGATGAAGGCAGAAAAAGAAAGACTAAGCAAACTGCTAGACCTTACTGTTGAAACTAACTATGAGAAGACCATTTCACCTAAAGCTGATAAGCCAAAACTATCTTCCATGAAGAATCAAACATCAACTCCTCAACCTTTATATCATGATCCCTATAAAATGTTTGATAAGGGAAATTAAGGATTATCTATCAAGTCAAGGATTCACCAAGAGGAAACTCGGTAACATGAAAACCAATTCCCTAAGGGCTATTGTCCTTAGGTTGATCACTGAGAAGAAAGAGAGACTTAAAACCCTAGAAGAAGAAATTACTAGCAAAAAGCCAAGAACCAGAGTGTCTGCTCAAGACATGCAACTAACCCATCGAGATCAAGACTCTTTGGCACCCGTGCTTCATAGATACCCTGAGTGGTTTATTGAGCCTTCACAACTGAAGCTTCAAGAAGGCCTTACCACTGCAGAGATGATTAAGGTTGTGTCTATTCCCAAGGGCATAACAGGTCAAAAAATCATTTCCTGGAAGTATGATAGTGATTGGAACATGTTTATGGTCAAGTGGATATCCGGTCTGGTCCAATTCTTTACATAGTACTCTGCTCTAGTAAATGGCCTGGAGATCCTTGACTTAAAAGAAGTAGCCCAATTAGAACTGATCAATCACAAGGCTATGTTTAGAGGCTACGAGTTTGAAAAATTTTTAGAACGTTCAAGAGAACCAACAACTTCAAGTCTCTGAAAGCCATATGCATGAGGAAAGATAGATTATTCAAAAACGCTCTAGAAAAGAAACAGACAAAACCAGTAGAAGAGGTAGTCTTTCCAAAACTAAGAGTGAAACCTACAGAGTCATTAAAAAGTAAAATCGTGTCTGGCACCCATTCCATAATACCAATCTCCAACGTTTACTATGATGAGAAGACTTATGAGTTGGTGATTGAGAGGAAGTGGGGTGGGAAAGAAGGTGTAGAAATCAGATTGTTTAGTGGTTATGAAGTGAGGTTATTAGATCAATCTTACATCCACTACATCTACACCAGGCACTTTAGAGAGATATCTAACAAACTTGGTGAAGAAGATATGCACTTCTTTCTAAAGTGCATCTAGATACTTAAGATGGCATATGACCAGATCCTTGCCAAGAGGGAGAAAAGAAAGAAGAAAAGGACACCTCTACAGTTGAGCAACATTGTAAAACTAGAGGTTGATGTAGATGGTGCTTTGTTGATTCACAGGGATAGGTTGTCTACGGTATCTATTGGCGAACTAGTTTCACTAAAGAAACTGCCATTAGAAGCTATCCATGCCATGAGTCAAATGAAGATACACGTGCATAATAGAATAAAGATGGTTGATGCTAATGACTTTGTCAATATGATAAAGGCTATACTATACCCATCACAAGTTGAACCACCGGTTCCACAACAAGATCCAGCAAAATCCTCACAACCTCAACCAACACCAAAGCATTAAAGAACACAAGCTGTATAATCCTTAGGGGGAGTATTGTTGGACCCTGAAAGGATCATACATGCCAATGCAATTGGTGAGTTGATGGTTGTTCTGCTGGAATTCCCATAAGTCCATGTGTCAATGCAGATGAAGACCATGCAGTAGAAGAACAAGTATTGGCTTACCGCATTTGTTAATGCGAAAGGCAAAAAACAAATGCTGACAAGTGTTTGTTCTTCTGCATTAACAAAATGCAGAAGACCAGAAGAGTTGCGGAGAAGATTTTGTTCATCCACATTTGCCAATACGAATGATTGGACAAGAATGCACACAAGTATTTGTTCATCTGTATTACCCAACGTGGATGACCAACATACTAATGAAGAAGACCAAGTGAAGAAATGATGATCAAGTCCAACTCATCCAATGCGGATGAACAAGAAGAAATGCTCATGAAGACTTAGACTAGTTCTGATGCATAGGTCAGGGGTAGTTTAGTCATTTTGAAAAAAAGGCAACTTGTATGCTTATATATAGAATTGAAATCCTCGTACCTGAGGTGAGTGTTGATAGGCAATTAATATATTTTGTATTACACATTCTCAAGGTGCATTATTACTATTTTTGCTATAACCCTAGCATTTATTGTAATCAATCACCTTCATCAATATATACAAAAGCATTTATGAGTATATTCTTGCATTAAATGTTTATTGATTGTTTGTTTCCACCATACAATATTTGACTTGATCACTATATTAGATCCTAGTGAGAATCTTAATCTCATAGCCCAGTCATCATCTATAATAAGATCTTCTACAGTGAAGGAGTCAAGAGCTATAATCATATCACTGAATTAAGCCTCTTTAATGTGTACTTCTTCTAGTTTGCTTGTATAGACCACCCTCTCCATGCTAGATTCATCATGTTTTGATTCACTTGTTTCTACCCCTTTTTCAGTCTTAGAGACTTTCATCTTTTTGGTGGAAGGGGAGTTATCACCACTTTCCCTTGATGAGCTTTTAGAACTATCTTCTCTATCACCTTCCCTTGTCTTTTCTCTTCTATTTTCTCTCCTTTGTCTTTCCCCATCTCAGCTTCTCTTTTGATCAGAACAAGGAACTCTAACTCATATACTCTCTTGTTTAGAGTTTCTACTTGTTTCTGCAACTCTCTAATAATATCATATTATTCTTCAATTATTCCTTCTTGTTTTTCTAGGGCTATAGTTTGGATGGCTAAAGTGTCAACATGACCACTTATTTCATCCCTTGAGTGTTGGAGAGCAGCCTTTAAGTTTTCAATCTCCTTTTCCTTTCCTTTCTTCTTATTTTCATATTTTTTTTCATATCTTTCAACTCCTTTTTTTCTCATCCAATTCCAGATGTCGGTCTTGAATAATACCAGATCTTCTTTTAAGTAGTCTTTCCATCTTGGCTACTTTTGTAGTAGTTCTATTTTCAACACATCTTTTTCATCAGGCTTGTTGACTCCTAATTCGGCATAACTTTCTGATGGAGCAGCCTCAGAAGCAACTTGCCTAACATGCATCTGTCTTGGATGATCCTCCTCACCAGATGATTATTTGGATTCCTCTAAAGAGTTGGTAGAATCACCAAACTCAACAGGCTCAGTAGTAACAGGAGATGTTTGCATAGAATCTCTCTTCTTGATGTACTTGTAAGACTTGGCATTATAATGAGGAATATTCAGGTTCTTCAGGTACAATGTTAGGAAAATTTTCATTGATGAGCCACTGAAAGAACCTTGGAAACATCAGGAACTTATACTTTCTCCCTTCTAGGATGTTTGATACTAGACCATCAAACACTTAAGCAAACATGTTGAATGCCCTGTTAGTGCATAAAGCACATAGAGCAGATGAGGTGATCACTAGAATGTCATTCCATCCAGTCTTCCTCTTTGACTAACAATGTTCGTAAACATAAATTCGGAACCTCCATTATAAGTCAACCAATCCTTTAACAATCAGTTTGCCTTCATATCCTCCCTCATATCCAATATTGGCAAAGAAATAAGTAATATCATCATCTTCAAGCTCTGAGGGAGTGTTAGCATCATCCCCAAACTATAGACACTGCGTCACAATTTGTTCAGTGATGTTCAGAGTATGATGATTAGTGATTCTTCCAGACAGAGTCCTTACATAAGATATCTCTGTCATTTTAGCAGTGCTCTAAAAACACCTTATGAATCTCTTATAAATGATTGGTCTAATAGTGATTGCATGAGCAACTCTCGTAATGGATATAAATCCGATCATGTCTCTTAGACCTTCTGCCTCAGGTACATCGGGGTCAAGATAACCGCTGACATTATGGAGCTTGCTCCAAGTTAGATTTGCCATGTATCCTACATTAGAGGCATATGAGTTAGTAAGATTAATAACAATCAACAGATTGTAGAACCTGCATCAAGTGAAATTTCTCACTTTGATCTTTTATGTTCAAAACTGAATACTTATAGGTGTTGTTCCACAAGACTTATACCTATACTTGATGTTATCATGAATAATCACTATTGTTTTGCTATGCATGCTTGAAGTAATCATTTTTGTTGTTTTTAACTCATTTTAGCTCTTTGAATCAAGATTTGTTTTCTCATTTTCAATCTTTGATTATGCTATTTCATACAATGAACAAGGTAGTGAAAATCATGGTGAAAATCACTTGTTTGTTGTTATCTTCTTAGTTAACTTGTTCATTGCAATTGAAAATCATCATCATTTCTTAATCTAAGTTTGATTTTGAATCACCATGTTTGACTTAGGGTTCTAAGTTCATTACAGGTTCAAAAGTCCGGCATTTTAGGTCATAAATTTCAAAGATTATCACCTTTTGTTAGATACTATAGTTGTAGAGAATCACAATAGAGGAAAAATGAGGTAGGAAGAACATAGACCACAGATTTGATGATGAAGATGATGAGTGATGAAGTACAGTGAATTTCGCTCATCGCACTATGAAGTCTCTCAAATTTGAAAATTATTAAATGACCTTTTGAAATGGCTTTAAATAGTCAATTAATATCTTCTAGAAAAATTATAACTTTAAAAAAAAATGCGGTTAATTTTTAAATCACTGTAGCAAATGCAGATGAGTTTTGTTCATTAGTATTTGTGTACTGTTACTAAAATGCGGAAGAGTAAAAACTTAACAACATTTTTATACTATTAGAAATGCGGCTAAACAAAGTTAGTCGGACTTTGTGTACTGGTACAAATGCGGCTGAATAAAAGTTAGTCAACATTTGTGTACTATTACAAATGAGGCTGAACAAAGTTAGTCAATATTTGTTCATTGTAACAGATGTGGTAGAGTAAAATTCCTTTATCAACATTTACATCAAAAAATACGGCTACCAATGAAGATGTCCACATTTATTGACTTTCATCATGATGACAGAAGAGATTAAGCACTTTGTTTATTCATTTTAATTCACATGAAGTCTTGATGTCAACCACACTAAGGAAATGCGGATGAGTAAAAAGAAATGTGGCATTGTGAATGTCTTCCGCATTAACAAATGCGGCAGAACACCTTTGTCCACATAAGTTTTTCACATCAAACTTTCATGTATTTTTTTTGACACAAATGCGGCGGAGTTGTCTTGTCTGCATTGGTTTCACTGCATTGGTTTCAATTGGTTTTAAATGACCGAATGTTTACCGACATTGGTTATATGCACGGGTTACCTTGACCTAAATTAACCAATACACTTACGTGCATTAAATTTTGTCCTTAGTCAAAACTTAATGTTTATGCAGAGATATTATTCTTTTTGATTTTTCTTTCATGTCTTATGAAGTTATTGGGGTTGTTAATTCTTGCTTGGATTGACTTGTATATCAAGGATGATACAAGTTTCCCATTGAATAACTGATCTTTGACTTCTTATGCTTTCATGAATCTGCATAAGCTGAGATACAATAGTATAACTTTTGCCCTAACACAGACAGTTTCATTTTGATTTGTTCTAAAGTTTTAAGAACGTAATTTAAGAAAGTAAATATCTATACAAACTGATCAAAATTTTAAATTACTCCCCTTAAAGTTTATATCCATAGCTAGATAGAAATTTTAAAGATTTAAAACTGTTGAATATGAATTATTTTTTTTGTTTTTCTATTTAAGAATGAAGAGAAGTATACCTTTTGGGATCATATCAAACTTACATTACACATGTGCATTCTTTCATAATAAAATGGACATGTTTATGAACTTATTGATTGAAGGTATGTTTGTCCTCTTAGACTCATACCTCGTTAATGTTTTAATGTATGTGATATTTATCATCATTTTTGTATGTTTAATTATTCAACATGTACCTCACACACAAAAGCATGGAATGATCTGAAGGGATTTAACTAGTTTATCAAAGTTGTTTAACCCTTTAAACATAAAACACAGCGGATAATCATTTTAACATCTTGTTAGAAGTTTATATAAAACATTTTATGTTGATAAAACACTTTTAGATGGATCTATTTGCATGAACAAGTAACTAACAAAACAACCAATGAAAGATAATGAAAACTACATTTCAAAGCTTTCTTTGAGATGAGAAGGATGATGTTCTTGAAGGCAAGACTCCAAATAGCAATCCTCAAGAAGTAATACCCCAAGTTCCTCCAAACACCCACTTGCTAGGTTGTGTTGCACCACTTAAAAGAACCTCTCTTCCAAGTCGATTTCCAGCCAAGAATCCCTGCTTGAAGGCTGAAAATGAGCTTGTTTGCAGCCCTAAAAACCGAGTTCTAGAGAGAGAGATGAGAGGATTTCTATTGCTTTGTGTGTGTGAGAGAAAAGTGTGTTTTTCTTTTGGAAGAGTGTAGTGTTTTGGTTTCTTGGAACAACAACAAAAGGGAGAGTTCCAAAGCCCCTTAGGGGCGGCCGAAATTACTCCCAAAAGGGGAGTTTCCCTCTCATTTTTATTTTATAAAAAGTACACTTTCAACCTTATTTTTTTATAAAATTAAACCCCTTTTTAATTTTATAACAATAACACACTATTATTTGTCATTGTTTAACTAATTTAAATAATGAAACAAATATTTCTCATGAACAAATTATCTATATAATCATATTCATTTACAAAAGCAATGCTTTTAGAAAACTCGGTTTCTAAATTGGTGCTAATATTTATTCGTATGATCACATAGACGGACAAATATTTATTGGTGTTTGTTTGGCTTGTTATTGGGTATGACCCGACTTGAATCATATCACACTAGCCACATCAATTTAATATGTGTCTTGGGCAGATCACTGCTTTCAATCTCCCACTTGCACAAGATTCATAGTAGATTGATGCAAGCAGCAAATAACGCCTAGCAACGGTTTGCTACCCCTAGTGTATATGATTAAGTGCCATTCAATAACATCATCCTCTTCAAGTGCCTTACTTGAAATGTTTTAGGTGAATGAATCATTTATCCTTCTGTTTCAGATGTCATGTTGAATCCAGAGACACAGGATTGTCATTCTCCGATGATTCAACTTTAACAGGCCTTAGACATCTAACTCTCAACGAATAAGATGAAAAAATTCCATCTTGACTACATACGTCTCTCACAATCACCTTATATCATACCTGAACCTAGCCTTATGTACTGCCAATCTTTCATAACAGTAAATAACTAAGTCAAAGTACAATACTTGGTGAATATCAAGACCCAATATGTATCTCAGGTCTGAGGATGCAATGATATTCGCCTTTACTCAATATCTCTGATGACTAATCAAAAGGATTCCATGCAGAAATAATTGAGAGCGGGTCAGTCCTATATCTATATCCCATAGATATCAATGAACTTTGGTAGCAACCTCTTGCTTTATATTCATACCTTATGAATATCAACCAATCCAACTTCATTATTGTCTTACATTCATAGTTGTTCCCACAAGTATGATCGACTATGGACGTTTAGAATAACTTACTTATTCACTGATTTAAAACATGCTAAAATAGAAGAACAAATGAAAGTTATAACTATATAATTAAGTTAAATAACATAAGTTCCAATAATAAAAAAAATAAAATCAAATCCAGTCATTAGAATATCGAAGTCCCATGGCACAAACATGACCTTCATGCTTTGCCTTTTCAAGGAGCTTTGTGAGTGGATCTGCAATGTTTTTATCAGTGTGAACCTTATGAATACATATCTTCCCTTTTCAACTTCATCCCTTATGTAGTTGAATCTCCGCTCAATGTGCCTTGTTTTCTGATGTGCACGGGGTTCCTTGATTTGTGCAATCGCACCCTCGTTATCACAAAGAATCTCCAGAGGATCCTGAATGGAAGGGACTACCCCTAGATCGGCTATGAATTTCTTCAACCATGCAGCTTCCTGTGCTGCCAATGAAGCGGCGATGTATTCTGACTCTGTAGTGGACAACGCTACGACATCTTGCTTTGAGCTTTTCCATGAAACAGCTCCCCCATTCAGGATAAAGATGTACCCCAATTGAGATTGTGAATTATCTTGATCGGTTTGGAAACTCGCATCTGTGTAACCCTTTACAACGAGTTCCTCTTCACCAGTCCCGTAGATCAAGAACATGTCCTTAAACCTCCTTAGGTATTTTAGAATGTTCTTGACAGCCATCCAATGACTATCACCAGGATTTTGCTGGTATCTACTTGTCATGCTTAAAGCGCATGACACGTCCGGTCTAGTGCATATCATTGCATACATGATGGATCCTATAGCAGACGCATATGGGATTGCCTTCATTCTATTCTGCTCCTCCTTTGAGCTTGGACATTAAGTCGTACTCAATATTGTCCCTCTCTGAATAGGTACAGTACATTTCTTAGAGTTTTCCATCTTGAACCTTTTCAAGATTTTGTCAATGTATGCACTTTGATTTAAACCAATCAGCCGTCTTGATCTATCCCTATAGATCTTTATTCCCAAAATATAGGCGGCTTCACCAAGATCCTTAATGGAAAAGCAACTTCCAAGCCAGGCTTTTACACCTTCCATTGTTGGAACGTCATTCCCAAACAGTAGAATGTCATCGACATATAATACTAGGAAGGTTATTGTGCTCCCACTAGCCTTTTTATACACACAAGCCTCATTAGTGTTTTTGTGAAGCCAAATTTCTTGATCTCCTCATCAAAATGGTGATTCCAGCTTCTTGATGCTTGTTTCAATCCATAGATTGATTTCTTTAACTTGCATACTTTATTAGGGTGTTTTGGATCGACAAAACCTTCAGGCTGAACCATATAGACATCTTCCTCAAGATATCCATTCAGGAAAGCGGTTTTGACATCCATTTGCCAAATCTCATAATCATAATGAGCAGCTATGGCAAACAATATCCTTATGGACTTTAGCATCGCAACAGGTGAGAAAGTTTCATCATAATCAACCCCTTGAGTTTGAGTGAAACCCTTTGCTACAAGTCTAGCCTTATAAGTATCCAAGTTTCCATGCATATCGTTTTCTTCTTGAAAACCACTTGCTACCAACTATTTGGAGTTAAGAGGTGGTACAACCAAGTCCCATACTTGATTGTCATGCATGGATTGCATCTCAACGCTCATGGCCTCGAGCCATTGGTCATAATCCGAATTGGACATTGCATCATGGTATGTGGTTGGTTCATCTGAATCTACCACATAGCATCCATCCATGAAAAATCCATATCTTTCAGGTGGATTACTAGTTCTACCACTTCTACGAATGTTTTGTGTGTATTGATCAACCACTTGATCATCTTCAACATCCTCATGTTGAGTGCTAGTTTCAACCAAACGTGCACCGGGTTGTGGTTCTTGATCCTCCTCAAGATCCAGTGTTCTACTACTAGTTCCTTCCATAAGGAACTTCGCGTCTAAGAACTCACCCTTTCTGGCAACAAACACCTTTTGTTTCGGTGGATCATAGAAATAATATCCCATAGAATCTCTAGGATATCCAATAAAGATACACTTGGTGGATTGGACTTCCAATTTGTTTGGGGTGGGAGTCTTAACATAAGCCTCACAACCCCAAATCCTTAAGTATGATAGGGATGGAACTCTTCCATGCCATATCTCAAAAGGTATCCTTTCCACTTTTTGGTTGGGGCCATATTTAAAATACGGGCCGCGGAGAGCAAAGCGAAACCCCAAAATGATAGAGGTAATGTGCTTCTAGCCATCATAGATCGGACCATATCTAATAAGGTTCGATTCCTCCTTTCAGACACACCATTATGTTGTGGTGTTCGAGGTGGAGTGAGTTGTGAGACAATCCTACAACTCTTAAGATGATCTTGAAAAGCATCACTTAGGTATTCACCTCCTCTATCGGTGTGGAGAACTTTAATCGACTTGTTGAGTTGATTTTCTACTTTATTCTTGAAGATTTTGAACATTTCAAAATCTTCATCATTGTGCCTTAATAAGTACACATACCCATAGCGACTATAATCGTCGGTAAAGGTAATGAAGTATCTTTCACCATTCCTAGTCATTGGCATAAAAGGAACACATACATCTGAATGTATGATACCTAATAAGTCTTTTGCCCTTTCGTTAGTTCCACTAAAGGGTGCCTTAGTCATTTTTCCTTGTAAACAAGATTCACATACATCAAATGAATCACATTCATTTGTTTTTAAAAGACCATTCTTTTGAAGTGTTTGTATACGTTTCTTGTTTATATGACCATGATGACAATGCCAAAGATAGGTATCACTCAAATCCAACTTGAGTTTCTTGGTGTTAGTTTGGTACAATGAACTATTTAAAGTATTTTCATGAACCAATTCATAAATACCATTAATGGGAATAGCTTTAAATTAGAACATATCATTTAAAGAAACATGAATATCATTTTCAACAAAAGATAATACATAACCATAATGTCTTAATTGGGAAACAGAAATAATATTCCTAGTCAACTAGGAGCATACAAAACATTCTTCAAGGTTACTTCCAAACCACTTGGAAGTTTTAGGATGTACTCCCCACGAGCTTCAACATTGACTTTGGTTCCATTGCCCATGAAGAGGCTAACATCCCCTTGATTGAAGTCCCTACTTCTTTTGAACTCCTGCAACAAATTGCAAATATGAGTTCCACATCCGGTATCTAATACCCATGTGTTAGAAGATATAATATTGAGATCAATATGTATCATGTAAATTGTACATGAGGTTTGCCCCGCATCCCTCTTTTCTCTCAACTCTTTGAGATAGACTGGACAATTTCTCATCCAATGCCCTATCTCACCACACTTGAAGCATGGTTCGTTTGCAGCAACCTTCTACTTCTTCTCCTTGGGCTTCGGAGGTACTGCCTTAACGACCATCTTCCTTTTCCCCAACGTGCCCCTTCCCTTTGGCAACAATTGCCTTAGGAGGGGGTTGAGACCTTTTCTTCCTCCCACCTTCATTGATGGTGAGAACGTGTAAAACCCTGTTACCCATTCCCGCCTCGGCCGTTTTGAGCATTGAATGAAGTTCATTTATGCTCTTGTCCCATCCGTTCATGTTGTAGTTCATGACAAATGCCTCAAACCTTTTAGTTAGGCCATTAAGGATCAAATCCGTGGCCAACTCCTTTGAGACAGGACAATTTAGCCTTTGAAGGCGGTTGATGTGGCTTTTCATCTTGAGAACATAAGATGTAACCGATTGGGATTCCTCCATCCGACAGGCATGAAGCGCTCGAACCGTTTCGAAGCGCTCCACCCTAGCTTGTTGCTAGAATGTTTCCCGTAACTGGGTGATCATGTCATAAGCTCCATGGAGCTCATATTCCTTTTGGAGGTCGGGTGTCATACTTGCTAACATTAGGCAAGAGACTTGGATGGAGTCTTCCATATATTTAACCCAATCGTTATAGGCCCCTTCATCCTCCTCGTTGGGTTCATCGGGGATGGGATCATCAAGGATGTAGGCCCGTTTTTCTTGCTTGAGAACGATTCTCAAGTTGCGGTACCAATCCATGAAGTTGTTAGGTTTAGACGATCCCTTTGAAGGATCGCCCTAAGAGATTGGTTGTTTTGGGTTGGTACATCGTTATTAGCGTTGTTGTTGTCGGCCATCTACAAGATTTTACAAAGTTCCATTTTAGTATTCATTGATATAATAATATTCATTTATTAATACCCTTTTATGTCTCATAGACGATTAAAAAATAAAATTTTAGAATCCAACATTATTTTTAAATATTGGTTAGGTGACCTTTATCCCATTATTTAAATTAACAAGGTAGTCATGAATGACAATTGCAACTTCTAATGGTATGGGATCGTTTGAACATCTTATGTTTGAAATTGCATGTTTATCCCATCAACACCTTTGTAAAGCATATTTTAGGTGATCCATTCAATATATTTCACAAATCAAGTCGTCCTACTTACACACACGTGTGAGTTTACTACCTAAGTGGTTAGGTGACCTTTATCCCACAAACATGGTATTCTCACCTCAAGTTACAAGTTCCCTCAAAATGGTTAGGTGACCTTTATCCCACTAAGAGTTTGCAAGTACCTAAGTGTTGTGTAAAAGGATAGTGTTAAACTTGTTTCAAAAGGGATTTAGTTTAGTTGGAAAGCTCTATGTACTGTTAAGATCAGTGATCTACGTTTGATTGATTTGAGAGTATAGCAGCGGAATTCTAACAATGAATTAGCCAATTCACAAGAACGAAACGATATTCAATGAAGAACAAAGACGGTTATAGAGAGAGAATTCTACAAATATATTTCATTCAATATTCGCTTTCGTGGTAACGGAATGTCACAATTACAATTAGGTCGACACCTCTTATATAAGAGATGTGACGTCTGCTGATGTCACTTGATAGTGACATCTAAAAGATTTATTTCAACTGAAACACAACTACTGAAGATGTCAAAACAGCTGACATCTCCTTACAAAAATACTAAGTGTTATTAGTTTCTATAACTACTGAAAAACATAAAACTACTGAAACTACAACGACTGAAGAACAAGCTCTTCAGTCGTTTTACAAAACTACTGAAAGTAAAAACATAAAACTACTGATATCACAACTACTGAAGAAGTACTCTTCAGCTGTTGTGACAAACTACTGAAACTTCAGTACTTGATCTTCAGACTTGAACTTCAGACGTTTCATCATCTGATGACTTCAGTAGATATCATCAGCTGATGTCTTCAGTCTTTATCTTCAGACTTTGTATATCAGTTGTTGATCTTCAGCACTTGTAAACTCTTCAGCTGTTGTACTTCAGTACTTTGGTCTTCAGCTTCAGCACTTGTGTTCTTCAGCTGTGAACTTCAGCACTTTAGTTCTTCAGCTGTTGAAGTCTTCAGCACTTGATCTTCAGCTGTTGGAGTTTTCAGCACTTGTCGAACTGCTGATGAAGCTTTCAGCACTTGTCGTACTGCTGATGAAGCTTTCAGTAGTTGTTGTGATATCATGTGGGACTTAGAGTTTTCTGATCTTGGCTCATTGGTTCTTTTGGTCCAACAAACTCCCCCTGAACCAATACAGCCAAAACCTCTAATTTATTTATTTTCCCACTTATTGTTGGCAAAAAGGTTGGTCTTTTTCCTTCTGATCAGTAGAGAAGATGACCATATAAGCTCCGGCCTGGGAAGAAATCTCAGATATCTGTTTTGCAAGATATGAATGGGAACTCTGTTTTGGGGAACTGGACACCCATTCATGAGATCTACTTCCCGTGTATAAGCCTGTAGGATTCTCTGGTGTATGCCCTGAGAAACATAATTTGTTCTCCATGGTCAGGTTCTCGGCTTCACCATCAAACAATCCTTCTCGCCCATACGGCTCTGAGATGTACTTGGCCTGTTTGCCATTTTTGAGCTCAACTGTTGTAATCTGTCTGTATGCAAACTCATCAGGATGAGTCCCTTCAAGTAACAGACTGAGCTCATTTTGTTTGAAGTTCTCAAGCCTCTTGTAGACTAACCCCTTTTTAATAATTCTGTTCTCTAACATCTTTTGGGGTGGTTGTTTAGTCTCATAGGCCTTCTTGAAGTCTTTGACAATCTCCCAGGGTGATACTACAAGGGCCACTGTGATTCTTCATCTACGATCCTTTTGACTTGGCCCTTGTATCTCGAAGGAATATCTTTCTTTACAATCCTGTGAGCCACCCTAGGATCAGGCCATACTCTCACCCTTTCCTTCTGATATTGAAATGTGTTGGCGAGAGTGTACAGCCTCAGAGCTTCTTTCTTCATGCTAATAATTGATGACGAAGCAGCATAAGTTTTGTCAATGCTTTTCAGCATTTCATCATCATGAAGCTTTTGCTGCTGTTCTTCTTCAATCTTTACTTTCACAGCATCCATCTGTGAGGTGGGAGTGATGGGCATAGGTTTGGCTTTCGCCAATGTTAGAACTGCAGACAAAGGCAGCCTATCTTCTTCCACGTCATCCTCTTCTTCTTCTTCTTCTTCTAGCCTCAACACCCTTCTCTTCTTCTTCTTAGGTGCATCATCGGCTGTTGGTTAGATGGTAAGGGAGTTGGTTTTGTGGGTTGAGGAAGTTTGGATTTGGGCTTTGAGATTGGTTTGGAGATTTGAGGGGTAGGCTGTTTTTGTGTGGGTGGAAGGGAAGGTTGTTCCAACATTTTGGTTGTGAGTTTAGCCTTTGTAAGTCTTGCCATTTCAAACCTTTTTCCAGCCCCAGCCTCATCAAGGGCTTCAATGATAATCCCCTTATGGAATTGCTCAGACAGACAGATTCTGGTGGCTATAGCCAGAATACTATCTCTGGTCCATGCACGAATCTCCATCATAGATCTTCCTAAGTATTTGGCATGAAACGGATCATGATCTCCAATCTCTCCTTTTCCAGTACATCATACCCAGCCCATCTGGTTTGAATCTCCTCCACTTCCAACTTCCTGATCTCACTATCTAATGTGGCTGTATCAAAACCTTGCTTGAAGAGTTGCTCAATGATTTTATCCATGGATCGGCTGTGTGTGTCATCTGTATCTTTTACCAGCTCTTCCAAGGATTTTTCTTCAGCAGTAGGTTGATCATCAGCACTTTTCTTTCTTTTGTAGGTGATCAGTTGTTGCTTTTCTTTTTCCAACTCCTTATCAGTCTCCACATTCACCTCCAACTCCTTTTCCACAACTCTCCCTTCTGTTTCGTTTTCCTCTATACTCCTCTTTCTCTTTCCTTTCACTGACTTAATCTCCCCCTTTTTGGTTGCATTGGTTGCAAGGGGTTGATTGCCAGAAAGGTGTTTGCCCACAACCTCCTCTATCAAAGGGTGTATAACTGAGGAAGCCTCTCATCAATGGCTTTAATCATGATGTCAGTGATTATGGGTATGATGAGAGGGAGGGAATTTTGAAGGACAACAACTATTTGCTCAGGAGGGTTCTGTTCTTGAGAAATAGTGCCAGAAGCAGAGGCAGGTGGCTTAGTTGTTGGGAGTGGCTCAGTGTTGGAAGACCTTCAGATGAAGGTGCCATCTGTGGGTTTGTGAAGGCAGATGGTCTTTGGTCCTTAGAAGTTTTGGCAAGCAGCTCTTTGAGTCTGCTCACCTCCTCTTCGAGGATGGTGTTTTGGGCGATTACATCGTAAAAGAAGCCCAGGTCATCATCAGTAGATACTGAATCACCTGACTCCTGATAAGATCAGGATGAACATGCACTGAGTGTAGCTCAGGTGTAGCATGTGCCCCTTTGTCTTGGTACTCGGGACTTCCTGCCTCAGGACAATGTCCATCATCAGCAGTTGCCTCTGGTGAGGTCTTATGGATAGTACCAACTTCATCCTGATCATTTGTTGAAGCAGGAGAAGTGGCAGCCTCACCAGAAGTTCCAATCTCCATTGCTACACTAGGAGAAGGAACATTGTAACCCCTATACTGTGGGTTCTCAGCTGCACTTTGGTCCTCCCCCTCAATGGTAGAGGTGTTCCCAGTAGTAATTGGTATCTGGGGAGGGGGTGAGGAGTGCAATTGAGTCAGCACTTGTGCAACAAGCAATGTAGGACTTTGGGGGGCGGTTGCATGGGGTGAAGGGATAGAAGCAGTGTGCACCTGGGGAGGATGGTGCTCTTCAATGGCAATCTCCTCAAGTGAGGAAGATCCCAGATGTGTGGGTACCCCTTGTGTGGTTACTGCAGGCTCCTGTTGAGAGGAATCCTGAGCGGCTATGGCTGGAAGAGTCCTTATATCGACTAGGGGGTTGTAACCAGTGGATATGGCCTGCGTTTGTGTTGCAGGGGCATCCTCAGGGGACTCATTTCCCTGAGTAGCCTTTTGGGGTTTCGTTTTAGTGGGTTTGGTTGGGACTTTTGATTTGGAGGTGGTGGCTGTGGGTTCCAGCTGCGTGGGTTTGCGCAGCTTGGCAGCCAGTTTGAGTGATTGGTCAGAGTTGTGCCTGGAGTATACTTCAGGCAAAACAGCCATAGCAAGGACTCCCAGGCCAACAAGTCCCTCAGCTTGAAGTTGGTTGTAATTATGGCCATGATGAACCGCGGATATTAGATCCAACAGTTAGCAATTGTTTTTTGTGCATTATCCTTGAGCTCTGAAAATATTATTTCCAAAAAATTTAAGGCTGTTGCTCAAGAATGGAGTACATTACCTGCTGCCACTTTGTAGACATTTGATCCCAAGACGAAGTCTTAGGAGCCAAACATACATTTAGCATGTGAAAGATTAGACGTTCAGCGTCATGGAATGTTTCTTCAGGATAGTGGAGAGGCACCAAGGTTTCCCTGATATCCATGGTGGGCAAAGGATAAATCAGTTGTGCCCTTGGATATCCAGCAGGAGAAGTGGCATCATCCAGGTGTAGAGTTTGACGAAGTATTTCTGGAGTGATGACCACTTCGTGGTTGTTGACGACCGACCGGAGAGACGCTGTGTTGTTCTCCCCAGTGGTGAGGGTGACGTTCATCCAAAACTGTTTGAGGGATTCGGCATGAAGGATGGATTGAGAAGAAATGCCGTTTTGTAGGGTGACTGGACCATAAGATCGATAGCAGTATCGAACTTAGCCCAGAATGGCGATTTGGTGAGGTAAGCTACACCACAGTTTGTCGCGGTTTGATTTGCATGGACGCCATTTAGAAGAGAGAAGTTTTGGAGAGATGAACGTTAGGTTTGAAGAAGATGAAGCTCTGAAGGATTAGGTCAGGGATATTTATAGGGTACGGGGTTAGAAAACGACTGAAGGATTTGGTGTTAGTCATCAGTAGTTTTAAACGACTGTTGACATGGTATTACCCTTTCAGACGTTGAAACAGCTGAAGTCGTGGTTTTAGGCATCAGTAGTTAGAAAACTACTGAAAGCCTGGTTTTGACTTCAGATGATGAAACAACTGAGGACTTGGTGTTTGTCATCAGTAGTTGTGAAACTACTGAAGACAGTGGTTTTGTCATCAGTTGTTGTAAACAGCTGAGACTGGGTTAGTCATCAGTAGTTATAAAACTACTGAAGACATGGTTTTGCTTCAGGTGTTTAGAATGCAACAGCAGTTAGTAGAAACAACTGAAGAGAAAGTTCTCTTCAGTAGTTTTCGTCAATTCATAGCCTTTCAGCTGTTTCATACTGTCCTCAACCCTTACTCATCAGACTTTGCATCTGCTTTTCAGGTGTTTCATAGGACGTCAGTATTATCTGTTTGTACTGATTTCAGTAGTTGTAACTACATCAGTAGTTGTAACAGATAAAGTACTTCAGTACTTGTGAGGCATTTAGCCGTCAGTAGTTATAAAAACTACTGAAGGTGAAAGGACTCATCAGTACTTATATGTGACATGGTTACCAATGATCACCAGTAATTAGCGGAAATCATCAGTAGTTGTCACTTATTCTAGTTGCAGCATGCCAAGCCTTAACACAAGGTTTTGGAAAGTAGAACTATCCAAAGGCTTAGTAAAAATATCTGCAAGCTCATCAGCACTAGGCACAAACTTAGGATCAATCAGACCTTTTTCAAAACAATCCCGAATAAAATGATGTCTGATCTCTATATGTTTGGTCCTAGAGTGCTGGACTGGATTTTTGACAATACACAGAGCTGAAGCACTATCCATTAATAATGGAGTCTTAGTCTCTGTAATGCCATAATCCAGAAGTTGGTTCTGAAGCCAGAGTACCTGAGAAGTACAACTTGCAGCAGCAATGTACTCGGCCTTAGCAGTTGATGTAGCAACAGATGTTTGTTTCTTACTCTGCCAAGAAATCAAACATTTGCCTAGGAATTGACAACACACGAGAAGGTTGACTTTCCTAGTTAACTTGCACCCTGCATAGTCCATCTGAAAAAGCAACTAATTTGCAAGAGTGTCCAGTGGAATACCATAAACCCAGAGATTGGTACCTTGCAATATCTAAAGATCTCTTGACTGCAATCAAATGAGACTCTTTAGGAGCAGCCTGAAATCTAGCACAAACACATGTAGCAAACATAATATCTAGTCTAGAAGCTGTTAAATACATCAAGGACCCAATCATACATCTGTAAAGTGTTTCATCTAGCTTTACCTTTCTGATCAGCATCCAGTTGTGTGGCGTTGCACATGGGAGTAGAACAGGCTTACAGTTTTGTAAATCAACTTATTCAAAAGATCTTTTGTATATTTCGACTGATGAATAAAGGTTCCATCAGCCTTTTGTTTATTTGCAAGCCTAGAAAGAACTGTAATTCTCCCATTGCACTCATTTCAAACCTCTTTTTCATTAATGTTGTAAAATCATCACATACTGGGGATCAGAGGATGCAAAAATATATCATCAACATAAATCTGAACAAGTAGCTTATGCTGATCCACCTTCTTAATAACAAAGTTTTATCAATGGAGCCTCTGTGAAATTATTCTTAAGAAGAAAAGTAGAAAGTGTCTCATACCAGGCTCTAGGAGCTTGTTTCAACCCATAAAGAGCCTTATCAAGTTTATACACCCATTCAGGATGTTTATTATCCTCAAAGCCTGTGGTTGACACACATAAACTTCTTCCTTTATTTTACCATATAAAAATGCACTTTTGACATCCATTTGAAAAACTTTAAGATTGTGGAATGCAGCATAGGCTAAAAACAATCTGATAGATTGCTCGCGGGCTTTCTATAGGCCTTTTCAAAGAAAAGTCTGGCTACAGGGGCAAAGGTTTCATCATAGTCATACCTTCTTCTTGTGAAAACCCCTGTACAACCAGTCTAGCCTTGTTCTTAACAATAAGCCCATTTTCATCAGTTTTATTCCTAAACACCCATTTAGTGCCTATTGCACACTTACCTGGGGGAAGAGGAACCAGTTCCCACACTTGCTATTCTTGAACTGAAGTATCTCAAGCTGCATAGCTTCAACCATCCATTATCTCTCAAAGCAACATGGTAGTTCTTTGGCTCTAGCTGACTAATGAACAGAGCATAGAAGCAGAAGTTAGACAATTGACTTCTTAGTGAAACACCAGCATTGATATCACCAATAATCTGAGACATTGGGTGATTCTTCAGTTCTTGATAAACAATGAGATCTGTGCAATGTTTTGTAGAACCTTCAGCAGCAGCAGATGTTGATGCAGACTCTTGAAACCAAGAATTAGATGGTAACTCAAAAGATGTAGAGGAAACAGAGATCTCATCAGCATTTGTTGTGGATGGAACTGCTGAAGCTACAGGAACATCAAATTTAGCAGACACAGGCAGTTGGTCACTAAACTTGAATAGGTGAGTATTGATATTATCATCATCATCATCAATACCACCAGGTGGAAGACATGCTGCAGAAGATGATTTATCCACAGGATCTACAACTGCTGGAGGTTGAGAAGGAACATATTGCAGTATGTCCAAATCAAACAACTCCACAGGGTTTTGTGGAATCTTGTCCAAAGGAGATTCATTAAACTTCACATGCAAAGTCTCTTCAACTATCTTTGTTCTGCAGTTGAAGACTCTGTATGCCTTGCAAGTAGATGAATAACCACAAAATACCCTGCATCCACCTTAGGATCAAATTATGGAGTTGATCCTTTGTGTTGAGAATAAAACAGGGACCCCAAATGCTTTGAAAAATGAAATTTGAGGAGCCAAGTGATGGAGAACTTCATATGGAGTCTTCATCAACCTCTGATTTACTAAACTCTATTCTGCACATAGCAAGCTGTGTTAACAGCTTCAGCCCAAAAGGTCAGTGGCAAACCAGAGTCAGCCAGCATGGACCTTGCAGCTTCAATTAGGGTCCTGTTCTTTCTCTCCATTACTCCATTTTGTTCTGGAGTCCTTAGGATGCTAACTGCCTTTTGATTCCCTTTGAAAGATAGAAGTCATCAAGTGTATGGTTTCTGAATTTAGTTCCATTGTCACTCCTATACCCTGACTGGAAGGGAATACTGCTTCTCATATACAACACAAAGTGAATAATCTTCTGAGCAACCTCATCCTTTGAATGTAGAAAGAAAGTCCATACAAATCTGGAGTAATCATCCACAACTACCAGACAGTATTTCTTCTTTGCCATGCTCATTACTCTCACAGGACCAAATAGATCCATATGCAGTAATTGCAAGCAGGCAGTGGACTTAGGCTCTTCAATATGAGGGAATGAGACTTTGTGCTGTTTTCCTTTTAAACAAGTAGTGCAGGTTTCATCACAGTGGAACTCCTTTATTAGTAAGCCTCTGACTAAACTATTGTGGATTAACTGATTCATGTTTTTGAAATTAACATGACCTAGCCTTATGTGCCACAGTTTAGATTCTTGAGAAGAGGCTTTGGAAAATAGGCAAGGATTGCCTCTGAGATCTATTTTCTTGGAAAGATCTAAGGCATACACTCTTCCTGTCCTGTTGGCTCTCAGGAGAGTGTGTTCTTCCATGCCTTATCAATCAAATGCAGAACTTTGGATGACAGAATCCTACAGTTCTGACTGGTGAAAAGAGCAACATGGCCTTTATCACATATTTGACTGACACTCAAGAGATTTTACTTGAGATTTTCCACATGATTAACATCATCAAACTTGATTTCTCCATTGGAGACAAAGCCATTTCCAATGATGTAACCCCTAGCATCATTGCCAAAAGAAACAAAGCCCTTCTTTCCTTGAGAGTAGTCATGAAGAAGAGAGTTGTTCCCAGTCATGTGCATAGATCCCCCACTGTCTACATACCAGATGCTACTTTGGCATGTTGGAGAACCCTGCAATAATAAACAATCAGTTAGTTTTGGAGACCCCAACCTTTTTGGTTTTGGGCCTCGTCTCATCAACAGATGGTAAACTAACTAGTTTATTGGAAACAACAGCCTGAGAGGAAGAATGGTGAAGAAGAGGAATCCTTTGGCTTGGACCTCCTTTTCTGTGGTTTCAACATAGGAGCATCTAATTGGTTAACTCTTCCCAATAGATGTTGAACCATCATAACCAGCTGTGTCTGATTTTGTGATAAATCTTTCAGCTCATCAGACACATTGCCAGTGGAGTTTGATAAGTTCCTATGTTGCACCTTCTTCTTCTGAGCACTCTCAGCTGTCACCATGTTTAACCCCTTCCTTTTTGGATTTCTTTGAGGACATAAGGGTTACAGGATTTGATGTTGCGGATACAAATGTGGTCTCAAACTCAGTTTTCATTTTTACCATTTTCTCTTTAATTTCTTCTTTATGTTTGAGTTTGGAACCTCTTTTCTACCAGCAATCATCTGTAGATGATTGAACAAACCACATACTTCACATGGTTTCTTCTTCATCTTAGGTTGATCATCAACTAAATAGGGTGAAGCAACTGAAGACTTGCTCTTCAGTACTTTGGAAGCATTGTTTGCTTTCTTGACTTCCTCTTTAGTAGGCTTCAAACTCTTTCTACTGACAGTTTTCTTCTTTTCAGTACTGGCAGTAGTTGGAGTTTGAAGTTCAGGTGTTAAATCTGCTCTCTAGTCCTTTCAGGACTTTCAGAATTCACTCCTGAGTTGATCAACTCATTTAACATGTGAGTGTCAGCAGTGGAACCATCAACATCAGCTGATAGGTTCTAAGAGGGCTTGGTGCTGACTTCTACTTCTGATGGTGCTGTATCAGAAAGTAGATCACATGATGAGATGGATTGGGTATTACTCTCACCATCAGATTCTACCTCTGCTCTAGGAGTAAAATCTGTAGGTGGAGCAGTGTGATTGTAACCAATGCCAAACTTCACATTGGAAGCAGATTGCTTACTAAGAAGCATTTCAAAACCTTTGCATGATTGTACCCATCTATCACACTCTACCTAGGTAACTGCAAGGGTTTCTTTGAGATCTTTATACTTCTCTAGAAGTATTCTTCCCTAGCCTTATCATCAGTTATTTGGCATTTAGTTTGTAAATCTCATCATTCTTATCATTAAGCACAGACTCAAATTCAGCTTTGCTTTTGGAAATTATTTGTTCTAGCTCAATGTTCTTGTTGATTAAAGCTACATTTGCTTCTCTAATAGATGCAAATGCTGCTATGCATGTTTCAGAACATAATTTGGCTTTTGCCTCAGAAGATACCTGTGATACCTTTGATGTAGAGGCATTTGTGGATGAAGTATCAGTAGAATCCAAAGCCATAAGAGCTAGATTTCCGAAGGGACTTTCACCACCATGTTGACCAGCACCTAGAACAGTTGTTCATGACCAGACAAGTCATCTGGTAAACTGCTCCAGTCAACAACTCCTGGGGTGAAGAAGCTGTGTTGTTGAGGTTGAGTTTGTTGATGAGATTAGGAAGGTTGTGGTTCAGGCAATGCTTGTGGTTGTTGTGCAGTTGGAGCTTGAACAGGATTTGGTTGAGGCATATAATAGCAGGGATAAGGATATGATATTTGACCCTGGGGAACAAAGTATGCAGGAGATCTAGGATGTGAATGATGACCAGAACCAGCAGGAGTTGCCCTCTGTTTTGTGGACTAGTACTAGGAAAAGTCACAAAGGGTGCAAAAGAGTTAGATCCGTTGATCTACACTCCCTTGCAAAGTGTCCTAGCCTTTGGCATTTGTGACACCTCAACTTACTCTTGTCAAAACCAACTTTGGTTTTGCCAGAGAGTCCAGGAATTTCCTGCCAGTTCTCTTATAGAACTTCTAAGATCTGATATTAATCAATGCCATTTGGCTCAGAATATCCATCTTTCAAGATCATCATCAGCTATTCCTTTCAGATCATCCATTGAAGCATAGATTGTCACTATTACTGCCAGAATGACTCTCATACCAACAAATGCATGATCAGAACTATTTGAAGAGAAATCAATATGCTCATCATAATTGCTTTCAGATGCAGCATATTCTGACTCATGACCAACCAAGGCAGTATTCCCTGGTACAAAGTCATCAGTGAGCTTTCTTGATGAGGACAGTTTCCTCTTCAGCTCTATCTCTCTTTCGAATGTAAGCAGTTTCCCATGAAGTTGGGTGAGAGATAGGCCATCCAGATTTGCACTGGAGCGTAGGACAATAGTGTATGTGTCCCATCTCTCAGGCAGTGATCTGAGGAATCTGTTGTTCATCTGGCTATTGGTGTATTCCTGTTTCACCATTTTCAGCTCAGATATCAAGCAGGAAAAGCGCTCAAACTGTTGAGTCAGTGTCTCACCCTTTCTATGAGAGAATGTCTCATATTGTTGGGCAAGGATTTCTCTGTTGTTTGCTAAGACCTCATCTGTGCCACCGAATTGTTCCTTCAGGGCATTCCAGAGATCATGAGCAGTTTCATGATGCATAAGCCCTGAATAGATTTCATTAGGCAGTGCCATGGCCAGAATTCCATGGGCTTTAGCATCAATCTCAAATAGTTTCCGATCTTCATCAGAGTATTGTTCCTTCTTCTTCGGAACCATTTGATTGGTTTCCGGATTGTTCACCATAGGCTTATGTGGTCCATGTACCACAGATGTCCAACAACCTGAACTTTCAGCAGGTGATGAAGCATTCTTCGTTGCCATATGTTATACTCGGTCCTAACCAGCATCGGAGGCTTGGTTTAGGAACCGGTATTGTGAGGATCATTAGAAGGAGTAGTCATCTCAGATTCAATCAAATTCGATTAAGCTAAAACAGTTTTAGAACAAACACAACAACCAATTGAACAAAGAGAGATCTCAAAATAAATGAACGAAAGCGACAGAAATTCAATAATCTATAACCAGTTCTTGCGAATACGCTAATTCAATCAAACACAGATATCAATTAGCAGTTTCAATGATCAATTGTTAGATCGATCAATGATTAACCAGCTCTGATACCACTTGTTAAGATCAGTGATCTACGTTTGATTGATTTGAGAGTATAGCAGCGGAATTCTAACAATGAATTAGCCAATTCACAAGAACGAAACGATATTCAATGAAGAACAAAGACGGTTATAGAGAGAGAATTCTGCAAATATATTTCATTCAATATTCGCTTTCGTGGTAATGGAATGTCACAATTACAATTAGGTCGACACCTCTTATATAAGAGATGTGACGTCTGCTGATCTCACTTGATAGTGACATCTTACAGATTTATTTCAACTGAAACACAACTACTGAAGATGAAAAATACTAAGTGTTCAGTTTCTATAACTACTGAAAAACATAAAACTACTGAAACTACAACGACTGAAGAACAAGCTCTTCAGTCGTTTTACAAAACTACTGAAAGTAAAAACATAAAACTACTGATATCACAACTACTGAAGAAGTACTCTTTAGCTGTTGTGACAAACTACTGAAACTTCAGTACTTGATCTTCAGACTTGAACTTCAGACGTTTCATCAGCTGATGACTTCAGTATACATCAGCTGATGTCTTCAGTCTTTATCTTCAGACTTTGTACATCAGTTGTTGATCTTCAGCACTTGTAAACTCTTCAGCTGTTGTACTTCAGTACTTTGGTCTTCAGCTTCAGCACTTGTGTTCTTCAGCTGTTGAACTTCAGCAGTTTAGTTCTTTAGCTGTTGAGTCCTTAGCACTTGATCTTCAGTTGTTGGAGTTTTCAGCACTTGTCAAACTGCTGATGAAGCTTTCAGCAGTTGTTGTGATATCATGTGGGACTTAGAGGTTTTCTGATCTTGGCTCATTGGTTCTTTTGGTCCAACATGTACCATATGATTGTATGCATTCAACCATATGGTACCCAATTTGTTCTTTTAAATAAAACCCATTTTATTTTGCAAATCATTAACCTTTATAAAACCATTCTATTTGTGCTTAATGATTAGAGAACCAATTTCTTGTTATAGCATGTTTAATAGACGGTTTGTTAATCATATTCAAATATTCAAAACAAATATCAACATAAGCAATCAACCAAGCATAAACAATCCATTCACATATGCATAACAAAGCATACTAAATTGAGCACACTTGTTAGCCAAAACAAGTGTGTCAAAGGTCTTGTCCTAAGGGTTAAGAACATGACACAAGGATGGCAAAAGGACTCCCACTTGAAACCACATCTTCAAGCATCTTCTTTTCCATCTTTTCTTCAATCTTGATCTTGAGCATCCTTACAAATATGTATCCTAATACAATTTTCTAATAAAGGAAAAAACTCCTAATCTATTATTACAAACCAAATGAATAAATAAATTACAAAACAAGACTTACAACATATAATAAGATTATAACATAACCAGATGAATAAAACATGACAATCAATCCATCAATCCACAGGTCAAGGCTTGTTATGCATAACCAAACAACATATCCCAAAAGGAAATCATCCAACTCAAGCATCGCTTTATTTAATTAAAAAATCCAACAAAAAAAGTTTTTTTAAAACACACTGCTGTCGCACAACAGCAAAAAAAAATGGATTTTTCAATTTTTAACAAAATTAAAACCACAAGATTCAAGCCATCTCAATGCATATAAGATTAACCAACTTGAATCAAGAGAAACCAAGCTAAATCTTGAGTTCTAGGGTTTCTAATAACCCAAGAAAAGACACAAAACGATCTAAAGAAGTTAGTGTCCATGCAACCGTCTCTAGATGCCATTGAAGGGATTTAACTAGTCTATCAAAGTTGTTTAACCCTTTAAACATAAAATGCAGCGGATAATCATTTTAACATCTTGTTAGAAGTTTATACAAAACATTTTATGTTGATAAAACCCTTTTAGATGGATCTATTTGCATGAACAAGTAACTAACAAAACAAGCAATGAAAGATAATGAAACTACATTTTAAAGCTTTCTTTGAGATGAAAGGATGATGTTCTTGAAGGCAAGACTCCAAATAGCAATCCTCAAGAAGTAATACCCCAAGCTCCTCCAAACACCCCTTGCTAGGTTGTGTTGCACCACTTAAAAGAACCTCTCTTCCAAGTCGATTTCCAGCCAAGAATCCCTGCTTGAAGGCTGAAAATGAGCTTGTTTGCAGCCCTAAAAACCGAGTTCTAGAGAGAGAGATGAGAGGATTTCTATTGCTTTGTGTGTGTGAGAGAAAAGTGTGTTTTTCTTTTGGAAGAGTGTAGTGTCTTGGTTGCTTGGAACAACAACAAAAGGGAGAGTTCCAAAGCCCCTTAGGGGCGGCCGAAATTACTCCCAAAAGGGGAGTTTCCCTCTCATTTTTATTTTATAAAAAGTACACTTTCAACCTTATGTTTTTATAAAATTAAGCCCATTTTTAATTTTATAACAATAACACACTATTATTTGTCATTGTTTAAGTAATTTAAATAATGAAACAAATATTTCTCATGAAAAAACTATCTATATAATCATGTTCATTAAGAAAAGCAATGTTTTTAGAAAACCCGGTTTCTAAATTGGTGCTAATATTTATTCGTATGATCACATCGACGGACAAATATTATTGGTGTTGTTTGGCTTGTTATTGGGTATGACCCGACTTGATCATATCACACTAGCCACATCAATTTAATATGTGTCTTGGGCAGATCACTTCTTTCATGATCAACCATCCTCATGTAATGTATAGTAAAACTGTTTCACAACTTGATTACCAGGTCACTTAAGTTATGAGATCTTATTTTCACTGATCCTTTTTGGGATTCTTTTATTTTGATCCTTTTCATGATGATCCATATTGGGATTCTATTCATTTCACTTTGGAAGGTGATCCATGATTGGATTCTTTTGCTCATTCACAAGGAATGCATTGTTATTGTAGATTCATTCAATTTGGATGTGTTCCTCATTAGGAATCTACACTATGTGCTTGTTTTTTCAGGTCTTTGCTTAGCAAAACAGAGATGAAACTTGATGTAGGTGAAAGAGATTCATAAAGTATCATTACTTGGTGTGTTTAAGTTACACATACATACACTTAGATAAGCCAATGCATACCTGTACTCTGAGATGAGTGTTTCACCATTGTACAGATTTTAATTCATCACAGCTTATATCTACTCTTCTAAGTGAGCCTACCCACATATGAGGTAAGTCATACCTGTAAGATTCTATATGCCCAAGACATGTAGAATATTGATGTGGTTAGTATGTTATGATCCAAGTCGGGTTATACCCAATAACAAGCTTTGCAAACACAAACAAATATTTAATTGACGATATGATCATGCAATTAAATAACCACCCAATTTAGAAAATAGGTTTTCTAAATAAGTTGCATATGAGATGGAACAACTTATTAGGATATTTTGTTCATGAATATATTTGTAATGTTATTAAGTAGGTTAGATAACATCAAATAATAAAGGGTGTATAACTTAAACAATTAAATGGTTAATTGTATCACTTATTAAGTGACTAGTTTATTTTATGTGTGTTTTGTTTAAGAGGGAACCCCCCCTTTTGAACATTTTTCAGCCGCCCCTTTGAAGGGGATTGGTCCCTTTTCTTGCTTGAAAAACACACACAATAAGTTAGGTCCAACACTCAATGTTCAACTCTCAAGACATGCAAAATTAAAACAAAACTCTCCTCTCTCTCTCAAAAAGCTCTCGGCACTAGCAGCAGATTTTGGAGAATTTGAGTTGTTTGGGTGGTGTTTCTTCCTAACAGGTGTTTTGCAATCAAGCTTGGGGTATACAAGCTTGAGAGGACCTCCTTTGGTGCCTTGGTCGATTTCTTGGACAACATCGTCTTCCATTCTCGAAAATCTTGCTGCTGAAAGGTAGATTATGGCAGCTTCTTCATAGCTGTCCATAATTTGTTGGTTGCTTTTTCATAGTAAGCAACATTCACATATAAAAGATCCTCTTGTTCTTGGGTTTGTTTAAAACTTATAACATCAAAGATAATCTGGATTTTCAGCTTATAAACATGTTATTATGTTCCACTTCTGCTGCGTTTTTTAGAAAGTTTAATAGGTTAAACTTAGATTTCATCTTCTAACAAACCCTACAATGGCATCATGAGCCAGTTATGAGGATTGCTTCCTTGTTCTTGTCCTTTAAAAATCGTTTTTATGGGACTTCATAACCCTCTTATGGGCTGCTATATTCATGTATGTTGAATCCCCAACTTTCAAGGTTATATTACACATGCTTGTGATTAAACTTTGAATGATATGTATGTTGATATGTATATTGTTTGGACATGTTAAAACCCGAAATCTCAGTTCATGTTGGCTTAAATTTCATGGGTTTTAGTGGGGATTCATTGTTATTTTTGGATGATATGATGGTATTTTTAGTTAGTGCATAACCTAGCTTTTGGCCTTGTGTTGTTTGGATGAATGCAATGGTTGTTTTGTTTATTCAATGGGGTTGTATATTAGTTTATTTGTGCTTTGTTTAAAATGTAATTTATTTATTATTGGGTTGTAATAAATAGATTAGGTGTATTTTTCATTTTACTAGATAGCTTGTATTAGGACTTTATATCTTGTAAAATGAAGACGTATGCGCTGGAAGCACAAAGGAAGGTCATAAGAGAAACATGGAGCATTTTGGATGCGGTTTCAAGTGGGAGGCTTTTGGAAGCTTTCTATGTATTTTGTTATGACCTTAGCAATGCCCTATGGACCACACTTGTGATGGCAAACAAGTGTGGACCACTTTAGATGCTATGGTTATGCACATATGCTATGTTGTTTTGTTTATATTATTGTGGTTGATGGCATGTATGTGGTATTTGCTTTATCTATCCTATCCATGATCAAAACAAACTAATTAAATGATTCTTAATCATTAAAAGGAAATAAAAGGTTATTAAAATGATTTAATGATTTTAAAGATTAAAATGGGTTTTAATCAAAGTATCATAGGGTATCTTGTATTTGAAAGCATGCAAGTACAAGTATATAGAGTTTTCTAAACTAGAATTATGGAATCTCTAAATATTTTCCAACAAGTTTAACACTGTCCTTTTGCACAACACTTGAGTCATTTGGAAACTCTTAATAGGATAAATGTCACCTAACCATTTAGAGGGAACTTGTGACTTAAGGTGGGGATACCACATTTGTGGGATAAAGGTCACCTAACCACTTATGTTGGTAAACTCACATGTGTGTGCAAGTAGGGTAACTTGATTTGCAAACCATGTTAAATGGATCACCTACAATATGGTTTCCAAATGGTGTTGATGGGATTAACATGCCGACTTTACATATGATGTTTAAGTCGATCCCATACCTCTAGAAGTTGCAAATGGTTGCAACCGTCAATCGTTGACCACCTTATTAATTTAAATCATGGGATAAAGGTCACCTAACCACAATTTAAATGTAATGTGGGGTTCAAGATTTTAATATAAAAATGACCTTAAAAGGTATTAATTATTTAAAATAGCAATATCGAAAATACTAAAATAGATCTCTGTTAAATTTTGTAGATGGCCACCAATAATGATAATCATGATAATTCATCCGCGTCCGCCCAATCATTGCGAGCGATTCTCCAAAAGGAACGTCTAAATCATAATAATTTCATTGATTGGTATCGAAAATTGAGAATCGTTCTCAAGCAAGAGAGATGATCATATATTTTAGACGACCCTATCCCCGATCAACCTACTAAGGATGATGAGGAGGCCTATAACGATTGGCTGAAGTACACTGAGGACTCCCTCCAAGTGTCTTGTCTCATGCTGGCGAGCATGACTCCGGATCTCCAAAAGGAGTATGAACATCATGGAGCTTATGACATGATAACCTAGCTGAAGGAAACGTTCCAACAGCAAGCGAGGGTTGAGCGCTTCGAAACGGTTCGAGCACTCCATGCATGTCGTATGGACGACAACCAATCGGTTTCATCTTATGTACTTAGGATGAAAAGCCACATTGACCGCCTCGAAAGGCTTACTTGTCCTGTCTCGAAGGAATTGGCCACAGATTTGATCCTCAATGGCCTTACTAAGAAGTTCGAGACATTCGTGTTGAACTACAACATGAATGCTTGGGACAAAAGCATTGGTGAGCTTCACTCAATGCTCAAAACGGCCAAGGCAGCCATGGGTAAAAGGGTTTTACCCATTCTCACCATCAATGAAGGTGGGAACAAGAAAATGCCTCATCCCACACCCAAGGCAAAGGTTGCCAAGGGCAAGGGACCCATATGGGGAAAAGGGAAAGGGGTGGTAAGGGTGCCCCCAAACCACAAGAGATGAAGCAAAAGGTTGCTACTAATGACCCATGCTTCAAGTGTGGGGAGATTGGACATTGGGAAAGAAATTGTCCTATCCATCTCCAAGTGTTGAAAGCAAGGAGGGATGCTGGGCAAACCTTAGGTACAATATACATGATCCATATTGATTTAAACATGATATCCTATAGCACATGGGTATTAGATACCGGATGTGGAACTCACATTTGCAATTTGTTGCAGGGGTTCAAAAGAAGTAGTGACTTCAAGAAAGGGGATGTTAGCCTCTACATGGGCAATGGAGCTAAAGTTCAAGTTGCAGCCCATGGTGACTACATCTTGAAACTTCCAAATGGTTTGGAAGTAATTTTGAACAATGTTTTGTATGCTCCTAGTTTGACTAGGAATATTATTTCTATAGCCCTATTAAAACAATTTGGATATGTATTATCATTTGCTGAAAAAGATATTCATGTTTCTTTAAATGATATGTTCTACTTTAAAGCTATTCCCATTAATGGTATTTATGAAATGGTTCATGAAAATACTTTAAATAGTTCATTGTACCAAACTAGCACCAAGAAACTCAAGTTGGATTTGAGTGATACCTATCTTTGGCATTTTCTTCTTGGTTATATAAATAAGAAAAGAATTCAAACACTACAAAAGAATGGTCTTTTAAAAAGAAATGAATATGATTCATTTGATGTATGTGAATCTTGTCTACAAGGAAAAATGACTAAGGCACCCTTTAGTGGATCTAACGAAAGGGCAGAAGATTTATTAGGAATCATACATTCGGATGTATATGGTCCTTTTAAGCCAATGACTAAGAATGGTGAAGGATACTTCATTACCTTTACCGACGATTATAGTCGCTATGGGTATGTGTACTTATTAAGGCACAAAGATGAAGCTTTGGAAATGTTCAAAATCTTCAAGAATGAAGTAGAAAATCAACTCAACAAGTCAATTAAAGTTCTCCGCACCGATAGAGGAGCCGAATACCTAAGTGATGCTTTTCAAGATCATCTTAGGAGTTGTGGGATTGTCTCACGACTCACTCCACCTGGAACACCACAACATAATGGTGTGTCTGAGAGGAGGAATCGAACCTTATTGGATATGGTTCGATCTATGATGTCTAGAAGCACATTACCTCTATCATTTTGGGGTTTCGCTTTGCTCTCCACAGCCCGTATTCTAAATATGGCCCCAACTAAAAAGGTGGAAAGGACACCCTTTGAGAAGTGGCATGGAAGAGTTCCATCCCTATCATACTTAAGGGTCTGGGGTGTGAGGCTTATGTTAAGACTCCCACCCCAAACAAATTGGAAGTCCGATCCACCAAGTGCATCTTTGTTGGATATCCTAGAGATTCTATAGGATATTATTTCTATGATCCACTGGAACAAAAGGTGTTTGTTGCCAGAAAGGGTGAGTTCTTAGAAGCAAAGTTCCTTATGGAAGGAACTAGCAGTAGAACAGTGGATCTTGAGGAGGATCAAGAACCACAACCCGATGCACGTTTGGTTGAAACTAGCACTCAACATGAGGATGTTGAAGATGATCAAATGGTTGATCAATACACACAAAACATTCGCAGAAGTGGTAGAACTAGTAATCCACCTGAAAGATACAAATTTTTCATGGATGGATGCTATGTGGTAGATTCAGATGAACCAACCACATACCATGATGCAGTGTCCAATTCGGATTGTGATAAGTGGCTCGAGGCCATGAGCATTGAGATGCAATCCATGCATGACAATCAAGTGTGGGACTTGGTTGTACCACCCCTTAACTCAAAAGTAGTTGGAAGCAAGTGGGTTTTCAAGAAGAAAACCGATATGCATGGAAACTTGGATACTTATAAGGCTAGACTTGTAGCAAAGGGTTTCACTCAAACTCAAGGGGTTGATTATGATGAAACTTTCTCACCTGTTGCGATGCTAAAGTCTATAAGGATATTGTTTGCCATAGCTGCTCATTATGACTATGAGATTTGGCAAATGGATATCAAAACCGCTTTCCAAAATGGATATCTTGAGGAAGATGTGTATATGGTTCATCCTGAAGGTTTTGTCGATCCAAAACATCCTGATCAAGTATGAAGTTAAAGAAATCAATCTATGGATTGAAACAAGCATCGAGAAGTTGGAATCACCGTTTTGATGAAGAAATAATTAAATTCGGATTCATCAAGAACGCTGATGAAGCTTGTGTATATAAGAAAGCTAGTGGGAGCATCATCACTTTCCTAGTATTGTATGTTGATGACATACTACTATTTGGAAATGACATTCCAACCTTGGAAGGTGTAAAAACCTGGCTTGGAATTTATTTTTCCATCAAGGATGTGGTGAAGCCACCTATATTCTAGGAATAAAGATCTATAGGGATAGATCAAGGCGGTTGATTGGTTTAAATAAAAGTGCATACATTGATAAAATCTTGAAAAGGTTCAAGATGGAGAACTCTAAGAAAGGTACGGTACCTATTCAAAGAGGAACGATCTTGAGTACGACTCAATGTCCTAGCTCAAAGGATGAGCAAGATAAAATGAAGGCAATCCCATACGCATCTGCTATTGGATCCATCATGTATGCAATGATATGCACTCGACCGGACGTGTCATGCGCCTTAAGCATGACAAGCCGATACCAGCAAAATCCTAGAAACAGTCATGGGATGGCTGTTAAGAACATACTTAAGTACCTAAGGAGGAAAAAAGATATGTTCCTAATCTATGGATCTGGTGATGAGGAACTCGTTGTAAAAGGTTACACGGATGCGAGTTTCCAAACAGATCGTGATGATTCACCGTCACAGTCGGGATATATTTTCATTCTGAATGGAGGAGCGGTCTCTTGGAAGAGCTCCAAACAGGATATGGTGGCTCTATCAACTACAGAATCAGAATACGTCGCCGCCTCATTGGCAGCTCAAGAAGCTTCATGGTTGAAGAAATTCATTGCCGATCTAGGGGTTGTCCCTTCCATTCAGGACCCCCTAGAGATCTTTGGTGATAACGAGGGTGCGATTGCTCAAATCAAGGAAGCTCGTGTTCATCAAAAGACTAGGAACATTGAGCGGAGATTCAACTACATACGAGATGAAGTTGAAAAGGGAAAGATATGTATTCGCAAAGTTCACACGGATAAGAACATTGCGGATCCTCTCACGAAGCTCCTTGAAAAGGCAAAGCATGAAGGTCATACTTGTGCCATGGGACTTCAATATTCTAGTGATTGGATTTGATCTGTAAATTTTGTATTCGAATATGTGGAACTATTTATTATTTGAATAAAATTATTTGGTTATAATATTCAATTAATGTTCCAATTTAGCATGTTTAATCCATGAGTAAATTGTTTACTCTAAACGTCCGTAGTCGTTCAGACTTGTGGGAATAAATGTGAGGGTAAGATTATTATGAACTTGGATTGGTTGATATTCATAAAGATGAATATAGAGCAATGGGTTGCTGCCAAGGTTCATAGATATTTATGGGATACAAATATTGGACTAACCCGTATCTCAAATTTTACTACATGGAATCTTATTGATTGATCATAAGTAAATTTGAGTAAAGGCGAATATCATTTGGTATCCTCAGACCTGAGATACATATTGGGTTTTAATATTCACCAAGTATCATACTTGATCTAGTTATCCGCTCTTCTGAAATAATGGACAGTACATGAGACTATGTTCAGGAGTGACACGAGGTGTTTATGAGAAACGTATGTAGTCAAGATAGGATTTGTTCCTCTTATTCGTTGAGAGCAAGATGTCTAAGGCCTGATTAAGTTAAATCAACAAGGAATGATCATTCTGTGTCCTTGGATTTAACATGACATCTGTAACAAAAGGATAAATGATTAATTCACCTAAATCATTTCAAGTAGGATACTTGAATGGGATGATGTTATTGAATGGCTATAAGTCAAGCGTATTAAGGGTAGTAAACCATTGTTAGGCCGTATTTACTGCTTGCATCAATCTTCTATGAATCTTGTGCAAATGGGAGATTGTAGGATTCTATATGCCCAAGACATGTATAATATTGATGCGGTTAGTACGTTATGATACAAGTCCCCCCAATAACAAGCTTTGCAAACACAAACAATTATTTAATTGACGATATGATCATGCAATTAAATAACCACACCAAATTTAGAAAATAGGTTTTCTAAATAAGTTGCATATGAGATCGAACAACTTATTAGGATATTATATTATTTGTAATGTTATTTAAGTAGGTTAGATAACATCAAATAATAAAAGGGTGTATAACTTATACAATTAAATGGTTAATTGTATAACTTATTAAGTGACTAGTTTATTTTATGTGTGTTTTGTTTAAGAGGGAAACCCCCCCTTTTGAACACATTTTTCAGCCGCCCCTTTGAAGGGGATTGGCCCCTTTTCTTGCTTGAAAAACACACAAAATAAGTTAGGTCCAACACTCAATGTTCAACTCTCAAGACATGAAAAATTATAACAAAACTCTCCTCTCTCTCTCAAAAAGCTCTCGGCACTAGCAGCAGATTTTGGAGGATTTGAGTTGTTTTGGGTGGTGTTTCTTCCTAACAAGAAGGTGTTTTTCAATCAAGCTTGGGGTATACAAGCTTGAGAGGACCTCCTTTGGTGCCTTGGTCGATTTCTTGGACAACATCATCTTCCATTCTCGAAAATCTTGCTGCTGAAAGGTAGATTATGGCAGCTTCTTCATAGCTGTCCATAATTTGTTGGTTGCTTTTTCATAGTAAGCAACATTCACATATAAAAGATCCTCTTGTTCTTGGGTTTGTTTACAACTTATAACATCAAAGATAATCTGGATTTTCAGCTTATAAACAATGTTATTATGTTCCACTTCCGCTGCGTTGTTCAGAAAGTTTAATAGGTTAAACTTAGATTTCATCTTCTAACAAACCCTACAATACCAGTCTTTTAAATTTTGAATTAAGCACATTGAATGATATAACGACTGTAATTATATCATTTCTCATAGGTCTAAAGATCTTTTTCTTCATCAAACTTGACTTATTTTTGTATTTTTCTAAATTTTAAATTGTTTTTGATGTTTTGTTTGATTTTATTCAAGGTTAGTCATGCCAATTGATTGAAGTAGGAATTTAAACCTGCTAGGTTCAGTGAGAACTTGAATCAATTTGATTAACCCCTTTTTAGCATAGTCTCTCAAAAAGAGATATCTAATTTCAATGTTTTTTGTTTTCAGTGCTAAACCTGATTATTTGTAATAAAAAGAGTAGTTGTGTTGTCAATGTGAATTGGAGTATGCAAGAAGTTAAAACCATAATCAAGCATCTAGTTTTGAATCTAGAGAACTTGAGAGCAACAAGCTGATGCTGCAATGTACTCAGCTTCTGCTGTTGAAACATATATATTTGTCTGCTTCTTGCATTGCCAAGAGATCAGTCTCGGACCAAGAAATTAACAACCACCAGAAGTGGACTTCCTATTAAAATTGCAGCCCCCATAATCACTATTAATGAAGGCATAAAGATTGAAATCTCCTTCCTTTGGATACCACAATCCAAGAGTAGGCTTTCCCTTAAGATATCTGATTATCCTTCTGACAGCATTCATATGAGATTCCTTGGGATCTACTTGATATCTGGCACACACACAAATACCAAACATAATGTCAAGCCTACTGGCTGTTAGATACATAAGTGAACCGATCATAGATCGATAATGACTCAGATCCACTCATTTGCCTTCTTCATCAGGTCCTATCTTCACTTTAGTATCAATAGGTGTTCTCATGGACTGACAGTCAGCAAGGTGGAATTTCATCAACATTGTTTCCATGTATTTCGATTGATTAATGAAGATTCCATCTGCTGTCTGTTGGAATTGCACTCCAAGAAAGAATGTGAGTTCCCCTATTGCACTCATTTGGAATTTTGAATGCATGAGATCTCCAAAATCTTTGCAGAGTACTTTATTTGTTGAGCCAAAAATGATATTATCCACGTAGATCTAGACCAGCAACATGTCTCTTCCATTTATTTTTCTGAAGAGAGTCTGATCAATCTTTCCTCTTTCATACCCATTTTCAAGAAGGAAAGATGATAGAGTCGTGTTCCACTTTCTTGGGCTTGGTAAAGACCATACAAGGTGTTAGATCTTAGAATTATAGGTCTAGAACATTTTGTATAGGCTTAGAACTTTAATCAATATTTGTACTGAACAATTGTAATTCATTACTATGCATTATATATAGGTTAACCCATATGTGTATTGATCTGTGTATGATTGCAGGTACAAACATTATACTTAGTCAATTTCTAAAATTGACTAAGTGTAAGAAACATCTACGGATGAACACTTTTTGTTCTTTTGTTGATATGTTTCTTACAAATCCAATTATCTGAAGATCTCTTGCGGATTAACAACCAACATTGAAGTCAGAACAAAGTACCTTCGGAAGAACAAAGTACATTCGGAAGAAAAAAGTACCTTTGGAAGAACAAAGTACCTTGGGAAGAACAAAGTACCTTGAGAAAAACAAGACTCCTGTAGAAGAACAAAAATCTACGGAAGACCATATTGCTGCGGATTCCAAACACTTGTATTTAATAATACAAGTGTTACAAGTCAACATGACAACTGTGCGAACCCCAAGTGATCCGATGTATCTTTAACAGAAACACACGTGCCTATAAATATGGATCCAATGTTTCACATCAAGTAGACGGTGACTATGACAAGTAGACCCACGATCACAAACAACCAAGCATCAAATCACGCAACCCAAACCCTAGCAGCAGCCACATCAACATCAATACATTCAAACCAATTTTGTTTCGTTCATTGTTTATTCATGTGTAATCATTAACACCTTTTAATGAAATACATTTGAATTAACTATTTTTCGTTTGATTATAAATTGTGTTCATCTTAGTCATTAATCAGTATTGGTGATATTAATTTATCAAAAACAATTAAACAAAGTTAATGTTGATTCTACAAACATTGACTTCTTTAAAAAATTAACACCAATAATTCCTGATTGCGATCCTTGGATTCACAGGTGGTATCAAAGCCTAGTGCTCATTGATTTAGATTGATTGATCTATCAGTGTTAATTTCATTTAATTGTTTGCTGATTTCACTAGATTTATTAGTTTCTGTTGATCAAAAATACTGTTTAAGCAAATCATTTGTGTGATTTAATCAAAACAATGAATTGTCTCCGAGCAAATACTGTTACATTGCTTGTTTAAACTTGGGTCAATATTTAATATAATTGAATAGTAGATCTTGGTTACTGATTGACATTCATATATTGTTCATATTTAATGGAACAAATACATTGACAAAAATCCTTAATTTGATAATATAATTATCATTGAAAGGATTGACCGAGTTGTGACCACAACTGTTAGGTTATTATAACTCAAGTATGGTCACTATTTGGATTATTTCATAAAGGATACTCTGTAATAGTTAAAATCTTTGATCTTAACTAAACATGAGTAACTTTGGTGGATCGTCATACCAACCTCCAAAGTTGGAAACAAAAGCAGACTTCAAATCCTGGAAAATCAAGTTCAGGAATCATGTTAATTATACAGATTCAGACTTATGGGTTTCAATAACTGAAGGACCTTATATTCCACTCACACTTGGGCCAGATTATAATGACAACAATCAACCCATAGGTACAAAGGATCTCTCACCTGATGATGTTAAGAAGGTGAAAGTTGATATTAAAGCATACAACTTGCTTAGTATGGCTTTACCTGAAGAAATATTAATAAGGAGTGAGAATTACAAAACAGCAAATTCCTTGGGGAAGATTCTTCATACACTCTGTGAATGGATTGATGAAATTAGAAGCATGAGGAAGGACACACTTTCGTCACAATATGAAACCGTTCATCATATTCAGGGTGAATCGATTCCTCAACAACTCCATAGATTTATGCAACTGGTTATAGAGATGAATATCTTGGAGTTGAAATACACAAATGAGGAACTGAACAAGAAAAATGCTCCATACTTTGCTAAAAAATTGGAAGCAAATAGTATACATGTTCAAAAACACAATTGATCTCAAAGCAACTAGTTTAAATATACTAGTAGCTAAAGTTGAGGCTCTTGAAATGGATGAGAAATCAAGAAACAAGAGTGTGAGAAGTCATGTGTCATCATCTCACTTTAACGAAACCAAAAGTGCAAGAACTTCCTTTATTTCCAATAATGATGGTGATAACTCTTTTATTTGGAGTGAAGATGAAGAGGAAGTAAGTTTCTATGCATCAAAGCCTTCTAAGAAATATTCTCAAAGTAAGTCAAGAAAAGAGAAAGGAATAACTGATGATCAAAGAGATACATCATAAGCAAAGCCTTTATCAATCAACAATCAAACAGAGTCCATCACTGTCGTTCTAGACTCTGAAAAACAAAATGTAGCTTTTGCAGCTTTCAGCTCAAGTTTTCAAGCTTACCTTGGAACCTCATTAGCATTGCAAATATTTTCCAGCAGGACTTGGAAGAACTACATCCAGATGTAGTAGAGGAGATGGACCTACAATGGCAAATGGCAATGATTTCTTATAGACACAAACAATATCTAAGGAGAAATAAGAATTTGGCTGCTGCAAGTAAATCATCAAAGATTGGTGTTGATATGTCAATGGTGAGATTCTTCAAGTACAATCTCTATGGACACAATTCTAGAGAATGAAATCAACAAAATCCTGTGTTAACACAACATCAGCAACATCAGTCTCAACAAACATCATCCTCTCAAAAGATCCTTCAGGCAACCACAACTTACAAACTCATCCCCACCCACCCCTAATACATGAGCAAGAACAAGTAACTCCAAACAAATTGGGCTATTCATTCTTCAAGATGGAACTTGTGATTGGAGTACATATAAGAAGGATGTTTTGGAAGAAAATCAAGCTTTAATGGCTCATATGGAAAACAAAGTTCCACCCATGGCTAGTGAGGTAAGAGATAGGTTATGCTCATCAATAAGTGTTGAGGAAGTTGAAAGATATAGAGTCCATGATTAACAGCTAGCTGATAAACTTAATGAAACTATGATTTTGAATGAATCTCATGTAGGAGAACATAAATTATATCAAATAAAAATTAACTCTTTACAAAAGGACTTAGATAAAATAGTTTCAAAAAATTACAGTTTAAAGGCACCAGTTGAGCATCTAACCACTTCCTTAACCAAATTAATGGCTGATCATGCATCAACAAAAGTGAAACTTCAGAAGTTTCAACTTTCATCTCAGTAGTATGAGAAATTATTAAATTCTCAAATTAAATCTAAGAACAGGTCTGGGTTGGGATATAATGTTGTGGCACCTCCTATAAATAATAATTATACACCTTTTCTTGAATCAATGACAAATAACTTGTCAAATCATTTATGCCAAGCACCAAGTTTGAATCAAATTCTAATCAATAAGATATTCAAAATAAATCTAAGGTGAATGAAACTAAGTCTTCTAAATTAGAAAAGATAAATGTAAAGGATTCAGAATTTGGCTTTGATGATTGTGATGACTTGGATGATTCTGATGAACATGATGATGATCTACTAAACAAAGGTAAGAAATTTGTTTTTGAAACAAACATTCCAAAAGTGCTTGAAGAAACAAAGTTTCAATACCCTCTAAAACAAAGAAACATGTTGAAGACTATCTATAAGAGAATAGCTATAGATATTATATGAAGAGGCTAATGCAACCCAAACACCCAAGTCTCTCCTGCATGCATGCACATGGGTATTGAAGAAGAATGCTTCGGAAGTTTCACACAAGAAACATAGATATTCTAAGTGTGAAATCTTCGGAAGCCAAGACAAATATCTTCCGAAGCCAAAGTTGAAGTCTTCCGAATTTTCAGAGACAAAGTCTTCCGAAGCCAACACTTGAAGACAAATTTCTTCCGAAGACTTTTAGCATACATGCTTTATCTGATGTACATTAAATAAAGTTGGATACCTTTCTGCTGCATCTCTGTAAAGTCACCAACTTGCACAAGTTGGTGAAAGGGTCCATACTTTTAGTAACTGTACATTAAGGTCTTGAGTCTGTAAACTTTATACATCATGTACTCTATCCTTTTTGTAATAGATTAGGATGTGAGCTATAACATGTCATAGTCACTAGTCAAAAAGCAATATGCCTTTTGGCTCTATAATTGATTTTTTATGTGTCTAGTCAGTTGTATCTAGCTGGTCTTCAAAGCATGGCCGGCTTTAAGATGTAGTATATGTATTTCAAGTGCTTGTAATTTTCTTTTATGCTTTGTAACACTTGTAATAAAACTTGGGAAAGCAATATACTACAATCTTGAAAACCATCTCTTTCTGAATCTAGTTATCTTGTTCTGTCATATACGTACTTGTGTTCTTAGTGTCATCTCTTGAGGTTAACCAGTTTCACTGTCTGATTAAGTTGAGCGTTCTTAACCAACTATCATCTTTGTGTTGTTGTCTTGTATTTGCATACCTTTCACCGGTCATACATTTGGTATCAAAGCTTTCCAGGATCTTGATATAAGATCTCACCATCTTAAGATCCCTCACATACACAAATACTTAACTTATCAAATGGCAGGCATTTTCAAATCTGATATGGAAACTGGAACCATGACAAATTCCCCACTGATCACTCTTGATGACTTTGACACCTGGTGCCAAAGAATGGATGGTTTCATCAGGTCTCTAGACTCAAGAATATGGGAGTCTATTGAAAATGTACCTTACATACCAAGAACCTCTTCTACTACTAGTGGTGGTATGATCCCCAAGGTTGTGGCCGACTACTCTAATGAAGATAGAAAAAGAGTAGAGATTGACCAGAAGGCCATGACAGGCCTTGAGACTGGTCTTCCTAACTCTATGTATAGAGGCTTCAAGAAATGCAAAATAGCTAAGAAGCTATAGGATGCATTGAAACTGATGTATGAAGGATCCTTTGAAGCTATGGAGAACAAGAAGGATCCCCTGAAGTAGCAGTTTGACAATTTCACCTTCAAAGCTGGTGAAACCATGACTCAACAATACTTCAGGTATGCTGAGATTGTGGATACCCTAGTTGATGGTGGAGTTGCTCTTGAAAACAAAGACATTGTATGGAAGTTCATTTCCTCACTTTGTAGGCAATGGACACACTACTGTGTGGTTATCAAGGGAACTAAGAATCTAAAAACTCTTACTCTAAAAGAGTTGTATGGGATTCTCAATGGCTACCGGATGGAGATGAACATTCAAGGTTCATCTGGAAACTCCAACAATAAAATTGGTTCAGCCCTTCATGTGGTTAAAAGGATAGCATATGCTACCCTGACAACTCACCTAAGGGTCCTTTCATCACCTTCCCGGAGACACCAAGGGTGAACTACACTCAAGGAAGTCCATTCCAAGAGACAAGTTCTTTTGAAGCCTTTGTGTCCTCTGATGAAAGTTGTGGCAGCTTTCTTTTCACCTTTGAAGACCTAGACTGTATCCATTCAGATGATCTGGAGTACATGGAGATAGTCCAGCAGATGGCTCTTCTCACTCATAGAGCCAAGAAGTTCTACAAGTGGATAGGTAGAAAATTTCCCAGCAGTGCAGCGAGTGGAAAGTTTGGACTGGACAAAAGCAAAGTCAAGTGTTACAAGTGTAACTTGATGCACTTTCCCAGGCAGTGTAAGGCACCAAGAACTAATATGGCCAAACACAATCTAGACTAAACTAAACTGACAAAGCTACCTAAAATGACAAGCCAAAGCAGCAAGCTGCAATTGTTGTTGAAGTAGGAGGCTTTGACTGGAGCTTTCAGGTGGAACATGCTTCTCCAAACCAAGCACTGATGGCAGATCATGATGAAGACAAGGTATTGGAACATCTCTATACCCCTAAATGCATTGCTAAACTTAACAGATACAAGTCCTACAACTTAGTAATGAGATCTGATCTTGAGTTCTTAAATATTTTAAAAGCTGATTTTAGAAAGTCTGAAAGTGATTAAAAACTGAAGATAAAGGACATAGAGAAAACAATGTTAGTTCTAAAACATGAGCATACAAATTATAGGACTCAGATCAAGGATCTCATAAATAAGCTGACTGAGTGCAAGGCTGAGCTTGTGATCAGCAAAGCCAGGGCAGAAAAGTGTGTTCTTAAAGAAGAGACCTTCAAGAACATGATATCCTCATCCCTTTATAACAAGGTGTGCTATCAATACAAGCAGGGATGGGATCTAATGAGATAGTTCATCCACACACAATCTTGTCTGTAAGATCACCCAGGTATGGAACTTATGAAGATGAGCTTCCTCTCATAGATCCTTTGAGTGAAGAGGATGAAGAAGTGAGAATGAAGAATCTCTCTGAGAAGAGTGAAGAAGAGGCTTCTATAAAGGGTCACTATCCTTCTGAGGAGAAGAAGAAGACTGTGATGACCAAGTCTATGAGGAAAAACTTGATCAGAAAGAGCAAAAGAAAAGCTAGGAAGGCTCAAGAGATCAAGGCCACTTTTGATTCTAAGCAGAAACAAGTTTTTATCTCTACATGATTTGAAGTGGTGAAGACTGAATACATAAACCTAAACTCTTCTGCTAAGAGTTCTGGTTCATGTTCAAATCATCTCAACACCAAGAAGAAGGCTGACCTGTTGTGTAACACTGCTACACTGGCTGGACCATCCAACTCCAAGAACAGTCTACACCTCAAAAGGACTGTCTCATCATCTGCAAAGATGAAGGTGGAGAAGGGATGTGATCAAAATCAGTCTTGCTCTCAAAAAGCTCTTGGGCAGAAGAAAATGCAATGTGTCATGTGTGAAAGTACCTCTTATCTTGCTAAAGATTGTCCATACAAACTAGAAGGTACTCTTCATATGACCAAGAAAAGGACTTCCAAGAGTTCCATGAGGACTTCCAAGTGACTGAATGTTCTCCATCAAAAATATCTCAAGATCCTGAAAGCACAACTATAGGATCTATTACTGTTGCATTATCTTCTACTTCTTTTATTGAGCCCAAGACAAGTAAGGCTTGGGTTTCCAAATGTAACTAATCATTTTCTTTGTGCAAGAACAGCTCAAGACAAAAAAAATGGGAGGATCATTGATAGTGGTTGTTCTAGGCACATCATAGGAAATAAGTCACTACTCTAGAAATTTGAAAGAATTGATGGAGGGCTAGTTGGTTTTGGAGGAGATGAAGGTGGTTACATTTCTGGAAGGGGCAAGGTCACAAATGGTAAGCTCAACATTGAAAAGGTAAACTTTGTCAAGGAGCTTGGGTACACTCTTTTGAGTCTATCCCAATTTTGTGATCAGAGTCATAACATGCTCTTCACTAAGAATGTGCGCATTGTTATCAAGCCCGGGGTGGTCATTCCTCATGAGCATATCCTGTTTAGAGCCCTCATGGAAGGGAACATGTACAAGATGGACTTGCAAGAAACATCATCCTCTGGAGAAGTTTCGTTCTTTCTGTCAAAAGACAATAGTGATGAGTCTTTCATATAGCATAAAAGAATGTGCCATGTAAACTTTCAGAACATGAATAAACTAATTAAGAATGATTTGGTTACTAGAATGCAAAAGAAAGAGTTTACAAGTGATGATCATTGTGTTGCATGCCTTAATGGGAAGCAACATAAGGTATCTCATAAGCCTAAGGAAAGAAACTCCATCACTACACCCTTACACTTGTTACGTATGAATCCCTTGGCCCCACCAGTGTAATAAGTCTAGGAAGGACCTCTTATTATTTGGTGATCACAGATGAGTTTACAAGATTCACTTGGGTTTTCTTCCATAGACCTAAGGATGAAACTCCTGAGATTTTGAAGAACTTCATCCTAAAGATTGAGAATCATTCTGATCACAAGATCAAAACCATAAGATGTGATCAAGGAACTGAATTCAAGAATCAAATCCTTGATACATTTTGTGATGAAAAAGGTATTACAAGACAATACAGTGCTCCGAGTACTCCTCAGCAAAATGGTGTTGCTGAGAGGAGAAACAAAACACTGATTGAAGCTGCAAGAACCATGGTGTCTAACTCTAAGCTGCCCATAACCTTCTGGGCAGAGGCAGTCAACACTGCCTGCTATGTGCAGAATAGAGTTTTAGTAGTTAAGACTCATGGCAAGACTCCTTATGAACTTTGGCACAAGAGGAAACCTTTCATTGGTTTTCTCAGGTCATTTGGATGTCCTTACACCATCTTGAATACCAAGGATCAAACTACCAAATTTGCTGAGAAAGAAGATGATGGACACTTCATTGGATACTCTTCTCAAGCTAAGGCTTACAGAGTGTACAATCTCAGAACTAGAATTGTTGAGGAGTTAGCCAATGTGTCTTTAATTGAACACACACCCTGTATGGATGGTTCTGGTCCCGATTAGTTGTTTGATCTTGATTTAGTTACCAACGGTTTTAACAAATCTTGTGAGAATCTTTCAGGATCTAGAGATATCTTACCCACAGGTGATCCTGACCCAAGATTGGAGCTTAGAAGACCTTTAAGTCATACATCTTCAGCTCCAATTGTAAGTACTTCTGCAAATGAGGTCTCTATCAGCACCACAATGATAAATTCAGCTAATATATCTGAGATGCCTTCTTCCAACTCAGAGCCTCTACAACCACATAAAGATACTTCAAATGCAGAAGAAAACCATGGTGGTGGTGACAGTGATCAGGAATTCATTGATGCTGATAACCACTCCATAGATGACAACATCAATGATGTCACACACTCATTGGATCAAGTCTCTCTTGATAAGTGTGCTCATGTAGTGGGAGATACATCAATGCCAGATCTAAATTTCTCTAATTCAGATCTCTCTCTGCAACTTGCTGTGATCCCTCAACTAAAGATCCACAAGTCTCATCCAACTACAAACATCATAGGAGATGTTGATACATGGGTAAGAAAAAGAGAACAAACCCATGAAGCAAATGTTTGTCTTCACTCTTGTTTCTTATCTTAGATAGTTCTAAAGAAAGTTGATGAGGCTCTAAAGGATTGAAGTTGAGTTGAAGCTATGCAAGAGGAGCTACTTCAATTCAAAAGACAGAAAGTTTGGAAATTTTGTCCTCTTCCTCATGAGAAGACTACCAGTGGAACCAAATAGGTGTTTAGAAATAAGAAGGATGATAAAGGCATTGTCATAAAAAATAAATCTAGACTAGTTGTTCAAGGATACACACAAGAAGAAGGAATTGAGTACACAAATGTCTTTGCCCCTGTAGCAAGACTAGAAGCTGTTAGGATATTCCTGGCATTTGCTGCATCCAAGAACTTCAAGGTCTTTCAATTTGATGTCAAGTGTGCTTTTCTTTATGGGGTGATTGATGAAGAGGTATATGTCAAACAGTCATCTGGTTTTGCAAATTCTGATCATCCTCATTATGTCTGCAAGCTTGATGAAGCTCTATATGGGCTTCATCAGGCACCCAGGACATGGCATGAGTCTCTATCTCAGTATCTCTGCAAACATGGATACAGAAGAAGTACTATATTTTTCTGGGAAGCTGATGAAGGATAGATTTGAAATGAGTGCCATGGGGGAACTTAATATTTTTCTAGGAATTCAAGTGAAGCAAGTTGAAGATGGCATCTTCATTAGTTAGTCAAAGTATGTTCAAGACATACTCAAAAGGTTCAACATGACTAACTATATGATTGCTAAGGCACCCATAGCTAGAACCACTCCCTTGGACCTGATCTTGAGGAGGGAGTGTGTAGATGAACACTTATACAGGCCTATGATAGGGTCTCTTATGTATCTTATAGCTAGCAGGCCTGATATCATGTTTGCTACATGTATTTTTGCAAGATATCAAGCCAACCCTAAGATGTAGCACCTTAACACTATCAAAAGGATTCTAAGATACCTCAAAGGTGCTTCAACACTTGGTCTCTGGTATCCTAAGAACACTGACTTCAACCTGTATGCAATACAATAGTGATTATGGTGGTTGCAACATGACTGCAAACTCTACATCTGCAGGATGTTAGTTTCTTAGTGGAACGGTCGTCTCATGGCAATGCAAAAAACAATCTTGTGTCTTTGTATCAACTACTGAAGCTGAATACGTTGCTGCTGCAAGCTGCTGTGCTCAAGTGCTTTGGATTCAAAATCGGATTCTTGACTATGGGTTAAACTTCAAGGAGACTCCCGTTCACATAGACAACAATAGTGCTATCTCTATCACAGAGAATTCTATGCAGCACTCAAGGACTAAACACATCAACATCAGGTATCATTTAATTAGAGATAATTTTGAAAAGGGTTTAATTAAACTAGTCAAAGTTCACATGAATGAACAATATGCTGATCTGTTTACAAAGGCTTTTGATCAACAAAGATTTAAATATCTAATATCAGCTATTGGGATGATAAAGTTTGAGTAGGTTTTTCTTAAAACTAATTCTTATTTTTCTTAAAATGTGTGTGTCATATGTTTTCTAGCTCATCACCTTCATAAGCTCTTGCTTTCTTTGGACGAAAATTTTTTGAAGATCTTCCTTAGAATTCTGAAAATTTTGATCCTTTGGAAGATATGTTTTTACCTTCGGAAGAAACTTATGCCTTAAAATAGATATTTGTCCAAGAAATTTTACCTTCGGAAGAAATTTCCAAAATATCTTCCAAAGCTTAGACACTTATATATTTTCAAGAACAATTTTCTTCCGAAGCAAATTAATTCTCAGAAGCTTTGTTCCCTTGAACAAAATTTCAAGTCTTAATTTTCTTCCGAAAGCAAAATTCTCAAAATCCTCAGGAAATTCTTCCGAAGTCATTTTAGCTTTGGAAGCTTTTTCATTAAAACTTCTGAAGATAATTTACCTTCGGAAGCTTTTTGACTTCCAAGAAAACTACTTTTTGAGCAAAAGCAAACTACTTTTTCAGAGGTGGGACCAACTTACAGATTAAAAGTTTATCCTCTTTCATTAACTTTGGCATATAAACCCAACGGTTTCCCTCTCTTTCTATCATCTCCTTCCTTCCTCTAGACCTAAAACCCTAAATTTCTCTATGAAATTACTTTCTTTCTTCTTTCTTCATCCTTAAGCTCTCTCAAAATGGCTAACCTTCATCGCAGGAATGACCCAAACTTTTCCATGCAGTTACACAGGCAACACAACTAGGTTGCTCTGTTACACTCTGAGAAAGATCCACATATCTCAGAGGTTTGTCATTTCTTAGCTCTATCAAACTACTTCACCTCCCTCACCATTGATCCTACTCTTTAAGAGGATCAACAGCTAGAATTTTGAAAAACCTGCCAAGAGGTCGTCATGGATGGGGAGAAGGCACTGTCTGCCACAGTGCAAGGGAGAACAGTCTTCATCACTCCAACCATCATCAACATGCATTTCCAGCTGGATGATGAAGAAGGTGAGGTGTTCTTTCCTAAGGAATTTGTTAACTAGTCCTTTGCGTAGATGGGCTATGAGGGAGACTTCTCTCTCAAGACCTTCAGAAAAGGAAAGGTCTCATCCTAATGGAAATTCATACTCCATGTGGTTATCCACAGCTTATCAAACAAGCATGGTGAATGGGAACAGATTCCTAAAGATCTCTCCTTCATTGTTCATTGGATGGTTCAGGGAGTCAAGTTCAGGTACTCTCAGTTTGTTTAAACTAATCTGTTTGCAAACTTGGACTCCTTAGAATACTACATGTTCCTTAGATATGTTCAATACATTCTTAACTATGAACTGGGCTCACAATTAAGGGGAACATGTAATACATTTAAATTGGGATAGGTGAAGCCCGAAATCTTAATAATATTGAGAAAACCCACTATTGGCTTCTCTGGGGTAGAAACAGCCCTTGCCCAAAAATGTTAGAGCTCATTGCTCAAGGGGAAAACCTAGCAGAACCAACTAGTGTTGAACCCACACCTTCTACATCCCAACCACCTCAATAGCCTCAAATCATCCACACCTACCAAAGAAAACACAAACTAACCCCTACTCAGACTACTCAGCCTATGTAGGCCCCTATATACTCGCTCACACAGGAAGAAGTGGACACTAGAGCTCCCACTTCTCCTATGGAGTAGACCACTCCCAAATTCCTTCAATGATTAGTGTTGAGGTTCCTCATGCTCAGCCTGATGAGCTCATAAGCCCAAATACCTTAAGCCATCACTCTGAGTCTCAACACTCAAGTGATCAACCTTCAGGGGACAGTTACCATCCCCAGCCTCTGGACTTAAACTAACCAATTCCCAACCTTGACTTCTATACTGATGAAGATTTAGGTTTCAGTGAGTACTATGATTCTCTCTTCTTTTCCCCTACTCAAAGAGAGATGAGTGATCCTAAGTCTCCTACTTCTAGCCCAGATCAGTCACCTATTACTGAGGTGGACACATATGAACCTGTTCAGGATGTCCATCTGGAACAAGTGATTCCATCATTAAGACCTCAACCATGGAAACTCTACCCATTGATACCTTAACTGAGGCTACTAGTGAATAGAGGAAATTCAGCAGCCAAGAACCTGAAGTTGGTAGTGTGAGTGAGGACTTTGGTCCAATTCTCTCATCCCCCATTGATTCTTCTGATGAAGATGAGGGGAAGTTGAGACTAAAGATGCAAAAACTATCACAAACATGCACCTATTTAGTCTCCAAGGTTAGTCATCATGAATCTCATGTGACTACCTTGCAAAACAGGGTCAATGATCAGCAACTTGAGATTTCTTATCCCAAGGACAAACTAACTGGGAGACCTTTAAGAGGAGCTCAACCAGGAATACAAGAACCTGTGAGTGTTATTGACCTAACTCTTAGCTCACCTATGCAAGTGGGTGATGCTACCAAAAAGGGGGAGAAAGTCATTACAATCACAGAACCTAGGAGTTCCTCAGAGAGTGTGGACATTGAGAACTCACCATCCTCACTTTCAATTGTGCACAGTCAGAAACTTCCTCAAGTTCACATTGATGTGGAGTCTATGGACTCCTACATATCGAGTCTGTTTGAGGAAGGAATACCAAGGGCTATGTCATCTCCACCAACTTCAAATCACATCATTTGGTGAAGGTATGACAACAACAGAAGAGCCCTTATCATTCATAGAGTTCAAGGGCAGCAAGAGGTCTTCAACTTTCAGACCTTGAACTTCTATGAAGGTCTGGATCTAGTCAACATGCCACTTGTCAATCAAAGCCAATCAAAACCAGCTGACAAGCTGGCTCAAAGAATCCAAGACAGGATCACTATAGAGTTCAGCTTTAGAAGGAGACTAAGGCAATCAGGCAATGCCATCGGACAACTGGATGTTGAGTCAGACCCTATGATTAGTTTCATAAGGGAAACCTTGATTGAAGGCCCAGTGGCAGAACTTGAGAGCGTTGTCTCATGATCATCAACTACTGCAGAGATTCATACCCTTTTTGAGACACCAGCTGGTGAAGGTGCTTCTCAACCTCTCTCTGGCCAGAGCTTAAAAGCTACATCAAGCAATAAAGGCCAAAGCTCTCTCCACCCTGAGTCACAAAGGTCTGAGAGTGACAAGGGAAAGGAAAGATGACATCTAAGGAGATTGAAGAGGAGGAGAGAGAGAGGAAAAGGAAGCTGAGGGGAGAAAGTTCCTCTTCTGGGTCTGCAAGACTCATGGAAACTGCTATCCGGACTGCCCCTAGACCAAACACACAAGATGATGAGTTAAGGGCAGTCAGGATCAATTACTTGCATACCAGGAACTATGATAGTGACAATGTCATTTATCTCCCCTTAGAGGAATTGAATGAACTGGTTGACATGGAATGGTCAAAAGAGAAGAAAGAGGCAGAAGACGCTGAGCTATTAGTTCAAATGAAAGAAGAAAGAAGAAACAAAAGATTATATAAGCATGTGCCTACTCTCTCTTCAATTCAAGAAAGTCCTGAATATGAGTATATGGTTCAACGAGAACCTTAGGTAGATAGAGAAGAAGACAGGATCAAAATAATCAACTACCTGAGTGCCATAGCCCTCTATTAGGCAGATGCACTTCTTCCCTTATCCTATGACTGTGTTTAGTTTGCGTATCACAACAACTAGAACTCGAGATAGTCAAGGAAAGAAAGACAACTAAAAGGAAGCTAAGAGAAGAAGCTGCTAAGTCAAGAGCCATCATCCAGAAGAGCATGAAGAAGTCTGCACACAGGTAGAGGATGATGAGCTTCTTGAAGCTGTATGGATTCTCTGGAAGGAGACTTAGACCTATGTCACTATCCACTATGGATGAGCATATTAGGGTAATCAAGCAGAAGATCAATAGTAGAGAGGTGATTGACTTACACTCCCTACCAAGTCAAGCTCCACCTGAAGTGAAGGTGAAGGTTAAACAACCTGAGACAACACAACCTGAACCTCCTATTGAATCTCAGCAAGCTTCATCTTCTGATCTACAGCAAGCTTTATCTTTTGATCCACAGCAGGTTTAGACTCCCTCTCCTTCGGAACCTGTGAAATAGGTAGACACAACTGAGAAAGACAAAGAAGATCAATCAGGTGCTACAGGCAAGTATTCTCAGTTAAAAGGAACAATGAGAAACAAAAGGATGTCTTAAAGCCAAAGAAAAGAATGAAACATCCTTTTTTAAACCATTGGATGAGTCAAAACATCCTGAGGATGTGCAACCAGAGGATGTTCGATCATCTCCAAATGAAGAAGCTCCTCTAGCATCAGGAAGACCCATCATGTCCTAGACGAGGAAATGAAGATGACACACTATGGCACACCGTCAATAGATGGTTATGAGTCTAGTGTTGTCCAACCAGCAATAGCGGCCAACAATTTTGAGATTAAGTCTAGTATTATCCAACTCGTAGAAAACTTTGTTCAGTTCCATGGGTTACAAGAGGAAGATCCTAATGCTCACATATCATGATTCCTTCGTATTTGTGCTACCTTCAAAATCAATAATTGTTCAGACGACGCCATTCGACTAAGACTTTTTCCATTTTCACTTCGAGGTCGAGCCATCGATTGGCTTGATTCACTTCCGCCTGGTTCTATCACCACATGGGCGGAAATGGCTAAACAATTCCTTTTGAAATACTTTTCACCCGATCGCACTACCAAACTAAGAAGTAGCATCACAAGTTTTCGCCGGGACGACGATGCATCATTACACGTAGCATGGTAGAGATATAAAAGTCTCCTTCAGAGATGCCCACATCACGTACTTGACCTATGGCTGCAGTGTCAAACCTTTTACGATGCAATCAGCGGAGCCCACAAGCAAGCGGTAGACCAAAGTGCGGGAGGAGATTTTGGAAGTGTCACGCCAACAAAAGCATACCAAGCCTTAGAAAGAGCAGCTAAGAAGAGCTTTGCTTACAATACCTTAAGAACCAAACCTAGTTCTAAAGGTAGAGCACAAGGATTTTTGGGCACTCAAAGCAACAAACCTAGACCAAGACCTTGCAGGAAAGAATCGATTCCTACAAATCCACGAATCGGAGGAATTGAGAGAACAAGCGTATGGAAACGCTAGGGTTTACAAAGAAAAGACAAGGAAATTCCATGACGCTCGATTAAAGAACACAAAATGATTTCATGTGGGAGAACGTGTCTTATTGTATAACTCTCGTTTACGTTTGTTTCCCGGAAAAGTAAAATCACATTGGTCTGGACGTTATACGATCAAAAACGTGTTTCTGAATGGTGCCATTGAAATTTATACCCACGAAGGTTTATGTTTCAAAGTAAATGGTCATCGTTTGAAACCGTATAACGATGGACCAACCAAAATTCCCTCGGAGGAATTACACCTCCGTCCCGACGAAAACAAAATGTGGGGAAGGGTCATGTCGAAGACCTGAAACTTAAATGTGGCACGTGTACATAAAATTTGCTTACTTTTTTTTAACAATTTTTAGGATCCCACAAGCACAAGCACGGGGCCATGCCTCATCAAGCACGCCCCCGTGTCTCTGACAAATTACTTTCCACGATCTTCGATGACGACTTTGGAACGTTGCAGGTCGAATTTAAGACGAATTCTGACAAGCACGGGGCCGTGCCTAGCCAAGCACGCCACTGTGTCCACTTTCCACGACCTCTATATAAATACCACACTTGTTCCATTCTTTCATCACACTCACTTCTGTTTATAAACATCTGAAAAATGAAAGAATCAAGTCACGAAAGTTCCAATTGGAATCCTACGAAGAAACCATGTTCTCAAACACAAGAACCAACGACTCAAGAATATTTCTTCAAGCTGCATGAACTAATCAAAAAACTAACTGAAATGAACCTCACTGCATCCCACGCTTAGCTGAACTTATCCAAAAGTTCAACAGATGAGCGAAGAACTCATTTCCATTAACCGGCAGCTTGCGGAATTGAGCAACCGTACTTCTCACTGCCCCATCCCTAACCTTCCACACGAAATGTGTGGAGGTTTCTTTTAGAAGCATTTCGTGATGTGCTAAGTGCGTTAAAGAGTCTAGTTTTGCTGTTTTAGATTCTCGGCTTTTAACGTATCATGTAACCGTAGGACCTTAGGAAATGTAATTTTCATTTTGGCTTGTGTTATTTAACTCTGGGACTATTTTCGTATCTTTTCTGATGATTTGAAAGTGGTAAAACTTAACCGGGAAATTACATAACGCGCGAAACTGAAAAACGGAACAACAAAAGACTGAAACCACCCAACAATACATGAACATGGCCTTGTGCTCAAATAAGCACGCCCCCGTGCCTTTTGTCTTGTTTCTCTTCAATTTTGCATGATAAATAGCGACCTAAATTGCCTGCAAAGTCATATCCACTCTCATTTTTTCTTGTTTTCCATTTTTCTTTTATCTATTCAAGAGTTCTTTCAAGAGTGTTTGAACAAAAGTTTAGTGTACTAATTCCTTTGATTATGAAAGTCATTTACATGTAGTTAGGTGATTAGGTCTCTAAACAACCAAAATCCTATAAATTATATGTAAAGACTTGTTTTTAAACGTTTTATGGAATGATGAATACTTTCAACCTACTTGTTCATGTTATTCTTGTAAGTAGATTAGTGTTAATTAGTATGTTTCATTAGTTATTAGTTTGTTTAGTTAGCTAATTAGTTTGTTTTCTTTTATCATTAACAAGACTATCTTCATAATTTGTGGTGAAATATTTGTTAATCATGTTCAAGAGTTCCCAAGTGGTATTAAACATAAAATATATTTTTGGGTATCTTGAATTATTAACATATAATTAAAATGTTAAACGTACAATCTTTGATTTTTTAAGCAAGAAAAAGTTAAAACCATGCTTAATCAATAATTTACAAACATAACTACGCATGCTTGAGTCAAGATTCCATGCCTTACCATGTTTACCGCACCCCCACGTTTCACAAAATGCTCCCCGATGTTCAAAAATTTTTCCTTGGATGATAAACTTTTAAACCATTTTTGAACATGAGTTGAATCATTATGATGTTATATCTTGAGAAACAAATGATTTTCACTGACATCATGAAACTGCTCAAGAAATTGGTTTGTATAGATTAACATATTTTTGAAATTTCAGGATCATGAATCATCCCTACTTACGTTTTGAAGCGAGCCGTGTGAGATGGTGTCATGAGAGACTTCAAAGGCTGCTACAAAGGGTCAAAAGACCCCATTTACAAGCAGATGAAGAAACAGTAGCGGTAGTCAGACAGCTAGAAAGATAAAATACATTATTGAGTGTGCAATGGAAGCGTTTAGTCTCACAAAATAGACCTTCCGTTTATGAACTAACGCTTGAATTTTTAGCATCTTTCAAATTTAGCATGAAAGACTCTTATCCTTGGGATAATAATGTAGTTTCATTCAGACTTGTTGGGCATTGGCACAAAACATCCATTGCCTTGTTCGGTGTCTATCTCGGGATCTACACGAAACAGGAAATGGAGGAGGAAGAAGTATCTGGAATGCCGACATACCATACTTTCCCGGACGAGGAAATTAAAGATGCGGAAAGTGGTGAAATGAGGAAAGCATTTTGGGAACCGGACGATTCAACTCGAGTAAACCAAAACACTCTGATACGAGACCCGTTGCTGCGATACATTCATCAGTTACTTAGTCATTCCATAACAGCTCGTGGTCAAAGCGATGGAGTTGTTAACTTGAGGGACTTGTTCATTTTATATTGTATGGTTAATCAGTTGCCATGTAATATTGGGTATTTGTTTTATAATCTTTTTGCCTGGAATGCGATTGCAGGTGCTCCAACACCTATGTTTGGAGGAAGCTGGAATGCGATCATTTGAATATGCCCAACAAGCCTTCAACTTAGTCGAAAGTCTGCACTCCCGGGTCGATGACCTCAGTAATGATGTCACATACATGAGGAACCGAATGTACCATGAGTGGGGAGACCCAACACAGTTGTTTTGTGCCAATCTATCTTTTAATTTATGTCATTTTGTTTTTATTTTATGTGGTTAAACTTTAACGCTCTTAATAAATTGGTGACGTTTCAGGTGATACCGAGGATTCTAACAACACAAGGCCCAACAAACACAACTGAAAATTTCATCATTTTTAGGGGAGTTATTTCATTACCCTTTCTCGATCTTGATTATATTAATCACTGTTAGGATCAGTGATCTACGTTTGATTGATTAGAGAGTATAGCAGCGGAATTCTAACAATGAATTAGCCAATTCAAAGAACGAAACGATATTCAATCAAGAACAAGACGTTATAGATAGAGAGAATTCTGCAAATATATTTCATTCAATATTCGCTTTCGTGGTAACGGAATGTCACAATTACAATTAGGTCGACACCTCTTATATAAGAGATGTGACGTCTGCTGATGTCACTTGATAGTGACATCTAACAGAATTATTCCAACTGAAACACAACTACTGAAGATGTCAAAACAGCTGACATCTTCTTACAAAAATACTAAGTGTTATCAGTTACTATAACTACTGAAAAACATAAAACTACTGATACTATAACGACTGAAGAACAAGCTCTTCAGTCGTTTTACACAACTACTGAAAGTAAAAACATAAAACTACTGATATCACAACTACTGAAGAAGTACTCTTTAGCTGTTGTGACAAACTACTGAAACTTCAGTACTTGGTCTTCAGACTTGAACTTCAGACGTTTAATCAGCTGATGACTTTAGTAGATATCATCAGCTGATGTCTTCAGTCTTTGTCTTCAGACTTTGTACACCAGTTGTTGATCTTCAACACTTGTAGACTCTTTAGCTGTTATACTTCAGTACTTTGGTCTTCAGCTTCAGCACTTGTGTTCTTCAGCTCTTCAGCTTCAGCACTTGTGTTCTTCAGCTGTTCAGCTTCAGCACTTGTGTTCTTCAGCTGTTCAGCTTTAGCACTTGTGTTCTTCAGCTGTTGAACTTCAGCACTTTAGTCTTCAGCTGTTGAAGTCTTCAGCACTTGATCTTCAGCTGTTGGAGTTTTCAGCACTTGTCGAACTGCTGATGAAGCCTTCAGCAGTTGTTGTGATATCATGTGGGACTTAGAGGTTTTCTGATCTTGGCTCATTGGTTCTTTTGGTCCAACAAACTCCCCCTGAACCAATGCAGCCAAAACCTCTAATTTATTTATTTTCCCACTTATTGTTGGCAAAAGGTTGGTCTTTTTCCTTCTTGATCAGTAGAGAAGATAACCCATATAAGCTCCGGCCTGGGAAGAAATCTCAGAGATCTGTTTGGCAAGGTATGAATGGGAACTCTGTTTTGGGGAACTGGACACAGAGTTGTTATCCCATTCATGAGATTTACTTCCCCATAATGAGTCTGTATGACTCTCGAACATAGGCTTCAAGGAGAACAACTTGTTCCTCCTTGGAGAGTTCTTCTACTCCTCCTTCAAAGAAGAACTCTGGACCATAGTACTCAGATAAGTACTTCACAGTCCTGCCATTTTTCAACTCCACAGTGGTTACCTCCCTATAGACAAATTCATCAGGAGGGTGCCTTCAAGGAGTAACTGGAGCTCATTCTTCTTGATGTCTTCAAGCTTTTTATATAATAACCCCTTTTTGATCATCTTGTTTTCCAGTAAAGCTTGAGGGGTCATTTTTGATTGATGAGCCTTCTTGAATTCATCGATTATTTCCCATGGTGAGACTACAATGGCCAGCATGATTGTAGAATCTATTGTTTTTCTAACCTGGCCATTGTATCTATGTGGAATAGATCTTTTGTGATTCTAGAACTCACCTTGGGGTCTGGCCATACTCTCACTCTCTCCTTCTGATACTAAATGTGTGTCTAAGAGTGTACAGCCTCTGAGCATGCCCTTTCATGGCTTGTATAGATGTTGACTGAGGAAATTTCTTGTCAACCATCTTCAGTAGTTGCTCATCGTGCTGCTTCTGCTGTTCTTCATCTTCTATCTTGACTCTAACCATTTCCCTTTGAGAGTCAGGTGTGATCATGGGTTGAATCCTGGGTTCTGGTAGCTTTAGAACAGCAGAGAGTGGCAGACTATCATCTTCATCCTCTTCTTCTTCATCTTCTTCTATCCTCAGCACCCTTCTCCTCCTTCTAGGTGCATCACTGGATGATGGTTGGGTTGGTAAAGGAATTGGTTTTGAAGATTGAGGATGTTTGGATTTGGTTTGAGATTGGTTGGAGATTTGAGGGGTAGGCTGTTTTTTAGTGGGTGAAAGGGATGGTTGTTCAAGCATTTTGGTTATGAGTTTGGCCTTTGTAAGTCTTGCCATTTCAACCTTTTTCCAGCCCCAGCCTCATCAAGTGCTTCAATGATAATCCCCTTATGAAATTGCTCAGACAAACAAATTCTGGTGGCTATAGCCAGAATACTGTCTCTGGTCCATGAATGAATCTCCATCAAAGATCTTCCTAAGTATTTGGCAATGAATCGAATCATGATCTCCAATCTCTCTTTCTCCAGTACATCATACCCAGCCCATCTAGTTTGAATCTCCTCCACTTCTAACTTCCTGATCTCACTGTCTAATGTGGCTGTATCAAAACCTTGCTTGAAGAGTTGCTCAATGATTTTGTCCATGGATCGGCTGTGTGTGTCATCTGCATCTTTTACCAGCTCTTCCAAGGATTTTTCTTCAGCGTAGGTTGATCACTAGCACTTTTCTTTCTTTTGTAAGTGATCATTGTTGTTGCTTTTCTGTTTCCAACTCCTGGGTTTTCTCTTGTGCCTTCTCATCCTCAGTTCTTTTTCTCTTCTTTTCTTTCACTGCAGTACTCTCCCCCTTTTTGGATGCATTGGAGACAGGGTTGGTACCGCAGAAAGTTTCTTGTGCACGGCATCATCAATGAGTGGTTGTAGACTTGAGGAAATCCTCTCATCAATGGCTTTATAAACAATTTCATTGATGATGGGAGTGATGAGAGGTAGGGATTGTTGGAATACAGCAACCATCTGCTCTGGGTTCTGTCCCGGAGAGATAGTGCCAAAAGCAGAAGCTGGAGGCTCAGTGAAGTGAGAGGGTAAAGTGTTTGGGAAACCTTCAAAGGAGGTGCCATCTGTGGGTTGGTGGGGGCAGATGGACTTTCATCCTGAGACTTCTTGGCAAGCAGTTCTTGTAGTCTGCTTACCTCAGCCTCCAGGATGGTGTTGTGGGCTAGAACATCATAGAAAAAGCCCTGGTCATCATCAGCAGAAGCTGAATCACCTGACCTCCTGCTGGTAGCAGGATTTACATGCACTGGGTGTAGACTAGTTGTAGCATGTTCCCCTTTTTCTTGGAACTGGGGACTTCCAGCCTCAGGACTATGTCCTTCATCAGCTGTTGCCTGTAGTGAGGTCTTAGCAATGTTACCAAGCCTCATTCTGATCATGTGCTGATGCAGAAGAGGTGGCAGCCTCACTAGATATTCCAGTCTCCCTACCTACACCAGGAGATAGAAGTTGTAAACCCCGGTGCTGTGGGTTGGCAGAAACATGGTGATCCTCTTCCTCAATGTCTGTGGTTCTCCCCTTTGTTGGTGGGTGTTGGGGAGGAGGAGAGGCATGCAACTGAGTCAGCACGTTTGCAATAATTATGGTTGGACTGTGGGGGGCGGTTGCATGGGGAGAAGGGGTAGAAGCAGTGTGCACCTGGGGAGGATGGTGCGCTTCAATGGCAATCTCCTCAAGTGAGGAAGATCCCAGATGTGTGGGTACCCCTTGTGTGGTGGCTGCAGGCTCCTTTTGAGAGGAATCCTGAGCGGCTATGGCTGGTAGAGTCTCTGATACTGCTGGGGGGTTTAAGTCAGCAAGTATATCCTGCGTTGGTGGTGCAGGAGCATCTTCAGGGGACTCATCTCCCTGAATAGCTGTTTGGGGTTGTTTTGGTTTTGGTTTAGTGGGTACTTTGGTTCTGATGGAGGAAGCTGTGGGTTCCCTGTGCTTGGGTTTTAGCATTCGGGCAGCTTCTTTGAGTGTAAGGTCTGAGTTGTGCCTGGAGTATACCTCAGCCAAAACAGCTGGTGCAGGGACTCCAAGGCCAACAAGGCCATCAGATTTTAATTCATCCAAAATAATGGCCATCAGAAACCTGGGATATAATGGCCATCGGTTTGCCACAGGTTTCTGAGCCAAGTTCTTAATTTCTAGAACACCAATTTCAGAAAAATTTAGCGGTTGGTGTTCTAGAATAGAATACAATACCTGTTGCCATTGGATGACATTTGATCCCAAGAAGACGTCTTGGAGGCTAAGCAGACATTTACCATGTGAAAATGAGTTTCTCAGCGTCATGGAAATGTTTCTTTAGAACAGTTGTAGCTCGAAGATCACCTTCATACCCATGATTGATAAAGGACATATCTGTTGTGCCCTTTGGGTATGCAGTCACAGCGGTGGAGTCGTGTAAGTGTAATGCCTGACAAATGATGTCGGCTGTAACGACCATTGGTTTCTGGTTGATAAGGGACCGAACAGAGATCTGAGCGGTGGACTCATCAGTATGAACAGAAGCATTTGACCAGAATTGACTGAGGGATTCAGGGTAAATGGTTGGATTCAAGAGAAAGGCTGTGCGATATGGGGAATCCACCATTAAGTCAATGGCATTATCATATTTGTTCCAGAAAGCCGACTTTGTAAGGTAAGCAACGCAGTTGTGTCGTGGTTTCAGACTCATGGTCGCCATGTTTGAGAGAGAGAAGTTCAGAAAATAATGCTAATGAAACATTAGAGAAGAGGACAGGTATTTATAGGGTAGGGGTGAGAATGACTGAAGGGTGTGGTGGTTAGTCATCAGTAGTTTTAAACGACTGTTGACATGGTATTACCCTTTCAGACGTTGAAACAGCTAAGTCGTGGTTTAAGGAATCAGTAGTTAGAAAACTACTGAAAGCCATGGTTTTGACTTCAGATGATGAAACAATGAGGACTTGGTGTTTGTCATCAGTAGTTGTGAAACTACTGAAGACAGTGGTTTTGTCATAAGTTGTTGTAAACAGCTGAAGACTGGTATTAGTCATCAGTAGTTATAAAACTACTAAAGACATGGTTTTGCTTCAGTTGTTTAGAATGAAAAGCAGTTGTAGAAACAACTGAAGAGAAAGTTCTCTTCAGTAGTTTTCGTCAATTCATAGCCTTTCAGCTGTTTCAAACTGTCTCAACACTTACTCATCAGACTTTGCATCTGCTTTTCAGGTGTTTCATAGGACATCAGTACTTATCTGTTTGTACTGATTTCAGTAGTTGTAACTACATCAGTAGATGTAACTACATCAGTAGTTTGGAAGAGATAAAGTACTTCGGTACTTGTGAGGCATTTAGTCGTCAGTAGTTATAAAAACTACTGAAGGTGAAAGGACTCATCAGTACTTATATGTGACATGGTTACCGATGATCACCAGTAATTATTACTGAAATCATTAGTAGTTGTCACTTATTCTAGCTGTAGCATACCAAGCCTTAAAACAAGGTTTTGGAAAGTAGAACTATCCAAAGGCTTAGTAAAAATATCTGCAAGCTCATCAACACTAGGCACAAACTTAGATCAATCAGACCTTTTTCAAAACAATCCAGAATAAAGTGATGTCTGATCTCTATATGTTTGGTCCTAGAGTGCTGGACTGGATTTTTGACAATACACAGAGCTGAAGCACTATCCATTATAATGGAGTCTTAGTCTCTGTAATGCCATAATCCAGAAGTTTGTTCTGAAGCCAGAGTACCTGAGAAGTGCAACTTGCAGCAGCAATGTACTCGGCCTCAGCAGTTGATGTAGCAACCGATGTTTTTTTCTTACTCTGCCAAGAAATCAAACATTGCCTAGGAATTGACAACCACCAGAAGTTGACTTTCTAGTTAACTTGCACCCTGCATAGTCACTATCTGAAAAAGCAACTAATTTGCAAGAGTGGCCAGTGGAATACCATAAACCTAGAGATTGTGTACCTTGCAAATATCTAAAGATTCTTTTGACTGCAATCAAATGAGACTCTTTAGGAGCAGCCTGAAATCTAGCACAAACACATGTAGCAACATAATATCTGGTCTAGAAGCTGTTAAATACATCAAGGACCCAATCATACATCTGTAAAGTGTTTCATCAACAGCTTTACCTTTCTGATCAGCATCCAGTTGTGTGGTGTTGCACATGGGAGTAGAACAGGGCTTACAGTTTTGTAAATCAAACTTATTCAAAAGATCTTTTGTATAATTTGACTGATGATAAAAGGTTCCATCAGCCTTTTGTTTAATTTGCAAGCCTAGAAAGAACTGTAATTCTCCCATTGCACTCATTTCAACCTCTTTTTCATTAATGTTGTAAATCATCACACAACTGGGGATCAGAGGATGCAAAAATGATATCATCAACATAATCTGAACAAGTAGCCTATGTTGATCCACCTTCTTAATAAACAAAGTTTTATCAATGGAGCCTCTAGTGAAATTATTCTTAAGAAGAAAAGTGGAAAGTGTCTCATACCAGGCTCTAGGAGCTTGTTTCAACCCATAAAGAGCTTTATCAAGTTTATACACCCATTCAGGATGTTTATTATCCTCAAACCGGGTGGTTGACACACATAACTTCTTCCTTTATTTTACCATATAAAAATGCACTTTTGACATCCATTTGAAAAACTTTAAGATTGTGGAATGCAGCATAGGCTAAAAACAATCTCATTGCCTCTAGTCTGGCTACAGGGGCAAGGTTTCATCATAGTCAATACCTTCTTCTTGTGAAAACCCTGTACAACCAGTCTAGCCTTGTTCTTAACAATAAGCCCATTTTCATCAGTTTTTTCCTAAACCCCATTTAGTGCCTATTGCACACTTACCTGGGGGAAGAGGAACCAGTTCCCACACTTGTGTTTCTTGAACTGAAGTAGCTCAAGCTGCATGGCTTCAACCCATCCATTGTCTCTCAAAGCAACATGGTAGTTCTTTGGCTCTAGCTGACTGATGAAGAGAGCATAGAAGCAAAAGTTAGACAATTGACTTCTTGTTGAAACACCAGCATTGATATCACCAAACTGAGACATTGGGTGATTCTTCAGTTCTTGATAAACAATGAGATCTGTGCAAGTGTTTGTAGGACCTTCAGCAGCAGCATTGTTGATGCAGATTCTTGACACCAGGAAATATGGTAACTCAAAAGATGTAGAGGAATCAGAGATCTCATCAGCATTTGTTGTGGATGGAACTGCTGAAGCTACAGGAACATCAAATTTAGCAGACACAGGCAGTTGGTCACTAAACTTGAATAGGTGAGTATTGATATTATCACCATCATCATCAATACCACCAGGTGGAAGACATGCTGTAGAAGATGATTTATCCACATGATCTGCAACAGCTGGAGGGTGATAAGGAACATATTGCAGTATGTCCAAATCAAACAACTCCACAGGGTTTTATGGAATCTTGTCCAAAGGAGATTCATTAAGCTTCACATGCAAAGTCTCTTCAACTATCTTTGTTCTGCAGTTGAAGACTCTGTATGCTTTGCAAGTAGATGAATAACCAACAAAGTACCCTGCATCCACCTTGGATCAAATTTATGGAGTTGATCCTTTATGTTGAGAATAAAAACAGGAAACCCAAATGCTTTGAAAAAATGAAATTAGAGGAGCCAAGTGAGGGAGAACTTCATATGGAGTCTTCATCAACCGCTGATTTACTAAGACTCTATTCTGCACATAGCAAGTTGTGTTAACAGCTTCAGCCCAAAAGGTCAGTGGCAAACCAGAGTCAGCCAGCATGGACCTTGCAGCGTCAATTAGGGTCCTGTTCTTTCTCTCCACTACTCCATTTTGTTCTGGAGTCCTTGGTATGCTAAACTGCCTTTTGATTCCCTTTGAAGATAGAAGTCATCAAGTGTATGTTTCTGAATTCAGTTCCATTGTCACTCCTAATACACTTACTGGAAGGGAATACTGCTTCTCAATATACAACACAAAGTGAATAATCTTCTGAGCAACCTCATCCTTTGATGTAGAAGAAAGTCCATACAAATCTGGAGTAATCATCCACAATTACCAGATAGTATTTCTTCTTTGCCATGCTCATTACTCTCACAGGACCAAATAGATCCATATGCAGTAATTGCAAGCAGGCAGTGGACTTAGGCTCTTCAAGGAGGGATGAGACTTTGTGCTGTTTTCCTTTTAAACAAGCAGTGCAGGTTTATCACAGTGGAACTCCTTTATTGGTAAGCCTCTGACTAAACTATTGTGGATAAGCTTATTCATGTTTTTGAAATTAACATGACCCAGCCTTCTGTGCCACAGTTTAAATTCTTGAGAAGAGGCTTTGGAAAATAGGCAAGGATTGCCTCTGAGATCTATTTTCTTGGAAAGATCTAAGGCATACACTCTTCCTGTCCTGTTGGCTCTCAGGAGAGTGTGATCATCCAACACCTTATCAATCAAATGCAGAACTTTAGATGACAGAATCCTATAGTTCTGACTGGTGAAAAGAGCAACATGGCCTTTATCACACATTTGACTACACTCAAGAGATTGTACTTGAGATTTTCCACATGATTAACATCATCAAACTTGATTTCTCCATTGGAGACAAACCCATTTCCAATGATGTAACCCCTAGCATCATTGCCAAAAGAAACAAACCCCTTCTTTCCTTGAGAGTAGTCATGACGAAGAGAGTTGTTTCCAGTCATGTGCATAGATCCCCCACTGTCTACATACCAGATGCTACTTTGGCATGTTGGAGAACCCTGCAATAATAAACAATCAGTTAGTTTTGGAGACCCAAACCATTTTGGTTTTGGGCCTGGTCTCATCAACAGATGGTAAACTAACAGTTTAATGGAAACAACAGCCTGAGAAGAAGAAGATGGTGAAGAAGAGGAATCCTTTGGCTTGGACCTCCTTTTCTGTGGTTTCAACATAGGAGAATCTAATTGGTTAACTCTACCCAATAGATGTTGAACCATCATAACCAGCCGTGTCTGATTTTGTGATAAAGCTTTCAGCTCATCAGACACATTGCCAGTGGAGTTTGATAAGTTCCTATGTTGCACCTTCTTCTTCTGAGCAATCTCAGCTGTTACCTGTTTAACCCCTTCCTTTTTGGATTTCTTTGTGGACTTAAGGGTTACAGGATTTGATGTTGCTGATACAAATGTTTGCTTTCTTGACTTCCTCTGTAGTAGTCTTCAAACTCTTTCTACTGACAATTTTCTTCTTTTCAGTACTGGCAGTAGTTGGAGTTTGAACTTCAGGTGTTAAATCCTGCTCTCTAGTCCTTTCAGGACTTTTAGAATTAACTCCTGAGTTGATCAACTCATTGATCATGTGAGTGTCAGCAGTGGAACCATCAACATCAGCTGATAGGTTCTGAGAGGGCTTGGTGCTGACTTCTACTTCTGATTGTGTTGTATCAGAAAGTAGATCACATGATGAGATGGATTGGTTATTACTCTCACCATCAGATTCTACCTCTGCTCTGGGAGTAAAATCTGTAGGTGGAGCAGCATGATTGTAACCAATGCCAAACTTCACACTGGAAGCAAATTGCTTGCTAAGAAGCATTTCAAAACCTTTGCATGATTGTACCCATCTATCACACTCTACCTGGGTGACTGCAAGGGTTTGTTTGAGATCTTTATACTTCTCTAGAAGTATCTCTTCCCTAGCCTTATCATCAGTTATTTGGCATTAAGTTTGTAAATCTCATCATTCTTATCATTAAGCACAGACTCAAATTCAGCTTTGCTTTTGGAAATTATTTGTTCTAGCTCAATGTTCTTGTTGATTAAAGCTACATTTGCTTCTCTAATAGATGGAAATGTTGCTATACATGTTTCAGAACACAATTTGGCTTTTGCCTCAGAGGATACCTGTGATACCTTTGGTGTAGAGGCATTAGTGGATGAAGTATCAGCAGAATCCAAAGCCATAAGAGCTAGATTTCCAAAGGGACTTTCACCACCATGTTGACCAGCACCTGAGAACAGTTGTTCATGACCAGACAAGTCATCTGGTAAACTGCTCCAGTCAACAACTCCTGGGTGAAGAAGCTGTGTTGTTGATGTTGAGTTTGTTAATGAGATTGGGAAGGTTGTGGTTCAGGCAATGCTTGTGGTTGTTGTGCAATTGGAGCTTGAACGGGATTTGGTTGAGGCATATAATAGCAGGGATAAGGATATGACATTTGACCCTGGGGAACAAAGTATGTAGGAGACCTAGGATGTGAATGATGACCAGAACCAGCAGGATGTTGCCCTCTGTTTTGTGGACTAGTACTAGGAAAAGTCACAAAGGGTGCAGAAGAGTTAGATCCAGTTGATCTACACTCTCTTGCAAAGTGTCCCAGCCTTTGGCATTTGTGACACCTCAACTTACTCTTGTCAAAACCAACTTTCGTTTTGCCAGAGAGTCCAGGAAATTTTCTGCCAGTTCTCTTATAGAACTTCTGAGATCTGATATTAATCAATGCCATTTGACTCAGAATATCCATCTCTTCTAGATCATCATCAGCAATTCCTTTCAAATCATCCATAATGAAGCATAGATTGTCACTATTACTGCCAGAATGACTCTCAATACCAACAAATGCATGATCAGAACTATTTGAAGAGAAATCAATATGCTCATCATAATTGCTTTCAGATGCAGCATATTCTGACTCATGACCAACCAAGGCAGTATTCCCTGGTACAAAGTCATCAGTGAGTTTTCCTGATGAGGACAGTTTTCTCTTCTGCTCTATCTCTCTTTCGAATGTAAGCAGTTTCCCATGAAGTTGGGTGAGAGATAGGCTATCCAGATTTGCACTGGAGCGTAGGACAATAGTGTATGTGTCCCATCTCTCAGGCAGTGATCTGAGGAACCTGTTATTCATCTGGCTATTGGTGTATTCCTGTTTCACCATTTTCAGCTCAGAGATCAAGCAGGAAAAATGCTCAAACTGTTGAGTCAGTGTCTCACCCTTTCTATGAGAGAATGTCTCATATTGTTGGGCAAGGATTTCTCTGTTGTTTGCTAAGACCTCATCTGTGCCACCGGATTGTTCCTTCAGGGCATTCCAGAGATCATGAGCAGTTTCATGATGCATAAGCCCTGAATAGATTTCATTAGCCAGTGCCATGGCCAGAATTCCATGGGCTTTAGCATCAATCTCAAACAGTTTCCGATCTTCATCAGAGTATTGTTCCTTCTTCTTTGGAACCATTTGATTTGTTTCCGGATTGTTCACCATAGGCGTATGTGGTCCATGACCCACAGATGTCCAACAACCTGAACTGTTAACAGATAGGTGATGAAGCATTCTTCGTTGCCATATGTTATACTCGGTCCTAACCAGCATCGGAGGCTTGGTTGAGGAACCGGTATTGTGAGGATCATTAGAAGGAGTAGTCATCTCAGATTCAATCAAAATCAATTAAGCTATAACAAATTTAGAACAAAACACAACAACAATTGAACCAAGAGAGATCTCAAAAATAATGAACGAAAGCGACAGAAATTCAATAATCTATAACCAGTTCTTGCGAATATGCTAATTCAATCTAACATAGATATCAATTAGCAGTTTCAATGAACAATTGTTTGATCGATCAATGATTAACCAGCTCTGATACCACTTGTTAGGATCAGTGATCTACATTTGATTGATTAGAGAGTATAGCAGCGGAATTCTAACAATGAATTAGCCAATTCACAAGAACGAAACAATATTCAATGAAGAACAAGACGGTTATAGATAGAGAGAATTTTGCAAATATATTTCATTCAATATTCGCTTTCGTGGTAACGGAATGTCACAATTACAATTAGGTCGACACCTCTTATATAAGAGATGTGACGTCTGCTGATGTCACTTGATAGTGACATCTAATAGAATTATTCCAACTGAAACACAACTACTGAAGATGTCAAAACAGTTGACATCTTCTTACAAAAATACTAAGTGTTATCAGTTACTATAACTATTGAAAAACATAAAACTACTGATACTATAACGACTGAAGAACAAGCTCTTCAGTCGTTTTACACAACTACTGAAAGTAAAAACATAATACTACTGATATCACAACTACTGAAGAAGTACTCTTCAGCTGTTGTGAGAAACTACTAAAACTTCAGTACTTGGTCTTCAGACTTGAACTTCAGATGTTTCATCAGCTGATGACTTCAGTAGATATCATCAGCTGATGTCTTCAGTCTTTGTCTTCAGACTTTGTACACCATTTGTTGATCTTCAGCACTTGTAGACTCTTCAGCCGTTATACTTCAGTACTTGGTCTTCAGCTTCAGCACTTGTGTTCTTCAGCTGTTCAGCTTTAGCACTTGTGTTCTTCAGCTGTTGAACTTCAGCACTTTAGTCTTCAGCTCTTGAAGTCTTCAGCACTTGATCTTCAGCTGTTGGAGTTTTCAGCACTTGTCGAACGGCTGATGAAGCCTTCAGCAGTTGTTGTGATATCATGTGGGACTTAGAGGTTTTCTGATCTTGGCTCATTGGTTCTTTTGGTCCTACAATCACATTGAGGACAATGTAAATTTTAAGTGTGGGGATGGGAGTAATGCATTTGACTTTTCTAAAAAGGTCTAAATTTAAAACTTTTAAGAAAAGATCACTTACCAAGTCATTTTTGTGACAAGAAGCCAAAAATAAAATTTTTGATAAACCAATTTATAAATATACGTTTTTGTGAAATAAAGAAGTAAACTTATGACGTCCAAATAAAATTGAAAATGTTTTTTTGTGATATCATTAAAAGCAATAATCTAATATAGTAAAATATTTACTCATGTAAAATGAAGTACTTGTACCCAATTCCATCCATATGTGAGTTTATTTTTGAGCCTTAACAGCTTTTGCAAATTGCAATTCTACTTTCATTCTGGATTTAATTGAGGGTGCCATATGATACATGTGATTAGAACTTGCTTTGTGTATGCATTTCAAGACCTTAATTAGTATTTGTTGCATAAAAATGAGTTAGGCACTAGGAAACCTTAACCATTCGAGCCCCAACCATTGTCTTTAATTTTCCTTACCCGAACGTCAACCATAGTGAGCCTCGTTGAGCTTAAATGTTTTTATCTTTCAATCACCTAAGCCACCAAGTCACATAACAAAAAGCCTTCTACAAAACCTGTTTTCGTTAAAGACACGTTTTTGGCTTATAAAAAAATAAAAAATATAAAATTTGGTCTTTTACCGGCAGACCTTAAAAAACTGGAATGCATTCTTTCGATTTCAATTTGCTTTGTTGCATTTATCACGCAAAACCGGGACTTCCCCCGGAAATCCGCGAACAAGTTTCAATCTCACGTTTGACGCAAGAAAGAAATGGCGAAAAAAGGAACAAGTTCTACCATTTTGTGGAATTTCAAAAAGTGCTATAAAGAGACGAATAAAAAGATATGAAAGATGCCCGAATTGTGGAAATTGATCTCATAATGGAAAATGCAAAAAGAATCAAACTGAATCTCAATACGAATACACAGAACTAATCCAATTGGGTGCTATAGGCTTCAAGCCGAACGATCCTTCAGAAAGGAAAATTTTGTGTATCTTCGGGTAAAAGTTGAAGTACGATTCTTGAAAGCAAAATACGGTCTTGACAATCTGACCTTAAACGAGTCCTCAAGCTAGCATATCCCTTCTAGCTTGAAGTATTGTATAGGGAACCTTTATTTCTTTCCTTGTAGTTTATGTTAGAAAAATAAGCCAAGACCGTCGTCTTTATCAATTAACCACTTTTTCCAAATATTCCATACCCGAGCCCGAGCCAAATTACAACACATCAAAGACCTAATAATTTATGCAAGTAAATATCTAAGTAGGTGGATATTTGATCCCTTAACAACCTTATGATTTCAGACGTATTCATACAAGGCAATTGAGTGTATTAGTTATACTTAATCCTGATTATGACTCCATATATTGAGCCGAGTGTGAGTGCACCTTGTGAGAAGTGTGGATTTTTGCATGATTATAATATTTACTAACCTATTGCTTGCTAGGATATCATTTTACATATGCTTAGAATATTTATATTTGGATGAAAATAATGTTGACATGCGTATTTCTCGAAAGACATGTTTATAATTTGTTTTATTTGGTTTTTGGTGGATTTGTCATTTTAAGTGATTTTTTGCTTGAGGACAAGCAAAGTTCAAGTGTGGGGATGTTTGATGTGCTCCAAATTATACATAAAAATCCTATGAAAAGCACATCAATTATTCCTTAATATCTTCCTTAAAATGATGAAAATGTACTTAAAAGTCTTAAATTGTGTTTTCAGGTGTTTAAAAGGGCAAGTTGGACAAAAGACGCATATTTAGCAAGAAATTGAAGTAATCTGAGATTTGAGTCCAAGTATAGGGTCGTGCCTCTTTAAACACGCCCCCATGCTTTGCCAGAAACACACCCCCATGCTAAATTAACACACCCCCGTGTTTGAACATCTGACAAGGACAAAAGTACTGTTCCCTAAAAGTAAAACATGGGGCCATGCCTATTAGGCACGGAGCCGTGCCCCACCTCCAACATGGGGTCGTGCCCCATTTAGCATGGGGCCGTGCCCGACACAACCTGCATGTATGAGCCAACCAACTTTCATAAGCATTTTACTAGCACGGGGCCGTGCTTAAACATTCCGGATAACCTATAAATAGAATCCTAAGTTCACCATTTTTGGTAAGCTTTGGTGGGAGAGTTACTGTGCAGAACTCTCTCGGGAATCAAGACTTCAAGATTATTTGGAGGCTCGTGAGGTGCAGACAACACTTGGAAGAAGCTCGGAATCGTCTAAACGCCATCTATTGTGGATTATCGGTTTGATTGTTCCAGTTCACCGATGATTACATATCTATCTTCTTTGTTATATGTTTTTATGTTCAAGTTCATTATGAGCTAAACTCTTTTTATCATCCTAATCAGATGAAACTTATGTAATTTGTGATGAACTAATGGTGTGATAAATATTATGTTAATGTTATGGTGGTCTTGGGAAAACTATTGATGGGTAGCATCCACATTTGAACGGGAAGTTATAAATTTATGGTTTGTGATTGTGATCGTCATACAAAGTTGAAAAAGCGTATGATTAACTTTCATTCGCGAAACCGGTCTTCATTATAAATCCATGGCTAATGAACTAGAAATGGTTATTAGAAATCATATCACTTTAACTTTCTGATCATTTGCGGGTTCCCTTTTATTTGTTCGGAAACATCAGTAATTAATGGTATGTTAGGAAGGAACCTAATCAACCCTCTTTTTGACATTAAGTTATGCTCTCAGAAATCGTATGTCAAATAGGTCACAAAAGATTTACCTACATTACTAGGGCTTTGATCTGAGCAGTAAAACTCAGCCTGACAAGATCAAGTCACTACGGCAACAGGATAGACGAGAAATCACGCTAGCTCATCTTTATAAACATTAGCATAATTACATTAATCCCTATATTTAAATCACACCACCAATTCATCACGATTACATAAGTGGAATCTAATTAGGATGATAGCTTTTATTCCCTGGTTTTAAATCCAAGCACTTCAAATCTTAGTTTACTTCCTTTCTGTTTTTGTTTATTTTTAAATCCTAAAAATCCTTCTAATACAAATTATCATTTTCTTTGAACAAAAACCAAATCCAGTAGTCAAACAACAACTTTTTTTTAGTAGGCTAGGTGTGTCCATGGATTGATACTCGGTTCTTACCAACACTATATTACCACACGACAGGTACACTACCTTTTGTGTGTGTGATTTAGTATTAGTAATAACCAATTAAAATTGAATCTGTGCAATAAATCTATATCAAAATATATATACTATCCGCACCCGTCAGCAGAATACGAGGCGAATATTGTGTGTCGCAAGAAGATGATTCAGTTGATAGCGCCTGACGGTAGTTCGGGGACGATTTACGGGGTCGAGTCATGATGGTTCCAAAAGTGATTTCAATGGCGGTGGTGGGAAAGTGCATAAGACGTGGATGTAGTCCTACTTGGCCTATGTAAAGGACGTGGATTCGCCAACACCACAACTCTTCAATGTACCGGTTGTGTGTGACTTTCCGGACGTATTTCCCGAAGACTTACCGGAGTGCCATCTGACCGCGAGATCGAGTTCGAGATTGACTTGATACCGGGTGCCCAACCTATAGCTAAAGCACCATATCGGTTGGCTCCAACTAAGATGAAGGAACTGATGGAGCAACTACAGGAGTTTCTTGATAAGGGGTTCATTTGGACGAGTATCTCTCCTTGGGGTGCTCTGGTCTTATTCGTGAATAAGAAAGACGGTAGCATGAGGATGTGTATAGACTACCGTGAGTTGAATAAACTTAAAATGAAGAATTGGTACCCCTTACCAAGAATTGATGACGTATTTGATTAGCTTCAGGGTGCCAGTTGGTTCTTAAGGATAGACCTTCGATCTACCATTAGTTGAAAGTGAAGGAGCAGAATATTCAAAAAACAGCTTTTCGCACGCGTTATGAACACTACGAGTTTCTTGTTATGTCATTTGGTTTAACTAATGCGCCAGCTTCTTTTATGGACTTAATGAATTGAGTGTGCCGGCCGATGTTGGATAAATCAGTGAAGGTGTTTATTGATGACATTCTGATTTATTCGAAGAGCGAGATAGAGCACGCCGGTCACATTCGGAAGGTTTTGGAGGCGTTGAGAAAGGAGACGTTGTATGCCAAGTTCTCCAAGTGGCGCATTCTGGTTGCTCGAAGTCTAGTTCTTGGGTCAAGTAGTGAATCCTGAAGGGATTATGGTGGACCCGACAAAGGTGGAGGCGGTGGTGCAATGGAAGTCACCCATGACGCCATCTGAGCTTCGTAGTTTCTTGGGTTTGGCGGGCTATTATACCAGGTTCATTCAAGACTTCTCTAAGATCGCTTCCCTACTATCAAAGTTGACCCAGAAAGATATAAAGTTTGTATGGGGTCAAGCTCAAGAGAATGCATTTGAGGAGTTAAAGGCGAGGTTGAGTCAAGCTCCTATATTGTCATTACCCGCTGGAAGCGAAGATTTGGTGGTTTATTCTGATGCTTCCTACTCGGGGTTGGGATGTGTGTTGATACAGAAAGGAAAGGTTATAGCCTATGCATCCTGACAATTGAAAGTTCATGAGGTTAATTATCCTACTCATGACATAGAGCTAGCAGCTGTGATCTTGGCGTTAAAGATTTGGAGGCACTACTTATATGTGACGAAGTGCACCATATTTACCGACCACAAGAGCTTGAAGTACTTCTTTTAGCACATAGATTTGAACATGAGGTAGTGGCGATGGTTGGAGCTCATAAAGGATTATGATTGCGATATCCATTACCATCTGGGCAAAGCCAACGTGGTGGCGGACAACCTTAGCCGAAAGGAGAGACCCGAGCCGATTCGGGTGAAGGCTTACCAGTTGATTATGACCTCTGATGTGATGAAGCAGGTCAAGGAGTTTCAAGATGAGGCATTGAAGGAAGATCATATGAAATCTGAAAGAATGAGAGGTCTGGTCGCGAAGTTGGGTGAAAACACACTCGGTGTTAGAACCCGATTCGGACGAATATGGAATCCATGTTTTGGGGATCTACGTAGGGAGATTATGGATGAAGCTCATAAGGCTCGATACTCCATTCATACTGATACTACCTAGATGTATCAAGATATGAGGAAAGATTATTGGTGGCCGAGTATGAAACGCGATGTGGTGGAGTATGTGAGTAAGTGCCTTTCTTGCTTGTAGGTGAAGGCGGAGCATTAGAAGCCGTATGGGAAGATCCAAGCATTGGATATACCGGAATGGAAGTGGGAGCATATCACTATGGACTTTATTACGAAGCTTTCATGTACCACGCGTGGGTATGATGCTATATGGGTGATAGTTGATCGTTTGACGAAGAGTGCTCACTTCCTGCCGATCCATGAGACTTATTCATCTAAGAGGTTGGCGGATCTGTTCATTAAGGAGATTGTAACTTGTCATGGTGTGCCGGTGTATATTGTGTCTTATCATGACACCCGGTTTATATCTAAATTTTGGAAGAAATTCCACGATTTCGATGGGGACGAGGTTACATATTAGCACGGTTTATCATCCTCAGACGGATGGTCAGTGAGAAAGGACTATTCAAACGCTGGAAGATATTCTTCGAATATGCGTCATTGACTTTGGAGGAAGTTGGGATTACCACTTACCATTAGTGGAGTTCTCATATAACAATAGTTATCATGCAAGCATTGGTATGCCTCGTTATGAGATGCTACGGCAGGAGACGTAGAACACCCGTGTGTTGGGGTGATATTGGCCATAAAGAGTTAGGGAGTGTCAAGGTGGTCGAGGCTACGACTGAGAAGCTTGAAAGGATCAAAGCCTTTATGAAGTCAGCTAAAGATAGTCAAAAGTCATATGCTGATAAGAGACATAGACCAATTGAGTTCTTGGTGGGTGATAGAGTCATGTTGAAGGTCTCACCTTGGACAGGTATCATTCGGTTCAGAAAGCGGGGGCAAGTTGAGCCCGAGATAGATAGGGCCATTTTGAATCATTGCTCGAGTAGGAGATGGCCTATAGACTAGAGTTACCGGAATTCTTATGTGGGATTCACCTGACATTCTATGTATCTCATCTAAGAAAAATGTTTATGAGATGAGGATATGATTGTTCCACTGGAGGATATCGAGGTAGATGAACGGCTCAATTATGTGGAGCAACCAGAGGCGATCAATGATCGTAAAGAGAGGAGATTAAAGAACAAAGTGGTTCCTCTTGTGCGTGTACATTGGAATCATATGAAAGGATTTGAGTCTATGTGGGAGATAGAGGAGGAAATGAGACAGCATTAGCCATGATTATTTGAGGTATAACAGGTTTCGGGGACGAATCCTATATAAGGGGGGTGGACTTGTAACACCGGTTATTTTAAAAGTCAAAGGAAGAAAGAATAAAATGAAAGAAAAAGAAAGAAAATAAGTATTACCTAAGTTAAGAGGTAAAAAATGTAAAAAGGACAACAGTCTTCAAAAAGTTGGTGTTAAAGGTGGCATGGCCGCCCACACTCTGTTCACACATCATTTCATTCGGGTTTTAGAGAGAGAAAGAGCAGAAACTCTCGGGTGTTTGAGGAGGAGAAGAAAAAGATCGAATTCAAGGTAAGAATTCATGGTTTTTTAGTGTTCTTAACTGGCCTTGCCTCGGTTATATGCTTATGTGTGTCTTTGTGTGTGTTCGGGTGTGTTTTTGGGTTGTTTCTAGGCGGTCGAACTCAATTCCAAACGGGTTTTGAAGAAGTCATAACCAAGAGCTGCAAAGGTGAGTTCTAGAACTCCCCCCCCCCTTTTACTTTCTTTAAACTGCTTTGGAGCTAGAAATGGATGTATGAACATTTTTATAAAGTTAGGTTTTATACCCGTATGTGTGTATGTGTGTATGTTGTTGGTGGGGTTTGATTTTGTGCTATGTATGTGTATGATGATGTTATGGTTGTGTTTCTAAGGTTTAGAACGTATGGTTTAAGCTTAGAACATGATAGGTGATGATTGGGGACTAAATTATTATGCTTAAGAGTGTTATAGACTACCCATGCACCAAAACAGTGGCCATGCGCCAACAAAAATAACTGCCTAAGTGTTCCCATACGCCCAAAACCTCATGCGCCCAAATAGTACCCATACGCCAAGAAATAGGCTGAAATTTACTATGTGTTCATGCACCTCAATAATTCCAATGCCCCTGAAAGTTGCCCATGCGCCTAATTGTTCCCCATGCGCCTAAAAGGCCATGCGCCTGCATAGTGCCCATGCGTCTAAGGACTTAGATTATTTTTCTGATTTTTGGGAAAAAAGTGTAATGTAGGATTTGACTTGGGAGGTTCCGGGGGCTATGTAAGTTGACTTTTTGAAGTCATAGGTGATGGGACAGGCGATGTATGATATGATTTGATGATGTATGGTTGATGCTTATGCATGATGGATGTACGATGCATGTTATGTATGTATGATGGTGCATTGTATGGTGATGTTTATATGTTGATGATGATGTTCCTTATTATGTATGATTATTTTCTCATGGTTTATGTTGAATGTTAATGAATGAAATGATAAGTATTATGTAACATAAAGTGGAAGATAATGAAAAGAGGAACGTAATGAAAGATTGCATGAATTAATGAATGAAAGTAAGAAAGTCTTGCAAGCAATGTATGGAGGGTTACACCCAATAAAGGGTGTTAGCTCAACTATGTGCGGTTAGCAGAAGTATGCACACTAGGTCTGATCCTTGTGATTGACCATATATATGGGATCCTTGCCGCTTGCCCCAGGTTCTGGAGTCAGCTTCGTGCACAATGTTTGAGGTCTATGAAAGACCTCAGGCCCAATAACCAGCTTCGTGCACAATGTTCGGGGTATAGCATATGACATTGGTCTAGAATGAAAGAGAAAATATAAGTGATGAATGTACTTGCCCTAGGTACCGGAGGTAGCTTCGTGCACAATGTCCCGAGATAGGGGCCTTACAACATGTCTTCAAAAGTCTTTGGAAGAAATGTTTCTTCATGTGTAAGCTTCGGAAGACTTTATCTTTGAAGCTTCAGAAGACTTCATCTTTAGCTTTGGAAGATGTTGGTCTTGGTTTCGGAAGATTTCACACATATAATATTTCTGATGCAGGTCTGAAACTTCCGAAGCATTCTACTTCAGTACACTTGTGTATGCATGTAGGAGAGACTTGGGTGTTTGGGTTGCATGAGCCTTTACATTTAATTTGTTGGACCAAAAGAACCAATGAGCCAGATCAGAAAAACCTTTAAGTCCCAAAGACATCAAAACAACTGAAGTGGTCAACAACAGCTGAAGACAAAGTCTGAATACAAAGTTTGAAGACAAATTCTGAAGACAAAGTCCGAAGACAACAGGTGAAGACAAAGTCTGAAGACAATTACTGAAGACAAAGTCTGAAGACAACATCTGAAGACAAAGTCTGAAGACAAAATCTGAAGACAAAGTCTGAAGACAACAGCTGAAGACAAAGTCTGAAGACAAAGTCTGAAGACAACTGCTGAAGACAAAGTCTGAAGACCAAGTTCTCAGAAGTTGTCACAAGAGCTGAAGTAGTTCTTTTCAGTAGTTATGATGGTTTACTTTTCAATAGTTTGTAATCGGTAGTTTTATTTTATGTAAAACATCTGAAGTTCTTACACTTCAGATGTTATAACTTCAGTAGTTGTAATTTTAGCTTGTACTTAGTTTTTTGTGAAGGTGTCCTCAGTTGTTGTGGACATCTTCAGTAGTTTAGTCTAGTTTCAGTTGTTTGTATAAATCGGTTAGCTGTCACTATCAAGTGACATCAGCTGATGTCACATTCCTTTATAAAAGGAATGTTGACCGAATTTCTTTGCAGCCGAAGCTTGTGCGTGAATGAAAATATTCTCTTTGCAGAAAACTGTCTCTCTCTATAACCATCACTGTTTGATTGAATATTCATATTATTCTTGCTTAAATTTCGTCTAATTCTTGTTCTATTCCACTGCAAATCTTAATCTAATTGATCAAACTAGATCCCGATCCTTTCAAATGGTATCAGAGCAAGATTAATCATTGATCGATTTAACAATTAATCATTGAAACTGCTCTAATGATATCTAAGGTTGATCGAATTAGCAAATTGCAAGAATTGGTTATAGAGTTTGATTTTATGTTGCTTCCGGTGAATTAATTTGAGATTCGTCTTGTTTCAAACTGAGTTGTTGAGTTTTTGAGCTAGATCTGATAAAATTTCATTAAACCTGTTTGAATCGGTGAAAATGGCTACTTCAATCAATGACCCTCACAATACTGGCTCTTCAACAAAGCCTACGATGCTTGTTAGGAGTGAGTATAACATATGGCAACGCTGAATGCTCCATCACCTGTCTGTCAACAGTTCAGGTTGTTGGAAATCTGTGGTTCATGGACCATATAAGCCTATGGTGAGTAATCGGAAACCAATGAGATGGTTCCAAAGAAGAAAGAGCAATACTCAGATGAAGATCTGAAACTATTTGAAATTGATGCTAAAGCCCATGGAATTCTGGCCATGGCACTGCCTAATGAAATCTATTCTGGACTTATGCTTCATGAAACTACTCATGACCTCTGGGTTGCTCTGAAAGAATAATTTGGAGGAATTGATGAGGTCTTGGCAAACAATAGAGAGATCCGTGCCCAACAATATGAGACATTCACTCATAGAAAGGGTGAGTCACTCACTCAACAGTTTGAGCGATTTTCTTGTTTGATATCTGAGCTGAAATGGTTAAACATGAATATAAAAATAGTCATATGAACAATAGATTCCGCAGATCCCTGCCTGAAAGATAGGAGACATATACTAATGCTGCAGTGCAAATCTGGACAATCTATCTCTCACCCAACTTCATGGCAAACTGTTAACAGTTGAAAGAGAGATAAAACAGAAAAGGAAACTAGCTTCATCTGGGAAGCTCACTCATGATTTTGTACCAGGGAATACTGCTCTAGTCAATCATGAGTCAGAATATGCTGCATCAGAAAGTTCTTATGATGAGCATATAGATTTCTCTTCAAACAGTGGAGATCCTGCTTTTGTTTGGTGTTGATAGTAATTCAGCGTGTAGTAGTGATAATTTGTGCTTTTTGATGGATGATTTGAAAGGAATTGCTGACGATGATCTGGAAGAGATGGATATTTTGAGCCAAATGACATTAGTCAATATCAGATCTCAAAAATTTTATAAAAGGACAGGTAGAAAATTTCTTGGTCTCTCTGGAAAAACCAAAGTTGGTTTTGACAAGAGCAAGTTGAGGTGTCACAAGTGCCATAGACTTGGACATTTTGCAAGAGAGCGTAGATCATCTGGATCTAACTCTTCTACACCCTTTGTGACCTTTCCATGCAATAGCTCACAAAACAAAGGGCAACATTCTACCAGTTCTCGTCATCATTCACAAATTCAATCATCTCCTGCATATTTTGTCCCTCAAGGTCCAATGCCATATCCTTATCCTGTTTTACATGCCTCAATCCAGTCAGGTTCCTTTATCTATAGCTCCACAACCACATGCCCTACCTGAGCCTCAACCATCTCAATCAAATCAACAATCTCAATCTCAATCACATCAAAGCTTTTTCACACCTGGAGTTGTTGACTGGAGTAGCTTACTAGATGATCTTTCTGGTTATCCTGAACAATGGTTTTCTGGTGCTGGTCAAGATGGTGGTGAAAATCATTTTGGAAATCTTGCTCTTATGGCCATGGAGTCTACTGATGGTTCATGCTCAAATGCTTCATCATCACGCGTACCACATGTATCTTCTGAGGCTAAGGCCAAGTTGTGTTCTGAGTCATGCATAGCTGTTTTTGTCTCAATTAGAGAAGCAAATATAGCTTTAATTAATCAAAATCTTGACCTAGAGAAAGTGATTTCCAAAAGAAAAGCTGAGTTTGAGTCTGTCTTAAATGAAAAAGATGTTGAGATTTACAAATTAAAATGCCAAATCACTGATGAAAAGGCAAAGGTAGAGGTCATTTTAAAGAATCATAAGAATCTCAAAGAAACACTTGCAGCTACTCAAGTAGAGTGTGAACGCTGGGTAACATCCTGCGATGGGATTGAAATGCTTCTCAGCAAGCAAACAGCTTCAAATGTGAAGTTTGGGATTGGGTATAATCACACTGTACCACCTACAGATTTTACTCCCAAGATAGAAGTAAAATCTACAGGTGAAAGCAATTCCCAAACCACATCATCATGTGTCTCATCCTCAAGTGTTAATCCAAAATCAGAGGATGAAGTTAGTATTAGTACCTCAGCTAATCAATCTGCTGATGGTCTCACTGCTGATAAACACATGATCAAAGAAAAAATGAGCACTTCAGGTGTTGTCTCACAAAGTATTCAAAGTACTGAAGGGCAAGTAACAACACCTGAAGAGCATTTCAAACTAAATGAAAACAAACATGGTTTGACAACTGCTGAAGAGTCTATCAAGAAATCCAAAAGTACTCATAGAAAACTTCTGAAGAACAAATCTTCAGTTGTTACAAATCCTTTAGTACTTAACATAAGTACGGAGAGGAAGAAAGTACTGAAGAACACACCTTCAGTAGTTTCATCTTCTTCAGCAGTTGAACAACAGAAGATGAAGAAAAAGCCATGTGAAATATGTGGTCTACTCAATCATCTCACTGATGAATGTTGGTACGAAAAGGGTTCCAAATTCAACAAAGATAAAATCATTAAAAAGAAAATGAATAAAATGAAAGATGAATTTGAAACCAAGTTTGTACACAAACATCTCAAACTGATAACCCAAAGTTCCAACAAAAATCTAAAAAAAAGGAAGGGTTTATCATAAAACAGCTGAAAGTATTCCTCATGGAATATCAAAACACCAGACTAAGTCTGTGTCTTTCAAAAAGGAGGACATGGTGAGTCATAGGAACCAATCAAAAACAAGTACTGATGTGTGTGCTGAACTGAAGGCTTTAACAACCAATCAGACACAACTTGTTATGATGGTTCAACATCTGTTGGGAGAGTTAACCAAATAGATGTACCTGTGATTAAACCACTGAAAACGAAAACTAAGCCAAAATCAAAGGATCCTTTTCAGCACCATCTCCACCTTCAAAGGCTTTTAATCATGACAAATCAGTTAGTATAAAATCTGTTGATGAGAACAGAACCAAAACCAAAATGGTTTGGGTCTCAAAAGCTAACTAGTTTCTTGTGACAAATGCAGGGTTCTTCAGCATGCCATAGAAGCATCTGGTATGTGGACAGTGGAGGATCTATGCATATGACAGGGAGCAGTGCTCTTCTTCATGACTACTCTCAAGGAAAGAAGTGATTTGTATCTTTTGGTAATGATGCTAAGGGTTACATCATCGGCAAAGGCTTTGTGTCAAATGGTGAGATAAGATTTGATGATGTTAACCATGTGGAGAATCTCAAGTACAACTTGTTGAGTGTCAGTCAAATGTGTGATAAAGGGCATGTTGCACTTTTCACCAGCCAGAACTGTCGGATTCTGTCTTCCAATGTTTTGAGAATGATTGACAAGATATTGGATGAATATACTCTCCTGAAGGCCAACAGGATTGGAAGAGTATATGCCTTAGACTTATCAAAGATTATTGATCTAAAAGGCCATCCATGTCTGTTCTCCAAGGCCTCTCCTCAGGAATCTGAACTATGGCACAGAAGGCTTGGTCATGTGAATCTTAAAAACATGAACTAGCTTATCCATCATGGTTTAGTGAGAGGTCTACCATTAAAGGAGTTCAAATGTGATGACAACTGTTTTGCTTGTTTAAAAGGAAAGAAACACAAAGTATCATTCCCTCCAATAGAAGAACCAAAGTCCACTGCCTGCTTGCAATTACTGCATATGGATCTTTTTGGTCCGGTAAGAGTGATGAGCGTGGCAAAGAAAAAATACTGTCTGGTAATTGTGGATGATTATTCCAGATTTGTATGGACCTTCTTCTTACATTCAAAAGATAAGGCTATTCAAATCATCATCTACTTTGTGTTGTATATGGAAAAGCAGTACTCCCTTCCAGTCAAGTGTGTGAGGAGTGATAATGGCACAGAATTTAGAAACCACACACTTGATTAATTCTATTTATCTAAGGGAATCAAGAGGCAGTATAGCATTCCAAGAACTCCTGAACAATATGGATTGGTGGAGAGAAAGAACATGACCCTTATTGAAGCCGCAAGGTCAATGTTGGCTGATTCTGGTTTGCCACTAACCTTTTGCGCTGAAGTTGTCAATATAGCTTGCTATGTGCAAAATAGAGTGTTAGTAAATTAGAGGTTGATGAACACTCCTTATGAAATGTTACATCATTTGGCCCCTCTGATTTCCTTTTTTAGAGCATTTGGGTGTCCTTGTTACATTCTTAACACAAAGAATCCACTTCAGAAGTTTGAATCAAAGGTGGATGCAGGGTACTTTGTCGGGTATTCATCTACTTGCAAGGCATACAGAGTTTTTAATTGCAGAACAAAGATAGTTGAAGAAACCTTGCATGTAAAGTTTAATGAATCTCTAAAGGACAAAATCCCCCAAAACCCTATGGAGTTATTTGATTTGGACATACTGCAATATGTTCCTTATCAGTCTCCAGCTGTTGCAGATTCTATGAATCCATCATCCTGCAACTAGTCATCTATCTGGTGGTACAAATGCAAGGTTTAATCATCACCTGCCTGAGTCTACTAAACTTGATGTTCCTGTAGCTTGAGTAGTTCCGTCCACAACAAATGCTGATGAGATCTCTAAATCCTCTACTTCATTTGAATTACCATCTCATTCTAGGTTTCAAGAGTCTGGATCAACATCTGTTGCTGCTGAATCTCCTACAAACACTTGCACAGATCTTATTGAGTACCAAGAACGAAGAATCACCCCATGTCTCAGATCATTTGTGACATCAATGCTAGTGTTTCAACTAGACGTCAATTGTCTAATTTTTGCTTTTATGCTCTCTTCATCAGTCAGCAAGAGCCAAAGAACTATCATATTGCATTAAGAGACAATGGACGTGTTGAAGCCATGCAACTTGAGCTTCTTCAGTTTCAAAAACAGCAAGCGTGGGAACTAGTTCCTCTACCCCAAGGTAAGTGTGCAATAGGCACTAAATTGGTGTTTAGGAATAAAACTGATAAAAAAGGTCAAATTGTAAAGAACAAGGCCAGACTGGTTGTATTGGGATTTTCACAAGAAGAAGGTATTGATTATGATGAAACCTTTGCCCCTGTAGCCAGACTGGAGGCAATGAGATTGTTCTTAGCTTATGCTGCTTTCCATAATCTTAAAGTTTTTCAAATGGATGTCAAAAGTGCGTTCTTATATGGTAAAATAAAAGAAGAAGTTTATGTGTGTCAACCACCGGGTTTTGAAGATCATCAACATCCAGATTGGGTGTATAAGCTTGATAAGGCTCTTTATGGGTTAAAACAACTCCCAGAGCCTGGTATGAAATATTGTCTAACTTTCTTCTTGAAAACAATTTCACTAGAGGCTCCATAGATAAAACTTTATTCATTAAGAAAGTAGGCATGCATAAGCTCCTTGTTCAAATTTATGTAGATGATATTATTTTTGCATCCTCTGATCCACAGTTGTGTGATGCCTTTACTAAGTTGATGCAACAAAAGTTTGAAATGAGTGCCATGGGAGAATTATAGTTCTTTCTGGGGTTTGCAAATCAAACAAATGGCTGATGGAACTTTCATTCATCAGTTAAAATATACAAAGGATTTGTTAAAAAAGTTTGATTTACAAAATTGTAAGCCCTGTTCTACTCCCATGTGCAGCACCACACAACTGGATGCTGATCAGAAAGGTAAAGCAGTTGATGATACTCTTTACAGATGTATGATTGGTTCATTGATGTACCTTACAGCTTCTAGACCAGACATTATGTTTGCAACTTGTGTCTGTGCTAGATTTCAGGATGCACCTAAAGTATCCCATATGATTGCAGTCAAAAGGATCTTTAGATACTTGCAAGGAACTCAATCTGTAGGACTTTCGTATTCCACTTGGCACTCTTGCAAAATAGTTGCTTTCTCTGATAGTGACTATGCAGGGTGTAAATTAACCAGAAAATCAACCTCTGGTGGATGCCAATTTCTAGGCAATTGTTTAGTTTCTTGGCATAGTAAGAAACAAACTTCAGTTGCTACATCCACTACTGAAGCAGAGTACATTGCTACTGCAAGTTGTACATCTCAGGTACTCTGGCTTCAGAATCAATTACTGGATTATGACATTACAAAGACTAAGACTCCTTTACTGATGGACAGTGCTTTAGCTCTTTGTATTGTTAAGAATCCTGTCTAGCATTCTATGACCAAACATATTGAGATCAGACATCATTTTATCAGGGATTGTTATGAAAAAGGTCTGATTGATCCAAAGTTTGTTCCTAGTGTTGATGAGCTTGCAGATATATTTATTAAGCCTTTGGACAGTGCAACTTTCCAAAATCTAGTGCTAAGGCTTGGTATGCTGCAGCTATAATGATTTGACAACTACTGATGATCTCAGTTCACAAGTATGATGAGTATTAGTATACAGCTGTCAAAAATAAATACTGATAAGTTATTTTATCTTCAGTAGTTTTCATAACTACTGAAGACTAAATTACCTAAAAGTACTGAAGTACTTTGTTTGTTGAAAAGTACTGATGTAGTTACAACTACTGATGTGGTTACAACTACGGATGTCTGTTCTACTAGATAAGTACTGATGACCAATAAAACATCTGAAAATAAGATAGTCTACTGAGTAAGTGTTAAGGTCAATGAAACAACTAAGATCTATGAATGACGACAACTACTAATGACTAACACCAAGTCTTCAATTGTTTACAACATCTGAAAGTTAAAACCATGACTTCAGTTGTTTTCTAACAACTGATGACTAACACCAAAACTTTCAGTTGTTTTCTTTCAGCCGTTTCATAACCTATAAATACCTAAACCTAAGTTCAAACTTTTCATAAGTCATTTATAGAACTTTCATCTTCCATTAATGGCGACCATGCAAATCAAACCACGACACAACTATGTTGCCTACTTCACAAAATCAGCCTTTTGGACTAAGTTTGATGCTGCCATTGATCTGATGGTTGATTCCCCGTATCAAACTGCTTTTCTTCTGAATCCAACCATCTATCCCGATACCCTTCGCCAATTCTGGACAAATGTCACTTTCCATACCGGTGAGAATGATGTCGCGATCACTCTCCAATCGTTTGTAAACCAGAAGAAGGTGGTCACCACTCCTGCTATCATTCGCCAAACTCTAGATGTGAATGATGCCACCTTTGTCGGCAAATACCTGAAAAGCACCACTGATCTATCATTCATCAACCATGGGTATGACGGTGACATAAGTGCTACTGCCATTCTGAAGAAGCACTTCCATGATGCTGAACGCCTAATCTTTCATATGATCAATGTCTGCCTTGCCCCCAAATCCTCTTCATCGGATCAAATGTCATCCTGGTGGCAGCAGGTATTGTATTCTATCCTTGAATGCCAAAGTTTAAATTTTTCTAAAGTTATATTTTAACCATAAACATATTCCATGAACTATCATACTTCCAAGCAATAATTTTCTGGTCTATTTTGCCCCTTGGAGTGGATACACCTCTCATCATCTCAGCAGTGGTCAACCCTTCCTGAAGTTTCAGTTAGGAGGGTACAGCAAACCACTCTGGATATTTATGAAAAACAGGTTCCAGGTAGTCTTGATCTTTATGAGTAAGATTCATGTCTTGTGCAGATACTCTTAATCTTGGCTTTTGATTGAGCACTTCTTCTTCTAACTTCTTTAACTTTTCTCTCTTTTCATTTATCAACCTAAATGTTGCAGCTTTCAGTGAGTTAGTCTTCATGTTCGCCAATTTTCTTTTGGTGAAGCCTTGATTGGTGAGATAATCCTTCATTTCCTTATCTGACATACTATAAGGATCAGGAAATAATGGTTCATGAGTTGGAGATGATTTCTTCATTGAAGATAGTTTGGGTAGGGGAACCTTTCTTGACAATGGTCTTTCATACATAGTTGGTTTCTTCATAGGAGACTCTTTATGCACTGGAACATCTTTGGTGATTGTTTTTTCATATTTTGTTTCAACATTGGGATCTAGCAGGTTTTTCACTTTTTCTTCCTCTTCCTTCATTCCTTCATAGGTCATCCCAAATACTTCATCTGGATCATACCCTTGATTAATCAAAAACATTGCTTTGATCATAAAGTCATCAGTTTGGGCTTGTGACACCATTTCTTCCACTGCTTGTTTTGTTTTTATAGGACTGTCCATATGACATCCTTTTTAGCATCATATCCACTAGCTATCTCTCCTTCTTCTAGATCAATGGTAACAGCTTGTTTCTTTAATTGAGCTTTAGCCTGCTCATGTTCTTCAAGAAATTCAGTAATTGCTGCCAGGCTTCTTAGATCATCTTTATGTTTCTTAACACATTCTTCTTCAATCACTGGTCTTTTACCCTTAGCCTTTTTAGCTAGTTATTTTCTCTTTCTTTAGTATGTTTGAAGTTGTGGACTTGAAGTTTCACCCTTTTCAATCACTTCAGACATTTTCTTAGGTGTGGTTTGTTCTTGAACATTTACTTCTATTTCCTCCTTCTCCTTTTCTTTTTCCTTTTCAGTTTCTGTTTCTTTTTCTTATTTCTTTTTCACACATTTCTCTTATCTTTTCTTTTTGTTCTTCAGTCAGTGACACAGCAGGGACAATCTGCATGCTCAACTCTTTCTCCAAAGGAATTGGAGATTTGGGGATTAATACAATATGGTCAGAATCAGTCCTTTGATTGTTCACAAATTCCAAAAATCATCATCTACACTGAATTCTTCAGATGTAAAGCTGTCTAAAGCACTGAAAAGTTCCTTAAATTCAGCTTTCTCAGTGTGAGCAGCATCTGTTTTTCCAGAATAAATCACCATCTCTAGACTTTGTTCCTCATGCTTTGATTGACTTGTATCTTCTTCTTGTCCTTCATTGTCAGAAACAGACCGGTTCTCATCATTATCAACCTTTTCTCGTTCATCTTTCCTTTCATCATCCACTACACTTCTTTGAATCTCAATCTTCAGCTCAAGTTCACATATCCATTTGTTTTTGCTATGAATTTCATTTTCAAGATTAGAGATAATTTCAGCTTGTTCTTCTATAATGTTCTCTTGTTCTTCCATTGCTATGGTTTGAATGGCAAGAGTGTTAACATATCCACTCACTTCTTCTCTTGAATGATTGAGTGCAGCTTTTAAGTTTTCAAGTTCTTTCTCTTTCTCCTTCTTTTCAGCTTCATGTTTTTCTTTAACCTCTTTCAACTCCTGCTCCTTTTCATCAAGCTCTAGAATTCTATCATCAATGATTCTAGCCCTTCTGACAGGATCAGTGATCTCAAATTTAATGGATTAGAGTGTAACGCAGCGGAATAAGAACAAGAATTAGACAAATTATAGCAAGAATTTGATATTCGTATGCATTAAGAACAAATACGGTTGTAACGAGAGAATATATTTCTGTGAAAAGGAATGTTTCAATAATATCAAATGTTTCTGCTCAATCATTCACCAATTACAATTAGGTTGACACTACTTATATAGAGTGCAATCACTGCTGATATCACGCGATAGTGACATCTGGCAGATTTATTACAAAAATAACTAAAACTTAACAAACTACTGAAATGTTCACAACTACTAAGAACATATCAGAGTGCTAAGTACAAAACATAAAACTACTGATACGAAACTACTGAAACTACAACGACTGAAGAACAAGCTCTTTAGTCGTTTTACAAAACTACTGAAAAGAAAAACATAAAACTACTGAAAGAGAACCGTCACAACTACTGAAGAAGACCTCTTCAGCTGTTGTGACAACGTCTGATACTTGGTCTTCAGCACTTGTGTCTTCAGACTTTGTCTTCAGCACTTGTGTCTTCAGACTTTGTCTTCAGCACTTGTGTCTTCAGCACTTGTGTCTCAGCACTTGTCTTCAGACTTGTCTTCAGCACTTATGTCTTCAGCTTTGTCTTCAGCACTTGTGTCTTCAGACTTTGTCTTCAGACTTGCTTCTTGTGTCTTCAGACTTTGTCTTCAGCACTTGTGTCTTCAGACTTGTCTTCAGCACTTGTGTCATCAGCTGTTGTGGACTTCAGCAGTTGTTGTGACGTCTGTGGGACTTAAGGTTTTTCTGATCCGGGTCATTGGTTCTTTTGGTCCAACAAACTCCCCCTGAACCAATGCAGCCAAAACCTTAACTTTATTGAGGTCCCACTTATTGTTGGCGATAAGATTGGTCTTTTTCCTTCTTGATCAGCTAAGAAGATGACCCAATTAAGCACTGGCCTGGGAATAGATATCTGAAATTTGGTTGGCATAGTATGGATAAGAGCCCTGACTTTGGGGAACTGGACACAGGGCTGTGGTCCTATCCATGAAATCTACTTCCCATGTATAAGCCTGTAGGATTCTCTGGTGTATGCTCTGAGAAACATAATTTGTTCTTCCATGGTAAGATTTTCAGCTCCACTATCAAACAGTCCTTCACGCCCATACAGCTCTGAAATGTACTTAGCCTGTTTGCCATTTTTGAGCTCAACTGTTGTAATCTGTCTGTATGCAAACTCATCTGGGTGAGTACCTTCAAGTAACAGACTGAGCTCATTTTGTTTGAAGTTCTCAAGCCTCTTGTAGACTAACCCCTTTTTAATTACTTTGTTCTCTATCATCTTTTGGGGTGGCTGTTTAGTTTCATAGGCCTTCTTGAAATCTTCTACAATTTCCCAGGGTGATACTACAAGGACCACTGTGATCTCTTCATCTATGATCCTTTTTACTTGGCCCTTGTATCTCGAAGGAATGTCTTTCTTCACAATTCTGTGAGCCACCCTAGGATCAGGCCATATTCTCACCTTTTCCTTTTGATATTGAAATGTGTTAGCAAGGGTGTACAATCTCAGAGCTTCTTTCTTCATACTGATTATTGATGAAGAAGCAGCATAAGTTTTGTCTATGCTTTTCAGCATCTCATCATCATGAAGCTTTTGCTGCTGTTCTTCTTCTATCTTTACTCTCACAGCTTCCATCTGTGAGGTGGGAGTGATGGGCATAGGTTTGGCTTTAGGCAAAGTTAGGACTGCGGAAAGAGGCAGCCTATCTTCTTCCTCATCATCCTCTTCTTCTTCTTTTCTAGCCTCAACACCCTTCTCTTCCTCTTCTTGGGTGCATCATCGGCTGTTGGTTTTGAGGGTAAAGGAATTGGTTTAGTGGGTTGTGGTAGTGGTGATTTTGAAGTGGGAGGTTTTGCAGGTTGTTCTAGCATTCTGTAGGAGTGAGTGAGGCTTTTAAGTGTTTTGCTAGTTCCTTTATGTTCCCAGCACCTGCCTCATTTAGTGCTTCAATCACCAATCCCTTAGTGTATGCTTCAGACGAACAGATCTTGGTGGTTATTGCCAAGATACTGTCCCTGGTCCATGACTTAATCTCGATCAATGATCTCCCAAGGTACTTTGCAATGAATCTGATCATGATCTCTAGTCTTTCTCTTTCTAATGCATCATAACTTGTCCATCTTGAGTTAATTTCTTCAACTTCAAGTCTCCTAATCTCTGAGTCAAGCTGTGCAGTATTGAACCCCTGTCTATACAGTTGATCAATAATGGAGTCCATTGATTTACTGTGTGTAGCATCCGCCATTTTGATCATCTCATCGAGTTCGAGTTCTTTTTCTTTTCCTTCAACCTTCCTCTTTATGTGACATGAAAGTCTTTGTGACTTCACCCACTTGATCAATGTGAGCTCCCTTCATAAACTCCTCTTCCTTCTCAGTCTCCTTTTCTTTCTTCCCTCTATGCTCTTCCTCTTTGCTTTCACTGACTGACTCTCCCCTTTTGGTTGCATTGGTTGCAAGGGTTTGAGTAGCAGAAAGCCTTATGCTCACAATCTCCTCCACCAGGGGTTGTATGATTGAGGGAAGCCTCTCATCCATGGTTTTGATCACAATGTCTGTGATCATTGGGGTGATGAGAGGTAGGGATTGCTGAAAGATAGCAGCTGTTTGCTCAGAGGGGTTCTATCCCTGAGAAGCAGTGCCAGAAAAAGAAGCTAGTGATTTGGAAGTTTTGAGTGGCTGAGTGTGTGGGAGACCTTCAGGTGAAGGTGCCATCTGTGGGTTTATGTTGGTGGCAGATGGACTTGCTTTTTAAGAGAATTGGTCAAGTAGTCTTTGTAGTCTACTGACTTCTTCCTCAACAATTGTGTTCTGGGCCAGAACATCATAAAAGAAGCCCAAGTCATCATCAGCAGATGTTGAATCACCTGACCTCTGCTTGTAGCAGGATGTACATGCACTAGGTGTAGACCAGTTTTAGCATGTGCCCCTTTCTTGGAACTGGGGACTTCCAGCCTCAGGACGATGTCCTTCATCAGCTGTTGCCTCTGGTGAGGTCTTAGCTATGTTACCAGCCTCAGTCTGATCATGTGCTGATTCAGAAGAGGTGGTAGCCTCACCAGATATTCGTATCTGCATATCCACACCAGGAGATAGAACAGTTAAACCCTGGTGATGTGGGCTGTCAGAAGCATGTTGATCCTCTTCCTCAATTGCTGTGGTTTTCCCCTTTGTTGGTGTTTGTTGGGGAGGAGGAGAGGCATGCAGCTGAGTCAGCACGTTTGCAACAATGAGAGTAGGACTTTGTGGGGCGGTTGCAGTGGGAGATGGGGTAAAAGCAGTATGCACCTGGGGAGAATGGTGCTCTTCAATGGCAATCTCCTCAAATGAGGAAGATCCCAGATTAGTGGGTACCCCTTCTTTGGTTGCTGCAGGCTCCTTTTGAGAGGAATCATGAGCGGCTGTGGCTGGTGAAGTCCTTGTATCCACTAGGGGGTTATAACCAGTGGATATAGCCTGCGTTTGTGTTGCAAGGGCATCCTCAGGGGACTCATTTCCCTGAGTAGCCTTTTTGACTTCTTTTTAGGGGATTGGTGGGGACTTTGGATTTTGAGGTGGTGGCTGTGGGTTCCAGCTGCGTGGGTTTGCGCAGCTTGGCAGCCATTTTTAGTGATTGGTCAGAGTTGTGCCGGGAGTATACTTCAGGCAATACAGCCGTAACAGGGACTCCCAGGCCAACAAGTCCCTCAACTTGAAGCTGGTATTCAATTATGGCCATTATGAACCGAGGATATAGTATCCAACGGTTAGCAAGTTGTTTTGGGCCATATCTTGAGCTCTAAAAATATATTTCAGAAAAATTTAAAGGTTGTTGCTCAAGGATGGAGTACATTACCTGTTGCCACCTTGTGGACATTTGATCCCATGATGAAGTCTTGGGGGCAAGGCAGACATTTACCATGTGAAAGATGAGACGTTCGGCATCCTGGAAATGTTTCTTCAATATGGTAGATGCACTCAGGTTACCCTGGTATCCATGGTGGGCAAATGATTGATCTATTGTGCCCTTTGGATAACCAGTTAGGAAAGTGGCATCATCCAGATTGAGGGTTTGGCGAAGAATGTCTGGAGTAATGACCACTTTTTGACGATGGACAAACGATTGAATAGACTCTGTGTCATTCTCCTCAGAGACAAGAGTGACGTTTGTCCAGAATTGGTTAAGAGATTCGGCATATATGGCGGGATTTAACAAAAAAGCCGTTTTGTAAGGTGACTGAACCATTAAATCAATGGCGTTGTGAAACTTGGTCCAGTATGGCGATTTTGTGAGATGTGCGACACAGTTGTGTCGTGGTTTTAGTTGCATGGTCGCCATTGATGAAGAGAGGTTACAGAGTTTTTGAAGTTAGGTTTGAGAAGAGAAGAAAGTAAAAACTCTGAAGGTGGGATAAGGTATTTAAAGGGTAGGGTTAGAAAACGACTGAAGGTTTTGGTATTAGTCATCAGGTGTTGAAACTACTGATGACGTGGTATTAACTTTCAGAAGTTTGGAATGACTGACCGTATTGGTGTGATCAGCAGTTGTTATAAAACAACTGAAGACTTGGTTTTAACCGTCAGACGTTGAAACAGCTGAAGTCTCAGATTTAGTCATCAGTAGTTATAAAACTACTAAAGACAGTTTTGACTTCAGGTGGTGAAACAACTGAGGACTTGGTATTAGTCATCAGTAGTTGGGAAACTACTGAAGACTTTGGTTTTACCATCAGTTGTTAACAACTGAAGACTTGGTGTTAGTCATCAGTAGTTGTGAAACTACTGAAGACATGGTTTTGCTTCAGTTGTTTAGAAAGAAACAACAGTTGGGAAACTACTAAAGACAAAAAGGCTCATCAGTAGTTCTCGTCAATTCATTGCTTTTCAGCTGTTTCATACTGTCCTCAACACATACTCATAAGACGTTTTCATCTGTTTTCAGATGTTTCATAGGACATCAGTACGTATTTGTATTTCTGACAACAGTAGTTGTAGCTACATCAGCTGTTGTAACTACATCAATTGTTTAATCAAATAAAGTACTTGAGTACTGAGAAGTTAAGCTCTAGTAGTTTAAAGAAAACTTCCGGAGGAAAATAACTTTAGTACTTATATATATGACAATAATAAACTAATGATCATCAGTACTTGTGAGCTGAGATCATCAGTAGTTGTCACTTATTCTAGCTGCAGCATACCAAGCCTTAACACTATGTTTTGGAAAGTTGTGCTATCCAAGGGCTTAGTGAAAATGTCTGCAAGCTCATCAACACTAGGAACAAATTTTGGATCAATCAGACCTTTTTCAAAACAATCTCTAATAAAATGGTGTCTGATTTCAATATGTTTAGTCCTAGAGTGCTGGACAGGATTCTTGACAATACAAAGAGATGAAGAGCTGTCCATTAACAATGGGGTCTTAGTTTCTGTTATGCCATAGTCCAATAATTGGTTTTTAAGCCAGAGTACCTGAGATGTAGAGCTTGCAGCAGCAATCTACTCTGCTTCAGCAGTTGATGTAGCAACTGAGGTCTGCTTCTTACTCTGCCAAGAAATCAAGCAGTTGCCTAAGAATTGGCATCCTCCAGAAGTGGACTTTCTTGTCAACTTACACCCTGCATAGTCACTGTTAGAAAAAGCAACTAATTTACCAGAATGTCTAGTAGAATACCATAAACCTAGAGATGGAGTGCCTTGCCGATATCTAAAGATCCTCTTGACTGCAATCAAATGAGACTCCTTAGGTGCAGCCTGAAATCTAGCACAAACACATGTAGCAAACATAATATCTGCTCTAGAGGCTGTTAAGTACATCAAGGACCCAATCATACATCTGTAAAGTGTTTCATCAACCACTTTACCTTTCTGATCTGTATCCAGTTGTGTGGTGTTGCACATGGGAGTAGAACAGGGCTTACACTTTTGTAAATCAAACTTTTCCAAAAGATCTTTTGTGTATTTGGACTGATGAATGAAAATTCCATCAGCCTTTTGTTTGATTTGCAAACCCAAAAAGAACTGTAATTCTCCCATGGCACTCATTTCAAACTTCTGTTGCATCAACTTTGTAAAGGCATCACACAACTGTGGATCAGAGGATGCAAAAATAATATCATCTACATAAATTTGAACAAGTAGATTATGCTGCCCAGCTTTCTTAATGAATAAAGTCTTATCTATGGAGCCTCTAGTGAAATTATTTTCCAGAAGAAAGTTTGATAATGTCTCATACTAGTCTCTAGGAGCTTGTTTCAACCCATAGAGAGCCTTATCAAGCTTATACACCCAATTAGGATATTTATTGTCCTCAAAACCCGATGGTTGACATACATAAACCTCTTCTTTAATTTTCCCATACAAAAATGCACTTTTGACATCCATTTGAAAAACTTTAAGGTTGTGATAAGCAGCATAAGCTAAAAACAATCGAATTGCTTCCGGTCTGGCTACATGGGCAAAGGTTTCATTATAATCAATAACTTCCTCTTGTGAAAACCCCTGTACAACCAGTCTGGCCTTGTTCTTAACAATAAGCCCATTTTCATCAGTTTTGTTCCTAAACACTCATTTAGTGCCTATTGCACACTTACCTGGAGGTAGAGGAACCAGTTCCCACACTTGCTGTTTCTTGAACTAAAGAAGCTCAAGCTGCATGGCTTCAACCCATCCATTGTCCCTTAAAGCAATGTGATAGTTCTTTGGCTCTTGCTGACTAATGAAGAGAGCATAGAAGCAGAAATTTGACAATTGACTTCTTGTTGAAACGCCAGCATTGATATCAACAATGATTTGAGACATAGGGTGATTCTTCAGATCATGGTACACAATAAGATCTGTGCAAGTGTTTGTAGCAGTCTCAGCAGCAACAGATGGTGATGGTGAAGCATTTCCTTGAAACTAATCAGTAGATGGTAATTCAAAGGAAGTTGAAGTTGTAGAAATCTCATCAGCATTTGTTGTGGATTGTGCTACTGAAGCTACAGGAACATCAGGTCTAGCTGAATCAGGCAGTTGATCACTAAACTTGAAAAGGTGATTACTGATATAATCATCATCATCAGTAACACCAGATGGATGACTACCTATAGAAGATGATGGATTCATATGATCTGCAACAGCAGGTGGTGATAAGGAACATATTGCAGAATGTCCAGATCAAACAACTCCACAGGGTTTTGTGGAATTGTATCCTTAGGGGATTCATTGAACTTCACATGCAAGGTTTCTTCAACTATCTTTTTCCGACAGTTGAATACTATATAAGCCTTGCAAGTGGATGAATACCCAACAAAATACCCTGCATCCACCTTAGAATCAAACTTTTGGAGTTGATCCTTGTGTTGAGAATGTAACAGGGACACCCAAATGCTCTAAAGAATGAAATCAAAGGGGCTAAATGATGTAAAACTTCATAAGGAGTTTTCATCAACCTCTGATTTACTAAGGCTCTATTCTGTACATAGCAGGCTGTATTGACAGCTTCAGCCCAAAAGGTCAGTGGCAGACCAGAATCAGCCAACATGGACCTTGCAGCTTCAATGAGGGTCCTGTTCTTTCTCTCCACTACTCCATTTTGCTCTGGAGTCCTTGGGATGCTATACTGCCTCTTGATTCCCTTTGACAAGTAAAACTCATCAAGAGTGTAGTTTCTGAATTCAGTACCATTGTCACTCCTCACACACTTAACTGGTAGGGAATACTACTTCTCAACGTGTAACACAAAGTTCATAATGGACTGAGCAGCCTCATCCTTTGAATGCAAGAAGAAGGTCCATACATATCTAGAGTAATCATCCACAATTGCCTGACAGTATTTCTTCTTTGCCATACTCATTACCTTCACAGGACCAAAAAGATCCATGTGCAGTAGTTGTAAGCAGGCATTAGACTTGGATTCTTCTATGGTTGGGAATGAAACTTTATGTTGTTTCCCTTTTAAGCATGCAGTGCAGATTTCATCACAATTGAACTCCTTTATTGGAAGACCTCTCACTAAACTCTTGTGGATCAGCTGATTTATGTTTTTGAGATTAACATGACCCAGGCTTCTATGCCACAGTTTAGATTCTTGGAGAGAGGCCTTGGAGAACAAGCATGGATGGCCTCTGAACTCAATTTTCTTTGACAGATCCAAGGCATATACTCTTCCTATCCTGTTGGCCTTCAGGAGAGTATTATCATCCAATACTTTGTCAATCAGGCTCAGAACCTTGGAAGACAGAATCCTACAGTTCTGGCTTGTGAAAAGAGCAACATGTCCTTTGTCACACATCTGACTGACACTCAACAGATGGTATTTGAGATTCTCCACATGGTTGACATCATCAAATCTAATATCTCCATTAGACACAAATCCCTTTCCAATGATGTAACCTTTAGTATCATTTCCAAATGAGACAAATCCCTTCTTTCCCTGAGAGTAATTATGAAGAAGATAGCTGCTCCAATCATGTGCATGGATCCTCCACTGTCCACATACCAGATGCTTCTTTGGCATGTTGAAGAACCCTGCACAATCATAAGAAACTATTAGCTTTGGAGACCCAAACCTTTTTGGTTTTGGGACTGACTTTATCAACAGATTTAACCATAGCTAGTTTCTCATGATTAACAGCTGATGAAGATGGAGATGGTGCTGAAATAGATTTGGACCTGGAATTCCTCTCCAGTGGTTTGGTCACAGTGGCTTCAAGTTGGTTAACTCTCTCCAACAGATGCTAAACCATCATAACAAGCTGTGTCTGATTTGAAGCTCGAGCTTTCAGTTCATTTGACACTCCAGAGCTTGTTTTTGATGAGTTCCTGTGACCCACCATTTCCTCCTTCTTAGATTTCACAGACTTAGTCTTATGTTTATCATGAGGAAGAATATCAGCTGTCTTCTAAAAAACTGTATCCTTCTTAGTGGATTTGGGTAAGGCCTTGGGTTTATCAGGTTGAGATGATTGTGGTACAAACTTGGTCTCAAACTCAATTTTCATTTTATTTATTTCTAGTTTAATGAGCTCATCCCTTTGGAGCTTTAAACCCTTTTTGTACCAACATTCATCAGATAGATTATTGAATTTACCACAAATTTCACATGGTTTATTCTTCATCTTGGACATCTTTACTGCTGAAGTGGAAAGTACTGAAGGTGTGATCTTCAGTACTTTCCTCCTATCAGTACTAGGTATTAAAGGATTTGTAACAGCTGAGGACTGGTAATTCAACTATTTTCCATCCGTCCTAATAGACTGTTTGATGGATTCCTCAGCAGTTGTTAGTCCTTGTATTCCAACTGATTTGAAATGCTTTTCAGATGTTGGGTCTCTTTCAGTACTTGGGGTACATTGAGGAACAACATCTGAAGTACTCAGCTTCATATGAGTCTCAATAGTTAGACCATCAGTCAATTTATTTGTTGAGATCTTAACACTAGTTTCATTCTCTGATCTTAGATTATTATTGGAGAATGACTCACACGATAATGTGGTTTGGAGATTTTCTTCACTTTCAGACTTAGCTATGGAGTTAGGAGTAAAGTCTGTTGGTGGAGCAGTATGGTTGTAACCAATGCCAAACTTCACATTTGAAGCAGTTTGCTTGCTAAGAAGCATTTCAAATCCCTTGCATGATGAGACCCAGCGTTCACACTCAACTTGGGTCACTGCAAGGTTTTCTTTGAGACTCCTGTGGTCTTCCAGAATAACCTCTAACTTGGCCTTTTCATCATTTAATTGGCATTTAAGCTTATAAATCTCATCACTTTTACTGTTAAGAGCAGACTCATACTCAGCTTTTCTTTTGAAAATGGTTTTCTCAAACTCAAGTTTTTGATTTATTAATGCTACATTTGCCTCCTAATAGAGACAAAGGCAGCTATGCATGATTCAGAACATAACTTGGCTTTAGCCTTTGAAGATACCTGAGTTACCTGTGAAGATGATGCATTTGAACAGGAACCCTCAGTAGACTCCAGGGCCATGAGAGCAAGATTTCCAAAAGGGTGTTCACCACCATGTTGACTAGCACCAGCATAGTATTGCTCAGTGTGACTAGACAAGTTATCAGGTAAGCTACTCCAGTCAACGACTCCAGGTGTGAAGAAGCTGTGATGAGGTTGTGATTGAGATGGAGATGGTTGAGGTTCTGGTAGTGCATGACATTGTGGTACAATAGGAGCTTGAACTTGATTTGACTATGGCATATAATAGCATGGATAAGGATATGGCATTTGACCCTGAGGAACAAAATATGCAGGAGATTGAGGGTGTGATGAATGACTAGAACCAGCAGAGTGTTGCCCTTTGGATTGTGAATTATTATTTGGAAAAGTCAAAAAGGATGCAGAAGTGTTAGATCCATTTTATCTACACTCTCTTGCAAAGTGTCCAAGCCTGTGGCATTTGTGACACTTCAACTTGCTCTTGTTAAAACCGACTTTGGTTTTGTCAGAGAGTCCAGGAAATTTCCTGCCAGTTCTCTTGTAGAATTTCTGAGATCTGATATTGATCAAGGCCATTTGGCTCAAAATATCCATCTCTTCTAAATCATCATCAGCAATGCCCTTCAAATCATCCATGATAAAGCATAGATTGTCACTATTATTACCAGAATGACAATCAACACTCACAAAGGCATGATTAGAATTGTTTGAGGTGAAATCAATAGCTCATCATAGTGGCATTCTCATCCTGCATACTCTGACTCATGACTTACCAAGGCAGTGTTCCTGGTACAAAATCATCAGTGAGCTTTCCAGATGATGACAGTTTTCGTTTCTGTTCTATCTCTCTCTCAAATGTGAGCAATTTCCCATGGAGTTGGGTGAGAGATAGTTTGTCCAAATTTGCACTGGAGCGTAGGACAATAGTATATGTGTCACATCTCTCAGGCAGTGATCTGAGAAATCTGTTATTTATCTGGCTATTTGTGTACTCATGTTTGACCATTTTTAATTCAAAGATCAAACAAGAGAACCGCTCAAACTGTTGAGTCAGTGTCTCACCCTTCCTATGAGAGAATGTCTCATATTGTTGGGCAAGAATTTCTCTATTATTTTCCAATACCTCATCTGTTCCTCCAAATTGTTCTTTCAAGGCATTCCAGAGGTCATGGGCAGTTTCATAATGCATTTTCCCAGAATAGATTTCATTGGGCAGTGCCATGGCCAGAATTCCATGGGCTTTTGCATCAATCTCAAACAATTTCTTATCCTCATCTGAGTATTGCTCCCTCCTCTTCAAAACCATTTGATTGGTTTCCGGGTTATTCACCATAGGCTTGTGTGGACCATGTACCACTGATGACCAACAACCTGAGCTGTTAACATACAGGTGATGGATCATTCGTCGTTGCCATATGTTATACTCACTCCTAACCAGCATTGGAGGCTTGGTTGAGGAACCAGTATTGTGAGGATCATTGGAAGGAGTAGTCATTTTAGGTCCAAATACAATTAATTCAAGCTTTTAAAAGATTTTACACAGACCACAACAGACTCAATGAAAACCAAGAATAAATCTCAGGATGAATGACCAAAAACACAGAAAATTCAATCTCTATAACCGTTTCTTGCAAAAATGCTAATTCAATCAAACTTGGATCTGGATAGCAGTTTCAATGATCAATTATTAGATCGATCAATGATGAACGGCTCTGATACCATTTGACAGGATCAGTGATCTCAAGTTTGATGGATTAGAGTGTAATGCAGCGGAATAAGAACAAGAATTAGACAAATTATAGCAAGAATTTGTATTCATATGCATTAAGAACAAATACGGTTGTAACGAGAGAATATATTTCTGTGAAAAGGAATGTTTCAATAATATCAAATGTTTCTGCTCAATCATTCACCGATTACAATTAGGTTGACACTCCTTATATAGAGTGCAATCACTGCTGATATCACGGGATAGGGACATCTGGCAGATTTATTAAAAAATAACTAAAACCTAACAAACTACTGAAATCTTCATAACTACTGAGAACATATCAGAGTGCTAAGTACAAAACATAAAACTATGATACGAAACTATTGAAACTACAACGACTGAAGAACAAGCTCTTCAGTCGTTTTACAAAACTACTGAAAAGAAAAACATAAAACTACTGAAAGAGAACCGTCACAACTACTGAAGAAGACCTCTTCAGCTGTTGTGACAACATCTGATACTTGGTCTTTAGCACTTGTGTCTTTAGACTTTGTCTTCAGCACTTGTGTCTTCAGACTTTGTCTTCAGCACTTGTGTCTTCAGACTTTGTCTTCAGCACTTGTGTCTTCAGCACTTGTCTTCAGACTTTGTCTTCAGCACTTGTGTCTTAGACTTTGTCTTCAGCACTTGTGTCTTCAGACTTTGTCTTCAGCACTTGTGTCTTCAGACTTTGTCTTCAGCACTGTGTCTTCAGACTTTGTCTTCAGCACTTGTGTCTTCAGACTTTGTCTTTAGCACTTGTGTTTTCAGACTTTGTCTTTAGCACTTGTCTCATCAGCTGTTGTGGACTTCAGCAGTTGTTGTGACGTCTGTGGGACTTAAGGTTTTTCTGATCTGGCTCCTTGGTTCTCTTGGTCCAACACCTTCTATTTAAAATCCTTTCCATCCTTTCGACCTTTTGTAGGAGCTTAGATATAAGTTCATCTTTTTCATTAGGCCTACTTTCATTGGATTCAGCAAAGCTTTCTGAGGGAGCAATCTCAAAAGTTTCTCTCTTTGTAGGCATTTGAGTATGATGATCCCCATCATTTGAAGATGATTCGGATGCTTTAGAAGCACTTGTTGATGCTCTAACTTTAGTAGGGTAATCATGGGTGGGCAAAGGTTGGTATAGTGATGTTGGTGATTGATGAGATGGTAATATTGGAGATTAATGAGGTGGTGATATTGGTGATGGTTGAGGGGTTGTTTGTGGTGTTGGTTGTGGTGTTGTTTTTGGTGTTGGTGGTGGTGTTGGTTGTGGTGTTGTTTTTGGTGTTGGTTGTGGTGTTGGTTGTGGTGATGGTTGTGGTGATGGTTGTGGTGATGGTTGTGGTGATGGTTGTGGTGATGGTTGTGGTGATGGTTGTGGTGATGGTTGTGGTGATGGTTGTGGTGATGGTTGTGCAAGAGCTTGTTCTTGTCCTTGAACTTCCTGATTTATCTGCTAAATCATCCATGGAAGAAGAGGTGAGTGAGCTCCACTATGAAAGTTTCTTGGATCCCTCATCTTAATGTATTTGTAAGATCTTGCATCATAGTGAGGAATATCAAGCACTGGTCCGTCATTAGCAATATCAGGGAATGATTCATTGACCAGGCATTGAATGAATCTTGGATACATTAAGAACTTGTATCTTCTCCATTGTTGAATGTTTGATATCAGGCCATTGAAGACATAGGCAAACATATTGAATTGCCTGTTTAAGCAAAGAGCATAGATTACTGAGGATGTGATGACTGGAATGTCATTCCATCCTGTCTTTCTCTTGGATAGACACTGCTGAAACATATGAATTAGGAATCTCCAAGTTAGATCAACCAATCCTTTAAAAAGTGTTTTGCTTCATATCCTCCTTCATAACCAATTTCAGCAAAAAATATGGTTATTTCTTCATCATCTAGCTCTAGAGGTGCATTAGCATCATCACCAAATTGTAAGCATCTTCTAACAGAATCTTCAGTGATACTCAGAGTGTGATCATTGTTGATTCTCCATTGTGGTAGATAAGAATCTGATCATATCTCTAAGTCCTTAGCCTCTGGCACATTAGGGTTTAAATAACCGCTGACATTATGGAGCTTGCTCCATGAAAGATTTGCCATGTAATCTGCACAAGAGACATGTATGTCAGTTATCAGTTTGACTTTAAATGGTCAAGGATGAACGTTTTTCATTTCTGTTTCATTGTTGTCATAGCAAATAGTGAGTTTGTTATTCAACAATTATAGTTTCTATGTTTGAACCATTAATGATATGTTGTTTCATTGATTTGTTACATATTTTTCATTTTTCATCATGCTTTGTTCTTACAACAAACATGAATGTCAAGGTTTTCATGATGAGAAGAATTTCTATTGGTTTGCATGCTAATTGAAGTCGAAAAGGTGTATTATGTTACATCAATAAGACATGCTTTTGTGTTCTTCATTATCAGTTGGTTCATTGTTTGATTTAGGTTTAACAATCTGAAACTTAGGTCTTGATTAAAATTTTCATGGGAATTTCACAGTCTTTCCGATACAAATGTGGTTTCAGAATCGATAACAAGAGCAGATTGAGTAGAATCACATGAGAATCTTTGGTTGTTTATGATGAAGATGATCGAAGATGGTGTACTATGTATTTGCACTCGTCTCACCATAAGGTCTCTCAAATTTGAAAAGTATTAAATGACCCATTTAAATTCCTTAAAATAGTCAAATAATGCATTTTGAAAGATTTTACAAGTTTAAGAGCAAATGCGGTTGTAAATGCGGAAGGGTAAATTTTTTTGACTTTTGGTCATCCGCATTTGTTAACTGTAGCAAATACGGAAGACAAACTTTGGACTTTGACTATCTGCATTTGGCTACTGTTGTAAATGCGGAAGTTTTGTTAGTTTTGATTATTCTATCCGCATTTGTGTACTGTTGCAAATACGGAAGTTAAACTTCGATAATCATGACTATCCGCATTTGAGTACAGTTGCAAATGCGGAAGTTAAATTTAAAAACATTGACTATCTGCATTTGTGCTATAATAAATGCGGAAGAATAACTTGTGATTTTGTTCATCAGCATTAACACACTGTAGCAAATGCGAGAGTTGTTTATCAGCATTTGTCTACTGTAACAAATGCGGTAGAGTAAAATCCACATTCACTTAACACACTAATGCGGTAGAGTAAAATCATTGTCCGCATTAGTTGCACTTGAAAATATACTCTTACCGCATTAGTTATATGCATGGGTTACCTTCACCCGCATTAACCAATGCACTTACCTGCATTAACTTTTGAACTTAATCATAAGTTAATGTGATTGAATTGATTATTCATCTTATGAAGATTATCCTTGATTGATTTTTCTTATGAATTTGACTGTTGATGTTATCAATTCTTGCTTGGATTGACTTGTATGTCAAAAGTGATACAAGTTTCCCAATATTGATAGATCTTGGACTTATCATGCTTCTAAGAATCTGCATAAGCTGAGATATAATGGTATGACTTTTTGCAACAACACCAAAATTCTTTTTTTGTTTTGTTTTGAAAGTTAAGTTAATAAACAAAAATTTGGACTTACTAAAAAAAATTAAATTACTCCCCCTAAAGTTTATATCCATATTTGGATAGAAACTTTAAAGATTTAAAACCTTTTGAATATTATTTTGATTATTAATAATGAAGAGAATTATCTCTTTTGTTGGGATCATATCAGTCTTACATTACACTTGTGCATCCGTTATGATTAAATGGACATGTTCATGAACTTGAAGATTAAAGGTATGTTTGTCCTCTTAATCTCATACCTAGTTGATATTTTGATGCAAATGACTTTTATCATGTTTTGGTTGATTTAATTATTTAGTATGTACCTCACACACATAAACATGGAATGATCAACCATCCTTATACAATGCATGGTAGAACTTTTTCACAGCTTTTCTTACCAGGTCACTTAAGTTATAAAGTCTTATTTTCACTGATCCTCACTGGGATTCTTTTACTTTGATCCTTTTTCATGATGATCCATATTGGGATTCTTTTCACTTCACTTTGGATGGTGATCCATGATAGGATTCTTTTGTTCATTCACTTGGAATGTATTACTTTTGTTGATTCATCCTATTTTGGATGTGTTCCATATTGGGAATCTTTTTGATCATAACATCTGCACTATGTGCAAGTTTCATCAGGTCTTTGCTCAACAAAACAAAGATGGAACATGATGTGGTGAAAGAGATTCATAAAGTATCATTACCTGGTGTGTTTAGGTTACTACGCACACATACAATTAGATAAGCCAATACATACCTGTACTTTGTGATGAGTGTTTCACAATTGAATAAGTCTTTAATTCATCACTGCATGTATCTTTTCTTCGAAGTTGAGCCTACCAACATATCTGGTAAGTCATTTCAGTCTTTCACATTTTGAAATTAAGCACAGTGAATAATATAACGACTGTAATTATATCATTTCCCATACAATTCTTTTCTTCATCAAACTTAATCATCAAATCACCCATTGAGTTGCCATGTATGATCCTTTCAGGGTGCAACAATAAAGGCATGTGAAGAACTTGTCTCTTGGAATGGGCTTCCTTGAGTATAGATTTCTCTTGGTGTCTTTAAGAATGTGATGAAAGGACCCTTTTGTGAGTTGTCAGGGTAGCATATAAGATGATTTTGAGGTTTTATGCTATTCCTTTCAGTCACACGCAGGGCTAAACTCATTTGATTGTTGGAGTTACCAGATGAATCTTGCATTTCATCTTCATCTGGTATCCACTGAGAATACCATACCACTCAGTCAAAGTAAGAGTGTTAAGGTTCTCGGTACTCTTGATAACAACATAATAATGTTTCCATTGCCTTGGAAGACAGGACATGAACTTCCTTACAATCTCCTTGTTTTCAAGATTCACTCCAACATCCACTAGAGTGTCCACAATCTTAACATACCTGAAGTATTGTTGAGTCAAGGTTCCACATGTTTTAAAGGTGAAATTTTCAAACTGCTGCTTCAGGAGATCCTTCTTGTATCCTTGGCTTTAGTAGAACCCTCATACATTAGTTTCAATGCATCCCACAACTGCTTAGTTGTTTTGTATTTCTTGAAACCTCTGTATACAGAGTTTGGAAGAGCAATCTAAAGGGCTGTCATGCCTTTCTGATCAATTTCTACACTCTTTCAATCTTCATTAGAGTAGTTAGCCGCAACCTTTGGAATCATACCACCTCCAGCAGCCCAAGAGGTGCTTGGTATGTAAGGTCCGAGATAATAGATTCCCACATCCTGGAATCTTGGGACTTGATAAAACATTCCATTCTTTAGCCCCGAGTGTCAAAATCTTCAAGAGTGATCAGTGGTGACTTTGTTATAGTTCTAGTTTTCATATCAGCTTTAGTGATAGCTGCCATTTGAGATGTTAAGTATTTTGTGTGTGTGAGGGATCTTACATGGTGAGATCTTACGGTCAAGAGCTTGGAATGCTCTGATACAATTGCAGGGCCGTTTTAGGGGGTTTGGTCACTTTCAACACAACACATAATGAGGAGAGATTGATTATAGAACACTTAACTCATCAAATGGGGAATTAGAAACTAGTTACAATGATACCAAGAAACTCAAGTAAATGGGAGACAGAACAAGAACAAAATACACAAGTCTTTGGTTTTCAAGAATGTTGTATATTGCTTTCTAGTTCCTTACAAGTGTTACAAAGTATATGTTAAGATACAAAGGACCAGAGATACTTTATACTACATCCTACAGCCGGCCATCCTTTGAAGGCCAGCTGGATACATGATCTAGACAACAACAAAATCAATGTAGAGTCAAAAGGCATAGTTTACCAAAATCAATGTAGAATTTTGGATACATACTTTGATTGTCTTTTGACTAGTGACTATAACATGCCATAGCTCACACCCTAATATATTACAAAAAGGATAAAAGTACATAAATGTGAGAAAGAGATAGACTCAAGACCTCAATGTACAGTTTACCAAAAGCATGGATCTTTTTACCAACTTATGAAAGTTGGTGAGTCAAATTGAGTTGCAGCGGAAAGGTGGTCCAGCTTTATGGTAAAAGCTACATCAGATAAAGCATGTACTCAAAAGTGATCGGAAAAAATCTATCTTCATAAACTGGCTTTGAAAGACTTTGCCTCTGAAGCTTCGAAAGACTTAATGTGAAACTTAGAATATTTTCTGAAGCAGAATGTGAAACTTCTGAAGTATTTTACTTGAGCAATTTGTGCATGCATACAGGACAGACTGTTTTGATGTTTTAGATTGCATGAGCCTTATATGAAACCATACAAATAAAATTACAAAATTTTGAAACATAAACCAAATAATTAATGAACAAAGAAAAATAATCGCTGCTCCATTATCTTGCTCTCCGATTTACATAAACCGAATGATCAACGATGCTTTAATGCTTCGATCGTTGCACCATTATCTTCCTCATAATTGTACTCAAAAGCTCAAAGTTGTATCTAAAATAGGAATTCTTTTTGTTTTTAGTTTCCTCTTGCATGCGTATTTTTTCTTCCCCTGCTGACGCTACTATTTTTTCCTTATTTTCGTAGCATTCCTCCTTTTAGACATATGTCCTCACCCTCTATTAAGAATATATCACACATGGGCCCCTTTTCATAATTGTCATCATAGAATTCATATTTTAATATATAATTTGCATCAAAGCCTTTAACTTCCATCATAATTCTACCATATTATATTTTATGTGTTGAAGTTATTCTTTTGATTTAGATTAAGATTTTTAAAACTGGTACGTCTCATGCTCTATTAAAATATGTCTTTATTTTGTTTGTGATCTCTTAAATCAATAAAAAGCAAAATAAAACAATTAAGCGTAACAATAAATATAAGTGATTAATAATTTATTCGTAAGTGTAGGAAATATTATATATTTCAAGGTCACATCAAATATCTTCCCACTTAAATTTTATTTGTCCCTAAGCAAAACTCATTGCATGACATATCTAACTTCAGCAAGTTAAATACATGATGCAGAACTAAATTAACACTACCTGTTTTCCCAAAAAACACAATCAACAATCCAGTCACAATCAATAGAATTACAAATTAACAAGCAACTTGATACAATTAAAAAAACATACGTACTAATATGTTTAGTTCATTTAAGATTTTATACACACAATAATCCATAACTTCTCACAATGTTTCTCTCCTCTCGTTGTTTAATGGACTAGTAAGAGATGTACTAGTTTATATTTGTGGTACTCTCATATCATCACGTCATGACATTATCATAAGTCGTAAATGTATCACATCTACACCACTATTATTGAACTTTTCACAAATTAGTAGGGTCGTAATATGGTGGTTCACGAGGGTAAGGTGAAGGATAGGCACAAACCAGATAAAAAATGAGGCTATGGTGTTTAGAGAAATCTGACTTAGCCTAAACACAAACAAAATATTGAAATGATAAACAAAAACAAAACCAAAGTTGAATTCTTGATCAAACTAACAACCAATAGACATTTTTGGGTCAATTTTCACCCTCTTTTTATTTATTTGTTTCTCATTTTCTTTGTTTTATTACTCTTTCTTGTTTTTTTAAATATAACTAAGATTAACTAATCAAACATAACAATTGAATCACACTATTTAAAAACTAACTTATCCGCTTTCTTAAAACACACAAGTTATCACAAATAGGTCTAAGCAAATAAAGGTTTTCTAACTAACATGGTGTAAACAACAAAAATGATGAATGAAGTCAACATGGCTTACCGTGGATACTTTCAAGGTAGGGTAGTCACAGGCTAAACACAAGGCTGGCAAGTTCAATGTTCATGGTCTTGACGTGTATTATACCCAAACAAGTTCTAAATGCATGGACGTGTAATTAAAGCTTAAACAAAAAATGCATATGAAATGTGACAGGATCAGTGATCACAAGTTTGATGTATCAGAATATAACGCAGCGGATACAAACACGAATTAGACAAATTGTAGCAAGCTAACAATATTGTGAGCATTAAGATCGCATACAGTTATAGGGAGAGTAGTATTTCTGATTTCTGGGAATGTTTATAGATGAAGAATATTTCTAATCGAATCAATCATTCATTCCATTCAATTCATCATTTCTTCAATCATTACAATAGGTTGTCACTCCTTATATAGAGTGCAACAGTCACTGCTGTTATCACGGAAAGTGACAACTGGCAGATCCAATACAGAAATAACTAATTCTTAACAAACTACTGAAATGTTCACAACTACTGAGAACATATCAGCAAGTTAAGTACAAAATATAAAACTACTGAAACTACAACGACTGAAGAACAAGCTCTTCAGTCGTTTTACAAAACTACTGAAATAAAGAAATAAAACTACTGATATCACAACTACTGAAGAAGTACTCTTCAGCAGTTGTGACAAACTACTGAGGCTTCAGTACTTGATCTTCAGACTTTGACCTTCAGGCGTTTCATCAGCTGATGACTTCAGTAGATATCATCAGCTGATGTCTTCAGTCTTTGTCTTCAGACTTTGTACATCATTGTTGATCTTCAGCACTTGTGAACTCTTCAGCTGTTGTACTTCAGTACTTTGGTCTTTCAGCTTCAGCACTTGTGTTCTTCAGCTGTTGTACTTCAGCACTTTGGTTCTTCAGCTGTTAAGGTCTTCAGCACTTGATCTTCAGCTGTTGAAGTCTTCAGCACTTGTCAAACTACTGATGAGGCTTTCAGCAGTTGTTGTGATACCGTGTGGGACTTAGAGGTTTTCTGATCTTGGCTCATTGGTTCTTTTGGTCCAACAAACTCCCCCTGAACCAATGCAGCCAAAACCTCTAACTTATTTATACTCCCACTTATTGATGGCAAAAATGTTGGTCTTTTTCCTTCTTGATCAGTAGAGAAGATGACCCATGTACGCTCCGGCCTGGGAAGAACCTCAAATATTTGTTTGGCAGAGTATGAATGGGAACTCTGTTTTGGGGAACTGGACACAGAGTTGTTATCCCATTCATGAGATTCACTTCCCCATAATGAGTCTGTACGACTCTCTTGTGTAGGCCTCAAGGAGGTGATTTGTTCCTCCATGGTTAGCTCTTCAGCACCTCCTTCAAACAATGATTCCGCCCATAATACTCAGACAGGTATTTGGCCTGTTTCCCATTCTTTAGCTCCACAGTTGTTATTATTCTGTAAGCAAACTCATCCGGTGATTACCCTCTAGGAACAACTGGAGCTCATTTTCCTGACTTCCTCAAGCCTCTTGTAAACTAACCCCTTTTTCACTATTTTGTTTTCCAGCATCTTCTGAGGGGTTAGATTAGCTTTGTAGGCCTTCTTGAAGTCTTCTAGGATTTCCCAGGTGAACTACAAAGACCAGAGAGATCACTTCATCTACGATCTTTTTCACCTGGCCAATGTATCTCCGAGGTATATTGTTCTTATGAATTCTGTGAGAGACCCTGGGATCAGGCCAAATCCTCACTCTTTCCTTTTGATATTGAAAGGTATGCCTGAGAGTGTAAAGTCTGAGGGCTTGCTCCTTCATATTGATGATGGAAGATGTGCTGCATAAGCTTTGTCAACTCTCTTCAGCAATTCCTCATCATGCTGTTTATGAAGCTCTTCTTCTTCTAGCTTCACTTTAACCATTTGTCTCTGGACTTCAGGAGTAATTGCTGAGGAGTGACTTGTGGCCTTAGGCAACTGAATCACAGCTGATAGCGGCAGCCTGTCTTCATCATCTTCTTCATCTTCTTCTAGCCTCAATATCCTTCTCTTCTTCTTCAAGGGTATATCATCGGCTATGGGTTTTGAGGGTAAGGGAGTTGGTTGGTGGGTTGTGTTTTGGGTGGTTTTGGTGTGGGAATGTTGACAGGCTGTGCTAGCATCCTTGAGGTGAGTGTGGCTTTTGATTGCTTTGCTAGCTCAGTCCTGCTCCCAGCACCCACTTCATTCAAAGCTTCAATAACAAGCCCCTTAGTGTATGCTTCAGACGAACAGATCTTGGTGGTGATTGCCAAGATACTGTCCCTGGACCAAGCTTTGATCTCAATCATTGATCTTCCAAGATATTTTGCAATAAATCTTATCATGATTTCTAGCCTTTCTCTTTCTAACACTTCATAACTTGCCCATCTATTCTGGATTTCTTCAATCTCTAGTCGTCGAATCTCAGAGTCAAGTTTGTTGGTGTCATGACCTTGCCTGAACAGCTGATCAATGATGTTGTCCATTGATCTACTGTGTTCGGCATCAGCCTCTTTTATCAGTAGCTCCAAGGCTTTATCTTCAGCAATGTGCTCATCAGCACCTTTCTTTCTTTGCTTGTAGGTGAGCATTGTTGCTGTTCTTTCTCCTCCTTTTGGGCTTGCTTCGCTTCCTTCTTTTCCTCGGATCTTTTCCTCTTCTGTTCTTTCACTGCAGGACTCTCCCCCTTTTTGGTTGCATTGGAGGAAGGGGTTGAGACCGCAGAAAGAGTCTTTGGACAGCAGCATCAACCAAGGGCTGTAATGTTGAGGAAAGCCTCTCATCAAGGGCTTTGATCACTATATCAGTGATTAGGGGGTGATGAGAGGGAGGGAATTTTTGAGTGCAGCACCTATTTGCTCAGGAGGGTTCTGTTCCTGAGAAGTAGGGCCTGAAGCAGAGGCAGGTGGTTGATTTGGGTGGCTCTGTGTTTGGGAAACCTTCAAGGGAAGGTGCCATCTGTGGGTGTATGAGGGTGGCAGATGGACTTGCATCCTGAGACATCTTGGCCAGCACTCTTTGAGTCTGCTAACCTCATCCTCTAGAATGGTGTTTTGAGCAACTACATCATAGAAGAAGCTCAGGTCATCATCAGTTGATACTGAATCACCTGACCTCCTGCTTAGAGCAGGATTTACATGCACTGGGTGTAGACCAGTTGGTGCATGTGCCCCTTGTGCTTGGTACTGGGGACTTCCAGCCTCAGGACAATGTCCATCATCAGCAGTTGCCTCTAGGGAGGTCTTAGCAATGTTACCAGCCTCACTCTGGTCATGTGCTGAGTCAGAGGAGGTGGCAGCCTCACTAGATATTCTAAGCTCCTTCTCTACACCAGGAGATAGAATTGGGAAACCCCTGTGCTGTGGGTTCTCAGGTGCACTGTGTTCCTCCCCCTCAATTGTAGAGGTATTCCCAGTAATATGGTTTCTGGGGAGGGGGTGAGGAGTGCAATTGAGTCAGCACTTGAGCAACTATTAAAGTTGGGCTGTGAGGGGCGGTTGTTTGGGGTAAGGGGGTAGAAGCAGTGTGCACCTGGGGTGGATGGTGCTCTTCAATGGCAATCTCCTCAAGTGAGGAAGATCCCAGATAAGTAGGTGCCCCTTGGGTTGCTGCAGGCTCCTGTTGAGAGGAAGCCTGAGCGGCTGTGGCTGGAGGAGTCATGGTATCCACTAGGGGTTTGGACTAGTGGATATATCCTGCGTTTGTTGTGCAGGAGCATCCTCAGGGGACTCAATTCCCTGAGTAGCCATTTTGGGTTCTTTTTGGTGGGTTTGGTGGGGACATTGGATTTGGAGGTGGTGGCTGTGGGTTCCAGCTGCGTGGGTTTTCGCAGCTTGGCAGCCAGTTTGAGTGTCCGGTCGGAGTTGTGCCGGGAGTATACTTCTGGCAAAACAGCCGTAGCAGGGACTCCCAAGCCAACAAGTCCCTCAGCATTAAGCTGGTCTATTATAATGGCCATTATGAACCGTGGATAGAGTATCCAACGGTTGGCAGTTAGTTTTTGAGCCATATCTTTGAGCTCTGAAAATATTAATTCTGAAAAATTCAGTGGTTGTTGCTCAAGGATAGAATACATTACCTGCTGCCATTTGGTGGACATTTGATCCCAAGACGATGTCTTAGGGGCCAAACATACATTGACCATGTGAAAGATCAGGCGCTCAGCGTCATTAAAGTGTTTCTTCATGATGGTGGTGGCACTGAGATCACCTTGATATCCATGCTGAGCAAATGATAGATCTATGGTGCCCTTCGGATATCCAGCAGGAGAGGTAGCATCACTCAGTTGAAGAATTTTACGGATTGTTGCAGGAGTAATCACTACTTCTTTGTGGTTGACGACTGACCGGAGGGATCGTGTGTTGCTCTCCTCAGTAGTGACATTAACGTTCATCCAAAATTGGTTCAAGGATTCGGTATGTAAAACGGGGTTCAGAAGGAATGCCTTGTTGTATTGGGACTGAACCATAAGATCGATAGCAGTATCGAACTTAGTCCAGATCGGCGATTTTGTGAGGTAGGCAACACAGTTGTGTCGCGGTTTAATTTGCATAGACGCCATGGAAATTTTTTGGAGAGGAACGTTAGGTTTGAAGAAGATAAGCATGGAGAGCTCAGGTTAGGGTATTTATAGGGTACGGGTGAGGAAACGACTGAAGGATGTGGTGTTAGTCATCAGTAGTTTTAAACGACCGTTGACATGGTATATCCTTTCAGACGTTGAAACAGCTGAAGTCGCGGTGTTAGGCATCAGTAGTTTAGAAAACTACTGAAGACCGTGGTTTTGACTTCAGGTGATTGAAACAACTGAGGACATGGTGTTTGTCATCAGTAGTTATGAAACTACTGAAGACAGTGGTTTTGTCATCAGCTGTTGTAAACAACTGAAGACTTGGTATTGTCATCAGTAGTTATAAAACTGCTGAAGACGTGGTTTTGCTTCAGTTGTTTAAAATGAAACAGCAGTGGTACAAACGACTGAGGAGAAAGTTCTCTTCAGCTGTTTTCGTCAATTCTTAGCTTTTCAGCTGTTTCAAACTGTCCTCAACACATTCATCAGTCTTTATGGCTGATTTCAGTTGTTTCATAGGACATCAGTACTTATCTGTTTTTACTGATTGCAGTAGTTATGACTGCATCAGTAGTTGTAACTACTTCAGTAGTTTAGAGCAGATGAAGTACTTCAGTACTTGTGAGAACTTTTAGCCTTCAGTAGTTATAAAAACTACTGAGGTTAAAAGAGCTCATCAGTACTTATATGTGACAGGCACTCATGATCATCAATATGAATTACTGAGATCATCAGTAGTTGTCACCTATTCTAGCTGCAGCATACCAAGCCTTAACACCAGGTTTTGGAAAGTTGAACTATCCAAAGGCTTAGTAAAAATGTCTGCAAGCTCATCAGCACTGGCACAAACTTAGGATCAATCAGACCTTTTTCAAAACAATCCCTTATAAAATGATGTCTGATCTCTATATGTTTGGTCCTAGAGTGCTGGACTGGATTTTTGACAATGCAAAGAGCTGAAGCACTATCCATTAACAATGGAGTCTTAGTCTCTGTAATGCCATAATCCAAAAGTTGGTTTTGAAGCCAGAGTACCTGAGATGTACAGCTTGCAGCAGCAATGTACTCTGCTTCCGCAGTGGATGTAGCAACTGAGGTCTGTTTCTTGCTCTGCCAAGAAATCAAGCAGTTGCCTAGGAATTGACATCCACCAGAAGTTGATTTCCTGGTCAACTTACACCCTGCATAGTCACTGTCAGAAAAAGCAACTAATTTACCAGAATGTCTGGTAGAATACCATAAACCTAGAGATGGAGTGCCTTGCAGATATCTAAAGATCCTCTTGACTGCAATCAGATGAGACTCTTTAGGTGCAGCCTGAAATCTAGCACAAACACATGTAGCAAACATAATATCTGGTCTAGAAGCTGTTAAATACATCAAGGACCCAATCATACATCTGTAAAGTGTTTCATCAACCACTTTACCTTTCTGATCTGAGTCCAGTTGTGTGGTGCTGCTCATGGGAGTAGAACAGGGCTTACAGTTTTGTAAATCAAACTTTTGCAAAAGATCTTTTGTATATTTGGATTGATGAATAAAAATTCCATCAGCCTTTTGTTGATTTGCAACCCCAGAAAGAACTGTAATTCTCCCATGGCACTCATTTCAAACTTCTGTTGCATCAACTTTGTAAAGGCATCACACAACTTTGGATCAGAGGATGCAAAAATGATATCATCTACATAAATTTGAACAAGTAGATTATGCTGCCCAGCTTTCTTAATAAATAAAGTCTTGTCTATGGAGCCTCTAGTGAAATTGTTTTCCAGAAGAAAGTTTGATAATGTCTCATACCAGGCTCTGGGAGCTTGTTTTAACCCATAAAGAGCTTTATCAAGCTTATACACCCAATTAGGATGTTTATTGTCCTCAAAGCCTGGAGGTTGACATACATAACCTCTTCTTTAACTTTTCCATACAAAAATGCACTTTTGACATCCATTTGAAAGACTTTAAGTTTTTGATAAGCAGCATAAGCTAAAAACAATCGAATTGCTTCCAGTCTGGCTACAGGGGCAAAGGTTTCATCATAATCAATACCTTCTTCTTGTGCAAACCCCTGAACAACCAGTCTGGCCTTGTTCTTAACAATAAGCCCATTTTCATCAGTTTTGTTCCTAAACACCCATTTAGTGCCTATTGCACACTTACCTGGAGGTAGAGGAACCAGTTCCCACACTTGCTGTTTCTTGAACTGAAGAAGCTCAAGCTGCATGGCATCAACCCATCCATTGTCCTTTAAAGCAATGTGATAATTCTTTGGCTCTTGCTGACTGATGAAGAGAGCATAGAAGCAGAAATTTGACAATTGACTTCTTGTTGATACTCCAGCAGTGATATCACCAATGATTTGAGACATGGGGTGATTCTTCAGATCTTGATACACAATGAGATCTGTGCAAGTGTTTGTAGCCGGTTCAGCAGCAACAGATGGTGATGGTGATCATTTCCTTGAAACCAATCAGTGGATGGTAATTCAAAGGAAGTTGAATTCGAAGAAATCTCATCAGCATTTGTTGTGGATGGTGCTACTGGCGCTACAGGAACATCAGGTCTAGTTGATCAGGCAGCTGATCACTAAACCTGAAGAGGTGAGTACTGCAATCATCATCATCATCAGCAGTACCACCAGGTGGTGAACTGTTGACAGGAGCAACAGCAGGAGTTTGATAAGGAACATATTGCAGTATGTCCAAATCAAATAACTCCACAGGACTTTGTGGAATCTTGTCCTTTGGAGATTCATTAAACTTAACATGTAGAGTTTCTTCAACCATCTTTGTTCTGCAGTTGAAGACTCTGTATGCTTTGCAAGTAGATGAATAACCAACAAAGTATCCTGCATCCACCTTAGGATCAAATTTGTGGAGTTGATCCTTTGTGTTGAGAATAAAACAGGGACACCCAAATGCTTTGAAAAATGAAATCAGAGGAGCCAAATGATGGAGAACTTCATATGGAGTCTTCATCAACCTCTGATTTACTAAAACTCTATTTTGCACATAACAAGCTGTGTTGACAGCTTCGGCCCAAAAGGTCAATGGCAAACCTGAGTCAGCCAGCATGGACCTTGCAGCTTCAATGAGAGTCCTGTTCTTTCTCTCCACTACTCCATTTTGTTCCGGAGTCCTTGGAATGCTGAACTGCCTTTTGATTCCCTTTGAGAGATAGAAGTCATCAAGTGTATGATTTCTGAACTCAGTTCCATTATCACTCCTAATACACTTGACTGGAAGGGAATACTGCTTCTCAATGTACAGCACAAAGTGGATAATCTTCTGAGCAGCCTCATCCTTTGAATGTAGAAAGAAAGTCCATACAAATCTGGAGTAATCATCCACAATTACCAGACAGTATTTCTTCTTTGCCATGCTCATTACTCTCACAGGACCAAATAGATCCATATGCAGTAATTGCAAGCAGGCAGTGGACTTGGACACTTCAATAGGAGGAAATGAGACCTTGTGCTGTTTTCCTTTTAAACAAGCAGTGCAAGTTTCATCACAGTGGAACTCCTTTATTGGTAAGCCTCTGACTAAACTATTGTGGCTAAGCTGATTCATGTTTTTGAGATTAACATGACCAAGCCTCCTGTGCCATAGTTTAGATTCTTGAAAAGAGGCTTTGGAAAATAGGCAAGGATTGCCTTTGAGATCTATCTTCTTAGAGAGATCTAAGGCATACACTCTTCCTGTCCTGTTGGCTTTCAGGAGAGTGTGATCATCCAACACCTTGTCAATCAAGGGCAAAACTTTGGATGACAGAATCCTACAGTTTTGACTTGTGAAAAGGGCAACATGGCCTTTATCACACATTTGACTGACACTCAAGAGGTTGTACTTGAGATTTTCCACATGATTAACATCATCAAATTTGATTTCTCCATTGGAGACAAAGCCCTTACCGATGATGTAACCCCTAGCATCATTGCCAAAAGAGACAAATCCCTTCTTTCCTTGAGAGTAGTCATGAAGAAGAGAGATGTTCCCAGTCATGTGCAGGATCCCCCACTGTCTACATACCAGATGCTATTTTGGCATGTTGAAGAACCCTGCAATAATAAACAATCAGTTAGTTTTAGAGACCCAAACCTTTTTGGTTTTGGGCCTGGTCTCATCAATAGATGGTAAACTAGCATGTTTATTTGTAACAACAGCCTGAGAGGAAGAAGATGGTGCAGAAGAGGAGTCCTTTGGCTTAGACCTCCTTTTCTGTGGTTTCAACATAGGAGAATCTAGTTGGTTAACTCTACCCAACAGATGTTGTACCATCATCACCAGCTGTGTCTGATTTTGTGATAAAGCTTTCAGCTCATCAGACACATTGCTAGTGGAGTTAGATAAGGTCCTATGTTGCACCTTCTTCTTTTGAGCACCCTCAGCTGTCACCTGTTTAACCCTTCCTTTTTGGATTGCTTTAAGGACTTAAGGGTTACAGGATTTGATGTTGCTGATACAAATGTGGTCTCAAACTCAGTTTTCATTTTTACCATTTTCTCATTATTTCTTCCTTTTGTTTGAGTTTGGAACCTCTTTTGTACCAACAATCATCTGTAAGATGATTGAACAAACCACATACTTCACATGGTTTCTTCTTCATCTTAGGTTGATCATCAACTAAAGATGGTGAAGCAACAGAAGACTTGTTCTTCAATGCTTTGGAAGCATTGGTTGCTTTCTTGACAGCATCTTTAGTAGTCTTCAAACTCTTTCTACTGCCAGTTTTCTTCTCTTCAGTACTGACAGCAGTTGAAGTTTGAACTTCAGGAGTTGAATCCTGCTCTCCAGTCCTTTCAGGACCTTCAGGATTGACTCCTGAGTTGATCAACTTATTGATCATGTGAATGTCAGCATTTGGACCATCAACATCAGCTGATAGGTTCAAAGAGGACTTGATACTGACTGCTACTTCTGATTGTGCTGTATCAGAAGGTAGATCACATGACTTGATGGATTGGTTATCACTCTCACCATCAGATTCTACCTCTGCTCTTGGGGTAAAATCTGTAGGTGGAGCAGTGTGATTGTAACCAATTCCAAACTTCACATTTGAAGCAGATTGCTTACTAAGAAGCATTTCAAAACCTTTGCATGATTGTACCCATCTATCACACTCGACCTGGGTAACTGCAAGGGTTTCTTTGAGATCTTTGTACTTCTCTAAAGTACATCTTCTCTAGCCTTATCATCAATTATTTTGCAATTCAGTTTATAAACCTCATCATTTTTATCTTTGAGCACAAACTCAACTCAGCTTTGTTTTTGGAAATTACTTGTTCTAGCTCAATGTTCTTATTAATTAAAGCTACATTTGCTTCTCTAATGGAAGCAAATGCTGCTATGCATTGTTCAGAACATAATTTGGCTTTTGCCTCAGAGGATACCTGTGATACCTGAGGTGTAGAGGCATTGGAAGATGAAGTATCAGCAGACTCCAAAGCCATAAGAGCTAGATTCCCAAAGGCTGTCACCACCATGTTGACCAGCACCTGAGAACAGTTGATCATGACCAGACAAGTCATCTGGTAAACTGCTCCAGTCAACAACTCCTGGGGTGAAGAAGCTGTGTTGTTGAGATGAAGGTTGTTGATGAGATAGGGAAGGCTGAGGTTCTGGTAATGCATGAGGTTGTGGTGTCATAGGAACTTGAACTTGACTTGACTGTGGCATGTAATAACAGGGTACTGATAGGCATTGACCCTGAGGAACAAAATATGCCGGAGATTGTTGTTGAGGATGATGACTAGATGTGACAGGATGTTGCCCTCTGTTTTGTTGACTGTTGCCAGGAAAAGTCACAAAGGGTGCAGTAGTTTGATCCAGTTGATCTACACTCTCTTGCAAAGTGTCCAAGCCGTTGGCATTTGTGACACCTCAACTTGCTCTTGTCAAAACCAACTTTGGTTTTGCCAGAGAGTCCTGGGAATTTTCTTCCAGTTCTTTTGTAGAACTTCTGAGATCTGATATTTATCAAGGCCATTTGGCTCAAAATATCCATCTCTTCTAAGTCATCATCAGCAATCCCCTTGAGATCATCCATAATGAAACATAAATTGTCATTATTACCTCCAGTAAACTGACCATCAACACTACAAATGCAGAATTAGAAGTGCTCGAAGAGAATTAATATGCTCATCATACTGGCATTCAGATGCAGCATATTCTGACTCATGACCCACCAAGGCAGTGTTGCCTTGTATAAAGTCTTCAGTGAGCTTTCCAGATGAAGACAGCTTTCTCTTCTGTTCTATCTCTCTCTCAAAAGTGAGCAATTTCCCATGGAGTTGGGTGAGAGATAGTTTGTCCAAACTTGCACTGGAGCGTAGGACAATAGTATATGTGTCCCATCTCTCAGGCAGTGATCTGAGAAATCTGTTATTCATCTGAATATTGGTGTATTCAAGTTTGACCATTTTTAGTTCAGAGATCAAACAAGAAAACCGCTCATATTGTTGAGTCAGTGTCTCACCCTTTCTATGAGAGAATGTCTCATATTGTTGGGCAAGAATTTCTCTATTATTTGCCAAGACCTCATCTGTTCCTCCAAATTGTTCTTTCAAAGCAATCCAGAGGTCATGGGCAGTTTCATGATGCATTAGCCCAGAATAGATTTCATTGGGCAAAGCCATGGCCAGAATTCCATGGGCTTTTGCATCAATCTCAAGCAACTTTTTATCCTCATCTGAGTATTGCTCCCTCCTCTTCGGAACCATTTGATTGGTTTCCGGGTTATTCACCATAGGCTTGTGTGGACCATGTACCACAGATGTCCAACACCCTGCGCTGTTAACAGACAGGTGATGGAGCATACGTCTTTGCCATATGTTATACTCATTCCTAACCAGCATAGGAGGCTTGGTTGAGGAACCAGTATTGTGAGGATCATTGGAGGGAGTGGTCATTTTCAGTTCAAAAACTTTAGTTCAAGTTTAAAAAAGTTTTAGACAAACCACAACAAACTCAATGAGAACCAAGAAAAGATCTCAGGATGAATGAGCAGAAATACAGAAAATTCAATCTCTATAACCGTTTCTTGCAAAAACAAAAGCTAATTCAATCAAACTTGGATCTTGAATAGCAGTTTCAATGATCAATTATTAGATCGATCAATGATTAACCTGCTCTGATACCATTTGACAGGATCAGTGATCACAAGTTTGATGTATCAGAATATAAAGCAGCGGAATACAAACACGAATTAGACAAATTGTAGCAAGAACAATATATGTGAGCATTAAGATCGCATACGGTTATAGGGAGAGATAGTATTTCTGATTTCTAGGAATGTTTATAGATGAAGAATATTCTAATCGAATCAATCATTCATTCCATTCAATTCATCATTCATTCAATCTTACAATAGGTTGTCACTCCTTATATAGAGTGCAACAGTCACTGCTGTTATCACGGAAAGTGACAACTGGCAGATCCAATACAGAAATAACTAATCTTAACAAACTACTGAAATGTTCACAACTACTGAGAACATATCAGCAAGTTAAGTACAAAATATAAAACTACTGAAACTACAACGACTGAAGAACAAGCTCTTCAGTCGTTTTACAAAACTACTGAACAAAGAAAATAAAACTACTGATATCACAACTACTGAAGAAGTACTCTTCAGCAGTTGTGACAAACTACTGAGGCTTCAGTACTTGATCTTCAGACTTTGACCTTCAGGCGTTTCATCAGCTGATGACTTCAGTAGATATCATCAGCTGATGTCTTCAGTCTTTGTCTTCAGACTTTGTACATCAGTTGTTGATCTTCAGCACTTGTGAACTCTTCAGCTGTTGTACTTCAGTACTTTGGTCTTTCAGCTTCAGCACTTGTGTTCTTCAGCTGTTGTACTTCAGCACTTTGGTTCTTCAGCTGTTAAGGTCTTCAGCACTTGATCTTCAGCTGTTGAAGTCTTCAGCACTTGTCAAACTACTGATGAGGCTTTCAGCAGTTGTTGTGATACCGTGTGGGACTTAGAGGTTTTCTGATCTTGGCTCATTGGTTCTTTTGGTCCAACAAAATGCAAATAAGAAAGAATTAAAGGCTCAATCTCACATGAAAATAAAGGTAATGACGGTTTAAGTTGCTCATAATTCTATGTTTAGGTCTCTCTTTTACCTCACTAAATTAGACGTCTACACCGTTTTATTATCTCTTAGGTTAACTAGTTAGCGCTAATTGGCATCACATTATGATTCGTGCAAGTTGTATTTTATATGTGTGGATTAGTTGTACCTAGTGCCTTATTTCTATTCTGTTTGTTATTTATGTTTTTTTGAATTTCTAGGATTTGTCAATTAACATATATATTATCGACCAAAATGTAATATTGTTGGACCCTGAAAGGATTATATATGCTAATTCAATGGGTGAGTGATGGTTGCCCTGCTGGACAGATTACGAGATCATGAGAGCCATATAGCATTCGGAGCTCTATCTGTGGTATGGACATAGAGATTACTGCTGAAGACATTCAGCGTGTGCTTGGGTTGGGAGATGATGCTGGATACCCCACCAAGCTACACGCACTGACGGTGAGAGGTTGTTTTTTGAGGATTAAGTATGCTGGGGATATCAACTCAGGTGTGCTCAACAAGAGCAACCTGTGCGCCCCAGTACAAGTACTTGGCACAAGCTATTTTGAAGTACATAGCTTCGAGAAGGGGTGGGTTGGATGACCTATCAGACCAGATACAAAATGCCGGTGCTGAACTACCCCTTCAGCTTCTCTAGCATGATCTTCTCTTACCTCATGGGGAATCTGGAGACAAAGGGAAAAGAGGGTTTCTGTATGTACCCCAGGTTCTCGCAGCTGATTTTTGATGAGAAGCTGCCCTCGCTTCCAAAGGAGCGCCACGATGCAGTGGCTTTGGAGATCATGGATGATACGACTCTAGGTCGTATGAGAGTTTACCGGGGTAAGCAGGTAAAGCCCCAGGTAAAGAGACTTATCGGCCATCTGGCCAAGGAGAACTACGTGGCGCCAGGCAGGCGTAAGTGGCGTCACATAGACAGCGACTCAGATGATGAGCAGCTACAGCTCCCAGAGCACGACTATGATGATGATGATAGCGAGGATACTGGAGATGAAAGGCCCACTCAACCAAGGGACCCCACTACTCATAGTGCATCTCTAGCATCTGCCCCACTAGAGATGTAGCAGAGACTGCCGGATTCCACCAGGAATTCATTCCTGGTGAGGAGGAGGAGGAGTCAGATGAGGAGCCACTGACTCCTACTGTGGGCAGCAAAGTCGTTGCCACAGAAGAGGATGGCTCAGCCTTATGGTCGGGAAAGGATGATACTGATCCCACATATGCTCCCGGTGAGTCGGGAGAGGATGATACTGATCCCACATATGCTCCCGATCAGCTGAGTCGTGCCCTAGGGGTATGAAGAAGAAGAAATGACGACTCACCTTCATTACTACATCCACCATCACTACTTCTGCCACCACTACCTCCTCCACAGCTACCACCACTACCATACCACCCATTTTCACCACTACACCTCCACGCTCCACTACTACAGCCACACCACCACCAGTGATTCCACCCCCAATCCATATCACATCCACCACCACTTCAGCTTACCCATCACCACCCACACACATACCACCTCCCATATTCACCATTGCCACCACCACCACCACCTCTAGCCACTAGGCAGGACCATCATATCACCCATCCTTTTCCTCAGGCTCATCTCTACCTCCCAATGGGGTAGAGGAACAACTTTCAGCACTAAATCGTATGGTGTGAAGTTGTTAGCAGCCAATGATGAGAAGACTACTCAACTCCAACAGTTAGTGCAGCTTACTGTTGCACAATCACAGCAGATCTCTCAACAGGCACAACAGATGAGGAGCAGGCTCAGCAAATGGTTGTTAAGAGTCAGGAGATTTCCCAACTCAAGGAGCAAAATGTGTTATCCACTAAGAAGATGAGGAATTGGAGGATGCTAAGAGGACCATCCTCGTCAAACTTAAGGGCACAAAGGATGAGCCTCTGAAGATCAGAGAGGGAGACGGTGATGATGGTGATGATAGTGATGATGATGAGAGTGATGATGATGATGATGATGGTGATGATGAAGGTGATGATGAGGATGGAGGAGACATTGAAGGAGGAGGAGAGTCATCTGCTTCGGGTGCACAGGAAGCTAGTGAGAGGCGGACCAAAAAGACTCAAGATCCAGGTGCCTTGACATCAGCCCCGATAGCAGAAGAACACAGGATCCATGACAAGAGTAATATTTAGATGTTTTATTATTATTTAAAATCATTTGTATTTGGATCATGTATAAAATTTATGTAAGGTAAATGGTTATGTTTTGATTATTAATTATTGATTGATGTGTTGAATGTTTAAATCAAGCATATCCAGATTTTCAACTAGATGAATATGATATTGCTCCACTCCAACAGATCAAGACTCAACTGACGTTGATTCTTGATCTGCAAGGTATTGTAAGGAGATCTGTGATGTATACTCCTGAAGAAGGAGAAATCATTCACAATCTCACTGATGAGCAACTAGCCAACATGTTCAAGTTGAATGCTAAAGAAATTGTGAAAGATGCCCCTACTGTGATTGTAGAGAGTGACGATGAGCTTCAGGATGTCGATAAGATTGAGATAGAAGATGTCACTGCTCAACACTATCCACAATACACTGACAAGGAGGAAACTGTCATTCCCAATCTGGGAGACACTCTTGTCAGTGACACTTTTGAGACTCTGGACAGGATGGAACAAGAGTCCGGAAAGGATAAAGATAAGACCCAAGCCACAGATGCTGAAATGAACATCAAAAAGGCAAAATGGGTAGCATGTTTTGAGGAGATAAAAGCCCAACGCAATGCTTCAACATCAACTGCCTACACCAAACTGTATAAGGTAAAAAAACATCAAAAGGTTGCAGACAGGATCATAGCATGGGCACATTTTGAAGACCTCAACGTTTATGCTTTTAAACGTGAGAAGGGAATTGAGTATTTCAGGTTTCCACATGACCTGAAGACTCTTCCAGGTTTTGAGCTTAACCAGTTAGCGAAGTTAAAATTGCTATACGCTGACCCTCATAAGATTTCAGGCTGGTTTGAAGCAGCTCTAAAGTGGGAGTACCACACCACATGGGTCAACTTCAAACCTCAACAACCAACGAGGTACATCAGAAGATCTGAGGTTGACGCCATAATTGGCAAACCAAAAGTAGTGTTGAATTGGAGTCCACCACGTACAATGTCAAAGATCCCACTACGTGAGATGCCTCAGGACTCCACTCCACATTTCAAATGGTGGTATTACGATTGGAGAACGGGAGAGGCCATGATAGTTTTGAACAAAAATGGTAAAATGGAAACCATAAGGGTGTTTGACCCAATGTGGCTTACCAAGTTGTCAGCTAATGATGTTATACATTATACAAGTGGCCACTGTTCTATGACTCACGAGATATAGTACAAGCTTTACAATTTCAGAATGTAATATGACTTTGTTTTGCTTTCGAGATAAATACAGGAGTCACCAAAGAAGCTAAGTACAAGAAATTTGAGGAAATTATGAAAGATGTAAGACAATAGATAGATGTAGATCCAAGGGGGAGTTTGTTGATACACTTATGTACCTAGATCTTGATCTCAATGTAATATGTCTTGAATGTCTTGCACTTATGTAATATTGGGTACTTAATGAAATGATAATGTTTGGTTGTGATTTATAATGTTTAATATTTCATTAGTGAGTTGAGTAATGTTTATTGACTAGATTATATAGGTTTGTTATTGTTTGAATTGATACATAATGTTATATAATCCATACATTCAAACTTTGGTTAAGTGAAGTTCGCATGCGCCCGACTGGACCATGCACCAAACATTGGTCATGCGTCCGAATGGCCTGCGACTGAGTGTCCATGCGCCTAAATAGTTCATGCGCCTGAACAGCTTCACGGGACTGACTCAGTCGCACGACTGAACATTCAGTCATGTGAATGGATCAACCGCATGGCTCAATCGCACGAATGAACCATGCTCATGGTTCAGTTGCCCAAATGAGCAACCCTAACCTATAAATACCACTTAATTCGTGGAAAAATAAAAGAATTTAGAAGCATTCGATCCACTTCGACTCCAGACGTACCTAGCCATCTAGAAGCCTCTAAGTTCGTACTCCAAGTTCATAGAACGTTGTAGATCGATTCCTAATCGATTCTTGATGTTAGATTCAATTCATTATTGTGTCTACGTGCGTTCTCACTGATTGGATCACCAATCAAATAGGATTCAGCACTATTTGATTTGGTTTAACACGTTAATCAGTTGGTGTTTCGTTCAAATACCAGATCCTAACACCAATGAGGAACACATCCAAATTGGATGAATCTACAAAAGCAATACATTCCAAGTGAATGAACAAAAGAATCTTATCATGGATCACCTTCCAAAGTGAAGTGAAAAGAATCCCAGTGTGGATCATCATGAAAAGGATCAAATTAAAAGAATCCCAGTGAGGATCAGTGAAAATGAGTTCTCATAACTTAAGAAACCTTGTAAGGAAAGTTGTGAAAAAGTTCTACCATGCATTGTATAAGGATGGTTGATCATTCCATGCTTGTGTGTGTGAGGTACATATTGAATAATTAAATCAACCAAAAACATGATAAATATCATTTGCATCAAAATATCAACGGGTATGAGTTTAAGAGGACAAACATACCTTCAATCATCAAGTTCATAAACATGTCCATTTTATCATAAAGGATGCACATGTGCAATGTAAGATTGATATGATCCCATCAAAAGATATACTTCTCTTCATTATTAATAATCAATGTATATAATAGTCAAAAAGTTCTTAAATCTTTAAAGTTTCTATCTAGATGTGGTTATAAACTTTAGGGGATTAATTTAAAATTTTTGATTAAATCAATATAGATTGTTACTATCTTAAATTACTTTCTTAAAAATTAACTAAAAACAAAAGAAAAAGAAAATGAATGTGTTGTTGTAGAAGTTATACCATAGCATCTCAGCCTATGTAGATTTTTGGAAGCATGAAAAGTACAAGATCAGTCAAACAATGGGAAACTTGTATCACTTCTGATATATAAGTCAAGGCAAGAAAGAGTTGACAACCTCAACAGCCAACAACTTCATAAGAAAAACCAATCACTGACATCTCTTCATAACATGAAAAACCACAACAGTCACATTAACCTATGATTAAGTTCAAAACTTAATGCAGGTAGGTGCATTGGTTAATGCTGTAGATACATGTGTACCTTGTTTAGGAGCTCAAATGTAATATGTCTTTCATGTCTTACGTATATGTAACAGAATGGGTATGAATGAAATGTAATGTGTTCGTGATTCTTATAATGTTTAATATTTCATTGATTATTGTGTGACAACACATATTGAACTAATTATATAGGTTTGTGGTTGTTTACATAGTTCTTAGTCAATAATGATTAAGAAACGTGCTTAAACTTAATCGTGTGAAGTTCTCATGCGAATGGACCATACGCATGAATACTTCATGCTAATGAACCAGTCGCACAACTTGACCAGGAGACTAGATCAGTCGCACGATTGTAACATGAGATTGACTCAGTCGCACGACTAGACCTTCAGTCATGCTGATGGATCAACCGCATGCTTTAGTCACACGACTAAACCATGAAAATGATTTAGTCACATGAATGGAAAACCCTAACCTATAAATACCACTTAATTCATGGATAAACGTAACAATTCGATTCCCTACACACTAAATCATATCCTAGCCATCCAGAGACCTAAGAAAACTTGTTCCAAGTTCATAGATCACAGTTAATCATCTTACAATTGTTCTTAACTTTTAGGTTCATTCTTAGATCGATTATACTTGCGTTCTCACTAATTGGATCGCCAATCAAATATGATTTCACACTATTTGGTTTGGTATACATGTAAATCAGTTAGTACTCCGTACCTAAATGGTCCTAACAAGTGGAATCAAAGCTTTGGCTCTTAATTTGCTTGTGATTCAATTTATTTTGATATAAAAATCGTATTTTTCACTCAAAAACTCAATCTTTTTGTGTCAAACAGTGTTTTCGACGTCTCCAGGTCAAAAAGTTAATGTTTTTCGGAATACGGCATTTAGGGTTCGTGAGGAATTCGTGTTTTTGCGTCAAAGTGTTCAAAACCTTCGTTTTTGCGAAAACAACAGCCATCAATCGCACGATTGACTCAATCGCATGACTGAACCCATTCGCACCTATCATACGCACGATTAGCTCAGTCATTCATCCATTCATACGATTGAAGATCATTATTCCTATTCTTCATCCGCAACTGTCCAATCGCATGATTGAACCATCCGCATTTGTTCAGTCGCACGATTGAACCATCCGCATTGTTCAATTGCACGAATAGCCGAATTGCATTCATTCATTCGCACAAGTAGAACAGTTTTGTTATAAAAATCCCAAGTAAATAGAAATGGAAGATCATTACTCACCATTCACCACAGGTAGGGATTCACGGATCCAGAATCTATTGCATCTGGAAAATGAAGTGCGGAATCACAGTAAGCCTCCTATGCTCATAACGTTAGATGATTACCCATAATGGAAATAAAGGTTCTATATATACCTCAATGGAGTAGATCCTAATCTATGGGAATCAATTGAGACAGGGTATAGCATGCCGGTTAGTGTAGACGGAGTTAAACTTACCTTAGGTGGCATGACAGATAGCCAAAAGGTAAAGTACAATGTAGAGAAGAAGGTGTATGCTCTTTTAACTCAGTCAATTCCAAAGGATATATTCCGTCAGTTTTCTGAGAACAAGCAAGCAAAGAAGCTATGGGATGCTTTGGAAAAGTGGTATGACGGGAATGCATCGTTAAAAGCTCTAAAGGCTAAGGCTTTGAAGAAGGAGTTTGATAACTTCTCGTCAATGGGTAAGGAGAGTTTGTATGACGCTATAGACCGCTTCTACCACTTAATTAGTGAGCTACACACTCATGGGGTTGTTACGTCCATGGAAGACAAGGTGTCAAATTTCACAGATGGATTGCCAGAAAAGTGGGTTTCATTTGTGTCAAACCTCCGATAGAATGATATGCTGGTGAAGTTGGATATCAACGATTTCATTCTGAAGCTGAGATAGGAAGAGTTGACAATGAAGTACAGGTCTCAAAAGGCGTCTTATGATCAAAACCCGTCACTTTACAACTCAACTCCTCAAGCAAAAATGTTTGGAGTGCCACTTCAAATAGCATTGGTGTCGAGTTCAGCCGCTCCGTCTCAAGCCACTACTTCAAGATCTGACACGTCAGGGTCGTCTTGCACCCAATATATAACACCTGAAGCCAATGCAACAAAATTGAAGACCGAGAATCTCGGTAACGTGACTGTAGAGGTAGCACAGGAGCATATTGTAACACCAGGCTATTTTAGACAATAAAGAAGAATAAGTGAAGAAAAAGAAGGAAAAGAAATAAAACTCAAGTCTAGGGGTAAAAAGTGTTCAAAAGGACAAACTGTTTGAAGAGTGGGTGTAAAAGGTGGTATGGCCACCCATATGTCACATACACTACTGATTTTCGGGTTTTAGAGGGAGAATAGCTGGGAGCAGCAAATTCTCGGTTTTGAAGGAAGAACAAGAAAGAATTCGAATTCAGGGTAAAAATTCATGCTTTTATGGTGTTCTTGACTGGTCTTATCCTCGGGTTTATGCTTATGTGTGTTTGTATGTGTTCGGGTATGTTTTTAGTGGGTTTCAGGAGGTTGAATTCAATTTGCAAACGAGTTTGGAAGAAGCCACACTCAAAAGCTGCAAAGGTGAGTTCTAGGACCCCTCTTTTACTGGTTTTTAACTATTTTGGGGCTGGAAATGCATGAATATATGATTTTATTAAACTGGGTTTCGGACCCATATGCTTGAATGTGTGTATGATGATGTTATGATGTGATGTGTGACTATGTTCATGATTGATGATGTATGAATGTGTTTCTAAGGCTTAGAGGGTAAGATTTAAGCTCAGAACATGATGAATGCTGCATGGAAATCGAATATGATGTTTTAGACCCACATGTTAAGTTTTTAAATCTGCCTAAGTGTTTGGAATTAAATGCGGATGATGTATGTCAATGCGAATGAACTTTAACCAATGGGTAAGTCAATGCAGATGAAGTGAAATGCGGATGAAGTCAATGCGGATGAACATTGACTAAGTGCATGAAATGCGGATGAGCATTTGACTAAGTCTGCGAAATGCGGATGAAGTCAATACGGATGAGCATTTGACTAAGTCTGGGAAATACAGATGAGGTATGTCAATGCGGATGAGCATTTGACTAAGTCTGGGAAATGCGGATGAAGTCAATGCGGATGACCATTTGGCTAAGTCTGCGAAATGCGGATGAAGTCAATGCGGATGAGCATTTGACTAAGTCTGGGAAATGCGGATGAAGTCAAATGCAGATAAAGTCAATGCGGATGAGTAAGTCCAATGCAGATGACAAATGCGGATGAAGCAAATTAAATACGGATGAAGTAAATCCAATGCGGATGAACAATAAGGCCAATGCGGATGAACTATGGCAAATGCGGATGAACTATAGGAAATGGGGATGAACACTTAGAAAAATTCTGACTTTTTGGGAGAAGAGGAGTAATGTAGGCTTTGACATAGGAGATTCCCGGGGGGTTATCTGAGTTGACTTTTAGGGTCATAGATGGTATGATGGGCATGTAATGATATGTGCTTGATGCTTATGCATGATGATGATGATGATGTTGCATGGTTATACATGATGTATGTTATGTATGTATGATGCCCTGCATGATGATGTATGAATGGTATGTTTATGTTCCTTATAATTGTATGATTATCTTTCCTATGACTTTACGTGTTTTGATCATGAATGAACGAAGTATTATGTAACGTAAAGTGAATGATAATGAAAGAGGAACATGATAATGAATGCATGCATTAATGAATGAATGAATGAATGTAAGAAAGGCTTGCAAGCCAATGTATGGAGGTGCACACTCATTGTAGGTGTTAGCTCAATGGTGTGCGGGTTAGCTACCCCAAAGGATGCACATTGGGGTCCTTCTTTGTGATTGACCATATGGATGAACCATTGTTGCGTGTCTTAGGTACTGTGACCACTTGGTGCTGGGCACCACCGATGAAGGTCTTTTATAGGCTTAGGTCCAGTACCATGAGCATGAAGGGCATAGCATATGACAATAGTATACCTGAACTTTACCTTAGGTACTGTGACCACTTGGTGTTGGGCACCACCGATAAAGGTCTTTTATAGGCTTAGGACAGTATCATGAGCATGAAGGGTAAAGTTCATGTGATGATAAAGATAATGAATGAAATGATGAAGGAATGAAAGTATGAACGGAAGAAGGACGAAGATATTAATAATATTATCTGTATGTACGTACGATATATGATCACAAACGAATGTAAAGCATAATATGATTTTGAGAGAAAGAATGGTCTTACGAATGAAAAGTATGCTTTATTATAAAACTAGAACCCACTCAGCAACGCTGACTTTTATGTGTTTCCAGTTGGCAGGTAATGTTGCTGAGGATGGCATGAGGCAGCTGCTCAGCTCTTTTGGATGGCATCCATTTATATAAAGCTTTTGTGATGTAATACAACAATGTAGTTTTGTAACCACCAAACCATTCATTATTTTGCAAAAGTTTTTATGATGAAATGAAATGCCATTTTTGAAGGTTTCCACTGTGAATGTTTATTAAAATAACTGTAAATGTATGTTTTATGAGCAATGGTTGACCAGCTGTAAGTGTCCCGGAAACGGGGCCTTACACATATGGATCTCTTAGCAGTTGTCGTTCACTCCAATGACGGTTTAGTTGCGGGGAAGATTGGAAACTGCCATCTCGCAGATGAAGACTACGAGCAAGTAGACGAGACTGAGCTGGAAAGAATGGATATCATATGGGCATTGGCAAGTGCTGTTCAGAGGGCAAAGAAGTTTGTTAAGAAGACAGGACAAAACCTCATTGCCACAAAGGATACAACCTTTGGTTTTGACAAGACCAAAGTTACCTATTTTAACTGTGGAGAAAAGGGACACTTCAAACGTGAATGTGTGAAGCCCAAGAAGACAAGTAATGGTAATCCATTCTTGTCCTTCAATCGTCAAGATAAACCCATAAGTTGTCCTACATCATCAAGCAAGGATCCTAAGGCCTTGACTACTGAAGATGACGAAGGGCAAGATTAGACCTTTCGATTCATCCAACATTGATTGTGTTGAGGGTTTGGATGATGACTCTGCAAGCGAAGGTGATATAGCAGTTGAATTCGCGATGTCAAATAATGAAGAAACTTCAAATATGGTCGATCACCTGAAGGAAAAGGGTTCAAGCACAAAATGTTCAAAATCACCAGCACCAGAAGGTCAGACTCTGCTATAATGACCGATTCAACCGAATCTTCTTAGGTATGTACCAAAGACTAGTTGTTTGATAGTCATGTTTGCATTGAATGTAATAAATTTAGAGAAAGCATAGACTCATAATTTGCTAATATATAAGATCACAATGATAGCCTAGTAAATGATTTACAACTGTGCACAGAAGCAAATAGGATTTGAAAACAAAATGAGCACAGTTATAAAGAGAAAATAGAACTGTTGAATAAACAAGTAAGGGAAACCGAAGTTGTGGCCTTTAACCAAGAAAATGACATTAAGTTGTATTTAAACTCCGGTAGAAGAAACTAAGAAACAAAAATCAGTTTTAGAAGTCGAAGTTAACTCATTAAAACAAAAACTGCACAGTTGGACTAGTTCTTCTCACATAGTCGAGCACTTAGTGAAAGAACGCAACAACGGGGAGAGTTTGGGTTACAAAGTAGTTCCACCACCACATGAGACCTTGTTGAATGCTACATGCAAACCAATAAATAACAACCCCATCAAGGATCATGTGGTGTCCACTCCTCTTGTAAGTGATCCAGATTCCACAAGTAATTCGATTGAATCTTTCACTGAACAAAAGGAGCCCACTTTAAAGTCAAAAGGTAAAATGCCTATTGTTAATTTGGATGAACAATTTGAGAATGTTGAACTTCATGATCCTAAGTCCAGTCCTTCTAAAAGGAGTTCTATGACCCTACCAAGAAGAATTAGTGAACATAAAGTTCAAACCATAAGCCAATCGTCTGTTTATCAAAAATAGGCCTGACCCAAAACTGGCCTACGGAAAGAAAAATCTAGTTCAATGTCTGATAATGTGAACAAGAAGACAAATGATCTTCGCTCACCCTCAAATGGACAGTGGGTGGAATTTATGATCTGTGATGCCTCTGGGTCACCCAAGCCAGTTAAGGCTTGGGTCCCTAACCTTAACTAATGATGTCCTTTGAATGTGCAGGTTGTTCGCTATAGTGCTGCCACAAATACTTGGATCGTAGATAGTGGAGCATCTAGGCACATGACTGGGAACCTGGCTCTCCTCTCAAACGTCAAACAAATTAAAGGAGCTCATGTTTCATTTGCTGGAAGCGAAGGAGGTTACATCACCGCTCAAGGGGAAGTAGGAAACCAAAAAGTGAAGTTTGATAAGGTAAACTATGTTCAACAACTTCAACATAATTTGCTTTATATATCTCAAATCTATGACAAAGGCTTTAAAGTAGTATTCGACAACAAGAAGTGCTATGTTGAGAAAAAGGACAATGTGATCTCGGAGGACCAAGTCTTAATGTCAGCTTCAAGATATAACGATCTTTATGTCTTGGATCTATCAAAGGTCTCCACAGTGGATCATCAAGTTCAATGCTTCATGTCAAAGGCTACAGAGAAGGATTAGATCTCGGGCATAGGAGAATGGGACACATCAATCCACGAAAGATGAACCACTTGATCCAGAATGATCTAGTGCGAGGAGTAAACGTCAAAAATTTCCAACTACCAGATTTTTGTGTCGCCTGCAAGAAAGGCAAACAAACTAAGAAGTATTTTAAGGAGAAGAAAGTTCATTCCATAGAACTGCCTCTTGAGCTTCTTCACATGGATCTGTTTGGTCCATTCAGTACAAGGAGCATCGCCGACGACTTATACTATTATGTAGTTATAGATGAGTACTCAAGATTCTTTTGGGTAATGTTGAAACATTTGAGTCATTCAAAGTATTAGTAACTACTTTGGAGTCTCTCTACAAGCTGAAGGTAAGACAAGTACGCTTAGACAATGGTACCAAGTTTAAGAACCAATGGATGGAGGAATTCTGCAAAGGAAAGGGAATTGTGCACCAGTTCATTTTTGCCTACACTCCTCAAATGAACAAAGTAGTTGAGAGAAAGAATCGTAGCTTGATAGATATAGCACGGACAATGCTAGCAGACTCGAAACTGCCCATCCATTTTGGAATGAGGTAGTTGCCAATGCATGTTACACTTTGAATCGAGTCCTGGTGGTAAAACGTCATGGTAAGACGTGTACGAGTTACTTCAACGACGTAAACCAAATCTAGAGTACCTCAAACCATTTGGCACACCTTGCACCCTTTTGAAGAAAACTCAGGAAGGCAAATTCAGTGAGAAGGCTGAAGAAGGAATTTTCTTAGGATACAACATACCGAATAAGAGAGTTTACAATAACTCAACGGGTCAAGTAGAAGTGTGGTGTAACGTGGACGTTTAGAGATACACCACCCCCCAGCTGGAAAAGGACCCGCATTCTTTTCGATTATGATGGATTCTTTAAGTCCTTCAATATCCGTCTCTGTACTTCTGAAGACGAGTTAGCAACCAAGATGATGTATGATGTCTTAAACACACCACCCCTAGACTCAACAACATCCGGCTCACAAGGCCAATCTTCTAGTAACTCAGGGGGTGCACTGGAGTTAACTGATTCCTCTTCTAACGATGAAGAAGTGGAAAATTTTTAGGTGGATCGGGAGGAATAGGTTCCTACTACTACAAGTACACACGCATCAGATGTTGATGCCTCTGACACTTCGGAACCCCATACTCCCACTGCCTCAGATACTTATCCTGTGGTTCACAATCTGGATAATAAGGTAGTTGTACCCACCACTCCTCGATCTCGTTTAAATGTTTATCATCCCCTGGACAATGTCATAGGGCATGTACAATCGGGAGTACAAACACGAAATCAGCTGATTATGCCACAATCATGGAAAAATGCTACCTTCATGATGGTGCTTATCGATTTTTTGTGTGTCAATATGAGCTAAAATATGTAAGTGATGCCTTAAATGATGAGGCTTGGGTGAGTGCCATGTAAGAAGAACTTCTGCAATTCAAGAAGTTAGGAGTTTGGACTCTAGTGGATAGACCTAAAGGTGCTAAGGTCATTAGCACTAAATGGGTTTTGAAATGCAAGAAGGATGACCAAGGGGTCATTCTCAGAAATAAGGCTCAACTAGTAGTCCAAGGATTTCGACAAGTCGAGGGAATCGATTACAACGAAGTGTTTTCACCTGTGGCAAGAATGGAAGCCATCCGTATCTTCGTAGCCTATGCATCGTATATGAAGATTAAAGTCTATCAGCTTGATGTGAAAAGTGCATTCTTTCATGGTGAAATCTGAGAGACAATGTACTTTAGTCAACCCGAGGGATTTGAGGATCCGTATCATCAGGACAGAGTTTACAAGCTAGACAAGGCACTAAACGGGTTTTATCAAGCCCCCAGAGCATGGTATGAGAAGCTCTCGACTCATCTGGAGAAACACGGGTTTCAATATGAGTGATTGATTGTACATTGTTTATCAAAGAAAAGGATCATGATCTACTGCGTGTACAGATATATGTTGATGACATATTCTTCGACTCTAAAAACAAAGAATTGTGTACAGAATTTGAAGCAGTAATGAAGGCAGAATTTGAGATGAGTGACATGGGAGAGATAAAGTTCTTTCTCAGGTTACAAGTGGATCAGACACCTAAGGGAATTTTCCTACATCAAACCAAGTATGTGAGCGATATTCTCAGTTGGTTTGATATGTAGAATGTTTTGACAGCTCAGACTCCACTTCCTACAAACCATGATGTGGCACTCGACGAAAGTGGCGATCTGGTTGATGCCATCATGTACCGTGGAATTATTGGATCTCTCATGTACCTCACCGCCTCAAGACCGGATATCATGTACGCGACGTGTCTATGCTCTAGATATCAGGCGAAACTGAAGGTCAACCATCTCATCAGCATTAAAAGGATATTTCATTATCTGAAGGGTACCCCAACACTCAGGTTGTGGTATCCTCATGATGAAGATTTCGAGCTTACGACGTATAGTGACTCGGATTACGGCGGTTGCAAAATAAACTACAAGTCAACATGAGCGGGATGTCAAGTGTTTGGGAGAAGACTAGTCACCTGGTAGTGTAAGAAGCAGACCTCGGTTGCTCTGTCAACCTGTGAAGCTAAATATGTTGTTGCTGCAAGTTGCTGTTCATTGATCATCTAGATTCAACAGCAAATATGAGATTATGGTTTGTAATTCTCTAACAATCCTATTTATGTTGATAATTCTGCTGCTATTGCGGTCACTAAAAATCCGGTCCAACATCCTAAAACCAAACACATCTGAATTAAATATCAGTTTATACGTGATTGTTTTGAAAAGCATTTGAGCGATGTTGTTAAAATAAATACGGATTTTCAACGCGTTGACCTTTACACAAAATCCTTTGATAAAGCATGTTTTCTATATCTGTTAGAGGTCAGCAGCGTTAAAAAGAAAAGTGATGTGATTTCTGATGATGATAGTACTTAGTTCGACAAGTAGATTTCATTTTTAATTTTATTTTATTTTATTTTAATTTTATTTTACTTAATACGCAGAAACTTTTCAGTTTTAGAATTTTAGGGAGAGAATATGTTAAGTTAGTATTGAATTTAGTTGTTTTAATTTTAGTACATAATAAAAACGAGGGAGGAGGACAAGGTAGCTAAGAGTAATGAGATCGTATCTGTGATACTGATTCAATGAATATGGAAAATGATAGTACACAGGAACAAATAGTTTGGGACTTTAAAAAGAAGAAATTGTTTAAAATGCGAAATTCGAAGTACAAGTCTAAGAATTCTAAGCAACAATAAAAGGAAAAATGATAGTAAAACTAGCTACTACTAAGATAACATGGGGAAAGTAGACCTAGAGGTTGCTAGACCATTATATGATGTGTCAGTAGATTCAACAAAATAGATAAGTAGACCTCGTTGGTGATTTCAAGTTCAAACTAAGCTGCTCAACAAGCTGTGGGTTATCATCTTATCCCTGGTTAACACAATCAACAAAGTTCCAATAAGGGGAGACGAGCAAAATAAACACCACAAATGTGTGCGGATGACCATAAAATGAGCAAAGCACATGAAAAATGCAAAATGCAATCAAGCTAATAACCTATGTTGTTGTTGCGATCTGTGGAAAAAGAATAAAATTGCTTAGACAATAAGATAGGTTGTGTGCCTCTCTGCTGTGTGGTGGCATTGACCTGAGGATAAGCATAACCTAAATATTCTAGAATTCATTGTTGTTTGCCCCTCTCTGCTATGCGGTGGCACTGACATTAGGCTTTGCAGCTCTTTGAAAGCTCTAGAATAGTTTCTTCTTGATTACTACTCATAGATCGCTCAAAAATATCCAGAGGAACGTTGATTACCATATAAGCGTGGCTGCAACTCTTGATTACTACTCACAAATGATTTTTGAAATAATTAAACCTTAAATCATCACAAATCCGTGTCAAAAATCTGTGTATGGATTTAAGGGGACAAGCATCGTGGCTGCAACTCTTGAAAGTAAAAATCATTGTGTGCATCTTGTGCCACTAGTATGATTTCCTAGATTTGCTAATGACTCTCGATGAAAGCTAGAATCTAGCATCAAAAGTTTTAGGTAACATGTCCCGAATGATTTGTTATACCTGTATGATTCCATAATGAATCATTCCACTTACGGTCAAAATAACTTGAAGCTGTTTTTTCGAGAAATAAACCCTGTAGATATCTATCTTAGGATTTCCACCTCACAAAAAATTACAAAAAAATATGTTTTCGTTCTATACTTTAGTTCTAGTTGTTTCATTTGTTTTATTTTTGTCAGCTTAGTTGTTAAATGTCGGACTATGCATTGGAATTCTATGAGGAATTTACTCACTAAAAAGGGTCATGTCTGAGGTGACCAAACGTGTTTTCCAATGTTAAAATGATCACGTCTGAGGTGATTAAAAGTTCCCGAAGTTAAAACGGTCATGTCTGTGATGATCGAATGCTCGAAATGTTTTATCAATAGTTAAAAGGGTTAAGTGTCAAATGGTTATAAGACAAAATCATAAGTATGAGCCCATTCGCATGACTGGACCATGAGTATGGACCAACCGTACAATGGACCATACGTATGAGCCCATTCGCATGACTGAACTATTAGTATGGACCAGCCGTATGATTGGACCATACGTATGAGCCCAATAGCACGACTAAATGACACACATGGCCTAGACATGCAATTGGACCATCAGCATGAGTAAACTCACACGATTCGTTCACAAATGAACTAATCGCATGAATGGAGGTGACCGAATGACACAGTCGCAGACTGACATCTAGTCGCACAACTGAAGGTGACTGATTATGCCAGTTGCACGACTGATCCTCAATCGCACGAATCACGTACGGAACTGGGCTCAGTCGCACGACTGATGGAAAACCTTGTATAAAAGGAGGGGGAGTCAATCACAGTCATTTATCACTCCCAAATCACTCCCAAATCACTCCCAAATCGCACGACTACACCATTACGCTGCCCGATTTTCATTGACCATTCTAGACTACTGATTGTTGTGTACTAACCATTTTGAGTGATTATACAGGTAAATTGCGGCGCAATCCACTCAATTGTCCATCAATCCGTGCTCAAATGATCGAATTTAAGCCCTAAACAGAACCGAGACTTAGTTTGCCTAAGAATCTAATAAAACTAAGTACATTGTGCAATTAAAGGTTATTAGGGGTTCTGTCGGTCATTTGCGAGACTAATGAGCCAAACCACTACATCTAACATTAAGTTTTGCTCAATATTTGAAATTGAATTGAACAAATAGTCTGTCATGCTAATGGACACCTTGATGAACTTCAATCGCACGACTCAACCATGCGTATGAGTTCAGTCGCACGACTGGTGTAAACGCATGGGATAGCATACAACTAATCCCAGTCGCATGCTCAGTCGTACGTATGAGCTCAATCACACAAGTAGATCTCAGTCGCACAGTTCATTTGCACGGCAAAACAAAAGATTTCAAGTCTAATGAACCAAACTGTTACTCATTGACACTCACTAATGTTTATTTACATTGTGTAACAGATGGCGAGTCGTTGGACTATGAGCACAAAGCATAACCTTTGTGCTCATCTGGATCTGACCTCACGGAACGCATCTGATTTCTCTTGCATTATTACGTTCTTACGGAGATCGAGGATCTTCCGTGCTATTCAACGCAGTGCACCCCGTACCGCTCAGTTCCGCAGGCTTTTTGGGAAAGCGCTGTCGTTGACAGATCCTCAGAGCCCCACTGTATCAGAAGCTCCATTTTTGGTCAGCCGATAGAGATCACTGAGGACGATCTCAGGACTGTTTTGAAGTTTAGGGATGATGATGACTGTCCTACACGACTACACCCGCTGATAGTACGAGGCTGTTTTTTGGGGGCTAAGCACTCGGGGGATATCAATGCAGGTCTGCTCAACAAGAGAAACCTGTGCCCCTAATTAAGTACTTGGACCATGTGCTGCTCAAGTGCATTGCCTCAAGGAAGGGAGGCTTCGATGAGCTATCGGACCAGATTTAGAACGCCTATGTGGCGTTGGTGCTGAACCATCTGTTCAGCTTCTCGAGGATGATCTTCACCTACCTGGTAGAGAACATCGAAGCGAAGGGCAAGGAGGGCTTTTGCATGTGCTTTATGCAAATGATCAATGACCAAAAGCTCCCTTCACTGCCAGGAGAATGAGGATGCCGTGATGCTCGAGGAGATGGACGATACCACCTTGGGCAGGATGAAAATGTACAGGGGTAGGTGAAACCCCCTATCAGGCGACTGTTCGGGCATCTGGCCTGTGAGGACTATGTGGTGCCGTCACGAAGGAAGTGGCGCCACGATGACAACAACTTAGACACTGAGCAGATTGTGCTCCCCACTGATGAGTCACATGATGATGACAGTGGTAATGGTGGAGACACTGGCCCTACACCTTCTAGGGCCACCACTACTAATGTTACACCACCACCACCCACTCATGGCGAAGCTGATACAGCTGGTTTCCATCAGGATTTCTGTCCTGATGAGGACGAGGAGGAGGATGAGGAGCCGTTGACTCGGACGGTGGGCAGCAAGGTGGTTGCCACCGAACGAGGGGTTCGGGTGGTTGGTGGACGCCCTGGAGAGTCTGGGGAGACTATGACTAATACTACCTACAACCCAGCTCGGCCCAGCATCCCAGGGGGAGCATCCTCCTCGAGGGGTTCAAGGAAAAAAAGGATGGCTCAGCCCTACGGGATGAATCCCAATAGACGAAGGTACACGTTGATCACTGCCTTTTCACCTACTACCACCACAGCTACCTCCACCACCATTACCTCACCCACCACCACTACTACTACACCACCCACCATTACTACCACACCTCCACCTTCCACTACATCACCTACCATCAATACTACTCGACCCACTCAGATAACACCACCCATATTCATCACTGCCACCACTACCATTGTGACACCCTACACATATCCCACATTGGCCATGGACAGGAGAGATTCCTGGTTCATAAGGAATGTCTAGCCTCTAACATCAACAACGCGTTTTTGGCATATTGGCTGTGGATGAGAGGAGAACTCCATAGTTAAGCGTGCTCTGTTGGGAGCAATCCAGGGATGGGTGACCTCCCTAGGAAGTTTTCACCCGAGCAACCGAAAGCAAATCCGTGAGATTTTCGTGGGCAAAGCGGACAATATTGTTGATGCAAAGGGCCAGGTGTGACATAATGGTATCAGAGCCACTTCTGTGTCGTTCGGGGTGTGGGACATACCTCACCAAGGACGGTGACTTCTCGGGCTCATCGAGGACGATGAGTCCAAACAGGGGGTGCTTGTGACATCCTACACATATCACACATGGGCTGTGGACAGGAGAGATTCCCTAGTTCATAAGGAATGTCTGACCTCTAACATCAACAACGCTTTTTGGGCGTATTAGCTGTGGATGAGAGAACTCCACAGTTAAGCGTGCTCTGGTGGGAGCAATCTAGGGATGGGTGACCTCCCTAGGAAGTTTTCACCTGGGCAACCAAAAGCAAATCCGTAAACTTTTCTTGGGCAAAGCAGACAATATTGTTGATGGAAAGGGCCAGGTGTGACAACCACCACCAGCCACCAACCGGACCATCGTCCCACTCATTATTCCCTATAGGATCATCTCTGCCCCCTATTAGGGTAGAGTAACAGTTGTCAGCACTTAACAGAATGGTGCTGAAGCTGTTGGTAGCTGATGAGAAGAGAGCTCCACAACTATGTTAGCTTGCGGAGCTTAATGCTACCAGGCTTAGTAGATATCTCAGCAGGCTCAGCAGATCGCCCAACTCAAGGAGCTAAATGAGCAATCAGCTAAAAGGATTGAGGAGTTGGAGACGGCAAACAAGACGATTATGCTCAGACTTAAAGGCAATAAAGATGAGCTTCTCAAGATCAGAGAGGGAGATGATGAGGATGAGGATGAGGATGATGAGGATGATGATGGGGATGATGATGAGGATGATACAGAAGAAGGAGATGATGAAGCTGGAGAGGAAGAGGGAGGAGATGATGAGGAGGGAGGTAGTGCGGTTGCATCAGATGCCACACAAACCAGAGAAAGACGCTCCAAGAAATCACAGGATCAGGGAGCCTCGTCCTCGGCCCCGACTAAAGAAAAGCACATGATTCAAGATAAAAGTAATGTTTGGATGTTTATGTAATTTTAAATCTTGTGTAATTGAATCATGTATTAAACTTATGTACTTAATGTTTATATATACATTGCTATTTAATTTTCTTGATTATTGACAAATGATTGATGTGTTAAATGTTTAAATCAATAAGATCAACCATCAGAGCAAGACCAGTATGATGTTGCTCCCTTACAACAAATCAAGTTTCAATTCACTATGATACTGATTTGCAAAGGATTGTCAAGAGGTCTATGAGTTATACTCCTGAAAAAGGAGAGATAATTCATGACCTTACTAATGAGCAACTTACGAAGATGTTCTGGCTAAATCCAGATGAAATTGTCAAGGATGCCACTATTGTTGACGTGGCTAGTGACGACGAGCTTAATGATGTGGACGAGATAGAGACTGGAGATGTCACAACCCAACATTATCCAGAGTATGCTGACAGAGAGGGAAATGTAGTCCCTAATCTGGGTGACACTCTCGTCAGGGATACATTTGAAAAACTAGATCATCTGGAGCAAGAGTCAGAGAAAAATAAAGATCAAGCCCAGCCTCAGACGCCGATATCGACATCAAAAAGGCTGAATGATCGGCATGTTTTGCAGAGATCCAAGCCCAACGCACTGCTCCAAAGCCACCCTACACCAAGATTTGCAAAGTGAAGAGGCATTTGAAGGTGTTAGGAAAGATTATAGCATGGGCATATTTTGAGGATCTAAATGTATATGTTGCCAAGAGGGAGAAGGGAATTGAGTACTTTAGATTCCCACATGATCTAAAGACTCTCCCTGGTTTTGAGCTCAACCAGCTGGCTAAACTGAAGTTGTTATATGCTAACCCAAGGCAATTGTTAGGCTGGTTTGAGGCTGCATTGTAGAAAGAGTACCACACCAGGTGGGTCAACTTGAAACCTCAACAACTGACAAGGTACATCAGACGGTCTGAAGTTGATGCCATTACTGGAAAGCCAAAGATAGTGCTGAAGTGGAGTCCTCCGCGCATGATGTCAAGAATCCATCTAAGGGAAATGCCACAGGACTTCACTCCACACTTCAAGTGGTTGTACTATGATTGGAGAACAGGTGAAACTGTTATAGTCTTGCAAAAAAGCACCAAATGTATACTATTCTCGTATTTGACCTAATGTGGCTAACAAACTTGTTGATTGATGATGTATACACTTTGTACAAGTGGCCACTATTTTATGATTCGCAAGACATTATACAAGCCCTCCAGTTCCAAAATGTTATATGGTTTTGTTTCGCATTTGAGATACATGCTGGAGCTACAAGAGAGGAGAATTACAAGAAGTTTGAAGAGTGATGAAGAATGTTACACAATAGAGTAAACTAGGTCCAAGGGGGAGTTTGTAGATACATGTGTACCTAGTTTAGGAGCTCAAATTTAAAATGTCTTTTATGTCTTACGTATATGTAACAGAATGGGTATGAATGAAATGTAATGTGTTGGTGATGCTTATAATGTTTAATATTTCATTGATTATTGTGTGATAATGCATATTGAACTAACTACATAGGTTTGTGGTTGTTTACATAGTTCTTAGTCAATAATGATTTAGAAATGTGCTTAAACATAATCGTGTGAAGTTCTCATGCGAATGGACCATGCTCATGGACCATACGCATGAATACTTCATGCTAATGAACCAGTCGCACAACTGAAGAGACTGGACCAGTCGCACGATTGTAACATAAGATTGACTCAGTCACACAACAGGACCTTCAGTCGTGCGGATGGATCAACCACATGCTTCAGTCGCACGAATGGAAAACCCTAACCTATAATACCACTTAATTCGTGGAAAAACGTAACAATTCAAATCCCTACACACTAAATCATACCCTAGCCGTCCAGAGACCAAAGAAAACCTGTTCCAAGTTCATAGATTGCAGTTAATCATCTTACAATTTTTCTTAACATTTAGATTTATTCTTAGATCGATTATACTTGCATTCTCACTTATTGGATCACCAATCAAATATGATTTTGCACTATTTGTTGGTATACACATAAATCAGTTAGTACTCCGTACCTAAACGGTCCTAACAAATGTGGGTGAAGGTAACCCATGTTTATAACCAATGCGGGTAGCTTTTTATTTCTAAGTGAAACTAATGCAAACAATGATTGTACTCTACCGCATTAGTGTGTTACAAGTATACACGAAATTTTGAAGTGTTAAAACCTATGCGAAACAAAAATTGTTCTACCGCATTTGTCAATGTGGATAAAACATTTTTCAAGTGTTCAAACTGCATTTGTCAATGCGGATAACCTTTTAAGGGTCCGACCGCATTTGTCAATACGGATGAAATTTACACTTCTGCATTTGGTTTACCCATTCGCATTTGTGCATGTGTATCTTCAATGTTTATCTATTTTCAAGCAGAAATATTTAAGTGATTAATCTCCTGTCAATGAATAATGATTAAGTAAATATGGATTTTATTCTATCGCATTTTCTACAGTGAGCAAATATTGGCAAGGTCAGGTCAGCTGCATTTGCTATAGTGAGCAATGCTGACAAATTTTATTTAGCCGCAATTGCTATAGTGAGCAATGTTGAACAGGTTTTGCCAACCGCATTTTTTAAAGTGAAAAAATGTCGATAAACTTAGTTCTTCCGCATTTGCCATAGTGCACAAATGTGAATAGAAGAAAACTAAAGCAACAAAACTTCCACATTTGCTAAAGTGCTAAATGCGGATGACTAAAATCACAAGTTAACTCTTTCGCATTTGCATCAGTAAACAAATGCGGATAACAAAGTTTTTTAAATTTTCACTTCCGCATTTACAACAGTAAACAAATGCGGATGACCCAAAGACTTAAAATTTACCCTTCCGCATTTGCTACAGTGACTTAAAAATTGACCGCATTTGCTCTGAAACTTAGTAAAATTTTGTAAAAGCCATTATTTGACTATTAAAAGGAATATCAAAGGGTCATTTAATACTTTTGAAATTTGAGAGATTACATAGTGAGACGAGCGTAAAAACACTCTACACTCTCTTTGATCATCATCATCATCAACAACCAAAGATTTTAGTGTGTTCTACTCAACCTATTCTTGTAATCGATTCTAAACCACAGTTGCATTAAAAGAAAGATTAAATGGTTAATCTTTCATGGAGCAAGCTCCATACTATCCACGGTTATTTAGACCCTTATGTACCCGAGGCTGAAGGACTCAGAAACATAATCAGATTCATCTCTACAACAAGGGTGGCTTATGCTATCACTATTAGACGCATCATCTATGAGAACCTCATAAGGTCTTTCTGGAATTCTGCAGAAGTGATTGAGGCAGATGCTGTTAGGACTTTACTGGAAGAATTGATGATGAGCATACCCTGACCATTATTAAAGAACTGTGAGAAGATGTCTATAGTTTGGTAATGATACAGATGCACCAATTGAGCTTGAAGATGATGACATTACTACCTTCTTTGCTAAGATAGGATATGAAGGAGGGTTTGAAGCTAAACAGATTGTCAAGGGATTAGTGGACTTGCCTTGGAGATTTCTAATACACATCTTTCAGCATTGTTTATCCAAAACGAAAACATGGTGGAATGATATCCCAATTATCACTTCATCAACAATTTGTGCCCTATGCACAAACAGACCATTCAATATGTTAGCTTATGTCTTTAATGGTCTGGTATCAAACATACAAGAGGGAAGGAGATATAAGTTCTTCATGTACCCAAGATTCATTCAATGTCTGATAAATGAAGCATTCTACAATCTAGCTACCGAGGGACCAGTTCTAGATATTCCACATTATGATGCTAAGTCATACAAGTACATTAAGAAGAGGGATCCTAGAAACTTCTACAGTGGAGCTCACTCACCTCTTCTACCTTGGATGCTTCAATAGATTAATCCTGATGAACTAGGTGAAGAACAACATGCTCCTGCTAATGAGCATATTGAAGAACAAGCTGCTGATGAGCAAGTTGATGGCATTGATAGGCAAAGGTTAGTGTCACCGGAGGATGGTGCAGGGGGTGATTCTCACACTGAACATGAACTTCATCATTCTGCATCTCCATTTGTACCTCTACCTAAACCATCTCCACAAAGAAGCCCACAACCATCACCATTACCATCTCCCCATAAATCACCAACCACTTCAATTCACAAATCACCTATCGCATCACCAATAGCCCAATCAATAACATCTCTACCTCACCATTCTCCAACACCTCCACCTCATCACACTCCAATGTCACCACCTCACCACTCACCAAAATTACCACCTTAAACATTCCTTACCCATGATAATCAAACTGAGTTTGGAGACTCAACCAGCTCATCTAAAGTATCCAAATCATCTTTGGATGAGGAGGATCAACATGTTCAAATGCCTGTAAAGAGAGTCACTTTTAATACTTCTCCTTCAGAGAGTTTTGCAAATTGGAGAACTTCATATTTTTCTTCTAATCTCTATGCTCATGCAAAAGATTGAAAGGATGGAAAGAATACTAAACAGGATGGAAAGAATACTGAACAAGATAGAAAGAATCATTGATGATAGGATTCATGAACTTGATGAAAAGGAGAATGAGTTAAAAGAGCTAAAAGAAAAATATGAAGTTCTCCAATTTGCAAAATCATTGCTATAGAAGAGCAAGAGGATATGATTGAAGAACAAGAAGATATCATCTCCAATCTGCAAAATCAAATTGAAAGCCAAAATAAAAGAATCTTTGAACTTGAGATGTTAATTGAAATTCGAAGAAGCGCTGAGGCTGAAGAAAGGGAAAAAGATGAAAAAAGAGTTATGGGTGATGAGAAACAGTCTTCTTTTGAGAATGTTGAAAACGAAGAAGATACAAGCAAACCACAGAATGAAGAATCAAGCCTAGAAATGGTGGTTTATTCTGGAAATTCACATGCTACACACTCTGAAAATAGTGAATTTGAAGAACTCATCAGTGCACTAGACAGCTTTACTTCTGAAGAATTCATAATTGATAATGAATTTTGGGATTTCATTGCTAACCAAAGGACTAACACTAAACCTATTGTGGTCATTCCTCAATATCCAGTTCCCTTGGAAAAGGAGTTGAGTATGCAAATGGTACCTACTGTGTCATTGTTTGAGGAACTAAAAGATATGATCAGAGAGTTCTGTGAAAAAGAAAAGGAAAAGGAAGAAAAAGAAGCTGATGATCATGAACAAGTACAAACTAAGGCTGAAAAAGTGCCTGGGGAGATTAAAAAGCCTAAATCCTCTTCTAGTCCTTCACTTCAAACTTATACAAGAAAGAGAAAATACTTATCTGAAAAAGGCAAAAGGGAAAAGACCAATAGTGGAAGAAGAGCATGTGAAGAAAAGTAAAAGAGATGATCCAAAGAGTTTGGCAGCCATAGCTGAATTCCTAGATGAACATGAGAAGGCTGAGGTTCAATTAAAGAAACAAGCTAGTTTTATTGATCTGGAAGAAGGAAAAATAGAAGGAGGATATATTGCTGAAAAAGCGGTAGATGTGGATAGTCTTGTGCCAAAAGAAAAATCTATGGATGAAATGGTGGTAAAGGCATAAATAGATGACATTATGATAAAAGCCATGTTCTTGATCAATCATGGGTATGATGCTGATGAAGTATTTAGTATGACATATGAAGGCATGAGAGCAGAAGAAGAAAAAGTCAATAAACTGCTCGACCCCATGGTTGAAACAGATTATGAGAAGTCCATTGCACCCAAAGTTCACAAGCCAAAGCTGTCAGTCATGAAGAAGCAATCTCCAGCTCATGAACCTCTACATCTTGATCCCTATACAATGACTGATAGGGAAGGAAGGATTACCTCACCAGTCAAGGCTTCACTAAAAGGAATTTGGGAAACATGAAAAGTAACTCACTGAGAGCTGCCACACTTAGATTAATCAATGAAAAGAAAGAAAAACTAAAGAGGTTAGAAGAAGAAATCCATAGCAAAAGGCCTAGATCAAGAGTCTCTGCACAAGACATGCAACTTAAACATAAAGATCAAGACTATCTGCCAGCTATTCTTCACAAATATCCACAGTGGTTTGCTGAATCCTCCCAACTGAAACTTCAGGAAAGGTTAACCACTGCTGAGATGATTAGAGGTGTATCTACTCTAAAAGTCAAAATTTGAGCAGATCATCATTGCCTGGAAGTATGCTAGTTCATGGAATATGTTCATGGTTAAAAGAATCTCAGGGCTAGTGCAATTTTTTATAGAGTACTCTGCTCTAGTAAATGCCCTTGAGATTCATGACCTGAAAGAACTGGCTAATCTGGAACTAAAACCATAATGCCATGTTTAGAGGGTATGAATTTGAAGGTATACTTAAAATGTTCAAGAGAACCAACAACTTTAATTCATTAAAAGCCATATGCATGAGAAAAGACAAATCTTTCAAGAACCCTCTACAGATGAACAGACTAATCTAGTAGAAGTAGTGTTTCCAGAACTAAAGGTGAAACCTACAGATTCATTGAAAAGAAAAATGGTGGCTGGCACTCATTCCTCAATACCAATCTCAAATGTTTATTATGATGAGAAGACCTACGAATTGGTGATTGAGAGGAAGTGGGGAGGTAAAGAAGGTGTTGAAATCAGACTGTTCAGTGGTTATGAAGTGAGACTACTGGATCAATCATATATTCACTACATGTACACAATGCACTTCAGAGAGATCAAACAAATTGGGTCAAGAAGATCTGCATTTCTTTCTAAAGTGCATCAAAATATTAAAGATGGCATCTGATCAGATCAGTACCAAGAGGGAGAAAACAAAGAAGAAGTAGACACCTCTACAGTTTGGTAAAATTGTCAAACTAGAAGTTGATGTAGATGGTGCTCTTTTAATTCATAGGGATGGGCTATCTACGGTGTCTATTTAGGAACTAGTTTCACTTAAGAAACTACCACTAGAAGCCATTCACAATATGACAAAAATGAAGATTCATGTACTAAGCAGGGATAAAATACTAGAAGCTCAAGGCATTGTCAACATGATCAAGGCAATTTTGAATACAGCTCATGCAACACCTTTTACACCATCATAAGACACAACAAAATCATCACAACCTCAATCAATACCAAACATTAAAGAACATAGCTGTATAATCCTTAGGGGGAGTATTGTTGACCTGAAAGGATTGTACATGCCAATTCAATGGTGAGTTAATAGTTGCTCTGCTGGATTCCCATAAGTCCAAGAGTAATGTAGATGAAGATCCTACACAGAAGAAAAACCAAGTATGGCTATCCGCTTTTGTCAATGCGAAAGACAAATAGCAAATGCTGACAAGTATTTGTTCTTCTGCATTAACAAATGCGGAAGACCAAAAAGTAACGCGGACAAGATTGTGTTCATCTGCATTTGCCAATGCGGATGACCAGACAAATCCACAGAAGTATTTGTTCATCCGCATTAACCAATGTGGATGACCAATATACTAATGCGGATGATCAAGTGAAGAAATGCTCATCAAGTCAACTCATCCGCATTTGCCAATGCGGATGAACAAGCAGAGATGCGGATAAAGACTCAGACTAGTTCTGATGTAATAGCTTAGGGGTAGTTTAGTCATTTTGTAAAAGGCATCTTCTCTGCCTATAAATAGAATAGAAAATCTCGTACATGACGTGACAGAATTTAGATAATGAGAATATTTTGTATTCTCTAGTTGCATTATTACTTTTTTTGCTAAACCCTAGAAGTCATTGTAATCAATAACCTTTATTGCTATATACAAAGCATTTATGAGTATTTCTTCTGCATTGAATGTTTCCTGATTGTAGATTCCGCCATTCAATCATTAACTCAATCCTTATATTCGATCCTTAGTGAGAATATCAATCTCACAACCTAGTCAATATTTTGCCAACTACCCCATCCCCACACTTAAAATCAAACATTGTCCCTAATGTTTGAAACAAATAAATATGAGCAATTAGATAATAATAATACAAGAAATAGGAAAACTGAAACTCCCATGTTATGTAACGTATAATGACATAAGGCCCTCTGAAAATTTATGCGTCATCCTCACACTTTAACTTAACTAGAACCTCAAGTAGATGATCACTAAGCTCTGAGCAATACTTGAAATCAAAGACCAACACAGAAGCATCACTTACAAAGAATTAAAAATAAAAATCAAACTAAATTCCAAAACTTAACTAACTAACCCTTGCTTTGCCTCCCGAAAGCGCTTGGTTTATTTACGAGTCATCAGTCTGAGTCAAACCTCTCAAGCAGAATCCTAAAGAGGCAAGGCCAACCACTTCTTCCTCGTTTTCAATCACTGGCTTGCTAATGTAATGCTTTAAATGATAGCCATTTACTCTAAATATCTCGCCATCCATTTTCTTAATTTCAGTTGTTCCATATGGAAACACATCGCTCATAGTGTATGGTCCCGACCATTAGACCTTTAATTTTCCTAGAAACAATTTTATTCTTGAATTATACAACACCACCTAATCCCTACACTTGAATTCTTTATTGCACTTTAGTGGTGATCATGTAATTATTCATACGTTCCTTATATCGTGTCTATCATGCGTATGCATGCTCTCTAATTCTCCAGCTTATTTAACTAGTGAAATCCATTCGCTCCACCCGTGAATATATCTACATTCACAATACTCAATGCCCAGTATGCACGATTCTCCAACTCCACAAGTAAATGACATGTTTTCCCATAAACCATCCTAACAGTGTCGAACCAGACATTGTCTTATATGCTGTGTGAAAAGGCAGAGTGTGTCATCTAACTTATCAGACCAATCCTTGCAATTGACATGGCTGTTTTCTCAAGAATCCGCTTAATATCCCAATTACATACCTCAAATTACCTACTAGTCTATGGATGATAAGTTGTTGCAAGTTGATGGGTGACACCTTGGCATTACAAGGCTTTCTCCATTGTCCCTCAATCACTAATCATGGCTATAGGGGTACCAAAGCATGAAAAAAATTGCTTGATGAATCTCACTAAAACCCTAGCATCATTTTTGGGTAAGGATTGAGCCTCCACCCACTTGGAAACTTAGCCTACGGCTACTAAGATGTACTTGTTCCCATGAGATGGTGGAAACAAGCTCATGAAATAGATGCCCACAAATAAAGAAACCCACAATTCGGAATGAGATACTTCCTACTCTTTGACACTCATCACAACTCTTTACAAACTCACGCATGCCCATAAAGATCGTCAGCCAATTAAATCTAGTGTCAAATACCTTCTTCACTATCAAAGTCGCTCCATAATGACCACATGTTGGTCCTGAGTGGCAATTCTTCAAAATCCTCCTTGCTTCATCACCGTGTATGCACCTACGTATGATATGCTATGTGCTAATATGGAAGATGTAAGGCTCTTCCCAAATGTAATGATTAATGTCTGTATTCTTTTGTTAATGTGTCCACTTATCAAAACCCATGTCGTTAAGTAATTAGCAAGATATGCAGATCATGGAAAACCCTCTTCATGTGCTTTCACAAACATCAATGTATCATGTGGAAAGTTATCATCAATCAAATCTTCCCTAATCTCCAGACGTCTAGAGTCTTCTAAACATGAAAAATGATCCGCTGTTGCGTTCTCTACTACTTACCTATCCATAATTTCAATTATAAATCCTGAAGCAACAAATTCATCGTATCAATCTCAACTTACCATTTTTCTTACGAAACAAATACATAAGCGCCATATGATCTATGTAAATAATGGTTTAGAAAGGACGAGGTAAGATCTAAACTTATTGAATGCAAAGACTACTGCTAACAACTCATTTTCCATCATGGTGTAGTGCTCTTGAACATCTGTGAGCTTTTTACTCGCATGATAGAGCAAGCAAAAGTGTTTGTCCTTGTGCTAGCCTAACACCGCTCCAATCGTATAGTCGCTCACGTCGCACATCCAGTCGAATGGTAGACTCCAATCCAGGGCAACCATAGTCTAAGCATTCACTAACTTCTCCTTAAAAGCACATGAGATCTCTTAAACTTCTTAGAAAACTTAAATAGCACACCATCTCTAGAAGTTGTATCATCGGCCTCGCAATCTTAGAGAATTCTCTAGTGAAACATTGATAAAAACAAGTGTGGCCTAAGAAACTCCTAATAGATATACCGATGTAGGTAATGGAAGATTACTAACAGTCTCAATCTTTGCCTTATGAGCCTCAAGCCCCACGTGTGAATTCGTGTGCCCAAAAACAATGTCCTCCTTCACCATGAAGTGGCACTTCTCCTAGTTTAGCATGACATTGGTCTCCTAAAGCCCCATGTGTTCCCAAAAACAATATTCGCCATATCAACCTCAAGCCCTATGTGTGAAATTGAGCCAAGATCTTCTCCGGACATTCTAAACATGAACCAAACAAACTTCCAACCACAGAAAAGGAATCCTCAAAAACCTCCATGGAGTCCTGATCATGTACTAGAAATATAGCTACTATACACCACTAAAAGTAGCTAGAGTGTTACATAACCTAAATGGCATGCAGTGATATGCAATGTACGGGATCCATATATATAGACAATGATGTTTCTGTTATGGAAACACCGTATCTCTTGGGATTTGAATTATCTCTGTTAAGGAATCTTTGGATTTCTTGGGATTCGCATAACTGACTTGTTGATTTGTAACACTTGTATTGTTTGAATACAAGTGTGTGGACTCCGTAGGAGTATTGTCTTTGATAGATGATTGATCATTCGAAGCAAATGTTATTCCGCATGAATCTAGTTCTTCCGCAGCAAACTGTTTCTTCCGAAGCAAATTTTCTTCCGCAGGAATCTTGTTCTTCCACAGCAAATTGTCTCTTCCGAAGCAAATGTTCTTCCGTAGGAATTTTGTACTTCCACAGCAAATTGTTTCTTCCGAAGCAAATATTCTTCTGCAGGAATCTTGACTTGAAATTCTCACTTTACTCCAGTTGATGGTTCATCCGCAGATGATCTTCGGATGTTTGTTACTTGTAAGAAACATATCTACGGAAGAACGAAATTTTCATGAGTAGATGTTTCTTACACTTAGTCAATTTCACAAATTGATTAAGTATATTGTTTGTACCTGCAAACATACATAAATCAACACACATATGATATTAATATGGGTTAACCTATACATCTATTGCATACACAATAATGAATTACAACCATTCATTACAGATATTAATACAAGTACTAAGCCTATACAAAATGGACTAGATCTACTGCTCCTAGACCTAAAAATACTCCCCTTTAGGCTTAGATACTTGTAATCATTTCTTCAAAACTAAAAGCTCCTTCAATCTTGAAACCATCTTCTTGTTGAAATATGATACTGCATCCTTTTGATCATCGTATTTGTACATGATCTCCATTCTACATATCCTTTGGAGTGTCTAAAAAGTCAGCCCCAATACATCTTCTTCTGTGGTGAGAGTTTCCACAACACACAAATTCTAAGATTCTCAGTTCTGATATATCTTCAATGTTGGCTCCCTTTAGCATCCGAGCATTATACCTTCTTCTTTTTTATACTTTGGCATGCAGCTTATCCACAACTTGAATCATGTGCACATATAGACATAAGTCATTCTGAGTCTTTTCATTAGTTATATTTGGAAAGAATTTGTCATGAAGGTATGAAGTATAGCTTGGGTTAAGCAGTTTGACCTCCACTGGGTCAAAAATTCGAATCTTTTCAACATTCTTTCCTTCAGCATTCCTTAGTAGCACCAGCTCTTTTGTTTTCTCAAAATAACCCCATTCTATTATGGGAGATGTGTATTGATTTCCCTTGAAGCTTTTGATAGATGCTGCATTTTCATGGCTGTATCCCACCCTTTTTAACATTTCCTCATCAACAAGTGAAGAGGGCTTTGTTGTTCTTTTGATTCTTTGAATTCTCTTTCTATGATCATCATCATCTCTCTTCTCTTCCTTGAGCACATCATCTATGAATTTTGTCTTCAATTTTCCCACCAACACAGAGAAATCTATTCCCCTTGAGTTAATTGATGGGTTTGCAAGAAAATAAAACGTAGTTTAACCATTTAAACTTTCAGAAAACGCAGCGGATAATCTTAGTTTTTGAATGATTTTCAAAACTGAAATATATGTTCTTAAGGTGACCATATTAGTGTAAAAAACAAACCCATTTAACAAGGATCATTTATGTGAATAGACAAGCAAAGAAGACTTAAAACGAGCATTATGGACAGCCATAAAGAAGCTGCCATAAACTACCTTGTAGCAGCAAAACAAGATCGAAATAGATGAAGATGATGATGCTTTTGAGTGACTAATCTTCAAAAGAGAAGGCCTCAAATCCGTGATACCCCAAGCCCTTCAAACACCTTGCTTGTTAGGTTGCTACACCCAAAAGAACTTCTTCTTTTGCTTCACTAGAACTCGGAACTTCAGCCCCAAACTTTCTGCTTCAAACTCGAAATCAAGCAGCCAAGTTGAGAGAGTTTTAGTGTGTGTGAGAGAGAGAGTCTTAGGAGAGTGATGGTGGTGTGTTGCATAAGTTAAGTTATGCAAGAACCAAGACAAAAAAGGGTTATCCCAATGACCTTGGGCGGCCGAAACTTTTTAAAACCAAAACAAGTTTTCCCACACTTTTATTTTGTATAAGTTGCACCCTTTTTATTAATCATGTTGTAAAATTAAAACCAAGTTGTAATTTTATAACACAACACTCTTTTATAAGTCATTATCTAACCATTTTAAATAATGAAACAAATAAATCTCTCTTGAACAAAATCATCCATATAATTTTGTTCTAACACAAAAGTAATATTTAGAAAACAAATTTCTAAATAGGTGTCTATATTTGTTGCATGATCCTATCATTAAACAAATATTTGATGGTGTTTGTCTAACTTGTTATTGGGTATGACCTGACTTGGATCATAACGCACTAACCACATCAATCTTATATGTGTCTTGGGCATATAAGATCCAATATTAATTGGATAGTTAGACATTATTAGGGTTTGCAGGTCCTTGATATCTCTCTCATGAAGCCTCAGCAATGATTTTGTATCATGGAAATACTGAATTCTTCCGAAGGTTCTTTTGTTAATTGCACAATCCCAGTCTGGATCATATTTCCATATCGTAATCCTGTTTTCTCCATAGAACTGGGAGTTGTGATATGATCATATAGCTCTATCAGAGTTGATTTCTATTTAGTGATTTCTCTAACAGTGTACCTAATGGCCACACTTTGCCAGGAATGATTGGTCTTGGTTCTCTTATAAGTTTATCATTGCCTTTGTGTTGATCTTTGGATTTAATAGTTACAAGATCAATAGAAAGTTTGATTTGGTGCTTTAAGTTGCATTTGGAGCTTCAGTTCTGAACCTTACTCCCGAGTCAAGCTGAACAGACATAACATGTTCCATCATTCTTCTCAGTTCACCAACATTTATTCCTTTGAGCTCAGGTGCCTTGTAGTTGTGACCCTTTAGCCAACAAACCATGTTGTACTTGCAGAGTTTTGCTGTGTCATAGTGGACTAGGTGTTTCTTTATTTTCTGAATGGCTTGAAATGTTGTGAATGCCTCATAATTACAATTAGGAATCATTAATCTGGCAAACTCAAACTCGTTCAGCATGTATTTCATCTCAATCAAATTCATCCTTTCAACCAAGTCAAATGGGAACCCATGATTGATCAGGGTCATAAACACAGATGACTCTAGCCTTTCTTCCATTATGTCTTTTGTTGTCAAAAGATCATTAGCCTTTGATACTTCTTGTTCTTTGTTAGAACCCTCTTCAGTCAGCTCTTTCCATTCAACATCACTCTCAGCCTTTTCAATAGTAACTGGCTTTGATGTTGACAGTCATAGAAGGAGTGTGCTCTAAGGATGTTTGCCTTGACCTTTTGGATGACTCTTAAATCTTGATTGTTCGTTTCTTTGTTGAACCCAAATATTTCCTCTTCCTTGAGTAGAGAATGAGAGGCTTGTAAGATGTTACAGGTTCTTTTGGTTATACTGATATAGTGATAGACTTAGATTCCAGGGCACTTATTTTCATCTTCAGCTCCTCAACCACTTCATTATTTCTTTGTAACTCCGCATGTTGTTCTTCAATAGTCTTGTTAGCTTGGTTGCTCTCGAACACAAGCTTTTCTATTTTAACCTTTTGATTAGCAATAGATTCCTTTTGTTCTTCAACAAGATTTAGCAGAGCATCATGAATTCATTGTTGAATTGAGCATCTTCTCTTAATCTTGTGATGATTACTTTTTGTTGCATCAGCTGAACATCCTTTTCTTTAACAGTCCGTTTCAGCTCTTGAATTCTTTTCTTTCTACAGTTAGACTTTATCACAAGCTTGTTGTATTTAACCTCCACATAGCTTTTGCTTACTGGGATGTCCTCATCACTGCTGTCATCTTCATCATAGGCAATCACTTCATCATACTTATCTTCTTCTTTATGAGCCACACTTGTTGAACTCGAGCATTCATCTTTTGATTCATCATGCTCATCATGTTGTGGTTGTTATTGCTGCAGATTGACAATGTTTGGAGAAACTGGTTCACTAGCATTTGAATGGACTTGAGATTCAGTACTGGATAATGATAATTGAACAGTTGTGGCTTGAGGGATAGTGTTTTGACTAGCGGAGGGAGATTGTTGAGGGTGAACAGAGTGAGTGGGTGATATGGGTTGATAATTTTGATTTGTAGCAACAAGGGGGTGTGGAGATTGACGTCGTTGCTGAATGGGTGATGGAATTGGTAAGTGTGTGGCTTTAATAGAGTTGGTTGAAGAATCCTCCTATTGATCTTTCCACACAAGCTCTTGGGGAATATTGGCATTAGAATCTATCACATGAGCAAACATTGGCATGTCTTAACCTTCATACTTCCTGGATATTTTATTCAGAACAGATCTACCTAGGTGTGCTTGAACAAACACATCACCATCTATAGCAGTCCTAGGAAAATCAACATTGATGATCAGTTGAAGAAACCTTGGAAACATTGTACATCTTGTTAGCCTTCTGTGCTTTGATCTCATCACATAAGCAGTTGAAAATGTACTTTAAGTAATTGTAGGTTCTTCCCTTAAAGACACCAATAATGCATGAAGAGATATACCTTGAAAATCTATCAAGTCCAGATTTCCTGTTTGAAATACACTTAAGATAAGTGTGACTGAGAAATTTGTATGGCTTGTAGAGTCTTCCTTTCTTGATTTCTCCCTTCTCGAAGTCACCATCATACCCCATCAGAAGAAAGAATTTTTCTATGTACTCATTATTGAATACATTAGGGTGACTAGCTTCTACATCTCCCAACTCAAGAACCCGTCTTATTGTCTGTTCATCCACTCTTAGTCTTTGATTCTTCACATCAGCCACAATAGCTTGATCAGCTTCTTCTATTTATGTGGAGTTCCAAAAATCAGTTGTGTGCTATTGTTGAATCACAGACTCTGCTGATAAGGCATAGAACAGCCTGGATCTTCTTAAATATCGGATAATGTCTTGACATCTTTCTGAGACAGGGTCGTCAGGGTTTAAGAAAGCACACACATTGTGCTCTCTCTCAAATCGATTATCCATCTTGAACATAGTGAATTGAGAGCAGAAATATATGTTTGTTTGGTGTTTTGATTTGGTAATTTTTGAATGTTATAGAAGGGGGAAAAGTTGAGTGCATGTTTTTCTAGGTCTGAAAAAGTGAACTGAAAAAGTGAATAATGTGTTTTGAAGTCAAAGAACATCATTTATACTTTCTCAGACACATTAATTTTATTTATTTAATGAAGTGGGACCCTCAACACTTTCTGTTCTAAGTTCTTCTGCAGAACATCTATGGATTCCATAAATCATCTTCGAATGTCTTAACAACTTCTATTGAGGAAGTATAACTTCAATTTTCATAGGCTACCAAACTATGAAATTAAATTCTATATGTTGATCTTTGCTCATCTGTAGTTTACCAATCTACGGATAGAAATTTAAATTTTCCACACACTGTAGTTTCGACTGATGCTTAAGACGACACTTTAGCATGTGCTGATTTTTATAGAACACTTGTGAAGAAAAACTTATTTTGTTGTATGGTCCAAATCCACTGCTTAGAACCATTTAATGCTATTGGACCTTGTTGACTTTGTATTCATAACAATTGAGTACAACAAAGCTCATATAATTTAAAAGAAAATTCCATGTATCCAGGAGCTAAGTTGGTGCTCAGGTTCCAATTCCTTCGAATTATTAATGAAATAGACAAAGCTATTTATTGATAAACTTATCTTCATGAATTCTACTACCCCTAAATTTGTGATTAATGATGACAATATGCATTTATCATAAATTTCTTAGATGAATATCATGAGTGTTATTTAACTGTATGATGATGCACATACATATATACACGTAGAATGGGATCATACTATAATACTATGCCTCTTCTTGAAGAGTAATTTTGTTGAATTGATACCTGAACATAGTTCTGATTGCAAGTATAGTGTCCACTTACATCCATACAAGAGCTCATGTATCAACTAGGCATGTTGTTTATCATGTTTTCATATTGATTCGGAAATAATTGTTATGGCATCACATTCAATTCACAAAGATTTTGTCCTCCCTTTGCAAGTCAAATCATTACTCTTTCATACTTAATAACTATGTACTTTAAGTTATAAGTTCTATCTTGAGATGCATTTGACAGCTTATTAATGCATTGATAAAAAGCTCTAGATAAATGTACAATTAATCACATTGGATTCTTTTGAGAGCTTAGATATGATCATCATCAGGTCACCAGGTCTTTACTCATGTAAAACATAGGTGCCTTTAACCCAAGTCTTTGTTTACACAAAACAAAGGGATGATGAGGATCAAGATCTTTTCACCTTTGATAACTAATATACAGTATGATGATCATACACCCAGGTCTTTGTTTACACAAAATAGAGGGTATATGTTTTGCAAAGGTGGATATTATAAAGTGTGAGTACATAGTGTGCTTAGATAAGTGATTTGATCACATCAGAATAACTCACTTTGTATCATCAAAATGAAGTTTCCCGTAAACAATCACCTTGAATTATGTTTGGCATGCACTATGTGTAGTTTCCCCTCAAGATGAACCTACTCACATGTCAAGAAACGAGCTCAAATTTAATGATATTTAAGATTCAGGAAAAGGCAAAGATATAGTGTACTATCATCTCCCAAGCATATGTTATGCTGAAGCACCATTACACACAGTATTGGTTTGTTCAAACTGATTAACCTAAGTTAATCATGCCTAGATATTCAATTAGAAAATTAAATCTAACTGAATCAAAGGCTTTAGTGAATAAATCAGCAAGCTGATTTGTTGTATCCATATTGGCTTACTTAATCAACCACTTTTTTGAGCAATCTCTTAGAAAATGATATCTTATTTCAATATGTTTTGTTTTACTATGTGGCACAGAATTAGCAGTTATAAACATAGCAGCAGAATTGTCTATGTAAATTGAAGTTTGAAGGAAGTTGTAACCATAGTCAAGCAATTGGTTTTACAACCAATGGACTTGAGAATAACCGGCTGAAATAGCTATGTACTAAGCCTCCGCTATGGATACAGAGACATTGGTTTGTTTCTTGCACTGCCATGATACTAGTCTTGGTCCTATTAATTGATATCCACTAGTTTTCGATTTTCTGTTACTGTTACAACCACCATAGTCATTGTCTGAGTATGAGTAGAGTGTAAAGTCACCATCCTTTGGATACCAAAGACCAAATCCTAGTTTTCCTTTAAGATATCTGAAAATCCTTTTCACAGCATTTAGATAAAACTCCTTTAGATCAGATTGGTAGCTAGCACACACACACACAACAAACATAATGTCATGTCTACTGGCAGTTAGATACATAAGTGGTCCTATCATTGATTTATATAATTTTTAATCAATAGATTTTCTTGAAGGATGAGGTACAATCTTATCAATTGTTGATGCTGGTGTTTTGCATGAGGATACATCAGCAAGATTGTATTTCTTCAAAATTTGATATATGTATTTTTCTTGATTGATGAATATCCCATCTGATTTCTAATGAACTTGAAGACCAAGAAATAAAGTCAATTCACCCATTGAACTCATCTGAAATTTAGATTTCATCAACTCTTCAAAATTTACACACAATCTCTTATTGGTTGATCCAAATATAACATCATCAACATATATTGAACAACTAAGAGATCTTGATGTTCTTGTTTGAGAAAGAGTGTCTGATCAATGGGTCCTCTTTTGTAGCCATGCTTGAGCAAGAAATATGATAATGTTTCATACCACTTTCTTGGTGCTTGGTGAAGACCATACAAGGCTTTGTCTAGCTTGTATACCCTATGTGGATAATGAGGATCTTCAAAACCAGGGGGTTGTGACACATAGAATTCCTCATCAATTTCCTATATAGGAATGCACACTTGACATCCATCTGGTACACAATGAACTTCTTATATGATACATAAGCTAGGAACACTCTTGTGGCTTCAATTCTTGCAACAGGTGCAAAAACAACATCACAGTCTATTCTTTCTTCTTGTGTGTATCCTTGTGCAATCAACCTTGCCTTATTTCTTACAATGATCCCTCTATCATCAAGTTTGTTTTTGTATAGCCACCTTGTACCAATAGGATGTTAGCCTTCTGGTAAATCAACAAGAGACCATACTTTTTGCTTTCTAAATTGTTGAAGCTCTTCTTGCATAGCTTCAATGCAGCTATTTTCCTTTAAAGAAGCAATGATGTTTGGAGGAACCACTTGAGAGAGAAAACAATTGAAAAGATAAATGTTGGCAATACCACTTTGACTTCTTGTAGTTCTCTTTATAAGATCTCTAGTGATGTTGTTGACTGGATGTGTCTTATTGATTCTTGTTGATGGAGTTGATTCAACTAGAATAGATGATTCCAGGTTAGTCATATCTATTGGTGTAGACTGATCCAAACTAGGTTAAGAGTGTAGGAAGTAGTCAAACTATTCAACATGTGGTGTTGAATGATCTTCAGTGGCTTGATTATTAGTAGCATTATGATTGTCTTCTACAGGAGCTATAGTGGTTTCTCCAGAATCGGTTTGCTCTTCTGTAAGCATTATACGAACTTCTCCGGAATCATTTATCTCTTCCGTAGGAGTTACAGGAACTTCTCTTGAATTATTTATCTCTTCTGTATGAATTACAACATCTTCTCCGGACGATAAGTGATCATTTCCAGATACAGTGTCAGTAGCTACTGCTCAGTGTTTTCACGTGAGGATGTGTGTATCCTTGGAGGATCAGTAGATAATGTTACTTCATTCATATGAGGTGGAACAAATGGATAGCATACTTCATCAGATCCTGAATTGTTCAAATAATCATAGTTAAATGATTCAGTCAGAGCATCTATGTCAAACACCAATGATAAACCTTTAACAAATTATTGAATATAGATTCATCAATGGATACATTAGGAATTTCTTCCACAATGTTATGTTGTAGAATATAGATCCTATAAGATTTAGATGTTGAAGAACATCCAACAAAGAAACCATCATATGCTTTTTCTAAAAATTTTCCTAATGACTCAATTATGTTTAAAACAGATACATGACATCCAAAAACTCTAAGATATCCTATGTATGGTTTTCTTTTAAGCAAGAGCTCATAAGGAGTTTTGTTATGTTCCTTGACAATTAATGTTCTGTTTTGAACATTGCATGTAATATTCACTGCCTCAGCCCAAAATGTGATGGGCAATTGTGAGTCAGCTAGCATTGTTCTGGCTGCTTCAATGAGAGTTATGTTTCTTCTTTCAGCCACTCCATTTTGTTGTGGAGTTCTTGGTGCGCTGAATTTCCTTGCAATGCCTTTGCTCCTGCAAAATAAATCCAGTTCAAAATTGACAAATTCAGTACCATTGTCACTCTTAAAAATGTTATCTTTTGTATCAAGTTGATTCTCAATCTTGATCACAAAGTCCATTAATATTTCTGATGTTTCACTCTTTTGTTTTAAGAAAAATACCCATGTAAATCATGTTAAATCATCAACTATCACCAAATAGTATTGCCTTTTTCCAATGCTCATCATATTGGTAGGACCAAACAGATCCATGTGAAGCAATTTGAGTGGTGTAGTATTAGTATTTATAATTTTGGATTTATGTGACACCCTATGTTGTTTTCCTTGGTAACAAAAAAATAGTGAATTGAGAAATGAAACTCTTTCTTTGGTAAACCAATGACTAGGTCATTTGTAACCAATTTGTTCATGTTCTTCATGTTAGAGTGGACAAGCATTCTGTGCCATAATTGAGATACATCTTCTGATAACTTAGATAGAAGGCATGTTTCATGTTTTATGAGTGAGGGGTTGTTCATGTCCAGAACATAGGTGTTTCTTTTTCTTGATGCTTTGAGAAGGATCCAATCTTCTAGAACAGAAAAACCTGCTTTAGAATGTAACAGTTAGCATTATCAAAGAATTTGGTATAATTTTGATCACAAATTTGAGATACACTAAGTAAATTATATTGTACATTTTCACAATAATTCACTTTCTCAAACTTGAGTACACCATTTGTTACCACTCCTTCACCAACAAATTTACCTCCCTTTTTATCCCCACCAAATGCCACATAAGAAGAATTTATATGTTTGAAATCATGGACAAGTGAGAAGTTTCCTGTCATATGCTTGGAACAACCACTTTCACCATACCACTTGTTGTCAGCTTTCCAATATTGTTCCTACATTCAGAAATAAATTAGTTAGAATTGATAACCCAAGCCTTAATGATCTTGTGTTTGCCAGCAGTGTCTAAAATAGTTACTCCTTCATGAATAAGTCTTGAAGTTTCAGTTTTAGTTTTGTTTGATTCATTCTGAGTTGTTTCAGATGAGGATGATTCTGTTGAAGGGGATGTTGATGAACTATGTTCTTGTTTCTCAATTTCTTATTGATTCAGCTTATGTATGTTCATTTGAGGATTTGGTTTTGATAATGAAACTTTATGTTTAAAAGTCTCACAATCTTTTGTTTTTGAATAAGGTATATGAATTCCCTTTTCAAAATTATTAAAGAATACATCATCATCCTTTGTTTCTTTATTAGTTAAATCTACCTTTTTGTGAGGTGTTTTGATTGCTGGAAAGTTGATCTTCTCTTTGAAGGATGTGCACTTGACGATGTCTGATCCTTTGATTTTGACTTTGATTTTTGTTCAGACTTCTTCAGTTTTGAAACCTTTTCAAAGTCAGTAGATTGAGTTTTTGATTCAGACTTATCTAATTGTTTCTTCTTTGTGCCTTTTGTCTTATTCTTTTTGTTAAAATAACATGCCTGAGTGGAATGGTTATTTTTGTTGCAAATAGCACAATGCTTGTTGAAGTAGCAGTCAACAGTCATGTGATTGTTCATATTGCAAATAGAATAATAGCTTTTGAAGTAACAATCTTCAGTATTATGGTTTTTCATGTCACACCATTTGCAAAACATATCAACTTATTCTTTCTTATAGTCATTTATTTTCTTATTGTTTTCCACTTTTAAGGCTTTTCATTCTTCTTCAGCTTTGGAGTAGATTTTGTCTTTTCTACTTTATTCAGGTTTTGTTTGTTTGTTGCTGAATTTCTCTTTTGTAGATCATCTACTGAATCAGCATTAAGTTCTACCGAAGACATTTTCTTCTTCTTCTTCAGATGTGCTAGTGAAGAGAGGTTCTTCTTCCACTAATGATCAGCTGATGCCTTTTTCTTTTCTTTTTCCACTGATGACTTGTGTCTTTCCTCAGTAGAGGCACACTTTGCATTTCCTTCATTAGAAGAATTTTATTTTTGAGATAGCTCTTGAAGACCTTCATTTATTGAGCAATTCTCTTATAGATTGTCTTCGGCTTGTTTCTTTGTTTAGGAGGGTATGGCAGCTTTGTTTCTTTAAGCACTTTTGGAATTTTAGTTTCAAAAGCAATATTCTTACCCTTGTTGACAAGATCATCATCATGTTCATCAGAATCATCCAAGTCATCCCACTCATCAAAGTCAAATTCTGAATTCATTTGATTATTCTTTTTTTGATTTAGAATATTCAATTTCATTCACCTCAGATTGATTATCATTGTTTGGTTGATTAGAGCTAGTTCCCATATTGGTGCTTGGAACAAAATGTTTTGACAAATTATTTGTCATTGATTCAAGCAAAGGAACATAGTTATTCTTAACAGGAGGTACTACAGCATTATAACCCAACCCAGACTTGTTCTTTGATTCAATATGAAAATTAATAATTTCTCATATTGCTGAGATGAGAGCTGAAACTTCTGAAGTTTTACTTTAGTTGATGCATGATCAGCCATGGATTTGGTTAAGGAAGTGGTGAGATGCTCAACTTGTGCTTTCAAACTGTTGAAGACTATTTGAAGACTATTTGAAGGATAATAGCTTAGTTAAAGAAGAAATTGAACAATGCACATCTACTGAGGAAGTACAAACATCTTCCGTAGAAAAGAGCAACAAGCAACAATCAGTAGAACTTCAGCAAAAGAAGAAATCCTCAGTAGCAGAACTGCAGAAGACCAAATCTACTGAATGAGTAGAAGATCTATGGAAGGTAAAAGAAACAACCAAGAAATCAAATCAGAAAACAACGTCTTCCAAACAGTAGAAATCTACAAATGATAAACAAGAATCTTTTGATAGTAGGCCAGGGAAAGGCAAAGAAAAATCTACTGCAAAACTGGAAAAAGATTTGAAGCTTCAAAAGCTAAACAAGAATAAGAATGCAACCAATTCTGATAAAGAATGAAAGGAAATGTATTGCAAATGGTGTGATATGAATAATCACAATACTAAAGATTGTTAATTCAACGCCTAATGTTCTATTTGCAATATGAATAGTCATATGACCTCTGACTGCTACTTCAACAAACATTGTGCAATTTGTAACAAAAATAACCATTCAACTCAGGAATGTTATTTTATCAAGAAAAGTAAGACAAAAAGCACAAAGAAGTCACAATCTAAGAAGGGTGAATCAGACTCTCAAATTGAAAGTAAAGAAGATTCAAAAACAAAGAAGCAGCAACAAAAACACAAAGCAAAACTAAAGGAGAAAACATTTTCTGATGATAAACCTTTGAAACAAAGAACATCATTTTAGCAATACAAAACTGCAGGACCATTGAAGGGTATGCAAATACAACACGACACAAAGAGGAGAGTTGCTTAAGAACACTCAAATAATGAAGTAGTGAAACTGGTTAACCTCAAGTAATGATACTAAGAACACAAGTGAATATGAGATAGAACAAGATAGCAAAATACATAAGGAGATGGTTTTCAAGATTGTAGTCTATTGCATTCTCAAGTTCTATTACAAATGTTACAAAGCATACTAGAAAGTTACAAGTACTTGAGATACATATACTACATCGTACTGCGAGCCGTACTTTGAAGGCCAGCCGGATACAATTGACTAGACACAAAACAAAATCGATTGTAGAGTCAAAAGGTAGATTGCCTTTTGACTAGTGACTATGACATGCCATAGCTCACATCCTAATCTATTACAAAAAGGATAAAGTACATGAAGTAGAAAGCTTACATACTCAAGACCTTAATGTACAATTACTAAAAGTATTGACCTTTTCACTATCTTATGAAACTTGGTGACTTTCAGAGTTGCAGCGGAAAGGTATCCAACTTTATGTAAAGTACATCACATAAAGCATGTATACTAAAAGTGTTCGGAAGAAATCTATCTTCAAGTGTTGGCTTTGGAAGACTTTGTCTCTGAAGCTTTGGAAGACTTCAACTTTGGCTTTGGAAGATATTGGTCTTGGCTTTGGAAGATTTCACACTTCAAAATCCGTTGCTTGTGTGAAACTTCCGAAGCATTCTTCTTCTGTACCCATGTGCCTGTATGCAGGAGAGACTTTGGGTGTTTGGGTTGCATCAGCCTCTTCATATAATCTCCACAAACTCCCTAGTCTGATACTACCAAAACACTTGAAGACTTCAGATATTGACAGTCCTCCTCAGGATAATGACCATCCCCTTCTTTATGAGATGATCAGGATCACTCAGACTCTCAAAGTATCTTCTCATGTCAAAGAGATAATGCAAAGGCAGATTGAATATGTCTTGCCATGTGTAGACATTCTCAATGCCATGATCTTTAATGACATGCCACCTTTCTGGATTTGTCGTGTATGTCCAGGACAGGATGGGTCTTCCTGATGCTAGAGGCGCTGCTTGATTGGGTGATGATGGAGCATCCTCTGGCTGCACATCCTCAGGATGTTCTGACTCATCCTAAGGTTTTGAAAAGGATGTTTCTTTCTTCTTCTTTCTCTTTGGCTTTAAAGCCATCCTTTTCTTTCTTTTTGTTCCTTTTAAATAAGAAGACTTTCCTGCAGCACGTAATTGATCTTCTTTGTCTTTCTTAATTGGGTCTTCCTCTCTCACATGTTCAGATGGAGAGGGAGTCTGACCCTGCTATGGATCAGAAGATGAAGCTTGCTGAGTCTCAGTAGGAGGTTCAGGTTGTGTTGTCTCAACTTCAGGTGAAGCTTGACTTGGAGGGGAGTGTAAGTCTATCAGCTCTCCACATTTAATCTTCTGCTTGATTACCCTGATATGCTCATCCATAATGGACAGAAACATAGGGCCAAGTATCCTGCTAGAGAATCCATACATCTACAAGAAGCTCATCATCATTTGCCAGTCTGCAAACTTCTTCATGCTCTTCTGGATAATGGCTCTTGACTTTGCAACTTGTTCCTTTAGTTTCCTTTTCATGATCTTTCTTTCCTTGACTATCTCAAGTTCAAGTTATTTGAGGTACTCAAACTCAATATAGTCATAGGATAAGGGACGAAGTGCATCTGCCTGATAGAGGCCTATGGCACTCAGGAAGTTGATCATTTTGATTATATCTTCTTCTCTGTCTACCTGAGGTTCTTGTTGAACCACATCCTCATATGCAGGACTTTCTTGAACTAGGGAGAGAGTAGGGACATGCTCATAAAATCTTTTCTTTCTTCTTTCTTCTTTGATTTGTACGAGTACCTCTGCATCTTCTGCCTCCTTCTTCTCTTTTGACATTTCCATGTCAACCAGTTCATTCAATTTCTCTAAGGGGAGAGAAATGACATTATCAATGTCATAGTTCATGGTCTGCAAGTAATTGATCCCGACTACCCTCAACTCATCATCCTGAGTGTTTGGCCTAGGGTAGTCCGGATAGCAGTTTTCATGAGTCTTGTATACCCAGAAGAGGAACTTTATCCCCTCGGCTTCCTTTTCCTCTCTCTCTCTCCTCCTCCTCAATCTCCTCAGATGTAATCATTCTTTTCCCTTTGTCAGTCACATACCTTTATGACTCAGGGTGGAGAGAGCTTTGGCCTTTATTGCTTGGCGTAGCTTCCAAGCTCTGGCCAGAGAGAGGTTGAGAAGCACCTTCACCAGGTGTCTAAAAAGAGTATGAATCTCTGTAGCAGTTGATGATGATAAGACAGGGCTCTCAGGTTCTACCACTGGGCCTTCAGTCAAGGTTTCCCCTACGAAACGAATCTTAGGGTCTGCCTCAACATCCAGTTGACCGATCGCATTGCCTGATTGCCTTAGTCTCCTTCTGAAGCTGAAATCTGCAGTGGTCGTGTCTTGGTTTCTTTGAGCTAGCTTGTTAGCCTGTCTTGATTGGCTTTGATTGACAAGTGGCATGTTGACTAGATCCAAACCTTCATAGAAGTTCATGGTCTGAAAGTTAAAGACCTTTTGCTGTCCTTGAACTCTAAAACTGTTGAGGGAGCTTCTGTTGCTGTCATACCTCCACCCAATGATGTGATTTGAAGTTGCTGGAGATGACAGACCTTGGTATTCCTTCCTTAAATAGACTCTGTAAGTTGGAGTCTATAGAGTCCACATCAATGTGAACTTGAGGAAGTTGTTGAGTGTGCACAATTGCAAGTGAGGATGGTGAGTCCTCAATGTCCACACTCCCTTAAGAACTCCTAGGTTCTATGATTGTAATGAGTTTTTCCAGCTTTTTGGTAGCATCACCTTCTTGCATAGGTGAGCTAGGAGTTAGGTCAATCACACTCACAGGTTCTTGTGTTCCTGGTTGAGCTCCTCTTAAAGGTCTTCCAGCTAGTTTGTCCTTTAGATAAGAAATCTCAAGTTGTTGATCATTGACCCTGTTTTGCAAAGGTAGTCACTTGAGATTCAAGATGACTAACCTTGGAGACTAAATAGGTGCATGTTTGTGATAGTTTTTGCACCTTTAGTCTCAAATTTCCCTTATCTTCATGAGAGAATTATTGGCAGATGAGAGAATTGGAGCAAAGCCCTCACTCTCACCACCAGCTTCAAGTTCTTGGCTACTGGATTTCCTCTGCTCACTGGTAGCCTCAGTTGAGGTGTCAATGGGAAGAGTTGCCATGGTTGAGGTCTTAATGACCGAATCAATTACAAAGGTGAGAGCCTCTTTCATATGGACATCCTGAACAGGTTTAGATGTCTCTACCTTAGTAATATGTGACTGATGGGGCTAGATATAGGAGACTCAGGAACACTCATCTCTCTTTGAGTAATGGAAAAGAAGAGAGAATCATGGTACTCACTCAAACCTAAATCTTCATTGGTATAGAAGTCATGGTTGGGAATTGGTTGGTTTAAGTCCAAAGGCTGGGGATGGTAACTGTCCCCTGAAGGTTGATCACGTGAGTTTTAAGACTCAAAGTGATGGCTAAAGGCATTTGGGCTTATGAGCTCATCAGACGGAGCATGAGGAACCTTAGCACTGATCATTGAAAGAATGGGAGTGGTCTGCACCTCAAGAGAAGTGGGAGCTCTAGTGTCCACTTCTTCCTGTGTGGGCGAGTATATAGGGGCTTACAAAGACTGAGTCTGTGTAGGGGTTCGTTTGTATTTTATTTGGTAGGTGAGGGTGATTTGTGGCTGTTGAGGTGGTTGGGATGTAGAAGGTGTGGGTTCAACACTAGCTGGTGCTGCTAGGTTGTCACCTTCAGCAATGAGCTCTAACATTTTTGGGACAAGGGTTGTTTCTACCCCAGAAAAACCAACAGTGGGCTTTCTCAAGATTTTAAAGATGTCAGACTTCATCTGTCCCAATTTATGAATATTACATGTTCCCTTTAACTGTGAGCCCAGTTCACAGTTAAGAATGTATTGAACATATCTAGGGAACATGTAATACTCTAAGGAATCCAAGTTTGCAAGTAGATTTGTATAAACAAACTAAGAATACCTGAACTTGACTCCCTAAACCATCCCATGAATAATGAAGGAGACATCTTCAAGAATATGGTCCCATCCACCATGCTTGTATGATAAGCTGTGGATAACCACATGAAGCAGAAATTTCCATTTGAATAAGACCTTCCCTTTACTGAAGGTCTTGATAGAGAAGTCTTCCTCATATCTCATTTGCATGAAGGAATGCTTAATAGCTTATTTAGGGAAGAACACCTCACCTTCTTCAGCATCCAACTAAAGATGCATGTTGATGATGGCGGGAGTGATGAAGATTGTTCTCCCCTGCACTGTGGCAGGTAGTGCCTTCTCCCCATCCATGACGACCACTTGGCAGGTCTTCCAAAATTCGAGCAGATGATCCTCATAGAGTGTAGGATCATTGGTAAGGAGGTGAAGTAGTTGGATAAAGCTAATAAATGACAAACCTTTGAGAAATGTGGATCTTTCTCAGAGTGGAACGGAGCAACCTGGTTGTGTTGTCTGTTTAACTGCATGGAGAAGCTCGGTTCATTTCTGCGATGAAGGTTGGCCATTTTGAGAGAGCTTATGGATGAAGAAAGATGAATGAAAGTAATTTTAGAGAGAAATTTGGGGTTTTAGGTTTGGAGGAAAGAAGGAGATTATAGAAAGAGGGGAAACCGTTGGGTTTATAAGACAAAGTTAATGAAGAGGATAAACTTTGAAATCTGTAAGTCGGTCCCACCTCGAATATAGTAGTTTGCTTTTGCTTAAAAAGAAGTTTTCTTGGAAGTCAAAAAGATTCCGAAGGTAAGTTATCTTCGAATGTTTTAAAAAAAGCTTCCGAAGTTAAAATGACTTCGGAAGAATTTCCTAAGAATTTTGAGAATTTTGGGTTCGGAAGAAAATTAATACTTGAAATTTTTGTTCAAGGGAACAAAGCTTTCAAGAGTTAATTTGCTTCGGAAGAAAGTTGTCCTTGAAAACATATAAGTGTCTAAGCTTCGGAAGATATTTTAGAAATTTCTTCTGAAGGTAAATTATTGGGCAGTTATCTATTTTAAAGGCATAAGTTTCTTCCAAAGTTAAAGGTATATCTTCCGAAGAATCAAAGTTTTAAGAATTCTAAGGAAAGTCTTCAAAAAGTTTTAATCCAAAGAAAAAAAAGAGCTTGTAAAGGTGATAAACTAGACAACTTAGGACACACAGATTTTAAGAAATAATAAAAATTAGTTTTAAGAAAAAGCTATTCAAATTTATCATCCCAATAGCTGATATTAGATATTTAAATCTATGTTCATCAAAAGCATTTGTAAACAAATTAGCATATTATTTATTTGTGTGAACTTTGACTAGTTTAATTAATCCCTTTTCAAAATTATCTATAATTAAATGATACATGATATTGATGTGTTTTGTCCTTGAGTGCTGCACAGGATTCTCTGTGATAGAGATAGCACTGTTGTTGTCTATGTGAATGGGAGTCTCCTTGAAGTTTAACCAATAGTCAAGCATCAGATTCTAAATCCAAAGCACTTGAGCACAGTAGCTTGCAGCAACATTGTATTCAGCTTTAGCAGTTGATGTAGAGACATAGGATTGTTTCTTGCATTGCCATGAGACAACCCTTCCACCAAGAAACCGATGTACCCCATATGTAGACTTTGCATTCATGTTGCAACTACCATAATCACTATCTATATAAGCATACAAATTAAAGTCAAAATTATTAGGGTAACATAGAACAAGTGTTGAAGCACCTTTGAGGTATCTTAGAATCCTTTTGATAGTGATAAGGTGAGACATCTTAGGGTTGGCTTGAAATCTTGCACAAATACATGTTGCAAACATGATATCATGCCTATTAGCTGTAACATACATAAGAGACCCAATCATAGCCCCGTACAGGTGTTCATCTACACACTCCCCTCAAGATCATGTCCATGAGAGTGGTTTCTAGCTATAGGTGTCTTAGCAATCTTACAATCAGTCATGTTGAACCTTTTAAGTATGTCTTGAAGATACTTTGACTTACTTCACTTGAATTCCCAGAAAGAAATTGAGTTCCCCCATGGCACTCATTTCATATCTGTCCTTCATAAGCTTCTCAAAGTCTTTGCATAGCTTTGGATTAGTTGATCGAAAGATGATGTCATCTACATACACTTGACCTAGCATTATGTCATTTCCCTGTCCTTTGATGAAGAGAGTTCCATCTATAGTACCTCTTCTGTATCCATGCTGGTAGAGATACTGAGACAGAGTCTCATACCATTTCCTGGGTGCCAGATGCAACCCATAAAGAGCTTTATCAAGCTCACGGACATAATCAGGATGATCAGGATTTGCAAAACTAGGTGGTTGTTTGACATATACCTCCTTATCAATCACCCCATAAAGAAAAGCACACTTGACATCAAGTTGATGGAGCTTAAAGTTCTTGGATGCAGCAAATGCCAAGAATATCCTAACAACTTCTAGTCTTGCTACAGGAGCAAAGACGTCAGTGTAGTCAATTCCTTCTTCTTATGTGTATCCTTGGACAAGTAATCTAGCTTCATTGTTTATGACAATGCCTCTATGATCCTTTTTGTTCCTAAACCCCATTTGGTTCCAGTAGTAGTCTTTCCATGTGGAAGAGGACAAAGGTTCCAAACTTTCTGTCTTTTGAATTGAAGTAGCTCCTCTTGTATAGCTTCCACCCACTTCCATTCTTTAGAGCCTTATCAACTTTCTTTGGCTCTATCTGAGATAAGAAACAAGGTGAAGACAAATATTCACTTCATGGGTTTGTCCTCATGTTCTTATCCCTATGCCAACATCTCCAATGATGTTTGTAGTGGGATGAGACTTGTGGATCCTTAATTGAGGGATCATAGCAAGTTGCTGAGAGATATCTTAATTAGAAAAATTTAGATCTGGCATTGATGTATCTCCCACTACATCAGCACACTATCAAGAGAGACTTGATCCAATGAGCCTGTGACATCATTGATGTTGTCATCTATGGAGTGGTTATTAGCAACAAGAAATTCCTGATCACTGTCACCTCCACCACTGTTTTTTCTGCATTTGATGTATCTGTATCTGCTTGTAGAGCCTCTGAGCTAGAATTTGAAGGCATCTCAGATGTATCAACTGAATTTTTTATTGTGGTGCTGATAGAAACCTTATTTGCAGAAGTAGTTACAACTAGAGCTGAAGATGTACGGCTTGAAGGTCTTCTAAGCTTAAATTTTGGGTCAGGATCACGTGTGGGTAAGATACTTGTAAGTCCGGAAACATTCTCACCAGATTTGTTAAAACAATTTGTAACTAAATCAAAATCAAACAACCAATCACGAATAGAAGCAGCCACACAAGGTGTGTGTTCATTGAAAGTCATATTGTTTGACTCCTCAACAATTCTAGTTCTGAGATTGTATACTCTGTAAGCCTTAGCTTGAGAAGAGTACCCAATGAAGTGTCCATCATCTGTTTTCTCAGCAAATTTGGCAATTTGACCTTTTCTATTCAAGATGGTGCAAGGACATCCAAATCACCTGAGACAACCAATGAAAGGTTTCCTCTTATGCCAATTTCATAAGGAGTCTTGCCATGAGTCTTAACTACTAAATATGTTCTGCACATAGCAGGCAGTGTGACTACCTTTGCCCAGATGGTGATGGGCACTTAGAGTCAGACAACATGGTTCTTCCAGCTTCAATAAGTGTCTTGTTTCTCCTCTCAGCAACACCATTTTGCTGAGAAGTCCTGGGAGCACTATATTGTTTTGTAATACCTTTTTTATCACGAAATCTATCAAGGATTTGGTTCTTGAATTCAGTTCCGTGATTACATCTTATGCTTTTGACCTTGTGATCAGATTGATTCTCAATCTTTAGGATGAAATTCTTTAGAATTTCAGGGGTCTCATCCTTAGTTTTAAGGAAGAAAACCCAAGTCAATCTTGTAAAGTCATGTGTGATCACCAAACAATAAGAGGTCCTTCCTATACTCATTACACTGGTGGGGCCAAAAAGATCCATATGTAACAAGTGTAGGGGTGTACTAATGGATTTTGTTTCCTTAGGCTTATGAGATACCTGTTGTTGGTTTCTTTTCAGGCATGAAACACATGATCATCACTTGTAAACTCTTTCTTTGGCATTCCAGTTATCAATTCATTCTAATATGTTTATTCATGTTCTTAAAGTTTACATAGCACATTCTTTTATGCCATAGGAAAGATTCATCACTATTGGCTTTAGACAGAAAGCATGAAACTTCAATAGAGGGAGATGTTTCTTGCAAGTCCATCTTGTACATGTTCCTTTCCTAGGGGCTCTAAGCAGGATATGCTCATAAGGAATGACCCCCCGGGCTTGAGAGCAATGCACGTATGCTAAGTGAAGAGCATGTTATGACTCTGATCACAAAATTATGATACACTCAAAAGATTATACCCATGCTCATTGACAAAGTTTACCTTTTCAATGCTGAGCTTACCATTTGTGGACTTGCCCCTTCCAGAAATGTAACCACCTTCATCTCCTCCAAAAGCAACTGACCCTTCATCAATCCTTTCGAAGTTCGGAGTAGTGACCTATTGCCTATCATGTGCCTGGAACAGCCACTGTCAATGATCCATATATTTTTGTTTGTCTTGAGCTGTTCTTGCATAAGGAAAAAAGATTAGTTACATTTGGAATCCAAGCCTATTTGCCTTGGCTCAGTAAAAGAAGTAGAAGATAATGCAACAGCAATAGATCCTATAGTTGTGCTTTGAGGATCTTGAGTTGTTGTTAATGGAGAACTTTCAGTCACTTGGTCTTTCTTGCACTTGCACACCACCTTCGGAAGTTTGGACTTGACCTTCAACATTTTGGAAGCTTTTGAGACCTCAGAAGTTTTGATGATTGGACCTTCGGAAGATTCTGTAGACACTGTAGCAGACTCGGTGCTTCGGAAGTATTCCTTTCTTCCGAGACCAAATTTTCTTCCAAAGGAAATTTTCCATTTGCCTTCTTCTTCATTTTCGAGCTTCTGAAGAAAACAGATTTTCCTTCCAAAGCTAGAATCTTTTTCAAACTCTTGGAGTCCTTTTCTTGGTCATATGAAGAGTACCCCTTGGATTGTATGGAAAATCCTTAGCAAGATGAGAAGTGCTTTCACCCATGACACACTCTATTTTCTTCTTCCCAAGAGCTTTCTGCTGAGAACAAGACTGATTTTGATCACATCCCTTCTCCACCTTCATCTTTGCAGATGTTGAGATAGTCCTTTTAGGGTGTGAACTGCTCTTGGAGTTAGATGGTCCAGGCTGTGCAGCAGTGGTACCCAACAGATCAACCTTCTTATTGATGCTGAGATGATTTGAACATGAACTAGAAATCTTAGCAGAAGAGTTTAGGTTGATGTGTTCAGTCTTCACCACTTCAAATCCAGCAGAGATAAAAACTTGTTTCTTCTTAGGATCAAAAGTGGCCTTGATCTCTTGAGCCTTCCCAACTTTTCTTTTGCTCTTTCTGATCAAGTTTTTCCTTATAGACTTGGTGATCACAGTCTTCTTCTTCTCCTCAGAAGGATAATGACCCTTCTTAGAATCCTTTTCTTCACTCTTCTAAGTGAGATTCTACACTATCACTTCAACATCCTCTTCACTCAAAGGATCTACGAGAGGAAGCACATCTTCACAAGTTCCACACCTAGGTGATTTTATAGACAAGATTATGTTTGGAGAAGCTATCTCATTTGATCCCAGTCTCTGCTTGTTTTGATAATACACCTTGTTGTATAGGGATGAGGATATCATGTTCTTAAAGGTCTCTTCTCGAGAACACACTTTTCTGCCCTGGCTTTGCTTATCACAAGCTCAGCCTGGCACTCAGTCAACTTAGTTATGAGATCCTTGATCTGAGTCCTATAATTTGTTTGCTTATGTTTTAGAACTGAAATGGTTTTCTCTAAGTCCTGTATCTTCAGTTTATAATCACTTTTAGACTTTCTAAAATCAGCTTTTAAAATTTTTAAGGACTCAAGATCATATCTCATTTCTAAGTTTTAGGCCCTGTATCTATTAACTTTAGCAATGCATTTAGGGGTATAGAGATGTTCTAATACCTTGGCTTCATCATGATCTACCATTAGTGCTTGGCTTGGAGAAGCATCTTCCACCTAAAAGCTCCAGTCAAAGCCTCCTTCTTCAATAGAAACTACAGATTGCTGCTTTGGCTTGTCATTCTGCGTAGCTTTATCATATAGTTGTAACACACCCTGGAAATGTGGCCCATCAGGTTACAGTTGTAACACTTGACTTTGCATTTGTCAAGTCCAAACTTTCCTTTGGCTGCACCGCTGGGAAACTTTCTTCCTGTCTGCTTGTAGAACTTTTTGGCTCTGTGAGTGAGAAGAGCCATCTGCTAGACTATCTCCATGTACTCTTGATCATTTGGATGGATACAGTCCAGGTCTTCAAGGGTGAAAAGAAAGCTGTCACAACTTTCATGAGAGGACACAAAGCTTGAGCAGAACTTGTCTCTTGAAGTGGGCTTCCTTGAGTGTAGTTCTCCCTTGGTGTCTCAGGGAAGGTAATGAATGGACCTTTGGTGAGTTTTCAGGGTAGCATATGAAATGGTGTTGGGGTTCTATGCTATCCTTTTCAACAACATGAAGGGCTGAGCCCATTTGATTATTGGAGTTGCCAGATGAACCTTGCATCTTCATCTCAATCTGGTAGCCACTGAGAATCCCATACAAGTCGGTTAGAGTGAGAGTTTTCAGACTCTCAGTTCTCTTGATAACCACATAGTAGTGTGTCCATTGCCTAGAAGTGAGGACATGAACTTCCTTACAATGTATCGGCTTTCAAGAGAAACTCCTCCATCCACTAGGGTATCCACAATCTCAACATACCTAAAGTATTATTGAGTCATGGTTTCATCAGCTTTGAAGGTGAATTTTTCAAACTACTGCTTTAGGAGATCTTTCTTGTTCTCCTTAGCTTCAGAGAAACCTCATACATCAGTTTCAATGCATCCCACCGTTGCTTAGCTCTTTTGCATTTCTTGAAACCTCTGTACATTAAGTTTGGAAGAGTAGTCTAAAGGGCTGTCATGGCCTTTTGGTCAATCTCCACTCTATTTCTATCTTTATCTAAGTAGTTAGCCAGATCCTTCGGGATCAAACCTGTTGATACATATGTACCTAGTTTACGAGCTTAGTGTAAATGTCTGTCATGTCTTACACATAAGTAATGAATGAGTTGATGTATATAATATGTGGTTGATGCTTATAATGTCTAATATTTCATTGTATTATTGTGTGTTAAAGAATAATTAACTAACTATATAGGTTTGAGGTTGTTAAGCATAGTTCTTAGTCAATAATGATTGAGAAAGATGTTTAAACTTAATCGTATGAAGTCTTCTTACGCATGAATACTTCATGCTAATGGACCAGTCGCTCAACTGAACCAGGAGACTGGATCAGTCACACAATTGAGACATAAGATTGACTCAATCGCATGACTGAACCTTCAGTCGTGCATATGGATCAATTGCATGATTCAGTCACACGACTGAACCATGCTAATGATTCAGTCGTACGATTGGAAAACCCTAATCTATAAATAACACTTAATTTGTGGAAAAAAAATTAATTCGAAAATACTTGAACACATACTTGTACCCTAGCCCTCCAGAGCGTTCAGAAAGCCTGTTCCAAGTTCATAGTTCACAGTTTATCTTGTTCTATTCGTTCTTAATGTTTCTTTAATCGTTAGATTGATCGGGACTGCGTTCTCACTAATTGGATCGCCAATTAAATAGGATTCCGCACTATTTGATCTGGTTTCATGCATTACCAGTTAGTACTCTGTACATACACGGTCCTCTAACAAGTGGTATCAAAGACTTGGCTCTTGATTTTGTGTGTGATTCAATTTGTTTCGATGTAAAATCACGATTTTCTTCAAATGAGTGACCTTTTTTTAGTAAAACCGTCTTTTCAACGTCTGCAGGTCTCAAAGTTTACATTTTTCGGCATACGGGGGATTAGGGTTCTTGAAAAATCGTGTTTTTGTGTCAAAGTGTCAAAAACCTTCGATTTGGCAAAAACAACAACCTTCAGTCGCATGATTGGCTCAATCGCACGACTGAACTCAATCGCACACCGTATTCGCACGATTGAACTCAGTTGCTCACTCACTCGTATCATTGAACAGCCCCATTCGCTTGTCTCCAATCGCACACTCCATATGTATGACTCAATCGAATCACACGATTGAATTCATTTGCACCCTTCATTCGTACCACTGAGTCATCCGCATTGCCCATCCGCATTTGTCTAATCTCACGATTGACTTATCCGCATTTCTCCAATCATGTGATTGACTCATTCGCATCTATGCATTCGCACAAGTTTAAAGCTCAAAAGTTCAATGTTTAAAGAGATGGAAGATTAGTACTCTGTGTTTACTACCAGAAGGGACTCTCTCATCCATAACCTTCTGCTTCTGGAAAATGAAATTGGAATCATAACAAAGCACCTAAAGTTATGACGTTAGATGATTACGTACAATGAAAGTAGCAAGTCAAGATCTATTAAATGGAGTTGATCCCAATCTTTGGGAACCAATTGAGACAGGTTATAGTATGCCAGTCGGGGCTGATGGTGTTAAGTTAACGTTAGGAGATATGACTGACAGTCAGAAAGTTAAGTACAATGTTGAAAAGAAGGTGTATTCCCTGTTGACCTAGTCGACACCAAAAGATATATTTCATCAGTTTTCTAGAGAACAAACATGCTAAGAAGTTATGGAGGACTTGGAGAAAAGATATGATAGGAATGTAACGTTAAAGGCATTAAAGAAAAAGGATCTCAGAAAGGAGTTTGATAACTTCTCTTCAATAGGGACAGAAAGCTTGGACAACATACTCAACAGATTCTACCATCTTATGAGTGAGCTGCACACTCATGGGATCACAACTTCTATGGAAGATAAATTGTCAAGCTTTGCAGATGGTTTGCCAGAGAAATGGGAATTTTTTGTGTCTAATCTGAGACAGAACAATGTACTTGCAAGTTAGACATAAATGACTTCATCCTGAAATTCAGGGAAGAGGAAATGAGGATGAAATATAGGTCACAAAAAGAATCCTATGACCAGAATCCTTCACGTTATAACTCCTCTACCACTCCAACCAGTTCAGGAGCACCTTTTCAAATAGCATTTGTGTCTAGTTCAGCCACTCCTTCTCAAACCACAGCTTTAGCATGTGTAACATCAGGGTCATCTAGTACCCAATATATTGTGCCAGAAGCAAATGCTACTAAGTTGAAGACCGAGAATCTCGGTAATATTACTGTGGAGGTTGCAATGGAGCACATGGACCTTCTAGCAGCAGTGTTCATTCCTATGATGGTCTAGTTGCAGGAAGATTGGCAATTGCCATCTTGAAGATGAAGATACGAGCAAGTGGATGAGAATGTACTAGAGAGAATGGATATAATGTGGGCTTTGGCTAGTGCTGTCAGAAGGGTGAAAAAATTTGTTAAAAAGACAGTACAGAACTTGGTAGCCACAAAAGACACAACCTTGGTTTTGGCAAAACCAAACTTACCTCCTTTAATTGTGGAGAGAAGGGGCATTTCAAATGTGAATGTGTAAAGCGCAAGAAAACAGGTAACGGAAATCCGTTCTCATCCTTAACTATCAAGAAAAACCCACGAGTGGAGGTACCTCGTCAAGCAAAGAGACAAAGGCCTTGACTGCTCAAGGTGATGAAGGACAAGATTGGACCTTCAGATTTGTGTCTTGGTGAATAAACATTGATTGTGTCGAGGGATTGGACGATGGCTCGGCTAGTGAAGGTGAAATCAAATCGAACAAGTAACGTCAGATAATGAAGAGGCTGTGAATATGGTCGATCACCTGACTAAAGAAGAACTCAGAATGACATGTTCAGAATCTCCAGCATCCGAAGAGTCAAACTCTGAATTGATGGCTGATTCAACCGAGTCTTCATAGGTAAGTACAGAAGACCAACTCTTTGAAAATCATGCTTGTATTGAATGCAACAAATTTAGAGAAAGCATAGATTTAAAATTTGCAAGTTATTAGACCACAATAATAGCTTGGTAAATGACTTACAACTATGCATAGAAGCTAATCGTATTTTGAAATAAAATGAATGCATTTATAAAGAAAAAATAGAACTTTTAGGTAAACAACTAAGGGAAACCGAGGTTATTGCTTTTAATCAAGCTAATTATAAAAATTTTTTTTTAAATACTTTGGAAGAAACAAAGAAAGAAAAAACAATATTAGAAGTCGAAGTCAATTCATTAAAACAAAAACAACATATGGACCAATTTTTCTCACATAGTTCAAACTTAGTGAAAGAACGAAATAACGGGAAGGGTTGGGATACAAAGTGGGTCCACCACCACGTGAGATCTTATAAAATATAAAATGTAGACCTGTAAATAACAACCCAATCAAGGATCAACTGGTGTCCACTCCTTTGGTTAGTGATCCTGATTCCACAGGTAAACCAGTGGAATCTGTCACTAAACAGAAGGAGGCTACTTTAAAATCAAAAGCCAAGATGTCTGTTGAAAATTCAAATGATGAATTTAAAGGTTAATGTAAGGTTAGGTTCACCAAAGTCTATCTCAAAACCCAAACTGACTAAACCAGTTAACCACAAACATGCTAGTGATCAAAGTCAAACCAAAGGGCATGCTAAAGATGTTAAAACATCAAAACAAAAATTTGCTAAGAAAGGTGATACATCTAAACGAGAAGTGACTAAATCCAACCAGACACATGTCACCCTAGTATCATACTCAACTCCACATAAACAGTTTACTCAACATGTAGAAGGTAGATCATGCTACTATTGTGGAAAGAGTGGACACCTCTCTTCTACCTGTCCTTATTATCAGACCCCCAGACAAAAAATTGAACTTTATGATACTAAAAAAAGTTCTTCAAAAAGGAGTTCTATTACTCTAACAAAAAGAATAAGTGAACCTAAAGTTCAAACTATAAGCCAGTCATCTTTTATCACAAACAGGCCTTACACAAAACTGCCTTATAGAAGGAAAAATCAAGTCCATTATCTGATATTGAGAACAAGAAGAAGAATGATATGCCCTCACCCTCGAATGGATAGTGCCTAGGTTAAGTTCATGATGTGTGATTCCTTTGGGTCACCCAAGCAAGTTAAAGCTTGGGTCCCAAACCTAAACTGATAATTTCCTCTAAATGTGCAGGGTGTCCGTTACAGTGCTATCACAAACAACTAGATTGTTGATAGTGGGGCGTCTAGGCACATGACCGGGAATTTGTCTCTCGTTTCAAATGTCAAAAAAATTAAAGGGGGACATGTATCATTTGCTAGAAATAAAAGAGGATACATCACCACTCCAGCGAAGTGGGAAACCAGAAAGTAAACTTTGATAAGGTAAACTACGTTCAACAACTACAAAACAACTTGCTTTCAGTATCCCAGATATGTGATAAAGTTTGAAGAAGGATTACGTTATCTCAGAGGACCAAATCTTAATGTGAACTTCAAGATATAATGATTTATATGTCTTGGATCTATCAAAGGCATCCACAACAAATCATCAAGTTCAATGTTTCTTGTCAAAGGCAACTGAGAGGGACTCGATCTCCTAGCATAGGAGAATGGGATACATAAATCCACGAAAGATGAATCATCTGATCCAGAATGATTTAGTGAATGGAGTAAACATCAAGAATTTTCAACTTCCGGATTTTTGTGTAGCATGTAAGAAGGGTAAATAGACCAAGAAGTCTCACAAGGCAAAGAAAGTAAATTCCATTGAATTGCCTCTCAAACTTCTACACATGGATCTGTGTTGTCTGGTGAGCACTAAGAGCATCGCTGGTGATTTGTACCGTAATGTAGTCATTGATGACTACTCCAGATTCTCTTGGGTAATGTTTCTGAAATACAAATCAGAAACATTTGAATCATTCAAATAGCTGGTGACTACATTGGAATCTCTCTACAAGCTGAAAGTGATACAGATTCGTTCAGACAACGACATGGAGTTCAAGAACCAGTAGATGGAGGTTTTCTTCAAAGACAAAGGAATAATACACTAGTTCACATATGCCTACACTCCACAAATGAACGGAGTCACTGAACGAATGAACATGAGCTTGAAAGAGATAGCAAGAACGATGCTAGCCGACTCGAAACTGCCCATCCAATTTTGGAACAAGGTTGTTGCTAATGCATGTTACACCCAAAATCGAGTCTTGGTGGTTAAATGACATGGTAAAACGTGTTATGAGTTGCTCTAGTGACGTAAATCTAATCTGCAGTACCTAGAACCATTTGGCACACCATGTACGCTGCTGAAGAAATCTCAGTGAGGGAAGTTCAGTGAGAAGGTTGAAGAAGGGATTTTTCTAGGATACAACATACCAAATAAGAGAGTTCACAACAACTCAACGGGTCAAGTAGAAGTGTGGTGCAACGTTGATTTTCAGAGATACACCATCCCCTTGCTGGAAAGGGACCCGCAATCTTCATCGATTATGATGGATTCTATAAGTCCTTCAACATCCCTCTCTCCCTTCTTGATGATGAGTTATCGACCAAAATGATGCATGATGTCTTAAACTCACTGTCACTAGACTTGACAACATCAGGTTCACATGGTGAATCTTCTAGTCATTTAGGGGGAGCCCTTGTTGTAAGCGACTCCTCCTCTGACGATGAAGAAGTAGAGACTAAACAGGTGGATCAGGAGGAACAGGTTCCTGCTATTGAAAGTCACAAGCATCAGATGTTGATACCTCTGACACTTCAGATACTAAACTAGGAATTCCAAATTTGGATCAGGAAGTAGTTGTTCCCACCACTCCCGGTTCTCGGCTAAATGTATATCATCCTCTGGACAACGTCATAGGGGATGTACAATCGGGAGTACAGACAAGAAATCACCTATACTCAGCTGAATATGCCTTAGTCATGGAAAAAGGCTATCTTCACGATGATGCTTATCGATGTTTTGTGTCTCAATTTTAGCCAAAATATGTAAGTAAAGCCTTAAATGATGAGGCATGGGTTAGTGCCATGCAAGAAGAACTCCGTAAATGCAAGAAGCTAGGAGTATGGACACTAGTGGATAGGCCAAAAGGTGCTAAAGTAATTGGCACTATATGGGTCTTAAAGTGCAAGAAAGATGACTAAGGGGTCACAATTAGAAACAAGGCTCGACTTGTCATTCAAGGTTTTATGCAAGTCGAAGGAATTGATTACAATGAAGTGTTTGCACCTGTGGCTAGAATGGAAGCAATTTGTATCTTTCTAGCCTATGCATCTTACATGAAGATCAAAGTTTATAAATTAGATGTCAAGAGTGCATTCGTACATGGTGAAATCCATGACACAGGTGTATGTCAGTCAACCCGAAGGATTTGAGGACCCTTATCATCGGGACTGAGTTTACAAGCTTGATAAGGCTCTCTATGGACTCCATCAAGCCCCGAGAGCATGGTAGGAGAAACTCTTAACACATCTGGGGAAACACGATTTTCGCAGACGAGTTATTGACTGTACACTATTCATCAAAGAAAAGGATGGCGACTTACTGCTAGTACAGATTTATGTTGATGACAAAATCTTCGGTTCAAAAAACGAAGAGCTATTTAAAGAATTTGAATGCATAATGAAAGCAGAATTTGAGATGAGTGCATTAGGGGAGATGAAGTTCTTCCTAGGATTACAGGTGGATTAGACACCAAAAGGAATCTTCCTATAATATACTAAATATGTAGGGGACCTCCTCAGTTGGTTTGACATGGAGAATGGTTCAGTTGCTGGAACTCCACTTGCCACAACCCATGATGTGGCACCCGACGAAAATGGTGATCTTGTTGATGCTACAATGCATAGAGGAATGATTGGATCCCTTATGTATCTCACAGCATCCCGGCTTGATATCATGTACGTGACGTGTCTCTGTTTCAGATATCAGGCCAAACCGAAAGTCAACCATCTCATAGGTGTTAAACGGATTCTCCGTTATCTGAAGGGTACTCCAACACTCAGTTTTATGCAAGTCGAAGGAATTGATTACAATGAAGTGTTTGCACCTGTGGCTAGAATGGAAGCAATTTGTATCTTTCTAGCCTATGCATCTTACATGAAGATCAAAGTTTATAAATTAGATGTGAAGAGTGCATTCGTACATGGTGAAATCCATGACACAATGTATGTCAGTCAACCCGAAGCATTTGAGGACCCTTATCATCGGGACTGAGTTTACAAGCTTGATAAGGCTCTCTATGGACTCCATCAAGCCCCGAGAGCATGGTAGGAGAAACTCTTAACACATCTGGTGAAACATGATTTTCGCAGACGAGTTATTGACTGTACACTATTCATCAAAGAAAAGGATGGCGACTTACTGCTAGTACAGATTTATGTTGATGACAAAATCTTTGGTTCAAAAAACGAAGAGCTATTTAAAGAATTTGAATCCGTAATGAAAGCAGAATTTGAGATGAGTGCAATAGGGGAGATGAAGTTCTTCCTAGGATTACAGGTGGATTAGACACCAAAAGGAATCTTCCTATAATAGACTAAATATGTAGGGGACATCCTCAGTTGGTTTGACATGGAGAATGGTTCAGTTGCTGGAACTCCACTTGCCACAACCCATGATGTGGCACCCGACGAAAATGGTGATCTTGTTGATGCTACAATGTATAGAGGAATGATTGGATCCCTTATGTATCTGACAGCATCCCGGCTTGATATCATGTACGTGACGTGTCTCTGTTCCAGATATCAGGCCAAACCGAAAGTCAACCATCTCATAGGTGTTAAACGGATTCTCCGTTATCTGAAGGATACTCCAACACTCGGGTTGTGGTATCCTCATGATGATGATTTTGAGCTTATGGAGGTTGCAAAATGAATTACAAGTCAACATCAGCAGGAAGTCAGTTCTTTGGTAGACGGTTAGTCACCTCGCAGGGTAAGTAGAAGACCACTGTTGCTCTGTCAACATGTGAAGCTGAATACATTGCTGCTGCAAGTTGCTGTTCACAAATCATCTGGATTCAACAGCAAATGCGCGACTATGGTTTGCAATTTTCTAACACTCCTATCTATGTTGATAATTCTGCTGCTATAGCCGTAACAAAAAATCCAGTCCAACATCCTAAAACTAAACACATCCGTATTAAGTATCACTTTATACATGACTGTTTTGAAAAGAAATTAATCGATGTGGTTAAAATAAATACGGATTTTCAACGTGCCATCCTCTACACAAAAGCATTTGATAAACCAAGGTTTTTGTATCTATTAGATGTTAATGGTGTGAAAAAGAAAAGTGATGTGATTTCAGATGAAGAAAATGCCTAGTTTGACATTTTTTATTTAGTTTTATTTTTATTTTATTTAATTTTATTTTCCATGTTTATAAAAATCTAAAAACACAAAAATATTTTTGGTTTTAGAATTTTAGGGGGGGAATAGGTTAGATTTGTATTATATTATCTGTTTTCTTTAATTACTTAAAAAAACAAGGGAGACGGACAGCTAGCTAAAAGGAAAGTAATCAAATATGTGATACTGATTCAATGTTTATGGAAAATGATAGTACACAAGGAACAGATTGTTTGGGACTTGAAAAGAGTTTAACTGACTAAGATGCGAAATTCAAAGTTTAACTCTGAAAAGTCTAAGCAAAATAAAACTAGTATGCTACCAAGGTAACATAGAGAAAGTGGACCTAGAGGCTCCTAGTTTATTATATGATGTGTCAGTAGAATTTAAACAATAGATAAGTAGACCTCATTGGTGGTTTAAAATTCAATCTAAGTTGTTCAACTTGCTGTGGGTTCCCATCTTATCCCTAGTTAACACAATCAACGCGGTTCCAATAAGGGGTGAAGAGCAAAATAAACGCCACAAATATGTGCAAACGACCATAAAAATTAAGCAAAGCACATGGAAAAATGAAAAATGCAATCAAGCTAATAACTTATGTTGTTGGTGTGATATGTGCAAAAACAAAATAAATGCTCGAACAAGAAGATAGGTTGTGTGCCTCTCTTCTGTACGGTGGCACTGACATGAGGATAAGCATAACCTAAATATTCTAGAATTCATTGTTTTTTGCGCCTCTCTATTGTGCGATGGCACTGACCTGAGGCTTGCCATCCCTTTGAAAGCTCTTAGAATAGTCTCTTCTTGAAATATACCCGTAGACCGCTCAAAAATCTCCCAATGAACATTGATTACCATATAAGCGTGGGATTCACAAATGCTTGTTGAAATAATTAAACCTTAACTCACCACTAATGTGTATAAAAAATCTATGTTTGGATTTAAGAGGACATGTATACTAACAATCATTGTGAGCTGTAGTTCTTGAAAGTCAAAATCATTGTGTGCATCTTGTAGCTCTAGTATGATTTCCTAATATTGCTATTGATTCTCAAGGAAAACAAGGATCTAGCATCAAAATAGTTCATTAAAATGTCGCAAATGATTCTGATACACCTGTATGATTCCATAATAAACTGTACCAGAATTGATAAAATTGAGTTGAAGTTGTGTTGTTCACGAAGTAAAATCAGTTAGACGTAATCTAATAGGTTTAAAACCATCTCCATTCAAAAATACAAAAATATGTCTTGGATTTTTATTTAAATTTCTAGTTGTTTTACTTATTTAGTTCTTTTTACTCATTTGGTAGGTAAAAGTCGGACTATGCATCTGAATTCAATCTGTGAATTTGTCATTTAAAAGGTGTGACATCTAAGTTGACCAATCATTTATTTTAAGTTAATAGGATCACGTTTGAGGTGACCAACAGTTTGTTTAAGATAAAACGATCACGTTTGAGGTGATCAACAATTTTTCAAATTGAAAAGGTCATGTTTGAGATGATCAATGCTCATAATGTCTTATAAATAATTAACAAGCTAAATGTTTGAAACTACATGAGGTGAAACTCATAAGTCTTAGCCATTCGTACGATTGGATCATAAGTATAAGTCAATCGCACGATTGAACCATACGTATGGACCGAGCGTACGATTGGACCATAAGCATGAAACAATTCATGCGATTAGATCACAAGAATGAACCAACCGCACCAAGGAGACCGACAGAGTCAGTCGCCCGACAGAGTCAGTCGCCCGACAGAGTCAGTCGCCCGACAGAGTCAGTCGCCCGACTGAGTCAGTCGCCCGACTGAGTCAGTCGCCCGACTGAGTCAGTCGCCCGACTGAGTCAGTCGCCCGACTGAGTCAGTCGCCCGACTGAGTCAGTCGCCCGACTGAGTCAGTCGCCTGACTGAGTCATTCGCCCGACTAAAACCCAGTCACACGAATGGATGTGACCGACTAAGTCAATCGCACGACTGAGCCCCAGTCGCCAGAATGAAGCGTGCGAATAGATCCAGTCAGCCGACTGAAAATAAAATCAGTATAAATAGGGTGAAAGTCAGTCGCATATTCCCATCACCCTTCAATCGCTCCAAATCGCATGAAAGCAAACAGAATCTGTCAAAATTTGTTTTAGTTGATCTCGCACTGAGATTGTGTTACTAACGTGTACTCTCATCTTCTACAGGTAATTAGTGAATGAAATCACACAAAATGCATGTGTAATCAAACCCTAACATGCCCAATTTGATTAAAATCAAGAAATCTGTAAAAACCTTCAAATAGACCACCTAAATGTGCAAAATGGTTAAAATGAAGGACATATAGTGATAGTTAGGGTCCCTGCGAATCTAAAGAGTCTAAACACAACATTTAACATCAAGTTTTGACCTACATTCGGGTTAGAGTGTCGAACAGAGAGTTCCGCGACCAGACACTTTGAATGAACTTCAATTACACGATTGAGATGGGCGAATGACTCAATCAACCGAATGAACAAGGCATATGAGCTCATTCGCCCGATTGAACCGAGCCGAATGCTCAATTGCTTGACTGAACTTAGCCGCATGCTTAATCGCCAGATTGAACTTAGTCGCATGCTCAATCACACGATTGAAGTCAGCCGCATGCTCAATCGCATGACAGAACTCAGTCGTATGGTTCAATCGCACGACTGAACCAGACTGATTTCACAACAGTTTAAATTTCAACAATTTCTATTATGGACAGTTCTCATGTTTATGTGTCTTGTGTTATAGAAACATGGCACATAGGTGGATCATTAACACCAAGCACAAAATTTGTGCTCACTTGGATGCCAACACTTGGAATGCTGCTGAGTTTGTTGGTATTATTACATTTCTAAGGAGATCAAGGATCTATAGAGCTATATTTACTCCATCCACACCTACAGGTCTATACAGCAGGCATTCTGGGAAGGTGCATCAGTTGACAGATTTATTGAGCCCTATTGCATTTGGAGCACCATTATTGGGCAAGAGATTGACGTTACTGCAGCAGACCTTCGACAGGTGCTAGACTTGGGTGATAATGCTGCTTACCCAACCAGGTTACATCCTCTAACTGTAAGGGGATGTTTTCTAAGGATGAAGTACACTGAGGACATCAACGCAGGTGTGCTCAACAAAAGCAACCTATGTCACTAGTTCAAGTACGTGGAACATGTCATTCTAAAGTGCATTGCTTCACGGAGGGGTGGATTTGATGATTTATGGGACCAAATCCAGAATGCTTACGTGGCACTGGTGCTTAATCACCCCTTCAGCTTCTCCAACCTGATTTTCTCTTACTTGATCGAGAACCTTGAGGCCAAGGGTATGGAGAGCTTCTGCATGTATCCAAGGTTCTTGCAGATGATCATAGATAAGAAGCTCCCCCTACTACCCAAGGAAAAGGACGATGTAGTGATGTTAGAGGTGATGGATGACACCACTCTGGAAAGGATGAAGGTGTACAGGGGTTAGCAGGTGAAACAACCTATTAGGTGATTGTTCGAGCACCTGGCGAATGCTGATTACATGGTGCCTTCTCAAAAGAAGTGGCGTCACGATGAGAGTGACTCAGACGTCGAGCCTATTGAGCTACCCACGGATGATTCAGACGATGACGACGACGACCATAGTGATGGTCAAGGCCGTGAGGCTCGAGGTGGATCCGAGCCGGCTCCAATCAACCCCAATAATCAGATAGATAAGGAGGAAGAGTTGGATGAGGAGCCACTGGTGAGGACAGTGGGCAGCAAGGTAGTTGCCACTGAAAGAGGGCTTGTGGCGGTTGGTGGATGCTAGGGTGAGGCCAAGGATGCTACTACTGTTACTGTTTTTCCATCATACATCCCTGACCATCCAATCAGCCCAGGGGGAGCATCCTCCTCTAAGGGATGGAGGAAGAAGAGGATGGCTCGGCCCCATTGGATGAAGAGCAAGAGAAGACGTATTACTTTGATTACCACCACATCCACTATAGCTACCACCACCACTACCACACCCTATACCACCACTACCATACCCCCTACCACCACTATCAAACCCCCTACCACCACTATCACACCTCCTACCACCACCACCACAGCCCCCCTTTCACCACCCACTCACTTTCCACCACAAATATTCACCACATCCACCACCACTACCACTACCCAAAGAGCCAGGACTTCAACACACGTTCCACTAAGCCATGGATCCATTCTACCCTCCATCGGGATAGAGGAACAGCTTGCCAACCTAAATCGGATAGTGCTAAAGCTGCTAGCTGCAGATGAACAAAGAGCTACATAGCTAAACCAGCTTGTGGAGCTCAATGCTGCTCAAGCTCAGCAGATTATACAGTTGTAGGAGTAGAATGGTCATTCGGTTAAGAGGATTGAGGATTTGGAGGCAATGAACAAGAAGATCATGCTCTGGCTGAAAGGGTCAAAAGATGAGCCACTAAAATCAGGGAAGGTGAAGGTGATTATGATGATGACGATAATGATGATGATGATGATGATGATGATGATGATAATGATGTGGATGATGATGATGATGATGATGATGATAATGATGATGAGTCTGGTTAGGAAGATGAAGCTGATGATGAAGGATCACGGGGAAAGAAGAGAGGAGAGGATGATGATGAAGAAGGTGATGCTACTGCATCAGCCTCTACTCAAGGTCAGAAAGGCGGACTAAGAGAGCACAAGATCAGGGAGCATCCTCCTCTGCCCCTGCTGTTGAAGAACTGACGGTTCAGGATAAAAGTAAAGATTAAATGTTTTGTATTTAGAAAACTTTTGTACTTGATTCAAATATTACATTTATGTAATTAATGTTTATCTATGTTCATCTAATGTTTAAATATCTTGAGTAATTACTAATGATTGATCTATTAAATGATTATATCAAGCAAATAAAACATCCTAGCAAGATGAATATGATATTGCTCTCCTTTAGAAAATCAAGTCTCAATTCAAAATGATTCTTGATTTGCAAGGGATTGTTAGACGGTCGGTGAGCTACCCTCTCGAAGAAGGAGAAATCATTCACGATCTGAATGACGAGCAACTCACTGAGATTTTCAGACTGAATCCAGATGAGCTTGTCAAAGATGATCCTATAGTTGATGTGACAAGTGATGATGAGCTTAATGATATCGAAGAAATAGAGATTGAGGATGTCATGAATGAGCACTATCCAGAGTACACTGACCGAGAGGGAAATGTGATCCCCGACATGGGTGACACTCTCGGCAGTGCTACATTTGACAAACTGGATGAGATGGAGAAAGAAACAGAAAAGATTGAAAGCCAAGCCCAAGCCTCTGACGTAGATGTTGAGATCAAGAAAGCTGAATGGGCATCTTGTTTTGCAGAGATACGATCCCAACGCACAGCTCAAAAGCAAAATGCCTACACCAAACTCTACAAGGTCAAGAAACATCTGAAGGTTTCTGGCAAGATTATTGCGCGGGCGTATTTTGAGGATCAAAATGTTTATGTTGTAAAGAGAGATATGGAATAGAGTACTTCAGATCCACATGATCTGAAGACTCTCCTAGGTTTTGAGCTCAACCAACTAGCCCGCTTAAATCTGCTATATGCTGATCCTAGAAAGATGTCAGGTTGGTTTGAGGCTGCCCTAAAGAAGGAATACCACACCTGATGAGTAAACTTCAGACCTCAACAATCGAAGAGGTACATTCGTAGGTCTAAAGTGGATCCCGTATATGGAAAGCCTAAATTCGTGCTGAAGTGGAGTCCGTCGTGCACAATGTCAAAGATTCCCTTACGGGAAATGCATCAGGACTTCAATCCACACTTCAAATGGTGGTATTATGATTGGAGAAAAGGCGAAGCGGTCATAGTTCTAAATAGAGAGGGATAAATGGAAACTATCCGGGTATTCGACCCAATGTGGCTTACAAACTTGTATGCAGTAGATGTCTACACATTATGCAAGTGGCCACTATTCTATGACGCGCAAGATATTCTACAAGCCCTCCAGTTCCAGAATGTTATGAGACTCTGCTCTGCATTTGAAATACATGCAGGAGTTACTAGAGAGGAGAAGTACAAGAGGTTTGAGGAGCTTATGAAGAATGTTAAACATTAAAGGAAACTAGGTCCAAGGGGGAGTTTGTTGATATATATGTACCTAGTTTATGAGCTTAATGTAAATGCCTGTCATGTCTTACACATATTTAATGAATGAGTTAAATGAAATATAATATGTGGTTGATGCTTATAATGTTTAATATTTCATTGTATTATTGTGTGTTAAAGAATAATGAACTAAATATATAGATTTAAGGTTGTTATGCATAGTTCTTAGTCAATAATTATTGAGAAATGTGTTCATACTTAATCGTATGATATCTTCATGCGAATGGACCATACGCATGACTACTTCATGCTAATGGACCAGTCGCACGACTGAACCAGCTGGATCAGTCGCATGACTGAACCAGCTGGATCAGTCGCACGATTGAGACATAAGATTGACTCAATCAAACGACTGAACCTTTAGTCGTGCGTATGGATCAATCGCATGATTCAGTCGCATGATTCAGTCGCATGACTGAACCATGCTAATGGTTCAGTCGTATGATTGGAAAACCCTAACCTATAAATGCCACTTAATTCATGGAAAAACAAAATAATTCAAAAATACTTGAACACATACTCGTACCCTAGCTGTCCAGAGCATTTAGAAAGCATGTTCCAAGTTCATAGTTCGCAGTTGATCTTGTTCTAATTGTCCTTAACGTTTCATTAATCGTTAAATTGATCGGGACTGCGTTCTCACTGACTGGATCGCCAATCAAATAGGATTCCGCACTATTTGATCTGGTTTCACACATTATCAGTTAGTACTCTGTACGTACACGGTCTCCTTCTATCTTCATCTGAGTAGCCAGCCACAACCTTGGGATCATATCACCACTAGTACCAAAATAGGTGCTTGGTAAGTAAAGTCAATTTTCAACAAACTCCCACGTTCTTGAGTCTAGAGACTTGATGAAATCTTCCATTCTTTGGCACGAGGTGTCAAGGTCATCAAGAGTGATCAGTGGGTACTTTGTGATGGTTCTAGTTTCCATATCAGATTTGGAAATGGCTACCATTTGATAAGTTAAGTGTTTGTGTGTGTGAGGGATCTTAAGATGGTAAGATCTTATATTAAAAGCCTGGAATGCTCTGATACCAAATGCAGGACCGTTGAAGGGTATGCAAATATAGCACAACAACATAAAAAGGAGAGTTGCTTAAGAACACTCAACTATCAAACAGCAAAACTAGTTAACCTCAAGTAATGATACTAAGAACACAAGTAAATACTAGACAGAACATGATGGCAAAATACACAAGGAGATGGTTTTCAAGATTGTAGTATATTGCCTTCTCAAGTTCTATTAGAAATGTTCCAAAGCATACTAGAAAGTTACAAGTACTTCAGATACATATACTACATCCTACAGCCAGCCATACTTTCAAGTCCAACTGGATACAATTGACTAGACACAAAACAAAATTAGTTATAAAGTCAAAAGGTGGATTGCCTTTTGACTAGTGACTATGACATACCATAGCTCACATCCTAATCTATTAGAAAAAGGATAAAGTACATGAAGTAGAAAGTTTACAAACTTAAGACCTTAATGTATAGTTACTAAAAGTATGGACCTTTTCACCAACTTATGAAAGTTGGTGACTTTATAGGGTTGCGGCGGAAAGGTATCCAACTTTATCTAAAGTACATGAGATAAAGCATGTGTTAGGACTAGGATCAGTAGATCTAGTAAATTTTGTATAGGCTTAGTACTTGAATTAATATCTGTAATGAATGTTTGTAATTCATTATTGTGTATGCATTAAATGTATAGGTTAACCCATATATATGTGTGTTGATTTATGTATGTTTGCAGGTAAAACATTATAATTGGTACATTTCTGAAAATTGACCAGGTGTGAGAAACATCTACGGATGAACATTTTGTTCTTCCGTAGATATGTTTCTTACAACATACAAACATCCGAAGATCCTTTGCGGATGAAAAATCAACTGAAGTGAGAGTTCCAAGTGAAGACTCCTGCGGAGGAACAATTTCCTGCTGAACAACAAGTTCCGTGTGGAAGAACAATTACGTACGGAAGACATTATTCCTGCGGAATCCAAACACTTGTATATATATAATACAAGTGTTACAAGTCAACAAGTCGACAAGTCAACAAGATAGTTACGCGAATCCCAAGAGATCCGGTGTTTCCTTCACAGAAACACTATTGTTAATAAATATAGATCCTAGGTTTCAAATCAAGTAGACGGTTCCACGATAGAAAAACATCTTATCAAATAACACAACCAAACTATAGCAGACGTCACATCATCAAACACAAAATTCAATGTAATTTGTTTATTGTTATTTGTAATCATTAACATGTTTTAATGAAATACATTTGAATTTAATATTTATTCGATCATTAATTGTGTTTCATTCATCATGTTCTTGAATCTTTATTGATATTGAAATTTAATACAAACAATTAATCCAAGCCAACATTCATTCCGTAAACGTTGACTTGATTTCAACCAACGTTGATAATTCCTCATTGCGATCCTTGGATTAGCAGGTGGTATCAAAGCAAAGTGCTCATTGATTTAGAACGATTGATCTATCAGTGTTAGTTGTGTTTAATTTTCTTCGAAAATTTCTTTATATTTGTCAGTTTTTACAAATTGTATCTATCATTACTTAGCAAAAGTTTGTGTAATATTTAATATGTCGTTAACTTGGATCTATATTCAAATCAATTGAATAGTAGATCTTAGTTATTGATCCAAATCAATAACTTGTTCATATCCCTTGAACAAATTCATTAGTTAAAGTTGTAGATCTTAACTAGTCATGAGCAACTTCGGTGGATCATCTTACCAACCGCCAAAGTTGGAAACAAAAATAGATTTTAAATCCTGGAAAATCAAGTTCAGGAATAATGTAAATTTTATAGATTCTGACCTATGAGTTTCAATAACATAAGGTCCTTATATTCCACCCACCTTCGGGTTGGATTATAATGATAATAATCAACCCATAAGCACGAAAGATCTATCACCTGATGATATTAAGAAGGTTAAAGTTGACATTAAAGCATACTTATGGCTTTACGAGAAGAAATGTTGATCTGATGTGAAAATTAAAAAACAACAAATTCCTTGTGGAAGATTCTTCACACACTCTATGAAGGAGTGATGAAATCCGAAGCATTAGGAAGGACACCCTGCATTCACAATATGAAACATTTCATCATATATGGGTGAATCAATTCCTCAACAACTCCACAGGTTTATGTAACTTGTTACAGAACTGAATATTTTGGAGTTGAAATACACAAATGTGGAATTGAACAAGAAAACGCTCTCTACTTTACTAGAAAGTTAGAAGCAAATTGTATCCATGTTCAAGAATACCATAGATCTCAAAGCAGTCGGACTAGATACACTAGTGGCCAAAGTTGAGGCTCTTGAAATGGATGAGAAATCAAGAAACAAGAGTGTGAGAACTCATGTATCACCATATCATTTTAAACAAACAAGAAGTGCTGGAAGTGCCTTCATGTCCAATATTGATGATGATAAATCTTGTACTTTGAGTGAAGATGAAGAGGAAGTAAGTTTCTATGCTTCTAAACCTCCTAAGAAATCTTCTCAAAGTAAGTCAAGAAAAGATAAAGAAAGAACAGATGATCAAATAAATAAATCAATCGAAAAACCAACAACCAACAATCAATTAGAGTCCATGAGTGTCATTCTAGACTCGGAAGAACAAAAAGCAGCTTTTGCAGCTTTCAGTTCAAGCTTTCAAGCTTACCTAGGAAGTTCATTGCCCACTGCCAACATATTCCAACAAGATTTAGAAGAACTACCTCTGGATGTAGTCGAGGAGATGGATCTACAATGGCAAATAGCAATGATTTCTTATAGAGCCAAACAATATCTAAGAAGAAACAAGAATTTGGTTGCAGCAAGTAAATCGTCATGGATTGGAGTTGATAAGTCAAAGGTAAGATGCTTCAAGTGCAATCTCTATGGACACTTTTCTAGAGAATGCAATCAACAAAATGCTGACTTAACACAACATTAGCAACATCAATCTAAACAACCTTCGTCAACTCAAAAATTGTTCAGACAGCGACAACTGGCCAACTCATCCCCACTAGCCACCAATCCACCAGCAGGAACTAGCAACTCAAAAGAATTTGGGTTGATCATTCTTCAATGTGGAACTTGTGACTAGAGTATGTATGAGAAGGAAGTCTTGGAAGAAAATCAAGCTCTAATGGCTCACATGAAAAACAAAGTTCCACCCATGGCAAGTGAGGTAAGAGACATGTTATGTTCATCAATATGTGTTGAGGAAGTAGAGAGATATAAAGTCCATGCTCAACAATTAGCTAATAAAGTTAATGAAACAATGATTTTGATTGAATCTCAGGTAAGAGAACATAAATTATATCAAATAAAATTTAACTCTTTACAAAAGGATTTAGATAAAATTGTTTCTGAAAATTACAGTTTGAAAGCACAAGTTGAGCATCCGACCACTTCCTTAACCAAATCCATGACTGATCATGCATCAACTGAAGTGAAACTTTAGAAGTTTCAACTCTCATCTCAGCAATAGAGAATTATTAAATTCTTATATTGAATCAAAGAACAGGTCTAGGTTGGGTTATAATATTGTGGCACCTCCTATTAACAATAAATGTGTTCCTTTTCCTGAATCAGTGACAAATAATCTATCAAAACATTTTGTGCCAAGCACGGAACTAGATATAATCAACCAAACATTGATAATGAATCTAAGATGAATGAAATTGAGTCTTTTGAATCAAAAAGGATTAATCAATTGAATTCAAAATTTGACTTTGATTAGTGGGATGACTTGGATGATTCTGATGAACATGATGATGATCTTCTCAACAAGGGTAAGAATACTGTTTTTGAAACAAATATTCCATAAGTGCTTGAAGAAACAAAGCTGCCATACCCTCCTGAACAAAGAAACATGCTGAAGACCATCTGCAAGAGAATAGCTCAATTTCATGAAGGTCTTCAAGAGCTAAATTTGCAACAAACATCTTCAAATGAAGTACATGAGAAGTGTGCCTCTACTGAGGAAAGACATAAGTCATCCATTAAAAAAGGAAAAAAAAGGCATCAGCCGATCATCAACGGAAGAAGAACTTCTCTCCAGTACCGGATCTGCGGAAAAAGAAAACTTTTTTAGTAGAAGTTAATGTTGATTCAGTAGATGATCTATGGAAGAGGAATTCGGTAACAAACAAATAAAAGCTTCACAAAACGGAAAAGAAAGAATCTACAAAGATGAAGAAGGATGAAAATCCTCAAAAGTTGGCAAACCATAAGACACTAAATGATTTTGAGAAAGAATCAGATGAGAAGTATTCCAAATGGTGTGACATTAAAAACCATAATACTGAAGATTGTTACATGAGTAGCTATTGTTCTATTTGCAATATGAATAATCACATGATTGTTGACTGCTACTTCAACAAACTTTGTGCCATCTGCAACAAAAATAACCATTCCACTCAAGAATGTTATTTCAACAAAAAGAACAAGACAAAAGGCACAAAGAAAAAACAATCAAATAAATCTGAGTTAGACAGTCAATATACTGATTGTAAAAAGATTCAAAACTGAAGAAGTCTGAACAAAAAGCAAAACCAAAATCAAAGGAAATGTCATCCTCTAGTATTCATCCTTAAAAGAAAATATCAACTTTCCAGCAATCAAAAACACCTCATAAAAGGGTAGATATGACTGAATAGGAAACAAAGGATGATGATGTACTCTTTGATAATTTTGAAAAGGGAATTCATATACCTCATTCAAAAACAAAAGATAGTGAGACATTTAATCATAAAGAGTTATTATCAAAACCAAAGCCTCAAATGAACAAACATAAGTTGAATCAAAAAGAAATTAGGAAACAAGAACCTAGTTCATCAACATCCCCTTCAATAGATGTTAGGGACCGTGTACGGACGGAGTACTAACTGATTCACGTGTATACCAACTCAAATAGTGCGGAATCCTATTTGACTGGCGATCCAATCAGTGAGAACATTAACCCGATTGATATAAGAATAAACTAAACGTTAAGAACGAATAGGAATCAATCAAGAACGATCTATGACCTTGAACTGGCTTTCTTGGACGTTCTAGACGACTAGGGTGCGAGTACGAGTCGAAATATTAAAAGTGTTTTTTTCCACGAATTAAGTGGTATTTACATGTTAGGGTTAGTCAATCGTATGACTGGACCATTAGCATGGTTTAGTCGTGCGAGTAAAGCATGCGACTAAGTCAATCACATGACTGAAGGTTCAGTCGTACATCTAAGTCATCCGTATATCTCAGTGGTGCGACTGATCCAGTCTCCTAGTTCAGTTGTGCAACTGATCCATTAGCATGAAGTATTCATGCGTATGAACCATTAGCATGGTCCATTCGCATGCAAACTTCATATGACTAAGATTGAATATGTTTCTCAATCATTATTTGACTAAGATCTATTCAAACTACTTCAAACCTATATAGTTTGTTCAATATGTGTTAATAAATGATAAACATTAAAACATACACTGAAACATTAAACATAAGATCAATAACCACATAATAAGTTTCATTCAACTCATTCGTTTCATTACATTTAGGACATGACAGACATATTACATTAAGATCGTAAACTAGGTACATATGGATCAACAACAGAATCATCCTCATTTGAAACAACACAAAATGAATCAAGCAAAACTAAAACTGAAACTTCAAGACTTATTCATGAAGGGGTAATTATTTTAGACACTGCCGGAAAACCCAAGATCATTAAGGCTTTGGTTGTCAATTCTAACTGATTACTTCTGAATGTAGGAACAATATTGGAGAGCTAACAACAAGTGGTATGTTGACAGTGGTTGTTCCAGGTATATGATTGGAAACTGTTCACTAAACATAAACATACTTCTTATGTGGCATTTGGTGGGGATAAAAGGGAGGTATAATTATTGGTGAAGGAATGGTAACAAATGGTCTGCTCAAGTTTGAGAAAGTAAATTATTGTGAAAATTTACAGTATAATTTACCAAGTTTGTCTCAAATTTGTGATCAAAACTATACCACCTTGTTTGATAGCACTAATTGTTTCATTCTTAAGCCAGGTTTTCAATTCCAGAAGATTGGGCCATTCTTAAAGCATTAAGAAAAGGAAACACTTATGTTTTGCACATGAACAACACCTTTCTCACAAAACATGAAACATGCCTCTTATCTAAGTTAATAGAAGATGAATCTCAATTGTGGCACAGAAGGCTTGTTCATTCTGTCATGAAGAACATGAACAAATTAGTGAAAAATGACTTAGTCATTGGATTGCCAAAGAAAGAGTTTCATTTCTCAACTCACTGTTCTTCTTGATACAAAGGAAAACAACATAGAGTGTCTCATAAATCCAAAGCTATCAATACTAATACTACACCACTCAAATTGCTTCACATGAATCTGTTTGGTTCTACCAATGTGTTGAGCATTGGAAAAACACAATATTGTTTGGTGATAGTTGATGATTTTACAAGATTTACATGGGTCTTTTTCATAAAACAAGAGAGTGAAACATCAGAAACAGTAATGGACTTTGTGACCAAGATTGAGAATCAACTTGATGCAAAAGTTAAAATTTTTAGGAGTGACAATGGTACTGAATTTGTCAATTTTGAACTAGATTTGTTTTGCGGTAGCAAAGGTTTTGCAAGGCAATTCAGTGCACCAAGACCTCCACAACAAAATGGAGTTGCTGAAAGAAGAAACAAAACGCTTATTGAAGCAGCGAGAACAATGCTAGCTGGTTCGCAATTGTCTATCACCTTTTGGGCTGAGGCAGCGAATACTGCATGCAATGTTCAAAACAGAACATTATTTGTCAAAGAACACAACAAAACTCCTTATGAGCTCTTATTTAAAATGAAATCGTACATAGGATATCTTAGAGTTTTTGGATGTCATGTAATGTTTTAAACATATAAAGAGTCATTGGGAAAATTTTCTGAAAAAGAATATGATGGTTTCTTTGTTGGATATTCTTCAACATCAAAATCTTATAGGATCTATATTCCACAACATAACATTGTGGAAGCAACTCCTAATGTATCCTTTGATGAATATGTATTTACTAAATTTGTTAGAGGTTCATCATGGTTGTTGACATAGATGCTCTTACTGAATCATTTAACTATGATTATTTGAACACTGCAGGATCTGATGAAGTATGTTGTCCATTTGTTCCACCTTATATGAATGAAGTAACATTATCTGCTGATCCTCCAATGATACACACATCCTTAAGTGGAAACACTTCAGCAGTAGCTACTGATAGTGCATGTGGAGATTAACATTATGCATTCAGAGATGTAAATGATGTCCCTACAACAGGCCCATGTTCTCAAGTGAATACAACACACATTGGAATTGGTTCAAGTCATCAGTTATCATCCAGAGAAGTTCTTGCTATTCCTATGGAAGAGCTAAATGCGTCCAGAGAAGTTCTTGTAACTACTACAGAAGAGCAAACTGATTGTGGAGAAGCACTACAGCTCCTGCAGAAGACACTCATGATGTTGCTGATAATCAAGCTACTGAATATCATTCAACACCACATGTTGAACATTTTGATTACTTCCTAAACTCTCAATCTGGTTTGGATCAGTCTGCAACAAAGGATATGTGTTGCACCCTGAAAGGATCATACATGCCAATTCAATGGGTGATTTGATGATTGCTTTGCTGGAATCCCACAAGTTGAAGAATAAATGCGGATGAAGATCCTGCTAAAAAAAACCAAGTGTTGTCTTCCGCATTTGTCAATGAGGAAGACATAAAACAGAAACGGACAAGTATTTGTTCTTCCGCATTGACAAATGCGGAAGACCAAGAAACAATGCGGACAAGACTTGCTCATCCGCATTTGACAAATGTGGATGACCGAACAAATGCGCATAAGTATTTGTTCATGCGCATTAACCAATGCGGATGACCAACATACTAATGTGGATGATCAAGTGAAGAAATGTTGATCAAGTTAACTCATCCGCATTTGTCAATGCGGATGAACAAGCAAAGATGCGGATGAAGAGTTAGACTAGTTCTGATGTAATAGTTCAGGGGTAGTTTAGTCATTTTGTAAAAGGCATCTTGTCTGCCTATAAATAGAATAGATAACCTCGTACATGAGGTGACGGCTAATAGATAAAGAATTTTGTTGTCATTTATTCTGTGTAATCAATCAACTTTCATATATAATACAAAAGCATTTATGAGTATTTTTCTTGCATTGAATGTTCTTTGATTGTTTGTTTTCCGCCACTCAATCATTGACTTGATTACCATATTCGATTCTCAGTAAGAATCTCAATCTTACTTACCCAGCCAATTGGTATCAGAGCTTTGGCTCTCGATTCTCTTTCAGATCTGCACAAGAACTGAATAGTATTCGATTGATCTGGTAATCAAGTTGCTAGAAGAGTATATCATCTTCTCTACTTAGTAAACAACAGAAAATACTACTGTCAACACATTCTCACCAAAATACTCCCAACAGGAAGAAACTTACTACAATCACAAATCTGTTTCTGATATCTGTTTGAACTGTTTGGACAAGTTGGACTAATCAATCCTAAAAATCATCAAAATCAATATTTATACCAGTTAAACACTTAGTTAAAATGGATTCTAACAGTTACACAGAACTTGGTCATACACCTAAACCTCCTATGCTTAAACACAAATCTGAGTTTAAATAGTGGAAAATCAGGTTTAGAAATTACATCACACATGTAGATCCTGATTTCTGGATCTCAATATGCAAAGGGCCACACATCCATGTCGCTCTGTCTGTAGATCAAGCTGCAATTTACAGAACTGCAATAATACCCATTGAAGATCTAACTCTAGATGAGACTACAAGAAAATCATGATTTACCTCAAAGCCTACTCCATTCTAACTCAAGCACTCAAGATGGATGTGCCGAAAAGATTAGAGAAGTATGGTACTGCAAAAGCTGTATGTGATGCATTGAAAATCATATGCGAAGGAAGTAGTGAGGTAGCTGAAATTAACAAGGATAAGCTTGTTAATCAGTATGAAACATTCCACCACACCATGGGAGGGTCCATATCCAAAAAACTACATAGATTAGTACAGTTGGTAAATGACTTGGAAATCATGGGAGTCACCTACAAGATCAAAGAATTAAACAAAAAGATGCTTCACAACCTCCCTGAAAGTTGGAAACAGAGTAACTATGTTGAAAAATACTCTTGATCTTGAGAGTACTACTTTGGATATCATGATAGCCAAAATAGAAGCATTAGAACTTGATAAAAGAAACAAAAATCTTGGTGAACCAAGAGTGATTGAGGCTTACAAATTTCCATCATAATCTCATTTTGTGGAAAATGCCTTCGTCACTAAGGAGGATGATTTCATCTCATCAAGAGATCAACTGAACAACACTAGGTTCATTGCAACTCCACCAATCAATCATCCATCAACATCATCTCAAACATCTAGAGTCACTACTACTCCTCAAACTTCCAGAGTCACCGCTACTCCTCAAACTTTCAGAGTCATTGCTGCTCCTCAAACCACTCCTGAAGACACAAGATCAGAAGAACAAAAGGCAACTTACAATGCCTTTGTTGCAAGTTTTGAAGCATACTTAGGAGGAAGACTCACTTCTGCTCATCTAATTCAAGAAGATCTAGAGGAAATGGATCCAGATGATATCGAAGAAATGGATCGACAATGGCAAATGGCCATGATTGCCATGAGAGCCAAGAAATCCTTTAGTAAAGGCAGAAAGTTGAGCCTAAATGAAAATATAAAACTTGGATATGAAAAATCCAAGGTGAAATGCTTTAATTGTGGCATGGCTGGTCACTTCTCCACAGAGTGCAATGCCCCCAAGAGAAACAACTATCAAAGGAACTCTCAAGGCCAGTCATCCTCACAGCCTAACTCAAGCTTTCACTCCAACAACCAATAGCAGCAGTATCATCAACACCAATCATATCAAAATCCACCCCAACTGACAAATCAAGCTCATGGAAGCAGTCAGTCTTCTGCCAGTGCTCTCGTGATAAAGCAAGATGGGGTATGTGACTGGAGCGTGTATACAGAAGAAGTCAAGCCTCAATTTCAGAATCATGCTCTTATGGCTCACATCAATGATGGTCCATCTCATATTCCTACTGAGGTAAAATCTAACCTTTGTAATGAAAAATGTATTAATGAATTGCAAAGTTATAGGGAGCATAACCACAAATTGGCAGACAAAATTAAGGAAGAAAAGTTAAAGTCAGAGATGATGAAGAGAGAAATAAAAAGCTTTGAAATCAAAATCAAATCTCTTATCTCTGACATAGAAAAACTGCATGGCAAAAAGTACACTCTTGCAGCTGCGAATGAGATCCTTACTAAAAAGTTAGCTCAATCTAAGGCTGAACATTCACTGACTGAAGTGAAACTTGAAAAGTTTCAAATGTCTTCAGTCAAGCTGCAAGAGATGCTTGATTCTCAAAAGGATCCAAAGGACATGTCGGGGATTGGGTATAATTCATGTCCTCCACCATACAATGAGAACTACACTGTCATGCCTGAATTTGTCTCACTCACTGAAGAAATTGAAACTAAAACTATGGAACCTAAATCTTTAGTAAAATAAGTGACCAATCCTCAAAACAAACCAGATGTTTATATTGAAACCAATGAGGATAAAATCAAGTTAGGTCACCCAATCAAAATTAAAGAGTGTTCAGACAAGACAGTGAGTGTCATGAAACCATCAATCCCTGTAAAAGCAATTGTCCCTTTTATAAAATTCATACCATCTATTTAACAAGTTAAAAAGAAATATGTGAAGTCAGTGAAACCCACTACTGAGAGTAGTTCTGATAATGAGATCATATCTCTAAAAAATTCAAGCAAATCAGAAGAGGTTTCACTACAAAAGAAACAAACAGTAACACTAAGTTCAACACATAAAACATTATCAGACCCTCAGTCTTCAAGATTAAGGCAGGGAGTTGGGTTTAATATCTGCAACAAGGAACATGTTGACCAGTTTGAGAAGGAAGTAAGAAATAGGTTGAAGAAATAGAAACAGCCCAGAAAATTAAACCAAGGTAGTGTTATGAAGCAAACTATTAAAAGGGTTGATTCTAATTCATCCCCTAAAGAAAAGAAAGTTATTCAGCAAAAGAAAATATCAGCTGAGTCACATAAGGCAAAATCTGATTCAAGAAACAAACAATTGTATTGTGACATTTGTGAAATGCTCAATCACAAGAATAAATGCTTTTTAATCAATATTGCTCTATCTGTGATATGAACAATCACTCCACCAAAAACTACTATTTCAACAAGTATCGTTCAATCTGTGACATGAACAATCACAATACATCTGATTGTTACTTCAATCAGAAGGGTTGAGAATCCCCAACACAAGCCCATCTCAAAAACATCCACTGTGATGCATTCTGTCAGACCTCATTTTCACAATACTCAATCTAGGCACCTAGATCAACAAATGACAAGAATAATTTGAAGGAATTAAGGAAGGGACAAAGAAAACGTCTCACAATGAAATACAAATTTGACCTTCCAAAACAAAAACATACTTTTGATAATGAAAAACAGGCTAATTTCTACAATGAACAGAGACCAATGATTTTATTACTCATCTAAATCCTCAGTAGATGTTGATGAGATGACTCAACCCAGTCATTACCAAAAATCTCCCAGGACACCTCCAACTAAACGACAATTTAGAAGGAAATACCCAGAGGTCACCATCATGAATAGGAATGGGAAACCCAAGACCATCGTGGATTGGGTTCCTTATTCTAATTAGCTTTTTTTGCTTGCAGGTTCATCCACACAGGTCCAATAGCTTATGGTATGTGGACAGTGGATGCTCCTGACACATGACTGGAGATCGTTCCATCCTTCATGACTTCAAGCATGTACAAGGAACTACTATGGCATTTGGTGGAGATTCACATGGTGGTAGAATTATAGGTGAAGGATCTGTATCAAATAGGATGCTAAGCTTTGATAGAGTGAACTACTATGACAGCTGAATTTCAATCTGCTTAGCGTGTCTCAGATCTGTGACAAGAAATATTCCACTCACTTTACAGACACTCATTGCTACATTCTGAAACCTAGATTTCAGATCCCTGAGGAATGGGTTGTCTTAATGACTCCAAGGAAGAACAATACATATGTCTTAAACCTGTGTTCTACATCACCTAAAGAAGAAACATGTCTTTTGTCAAAAGCATCATTTTATGAATCACCGCTTTGGCATAGACTTTTGGCACACAAACTTCAAAAACATGAACAAGTTGGTCAAAGGAAACCATTTCATGGTCTTCCTCAAATAGAATTTCTTTTATTTATCACTGTTCTGCGTGCCTCAAAGGAAAACCACATAAATCGTCTCACAAAACCAAGCTGATGGACACTAACAATACTCTATTGAAGTTACTTCACATGGATCTATTTGACCAACTCATATAATGAGTATTAGAAAGAAACAATATTGTTTGGTGATCATTGATGACTTTTCACGATTCACATGGGTTTTCTTCTTACTTAATAAAAACGAAGCATCCCAAATCATACAAGAATTTATCACTAAAATTGAAAATCAACTTGACCTTAAGGTCAAAATAATAAGAAGTGATAATGGTACTGAATTCAAAAATGAAAGTATGAGTTATTTTTGTACAACCAAAGGCATTGCTCATCAATTTAGTGCTTCTAGAACTCCTTAACAAAATGGGGTAGCTGAAAGGAGAAATAGAACACTGATTGAAGCAGCAAGAATGATGCTAGCCATGCTACACTACCAATCACCTTCTGGGCAGAGGCGGAAACATACATTCATGATACTTCGTCAACTGTAGAAGAAGAGATAATTTTCCATTGATTCCTCCAACTTGATGAAAACATGACTGAAGATGTTCCTCTTCAAGTTGGTCCCATCAGACAACTTTCACAAAAAACCTTAGTGTTTCTTTTGAAGGAGGTCCAAGGCTGATACCATCTTACTCAGTGACTTGTTAAATGAAATCAGAAATCAAAAACAGGCTATTCCTCCAGTTGAAACACAAGGGACATTAAATGATGTAAGCAATCTAAGTGCTGCTGAAGATGTAGCAAGAACTGAAACAGAATTTGACAATCTTCATAATTCAACAACAGTACCTGTTGGACCAAAGAACCAATGAGCCAAGATCAGAAAACCTCTAAGTCCCACATGGTATCACAACAACTGCTGAAAGCCTCATCAGTAGTTTGACAAGTGCTGAAGACTCCAACAGCTGAAGATCAAGTGCTGAAGACCTGAACAGCTGAAGAACCAAAGTGCTGAAGTACAACAGCTGAAGAACACAAGTGCTGAAGCTGAAAGACCAAAGTACTGAAGTACAACAGCTGAGGAGTTCACAAGTGCTGAAGATCACAACTGATGTACAAGGTCTGAAGACAAAGACTGAAGACATCAGCTGATGATATACTGAAGTCATCAGCTGATGAAACACCTGAAGGTCAAAGTCTGAAGATCAAGTACTGAAGCCTCAGTAGTTTGTCACAACTGCTGAAGAGTACTTCTTCAGTAGTTTGTGATATCAGTAGTTTTATATTTTTTCAGTAGTTTTGTAAAACGACTGAAGAGCTTGTTCTTCAGTCGTTGTAGTTTCAGTAGTTTTATATTTTGTACTTAACATGCTGATATGTTCTCAGTAGTTGTGAACATTTCAGTAGTTTGTTAAATTAGTTATTTTGTATTGGATCTGCCAGTTGTCACTTTCCGTGATAACAGCAGTGATTGTTGCACTCTATATAAGGAGTGACAACCTATTGTAATAGGTGACGAATGAGTGAATGAATGGAATGAATGATTGATTTGATTAGAAATATTCTACATCTATAACATTCCTAGAAATCAGAAATACATATTCTCTCCCTATAACCGTATGCGATCTTAATGCTTACAAGTATCGATTGCTTGCTACAATTTGTCTAATTCTGTTTGTATTCCGCTGCTTTATATTCTGATACATCAAACTTGTGATCACTGATCCTGTCAAATGGTATCAGAGCAGGTTAATCATTGATCGATCTAATAATTGATCATTGAAACTGCTATTCAAGATCTAAGTTTGATTGAATTAGCTTTTGTTTTTGCAAGAAACGGTTATAGAGATTGAATTTTCTGTATTTCTGCTCATTCATCCTGAGATCTTTTCTTGGTTCTCATTGAGTTTGTTTGTGGTTTGTCTAAAATTTTTAAAAGCTTGAACTAAATTGTTTTTGAACTGAAATGACTACTCCCTCCAATGATCCTCACAATACTGGTTCCTCAACCAAGCCACCTATGCTGGTTAGGAATGAGTATAACATATGGCAAAGACGTATGCTCCATCACCTGTCTGTTAACAGCGCAGGGTGTTGGACATCAGTGGTACATGGTCCACACAAGCCTATGGTGAATAACCCGGAAACCAATCAAATGGTTCCGAAGAGGAGGGAGCAATACTCAGATGAGGATAAGAAGTTGCTTGAGATTGATGCAAAGCCCATGGAATTCTGGCCATGGCATTGCCCAATGAAATCTATTCTGGGCTAATGCATCATGAAACTGCCCATGACCTCTGTTGCTTTGAAAGAACAATTTGGAGGAACAGATGAGGTCTTGGCAATAATAGAGAAATTCTTGCCCAACAATATGAGACATTCTCTCATAGAAGGGTGAGACACTGACTCAACAATATGAGCGGTTTTCTTGTTTGATCTCTGAACTAAAATGGTCAAACTTGAATACACCAATATTCAGATGAATAACAGATTTCTCAGATCACTGCCTGAGAGATGGGACACATATACTATTGTCCTACGCTCCAGTGCAAGTTTGGACAAACTATCTCTCACCCAACTCCATGGGAAATTGCTCACTTTTGAGAGAGAGATAGAACAGAAGAGAAAGCTGTCTTCATCTGGAAAGCTCACTGAAGACTTTATACAAGGCAACACTGCCTTGGTGGGTCATGAGTCAGAATATGCTTCATCTGAATGCCAGTATGATGAGCATATTAATTTCTCTTCAAGCACTTCTGATTCTGCATTTGTAAGTGTTGATGGTCAGTTTACTGGTGTAATAATGACAATCTATGTTTCATTATGGATGATCTCAGGGGATTGCTGATGATGACTTAGAAGAGATGGATATTTTGAGCCAAATGGCCTTGATAAATATCAGATCTCAGAAGTTCTACAAAAGAACTGGAGAAAATTCCCAGGACTCTCTGGCAAAACCAAAGTTGGTTTTGACAAGAGCAAGTTGAGGTGTCACAAATGCCAACGGCTTGGACACTTTGCAAGAGAGTGTAGATCAACTGGATCTAACTCTACTGCACCCTTTGTGACTTTTCCTGGCAATAGTCAACAACACAGAGGGCAACATCCTGTCACATCTAGTCATCATCCTCAACAACAATCTCCGGCATATTTTGTTCCTCAGGGTCAAATGCCATATCAGTACCCTTGTTATTACATGCCACAGTCAAATCAAGTTCAAGTTCCTATGACACCACAACCTCATGCATTACCAGAACCTCAGCCTTCCCTATCTCATCAACAACCTCAATCTCAACAACACAGCTTCTTCACCCCAGGAGTTGTTGACTGGAGCAGTTACCAGATGACTTGTCTGGTCATGATCAACTGTTCTCAGGTGCTGGTCAACATGGTGGTGACAGTCCCTTTGGGAATCTAGCTCTTATGGCTTTGGAGTCTGCTGATACTTCATCTTCCAATGCCTCTACACTCAGGTATCACAGGTATCCTCTGAGGCAAAAGCCAAATTATGTTCTGAACCATGCATAGCAGCATTTGCTTCCATTAGAGAAGCAAATGTAGCTTTAATTAATAAGAACATTGAGCTAGAACAAATAATTTCAAAAACAAAGCTGAGTTTGAGTTTGTGCTCAAAGATAAAAATGATGAGGTTTATAAACTGAATTGCCAAATAATTGATGATAAGGCTAGAGAAGATGTACTTCTAGAAAAGTACAAAGATCTCAAAGAAACCCTTGCAGTTACCCAGGTCGAGTGTGATAGATGGGTACAATCATGCAAAGGTTTTGAAATGCTTCTTAGTAAGCAATCTGCTTCAAATGTGAAGTTTGGAATTGGCTACAATCACACTGCTCCACCTACAGATTTTACCCCAAGAGCAGAGGTAGATCTGATGGTGAGAGTGATAACCAATCCATCAATCATGTGATCTACCTTCTGATACAGCACAATCAGAAGTAGCAGTCAGCATCAAGCCCTCTTTGAACCTATCAGCTGATGTTGATGGTCCCAATGCTGACATTCACATGATCAATAGGTTGATCAACTCAGGAGTTAATCCTGAAGGTCCTGAAGGACTGGAGAGCAGGATTTAACACCTGAAGTTCAAACTTCAACTGCTGTCAGTACTGAAGAGAAGAAAAACTGGCAGTAGAAAGAGTTTGAAGACTACTAAAGAGGTAGTCAAGAAAGCAACCAATGCTTCCAAAGCATTGAAGAACAAGTCTTCTGTTGCTTCACTATCTTTAGTTGATGATCAACCTAAGATGAAGAAGAAACCATGTGAAGTATGTGGTTTGTTCAATCATCTTACAGATGATTGTTGGTACAAAAGAGGTTCCAAACTCAAACAAAAAGAAGAAATTAATGAGAAAATGGTAAAAATGAAAACTGAGTTTGAGACCACATTTGTATCAGCAACATCAAATCCTGTAACCCTTAAGTCCTTAAAGAATCCAAAAAGGAAGGAGTTAAACAGTGACAGCTGAGGGTGCTCAAAAGAAGAAGGTGCAACATAGGACCTTATCTAACTCCACTAGCAATGTGTCTGATGAGCTGAAAGCTTTATCACAAAATCAGACACAGCTGGTGATGATGGTACAACATCTGTTGGGTAAGTTAACCAACTAGATTCTCCTATGTTGAAACCACAGAAAAGGAGGTCTAAGCCAAAGGACTCCTCTTCTACACCATCTTCTTCTTCTCAGGCTGTTGTTACAAATAAACATGTTAGTTTACCATCTATTGATGAGACCAGGCCCAAAACCAAAAAGGTTTGGGTCTCTAAAACTAACTGATTGTTTATTATTGCAGGGTTCTTCAACATGCCAAAGTAGCATCTGGTATGTAGACAGTGGGGGATCTATGCACATGACTGGGAACATCTCTCTTCTTCATGACTACTCTCAAGGAAAGAAGGGATTTGTCTCTTTTGGCAATGATGCTAGGGGTTACATCATCGGTAAGGGCTTTGTCTCCAATGGAGAAATCAAATTTGATGATGTTAATCATGTGGAAAATCTCAAGTACAACCTCTTGAGTGTCAGTCAAATGTGTGATAAAGGCCATGTTGCCCTTTTCACAAGTCAAAACTGTAGGATTCTGTCATCCAAAGTCTTGCACTTGATTGACAAGGTGTTGGATGATCACACTCTCCTGAAAGCCAACAGGACAGGAAGAGTGTATGCCTTAGATCTCTCTAAGAAGATAGATCTCAAAGGCAATCCTTGCCTATTTTCCAAAGCCTCTTCTCAAGAATCTAAACTGTGGCACAGGAGGCTTGGTCATGTTAATCTCAAAAACATGAATCAGCTTAGCCACAATAGTTTAGTCAGAGGCTTACCAATAAAGGAGTTCCACTGTGATGAAACCTGCACTGCTTGTTTAAAAGGAAAACAGCACAAAGTCTCATTCCCTCCTATTGAAGTGTCCAAGTCCACTGCCTGCTTGCAATTACTGCATATGGATCTATTTGGTCCTGTGAGAGTAATGAGCATGGCAAAGAAGAAATACTGTCTGGTAATTGTGGATGATTACTCCAGATTTGTATGGACTTTCTTTCTACATTCAAGGATGAGGCTGCTCAGAAGATTATCCACTTTGTGCTGTACATTGAGAAGCAGTATTCCCTTCCAGTCAAGTGTATTAGGAGTGATAATGGAACTGAGTTCAGAAATCATACACTTGATGACTTCTATCTTTCAAAGGGAATCAAAAGGCAGTTCAGCATTCCAAGGACTCCAGAACAAAATGAGTAGTGGAGAGAAAGAACAGGACCCTCATTGAAGCTGCAAGTCCATGCTGGCTGACTCAGGTTTGCCATTGACCTTTTGGGCCGAAGATGTCAACACAGCTTGTTATGTGCAAAATAGATTTTTAGTGAATCAGAGGTTGATGAAGACTCCATATGAAGTTCTCCATCATTTGGCTCCTCTGATTTCATTTTTCAACATTTGGGTGTCCCTGTTTTATTCTCAACACAAAGGATCAACTCCACAAATTTGATCCTAAGGTGGATGCAGGATACTTTGTTGGTTATTCATCTACTTGCAAGGCATACAGAGTCTTCAACTGCAGAACAAAGATGGTTGAAGAAACTCTACATGTTAAGTTTAATGAATCTCCAAAGGACAAGATTCCACAAAGTCCTATGGAGTTATTTGATTTGGACATACTGCAATATGTTCCTTATCAAACTCCTGCTGTTGCTCCTGTCAACAGTTCACCACCTGGTGGTACTGCTGATGATGATGATGATTGCAGTACTCACCTCTTCAGGTTTAGTGATCAGCTGCCTGACTCAGCTAGACCTGATGTTCCTGTAGCGCCAGTAGCACCATCCACAACAAATGCTGATGAGATTTCTTCGAATTCAACTTCCTTTGAATTACCATCCACTAATTGGTTTCAAGGAAATGATATCATCACATCACCATCTGTTGCTGCTGAACCGCTACAAACACTTGCACAGATCTCATTGTGTATCAAGATCTGAAGAATCACCCTATGTCTCAAATCATTGGTGATATCACTGCTGGAGTATCAACAAGAAGTCAATTGTCAAATTTCTGCCTCTATGCTCTCTTCATCAGTCAGCAAGAGCCAAAGAATTATCACATTGCTTTAAAGGACAATGGATGGGTTGATGCCAGCAGCTTGAGCTTCTTCAGTTCAAGAAACACAAGTGGGAACTGGTTCCTCTACCTCCAGGTAAGTGTGCAATAGGCACTAAATGGGTGTTTAGGAACAAAACTGATGAAAATGGGCTTATTGTTAAGTGCAAGGCCAGACTGGTTGTTCAGGGGTTTGCACAAGAAGAAGGTATTGATTATGATGAAACCTTTGCCCCTGTAGCTAGACTGGAAGTAATTCGATTGTTTTTAGCTTATGCTGCTTATCAAAACCTTAAAGTCTTTCAAATGGATGTCAAAAGTGCATTTTTGTATGGAAAAGTTAAAGAAGGTTTTATGTATGTCAACCTCCAGGCTTTGAGGACAATAAACATCCTAATTGGGTGTATAAGCTTGATAAAGCTCTTTATGGGTTAAAACAAGCTCCCAGAGCCTGGTATGAGACATTATCAAACTTTCTTCTGGAAAACAATTTCACTAGAGGCTCCATAGACAAGACTTTATTCATTAAGAAAGCTGGGCAGCATAATCTACTTGTTCAAATTATGTAGATGATATCATTTTTGCATCCTCTGATCCAAAGTTGTGTGATGCCTTTACAAAGTTGATGCAACAGAAGTTTGAAATGAGTGCCACGGGAGAATTACAGTTCTTTCTGGGGTTGCAAATCAAACAAAAGGCTGATGGAATTTTTATTCATCAGTCCAAATATACAAAAGATCTTTTGCAAAAGTTTGATTTACAAAACTGTAAGCCCTGTTCTACTCCCATGAGCAGCACCACACAACTGGACTCAGATCAGAAAGGTAAAGTGGTTGATGAAACACTTACAGATGTATGATTGGGTCCTTGATGTATTTAACAGCTTCTAGACCAGATATTATGTTTGCTACATGTTTGTGCTAGATTTCAGGCTGCACCTAAAGAGTCTCATCTGATTGCAGTCAAGAGGATCTTTAGATATCTGCAAGGCACTCCATCTCTAGGTTTATGGTATTCTACCGGACATTCTGGTAAATTAGTTGCTTTTTCTGACAGTGACTATGCAGGGTGTAAGTTGACCAGGAAATCAACTTCTGGTGGATGTCAATTCCTAGGCAACTGCTTGATTTCTTGGCAGAGCAAGAAACAGACCTCAGTTGCTACATCCACTACTGAAGCAGAGTACATTGCTGCTGCAAGCTGTACATCTCAGGTACTCTGGCTTCAAAACCAACTTTTGGATTATGGCATTACAGAGACTAAGACTCCATTGTTAATGGATAGTGCTTCAGCTCTTTGCATTGTCAAAATCCAGTCCAGCACTCTAGGACCAAACATAGAGATCAGACATCATTTTATAAGGGATTGTTTTGAAAAAGGTCTGATTGATCCTAAGTTTGTGCCTAGTGCTGATGAGCTTGCAGACATTTTTACTAAGCCTTTGGATAGTTCAACTTTCCAAAACCTGTGTTAAGGCTTGGTATGCTGCAGCTAGAATAAGTGACAACTACTGATGATCTTAGTAATTCATACTGATGATCATGAGTACCTATGTCACATATAAGTACTGGTGAGCTCTTTAAACCTCAGTAGTTTTTTATAACTACTGAAGGCTAAATGTCTCACAAGTACTGAAGTACTTCATCTGTTCTAAACTACTGATGTAGTTACAACTACTAATGCAGTTACAACTACTGCAATCAGTAAAAACAGATAAGTACTGATGTCCTATGAAACAACTGAAATCAGCCATAAAGACTGATGAATGTGTTGAGGACAGTTTGAAACAGCTGAAAAGCTAAGAATTGACGAAAACAGCTGAAGAGAACTTTCTCTTCAGTTGTTTGTACAACTGCTGTTTCATTTTAAACAACTGAAGCAAACCACATCTTCAGTAGTTTTATAACTACTGATGACTAATACCAAGTCTTCAGTTGTTTACAACAGCTGATGACAAAACCACTGTCTTCAGTAGTTTCATACTACTGATGACAAACACCAAGCCTCAGTTGTTTCAATCATCTGAAGTCAAAACCACGGTCTTCAGTAGTTTTCTAAACTACTGATGCCTAACACCACGACTTCAGCTGTTTCAACGTCTGAAAGGATAATACCATGTCAACGGTCGTTTAAAACTACTGATTACTAACACCACATCCTTCAGTCGTTTCCCTACCCGTACCCTATATATATCCCTAACCTTAGCTCTCATTGCTTCATCTTCTTCAAACCTAACGTTCCTCTCCAAAATTCCCTTCCTCTCATCACACCCATAATCACTGATATAGTGATCAAAGCCATTGATGAGAGGCTTTCCTCAACATTACAGCCCTTGGTTGATGCTGCTGTCCAAAGACTCTTTCTGCGGTACAAACCCCTTCCTCCAATGCAACCAAAAGGGGGAGAGTACTGCAGTGAAAGAAAGAAGAGGAAAAGATCCGAGGAAAAGGAAGTGATGCAAGCCCAAGAGGAGGAAAAAGAAAAGCAACCTCTGCTCACTTACAAGCGAAAGAGAGTGCTGATGATCACTGCTGAAGACAAATCCTTGGAGGAGCTGGTCAAAGAAGCTGACACCACACACAGCCGCTCCATGGATAAAATAATTGAACACTCTTCAGGCAGGGGTTGGACACAGCCACACTGGATAGTGAGATCAGAAGGTTAGAAGTACAAGAGATACAAACCCGATGGGCAGGGTATGATGCTCTTGAGAAAGAGAGGTTGGAAATAATGATCCGCTTATTGCAAAATACTTGGGAAGATCATTAATGGAGATCCGCGCATGGACCAGGGACAGCATTCTGGCTATAGCCACCAGAATCTGTCTGTCTAAGCAATTCAACAAAGGGATTATTGTGGAAGCCCTTGATGAGGCTGGGGCTGGTAAAAGGTTAGAGATGGCTAAACTCACAAAGGCGAAACTAACTACAAGGATGCTAGATCAACCTTCCCTTCCACCCACTCAAACAGATCTTATCCCTCAAATCTCCCAACCAACCTCTAAGCCAAAATCCAAACATCCTTATTCTTCAAAACCAATTCCTTCACCAACCCAACCATCATCCAGTGATGTACCCAGAAGGAGGAGAAGGGTGCTGAGGATGGAAGAAGAAGAAGAAGAAGAAGAGGATGAAGATGATAGTCTGCCACTCTCTGCTTTCTGAAGCTACCAAAACCCCGAAGTCAATCCATGATCACACCTGACTCTCAAGATAGAAGAAGAAGAACAGCAGAAACAGCACGATGAGCAACTGTTGAAGATGTTGACAGGAATTTCCTCAGTCATCATCTATTCAAGCCATGAAAGGGCATGCTCAAAGGCTGTACACTCTCAGGCACACCTTTCAGTATCAGAAGGAGAGAGTGAGAGTACGGCCAGACCCCAGGGTGAGTTTCTAGAATCCATAAAAGAACTATCCCACACAGATACAACGGCCAGGTACGAAAAACAGTAGAGTCTACCATCATGTTGGCCGTTGTTTCTCACCTTGGGAAATCATTGATGAATTCAAGAAAGCTCACCAAGCAAAGAAGACCCCTCAAGCCTTACTAGAAAACAAGATGATTAAGAAGGGTTGTATATAAAAAGCTTGAAGACATCCAAAGAATGAGCTCCAGTTACTCCTTGAAGGCAACCATCCTGATGAATTTGTATATAGGGAGGTAACTACGGTGGAGCTGAAAAATGGCAGGACCATGAAGTACTTATCAGAGTACTATGGTCCAGAGTTCTTCTTCGAAGGAGGAGCAAAGAACTCTCTCAGGAGGAACAAGTTGTTCTCCTTGAGGCCTATGTTCGTGAGTCATACAGATCATTATGGGGAAGTAAATCTCATGAATGGGATAACAACTCTGTGTCCAGTTCCCCAAAACAGAGTTCCCATTCATACTCTGCCAAACAATATTTGAGATTTCTTCCCAGCCGGAGCTTACATGGGTCATCTTCTCTACTGATCAAGAAGGAAAAAGACCAACATTTTGCCATCAATAAGTGGGAGAATAATAATTAGAGGTTTTGGCTGCATTGGTTCAGGGGGAGTTTGTTGGACCAAAAAACCAATGAGCCAAGATCAGAAACCTCTAAGTCCCCATGGTATCACAACAACTGCTGAAAGCCTCATCAGTAGTTTGACAAGTGCTGAAGACTCCAACAACTGAAGATCAAGTGCTGAAGACCTTAACAGCTGAAGAACCAAAGTGCTGAAGTACAACAGCTGAAGAACACAAGTGCTGAAGCTGAAAGACCAAAGTACTGAAGTACAACAGCTGAGGAGTTCACAAGTGCTGAAGATCAACAACTGATGTACAAGGTCTGAAGACAAAGACTGAAGACATCAGCTGATGATATCTACTGAAGTCATCAGCTGATGAAACGCCTGAAGGTTAAAGTCTGAAGATCAAGTACTGAAGCCTCAGTAGTTTGTCACAACTGCTGAAGAGTACTTCTTCAGTAGTTGTGATATCAGTAGTTTTATATTTTTTCAGTAGTTTTGTAAAACGACTGAAGAGCTTGTTCTTCAGTCGTTGTAGTTTCAGTAGTTTTATATTTTGTACTTAACATGCTGATATGTTCTCAGTAGTTGTGAACATTTCAGTAGTTTGTTAAGAATTAGTTATTTTTGTATTGGATCTGCCAGTTGTCACTTTCCGTGATAACAGCAGTGATTGTTGCACTCTATATAAGGAGTGACAACCTATTGTAATAGGTGACGAATGAGTGAATGAATGGAATGAAGGATTGATTTGATTAGAAATATTCTACATCTATAAACATTCCTAGAAATCAGAAATACATATTCTCTCCCTATAACCGTATGCGATCTTAATGCTTACAAGTATCGATTGCTTGCTACAATTTGTCTAATTCTAGTTTGTATTCCGCTGCTTTATATTCTGATACATCAAACTTGTGATCACTGATCCTGTCAGTACCAGATGAATATGCCTCTGACCATAATGAACTGAATGTCTCCAATCTTGATGCAACAATTGTTGGTGACTCCATTCCAACCACGAGAATACCCAAGAATCATCCAGTTGAACCATAATTAGTGATCTTAATGAGAGGTGACAAGAAGCAAATCCAGTATTGAAACATCTGTTTGTTCTCATGCTTTCTGTGTCAAACAGTACCCAAGAACATGAAAGAGGCACTTCAAGACAATAGCTGGATTGAAGCAATGTAGTAAGAATTGCTCCAATTCAAGAAGCAAGAAGTATGACAACTAGTAGATCTTCCCAAAGGTAATACCCTATCGGTACGAGATGGATGTACAGGAACAAGACCGATGATAGAGGGATCGTCATCAGAAACAAAGCAAGACTAGTGGCGCAGGGATACACTCAAGAAGAAGGAATCAACTATGACGAAGTGTTTGCACCTGTTGCCAGACTAGAAGCAATCAGAATCTTTCTTGCATATTCTGCATCCATGAAATTTACTATTTATCAAATGGATGTAAAGTGTGCCTTCCTATATGGAAAGATTTCTCAGGAGGTCTATGTGAGTCAACCACCTAGCTTTGAAGATCCAGATTTCCCTCACAGAGTTTACAAGCTTGACAAAGCTCTGTATGGTCTTCATCAAGCCCTAAAAAAGTGGTATGATACTCTATCATCCTTTCTTCTTGAACATGGATATGAAAGAGGAAAGATTGGTCAGACTCTATTTAGAAGAAAAAGAGGAAAAGATATGTTGTTAGTCCAGATCTATGTGAATGACATTATATTGGCTCTACAAACAAGCAACTCTGCAAAGAATTTGAAGACCTTATGCACTCAAAATTTCAAATAAGTGCTATGGGGGAACTCACCTTCTTTCTGGGGGTGCATGTCCAACAGACAGCAGATGGAATCTTCATCAATCAATCAAAATACACTGAAACCATGTTGAATAAATTCCGCTTTGCTGACTGTCACTCTATCAGAACTTCTGTGGATACTAAAGGTAAGATTGGACCTGATCCCGAAGGCAAATCAATGGATCAGACTCATTATCGATCAATGACTGGTTCACTTATGTATCTAACAGCCAGTAAGCCTGACATTATGTTTGGTGTTTGTGTGTGTGCCAGATATTTAGCTGATCCAAAAGAATCACATGTCAATGCATTGAAGAGGATATTCAGATATGTGAGGGCAAACCAGCTTTTGGGTTATGGTATCCAACGAAGGAGAATTTAATCTCTATGTCTTCACAGACAGTGATTATGAAGGATGCAACTTCAACAGAAAATCCACCTCTGGCGGTTGTCAATTTCTTGGTCCCAGACTAGTATCTTGGCAATGCAAGAAGCAGACACATATATCAGTGTCCATAGTAAAAGCTAAGTATATTGCAGCATCAACTTGTTGCTCTCAAGTACTCTGGATTCAAAACCAGATGCTTGATTATGGTTTTAACTTCTTGGACATGCCAATTTACATTGACAACACTGCAGCTGCTTTCATAACTAATAATCAAGTTCAGCACTCAAAAACTAACCATATTGAAATTAGATATCACTTTTTGAGAGACTATGTTGAAAAGGGTTAAATCAAATTGATTCAAGTACCAACTTAAAATCAATTAGGTGATTATTTACCAAGGCATTCAAACCCAGTAGGTTTGCATTCCTAGTTCAGTCAATTGGCATGATTAATCTTGAGTAAAACCATGAAAAACATCAAAAACATTAAAAACATGAGAAAATCACAAAAAGAAATCAATTTTGATGAAGAAAAGAATCATGGGAAATGGTATAATTACAGTCATTATATCATTCACTGTGCTTAATTTCAAAAATTGCAAGACTGTCATGACTTACCAGATATGTTGGTAGGCTCAACTTGGAAGAGAAGATACATACAGTGATGAATTAAAATCTTATTTAATAGTGAAACACTCAGCACAGAGTACAGGTATGTATTGGCTTATCTGAGTGTATGTGTGTGTAGTAACCTAAACACACCACATAATGATACTTTATGAATCTCTTTCACCTACATTAGTTTCATCTTTGTTTTGCTGAGCAATGACCTGATGAAACATGTACATAGTGCAGATGTCCTAATCCAAAAGATTCCCAATGAGGAACACATCCAAATTGGATGAACTACAAAAGAAATACATTCCAAGTGAATGAACAAAAGAATCCCATCATGGATCACCTTCCAAAGTAAAGTGAAAAGAATCCCAATGAGGATCATCATGAAAAGGATCAAAGTAAAAGAATTCCAATGAGGATCAGTGAAAATGAGTTCTCATAACTTAAGTAACCTGGTAAGAAATGTTATGAAAAAGTTCTACCATGCATTGTATAAGGATGGTTGATCATTCCATGCTTGTGTGTGTGAGGTACATTGGTTAATGCGGGAGAAGGTAACCCATGCATATAACCAATGCGGTAACAGTATATTTTCAAGTGTAACTAATGCGGATAATGATTTTACTCTACCGCATCAGTGCCTTACAAGTATACATGAAAATTTGAAGTGTTAAAACCTATGCGGAAGAAGAATTTTTCTACCGCATTTGTCAATGCGGATTAAATAATTTTCAAGTGGTCAACCGCATTAGTCAATGCGGATAAACTTTTAAAGTGTTAAACCGCATTTGTCAAATACGGATGAAATTTACAATTCCGCATTTGTTTTACCTATCCGCATTTGTGGATACACATTCAGTGCTCTTGTATGATCAAGCAGAAATAATCAAGTGATGAATCTCTTGTGAATGAATGATCATCAAGTAAATGTGGATTTTATTCTATTGCATTTCTTACAGTGAGCAAATGCTGACAAATCTTATTCAACCGCATTTGCTACAGTGAGCAATGTTGAATAAGTTATGTCAACAACATTTGTTACAATGAATAAATGCTGATGAACTTAGTTCTTCCGCATTTACAACAGTGAACAAATACTGATAGAATAAAACAAAGATAACAAAACTTCCACATTTACAACAGTGAACAAATCCGGGTAGTCAAAGTCCAAAGGTTGTCTTTCGCATTTGCTACAGTTAACAAATGCGGATGACCAAAAGTCAAAAAAATTATAGTTCCGCATTTGCTACAGTGGTGACCGCACTTGTTCTTAAACTTGTAAAATCTTTCAGAATGCATTATTTGACTATTTAAAGGAATTTAAATGGATCATTTAATACTTTTCAAATTTGAGAGAGTTCATAGTGAGACGAGTGAAAATACACAGTATACCCATTTTGATCTTCTTCATCATAAACAACTAAAGATTTTTGTGTGATTCCACTCATCCTATTTTTGTCATTGATTCTTAACCTACAGTTGCATCGAAAATAAGGTGAAATTTCCAAAAATTTCGTCAAGACCCAACTTTCAGATTGTTAAACCTAAATCAAACAATGAACCGAATGATAATGAAGAACACAAAAACTCAATTTATTAAGGTAATATAAAACACCTTTTATACTTCAATGAACATGCAAACCAATAGAAATTTTACTCATCATGTAAATCTTCATAATCATGTTTGGTGTATAAACAGAGCATGATGAACAAAGAAAATGTGTAACAAATCAATGAAATAATATCTAATAAATGGTTCAATATTAGAAACTGTGATTGTTGAACAACAAATTCACCATTTGATGTAACAACAATGATACAGTAATGTCGAAAGTTCATCTGTGACCACTTAATGTCTAACTGATAAATGATACTCATGAGTTTTCATTAAAACTGTCACACATGTCTTTATGCAGACTTGTTGGACCAAAAGAACCAATGAGCCGGATCAGAAAAACCTTAAGTCCCACAAACGTCACAACAACTGCTGAAGTCCACAACAGCTGAAGACACAAGTGCTGAAGACGAAGTCTGAAGACAAGTGCTAAAGACAAAGTCTGAAGACACAAGTGCTGAAGACAAAGTCTGAAGACACAAGTGCTGAAGACAAAGTCTGAAGACAAGTGCTGAAGACAAAGCCTGAAGACACAAGTGCTGAAGACAAAGTCTGAAGACACAAGTGCTGAAGACAAAGTCTGAAGACACAAGTGCTGAAGATAAAGTCTGAAGACACAAGTGCTGAAGACCAAGTATCAGACGTTGTCACCACAACTGAAGAGGTCTTCTTCAGTAGTTGTGACGGTTTTCTTTCAGTAATTTTATGTTTTTCTTTTCAGTAGTTTTGTAAAACGACTGAAAAGCTTGTTCTTCATTCATTGTAGTTTCAGTAGTTTCGTATCAGTAGTTTTATGTTTTGTACTTAGCACTCTGATATGTTCTCAGTAGTTGTGAACATTTCAGTAGTTTGTTAAGTTTTAGTTATTTTTGTAATAAATCTGCCAGATGTCACTATCCTGTGATATCAGCAGTGATTGCACTCTATATAAGGAGTGTCAACCTAATTGTAATCGTTGAATGATTGAACAGAAACATTTGATATTATTGAAACCTTCGTTTTCATATAAATATATTCTCTCGTTATAACCGTATTTGTTCTTAATGCATACGAATATCAAATTCTTGCTATAATTTGTCTAATTCTTGTTCTTATTCTGATGCGTTACACTCTAGTCCATCAAACTTGAGATCACTGATCCTGTCAAATGGTATCAGAGTAGGTTCATCATTGATCGATCTAATAATTGATCATTGAAACTGCTATCCAAGATCCAAGTTTGATTGAATTAGCATTTTTGCAAGAAACGGTTATAGAGATTGAATTTTCTGTGTTTTTGGTCATTCATCCTGAGATTTATTCTTAGTTTTCATTGAGTCTGTTGTGGTCTGTGTAAAATCTTTTAAAAGCTTGAATTAAATTGTATTTGGACCTAAATGACTACTCCTTCCAATGATCCTCACAATACTGGTTCCTCAACCAAGCCTCCAATGCTGGTTAGGAGTGAGTATAACATATGGCAACGACGAATGCTCCATCACTTGTCTGTTAACAGCTCAGGTTGTTGGACATCAGTGGTACATGGTCCACACAAGCCTATGGTGAATAACCCGGAAACCAATCAAATGGTTCCGAAGAGGAGGAGCAATACTTAGATGAGGATAAGAAATTGTTTGAGAATGATGCAAAAGCCCATGGAATTCTAGCCATCACACTGCCCAATGAAATCTATTCTGGGCTAATGCGTTATGAAACTGCCCATGACCTCTGGAATGCCTTGAAAGAACAATTTGGAGGAACAAATGAGGTGTTGGCAAATAATAGAGAAATCCTTGCCCAACAATATGAGACATTCTCTCATAGGAAGGGTGAGACACTGACTCAACAGTTTGAGCGGTTCTCTTATTTGATCTCTGAATTAAAAATGGTCAAACATGAGTACACAAATAGCCAGATGAATAACAGATTTCTCAGATCACTGCCTGAGAGATGGGACACATATATTATTGTCCTACGCTCCAGTGCAAATTTGGACAAACTATCTCTCACCCAACTCCATGGGAAATTGCTCACATTGAGAGAGAGATAGAACAGAAACGAAAACTGTCATCATCTGGAAAGCTCACTGATGATTTTGTACCAGGAAACACTGCCTTGGTAAGTCATGAGTCAGAGTATGCAGGATCAGAATGCCACTATGATGAGCATATTGATTTCACCTCAAACAATTCTAATCATGCCTTTGTGAGTGTTGATTGTCATTCTGGTAATAATAGTGACAATCTATGCTTTATCATGGATGATTTGAAGGGCATTGCTAATGATGATTTAGAAGAGATGGATATTTTGAGCCAAATGGCCTTGATCAATATCAGATCTCAGAAATTCTACAAGAGAACTGGCAGAAATTTCCTGGACCTCTGACAAAACCAAAGTCGGTTTTGACAAGAGCAAGTTGAAGTGTCATAAATGCCACAGGCTTGGACACTTTGCAAGAGAGTGTAGATCAACTGGATCTAACACTTCTGCACCCTTTTTGACTTTTCCAAATAACAATTCACAATCCAAAGGGCAACATTCTGCTGGTTCTAGTCATTCATCACACCCTCAATCTCCTGCATATTTTGTTCCTCAGGGTCAAATGCCATATCCTTATCCCTGCTATTATATGCCACAGTCAAATCAAGTTCAAGCTCCTATAGTACCACAATCTCATGCACTACCAGAACCTCAACCATCTCCATCTTAATCACAACCTCATCACAGCTTCTTCACACCTGGAGTTGTTGACTGGAGTAGCTTACCTGATAACTTGTCTCGTCACACTGAGCAATACTATGCTGGTGCTAGTCAACATGGTGGTGAACACCCTTTTGGAAATCTTGCTCTCATGGCCCTGGAGTTTACTGAGGGTTCCTGTTCAAATGCTGTTGGGATTCAACATGTTTATCAAAGTTCATATAATCTTCTTTATATATAAAAACACAACGGAATATTGTTTTAAAACATGTTAATTTTTTGATTATTAAACCCATTTAATAAGCAACCCCAAAGTCATGGATCATTATACGAAATACATACAATGGAATGAACATAGGATGTAAAGAATAAAACCTTTGGAGCTGTTCAACGTCGAGTTTCTAGAGGTGAAAGAAGATGAAATCGTGGCTGAAACATCAAGTTAGAAGTCCTCAAGAGGTGATACCCCAAGATTGTACAAACACCTTTGATTGCTAGGAATCTTGACACAAATTTTCAGCAACAAAACCTCTTTTGTTAGCTGAAAAATTCTGCTCCTTCTTTTCTTCAAAAAACGTGAGAGAGAGAGAGAGTTTTGGGAGAGAAGAAAGCCTTTGCATGTAGGAGAGATGAATCTAGAGTTGGGAGTTATGTGTCTTTAAATCTTGTGTGTTTACAAGACAAAAGTGGGACCATTTTGTCCCTATGGGTGGCCGAAATCCACCATGTGAATTCCCCATTTTCTTTTGTTTAATTGTTACAATTAAACACTCCCTAATCTTTTATTTTATAAAGTTGAAACTTGTTTTTAACTTTATAAACTTAGTAATTTTTTTATTTGTCACCATTTAGTAATACTAAATAATGAAACAAATGGTATCTCATGAACAATATCCAAATAATGATGTTCATCTACAAAGGCAATAATTTAGAAAACCCATTTTCTAAATTGGTGTCATTATTTATTTGTATGATCTTATCAACGAATAAATTATCTATTGATGTTTGTTTAGCTTTTTATTGGGTATGACCCGACTTGGATCATATCACAGTAGCCACATCAACTTAATATGCATCTTAGGCAGACCAGGTCTTTCAATCTCCCACTTGCACAAGATTCATAGAAGGTTGATGCAAGTAGCAAATAACGCCTAGCAACGGTTTGCTGCCCCTAATGTATATGATTAAGTGCCATTCAATAACATCGTCCCCTTCAAGTGCCTTACTTGAAATGTTTTAGGTGAATCAATCATCTATCCTTTTGTTACAAATGTCATGTTAAATCTAGGAGACACAAAATTGTCATTCTCCGATGATTTAACTTTAACAGGCCTTAAACATCTAACTCTCAACGAATAAGAGGAACAAGTTCCTTCTTGACTACATACGTCTCTCATAATCACCTCATATCATACCTGAACTCAGCCTTATGTACTGCCAATTTTTCAGAACAGCAAAGTACTAAATCAAAGTACAATACTTGGTGAATGTCAAGACCCAATATGTATCTCAGGTCAGAGGATACAATGATATTCGCCTTTACTCAATATCTCTTATGACTAATCACAAGGATTCTATGCAGAAATAATTGAGAGCGGGTCGGTCCAATACTTATATCCCATAGATATCAATGAACCTTGGAAGCAGCCTCTTGCTTTATATTCACACCTTATGAATATCATCCAATCCAAGTTCATTACAGTCTTACATTCATAGTTGTTCCCACAAGTATGATCGACTGCGGATGTTTTGAATAACTTATTTATTCATGGATTTAAACATGCTAAAACAGTAGAACAAATGAAAATTATAACCATATAATTAAGACAAATAACATAAGTTCCAACATACAAAAATAAAATACAAAGTCAAACCCAGTCACTAGAATATCGAAGTCCCATGGCACAAATATGACCTTCATGCTTTGCCTTTTCAAGGAGCTTTGTGAGTGGATCCGCAATGTTTTTATGAGTGTGGACTTTGCGAATACATATCTTTCCCTTTTCAACTTCATCTCTTATGTAGTTGAATCTCCATTCAATATGCCGAGTCTTTTGATGAGCACGAGGTTCCTTGATTTGAGAAATCGCACCCTCGTTGTCACAAAAGATCTCTAGGGGATCCTGAATGGAAGGGACTACCCCTAGTTCGGATATGAATATCTTCAGCCATGCAGCTTCCTGTGCTGCCATTGAAGCGACGATGTACTCTGACTCTATAGTGGACAACGCTACGACTTCTTGCTTTGAGCTTTTCCAAGAAACAGTTCCCCCATTCAGAATAAAAATGTACCCCGATTGAGATCGTGAATCATCTCGATCGGTTTGGAAACTCGCATCCGTGTAACCTTTTACAATGAGTTCCTCTTCACCAGACCCGTAGATCAAAAACATATCCTTAGTCCTCCTTAGGTACTTCAGAATGTTCTTGACAGCCATCCAATGACCATCACCAGGATTTTGTTGGTATCTACTTGTCATGCTTAAAGCGCATGACACGTCCGGTCTAGTGCATATCATTACATACATGATGGATCCTATAGCAGATGCATATGGGATCGTCTTCATTCTATTTTGCTCCTCCTTTGAGCTTGGACATTGAGTCGTACTCAATATTGTCCCTCTTTGAATAGGTACAGTACATTTCTTAGAGTTTTCCATCTTGAACCTTTTCAAGATTTTGTCAATGTATGCACTTTGATTCAAACCAATTAGCTACCTTGATCTATCCCCATAGATCTTTATTTCCAGAATATAAGCAGCTTCACCAAGATCCTTGATGGAAAAACAACTTCCAAGCCAGGTTTTTACACCTTCCATGGTTGGAATGTTATTTCCAAATAGTAGTATGTCATCAAGATACAATACTAGAAAGGTTATTGTGCTCCCACTAGCCTTCTTATACACGCAAGCCTCATCAGCGTTTTTGATGAAGCCAAATTTCTTTACCTCCTTATTAAAACGGTGATTCCAGCTTCTCGATGCTTGTTTCAATCCATAGATTGATTTCTTTAACTTGCATACTTTGTTAGGATATTTTGGATCGACAAAACCTTCAGGCTGAACCATATAGACATCTTCCTCAGATATCCATTTAGGAAAGCGGTTTTGACATCCATTTGCCAAATCTCATAATCATAATGAGCAGCTATGGCAAACAATATCCTTATAGACTTTAGCATCGCAACAGGTGAGAATGTTTCATCATAATCAACCCCTTGAGTTTGAGTGAAACCCTTTGCTACAAGTCTAGCTTTGTAAGTATCCAAGTTTCCATGCATATCGGTTTTCTTCTTGAAAACCCACTTACTTCCAACTACTTTGGAATTAAGAGGTGGTACAACAAGTTCCCAACTTGATTGTCATACATGGATTGCATCTCAATGTTCATGGCCTCTAGCCATTTGTCACAATCCAAATTGGACACTGCATCATGATATGTGGTTGGTTCATCTAAATCTACCACATAGCATCCATCCATGAAAAATCCATATCTTTCAGGTGGATTGCTAGTTCTACCACTTCTGCGAACGTTTTGTGTGTATTGATCAAACGCTTGATCATCCTCAACATCTTCATGTTGAGTGCTAGTTTCAACCAAACGTGCATCGGGCTGTGTTTCTTGATCCTCCTCAAGATCCACTGTTCTACCACTAGTTCCTTCCATAAGGAACTTTGTTTCTAAGAACTCACCCTTTCTGGCAACAAACACCTTTTGTTCCGGTGGATCATAGAAATAATATCCCATAGAATCTCTAGGATATCCAATAAAGATACACTTGGTGGATCGAACTTCCAATTTGTTTGGGGTGGGAATGTTAACATAAGCCTCACAACCCCAGACCCTTAAGTATGATAGGGATGGAACTCTTCCATGCCATATCTCAAAAGGTGTCTTTTCCACCTTTTTGGTTGGGGCCATATTTAGAATACGGGCCGCGGAGAGCAAAGCAAAACCCCAAAATGATAGAGGCAATGTGCTTCTAGCCATCATAGATCGAACCATATCCAAAAAGGTTCGATTTCTCCTCTCAGACACACCATTATGTTGTGGTGTCCCAGGTGGAGTGAGTTGTGAGACGATCCCACAACTCCTAGGATGATCTTGAAAAACATCACTTAAGTATTCACCACCTCTATCGGTGCGGAGAACTTTAATTGACTTGTTGAGTTGATTTTCAACTTCATTTTTGAAGATTTTGAACATTTCAAAAGCTTCATATTTGTGCCTTAATAAGTACACATACCCATAGCGACTATAATCGTCGGTAAAGGTAATGAAGTATCATTCACCATTCCTAGTCATCGACTTAAAAGGACCACATACATCCGAATGTATGATTCCTAATAAATCTTTTGCCCTTTCGTTAGCTCCACTAAAGGGTGCCTTAGTAATTTTTCCTAGTAAACAAGATTCACATACATCAAATGAATCACATTCATTTGTTTTTAAAAGACCGTTATTTTGAAGTGTTTGTATACGTTTCTTGTTTATATGACCAAGATGACAATGCCAAAGGTAGGTATCACTCAAATCTAATTTGAGCCTTTTGGTGGTTGCTTGGTATATTGAGCTATCCTATGTTGTGTTCTCATGAACCAATTCATAAATACCATTACAAGGTATGGCCTTAAAATAAAACATATGATTTAAAGAAACATGAATATCATTGTCAACAAACTTGAAATTATAATCACATTGTCTTAAACGGGAAACGGAAATTATGTTCCTAGTCAAACTAGGAGCATATAATACATTATTTAAAATAACTTCCAAACCACTTGGAAGCTTCAAAATGTAGTCTCCTTGGGCTTCTACGTGAACCTTTGCACCATTTCCCATGAAGAGACTTATTTCCCCTTTTGCATAATGTTCATTTCTTTTGAACCCCTGCAACAAATTGCAAATGTGAGTTCCACATCCGGTATCTAATACCCATGTGTTAGAAGAAATAACATTTAGCTCAACATGTATCATATAAATTATACCTGAGGTTTGCCCCGCATCCCTCTTTTCTCTCAACTCTTTGAGATAGACTGGACAATTTCTCATCCAATGCCCTATCTCATCACATTTGAAGCATGGGTCATTAACAGCAACCTTCTGCTTCTTCTCCTTGGGCCTCAGAGGTTCCACCCTAACAACCATCTTCCCCTTTCCTTTAACGTGTCCCTTTCCTTTGGCAACAGTTGCCTTAGGGGGGGGGGTAGAGACCTTCTCCTTCTTCCACCTTCATTAATGTTGAGAACGGGTAAAATCCTTTTACCCATTCCCGCCTCAGCTGATTTGAGCATTGAATGAAGTTCATTTATGCTCTTGTCCCATCCGTTCATGTTGTAATTTATGTCAAACGCCTCAAACATCCTAGTTAGGCCATTAAGGATCAAATCCGTGGCCAACTCCTTTGAGACAGGACAGTTAAGCCACTGAAGGCGGTCGATATGGCTTTTCATCTTAAGAACATAAGATGAAACTGATTGGGATTCCTCCATCCGACATGCATGAAGCGCTCGAACCGTTTCGAAGCGCTCCACCCTAGCTTGTTGCTGGAACGTTTCCCGCAACTGAGTGATCATGTCATAAGCTCCATGGAGCTCATACTCCTTTTGGAGTTCAGGTGTCATACTTGCTAACATTAAGAAAGAGACTTGGATAGAGTCTTCCACATATTTAACCCAATCATTATAGGCCTCCACATCCTCTACGTTAGGTTCATCGGGGATGGGATCATCAAGGATGTAGGCCCGTTTTTGTTGCTTGAGAACGATTCTCAAGTTGCGGTACCAATCCATGAAGTTGTTAGGTGTTAGACGATCCCTTTGAAGGATCGCCCTAAGAGATTGGTTGTTTTGGTTTGGTACATCGTTATTAGCGTTGATGTTGTTGGCCATCTACAAGATTTTACAAAGATCCATTTTAGTAATTGTGATAAAATTTATTTCATTTTATTAACACCCTTTATGTCTCACAGACTTAATAAATAAAATTCTAGAATCCAACATTATATTTAAATATTGGTTAGGTGATCTTTATCCCATTATTTAAATAAACAAGGTAGTCATGAATGACAATTGCAACCTATGGCAACTTCTAGTGGTATGGGATCGTATGAACATCTTATGTTTACAACGGCATGTTATCCCATCAACACCTTTTATAAAACACATTTTAGGTGATCCATTCAATATATTTTATAGATCAAGTCGTCCTACTTACACACACGTGTGAGTTTACTACATAAGTGGTTAGGTGACCTTTATCCCACAAACATGGTATTCTCACCTCAAGTTACAAGTTCCCTCAAAGTGGTTAGGTGACCTTTATCCCACTAAGAGTTTGCAAGTAACCTAAGTGTTGTATAAAAGGATGGTGTTTAACTTGTTTTCAAAAGGGATTTACAATATCACAATTCTTGTTTAGAAAGGTCTATGTACCATATGATTGTATGCATTCAACCATATGGTACCCTATTGATTCTTTTAAATAAAACCCATTTTATTTTGCAAACCATTAACTCCTTTTATAGAACCATTCTATTTATGCTTAATGATTTGAGAACCAATTTCTTGTTATAGCTTGTTATAATTGACGGTTTGTTAATCACATCTAAATATTCAAAACAAACAACATCATAAGCATTCAACCAAGCATAAAGAAAACATTCACATATGCATAACAAAGCATACTAAGTTGAGCACACTTGTTTAGCCAAAACAAGTGTGTCAAAAGGTCTTGTCCTAAGGGTTAAGAACATGACACAGGTTGACAAAAGGACTCCCACTTGAATCCACATCTTCAAGAATCCTCTTTGTCCATCTTCTCTTCAAATCTTGATCTTGAGCATCCTTACAAAATATGTATCCTAATACAATTTTTTTCTAGTAAAGGAAAAACTCCTAATCTATTTATTACAAACCATATGAATAAAGAAATTACAAAACAAGACTTGAAACATAAAATTGAATTATTACATAGCCAAATGAATATAACATGACAACCAATCAATCAATCCACATGGTCTAGGCTTTGTTATGCATAACCAAAACAACATATCCAAATATTTCCTATGTCACGATTTTGGGCAGCCCCTTTTTAACCCATGTTCTTGGCCAACATAAACCAAGAACAAATGGGTTTAGTCCATACAAACAAACATCTTATGATCTATATTTTTAAAGATCCTTACATGCATAAAGTAATATCTTTAAGAAATCAAAAGGGGGTCACATTTCAGCCCTCTTACTCACGGGTATGTGGTGTCAAACACCATAAAACCGTGAACTAGCAAGTATTATACATGTATGCATTCGTATAAGTGGCTCTTGATGCCATTGTTGGGATTCAACATGTTTATCAAAGTTCATATAATCTTCTTTATATATAAAAACTCAGCGGAATATTTTTTTAAAACATGTTAATTTGTTGACTATTAAACCCATTTAATAAGCAAACCCCAAAGTCATGGATCATTATACGAAATACATACAATGGAATGAACATAGGACGCAAAGAATACAACCTTGGAGCTGTTCAAAGTCGAGTTTCTAGAGGTGAAAGAAGATGAAATCGTGGCTGAAACTTCAAGTTAGAAGTCCTCAAGAGGTGATACCCCAAGCTTGTACAAACACCTTTGATTGCTAGGAATCTTGACACAAATTTTCAGCAACAAAACCTCTTTTGTTAGCTGAAAAATTATGCTCCTTCTTTTCTTCAAAAAACGTGAGAGAGAGAGAGTTTTGGGAGAGAAGAAAGCCTTTGCATGTAGGAGAGATGAATCTAGAGTTGGGAGTTGTGTGTCTTTAATCTTGTGTGTTACAAGACAAAAGTGGGACCATTTTGTCCCTATGGGTGGCCGAAATCCACCATATGAATTCCCTATTTTCTTTTGTTTAATTGTTACAATTAAACACTCCCTAATCTTTTATTTTATAAAGTTGAAACTTGTTTTTAACTTTATAAACTTAGTACTTTTTATTTGTCACCATTTAGTAATACTAAATAATGAAACAAATGGTATCTCATGAACAATTATCCAAATAATGATGTTCATCTACAAAGGCAATGATTTAGAAAACCCATTTTCTAAATTGGTGTCATATTTATTTGTATGATCTTATCAACGAATAAATTATCTATTGATGTTTGTTTAGCTTTTTATTGGGTATGACCCGACTTGGATCATATCACACTAGCCACATCAACTTAATATGCATCTTGGGCAGACCAGGTCTTTCAAATGCATCATCTTCACAGGTAACATAGGTATCTTCAGAGGCTAAAGCCAAGTTATGTTCTGAATCATGCATAGCTGCCTTTGTCTCTATTAGAGAGGCAAATGTAGCATTAATAAATAAAAAACTTGAGTTTGAGAAAACCATTTTCAAAAGAAAATCTGAGTATGAGTCTGCTCTTAACAGTAAAAGTGATGAGATTTATAAGCTTAAATGCCAATAAATGATGAAAAGGCCAAGCTAGAGGTTATTCTGGAAGACCACAGGAGTCTCAAAGAAAAACTTGCAGTGACCCAAGTTGAGTGTGAACACTGGGTCTCATCATGAAAGGGATTTGAAATGCTTCTTAGCAAGCAAACTGCTTCAAATTTGAAGTTTGGCATTGGTTACAACCATACTGCTCCACCAACAGACTTTACTCCTAACTCCATAGTTAAGTCTGAAAGTGAAAGCAATCTCCAAACCACATTATCGTGTGAGTCATTCTCCAATGATAATCTAAGATCAGAGAATGAAACCAGTGTTAAGATCTCAACAAATAAATTGACTGATGGTCTAACTACTGAGACTCATATGAAGCTGAGTACTTCAGATGTTGTTCCTCAATGTACCCCAAGTACTAAAAGAGACCCAACATCTGAAAAGCATTTCAAATCAGTTGAAATACAAGGACTAACAACTGCTGAGGAATCCATCAAACAGTCTATTAGGACGGATGGAAAACAGTTGAATTACCGGTCTTCAGCTGTTACAAATCCTTTAGTAGCTAGTACTCATAGGAGGAAAGTACTGAAGATCACACCTTCAGTAGTTTCCACTTCAGCAGTAAAGATGTCCAAGATGAAGAATAAACCATGTGAAATTTGTGGTAAATTCAATCATCTATGTGATGAATGTTGGTACAAAATGGGTTTAAAGCTCCAAAGGGATGAGCTCATTAAACTAGAAATAAATAAAATGAAAACTGAGTTTGAGACCAAGTTTGTACCACAATCATCTCAACCTGATAAACCCATGGCCTTACCCAAATCCACTAAGAAGGATACGGTTTATCAGAAGACAGCTGATATTGTTCCTCATGATAAACATAAGACTAAGTCTGTGAAATCTAAGAAGAAGGAAATGGTGGGTCACAGGAACTCATCAAAAACAAGCTCTGGAGTGTCAAATGAACTGAAAGCTCGAGCTTCAAATCAGACACAGCTTGTTATGATGGTTCAGCATCTGTTGGGGAGAGTTAACCACTTGAAGCCACTGTGACCAAACCACTGGAGAGGAATTCCAGGTCCAAATCTATTTCAGCACTATCTCCATCTTCATCAGTTGTTAATCATGAGAAACCAGCTATGGTTAAATCTGTTGATAAAGTCAGTCCCAAAACCAAAAAGGTTTGGGTCTCCAAAGCTAACTAGTTTCTTATGATTGTGCAGGGTTCTTCAGCATGCCAAAGAAGCATCTGGTATGTGGACAGTGGAGGATCCATGCACATGACTGGGAGCAGCTCTCTTCTTCATGATTACTCTCAGGGAAAGAAGGGATTTGTCTCATTTGGAAATGATGCTAAAGGTTACATCATTGAAAGGGATTTCTGTCTGATGGAGATATTAGATTTGATGATGTCAACCATGTGGAGAATCTCAAATACAATCTGTTGAGTGTCAGTCAGATGTGTGACAAGGACATGTTGCTCTTTTCACAAGCCAGAACTGTAGGATTCTGTCTTCCAAGGTTCTGAGCCTGATTGACAAAGTACTGGATGATAATACTCTCCTGAAGGCCAACAGGATAGGAAGAGTATATGCCTTGGATCTGTCAAAGAAAATTGAGTTAAGAGGCCATCCATGCTTGTTCTCCAAGGCCTCTCTCCAAGAATCTAAACTGTGGCATAGAAGGCTGGGTCATGTTAATCTCAAAAACATGAATCAACTGATCCACGAGAGTTTAGTGAGAGGTCTTCCAATAAAGGAGTTCAATTGTGATGAAATCTGCACTGCATGCTTAAAATGGAAACAACATAAAGTTTCATTCCCAACCATAGAAGAATCCAAGTCTAATGCCTGCTTACAACTACTGCACATGGATCTTTTTGGTCCTGTGAAGTTAATGTGTATGGCAAAGATGAAATACTGTCTGGTAATTGTGGATGATTACTCTAGATATGTATGGACCTTCTTCTTGCATTCAAAGGATGAGGCTGCTCAGTCCATTATGAACTTTGTGTTACACGTTGAGAAGCAGTATTCCCTATCAGTTAAGTGTGGGAGGAGTGACAATGGTACTGAATTCAGAAACCACACTCTTGATGATTTTTACTTGTCAAAGGGAATCAAGAGGCAGTATAGCATCCCAAGGACTCCAGAGCAAAATGGAGTAGTGGAGAGAAAGAACAGGACCCTCATTGAAGCTGCGAGGTCCATGTTGGCTGATTCTGGTCTACCACTGACCTTTTGGGCTGAAGCTGTCAATAAAGCCTGCTATGTACAGAATAGAGCCTTAGTAAATCAAAGGTTGATGAAAACTCCTTATGAAGTTTTACATCATTTAGCCCCTTTGATTTCATTCTTCAGAGCATTTGGGTGTCCCTGTTACATTCTCAACACAAAGGATCAACTCCAAAAGTTTGATTCTAAGGTGGATGTAGGGTATTTTGTTGGGTATTCATCCACTTGCAAGGCTTACAGAGTATTCAACTGTCGGAGAAAGATAGTTGAAGAAACCTTGCATGTGATGTTCAATGAATCCCCTAAGGATACAATTCACAAAACTCTGTGGAGTTGTTTGATCTGGACATTCTGCAATATGTTCCTTATCAACCGCCTACTGTTGCAGATCATATGAATCCATCATCTTCTGTAGCTAGTCATCCATCTAGTGTTACTGATGATGATGATGATATCAGTAATCACCTTTTCAAGTTAGTGATCAACTGCCTGATTCAGCTAGACCTGATGTTCCTGTAGCTCTAGTAGCACAATCCACAACAAATGCTGATGAGATTTCTACAACTTCAACTTCCTTTGAATTACCATCTACTGATTGGTTTCAAGGAAATGCTTCACCATCACCATTTGTTGCTACTGAGCCTGCTACAAACACTTGCACAGATCTTATTGAGTACCAAGATCTGAAGAATCACCCTATGTCTCAAATCATTGGTGATATCAATGCTGGCGTGTCAACAAGAAGTCAATTGTCAAATTTCTGCTTCTATGCTCTCTTCATTAGTCAGCAAGAGCCAAAGAACTATCACATTGCTTTAAGGGACAATGGATGGGTTGAAGCCATGGAGCTTGAGCTTCTTCAGTTCAAGAAACAGCAAGTGTGGGAACTGGTTCCTCTACCTCCAGGTAAGTGTGCAATAGGCACTAAATGAGTGTTAGGAACAAAACTGATGAAAATGGGCTTATTGTTAAGAACAGGCCAGACTGGTTGTACAGGGGTTTTCACAAGAGGAAGTTATTGATTATAATGAAACCTTTGCCCCTGTAGCCAGACTGGAAGCAATTCGATTGTTTTTAGCTTATGCTGCTTATCACAACCTTAAAGTTTTTCAAATGGATGTCAAAAATGCATTTTTGTATGGGAAAATTAAAGAAGAGGTTTATGTATCTCAACCACTAGGTTTTGAGGACAATAAACATCCTCATTGGGTGTATAAGCTTGATAAGGATCTCTATGGGTTGAAACAAGCTCCTAGAGCCTGGTATGAGACATTATCTAACTTTCTTCTGGAAAATAATTTCACTAGAGGCTCCATAGATAAGACTTTATTCATTAAGAAAGCTGGGCAGCATAATCTACTTGTTCAAATTTATGTACATGATATTATTTTTGCATCCTCTGATCCATAGTTGTGTGATGCCTTTACAAAGTTGATGCAACAGAAGTTTGAAATGAGTGCCATGGGAGAATTACAGTTCTTTCTGGGTTTGCAAATCAAACAAAAGGCTGATGGAATTTTCATTCATCAGTCCAAATACACAAAAGATCTTTTCGAAAAGTTTGATTTACAAAAGTGTAAGCCCTGTTCTACTCCCATTACAACACCACACAACTGGATACAGATCAGAAAGGTAAAGTGGTTGATGAAACACTTTACAGATGTATGATTGGGTCCTTGATGTACTTAACAGCTTCTAGACCAGATATTATGTTTGCTACATGTGTTTGTGCTAGATTTCAGGCTGCACCCAAGGAGTCTCATTTGATTGCAGTCAAGAGGATCTTTAGATATCTACAAGGCACTCCATCTCTAGGTTTATGGTATTCTACTAGACATTCTGGTAAATTAGTTGCTTTTTTCTGACAGTGACTATGCAGGGTGTAAGTTGACAAGAAAGTCCACTTCTGGAGGATGCCAATTCTTAGGCAACTGCTTGATTTCTTGGCAGAGTAAGAAGCAGACCTCAGTTGCTACATCAACTGCTGAAGCAGAGTACATTGCTGCTGCAAGCTGTACATCTCAGGTACTCTGGCTTCAAAACCAATTATTAGATTATGGCATAACAGAGACTAAGACCCCATTGTTAATGGATAGCTCTTCAGCTCTTTGTATTGTCAAGAATCCTGTCCAGCACTCTAGGACTAAACATATTGAAATCAGACACCATTTTATTAGAGATTGTTTTGAAAAAGGTCTGATTGATCCAAAATTTGTTCCTAGTGCTGATGAGCTTGCAGACATTTTCACTAAGCCCTTGGATAGCCAACTTTCCAAAACCTAGTGTTAAGGCTTGGTATGCTGCAGCTAGAATAAGTGACAACTACTGATGATCTCAGCTCACAAGTACTGATGATCATTAGTTTATTATTGTCATATATATAAGTACTGAAGTTATTTTCCCTCCGGATGTTTTCTTTAAACTACTAGAGCTTAACTTCTCAGTACTCAAGTACTTTATTTGATAAAACAATTGATGTAGTTACAACAGCTGATGTAGCTACAACTACTGTTGTCAGAAATACAAATAGGTACTGATGTCATATGAAACATCTGAAAACAGATGAAAACGTCTAATGAGTACGTGTTGAGGACAGTATGAAACAACTGAAAAGCAATGAATTGACAACAACTACTGATGAGCCTTTTTCTCTTCAATAGTTTCCCAACTGCTGTTTCTTTCTAAACAACTGAAGCAAAACCATGTCTTCAGTAGTTTCACAACTACTGATGACTAACACCAGTCTTCAGTTGTTTACAACAACTGATGGTAAAACCAAGTCTTCAGTAGTTTCCTAACTACTGATGACTAATACCAAGTCCTCAGTTGTTTCATCACCTGAAGTCAAAACTATCTTCAGTAGTTTTATAACTACTGATGACTAAATCTGAGACTTCAGCTGTTTCAACGTCTAACGGTTAAAACCAAGTCTTCAGTTGTTTTATAACAACTGCTGATCACACCAATACGGTCAGTCATTCCAAACCTCTGAAAGTTAATACCACGTCATCAGTAGTTTCAACAACTGATGACTAACACCAAAACCTTCAGTCGTTTTCTAACCCTACCTTTTAAATACCTTATCCCACCTTCAGAGTTTTTCCTTTCTTATCTTCTCAAACCTAACGTTCAAAAACTCTGTAATCTCTCTTCATCAATGGCGACCATGCAACTAAAACCACGACACAACTGTGTCGCACATCTCACAAAATCGCCATACTGGACCAAGTTTCACACGCCATTGATTTAATGGTTCAGTCACCTTACAAAACGGCTTTTCTGTTAAATCCCACCATATATGCCGAATCTCTTAACCAATTCTGGACAAACGTCACTCTTGACTCTGAGGAGAATGACACAGAGTCTCTTCAATCGTTTGTCCATCGTCAAAAAGTGGTCATTACTCCAGACATTCTTCGCCAAACCCTCAATCTGGATTATGCCACTTTCCCAACTGGTTATCCAAAGGGCACAATAGATCAATCATTTGCCCACCATGGATACCAGGGTAACCTGAGTGCATCTACCATATTGAAGAAACATTTCCAGGATGCCGAACGTCTCATCTTTCACATGGTAAATGTCTGCCTTGCCCCCAAGACTTCATCATGGGATCAAATGTCCACAAGGTGGCAACAGGTAATGTACTCCATCCTTGAGAAACAACCTGTAAATTTTTCTGAAATACTATTTTTAGAGCTCAAGGATATGGCCCAAAAACAACTTGCTAACCGTTGGATATTATATCCTCGGTTCGTAATGGCCATAATTGAAAACCAGCTTCAAGCTGAGGGACTTGTTGGCCTGGGAGTCCCTGCTACGGCTGTATTGCCTGAAGTATACTCCCGGCACAACTCTGACCAATCACTAAAAATGGCTGCCAAGCTGCGAAAACCCACGCAGTTGGAACCCAACGCCACCACCTCCAAATCCAAAGTCCCCACCAAAACCCACTAAAAAGAAGTCAAAAAAGGCTACTCGGGGAAATGAGTCCCTTGAGGATGCCCCTGCAACACAAACGCAGGCTATATCCACTCGTTATAACCCCCTAGTGGATACAAGGACTTCACCAGCCACAACCGCTCAGGATTCCTCTCAAAAGGAGCCTGCAACAACCAAAGAATGGGTACCCACTAATCTGGGATCTTCCTCATTTGAGGAGATTGCCATTGAAGAGCACCATTCTCCCCAGGTGCATACTGCTTTTACCCCATCTCCCACTGCAACCGCCACACAAAGCCCTACTCTTATTGTTGCAAACGTGCTGACTTAGCTGCATGCCTCTCCTCCTCCCCAACAAACACCAACAAAGGGGAAAACCATAGCAATTAAGGAAGAGGATCAACATGCTTCTGACAGCCCACAACACCAGGGTTTAACTATTCTATCTCCTGGTGTGGATATGCAGATACGAACATCTGGTGAGGCTGCCACCTCTTCTGAATCAGCACATGATCAGACTGAGGCTGGAAACATAGCTAAGACCTCACCAGAGGCAACAGCTGATGAAGGACATCGTCCTGAGGCTGGAAGTCCCCAGTTCCAAGAAAAAGGGGCACATGCTAAAACTGGTCTACACCCAGTGCATGTACATCCTGCTACAAGCAGGAGGTCAGGTGATTCAGCATCGGTTGATGATGACCTGGGCTTCTTTTATGATGTTCTGGCCCAGAACACAATTCTTGAGGAAGAAGTCAGTAGACTACAAAGACTACTTGACCAATTCTCTCATAAGCAAGTCCATCTGCCACCAACATAAACCCACAGATGGCACCTTCACCTAAAGGTCTCCCACACACTCAGCCACTCAAAACTTCCGAGCCACCAGCTTCTATTTCTAGCACTGCTTCCCAGGGACAGAACCCCTCTGAGCAAACAGTTGCTATCTTTCAGCAATCCCTACCTCTCATCACCCCAATGATCACAGACATTGTGATCAAAACCATGGATGAGAGGCTTCCCTCAATCATACAATCCCTGGTGGAGGAGATTGTGAGCACAAGGCTTTTTGCTACTCAAACCCTTGCAACCAATGCAACCAAAAAGGGGGAGAGTCAGTCAGTGAAAGCAAAGAGGAAGAGCATAGAGGGGAAGAAAGAAAAGGAGACTAAGAAGGAAGAGGAGTTTGTGAAGGGAGCTGACATTGATCAAGTGGGTGAAAGTCACAAAGACTTTCATGTCACATATAAGAAGAGGAAGGTTGAAGGAAAAGAAAAAGAACTCGAACTCGATGACATGATCAAAATGGCGGATGCTACACACAGTAAATCAATGGACTCCATTATTGATCAACTGTATAGACAAGGGTTCGATACTGCACAGCTTGACTCAGAGATTAGGAGACTTGAAGTTGAAGAAATTAACTCAGGATGGGCAAGTTATGATGCATTAGAAAGAGAAAGACTAGAGATCATGATCAGATTCATTGCAAAGTACCTTGGGAGATCATTGATCGAGATTAAGTCATGGACCAGGGACAGTATCTTGGCAATAACCACCAAGATCTGTTCGTCTGAAGCATACACTAAGGGATTGGTGATTGAAGCACTAAATGAGGCAGGTGCTGGGAACAGAAAGGAACTAGCAAAACACTCAAAAGCCTCACTCACTACAAGAATGCTAGAACAACCTGCAAAACCTCCCACTTCAAAATCACCACTACCACAACCCACTAAACCAATTCCTTTACCCTCAAACCAACAGCTGATGATGCACCCAAGAAGAAGAAGAGAAGGGTGTTGAGGCTAGAAGAAGAAGAAGAAGAGGATGATGAGGAAGAAGATAGGCTGCCTCTTTCCGCAGTCCTAACTTTGCCTAAAGCCAAACCTATGCCCATCACTCCCACCTCACAGATGGAAGCTATGAGAGTAAAGATAGAAGAAGAACAGCAGCAAAAGCTTCATGATGATGAGTTGCTGAAAAGCATAGACAAAACTTATGCTGCTTCTTCATCAATAATCAGTATGAAGAAAGAGCTCTGAGATTGTACACCCTTGCTAACACATTTCAATATCAAAATGAAAAGGTGAGAATATGGCCTGATCCTAGGGTGGCTCACAGAATTGTGAAGAAAGATATTCCTTCGAGATACAAGGGCCAAGTAAAAAGGATCGTAGATGAAGAGATCACAGTGGTCCTTGTAGTATCACCCTGGGAAATTGTAGAAGATTTCAAGAAGGCCTATGAAATTAAACAGCCACCCCAAAAGATGTTAGAGAACAGAGTAGTTAAAAAGGGTTAGTCTACAAGAGGCTTGAGAACTTCAAACAAAATGAGCTCAGTCTGTTACTTGAAGGTACTCACCCAGATGAGTTTGCATACAGACAGATTACAACAGTTGAGCAAAAAAATGGCAAACAGGCTAAGTACATTTCAGAGCTGTATGGGCGTGAAGGACTATTTGATGGTGGAGCTGAAAATCTTACCATGGAAGAACAAATTATGTTTCTCAGAGCATACACCAGAGAATCCTACAGGCTTATACATGGGAAGTAGATTTCATGGATAGGACCACAACCCTATGTCCAGTTCCCCAAAGTCAGGGCTCTTATCCATACTATGCCAACCAAATTTCAGAAATCTATTCCTAGGCCAGTGCTTAATTGGGTCATCTTCTTAGCTGATCAAGAAGGAAAAAGACCAATCTTATTGCCAACAATAAGTGGGACCTCAATAAAGTTAAGGTTTTGGCTACATTGGTTCAGGGGGAGTTTGTTGGACCAAAAGAACCAATGAGTCGGATCAGAAAAACCTTAAGTCCCACAGACGTCACAACAACTGCTGAAGTCCACAACAGCTGAAGACACAAGTGCCGAAGACAAAGTCTGAAGACAAGTGCTGAAGACAAAGTCTAAAGACACAAGTGCTGAAGACAAAGTCTGAAGACACAAGTGCTCAAGACAAAGTCTGAAGACAAGTGCTGAAGACAAAGCCTGAAGACACAAGTGCTGAAGACAAAGTCTGAAGACACAAGTGCTGAAGACAAAGTCTGAAGACACAAGTGCTGAAGACCAAGTATCAGACGTTGTCACAACAGCTGAAGAGGTCTTCTTCAGTAGTTGTGACGGTTTTCTTTCAGTAGTTTTATGTTTTTATTTTCAATAGTTTTGTAAAACGACTGAAGAGCTTGTTCTTCAGTCGTTGTAGTTTCAGTAGTTTCGTATCAGTAGTTTTATGTTTTGTACTTAGCACTCTGATATGTTCTCAGTAGTTGTGAACATTTCAGTAGTTTGTTAAGTTTTAGTTATTTTTGTAATAAATCTGGCAGATGTCACTATCCCGTGATATCAGCAGTGATTGCACTCTATATAAGGAGTGTCAACCTAATTGTAATCGGTGAATGATTGAGCAGAAACATTTGATATTATTGAAACATTCCTTTTCACAGAAATATATTCTCTCGTTACAACCGTATTTGTTCTTAATGCATACGAATATCAATTCTTGCTATAATTTGTCTAATTCTGTTCTTATTCCGCTGCGTTACACTCTAATCCATCAAACTTGAGATCACTGATCCTGTCAAGATTATATGGCAAATCTTTCATGGAGCAAGCTCCATAATGTTAGCGGTTATTTAAACCTTGAAGTACTAGAAGCTGAGGGACTTAGAGATATCATGAGATTCATCTTTACTACAAGGGTAGCTTATGCTATCACTGTTAGACCCACCATCTATGAGAACTTCATACGGTCTTTCTGGAACTCAGCTAAAGTTATTGAAGAATATGGCACTAAAACTCTAGTTGGAAGAACTGACAATGATCACACTCTGAGCATCACTAAAGAGACTGTTAGAAGATGCTTGCATTTTGGTGATGATGCTAATGCACCTTTAGAGCTGGATGATGATGTAATAACACATTCTTTGATGAGATTGGTTATGAAGGAGGATTTGAAGCTAAACAAATAGTTAAAGGATTGGTTGATCTGCCTTGGAGATTTCTAATCCAGATGTTTCAGCACTGCTTATCTAAAAGAAAAATAGGATGGAATGACATTCCAATCACCACTTCCTCAGCAATCTATGCTCTTTGTACAAACAGGCCATTCAATATGTATGCCTATGTTTTTAATGGCCTGACATCAAACATACAAGAGGGGAGAAGATACAAGTTTTTGATGTACCCAAGATTTATCCAGTGCATGATAAGTGAAGCATTTCTAGACATGCTACTGAGGGACCAATACTTGATATTCGTCATTATGATGCAAAATCATACAAGTACATTAAGAAAAGGGACCCCAGAAACTTTTACAGTGGAGCTCACTCACCTCTTCTTCCTTGCATGATTCAACAGATAAATCAACGACAAGAACAGGCTGCTGATGAGCAAGCTGCACAACCAAGACCACAACTAACACCATAACCAACACCACAACCAACACCACAAAGAACCCCACAACCGTCACCAATATTACCACATCATCGCTCTCCAATATCACCACAACATCACTCTCCAATATCATCACCTCCTTAGTCACCTATATCACCATCTCATCACTCACCAGCATCACCACAACTACCTTTGCCCATCCATGAAAAGCCAACTAAATTTGGAGGATCAACTAGTACTTCTAAAGCATCCAAATCATCTTCAGATGAGGAGGATCAACACGCTCAAATGCCTACAAAGAGAGCAATTTCTGAGACTGCTCCATCAGAAAGCTTTGCTGAATCTAACACAAACAGGCGTGATGAAAAGGACAGGTTGATATCTGAGCTCTTACAAAAGGTGGAAAGAATGGAACGAATACTAAATAGGAGATCTAGACTCATTTATGACAGGATTCTAGAGCTTGATGAAAAGGATCAGGAATTAAAAGAAATTAAAGAAATGTATGAAGCTGAAAAGAAAGACAAAGAGAAAGAAATTGTCCTTTTGAAAGCTGCCCTAAATCATTCTAGAGAAGAAGTAAGTGGCCATGTTGATACTCTTGCCATTCAAACCATAACTATGGAAGAACAAGAGAACATTATTGAAGAACAAGCTGAAATCATATTAAATCTCCAAAGTCAAGTTGAACCTCAATCTAAAAGGATCTTTGAACTTGAGTTGTTACTTGAAATTCAAAGAAGTTCTGTGACTAGAGAACTAAAAATGATGAAGAAAAGGTTATTGATGATGAGAAACAATCTACTTCTGACGATGATGAACAAGGAGAACATGAAAGCCAACCAAAGAATGAGGAACAAAGCTTAGAAATCGTGATTTATTCTGGGCAATCAGAGGCTACTTAGACTCAGAAAGATGAATTTGAAGAATTAATCAGTGCTACGGATAGCTTTACTTTAGAAGAATTCAAAATAGATGAAGATTTTTAGAACTTTGTTGCAGGCCAAAGGACCACTTCTAAACCTATTGTAGTCATTCCCAAATCTCCAGTTCCATTGGAGAAAGAGTTGAGTATGCAGATTGTACCTGTTGTGGCTATGTCTAAGGAACAAAAAGAAATGATAAGAGAAATGTGGGAAAAAGAACAGGAAAAGAATGAACAAGAAAAAGAAAAAGGGAATGATGATCAAGAAAACATACAAGAAGAGGCTGAATAATTTTCTAAGGAAATTAAACAAGTTGAATCCTCTTCTGGTCCTCCACTTCAAACTTAAACTAGAAAAAGGAAATACTTATCTCAGAAAGCTAAAGGAAAAAAGGCCAATGAAAGAAGATGAACCAGCTAAAAAAGCCAAATCAGATGACCCAAGAAGTCTTGCTACAATAGCAGAATTCCTAGAAGAACATGAAAAGGCTGAGGCATAATGGAAGAAACCAGCTGTATTCATAGATTTGGAAGAAGAAGAAGAAGAGATAGCTGGAAGCTATGACGCTGAAGAGGATGTTCATATGGACAGTCCTATGAAAACAAAACAACCAGTGGAAGAAATGGTGTCAAAGGCCCAAACTGATGACCTAATGATAAAAGCAATGTTTTTGATCAATCATGGGTATGATCCGGATGAAGTTTTTGCCATGACATATGAAGGAATGAAGGATGAACAAGAAAAGGTGAATAAGCTACTAGATCCAAATGTAGAAACTGAGTATGAAAAATCAATCACCAAAGAGGTTCCTATGCATAAAGAGTTTGCTATGAAGAAATCAACCACAACTGAGTATGAAAGACCATTTCAAGAAAGGTCCCCTTGCCTAAACTATCATCAATGAAGAAATCAACCACAACTTCTAATCCACTATTTCCTGATCCTATAGCATGTCAGATAAGGAAATGAAGGATTATCTTTGAAGCCAAGGATTCATAAGAAGAAAGATTGGAAATATGAAGACAAAGTCATTAAGGGCTACTACTCTTCAAATGATCGATGAAATGAAAGACATGCTCAGGAGCGTAGAAGAAGAAATCCTGAACAAGAAGCCAAGATCTATACTAACTGCTCAAGACATGATACTAAATCAGAAAGATCAAGAATTGTTGGCTCCTGTAGTTCATAAATACCCAGAATGGTTTGCAGAACCCTTTGTTTTTGAAACTACAAGAAGGATTAACAACTGCTGAGTTAATGAGAGAGGTGTCTACTCCTAAAGGCAAAGTTGATCAGAAAATAATTGCCTGGAAGTATGACAGCATGTGGAACATGTTCATGGTAAAAAGAATCTCCGGGCTCGTGCAATTCTTTACTGAGTACTCAACTCTTGTAAATGCCCTGGAGATCGATGATTTAAAAGAACTAGCTCAACTAGAACTGATCAATCATTCAGCTATGTTCAGAGGATACGAATTTGAAAACATACTCAAAATTTTTAGAAGGACTGACAATTTCAATTCATTAAAGACTATTTTCATGAGAAAAGATAAGTCTTTTATTAATCCTCTTAAAAAGAAGAAGAAAATAGAAGTTGAAGAAGATGTGCTTCCTAAGTTGAAAATGAAACCAATAGAAGCTTTGAAGAGAAAAATGGTGTCTGGTACTTATTCCTCCACACCCATCTCAAATATGTATTATGATATAAAAACTTATGAGATGGTGATTGAAAGGAAGTGGGGGAGGAAAGGAGGGTGCTCAAATAAGATTATTTAGTGGACATGAAGTAAATCTTCTTGATGAATCTTACATTCACTATATCTATACAAGACACTTCAGGGAAATCAACAATAAGCTGGGTGAACAAGATATGCACTTTTTCCTAAAGTGCATCAAGTTGCTGAAATTAGCCCATGATCGTATCAATACAAAAAGAGATAAAAGAAAGAAAAAGAAGACACCCTTGCAACTTGGGAACATTGTGAAACTTGAGATGGATATGGGTGGAAGCTTGCTGATTCACAGAGATGGTCTTTCTACTATTTCTATTTGGAACCTATTTCATCGAAGAAGTTACCAATAGAAGCCATCTATAATATGAGCAAAATGAAGATACATGTGCTGAGTAGGGACATAATATCAGAAGCAACAGATTATGTCAACATGATCAAAGCTATTCTGGATCCAACTAAAGCTGCATTTTTACTTCCTCCACAAGACCCAAAAGAAACTTCACAACATCAATCACCTCCCAAACATTGAAGAACATTGGCTGTATAATCCTTATGGGGAGTATTGTTGCACCCTGAAAGGATCATACATGCCAATTTAATGGGTGATTTGAAGATTGCTTTGCTGGAATCCCACAAGTCCAAGAATAAACGCAGATGAAGATCCTACTAAAAAGAAACCAAGTGTTGTCTTCCACATTTGTCAATGCGGAAGACATAAAACAAATACAGACAAGTATTTGTTCTTCTACATTGACAAATGCAGAAGACCAAGAAGCAATGCGGACAAGACTTTGCTCATCCGCATTTGACAAATGCGGATGACCGAACAAATGCGCATAAGTATTTGTTCATCCGCATTAACCAATGCGGATGACCAACATACTAATGCGGATGATCAAGTGAAGAAATGCTGATCAAGTTAACTCATGTGCATTTGTCAATACGGATGAACAAGAAAAGATGCAGACGAAGACTTAGACTAGTTATGATGTAATAGTTCAGGGGTAGTTTACTCATTTTGTAAAGGCATCTTGTTTGCCTATAAATAGAATAGATAACCTCGTACATGAGGTGACGACTGATAGATAGAGAATTTTGTTGTCATTTATTCTCTGTAATCAATCAACTTTCATATATAATACAAAAGCATTTATGAGTCTTTTTCTTGCATTGAATTTTCTTTTATTGTTTGTTTCCGCCACTCAATCATTGCCTTGATTACCATATGCTAGATTGAAGCTATGCAAGAAGAGCTTCAACAATTTAGGAAGCAAAGAGTGTGGTGTCTAGTTGATTTACCTGAAGGCCAACATCCAATTGGAACAAGATGGCTCTACAAAAACAAACTACATGACAAAGGCATTATTGTAAGAAATAATGCAAGGTTGATTGCTCAAGGATACACACAAGAAAAGGGAATAGACTATGATGATGTTTTCGCACCCGTTGCAAGAATTGAAGCCATAAGAGTGTTCCTAGCTTATGCATCATATAAGAAGTTCACTGTGTATCAAATTTATGTTAAGTGTGCATTACTATATTGGAAAATTGATGAGGAAGTTTATGTGTCAGAACCCTTAGGTTTTGAAGATCCTCATTATCCACATAGAGTATACAAGCCTAATTAAAGCCTTATATAGTCTTCATCAAGCACCAAGAAAGTGGTATGAAATACTATCATCTTTCCTACTCAAGCATGGCTACAAAGGGGAACCATTGATGAGACTCTCTTTCTAAAACAAGAGCATCAAGATCTCTTAGTTGTTCAAATATATATTGATGAGATTATATTTGGATCAACTAATAAGAGATTGTGTGCAAGTTTTGATGAATTGATGAAATCAGAATTTCTGATGAGCTCAATGGGAGAATTAACTTTCTTTCTGGTCTTCAAGTTCATGAAAAGACAGATGGGATTTTCAATAATAAAGAAAAATACATACTTCAAATTTTGAAGAAATAGAATCTTGCTGATGTATCCTCATGCAAAACACCAGCCTCAATAATTTAAAAGATTGTACCTGATCCTTCAGGAAAAATCTATTGATCAAAGATTATATAGATCAATGATAGGATGTCTTATTTATCTAACTGCCAGAAGACCTGACATTATGTTTGTTGTGTGTGTGCTAGGTACCAATCTAATCCAAAGGAGTTGTGAAAAGGATCTTCAAATATCTCAAAGGAAAACCAGGACTTGATCTTTGGTATCCAAAAGATGTTGACTTCAAACTCTACACATATTCAGATAGTGACTACGGTGGATGTAATAGCAACAGAAAATCACAACGGTGAATGTTAATTCATCGAACCAAGACTAGCATCATGGCAGTGCAAGAAACAAACCAATGTATTTGTATCCACAGCTAAGGCTGAGTACATAGCTGGTTCAACTGGTTGCTCTCAAGTCCTTCGGTTGCAAATCCAATTGCTTGACTATGGTTACAACTTCCTTCGGACATCAATTTACATAGACAATTCTGCTGCTATGTTATAACTACTAATCCTATGCAACATAGTAAAACAAAACATATTGAGATAAGATATCATTTTCTAAGAGAATGCTCAGAAATGGGTTGATTAAGTTAGTCAAAGTGGATACAACAAATTAGCTTGCTGATTTATTAACTAAAGCCTTTGATTCGGTCAGATTTCATTTTCTAATTGAGTCTCTGGGCATGATTAACTTAGATTAATCAATTTTAACAAACAAAGAGAAGCATGTAATGATGCTTTAGCATGACATATTCATGGGAAATGATAGTACACTACATCTTTGTTTATTCTTGAATTCTTAAACATCATTACTTTGAGCAAGTTTCTTGATATATGAGTAGGTTCATCTTGAGTGGAAACTATACATAGTGCATGCCAAACATAATGCAAAGTGATTATTTGTGGGAAACTTTATTTTGAGGATACAAAGTGAGTCTTATTCTGATGTGATCAAATCACTCATCCAAGCACACTATGTACCGACACTTTATAATATCTGTCTTTGCAATTCATATTCCCTCTGTTTTGTGTAAACAAAGACCTGGGTGTATGATTACCATACTGTATATCAGTAACCAAATGGTGAAAGGATCATGATCCTCATCATCTTTCTGTTTTGTGTAAACAGAGACCTGGGTTAAAGGCACCTCTGTTTTACGTGAGTAAAGACCTAGTGACCTGATGATGATCATATCTAAGCTCTCAAAAGAATCCAATGAGATCAATTGTATATTAATCTAGAGCTTTTACATCAATGCATTAATAAGAGTCCAATGCATCTGAAGATAGAACTTATAACTTAAAGTACATAGTTATTAAGTGTGAAAAAGTGATGATTTGACTTGCAAAGGGAGGACAAAATCTTCGTATATTGAATGTGAAGCCCATAACAGTAATTTTCTAATCAATATGAAAACATGATAAACAATATGCCTAGTTGATAGATTAACTCTTGTATGGATTTAAGTGGACAATATACTTGCCATCAGATTTAAGTTCAGGTATCATTTCAACAAAATAACTCATCAGGAAGAGGCTTAGTATTATAGTATGATCCCATTACATGTTTATATATATGCTTGTGCATTATCACACTGCAAATGTTCTTCATGATAACATTCTTAGAAATTATGATAAATGCATTCTATCATAATTAATCTCAAATTTGGGGGGAGTAGAATTCATGAAGAAAACTTAATCCATTATCAACAGATTTGTCTATTTCATTATCAACATGAAGGCATTGGAACCTGAGGACCATCTTTTCTTTTGGATACATGAAGTTTTTAAAATTTAAACCTTCTTGTGCACAATTGTCTAGTATATAAAGTCAAGAAGGTCCAAAAGCAATAAATGGTTCTAAGCAGTAGCCTTGGACCATACAATAACATAAGTTTTTCATAGTACTTTTTAAGTATCAACATAAGCTACAATGCGTATTAAGCATCAGCAGAAGCTACGGTGCCCGTTTTAAGCATCAGAAGAAGCCATCGTGTGCTTTTTAAGCAACAACAGATTCCATAGATTGGTAAACTATGGATGAGCAAAGTTATAAAGTATAATCGAATTTCATTGTTTGGTAATCTATGAAAATTTATGTTATACTTAATCAGCAGAAGTTTTTAAGTCATCCGCAAATGATATATGGTATCCGTACTGCGGAAATGTTAAATTGCTGAGTGTCCCATGTTATTAAATAAATCAAATTAACGTGTCTAAGAGAGTGTAAATGATGTTCTTTGACTTCAATATTCATTACTCACTATTTCAGAACGCCTTTTAGACCTAGAAAAACACACTCGACAAAATTTTCCCCCTTCTATAACATTTAAAAATTACCAAATCAAAACATCAAAGAAAGATATATTTATGCTCTCATATCACTGTGTTCAAGGTAAAACATGTCGTTATGTTCAATAATGAACCGTTTGATCTTTGTTTAGACTCACAACTGTTTGCATTCTCATTTCAACAATCCAAGTCTAACAAAATCTTCTTTTCTCTTATGAATAGATGGACAATTGATTTGCTAAAGAACACAATGTGTGTGCTTTCTTAAACTCGGACGACCCTCTTTCAGAAGGGTGTCAAGATATCATTTGATATCTAAGATTATCCAGGCTATTTTATGCGTTATGAGTAGAACCTATGATTCATCGATCGCACATCACTAATTTCTGGAACTCTGGCCACATAAAAGAAGATAGCGAAGTCATCGTGGCGGAAATCAAGAACCAAAGAATGAGGATGACTGAGCAGACCATAAGGACGAATCTAGAGTTGGAAGAACATGAAGTTGGTCACCCTGATGTGTTCAAGAATGAATACATAGAGAAAGTCTTCTTACTGATGGGGTATGATGGTGATTTTGCCAAGGGTAGATTAAGAAAGGAAGATTATGCAAGTCTTATAGATTCTTATGCCACACTTATCTTAAGTGCATATCCAACAGGAAGTCTGGGTTCGATAGATTCTCAAGGCTCATATCATCAGGAATAATTGGCATCTTTGAAGGAAGAATATACAACTACTCAAAGTAGATCTTCAACTATCTGAGTGACCACATCAAAGTTCAAAAAGATGACAAAATGTTCATGTTTCCAAGGTTCCTACAACTCATAATCAATGGTGAATTGCCTGGATTAGAAAGAGATTGAGATGTGTTGGTGCAAGCTCGATTTAGTAGGTCTATCTTGAACAAGATCAGTGGAAGGTATGAAGGAGGATACACGCCCATGTTTACTCATGTGGTTGATGCTACTGCAAACATTCCCCAAGAGCTTGTGTGGGAAGATCAACAAGAGGACTCTCCAACCAACTCTGTACAAGCCACACACTCACCAAATCTATAACCCATTCCTTATCAACTGCAATCTCCACAGTCCCCTTCTCCTACAAGTCAAAACACTAAGCCTATTTCACCTATTCACTCTGTTCACTCTTAACAATCTCCCTCGTCCACTCAAGACACACAACCCATCTCTCCACTTCTCATCAATTATCTGAGAGTGTACATACTAAACCCATTTTTGTTACTCTATATGTAAACTAAGTTCACTCTGGTAAGACTAATCTCTCAGGCAAGCACAATCCTTTTGTCACTCTCCAACTTTGAAGAACCAGTTGCCTCAAATCAAATAGAGCCTTTAGTGCACAACATGAATCTTGAATCACAACCCCATCATGATAAGCATGATCAATCAAAACAAGAATGCTCGAGCTTAGCAGGTGGGCTGCTCATACTGAAGATCTTAAAGATGAGATTGCTGACAAACAAGAAGAAAGGAGTGAAGAAGAAAAATATGAGGAAGTAACTACTTACCATGAAAATGATCTAAGTGACAATGACATCCCAATAAGTAAGAGCTATCTGGTGGCTGAATACAACAAGCTTGTAGGGAAGTCAAACTGCAGAAAGCAAAGGATTAATGAACTGAAAGCGATAATAGCAGAAATAGATGATGTGTTGATACAGCTAGAAGCAATGATCAAAAGCTTAAGAGAAGATGCCTAGTGTAATAATGAAGTGATTGATGCCCTACTTCAACTAGATTCTGAGCTCAAAATTAGTAGAAAAAGAGAAGAATGAAAATGAGAAGCTAAAGCTAATGATTGATCAACTGAATGAGTCTCTCTATGATCAATCAACTCTATTGAGAAGAAAAGAAGACGAGTTTGATCAGCTAAAAATGAAAATATGTGCTCTTGAGTCAAACCAACAAAAGGAACCTACTGAATCTTCCAAGCCACTGATTCTATACTCAAGGAAAAGGAAGTATTTGGGTACCACAAAGAAACAAGTAATCGATGTTGAAGATTCTCCTAAAAGGTCAAGGCATACATCTTCAGAGCACATTCGTTCTATGAATGTCTCAATATCAAAGGAAGCTACTCTTGATAAAGCTCAGAGTGATGCTAAATGGAAAGAACTGCCTGAAGAGGTGCCTAACAAAGAACAAGAAGACTTAAAGGATAATGATCTTTTGACATCAAAAGACATAATGGAAGAAAGGCCTGAATCAACTATGTTTATGACACTTATCAACCACGGATTCCCATATGATATGGTTGAAAGGATGAATATGGCTGAGATGAAGAACATACTGAAAGAGTTTGAGCTTGCCAGATTTATAATTCCACATTGTGACTATGAAGCATTCAATACTTTTCAGTCTATTCAAAAAATCAAGAAAGATCTTGGCCATTGTGATACAACAAAACTTAGCAAGTTCAACATGGTATGTTGGCTACAGGGTCATAATTACAGGCACATAAGCTTAAAAGAAGAAATGTTGGTGAGCTAAGAAGAATGATGGAACATGTTACGTCAATTGAGCTTGTCATAGGAGTAAGGTTCCGAACTGAAGCTCCAAATCCATAATATGAGCAACAAAGCAAACTTTCTGCTCATCCTATAACTGTTGAATCCAAAGATCAGCACAAAGACAAAAATGAGCTAATAAGAGAGCCTAGGACAATTATTCCTGGTAAATTGCGGCCTCTAGGCACAACTGTTAGAGAAATTACTAATCAAAAATCAACACTGATAGAGCTGTATGATCACATCACAACGCCCAGTTCTATGGAAGAAAGTAGGATTATGGCTTGAAAATAAGATCCAGGCTGGGATTGTGCAATTATAAAAAGAACATCTAGAAGAATCCAATACTCCATGATGCAAAAGCATTGTTGAGCCTTCTGAGAGATATATTAAAGACCTGCAAAGCCTAATCATGTCTAACTATCCAATTCATTCAAGGGGAAGAGATTTCTTTGTGTTGGTAGGAAAGTTAAAGACAAAGTTCAAGGTAATTTGATAAGGAAGCCAAAAGAGAGGATGATGAGCACAAAAGAAGATTAGAAGGAAGAAAGGATCAACCACCAACTCCTCCACATTAGTTGATGATGAATTATTAAGAGAGTTGGTTATACTAATAGGAAAACAGTAGCCATCAAAGTAATTGCAGGAAATCATACATTATTCCCATCACTGAGTGGTAATATGTTGAGAAAACAAATGAAATGGTGCTAGCAAGGAATGCTGATGAAAAAAAAAGGTGACAAGATAAGAATCTTCGACCCAGTAGAAATCAAACAGCTCCACCCAAGCTACACATCATTCTTACATGATAAATTCTTCTCTAAGTTGACTGGTGAAAGAGCACAGAATGATTTATGCTTATACATTCATTCAACAAAAGTGGTGGATAAGCTGCATGCTAACGCATACAAGAGAAGAAGGTATAATGCTCGAATGCTGAAGGGAGCCAACATTGAAGATATATCAGAACTGAGAATTTCAGAAGAAGATGAGCTGGAAATTGTCAATAATCAATGTGTTGTGGAAATTCTCACAACAGAAGAAGATGTATGGGACTGAATTTTGAGACACTTCAAAGGATATGCAGAATGGAGATCAAGTACAAATACGTTGATCAAAAGGATGCATTATCTTATTTCAACAATAAAATGGTTTCACGATTAAAAGAGCTTTCAGTTTTGAAGAGATGATTACAAGTATCTAAGCCTAAGGGGGAGTATTGTTAGGATTAGTAGATCTAGTCCATCTTGTATAGGCTTAGTACTTGAATTAATATCTGTAATAAATGTTTGTAATTCATTATTGTGCATGCATTAATTATATAGGTTAACTCATATATATATATATATGTGTTGATTATATATGCTTGCGGTAAAGATTATAATTGGTAAACTTCTGAAAATTGACCAAGTGTGAGAAACATCTAAGGATGAACATTTTGTTCTTCCGTAGATATGTTTCTTACAAGTAACAAACATCTGAAGATCATCTGCAGATGAACAATCAACTGAAGTGAGAGTTCCAAGTGAAGACTCCTGCGGAGGAACAATTTCCTGCTAAACAACAAATTCCCTGCGAAAGAACAATTACCTACGGAAGACATTATTCCTGCGGAATCCAAACACTTGTGTATATATAATACAAGTGTTATAAGTCAACAAGTCAACCAGTCGACAAGTCAACAAGATAGTTATGCGAATCCCAAGAGATCTGGTGTTTCCTTAACAGAAACACTATAGTTTATAAATATGGATCCTAGTTTTCAAATCAAGTAGACACTTCCATGATAGAAAAACATCACATCAAATCACACAACCAAACCCAAGCAGCCGTCACATCATCAAACACAAAATTCAATATCATTTGTTCATGTTCATTTGTAATCATTAACATGTTTTAATTAAATACATTTGAATTTAATATTTTTCTGATCATTAATTGTGTTTCATTCATCATGTTCTTGAATCTTTATTAATATTGAAATTTAATACAAACAATTAAAGCAAGCCAACATTGATTCCGCAAACGTTGACTTGATTTCAACCAACACTGATAATTACTGATTGCGATCCTTGGATTCACAGCATGTATATTAAATTCTTCGAAGAAATCTGTCTTCAAGTGTTGGCTTGAGAAGACTTTGTCTCTGAAGCTTCGGAAGACTTCATCTTTGGCTTCGAAAGATATTTGTCTTGGCTTCAGAAGATTTCACACTTGGAATATTTCTGTTGCTTGTGTGAAACTTCCAAAGCATTCTTCTTTAGTACCCATGTGCATGTATGCAAGAGAGACTTTGGGTGTTTGGGTTGCATCAACCTCTTCATATAATCTCTACAAAAACACCTCACAAAACGGGGGATTTGAAAGATAAAGAAACAAATGCTCATGATGCTATCTTTGATAATTTTTAAAAGGGAACTCATGTACATCATTCAAAATCAAAAGATGATGATACTTTCAATAATAAAGGTTGTCAGGACCGTGTACGTATGGAATGCTAACCGATTATGCGTTTGTACCGAATCAAATAGTGCGGAATCCTATTTGATTGGCGATCCAATCAGTGAGAACAATTACCCGATCGATATAGACTTGAAACTAAATGTTATGAATGAATAAAGATCGATGAGTAATGATCTATGAACTTGGACATGCTTCCTGGGACGTTTTTGATGGCTAGGGTTCGTAAGAGTATCAAGTGTTTCGAATTCTCTGTTTTTCCACGAATTAAGTGGTATTTATAGGTTAGGGGTTTCCAGTCGTGTGACTGAACCATTAGCATGGTTCAGTTGTGCGACTGAATCATGCGATCGAATCATACACACGACTGAAGGTTTAGTCGTGAGATTGAGTCAATCTTATGGTTCAGTCTCCTGGTTCAGTCGTCCAACTGGTCCATAAGCATGATGTATTCATGTGTATGGTCAATGAGTATGGGCCATTAGCATGAACACTCATCCGTCTATGTTGAACAGATTTCTCAATCATTATTGACTTAGAATTGTGTAGAAAAACCTCAAACCTATATAGTATGTTCATGATATTTTAACACAATAATAATATGAAATGTTAAAAATTATAACATCAACCACATATTATATTTCATTAAACCCATTCTTACAAATATGTAAGACATGAAAGACATTTTCAGTAAGCTCATAAACTAGGAACATATGCATCTACAAACTACCCCTTGGTCCCAGTTTCCTCTATTGTCTAACACTCTTCACATGTTTTTCGAACTTCTTGTATTTCTCCTCTTTTGTAACTCTTGCATGTATCTCAAAAGGAAAGCAGAGTCTGATAACATGTTAAAACTGGAGAGTTTGTACAAGTCCTGCGTGTCATAGAACAGTGGCCACTTGTATAGTGTAAACATCTTCAGCATACAAGTTGGTAAGCCACAGAGGGTCAAATACCCGGATAGTCTCTATCTTTCCATGTTTGTTTAGTACTATGACCGCTTCACCTGTCGTCCAATCATAATACCACCATTTGAAATGTGGAGTGAAGTCCTAAGGCATATTCCATAAGGGAACCTTTGACATTGTGCGCGGAGGACTCCACTTCAGCATAACTTTAGGCTTCCCAAATATCGGGTCCACTTCAGACCTACGGATGTACCTCTTCGGTTGTTGAGGTCCGAAGTTTACCCACATGTTGTGGTATTCTTTCTTCAATGCAGCTTCAAACCAACCTAACATCTTCCTTGGATTAGCATATAGCAGATCTAAGCATGCCAGTCGGTTGAGCTCAAAACCAGGAAGGGTCTTCACATTATGTGGATATCTGAAGTACTCAATCCCCTTCTCTCTCTTTACATCATAGGCATTCAAGTTTCAAAATAAGCCCGCACAATGATTTTGCCAGACACCTTCTCATGGTTCTTGACTTTGTACATCTTGGTGTAGGCATTCTGTTTTGGAGGTGCATGCTGGGCTTTTCATTTCAGCAAAACAAGCCGCCCATTCAGCTTTCTTCAATTATACATTGGCGTCCGAAGCTTGGGCCGAGTTTTCTTCTTTCTCCTTTTCTTTCTCTACTTCATCCAGCTTCTCAAATGTAGCACTGCCAAAGGTATCACCCAAATTAGGTATAACATTCCCTTCGTGGTGGGTGTACTCTATATAGTGGTCCGAAGTGACATCCTCTATCTCGATTTCGTCTACATCGTTAAGCTCATCGTCACTCGCTACATCAACTGTACGAGCATCCTTTACTAGGTCATCTGGATTTAGCCTTAATATTTTTGCTAGCTGTTCTGTAAGACCTCGTTCCCGAGACAGAGCTAGCCACTCATTGCTCATAAAACATATAATTACATTTCACTTTCACAAAACATCACAGCGGAACATTAAAATAACTTTTCATTTCATAATAACTACTTTTGCAAGTTAATACAATCTTTCATTTCATATTTTCATTTGTTCGAATTACAATGCAAAAACATGTTACTACTCTAGAAAGATTAACATGTTGTCTTTATGTGTCTTTTTTGTATTTGTAATAGTATAGGGACTATTTTTGTAATTTTAGTTCCTTTGTGTTTCATTATAAATAGCTTAGACTGTTAGTTAGTAGTAGAGCTTGTGAGAATGAATGAACCACTGCTTATTACTTTGTAATTGTCTTTGGTTGATATTAATGAAACTGTGAATTTTGTTAATCTCTTGTTTGAATTCGATTACTTTGTATGTGTTTTCTTTAAATTGTGTTCATACATCATCACAGATTAGCTCAATTAATCCTATCAATTGGTATCAGAGCTGTTGGTAGTTGTTATTTGAGTACTTTTGAAGTTTATCGAACTTTGAAACTCAAAAAGCTCACTGAATCTGTGATTGATAGACAATTCAAATGAAAATTTGTGGATTTCAGATGTGTTTCATCATCAGAAACATGTTTTAAACCACAATTAGCAGTTAAAATTCATCAAATAGAGATAATTTGTTGAATTTGTGTTCGAACAGTTCATTATTTTTTCAAACTGAAAATTGCAAAATTGATTGATTTGTTGTTGAAATTGATATTAGAAGAATGATTATCGGCATAAAACTCATCTAAATGGAAAGTTTCAATCCATTTCATCAACTTTGGAAGAATTTCAGAAGATTTGAGTTAATTACATTCATATGAACATGATGAATGTGGCGCATTAGGGTTCAAGTTTGCTGAAAAAATTGTCCAAGTGTTAGGCGTTTGACTATTGTTTAGTCGCATTAACACTGTGTAGATGTTTTCAGTTCAGACGTTTGACCACTATTGAAGAGAAAAAGTCCAGACGTATCATCATTGTTGAGGAGTATTTGAACTGTTTAGACGTTTGAAAACTGTGTAGGCGTATCACAACTGTGTAGGCGCATCAAAACTGTTTAAGGTATTTTACTATTGTTCAGACGCATCAATTTTGAGAGTTTTGGAAAAATTTTCTAAGGCATTCCCTTAGACAACTCTTAACTTAGGCGCATCAACTGTTGGGGCGTTTGAATATTGTTCAGGCGTATCAACCTTGACACTTAGAATTTTTTTTAAATAAAATTTTCAAAAACCTTTTTATTCCTTTTCTTAATTCAAAATATAAGAAAAACAACAAAACTATAAAAATTGTGAAATCAGAAGATTCTGAAAATAGAGCTCCAAAACATAAAAACAGAGCTGATTTCAAAAATTAGTCTCTTAGGTTGAAACATCACTTAAATTCCATTGACAATGATCTTTAGAAATCCATAGAAAAAGGACCATTCATCCCAATAATCACTAATGGACCTGACAGAGGGTTTGTATACACTAAAGACTCTCAGAACCCTATGTTAAGTCAGTTTTTTCGGATCGATAAACATCCGAGCATGTTCTTGACAGAAGGATGAACAACCAAAACCAAAAGTCAAATCAATAACACGAACTATCAAATATTGGTTTCATTGATAAAAAACCTAACGATTACAAGCTCGTTACAACATAAGAATCAAGACTCTTGGCAAGGGGAAGATCGAGCATGATCTCCCCTCTCATCCGGCAGCCCTAGGCTCCGGGCAGACTTCCACTCAATCCTTAAGCTTTCTACACATTGAAACTGGTATATATAGGCCTCGGCCCATATTAGATGCGACTAGGCCCATTCGTGCGATTGGACCATGCGTATGGTTCAATCGTACGACTGGGCCATGCATATGGTTCAATCGTACGACTGGACCATACTTATGGTTCAGTCTTACGAATGTCCCAATCGCATCTCTCAGTCGCACGGCTGGTCCATTAGCATGGCTCAGTCGTACGACTGAGTCTCATTCACATATGCTCAGTTGTACGACTGAGTCTCATTCGCATATGCTCCTGCGAATGACCCAGTTTCATGTGTTTACAATATATCAGGTGTATAACATTAAGCCTAGACTATTCGACAAGTGACGAACACACTATATATGACTATATATGCTCCAACAAATTCCCCCTTGTAAGTTGCTTGCGAATAGTAGATAACACCCCTCACAATCTTTAGTCCATCTTTGCTCTGGTTGCCAATAGAATCAAACAAAAACCATATTAGCCAACGTTTCCGATCCGTCAGGTTACTACCATATCCCTGAAAATGAATTTAGGCACAATAGCTTTTGTTTACTTTGTAGAACACCATCATCCCAGCAAGATTCCCCATATGACTGATTTTTTTCCAGATAATGACACAAACAGTTTTCCATTGCTTCAATCTTCACACAGGCTAACCTGATTAACATCACCACCTGCAGAAATTCCCCCTCACATTCAACATATCCCAATATATAGACATTTTGATCTCCTTGCGTCTTCACACGGTGTATTGGGCAAAAGGTTGAAGGTTCCAATCCACAGCTGACAATATCAATCAAATCAGCATGCACGAAGATTCATCATCGGAAACCGGTTCACATCATCACTTTCTGATTGCGTCTTCACTTTCTATATACAAAGATTCCCCCTAAGAAGCAGAATCCTTTCTGTGCAGATAAATATAACTTGATTGGCCCATAAGTAGTCAGATGCTCCTTACTACCCCACAAAATCAGCACCAACTGCTGACATCTTCTCTTCTCTGTTTCGTGTTCCAGTTACATTCACCTATTCCGGAAATCCGACGAATAATGGGGTACACATCGAACTTATTTTACAAACGAACCTCTGGGTGAATATGCTTTGCTCATCTTCAAATCTGTGCAAGAAGCTGTTACAGACTCTTTTTTTTATATTTTTTTTTGGTCTGGAACAAATGCGGATGAGTCAATGCGGATGGCTCATTCGTGCGATTGAACATACGACTAGTCTAGTCGCACGACTGAACATACGACTGCTCCAGTCGTACGAATGGATCATTCGCATGGTCCAGTCGTACGATTGGTTCATTCGCATGGCCCAGTCGCATGAACAGGTCTGCACGCAGATTTTCAGATCTGCAGCCGCTAGGGCTGCCCAAAACCCTAATGTGACGAATTCAACATGAACTGAAACAAAGTAGAAATCATCAAATTCGAAAGGGTGATAGGAACGTGGTTTCGAATTCGATTTCAACATAGAAGCAACACACGTAACATGATCTGAGCAAAACACGAAGAACACGAAGTGGGTTTAACGTCAAGATCTGAAATTCAATCCAGAAATCAAGAGCTCGGGTTGCTAGAATGATTGTTAGATCATTCCAGCAGTAACCTGGCTCTGATACCAATTGTCAGTTCGGTTATTTTGCCACACAAGACACGGTTTTTCTAACGAATCCGATTGTCCAGGTTTAGAGTCAAATGGAATGATTTGATAATGTTTCTGCACCGCAAATTACCTGTAGAGTCAATGCAAATGGTCAGTATGTGAGAATCAAGGGTTTATAGTGATCAAACGAATTTGGGCAGCATAATGTTAGTCGTGCGATTTAGGGTAAATTTGAGAGTGGTGAGTCTCTGCGACTGACTCACTCTCTATTTATACTCACCCTAAATTCAATCGTACGACTGGGCTCATACGCACGTTTCATTCGGGCGAATGTTCCTCAGTCGTGCGATTGAGTCAGTCGCCCCATTCAGTCGTCTCATTCAGTCGTCCGACTGGAGTTCAGTCATGCGAGTTACCCATTCGTTCACTCTTAAACATCCAACTGGGTCAATCGTATGGGCCATTCGATTGAATGGTCCATACTTATGGTTCATTCGTTCGAACGGCTCGAATTCATACGATAAGTCCATACTAAAGGTCCATTCTTGCGAATGGGTCATACTTATGAAATTTTCTGCATTTCTTACCATTTTACATTTAATCCTTTTTCAAACTATAATATAAACATATAATCATTTGATCATCTCAGACATGATCCTTTTAGGTGAGTGAATCCCATACTGATTTTCATGATATAGTCCAACGAACAAACCAACTAAAATGACTAACTAACTAGAAACTTCAACTAAATACAACAATAAACACTTGTTTTTGAATTTTTGTGAGAGATAAATCCGAAGATAGACATCTACGGGATTTGGTTCCAGGATTTGATGCTCAGTTCTTGGTTTTCATCCAGAGTCTGTAGCAATTTTAGGAAATCACACTCGTACTATTAGATTTCCACATTGATTTGAACATTCAAGAATTGCAGCCATAATGATTGTCAATATATTTGTCCTCTTAAATTCATACACAGACTTTAGACACAAACTGGTGATAGTTTTGGTTTAATTATTTCAACTAACATTTGTGGATCCCACACTTATATGGTAATCAACATTCCTCAGGAGCTTTTGAGCGATCTACGAGTGTTTTTACAAGAAGAGACTATTCTTAGAGCTTTCACAGAGAAACCCATCCTCAGGTTACTGCCATCGCACAGCAGAGAGGCGGCAAACAACAATGAAGTCTAGAATATCTAGGTTATGCTTATCCTCAGGTCAGTGCCATCGCACAGCAGAGAGGCACACAACCTAGCTTCTTGTTAAAGCAGCTAAATTTTCTTTTGTACACAATGCACCAACAACATATGTCATTAGCTTGATTGCATTTGTCTTTCATTTTTTCATGCTTTGATCTAATTTTGGTCATCCGCACACATTTATGGCGTTTACATGCTCATTACCCCTTATTGGAATATTGTTGATTGTGTTAACCAGTGATAAGATGGCAGCCCACAGTCAGTTGAACAACTTAGTTTGATCTTAAAATCACCAGTCAGGTCTACTCATCCATTGTGTTGAATCTACCGACATATCATTTGTGGTCTAGAAACCTCTAGGTATACTTTCTTTGTGTTACCTTAGCAGTTACCAGTTTTTCAATCATCTTCCCTTTTATATGGCTTAGACTACACATACTTGTACTTTGAATTTTGCATCCTTTCTAAATTAAATTTTAAAGTCCCTTTTGATTTGTCCTGTGTACTATCATTGTCCAAAAGGTTAGAATCGATATCACAGATATGATCTACCTATATCAGCTGTCTACTCCTTCTCCCTCGGTTTTTTTAAATAATGTTACTAGCTGACCTACTCTCCCCCTAAAATTCTAAAATCATACTAGATTGAATTATTTTAGGATTTTAACAGACAGCTAAATAACATGAATTTAATTTAAACAGAATAAAATCAATAAGGAAAAATGAAAAAAATGTAACTACAATGCATCAGACTACACATGATCATCATCAGGAATAACATCACTTTTCTTTTTAACGCTGTTGACCTCTAACAAATATAGAAAACGTGGTTTATCAAAGGCTTTTGTATAGAGGTTAGCACGTTGAAAATTAGTATTAATTTTTACCACATCTATTAAGTTCTTTTCAAAACAGTCTCTTATGAAATGGTATTTAATACCGATGTGTTTGGTCTTTGGATGTTGTACCGGATTTTTAGTTACTGCAATGGCAGCAGAGTTATCAACAAAGATAGGACTAGAAGAAAAGTTTAAACCATAATCCCGCATTTGCTGTTGAATTCAGATGATTTGTGAACAGCAACTTGTAGCAGCAACGTATACGCCGTGAGCTCAAAGTCATAATCATGAGGATACCACACCCAAATGTGGGTGTACACTTCAGATAACAAAATATCCTTTTGACCCCGATCAGATGGTTAACCTTAGGCTTAGCCTGATATTTAGAACATAAACATGTAGCATACATGATATCAGGTCTTGAGGCAGTGAGATACATGAGGGATCCAATCATTCCTCGGTACATTGTGGCATCTACCAGATCTCCATTTTCATCAGGTGCTATATCATGATTTGTAGCAAGTGGAGTCCCAGCTACAGAAGCATGCTCCATGTCAAACCGACTGAGAATGTCTCCCACATACTTGGTCTGATGTAGAAAGATCCCATTTGGTGTCTGATCCACCTGTAACCCGAGAAAGAATTTCATCTCCCCCATAGCACTCATTTCAAACTCTTTCTTCATAATGCTTCAAACTCTTTGTATAATTCTTTGTTCTTTGAACGGAAGATTATGTCATCGACATGGATTTGTACTAGCAGTAGGTCTCCATCTTTTTCTTTGATGAACAGTGTGCAGTCAATAACTCCCCTGCGAAAGCCGTGTTTCACAAGATGAGTTGAGAGTTTCTCATACCAGGCCCTAGGAGCTTGATGAAGCCCGTATAAGGCCTTGTCGAGTTTGTAAACTTTGTCCCGATGATAAGGATCTTCAAATCCCTCAGGTTGACTGACATACACTGTCTCTCAAATTTCCCCATGAAGGAATGCACTCTTCACATCTAGTTGATAGACGTTAATCTTCATATACGATGCATAGGCAAGGAAGATACGGATGGCTTCCATCCTTGCCACTGGTGCAAAAACTTCATTGTAGTCAATCCCCTCGACTTGGCGAAATCCCTGAACAACCAGTCGAGCCTTGTTCCTGATAATGACCCCTTAGTCATCCTTCTTGCATTTCAAGACCCATTTGGTGCCAATGACTTTAGCACCTTTAGGTCTATCTACCAGAGTCCATACTCCTAACTTCTTGAATTGAAGAAGCTCTTCTTGCATGGCACTCACCCATGCCTCATCGTTTAATGCATCACTTACGTATTTTGGCTCAAACTGCGAGACAAAACACCGATAAGCACCATCATGAATGTAACCCTTTTCCATAACAGAGGCATAATCAGCTGAGTACAGCTGATTTCGGGTTTGTACTCCTGACCCGACATCCCCAATGACATTGTCCAAGGGATGATAGACGTTTATACGTGATCCTGGAGTAGTAGGAACAGCTACCTCAAAGCCAAGATTATGAACATTTGGTTCTACATCTGAGGTAGAAGGAGTTTGAGGTTTCGAAGTCGAAGGTGCATCACCGTTAGATGCTTGTGGACTTTCAGGAACTGAAACCTATTGCTCTTGACTATTCTGGTCATCTTTTTTAACCTCATCTTCAGAGGAGGAGTCACTGTCGTCGACTACTTCCCCTGACTGAGTAGATGAGTCTCCCTGTGAAGTCGATGATGTTGAATCAAGAGTTTGTGTATTCAAGATACCATCCATCATCCGAGTAGCCAACTCATCATCAGAAGGAGAGATAGGGATGTTGAAGGACATAAAGAATCCATCATAGTCGAAAAAGTAGGCAGGTCCTTTGCCAATAGGTGGTGTGGTATATCTTTGAACATCAACATTACACCACACTTCTACTAGACCTATTGAGTTGTTGTAAACTCTCTTGTTCGGTATTTTGTATCCTAGGAAGATTCTTTCATCAGCCTTCTCGCTGAATTTACCTTCTCGAGTCTTCTTCAGGAGTGTACACGGTGCGCCAAATGGTTCGGGATACTCTAGATTCGGTTTCGTCGTTGTAGTATCTCGTAACATGTCTTTCCATGGTGCTTGACTATCAGAACTCGATTCAGTGTATAACACGCATTAGCCACTGCCTTATTCCAGAATTGGATAGGCAGTTTTGAGTCTGCTAGCATTGTCCGTGCTGTTTCTATCAAGCTTCTGTTCTTTCTCTCAGCAACACCATTCATCTGAGGCGTGTATGCACAAGTGAATTGATGCACAATTCCCTTTTCCTTGCAGTAATCCTCCATCCACTGATTCTTGAATTCAGTTCCGTTGTCTGAGCGTACTTGTTTCACCTTTAGCTTGTAGAGAGATTCCAGTGTGGTCACTAACTCCTTGAATCACTTAAATGTTTCTGATTTGGACTTTAGAAACGTTACACAAGAGAATATTGAGTAATCATCAGTAACCACAAAACAGTACAAGTCGCCTGCAATGCTCTTTGTACTGACGGGGCCAAACAGATCTATGTGAAGAAGGTCAAGAGGAAGTTCTATTGAATGAACTTTCTTTTCCTTATGAGATTTCTTCGTCTGTTTGCCTTTCTTGCAAGCTACGCAAAAATCAGGAAGTTGGAAAATCTTGACATTAACTCCTCTCACAAGATCCTTCTGGATCAAGTGATTCATCTTCCGTTGATTGATGTGACCCATTCTCCTATGCCAGGAGATGGAGTCCTTCTAAGTGGCTTTTGATTGAAAGCACTGAACTTCATGATCCATTGTAGAAGCTGTTGAGAGATCCAAAACGTAAAGGTCTTTATATCTTGAAGCTGTCATCAGCACTTGGTCCTTCGGAATCACGTAATCTTTCCTTACGACGTAACACTTCTTGTTGTCGAATATGACTTTAAAACCTTTATCACAGATTTGGGAAACAGAAAGTAAGTTGTTTTGAAGTTGCTGGACGTAGTTCACCCTATCAAACATAACTTTCTGATTTCCAACTTCTCCTTGAGCTGTGAAATAGCCTCCCTTGTTTCTCGCAAACGAAAAATGCTCTCCTTTTATTTGCTTTACGTTTGATAAAAGAGCCCTGTTCCTGTCAGTGCCCGGATGCTCCGCTGTCTACAATCCACGTGTTGGTTTCAGCACTGTAGTGAACACCCTGCAATACCAAGTAAAACCGTTAGTTTAGGTTAGGAACCCAAGCCTTTACTGGCTTGGGTTTCCCAGAGGCATCACACATCATGAATTCCACCCATTGACCCTTAGAGAGTGAGGGTAGCTTAGGTTCCTTCTTGTCATCATTACCAGACACAGAGGATGACTTTTCTTTCCATAATCCAGATTTGTGCAATGCCTGTTTGTGATAAACATTCGACTGGCTGATGGATTGAACATTAGGTTCGCTAGTTCTTCTAGGTGGAGTTAAAGAACTCCTCTTATAAGACCTAGGTTTTGAATTCTGAAATTCAATCTTCTTCCTAGGTGTCTCATAGTAAGGACAAAAGAAAGCAATGTGTCCACACTCTCCATAGTTGTAGCACGACCTGCTATCAACTTTATGATTAAACTTTCTTTGTGGAGATGTATGTGACACCCTACTAACATCACTTAGTTTGGGTTTTAACTCTGTGTCTTTTGATGTTTTCTTCTGTTGAACAAAATTAATTTTCTTAACATTTGTAACATCTTTTTCCTTTTGGTTAACTGGTTTTTGACATGAAGCTTGTGAAAGATTAGCATTAGCCGTTCTTTTAGATTCAGATTTGACTTTGTTTGACCCGGACTTTATATTAACCTTTTTAAATTCTTTTTCCATATTAACACAAGGCATTTTACTCTTTGCCTTTGAAGTGGCCTCCTTCTGTTTTGTTCCAGATTCATTTGATGAACATGAGGTATCGGATCACTAACAAGAGGGGTAGATACCACATGATCCTTGATGGGGTTGTTATTTATCGGTCTACTCTTCGTGTTCATCAAGGTCTCAGGTAGTGGTGGAACCACTTTATAACCCAAACCCCTCCTGTTGTTCTTTCTCTTACTAAGTGCTGGACAATATGTGATGAACTTGTCCAGCTGTGCAGTTTTTGCTTTAATGAGTTTACTTCTACTTCTAAAACTGCCTTTTGTTTCTTAGTGTATTCTAGGGTGTTAAGATAGTACCTAATATCATTAGCTTGGTTAAATGCAACTACTTTAGTTTCCCTAAGTTGTTTAGTCAAAAGGTGACAGGATCAGTGATCTCAAGTTTGATGGATTAGAGTGTAACGCAGCGGAATAAGATCAAGAATTAGACAAATTATAGCAAGAATTTGATATTCGTATGCATTGAGAACAAATACGGTTATAACGAGAGAATATATTTCTGCGAAAAGGAATGTTTCAATTATATCAAATGTTTCTGCTCAATCATTCACCTTTTACAATTAGGTTGACACTCCTTATATAGAGTGAAATCACTGCTGATATCACGAGATAGTGACATCTGGCAGATTTATTACAAAAATAACTAACACTTAACAAACTACTAAAATGTTCACAACTACTGAGAACATATCAGAGACTGCTAAGCACAAAATATAAAACTACTGATGCTAAACTACTGAAACTAAACTACTGATTACAAAACTACTGAAAAAGGAAAATATAAAACTACTGAAAGAAAACCGTCACAACTACTGAAGAAGACCTCTTCAGCTGTTGTGACAACGTCCGATACTTGGTCTTCAGTACTTGTCTTCAGCACTTGTCTTCACACTGTCTTCAGTACTTGTCTTCAGACTTTGTCTTCAGCAATTGTGTCTTCAGACTTTGTCTTCAGCCCTTGCCTTTAGACTTTGTCTTCAGCACTTGTGTCTTCAGACTTTGTCTTCAGCACTTGTGTCTTCAGACTGTCTTCAGCACTTGTGTCTTCAGACTTTGTCTTCAGCATTTGTGTCTTCAGACTTTGTCTTCAGCACTTGTATCTTCAGACTTTGTCTTCAGCACTTGTGTCTTCAGCAGTTGTTGTGACGTCTGTGGGACTTAAAGGTTTTTCTGATCCGGCTCATTGGTTCTTTTGGTCCAACAAACTCCCCCTGAACCAATGCAGCCAAAACCTTTAACTTTATTGAGGTCCCACTTATTGTTGGCAAAGACTTCTCTTGATCAGCTTCAGAGAATCGGATCAGCACAGGCCAGGAAGAGGTTTCTAATCATGTGTTTGGCTAAGTATGGAGGGGAACTCTATTTTGGGGAATCTGGAGATAGAGTTGTGATCCCAACCATGAAACTTACTCCCATTTACGAGTCTGTAAAACTCACGAACATAGGCCTCAATGAGAACAACCTGTTCCTCCTTGGAGAGTTCTTCTACTCCTCCATCAAAGAAGAACTCTGGACTGTAGTACTCAGATAGGTACTTTACAGTCCTGCCATTCTTCAATTCCACAGTAGTTATCTCCCTATAGACAAATTCATCAAGATGGGTGCCCTCAAGGAGTAACTGGAGCTTATTCTTCTTAATGTCTTCAAGCTTCTTATATAATAACCCATTTTTGATCATCTTGTTTTCCAGTAAGGCTTGAGGGGTCATTTTTGATTGATGAGCCTTCTTGAATTCATCGAGTATTTCCCAATGTGAGACTACAATGGCCAACATTATTGTAGAGTCTATTGTTTTTCTAACCTGGCCATTGTATCTATGTTGAATGGATCTTTTGTGTATTCTAGAGCTCACCTTGGGGTCTGGCCATACTCTCACTCTCTCTTTTTGGTACTGAAATGTGTGTCTAAGAGTGTACAGCCTCTGAGCATGCCCTTTCATGGCTTGTATAGATGATGACTGGGGAAATTCCTTGTCAACCATCTTCAGTAGTTGCTCATCGTGCTGCTTTACTGTTCTTCATCTTCTATTTTGACTCTAACCATTTCCCTTTGTGAGTCAGGTGTGATCATGAGTTGACTCCTGGTTCTGGTATCCTTAGAACAGCAGAGAGTGGCAGACTATCATCTTCATCATCTTCTTCTTCATCTTCTTCTATCCTCAGCACCCTTCTCCTCCTTCTAGGTGCATCACTAGATGATGGTTGGGTGGTTTTTGTGGTAAAGGAATTGGTTTTGAGGGTTGAGGATGTTTGGATTTGTATTTTGAGATTGGTTTGGAGATTTGAGGGGTAGGCTGTTTTTGAGTGGGTGATTGGAAAGGTTGTTCAAGCATTTTGGTTGTAAGTTTGGCTTTTGTGAGTTTTGCCATTTCAAGCCTTTTCCCAGCTCCAGCCTCATCAAGTGCTTCAATAATTATCCCCTTATGAAATTGCTCAGACAAACAGATTCTGGTGGCTATAGCCAGAATGCTGTCTCTGGTCCATGAACGAATCTCCATCAGTGATCTTCCTAAATATTTGGCTATGAATCGAATCATGATCTCCAATCTCTCTTTCTCCAGCACACTGTACCTAGCCCATCTGTTTTGGATTTCATTTACTTCCAACCTCCTGATCTCACTGTCTAGTTTGGCTGTATCAAAGTCTTGCTTGAAGAGTTGCTCAATGATTTTGTCCATGGATCGGCTGTGTGCTTCATCTGCATCTTTTATCAGCTCCTCCAAGGATTTTTCTTCAGCATTCTTTTGATCACCAGCACTTTTCTTTCTTTTGTAAGTGATCAGTTGTTGTTCCTTTTCCTTCTCCAACTCCTTGGTTTTCTCTTGTGCCTTCTCATCCTCAGTTCTTTTTCTTTTCTTTTCTTTCACTGCTGTACTCTCCCCCTTTTTGGATGCATTGGTTGCAGGGGTTGTATCGCAGAAAGTTTCTTGTGCATAGCATCATCAATGAGTGGTTGTAGACTTGAGGAGATCCTCTCATCAATGGCTTTATGAACAATGTCATTGATGATGGGAGTGATGAGAGGTCAGGATTGTTGAATGCAGCAACCATCTACTCAGGGGGGTTTTGTCCCTGAGAGATAGTGCCAAAGGCAGAGGCTGGAGGTTTAGTGAAGTGAGAGGGTGAAGTGTTTGGGGGACCTTCGAATGAAGGTGCCATTTGTGGGTTAGTGGGGGCAGATGGACTTACATCCTGAGACTTCTTGACAAGCAGTTCTTGTAGTATGCTTACCTCAGCCTCCAGGATGGTGTTGTGGGCTAGAACATCATAGAAAAAGCCTAGGTCATCATCAGCAGATGTTGAATCACCTGACCTCCTGCTTGTAGCAGGATGTACATGCACCGGGTGTAGACCAGTTTTAGCATGTGCCCCTTTTTCTGGGAACTGGGGACTTCCAGCCTCAGGATGATGTCCTTCATCAGCTCTTGCCTCTGGTGAGGTCTTAGCTATGTTACCAGCCTCAGTCCTCATCATGTGCTGATTGAGAAGAGGTGGCAGCCTCACCAGATGTTCGTATCTGCATATCCACACCAGGAGATAGAACAGTTAAACCCTGGTGTTGTGGGTTGTCAGAAGCATGTTGATCCTCATCCTCAATTGTTGTGGTTCTCCCCTTTGTTGGTGTTTGTTGGAGAGGAGGAGAGGCATGCAGCTGAGTCAGCACGTTTGCAATTATAATGGTTGGACTTTGGGGGGCATTTGCTTGGGGAGAGGAGATAGAAACAGATTGCATTCGGGGAGAGGAATGCTTTTCAATGATAACCTCCTCAAGTGAGATAGGTCTCAGCGATGTGGTTGCCCCTGATAAGGTTGCATCAGGATCCTTTTGAGAGGATGCTTGTGCGGTGTTAGCTGGTAGAGTCTCTGATACTGCTGGGGGGTTTAAACCAGCAAGTATATCCTGCCTTGGTGTACAGGAGCATCTTCAGGGGACTTATCTCCCTGAATAGCTGTTTTGGGGAGTTTGGTTTTTGGTTTGGTAGGGACTCTGGATCTGGTGGTGGAAGCTGTGGGTTCCCTCTGCTTGGGTTTTAGCATTCGGGAAGCTTCTTTGAGAGTGAGGTCTGAGTTGTGCCTGGAGTATACCTCAGCCAAAACAGCTGGTGCAGGGACTCCAAGGCCAACAAGGCCATCAGATTTTAATTCATTTAAAATAATGGCCATCAGAAACCTGGGATATATTAGCCAGCGGTTTGCCGCAGGTTTCTGAGCCAAGTTCTTTATTTTCAGAAACACGATTTCAGAGAAATTTAGCGGTTGGTGTTCTAGAATAGAATAAAATACCTGTTGCCATTGGGATGACATTTGATCCCAAGAGGATGTCTTTGAAGCTAAGCATACATTTACCATGTGAAAGATAAGTTTTTCAGCATCATGGAAATGTTTCTTCAGAATAGTTGTAGCCCGAAGATCACCTTCATACCCATTATTGATAAAGGACATATCCATTGTGCCCTTTGGGTATTCAGTCACAGTGGTGGAGTCATGTAGTGTAATGCCTGACGAATGATGTCGGCAGTAACAACCACTGGTTTCTGGTTGACGAGGGACCGAACAGAGATTAGGCCAGTAGACTCATCAGTATGAACAAAAACATTTGACCAGAATTGACTGAGAGATTCAGGGTAGATGGTTGGATTCAAGAGAAAGGCTGTGCGATATGGGGAATCCACCATTAGGTCAATGGCATTATGAAATTTGTTCCAGAAAGCCGACTTGGTAAGGTATGCAACGCAGTTGTGTCGTGGTTTTAGGCTCATGGTTGCCATTTTTGAAAGTATGAAGATCAGAAGAACGGCTAATGGAACGTTTGAGAAGAAGACAGGTATTTATAGGGTTGGGATAGGAAAAGGCTAAAAGAAAACTACTGAAGGTTTTGTGTGGTCATCAGCTGTTTGAAACTACTGATGACATGGTATTAACCTTCAGAGGTTTAAAACGACTGACAGTGGTGGTGTTGTCATCAGTTGTTATAAAACAACTGTAGACTAGGTTTTGACCATCAGACGTTGAAACAGCTGAAGTCTTGGTGTTAACCATCAGTAGTTGTGAACTACTGAAGGTCTTGGTTTTGACTTCAAATGATGTAAACTGAGGACTTGGTTTTTGTCATCAGTAGTTGTGAAACTACTGAAGATAGTGGTTTTGTCATCAGTTGTTGTAAACAGCTGAAGACTTGGTGTTAGTCTTCAGTAGTTGTAAACTATTGAAGACATAGTTTTGGCTTCAGTTGTTTTAATGAAACAGTAGTTGTATAAACGGCTGAAGAGAAATTTCTCATCAGCTGTTTTTGTCAATTCATAGCTTTTCAGTTGTTTCAGTCTGACCTCCACACTTACTCATCGGACTTAGATCTGAGTTTCAGACGTTTCATTGGTCATCAGTACTTATCTGCATTTCTGACATGAGTAGTTGTAGCTACATCAGCTGTTGTGACTACATCAGCTGTTGTAACTACATCAACTGTTTTAACAAATAAAGTACTTGAGTACTGAGAAGTTACTTAAGCTCCAGTAGTTTTAAAAACTTCTGAAGGGAGGATAATTTCAGTACTTATATATGACAATAATAAACTAATGATCATCAATACTTGTGAGCTGAGATCATCAGTAGTTGTCACTTATTCTAGCTGCAGCATACCAAGCCTTAGCACTAGGTTTTGGAAAGTTGTGCTATCCAAGGGCTTAGTGAAAATGTCTGCAAGCTCATCAGCACTAGGAACAAATTTTGGATCAATGAGACCTTTTTCAAAACAATCTCTAATAAAATGGTGTCTGATTTCAATATGTTTAGTCCTAGAGTGCTGGACAGGATTCTTGACAATACAAGAGTTGAAGAGCTGTCCATTAACAATGGGGTCTTAGTCTCTGTTTTGCCATAATCCAATAATTGGTTTTGAAGCCAGAGTACCTGAGATGTACAGCTTGCAGCAGCAATGTACTCTGCTTCAGCAGTTGATGTAGCAACTGAGGTCTGCTTCTTACTCTGCCAAGAAATCAAGCAGTTGCCTAAGAATTGGCATCCTCCAGAAGTGGACTTTCTTGTCAACTTACACCCTGCATAGTCAATGTCAGAAAAAGCAATTAATTTACCGGTAATGTCTAGTAGAATACCATAAACCTAGAGATGGAGTGCCTTGCAGATATCTAAAGATCCTCTTGACTGCAATCAAATGAGACTCCTTAGGTGCAGCCTGAAATCTAGCACTAACACATGTAGCAAACATAATATCTGGTCTAGAAGCTGTTAAATACATCAAGGACCCAATCATACATCTGTAAAGTGTTTCATCAACCACTTTACCTTTCTGATCTGTATCCAGTTGTGTGGTGCTGCACATGGGGGTAGAACAGGGGTTACAGTTTTGTAAATCAAACTTTTCCAAAAGATCTTTTGTGTATTTGGACTGATGAATGAAAATTTCATTAGCCTTTTGTTTGATTTGCAAACCCAGAAAGAACTGTAATTCTCCCATGGTACTTATTTCAAACTTCTGTTGCATCAACTTTGTAAAGGCATCACACAACTGTGGATCAGAGGATGCAAAAATAATATCATCTACATAAATTTGAACAAGTAGATTATGCTGCCCAGCTTTCTTAATGAATAAAGTCTTATCCATGGAGCCTCTAGTGAAATTATTTTCCAGAAGAAAGTTTGATAATATCTCATACCAGGCTCTAGGAGCTTGTTTCAACCCATAAAGAGCCTTATCAAGCTTATACACCCAATTAGGATGTTTATTGTCCTCAAAGCCTGGTGGATGACATACATAAACCTCTTCTTTAATTTTCCCATACAAAAATGCACTTTTGACATCCATTTGAAAAACTTTAAGGTTTTGATAAGCAGCATAAGCTAAAAACAATCGAATTGCTTCCAGTCTAGCTACAGGGGCAAAGGTTTCATCATAATCAATACCTTCTTCTTGTGCAAACCCCTAAACAACCAGTCTGGCCTTGTTCTTAACAATAAGCCTATTTTCATCAGTTTTGTTCCTAAACACCCATTTAGTGCCTATTGCACACTTACCTGGAGGTAGAGGAACCAGTTCCCACACTTGCTGTTTCTTGAACTGAAGAAGCTCAAGCTACATGGCATCAACCCATCCATTGTCCTTTAAAGCAATGTGATAATTCTTTGGCTCTTGCTGACTGATGAAGAGAGCATAGAAGCAGAAATTTGACAATTGACTTCTTGTTGATATGCCAGCAGTGATATCACCAATGATTTGAGACATAGGGTGATTCTTCAGATCTTGATACACAATGAGATCTGTGCAAGTGTTTGTAGCAGGCTCAGCAGCAACAAATGGTGATGGTGAATCATTTCCTTGAAACGATTCAGTGGATGGTAATTCAAAGGAAGTTGAATTTGAAGAAATCTCATCAGCATTTGTTGTGGATGGTGCTACTGGAGCTACAGGACCATCAGGTCTAGCTGAATCAGGCAGTTGATCACTAAACCTGAAAAGGTGAGTACTGCTATCATCATCATCATTAGCACCAGCAGAACCACCAGGTGGTGAACTATGGACAGAAGCAACAGCAAGAGTTTGATAAGGAACATATTGCAGTATGTCCAAATCAAATATCTCCACAGGGCTTTGTGGATTCTTGTCCTTTGGAGATTCATTAAACTTAACATGTAGAGTCTCTTCAACCATCTTTTTTCTACAGTTGAAGACTCTGTATGCTTTGCAAGTTGATGAATGACCAACAAAGTACCCTGCATCCACCTTAGGATCAAATTTTTGGAGTTGATCCCGTGTGTTGAGAATGAAACAAGGACACCCAAATGCTCTGAAGAAGGAAAGTAGAGGGGCCAGATGATGAAGAACTTCATATGGAGTCTTCATCAACCTCTGATTTACTAGAACTCTATTCTGTACATAGCAAGCTGTATTGACAGCTTCAGCCCAAAAAGTCATTGGCAGTCCAGAATCAGCCAACATGGACCTTGCAGCTTCAATAAGGGTCCTGTTCTTTCTCTCCACTACTCCATTTTGCTCAGGAGTTCTTGGGATGCTATATTGCCTCTTGATTCCCTTTGATAAGTAAAACTCATCAAGTGTGTGGTTTCTGAATTCAGTACCATTGTCACTCCTCACACACTTAACTGGTAGGGAATACTGCTTCTCAACGTGTAACACAAAGTTCATAATGGACTGCGCTGCCTCATCCTTTAAATGCAAGAAGAAAGTCCATACAAATCTGGAGTAATCATCCATAATTACCAGACAGTATTTCTTCTTAGCCATACTCATCACTCTCACAGGACCAAAGAGATCCATGTGAAGAAGCTGTAAGCAGGTAGTGGACTTAGGTTCTTCTATGGAGGGAAATGAAGCTTTGTGCTGTTTTCCTTTTAAACAAGAAGTGCAGTTATCTTCACACTTGACTCCTTCATAGGCAGTCCCCTTACTAAACCATGGTTTATCAGCTGATTTATGTTTTTGAGATTAACATGACCCAGCCTTCTATGCCATAGAATAGATTCTTGAGGGGAAGCCTTGGAAAATAGGCAAGGATGGCCTTTGAGATCTATTTTCTTGGAAAGATCTAAGGCATACACTCTTCCTGTCCTGTTGGCCTTTAGAAGAGTGTGTTCATCCAACACCTTATCAATCAAACTTAGAACTTTGGATGACAGAATCCGATAGTTCTGACTGGTGAAAAGAGCAACATGGCCTTTGTCACACATTTGACTGACACTCAAGAGGTTGTACTTGAGATTTTCCACATGGTTAACATCATCAAACTTTATTTCCCCATTGGAAAAAAAGCCTTTGCCGATGATGTAACCCTTTGCATCATTGCCAAATAACACAAACCCCTTCCTTCCTTGAGAGTAGTCATTAAGAAGTGATCTGTTTCCTGTCATATGCATGGATCCTCCACTGTCTACATACCAGATGCCTATGAGGTATGTTGAAGAACCGTACAAGATACAACAAATTAGTTAGATTTTGAGACCCAAACCTTTTTGGTCTTGGGCTTGTTCTCATCAACAGATGGTAAACTAACATGTTTGTTGGAAACAACAGCCTGAGAGGAAGAAGCTGGTGAAGAAAAGGAATCCTTTGGCTTGGACCTCCTTTTTTGTGGTTTCAACATAGGAACATCTAATTGGTTAACTCTTCCCAATAGATGTTGAACCATCATAACCAGCTGTGTCTGATTTTGTGATAAGGCTTTCAGCTCTTCAGACACATTGGCATTGGAGTTTGATAAGTTCCTATGTTGCACCTTCTTCTTTTGAGCAATCTCAGCTGTTACCTGTTTAACCCATTCCTTTTTGGATTTCTTTTTGGACTTAAGGGTTACAGGATTTGATGTTGCTGGTACAAATGTGGCATCAAACTCAGTTTTCATTTTAACCATTTTCTCTTTACTTTCCTCTTTATGTTTGAGTTTGGATCCCCTTTTGTACCAACAATCATCTGTAAGATGATTGAACAAACCACATACTTCACATGGTTTCTTCTTCATCTTATGATGATCATCAACTAAAGAGAATGAAACTACTGAAGACTTGCTCTTCAGTACTTTGGAAGCATTATTTGCTTTCTTGACTTCCTCTTTACTAGTCTTCAAACTCTTTCTACTGACAGTTTTCTTCTCTTCAGTGCTGACAGTAGTTGGAGTTTGAACTTCAGGTGTTAGATCTTGCTCTCCAGTCCTTTCAGGACTTCTAGAAATAGCTCCTGAGTTGATCATCTCTTTGATCATGTTAGTGTCAGCAGTGGAACCATCAACATCAGCTGATGGGTTCTGAGAGGCTTAGTGCTGACTTCAACTTTTGATGATGCTCTATCAAAAAGTGAATCACATGATGAGGTGGATTGGTTATTGCAGCAACAAATGGTGATGGTGAAGCAGATGTGTTTGTGCTAGATTTCAGGGGCAAAGGGGCAAAGGTTGTGATAAGCAGCATAAGCTAAAAATAATCAAATTGCTTCCAGTCTGGCTATAGGGGCAAAGGTATCATTATAATCAATAACTTCCTCTTGTGAAAACCCCTGTACGACCAGTCTGGCCTTGTTCTTAACAATAAGCCCATTTTCATCAGTTTTGTTCCTAAACACTCATTTAGTGCCTATTGCACACTTACCTGGAGGTAGAGGAACCAGTTCCCACACTTGCTATTTCTTGAACTAAAGAAGCTCAAGATGCATGGCTTCACCCATCCATTGTCCCTTAAAGCAATGTGATAGTTCTTTGGCTCTTGCTGACTAATGAAGAGAGCATAGAAGCAGAAATTTGACAATTGACTTCTTGTTGACACGCCAGCATTGATATCACCAATGATTTTGGACGTAGGGTGATTCTTCAGATCTTGGTACTCAATAAGATTTGTGCAAGTGTTTGTAGCAAGCTCAGCAGCAACAAATGGTGATGGTGAAGCATTTCCTTGAAACCAATCGGTAGATGGTAATTCAAAGGAAGTTAAAGTTGTAGAAATCTCATTAGCATTTGTTGTGGATTGTGCTACCGGAGCTACAGGAACATCAGGTCTAGCTGAATCAAGCAGTTGATCACTAAACTTGAAAAGGTGATTACTGATATCATCATCATCATCAGTAACACCAGATGGATGACTAGCTACAGAAGATGATGGATTCATATGATCTGCAACAGCAGGCGGTTGATAAGGAACATATTGCAGAATGTCCAGATCAAACAACTCCACAGAGTTTTGTGGAATTGTATCCTTAGGGGATTCATTGAACTTCATATGCAAGGTTTCTTCAACTATCTTTGTCCGACAGTTGAATACTCTGTAAGCCTTGCAAGTGGATGAATACCCAACAAAATACCCTCCATCCACCTTAGAATCAAACTTTTGGAGTTGATCCTTTGTGTTGAGAATGTAACAGGGACACCCAAATGCTCTGAAGAATGAAATCAAAGGGGCTAAATGATGTAAAACTTCATAAGGAGTTTTCATCAACCTCTAATTTACTAAGGCTCTATTCTGTACATAGCAGGCTGTATTGACAGTTTCAGCCCAAAAGGTTAGTGGCAGACCAGAATCAGCCAACATGGACCTTGCAGCTTCAATGAGGGTCCTGTTCTTTCTCTCCACTACTCCATTTTGCTCTGGAGTCCTTGGGATGCTATACTGCCTCTTGATTCCCTTTGACAAGTAAAACTCATCAAGAGTGTGGTTTCTGAATTCAGTACCATTGTCACTCCTCACACACTTAACTGGTAGGGATACTGCTTCTCAACGTGTAACACAAAGTTCATAATGGACTGAGCAGCCTCATCCTTTGAATGCAAGAAGAAGGTCCATACATATCTAGAGTAATCATCCACAATTACCAGACAGTATTTCTTCTTTGCCATACTCATTACCTTCACAGGACCAAAAAGATCCATGTGCAGTAGTTGTAAGCAAGCATTAGACTTGGATTCTTCTATGGGTGGGAATGAAACTTTATGTTGTTTCCCTTTTAAGCATGCAGTGCAGATTTCATCACAATTGAACTCCTTTATTGGAAGACCTCTCAGTAAACTCTTGTGGATGAGCTGATTCATGTTTTGAGATTAACATGACCCAGCCTTCTATGCCACAGTTTAGATTCTTGGAGAGAGGCCTTGGAGAACAAGCATGGATGGCCTTTTAACTCAATTTTCTTTGACAAATCCAAGGCATATACTCTTCCTATCCTGTTGGCCTTCAAGAGAGTATTATCATCCAGTACTTTGTCAATCAGGCTCAGAACCTTGGAAGACAGAATCCTACAGTTCTGGCTTGTGAAAAGAGCAACATGTCCTTTGTCACACATCTGACTGACACTCAACAGATTGTATTTGAGATTCTCCACATGGTTGACATCATCAAATCTAATATCTCCATTAGACACAAATCCCTTTCCAATGATGTAACCTTTAGCATCATTTCCAAATGAGACAAATCCCTTCTTTCCTTGAGAGTAATCATGAAGAAGAGAGCTGCTCCCAGTCATGTGTATGGATCCTCCACTGTCCACATACAGATGCTTCTTTGGCATGCTGAAGAACCCTGCAAAATCATAAGAAACTAGTTAGCTTTGGAGACGCAATCCTTTTTGGTTTTGGGACTGACTTTATCAACAGATTTAACCATAGCTGGTTTCTCATGATTAACAGCTGATGAAGATGGAGATGGTGTTGAAATAGATTTGGACGTGGAATTCCTTTTCAGTGGTTTGAACACAGGGGCTTCAAGTTGGTTAACTCTCCCCAACAGATGCTGAACCATCATAATAAGCTGTGTCTGATTTGAAGCTAGAGCTTTCAGTTCATTTGACACTCCAGAGCTTGTTTTTGATGAGTTCCTGTGACCCACCATTTCCTCCTTCTTAGATTTCACATACTTAGTCTTATGTTTATCATGAGGAACAATATCAACTGTCTTCTGATAAACCGCATCCTTCTTAGTGGATTTGGGTAAGGCCTTGGGTTTATCAGGTTGAGATGATTGTGGTACAAACTTGGTCTCAAACTCAGTTTTCATTTTATTTATTTCTAGTTTAATGAGCTCATCCCTTTGGAGTTTTAAACCCTTTTTGTACCAACATTCATACATGGGGTAAGGGTAGTTTAGTCTTTTGTAATTGCAACGTGTCTGCCTATAAATAGAATAGTATACCTCATACATGGGGTAACTTTTGTCTGTAATTTGATTTGATTCTTAGTTCCTAGAATGTTCTGTTTGCATTGAATGTTCTTGTAATCAATCAATCAAAGTATTCAATATATACAAACATATTTATGAGTATCATGTGTATTCAATGTTCATTGATTGTCTGATTCCGCCTCTCAATCTTTGACTCAATCACTATATTTCGTCCTTATTGATTCACATCAACTGAGATTATCTTTCTCAAATCTTATCCAGTCAATTGGTATCAGAGCTACGGCTCTCAGTTCTTACTCAGATCTGCACAGATCTGGTCTGAACCTGATAGATCTGGTGATTGAGTAGCTGAACAGAGTATTTATACATCTCTAATCAGTTTACACACCGAATACTACCTGAAATACTTATCAACAGCCCCTCATTCAACCAATCAGTCGAACACAGAACATCTTACAGACTACAAGTCCGACAACCTACAACAATACAAAGACACTCCTGATTACAGACATCATAGTCATCAGATCTGAATCTATTGGACGTTTTTAATGATTATTTGAACTAAACCCACTGAATAGACTTAATAACTCACTAATCCATACTAAAAATCAACTGATAAAATGGATTCTCACAGTTATTTAGAACTTGGGCATACCCCAAAACCACCAATGCTGAAACATAAATCTGAGTTCAAACAATGGAAAATAAGATTTATGAATTATATTACACGTGTAGATCCTGACTACTGGATTTCGATATGTAAAGGTCCCCATAACCCAATAACACTGTCAGCTGATCAGGCAGCTCTCTACAAAACAACCAGGATTCCCATTGAAGATCTTACTCTAGATGATGACGATTATAAGAAGATCAAGATTGACCTTAAAGCATATTCCATCCTCACTCAAGCACTTAAGATGGATGTGCTTAAAAGGCTGGAGAAGTATGGAACTGCAAAAGCAGTTTGGGATGCTTTGCAAATTATGTGTGAAGGAAGTAGTGAGGTTGCTGAAATCAACCGAGACAAACTGATAAATCAGTATGAAACCTTCCATCATTTCAAAGGGGAATCAATTTCTAAACAATTGCACAGATTCGTGCAGTTAGTAAATGATTTGGAGATAATGGGACTGACTTACAAATCAAAAGACCTAAACAAGAAAATGTTACATAGTCTTCCAGAGCATTGGAAACAAAACGTAACAATGCTGAAAAATACTCTTGACTTGGAGAGTACCACTCTTGACATAATGATTGCAAAAACTGAAGCACTGGAACTTGATGAAAGAAGCAGGAATCTTGGAGGAACAAAAGTTGTTGAAGCTTATAAGTTTCCATCTGAAACTCATTCTATTGAGAATGCCTTCATCACTGAAGAGGATGACTTTCTGTCATCTAGAGATCAACACAAAACCACTGGATTCTTTGCAGCACATTCAATTAATAGACCATCAGCATCAGCATCAACATCAACCAATCAATCAACAGGATTCTCTTCTGTCTCTACGAACCCTACTGATGATCAAAAAACAGAAGAACAGAAGGCTACATATAATGCCTTTGTAGCAAGTTTTGAGGCGTATTTGGGAGGAAGACTGACTTCTGCACATCTAATCCAAGAAGATCTGGAGGAAATGGATCCAGATGATGTAGAAGAGATGGATTTACAATGGCAATGGCTATGATTGCCATGAGAGCTAAAATGTTTTTCGGGAAAGGCAAAAAACTCAGCCTGAATGAAAATACTAAGCTTGGATATGACAAATCCAAAGTCAAATGCTTCAATTGTGGAATGGCCGGGCACTTCTCTAGAGAATGTAATGCTCCAAGAAGAAACAACAATACTCCACGACATTCTCAGAGTCAGTCATCATATCAACCGTCTTCAAGCATTCCCTCCCTCAATCGTTAGCAACAATATCATCATCAACAACAGCAATCTTCTTAAGCTCAACCTCAACTGGCCAATCAAGCTTTTGGGAGCAACCAACCTTCAGTAAATGCACTTGTGATCAGACAAGACGGAGTGTGTGACTGGAGCATGTATGCTAAGGAGGTCAAGCCACAATTCCAGAACCATGCACTGATGGCACACATTAATGATGGACCATCCCCCATGCCATCTGAGGTAAAATCCACTCTTTGTTCTGATAAGTGCATAAATGAACTTCAAGGTTATAGAGAGCATAACCACAAATTGGCTGAGAAAATAAAAGAGGAGAAAGTAAAGTCAGAGATGATGAAGAGAGAAATAAAAAGTTTTGAAATTAAAATTAAATCTCTCATCTCTGACATAGAAAAACTTCATGGTTAGAAGTATTCTCTTGCAGCTGAGAATGAGCTATTATCTGAAAAATTAGCTCAATCTAAAGCTGACCAAGCCCTTACTGAAATGAAACTTGAAAAGTTTCAACAATCTTCAGTAAAGCTACAAGAGATGTTGGATTCTCAAAAGGATCCAAAGACATGTCAGGGATTGGGTATAATTCATGTCCTCCACCATACAATAACAACTATACTGTCATGCCTGAATCTGTCACACTCAAAAATCAAACTGAACCTAACACTATTAAAACCACACGATAGTAAAACAAATCACAAATCCTCAAAATGAACCAAGTGTTTACATTGAAACCAGTGAGGATAAAATCAAGTTAGGTGACACAATAAAATAAAAGAGTGTTCAGACAAGACAGTAAGTGTTGTCAAACCAGTCAGCCCCATTAATGCTATTGTTCCATTCATAAAGTTCATACCTGCTATAGCTAATGGGAAAAAGGAGTTTGTTCAAAAGATTAAACCCTCTGCTGAAAGCAGTTCTGATAATGAGATCAATACTCATCAAAATTCAAGCATGTCAGATGAAGGTTCATTAAAAGGAAATAACAAAAAATCTCTGAGTTCAAAATCACACAGTCAACCTGATCCTCAAACATCAAAATCAAGAAATGGAGTAGGATTGACATATGCAATAAAGATCATGTTGAAAAGTTTGAGAAAGAGCTACAGAAAAGGATGAGGAAACGAAAACAACCTCAAAAGACAATCAAATTCAACGCAGTAAAGCAAACTGCACAAAAGGCTGAATTTGATTCTTCTTCCAGCAAAAAGAATGATACTAAGTTGAAAAAGGGAAAATCAACTGAGTCAAGACCAGTAAAATCTGAGAAAATTAACAAGCATATGTATTGTGACATATGTGATATGTTTAACCACAAAACATAGGAGTGCTTTTTCAATCAATATAGCTCCATCTGTGACATGAACAATCATTCAACAAAAACATGTTATTTCAACAAATATTGTTTAGTCTGTGACTTAAACAATCACAATACAAATGACTGTTATTAATAGCAATCGAGAGTGAGAATTCCTCAAAACAAGCCTATCTCACCAACATCATCTGACAAAACAACTGTTAAGAGTCACATTTATAATAACAAATCAAGGACGTATAAACCAACAAAGGATGAAAATATGAAAGACTCAGGTAAAAATCAAAGAAACAATATAAAAAACGATTTCATAATTGTTCTGATTTTTCAAATGATGGTGATGAAATAGCTCATTCATATTCTCACAGAAAATCTCAAAGACCACCTCTAATTAGGTCACAGGTTAGAGGAAAACTTCAAGAGGTCACCATTATGCATAGAACGGATACCCAAGACCGTGGCGGCTTGGGTTCCATATTATAACTAGTTCTTTTTGTGCTTGTAGGGTCATCCATATAGGTCTAATAGCTATGGTATGTGGACAGTGGATGCTCCGACACATGACTGGAGATCGTTCCCTCCTTCATGATTTCAAGCAAATTAAAGGAACATCTGTGGCATTTGGAGGAGATTCACAAGGTTGTAGGATTACAGGAGAAGGATCTGTGACAAACGGGATGCTCAGCTTTGATAAAGTGAATTATTGTGAACAGCTCAATTTCAATCTTCTAAGCGTGTCTCAGATCTACGACAAGAGATATTCGACTCACTTTACTGACACCCACTGTTATATTCTAAAGTCAGGATTTCATATCCCTGAAGAATGGGTTGTATTAAAGACTCCGAGAAAGAATAATACTTATGTCTTAAACCTTAATTCTACTACACTAATAGAAGAAACTTGTCTCTTGTCAAAAGCATCATTTGATGAATCACAGCTTTGGCACCGACGTTTGGGGCACACAATTTCAAAAACATGAACAGATTAGTAAAAGGAAACCATGTCATTGGATTGCCTGAAAAAGAATTTCATTTTATTGATCACTGTTCAGCATGCCTCAAAGGAAAACAACATAAATCTTCACATAAACTAAAACTTGTGAACTCAAACAATACTCCATTGAAACTACTTCATATGGATCTCTTTGGCCCAACACATGTCATGAGTATGGGAAAGAAATAGTATTGTTTGGTTATCATTGATGACTTTTCATGATTCACATGGTTTTCTTCCTACTTCATAAAAATGAAGCATCCTCAATAATCAAAGAGTTTATCACTAAAATTGAGAACCAACTTGACTATAAGGTCAAAAGCATAAGAAGTGATAATGGGACAGAATTTAAAATGAAGACATGAGCTCATTTTGCACAATTAAAGGCATAGCTCATCAATTTAGTGCGGCTAGAACTCCTCAACAAAATGGGGTAGCTGAAAGGAGAAATAGAACACTAATTGAAGCAGCAAGAACTATGCTAGCTCATGCTAAATTGCCAATAACCTTTTGGCAGAGGCAGTTAACACGTCATGCTTTGTGCAAAATCGAACTATGATTGTCAAAGAAAGAAACATGACTCCATATGAACTGTTGTTTCAAAGAAAACCATTTATTGGATTTCTTAAGTCATTTGGTAGTCCAGTCTCAATATTAAATACCCATGACCATTTGGGAAAATTTTAAGCTAAGTCTGATGAAGGATTCTTTGTAGGTTATTCTTCTGTGTCAAAGGCTTACAGAGTGTTTAATCCTCGATTAAACATTGTTGATGAATCAACTAATGTTAAATTTAAGGAACATTCATTTCCCAAATCTACAAATGGTCCCGATTGGTTATTTGATATTGACTCTTTTACAAAATCTTTTGATCAATTTTATTTGTATCATGCAGGTAACCTACTTTCAGCTAGTTCATCTTCAAGCATAGAAAGGAGAACTGACTTTCCATTAAATCCTCCTACTCACACTGAAGAACCAAATGAAGATGTACCTTTACAAGCTGACCCCATCAGACAACCAACCACAAATCAAATCATTTCAAATGCAGGAGGACCTAGCTTGTTACCATCTAATTCAGAAGATCAATCTATAGCAATTAGAAATGAAAACAAGCGTTGCCTTCAGCTGAAGTGGAAAGAAGATCAAATGATAGATACAATGAAAGTGCTGCTAATGCTGAAGCAGACACTGAGACAGGGTCTGACAACCTTCATAATTCTCCAACGTTCAAAGTGATGATGCCTCTGACCATAATGAACTGAATGTCTCCAATCTTGATGTAACAATTACTGGTGACTCAATTCCACCCACCAGAATACACAAGATCATCCAGTTGAAACCATTATTGGTGATCTTCATGAAAGTGACAAGAAGCAAGTCAAGCACTGCGATATCTGTTTGTTCTCATGCTTTCTTTGTCAAACAGTACCCAAAACATGAAAGAGGCACTTCAAGACAACAGCTGGATTGAAGCAATGCAGGAAGAGTTGCTACAATTCAAGAAACAAGAAGTATGGCAACTGGTAGATCTTCCTGAAGGACAATATCCTATTGGTACCAGATGGCTATACAGAAATAAAACTGATGACAGGGGAATCGTCATTAGAAATAAAGCAAGATTGGTAGCTCAGGGGTACACTCAAGAAGAAGGAATAGATTATGATGAAGTATTTGCCCCTGTAGCTCGGCTAGAAGCCATTAGAATCTTTCTAGCATATTCTGCATCCATGAAGTTTGCTGTTTACCAAATGGATGTGAATGTGCATTTCTGTATGGAAAGATTACTGAAGAGGTCTATGTGAGTCAACCACCTGGATTTGAAGATCCTGATTTTCCTCACAGAGTTTACAAGCTTGACAAAGCTTTGTATGGTCTTCATCAAGCTCCCAGGAAGTGGTACGAGACTCTATCATCATTTCTACTTAACAACGGATAAAAGAGGTAGAATTGATCAGACTCTCTTCAGAAAGAGAAAAGGAAAAGACATGTTGCTAGTACAGATATATGTGGACGACATCATATTTGGCTCTACAACAGGCAACTCTGTAAAGAATTTGAAGATCTCATGCATTCAAAATTTCAAATGAGTGCTATGGAGAACTCACTTTCTTTTTAGGGGTGCAAGTTCTACAAACAGCAGATGGAATTTTTATCAATCAATCAAAATACGTAGAAACAATGCTGAAGAAATTCCACCTTGCTGATTGTCAGTCTATCAGAACTCCTGTAGATCCTAAAGTGAAGATAGGTCCAGATCCAGATGGAAAATCAGTAGATTAGACACTCTATCGATCCATGATAGGCTCACTCATGTATCTTACAGCTAGTAGACTCGATATTATGTTTGGAGTTTGTGTGTGTGCCAGATATCAAGCTGATCCTAAGGAATCACATGTCAATGCTGTCAAACGAATATTCAGATATCTAAATGGCAAACCAGCTCTTGGATTATGGTATCCAAAGGAAGGAGACTTCAATTTCTATTCCTACACTGACAGTGACTATGGTGGATGCAACTTCAACAGAAAATCCACGTCTGGCGGTTGTCAATTTCTTGGTCCCAGATTGGTCTCATGGCAATGCAAGAAGCAAACAAATGTATCTGTGTCAACAGCAGAAGCTGAGTATATCGCAGCATCTGCTTGTTGTTCTCAAGTGCTCTGGATTCAAAACCAGATGCTTGATTATGGTTATAACTTCTTGCATACCCCAATTTATATTGACAGTACTCCAGCTGTCTTTATTACAAATAATCCAGTTCAGCACTCAAAAACGAAACATATTGAAATTAGATATCACTTTTTGAGAGACTGTGCTGAAAAGGGTTCATCAAATTGATTCAAGTACCAACTGAAAATCAATTGGCTGATTTGTTTACTAAGGCATTTGAACCAAGTAGATTCGAATTCTTAGTTCAATCAATTGGTATGATTAACCTTGAAAAAATCCATCAAAACATCAAAAACAATGTAAAAATTATTCAAAAAAAACCCCAAAAGAAGAAATTTTTGATGAAGAAAAGATAGGGAAATGATATAATTACAGTCATTTTATCATTCACTGTGCTTTATTTCCAAATTTGAAAGACTGTCGTGACTTACCTAATATGTAGGTAGGCTCAACTTGGAAGAGAAGATACATGCAGTGATAAACTAAAGATATATTCAATGGTGAAACACTCATCACAGAGTATTGGTATGTATCAATTTATTCAAGTGAATGTAAGTGTAGTAACAAACACATACCAGAGAATGATACTTTATGAATCTCTTTCACCAACATCAGATTCATCTCTGTTTTGCTGAGCAAAGACCTGATGAATCATGCACAAAGTGCAGATGTAATGATCCAAAAGATTCCCAATGAGGAACACATCCAAATTGGATGAATCAACAAAGCAATCATTCCAAAGGAATAAACAAAGAATCCGGTTATGGATCACCTTCCAAAGTGAAGTGAAAAGAATCCCAATGTGGATCATCATGATAAGGATCAAAGTAAAAGAATCCCAAGGTGGATCAGTGAAAATAAGATCTCATAACTTAAGTAACCTGGTCCTGTAAGTTGTGAAAAAGTTCTACCATACAATTCATAAGGATGGTTGATCATTCCATGCATGGTGTGTGAGGTACATATGGAATATCTAAATCAATCTAAACATGATAAATGTCACTAGCATCAAAATATCAACCCGGTATGAGTTTAAGAGGACAATCATACCTTCAATCAATAATGTCATAAACATGTCAATCTTATCACAAAATATGCACTTGTGTAATGCAAGACTGATATGATCCCAACAAAAAGATATAATTCTCTTCATCAATTATAAGTACATTCAAAAAGCTTTTTTAATACTTAAAGTTTTCATCCACAAAGGGATCAAAAATTTAGGGGGAGTACTTTAAAGTTTTTGATCAAGTATATATAATTTACAATTTCTTAAATTACTTTCCTAAAATCAAAACAAGAGAAAAATGTTTGTATCAATGCAGAAGTTATACCATAGTATCTCAGCTTATGCAGATGCAGATTCTTGGAAACCCCTCAAGCCCAAGATCAGTTAAACAATGGGAAACTTGTATCACTCCTGATATACAATCAATCCAAGCAAGAATTGACAACTTCAATAGTCAACCATGTCACAAGACATACTTCATAAGCCATATCTTCATAACAAGTTCATCAAAATCAAGATTCATTAAATTTGCTTAAACTCAAAAGTTAATGCAGGTAAGTGCATTGGTTAATGAGGGTGAAGGTAACCCAGACACATAACCAATGCAAGTAACAACTTATTTCAAAGTTAACCTAATGCGGACAATGATTTTACTCTACCGCATTGGTGTGCATCAAGAATTCAGAAAATTTGAAGTGTTTAAAACTCTGCGGAACTAAAGTATTCTACCGCATTTGTTAATGCGGATGAAAATTTTACTAAGTGTTCAGCCACATTTGTTAATGCGATAAGGTTTACTCTCCCGCATTTGTTTAACTCTTCCGCATTTGATACAATGTACAAATGCGGATGTAGAAATACAAGTGTTTCACTTCCGCATTTGCTACAATGTACAAATGCTGATTACTTTCAAAGTTTCGCATTTGCTACAGTACACAAATGCGAATGCTCTCATCAAGTTTTGTTCTACCGCATTTGCTACAGTACACAAAGCGGATGAAAGGATGAATGCGAACAGTCGGTCAAAAATGTGTTCTACCGCATTTGCTACAGTACACAAATGCGGATGTCTAAAATTATCAACATTACACTTCCGCATTTGCTACACTAGTGACCGCATTTGAAATCAAAACTTGTAAAAAATTTGTGAATTCTATTATCTGACTATTTAAAGAAAACCAACAGAGTCATTTAATACTTTTCAAATTTGAGCGACTTTATAGTGAGACGAGCGCCACCAAATACTGTTCATCATCATCTTCACCTTTTAAACCTAGTTTCCCAATCGATTCAACAAAACCGTGGGCATTGATTCTTAACCAAAAGGATTCTGAGAAAAGGTGAATAATCACAAATGTCGAACATTCATTTGTACGATGATGTTAGTGACCTAGGTTAAGGAATGTTCACACTAAATCAGAAAAAAAAATATTCATTAACATGGAAGGATTTCGACTCATTCTTAAGTGTATCTTCAAGCTTCAAACATGTATTCAATGCTAAAGTGCTCTTTTGAACCGTTGAGACTAAAATCAAAACAATTATGAAATCAAAAACTATGAATCTGATTATCCTATGTTAAAGATTAAGTAATGTTGGTGCTCATATTTACAAATAACAAAAAAACATAATCATGAATCACAAAATTCGAATAGGTCAAAATCAGGTGTACTGTTTTATATGATTTTAATTTTGACCTATGAAAGTCAAAATGTGATGAACATTGGTTTAATTAATAAAGTGATTCTAATGCATATGTCTTGAATGCAGATTATAATGGCAAATCTCTCATGGAGCAAGCTCCATAATGTTAGTTGTTTTCTCAACCCTGATGTACCAGAAGCAGAAGAATTGAGAGACATGATCAGATTCATTTCTACTACAAGGGTAGCTTATGCCATGACAGTAAGACCCACCATATTTGAAAGCTGCATCAGAAACTTTTGGGAGTCAGCTGAAGTCGTTGAGGATGATGGAATAAGATCACTGACGGGGAGAATTGACAGTGAGCATACACTGATTGTTACTGAAGAAAGTGTTAGAAGATGCTTGAGGTTTGGTGATGATGCTCAAGCACCATTGGAACTTGAAGAAGATACCATAACCTCTTTCTTTGCAGAAATTGGTTATGAAGGTGGATTTGAAGCTAAACAGATAGTCAAGGGTTTGTAGATTTACAATGGAGATTTCTGATTCATTGTATCAGCACTGTTTGTCCAAAAGGAAAACAGGATGGAATGATATTCCCATCACAACATCATCTGCAATATGTGCTCTCTGCACCAACCAACCCTTCAACATGTCTGCCTATGTCTTCAAGGGCATGATATCCAATGTCCAAGAAGGAAGGAGATATAAATTTCTGATGTACCCAAGATTCCTCCAATGCCTAATCAATGAAGCATTCCCAAATGTGGTCATTCAGGGACCAGTACTTGATATTCCCCACTATGATGCAAATCATACAAGTACATAAAGAAAAGGGATCCTAGGAACTTCTACAGTGAGCTCATTCACCACTTCTTCCTTGGATGATTCAACAGATTGAACTAGAACAGCCTGTTGCTTCACCATCTCCATAACACTCACCTCAACCATCTCCACAACACTCACCTCAACCATCTCCACAACACTCACCTCAACCATCTCCACAACACTCACCTCAACATCTCCACAACACTCACCTCAACCATCACTACATCATACTCCTACACAATTACCACCTCCATCACCACACCTATACCTCAGCCTTCACCTCAAAATATACCACCCTAATCACCAGTACATATATCAAACCAATCACCTCACCTTTCTTATCTCCAATTCAACCACCTCATACATCTCCCATTCAATCATCACCACCAAACACAAACCTGTAAACCTTGATGACTCCACTGGTTCTTCAAGAAAATCTAAATCATCTTCAGATGAGGAGGATCATCATGAGAAAAGAAAAAACAACTTCTGAAGCTACTCTCTTTAGAAAGCTGTACTGAATCAAATGTCTTAAAACCTGATGAAAAAGATGAGATGATTTCTCAACTGTTGAAAAGAATTGAAGAACTGGAAAATACTCAACAAAAGAGCTAGCATAATTCAAGACAGATTAATGGAGTTAGATGAAAAAGATGCAGAATTGAAAGCCTTAAAAGAAAAGTATGAGACTGAAAAGAAGAAGAAGGATGGTGAGATTGAGAATTAAAGGCTGCTCTTCAAGATTGAGAATAGTTGAACTTGAATTAATCCTTGAACTAAGGAGAGAGTCTGAGAGAGTGAATGAGCAAACTTGTACTGCTGATCAAGAAGAAGAAAACTGGGATCCAGACAAGAAGGATCCAACATGGAGTTAGTGATTTACTCAGGTGAAGCAGAAGCTCCCGGTACTAAAGAAGAGGCTGAATTCAATGACATGATCAAGGCACTTGACATGTTTTCATCAGAAGACTTTATTATTGATGACAAAATCTGGGACTTCATAAATGATCAAACAAGCTCATCTGAGACTATAGTTAAAATTCCTTAATATCCTGTCCCGTTAGAGAAGGAATTGAGTTACAAATTGTACCTGCTGTATCACTGTCTCATGATCAGAAAGATTAATCAGAAAAATCTGTGAGGATCAAAGAATAATAATGAAAAGGATGAAACAATCAAAGAGGATGAAAGAGTGCCTGATGAAACTAAAATTCCAGAAACCTCTTCTTCTACTCCAATTCAAACCTACACCCGAAAAAGAAAGTATCTTGCTGAAAAAGCTAAGGGTAAAAGACCTATGGTGGAAGAAGAACCAATCAAAAAGACTAAAAAGGATGATCCCCGCAGTCTTGCAGCCATTGCTGAATTTCTTGAAGAGCATGAAAAGGTTGAAGCTCAACTGAAAGCAATGACTGATTATATTGATCTGGAAGAGGGAGAAATTGAAGAAGAATATACGCATGAGGATCAAATTGTCAAAGATAGCCCTGTCAAAGAAAAATCAAATGTGCATGATATGATTAAGAAAGCCAAAATTGATGATTTGATGTCAAAAGCTTTATTTCTTATTGACCACGGCTATGATCCTGATGAGGTATTCAAGCTAACTTATGAGGGTATGATAGCAGAAGAAGAAAAAGTAAACAAGCTTCTTGACCCTATGGTTGAAGTAGAGTATGAGAAATCTTGTCCCCCAAACCTTCAAAGACAAAGTCTGTCCTGAAATCCAAACCTGCTGAAACTTCACAGACTACCCTTCATGATCCATATAGCAAGTCTGATAAGGAGATGAAAGAATATTTGTCTTCCTAATGATTTACAAGGAGAAAACTTGCTAATATGAAGACAAACTCTCTCAGGGATGCTATACTTAGAGTAATCAATGAGAAGAAGGAAAGAATGAAAAAGATGGAGGAGGAGTTTGTCAGTCAAGAGCCCAGAATAAGAGTATCTGCTCAAGACATGCAACTCACTCAAAAAGATCAAGACTATCTGGCACCTATTCTGCATAAATACCCTGAATGGTTTGCTAAACCATCTCAAGTTACTTTACAAGAAGGGTTAACCACATCAGAGCTAATAAGAGGTGTCTCCACTCCAAAAGGCAAAGTTGATCAGAAAATAATCTCCTGGAAGTATGATAGTTCATGGAACATGTTTATGGTGAAAAGGATCTCAGGGCTTGTTCAATTTTTCACGGAATACTCAGCCCTAGTAAGTGCCCTGGAGATCCATGACTTAAAAGAACTAGCTCAATTGGAATTGATTAATCATACAACTATGTTCAGAGGTTATGAGTTTGAAGATATTTTGAGAATGTTCAAAAGAACCAACAACTTCAATTCACTAAAAACCATTTGCATGAGAAAAGACAGATCTTTTGTAAACCCTCTTGACAAGAAGGAAAAGAAATTAGCAGAAGAGGTGATCTTTCCTGAACTTAAAGTCAAACCCACATAATCACTAAAAAGAAAAAGTATTGCTGGTACACATTCCTCACTGCCTATATCCAATGTGTATTATGATGAGAAATATTATGAATTAGTTATTGAAAGAAAATGGGGAGGAAAGAGCTATCTGAAATAAGATTGTTTAGTGGATATGAGGTAAGTTTGCTAGATGAATCATATATCCACTACATCTATACAAGGCACTTTAGAGAAATAAGAAATAGACTTGGGGAAACTGACATGTACTTCTTCCTCAAATGCATCAAACTTCTGAAGTTGGCTTATGACAGAATCAACAAAAAGAAGGAGATAAGGAAAAAGAAAAGGACTCCATTGCAATTTGGCAACATTGTTAAACTAGAAGTTGATGTGGATGGTGCTCCTCTTATTCATAGAAATGGATTGTCTACTGTATTAATTTGGGAGCCCATCTCACTAAGGAAGATGCCAATCAATGCCATTCATGATATGAGTCAAATGAAGATACATGTGCTCAACAGGGAAAGATTGACTGATGCTAAGGAGTTCTCAACATGATCAAAGCAGTCTTGGACCCTTCATTCATTGATCCTTCATCAACAACACTAGAACCAGTAGAATCTTCACAACCCAATCCACCCTCTGATCCTTGAAGTATGTAGGCTGTATAATCCTTAGGGGGAGTATTGTTGGACCCTGAAAGGATCATACATGCCAATTCAAGTGGTGGATGGTTGCTCTGCTGGAATCCCTCATGTCCAAGAACAAATGCGGATCAAGACAAGTATCTGCCGAATAAGAAGAAAAATACAAGTGTTGGTCATCCGCATTTGTCAATGCGGATGAAAAGTTAATAAATGCGGATATACATTTGTTCATCCGCATTGACCAATGCGGATTGCCAAGAAATGCGGGCAAGTGTTTTTTTCATCCGCATTTACCAATGCGGATGACCAACTTCAATGCGGTTGAAGAAATGCTGATGAAGTCAACTCATCCGCATTTGTCAATGCGGATGATCAACAACCAATGCTCATGAAGACTTAGACTAGCTTTAGTAAGGGTAGTTTAGTCTCTTGTAATAGCAACGTGTCTGCCTATAAATAGAATAGTATACCTCATACATGGGGTAACTTTTGTCTGTAATTTGATTTGATTCTTAGTTCCTAGAATGTTCTGTTTGCATTGAATGTTCTTGTAATCAATCAATCAAAGTATTCAATATATACAAACATATTTATGAGTATCATGTGTATTCAATGTTCATTGATTGTCTGATTCCGCCTCTCAATCTTTGACTCAATCACTATATTCGGTCCTTATTGATTCACATCAACTGAGATTATCTTTCTCAAATCTTATCCAGTCACCTCTGAAGATACCTGAGTTACTTGTGAAGATGATGCATTTGAGCAGGAACCCTCAGTAGACTCCAGGGTCATGAGAGCAAGATTTCCAAAAGGGTGTTCACCACCATGTTGACTAGCACCAGCATAGCATTGCTCAGTGTGACCAGACAAGTTATCAGGTAAGCTACTCCAGTCAACGACTCCAGTGTGAAGAAGCTGTGATGAGGTTGTGATGGAGATGGTTGAGGTTCTGGTAGTGCATGAGGTTGTGGTACTATAGAAGCTTGAACTTGATTTGACTGTGGCACATAATAGCGGGGATAAGGATATGGCATTTGACCCTGAGGAACAAAATATGCAGGAGATTGAGGGTGTGATGAATGACTAGAACCAGCAGAATGTTGCCCTTTGGATTGTGAATTGTTATTTGGAAAAGTCAAAAAGGGTGCAGAGGTGTTAGATCCCGTTGATCTACACTCTCTTGCAAAGTGTCCAAGCCTGTGGCATTTGTGACACTTCAACTTGCTCTTGTCAAACCCGACTTCGGTTTTGTCAGAGAGTCCAGGAAATTTCCTGCCAGTTCTCTTGTAGAATTTCTGAGATCTGATATTGATCAAGGCCATTTGGCTCAAAATATCCATCTCTTCTAAATCATCATGAGCAATGCCCTTCAAATCGTCCATGATAAAGCATAGATTGTCACTATTATTACCAGAATGACAATCAACACTCACAAAGGCATGATTAGAATTGTTTGAGGTGAAATCAATATGCTCATCATAGTGGCATTCTGATCCTGCATACTCTGACTCATGACTTACCAAGGCAGTGTTTCCTGGTACAAAGTCATCAGTGAGCTTTCTAGATGATGATAGTTTTCGTTTCTGTTCTATCTCTCTCTCAAATGTGAGCAATTTCCCATGGAGTTAGGTGAGAGATAGTTTGTCCAAATTTGCACTAGAGCGTAGGACAATAGTATATGTGTCCCATCTCTCAGGCAGTGATATGAGAAATCTGTTATTCATCTGGCTATTGGTGTACTCATGTTTGACCATTTTTAATTCAGAGATCAAACAAGAGAACCACTCAAACTGTTGAGTCAGTGTCTCACCCTTCCTATGAGAAAATGACTCATATTGTTGGGCAAGGATTTCTCTATTATTTGCCAAGACCTCCTCTGTTCCTCCAAATTGTTCTTTCAAGGCATTCCAGAGGTCATGGGCAGTTTCATAATGCATTAGCCCAGAATAGATTTCATTGGGCAGTGCCACGGCCAGAATTCCATGGGCTTTTGCATTAATCTCAAACAATTTCTTATCCTCATCTGAGTATTGCTCCCTCCTCTTCGGAACCATTTGATTGGTTTCCAGGTTATTCACCATAGGCTTGTGTGGACCATGTACCACTGATGTCCAACAACCTGAGCTGTTAACAGACAGGTGATGGAGCATTCATCGTTGCCATATGTTATACTCACTCCTAACCAGCATTGGAGGCTTGGTTGAGGAACCAGTATTGTGAGGATCATTGGAAGGAGTAGTCATTTTAGGTCCAAATACAATTTAATTCAAGCTTTTAAAAGATTTTACACAGACCATAACAGACTCAATGAAAACCAAGAATAAATCTCAGGATGAATGGCCAAAAACACAGAAAATTCAATCTCTATAACCGTTTCTTGCAAAAATGCTAATTCAATCAAACTTGGATCTTGGATAGTAGTTTCAATGATCAATTATTAGATCGATCAATGATTAACCTGCTCTGATACCATTTGACAGGATCAGTGATCTCAAGTTTGATGGATTAGAGTGTAACGCAGCGGAATAAGATCAAGAATTAGACAAATTATAGCAAGAATTTGATATTCGTATGCATTAAGAACAAATACGGTTATAACGAGAGAATATATTTCTGTGAAAAGGAATGTTTCAATTATGTCAAATGTTTCTGCTCAATCATTCACCTTTTACAATTAGGTTGACACTCCTTATATGTAGTGCAATCACTGCTGATATCACGGGATAGTGACATCTGGCAGATTTATTACAAAAATAACTAACACTTAACAAACTACTGAAATGTTCACAACTATTGAGAACTTATCAGAGAGTGCTAAGCACAAAATATAAAACTACTGATGCTAAACTACTGAAACTAAACTACTGATTACAAAACTACTGAAAAGGGAAAATATAAAACTACTGAAAGAAAACCGTCACAACTACTGAGGAAGACCTCTTCAGCTGTTGTGACAACGTCTGATACTTGGTCTTCAGTACTTGCCTTTAGCACTTGTCTTCAGACTATCTTCAGTACTTGTCTTGAGACTTTGTCTTCAGCACTTGTGTCTTCAGACTTTGTCTTCAGCACTTGTCTTCAGACTTTGTCTTTAGCACTTGTGTCTTCAGACTTTGTCTTCAGCACTTGTGTCTTCAGACTGTCTTCAGCACTTGTGTCTTCAGACTTTGTCTTCAGCACTTGTGTCTTCAGACTTTGTCTTCAGCACTTGTGTCTTCAGACTTTGTCTTCAGCACTTGTGTCTTCAGCAGTTGTTGTGACGTCTGTGGGACTTAAAGGTTTTTCTGATCCGGCTCATTGGTTCTTTTGGTCCAACAAAAGGTCTATCTTTTCTTTGTAACTATGCTCATTTTGTTTTAAAACTCTATTAGCCTCAGTGCATAGTTGCAATTCTTTCACTAAGTTATCATTATGATCTAATAACCTAGCAAATTTCTCATCTATGCTATCTCTAAAAGTATCACAATCAGAACAAGCATGTTTTTTAAACAATTTGTCAGTTGTACTTACCTGAGGAGATTTAGTAGAGTTAGCCATCATCGTAGCATCGAATGTCTCTGGTTCTGGTGATTCTTTCTTTGCTGTTGTCTCTTCAATATTTGACATTGCTATCTCAACTGCAATATCTCCCTCACTCGCGGAATCATCATCCAAATCTTCTACACTTGCAATATTTGATTTCCCTGGACAGACAAACCGAAAGCTCTAGTCCTGTCCTTCATCATCATGAGCAGTCAAGGCTTTTGGATTCTTGCTTGATGAAGTAGAGCTGCTGGCTTGCTTGTCTTGACGAGTGAAGGATGAGAATGGGTTCCCGTTCCCAGTCTTCTTTGGCTTCACACATTCTCTCTTGAAGTGCCCCTTTTCTCCACAGTTAAAACAGGTCGCTTTACTTTTGTCAAAGCCAAATATGGTATCCTTAGTAGCAACCAAGTTTTGTCCGGTCTCTTTCACAAACCTCTTCACCCTCCGGACAGCACTAGCTAAGGCCCATATAATATCCATTCTTTCCAGCTCCAATTCATCCACCTGCTCGTAGTCCTCATCTGCCAGATGGCAGTTTCCAATCTTCCCAGCAACCAGTCCATCATAAGACTGAACCACTGCTGCAAATAGATCCATGTGCACTCGAGCTACTTCCACAGACACATTACCGAGATTCTCAGTCTTTAGTCCTAGTAGCATTTGCTTCAGTTCCAATGTACTGGGTATAAGAGGACCCTGAAGTTTCTGAACCTGAAGGAGAAGCTTGTGAAGGACCCGATGAGCTAGACACAAATGCAGTCTGAAGAGGTGCTCCAGATGTCTTGGCTTGTGGCGTGGCATTGTACAAAGTTGGATTCTGAGTGTATGATGACTTCTGGGTTCTGTACTTCATCTTAAGTGCTTCTTCTTGCAGCTTTAGAATGAAGTCATTGATATCCAACTTTGCCAGCATCTCATCCTGTCTCAGATTTGACACAAATGAAGCCCACTTTTCCGGCAAACCATCTGCAAAATTTGACACCTTTTCTTCCATGGTAGTAGTAACACCATATGTATGCATTTCACCCATCAGATGGTAGAATATATCAATCACATCGTCCAAACTCTTGTTCCCCATCGATGAGAAGTTGGCAAATTCTTTCTACAATTCCTTAGCGTTAATTGCCTTCAGCGAAGCATTCCCGTCGTATCTCTTTTCAAGCTCATCCCACAATTTCTTGGCCTGTTTATTCTCCGAGTACTGGTGGAAAATATCTTTAGGAATAGACTGAGTAATCAATGCATAAACTCTCTTCTCTGTATTATACTTAACTTTTTGAGCATCAGTCATCCCTCCCAAAGTAAGCTTTACCCCATCTGCTGCCACCGGCATACTATACCCAATCTCAATAGCTTCCCACAAATTTGGATTCACTCCATTGAGGTAGATCTCGAAATGTTGTTTCCAGTGGGGAAAGTCATCTAACGTTAAAAGTTTTGGTGGTTTATTGTGATTCCCCACCTCACTCTCAAGTAACAGTAGGTTCTGGATCCTTGAGTCCTTACCGGCAGTAAACGCTGACATCTGATCTTCCATCTCGATTAACTTTTAAGAATACTAACCAAACTGTCAAACTGGTGCGACTGGGTAAAGTGAAAGGGCTATCCGTGCGTATGAACTATGCGATTGGTTCAATCGTGCGGCTGAACTGAGCGATTGGTTCAGTCGAGTGAATGAAGCTGATGCATATGAACACTTCGAACGGATGGTTCAGTCGTACGAATGGAGATGCGACTCAATCCAATCGTGTGTCTGGTGTATGCGAATGAAGTCCAGTCGTGCGAATGGCTCACTCGTGCGACTAAAGCTGCTGTTTTGCGAAAATTTCTAGGTTAAACGTGTTTTAGCCGAAAAAATTCGAAATTTCGCAAACCCTAATCGCCTAAGCCGTAGAAACCGAAACTTGATGAGCAGGGAACGTCCAAGACAACTCTTGACACAAAAGATTGCATTTTTTAGTGTAAAAACACACACACTTTTTATCAATCTTGATTGAATCACACGTAATCAAGAGCCAGAGCTTTGATACCAATTGTTAAGTTGCTTTTTTTGGATCGATAAACATCCGAGCATGTTCTTGACGGAAGGATGAACAACCAAAACCAAAAGTCAAATCAATAACACGAACTATCAAATATTGGTTTCATTGATAAAAAACCTAACGATTACAAGCTCGTTACAACATAAGAATCAAGACTCTTGGCAAGGGGAAGATCGAGCATGATCTCCCCTCTCATCCGGCAGCCCTAGGCTCCGGGCAGACTTCCTCTCAATCCTTAAGCTCTCTACACATTGAAACTGGTATATATAGGCCTCGGCCCATATTAGATGCGACTAGGCCCATTCGTTCGATTGGACCATGCGTATGGTTCAATCATACGACTGGACCATGCGTATGGTTCAATCGTACGACTGGACCATACTTATGGTTCAGTCTTACGAATGTCCCAATCGCATCTCTCAGTTGCATGGCTGGTCCATTAGCATGGCTCAGTCGTACGGCTGAGTCTCATTCGCATATGCTCCTGCGAATGACCCAGTTTCATGTGTTTACAACATATCAGGTGTATAACATTAAGCCTAGACTATTCGACAAGTGACAGACACACTATATATGACTATATATGCTCCAACACCCTATCTTGAACATGGTCTTCAAGGAGATGATTTGAGAAGAGTAAAGAATGATGTAAAAGCATACTCCTTGATGTGTAAAGGACTACCTCTGGAAGTTCTTGCAAGGCTTGATGGATATCAAAATGGATATACCATGTATGAAGCCTTAAAGACTATATGTGAAGGAGGAAAGGAGATTCAAAATCTCAAGAAACAAAAGTTGAAAAGGCAATTAGAACTGTTTCAACATTTGTCTGGAGAAACCATAAACCAAATGATGAACACATTTGTTCAACTTACAACTGAGATGTCAACAGCTGGTATTAAGCCTGATCTTGAAGATCTAAATCTTAGACTACTCAATGATTTACCCTCATCATGGAAACAAAGAGTAACCTTACTAAAGCATACTGAGAAGTTCCCTATGGATCTAGATCTACTTATTGCCAAGATTGAGTCAGTATAGATTGATGAAAGCTCAAGGAACAATGATAGAGCAGCATCAATGTCTTAGTATCAGTTTGTTGCTTCTCCAGCAAACACAGTTGAAAATGCATTCATGGAAAAAAAGTGAGAAAGTTAATGAAGAAGAAGGAGATTTATTTGTCGGAGCAGGATTTTTCACTAATTCATCATTTACTAGTGCTCCTGCTTACACAACAGAATCTCATTCTCAATCTCCTCCTAAATCTCAGTCTCAAACATCAAATGTTCAATCAGAGACTTCTTCATCTAACTCTTCTAAATCTAGCAAAGTTAAAGATGTGATAAACATCATATTAGAGGATGAAAAGTCTAAAACTGCATTTACGGCATTTATGGCTAGTTTTCAAGCATATCAAAGTAGCCATTTAACTCAATTAGATCTTGTTTTGCAGGATTTATTTGAAATGGATCCTGAAGATGTGGAAGAAATGTAGGATTCTATATGCCCAAGACACGTAGAATATTGATGCGGTTAGTACGTTATGATCCAAGTCGGGTTATACCCAATAACAAGCTTGGAAAACACAAATTAATATTTAATTGATGATATGATCATGCAATTAAATATTTACACCAATTTAGAGAATGGGTTTTCTAAATAAGTTGCATATGAGATGGAACAACTTATTTGGATATTTTGTTCAGTAATATTATTTGGAATGTTATTTAAATTAGTTAGATAACATCAAATAATAAAAACGAGTGTATAAGTCACACAATTAAAAGGTTAATTGTACAACAAATTGAAAGACTAGTTTATCTAATATGTGTGTTAATGTTTAAAGGGGGAAACCCTTTAAACTTTGAAACTTTCGGCCGCCCCCCCCCCCTTGATCCCATTGGTTCTTTTGTTTCTTGAACACTACATTACATAACTAGTCACACACTCAAAGTTTTCTCTCATCTCAATACATGCAAAAAGACTCAAAAAAACAAGAAAACCTCTCTCTCTCTTGCTCTCCAAAACTTACGGCTAGCAGCAGCATTAGGGTTTTCTTGGAGTGCTTTGGTATAGTTTTCTTCCTAACAAGAAGGTGTTTTGCAAAGGGCTTGGGGTATACAAGCTTGAGGACTTCTACCCTTGAAGTCTTGGCCAATTTTGAGCATCAAACATCCACCTTTATGTCGGTTTTAAGCTGCTGAGAGGGTAGTTCTTCACAGCTCATTATAGCTGTGATTTTATGTAGTTTTTCTTATGTTCATAGCTTGCTCATTCACATATTATGATCCTTTGTTTATTGGGTTTGCTTTTACATTTATATGGTCACCTAAAGAACACGTTTTTCAGCTTATAAGTAAGTATATGAAGTTGTTATTCCGCTGCGTTTTCAGAAAGTTTAATAGGTTAAACTTAGTTTTTTTGTTCTTGCAAACCCAACAATGGCATCAAGAGCCGGTTATGTGGATAGCTTGCTTGTTGTTCTCCTTTAAATATGGTTTTATAGGATGATTATCAACTCATAATAGGCTGATTTTGGTTGATTCAATAAACCCCATGTCTTTCAAAGTTATATCTTCATGCTTATGATTAAACCTTGAAAGATAGAAATGTCAATTGGTTGATATGTTTGGTTGTTGTTTGTTTGGACAAACAAACCCAAATTTTCAGTTTATGTTGGCTGAAAATTTTGGGTTTGATGGGGTTTATTTTGTTTGTTAAATGATGTTTATGATTGTTCATATGATACTGCATAACCTAGCTTGACCTTGTGTTGTTTTGGTTTGGTTTGAATGTATTTATTTGATTATGTTCTTTCAATGGGGTTATATATTAATTTGTGCTTTGTTTAAAAATGTATTTTGTCTATTTATTCATTGGGATGTAATAATAGATTAGGAGTAATTTTCTTTTACGAGAAAATATGTATTAGGATATATATATATTTTGTAAAAGAAGATGCTCGGGAAGGAAGCACAAGAGAAAGACACAAAAGAAAAGGACTTGAAGCATATGGATGCGAGTTCAAGTGGGAGTCTACGTTGATCTCAATTTTGTGTTGTATTCAACCCTTAGGAAAGACCAAATGACCACACTTGTGATGGCAAACAAGTGTGGTCACAATAGTAGCTATGGTTATGCACATTATGGTTGTTTATATTATGCTTGTTTGATTGTGGTTTTATGAATGATTGTATGATATTTGGATATGTTTAACAATCTCTATAAAATGATGTTAACAAGCTAATATAAAATGGTTCTTATCATTAAGTGTTAATAAATGGTTATCAAAAGGATTAATGATTTTATAATAAAATGGGTTTTATTAAAAGAACCATAGAGTATCTAGTATTTGAAAGCATGCAAATACAAGTACCTAGAGTTTTCTAAACTAGAATTATGAAATCTCTAAACTTTTGACCAACATGTTTAACACCGTCCTTTTGCAGAACACTTGAGTCATTTGGAAACTCTTAATGGGATAAAGGTCACCTAACCATTTAGAGGGAACTTATGGTCTAAGGTGGGGATACCACATTGGTGGGATAAAGGTTACCTAACCACTTATGTGGGTAAACTCACACGTGTGTGCAAATAGGGTAACTTGATTTGCAAACCATGTTAAATGGATCACCTAAATATGGTTTCCAAATGGTGTTGATGGGATTAACATGCCGACTTTACATATGATGTTTAAAGTCGATCCCATACCTCTAGAAGTTGCAAATGGTTGCAACCGTCAATCGTTGACCACCTTATTAATTTAAATCGTGGGATAAAGGTCACCTAACCACAATTTAAATGTAATGTTGGGTTCTAGAATTTAATATAAAATTACCTTAAAAGACATTATTATTAAAAATAGCAATATCGAAAATACTAAATAGATCTTTGTTAATTTTGTAGATGGCCACCAATAATGACAATCATGATAACTCATCCGCGTCCACCTAATCATTACGAGCGATCCTCCAAAAGGAACATCTAAATCATAACAATTTCATTGATTGGTATCGAAACTTGAGAATTGTTCTCAAGCAAGAGAGAAGATCATATGTTTTAGATGATACTGTCCCCGATCAGCCTTCTGAGGATGATGAAGAGGCCTACAACGATTGGCTGAAGTACACTGAGGACTCTGTCCAAGTGTCTTGTCTCATGCTAGCGAGCATGACTTCGGATCTCCAAAAGGAGTATGAACATCATGGAGCTTATGACATGATAACCCAGCTGAAGGAAACGTTCCAACAGCAAGCAAGGGTTGAGCGCTTCGAAACAGTTCGAGCGCTCCATGCATGTCGTATGGACGACAACCAATCTGTTTCGTCTTATGTACTTAAGATGAATAGTCATATTGACTGCCTCGAGAGGCTTAATTGTCCCGTCTCGAAGGAATTGGCCACGGATTTGATCCTCAATGGCCTTACCAAGAAGTTCGAGACATTTGTGTTGAATTACAACATGAATGCATGGGACAAGAGCATTGGTGAACTTCACTCAATGCTTAAAACGGCCGAGGCGGCCATGGGTAAACGGGTTTTACCCGTTCTCACCATCAATGAAGGTGGGAACAAGAAAAGGCCTTATCCCGCACCCAAGGCAAAGGTTGCCAAGGGTAAGGGACCCGTATGGGGAAAGGGGAAATGGGTGGCAAGGGTGCCACCCAAACCACAAGGGAAGAATCAAAAGGTTGCTACCAATGACCCATGCTTCAAGTGTAGGGAGATTGGACATTAGGCAAAATTGCCCTGTCCATCTCCAAGAGTTGAAAGCCAAGAGGGATGTCGGGCAGACCTTAGGTACAATATACATGATTCATATTGATCTTAATGTTACATCTTCAAACACATGAGTATTAGATACCGGATGTGGAACTCATATTTGCAATTTGTTGCAGGGGTTCAAAAGAAGTAGGGACTTCAATCAAGGGGATGTTAGCCTCTTCATGGGCAATGGAACCAAAGTCCAAGTTGAAGCTCGTGGGGACTACATCCTAAAACTTCCAAGTGGCTTGGATGTTATTTTGAAGAATGTTTTGTATGCTCCTAGTTTGACTAGGAACATTATTTCTGTATCCCAATTAAGACTTTATGATTATGTATTATCTTTTGTTGAAAATGATATTCATGTTTCTTTAAATAAAATGTTCTATTTTAAAGCTATACCTATTAATGGTATTTATGAATTGGTTCATGAAAACACTTTAAATAGTTCATTGTACCAAACTAGCACCAAGAAACTCAATTTGGATTTGAGTGATACCTATCTTTGGCATTGTCGTCTTGGTCATATAAACAAGAAACGTATACAAACATTTCAAAAGAATGGTCTTTTAAAAATGAATGAATGTGATTCATTTGATGTATGTGAATCTTGTTTACAAGGTAAAATGACTAAGGCACCCTTTAGTGGAACTAACGAAAGGGCAAAAGATTTATTAGGAATCATACATTCGGATGTATGTGGTCCTTTTAAGCCAATGACTAGGAATGGTGAAAGATACTTCACTACCTTTACCGACGATTATAGTCGCTATGGGTATGTGTACTTATTAAGGCACAAAGATGAAGCTTTTGAAATGTTCAAAATCTTCAAGAATGAAGTGGAAAATCAACTCAACAAGTCAATTAAAGTTCTCCGTACCGATAGAGGAGGTGAATACCTAAGTGATGCCTTTCAAGATCATCTATGGAGTTGTTGGATTGTCTCACAACTCACTCCACCTGGAACACCACAACACAATGGTGTGTCTGAGAGGAGGAATCAAACCTTATTGGATATGGTCCGATCTATGATGGCTAGAAGCACATTACCTCTATCATTTTGGGGTTTCGCTTTGCTCTCCGTGGCCCGTATTTTAAATATGGCCCCAACCAAAAAGGTGGGAAGGACACCTTTTGAGATATTACATGGAAGAGTTCCATCCCTATCATACTTAAGGGTCTGGGGTTGTGAGGCTTACGTTAAGACTCCCACCCCAAACAAATTGGAAGTCCGATCCACCAAGTGTATCTTTATTGGATATCCTAGAGATTCTCTGGGATATTATTTCTATGATCCACTAGAACAAAAGGTGTTCGTTGCCAGAATGGGTGAGTTCTTAGAGGCAAACTTCCTTATGGAAGGAACTAGCAGTAGAACAGTGGATCTTGAGGAGGATCAAGAACCACAACCCGATGCATGTTTGGTTGAAAGTAGCACTCAACATGAGGATGTTGAGGATGATCAAGCGGTTGATCAATACACACAAAACGTTCGCACAAGTGGTAGAACTAGTAATCCACCTGAAAGATATGAATTTTTCATGGATGGATGCTATGTGGTAGATTCAGATGAACCAACCACATACCAGAATGCAGTGTCCAATTTGGATTGTGAAAATGGCTTGAGGCCATGAACGTTGAGATGCAATCCATGTATGACAATCAAGTTTGGGAACTTGTTGTACCACATTTTAATTCCAAAGTAGTTGGAAGCAAGTAGGTTTTCAAGAAGAAAACCGATATGCATGGAAACTTGGATACTTATAAGGCTAGACTTGTAGCAAGGGTTTCACTCAAACTCAAGGGGTTGACTATGATGAAACTTTCTCACCTGTTGCGATGCTAAAGTCGATAAGGATATTGTTTGCCATAGCTGCTCGTTATGATTATGAGATTTGGCAAATGGATGTCAAAACCACCTTCCTAAATAGATTTCTTGAGGAAGATGTCTATATGGTTCAGCCTGAAGGTTTTGTCAATCCAAAACATCCTAATAAAGTATGCAAGTTAAAGAAATTAATCTATGGATTGAAAAAAGCATCGAGAAGCTGGAATCATCGTTTTGATGAGGAGGTAAAGAAATTGGCTTCATCAAAAACGCTGATGAGCTTGTGTGTATAAGAAGGCTTGTGGTAGCAAAATAACTTTCCTAGTATTATATGTTGATGACATACTACTATTTGGAAATGACATTCCAACCTTGGAAGGTGTAAAAACCTGGCTTGGAAGTGTTTTTCCATTAAGGATCTTGGAGAAGCCGCCTATATTCTGGGAATAAGATCTATAGGGATAGATCAAGGCGGTTGATTGGTTTAAATCAAAGTGCGTATATTGATAAAATCTTGAAAAGGTTCATGATGGAGAACTCTAAGAAAGGTACCGTACCTATTCAAAGAGGAACGATATTGAGTACGACTCAATGTCCTAACTCAAAGGATGTGCAAGATAAAATGAAGGCAATCCCATACGCATCTGCTATTGGATCCATCATGTATGCAATGATATGCACTCGACCAGACGTGTCATGCGCCTTAAGCATGACAAGTCGTTACTAGCAAAATCCTGGAAACAGTCATTGGATGGCTGTTAAGAACATACTTAAATACCTAAGGAGGACAAGATATGTTCCTAATCTATGGATCTGGTGATGAGGAACTCGTTGTAAAAGGTTACACGGATGCGAGTTTCCAAACCGATCGTGATGATTCTCGGTCACAATCGGGATATGTTTATTCTGAATGGAGGAGCGGTCTCTTGGAAGAGCTCCAAACAGGATGTGGTGGCTCTATCAACTACAGAATCAGAATATGTCGCCGCCTCATTGGCAGCTCAAGAAGCTGCATGGTTGAAGAAATTCATTGCTGATCTAGGGTTGTCCGTTCCATTCAGGAACCCCTAGAGATCTTTTGTGATAACGAGGGTGCGATTGCTCAAATCAAGAAACCTCGTGCTCATCAAAAGACTAGGCACATTGAGCGGAGATTCAACTACATACGAGATGAAGTTGAAAGGGAAAGATATGTATTCGCAAAGTTCACACGGATCAAAAAATTGCGGATCCTCTCACGAAGCTCCTTGAAAAGGCAAAGCATGAAGGTCATACTTGTGCCATGGGACTTCGATATTCTAGTGATTGGATTTGATATGTAAATTTTGTATTTGGATATATGGAACTCTTTATTATTTGAACAAAATTATTGTTGATACATGTATGTCCCTAGATCGTGATATGTGATGTAATAGATCTTGTTTGGTATGATTAATGAACTGATATTGATAGTCTGTTGGTTATAATGTTTAATAGTTCATTAATGAGTCGTAAATGAATTGATTGGGTTTATGATTACTTGAATGACTACATATAATATTATATTAATTAACTAAAACATTCAAACTTAACTTAATGAAGTTCCCATGCGAATGGCTCATGCGAATAAACCATACACATGAAGAACTTCACATGATTGACTCAGTCGCACGACTGGACCAGGAGACTGGATCAGTCGTACGACTGTAACATAAGATTGGCTTAGTCGCACGACTGAACACTCAGTCGCGCGAATGAACCAACCGCATGGTTCAATCGCACGACTAAACCAAACTATTGGTTCAGTCGCACGATTGAATAGTGCCAACCTATAAATACAACTCAATTCGTGAAAAACAAGGACATTCGATCAAGTACGATTCAAGTTGAACCCTAGCCGTCCAGAAACCTTCCAAATCGTTCTCCAAGTTCATAGAACACATTAGATCGATTCCTTATCGAATTCTAACGTTAGTTTCAATCCTTGATTGATTATTCGTGTGTTCTCACTGATTGGATCGCCAATCAAATAGGATTCCGCACTATTTGATCTGGTATACACGTGATCTCTAGGTATTTCAATCGAATACCAGGTCCAACAAGTGGTATCAGAGCTATTGGCTCTTGATTACGTGTTGATTCAATCAAGATTGCATAAAAGTTTGTGTTTTTACACTAAAAATGCAATCTTTGGCATCAAAAGTGATCTTTGGAAGTTCCCTGCTGATCGACGTTGGTTTCTACGGACTCAGGTGATTAGAACTTGTGAAATTTCGAATTTTTACTGCTGAAATCCGTCAAACCTAGAAATTTTCGCAAAACAGCAGCTTCAGGTCGCACGACTGACTCATTGTACGACTGGACTCCATTCGCACGCGCTCATACGCACGATTGGACCTAGTCGCACATTCATTCGGCCGATTGAAACCGTTCGTTCGCATAGCTCATACGCACAGATTCATTCGCACGACTGAACCAATCGCAGTTCAGTTCATTCGCATGATTGAACCGATCTGCAGAGCTTATACGCACGATTAGCTCATTCGCATCCTTCAGTCACATTAGTGAAAGTTTGTTTGATTAGATTATATAGTTTATTCATCATGAAGATCAGATGTCAGCCTTTACTGCTGGAAGGACTCAAGGATACAGAATCTGTTGCTGCTTGAGAGTGAGGTGGGAAATCACAATAAACCACCAAAGCTTTTGACTTTAGATGAGTTTCCCCACTGGAAACAACGTTTTGAGATCTACCTAATGGAGTAGATCCTAATTGTGAGGGAAAGCCATTGAGATAGGCTATAGTACACCGGTGGGAGCTGATGGAGTTAAACTAACATTAAGCGGGATGACAGACGCACAGAAGTAAAATACAATGCAGAGAAAAGAGTTTATGCATTGAGCTCAGTCTATCCCCAAAGACATATTCCACCAGTATCCGAGAACAAGCAGTCTAAGAAACTGTATGGATGCGCTAGAGAAGAGATATGATGGTAATGCATCATTGAAGGCAATCAAGGCAAAGGAGTTAAAAAAGAATCGATAACTTCTCATCAATTGGTAATGAAAGTTTGGACGAAGTCATAGATAGATTCTACCACTTGATGAGCGAATTGCATACACATGGAGTGGCTACACTGGAAGAAAAAGTAAGCAACTTCACAAACGGGTTGCCTGATAAGTGGGCTACATTCGTGTCTAACCTGAGACAGAATGGAATCCTTGTAAAGATGGATATAAATGACTTCATTCTTAAGTTGCGAGAGAAGAAGCACTAAGGATGATGTATAGAGCTCAGAAGTCTTCGTACACACAAAATCCACTTTACACAACGCCACGCCTCAAGCTAAGACATCTGGAGCACCTCTCCAGACTGCCTTTGTGTCTAGCCCCGTTAGGTCCCTCACATGCTTCTCCTTCTGGATCAGACACGTCTGGGTCATCTGTACCTATCATATGGATCAGAAGCAAACGCTACCAAACTGAAGACCGAGAAATTCGGTAATGTGACCGTGGAATAGTAGCACGAGAGCATATGGATCTCTTAGCAGCAGTGGTTCATTCATATGATGGACTTGTTGCTGGGAAGATTGGAAACTGCCATCTGGCAGATGAGGACTACGAGCAGGTGGATGAGATGGAGCTGAAAGAATGGATATAATGTGGGCCTTAGCAAGTGGTGTTCGGAGGGCGAAGAAGTTTGTGAAAAAGACTGGACAGAACTTGGTTGCTACTAAGGACACACCTTTGGCTTCGACAAGAGTAAAGTGACCTGCTTTAACTGTGATGAGAAGGGGCACTTCAAACGAGAATGTGTCAAGCCAAAGAAGATGGGGAATGGGAACCCGTTCTCATCCTTTACTCGCCAGGACAAGCAACCCTCTAATTCTACCTCATCGAACAAGGATCCAAAGCACTAACTGCTCATGATGATGAAGGACAGGATTGGAGTTTCAGTTTGTCTCACCAGGAGAATCTAACATTGCCAATGTCGAGGATATGACGATGATTCTGTGAGTGAAGGTGATATAGCAGTTGAAATTGCAATGTCACATAGTGAAGAAACAACTACAGCCGAGGTCAGCTACAAGCCAAATGAGGAAGTTTCCACATCAGAGACAGAAAAGCCAGAGTCGACAGAACCAGAATCATCTGATGCGGCACTGATGGCTAATACTTCTAAACCAACTCAGGTAAGTACCACTAACCAAATTTTAATAACCATGCTTGTTCTGATTGTGACACGTTTAGGAATAGCATAGATGAAAAAATTGCTAGGTTATTAGATCATAATGATAACTTAGTAAAAGATTTACGTCTGCGCACTGAGGCAAATTGCCGTACTAAAACAAAATGACCATTGTTATAAAGAAAAGATAGACCTATTGACTAAACAACTTAGGGAAACCGAAGTAGTGGCTTTTCCAAGCAAACGACATTAGGTACTATCTTAACTCCCTAGAAGACACGAAGAAACAAAGGGCAGTTTTAGAAGTTGAAGTTAATTCATTAAAACAGAAACTGCATAGTTGGACTAGTTCTTCACACATAGTTCAACACTTAGTGAGAGAAAGGAATAACGGGGAGGGATTAGGCTACAAAGTGGTTCCACACCACTGAGACCTTGATGAACACCAAGTCTAGACCAGTAAATAATAACCCCATCAATGATCATGTAGTGAACCACTCCTCTTATTACTGATCCGACGCCCATGTTCATCTACTGAATCTGGTAAGAAACAAGAGGAGGCCATTCAAAGGCAAAGGGTAAATTGCCATGTGTTAACCTGGAAAATGAATTTGAAAAAGTTAATTTAAAGTCAGGGTCAATAGAGTCAAATCAGAACCTAAAAGGACTTCAAATGTTACTTTTTCACATGCTTCAAGTCAAAAACCAGTTAACCAAAAAGCAAAATAGGTTAAATCAGTAAAGTTTGTTTACACCAGAGAAAACATCAAACATCCAAGAGTCAAAAACTAAAGTGATTGATGTTACTAGAGTGTCACGCACTTCTCCACAAAGAAAGTCTACTCATAAAGTTGATAGCAGGTCATGCTACAACTGTGGAGAATGTGGACACATTGCTTCCGCCTGTCATTTCTATCAGACACTAGGAAGAAGATTGATCTTCTGGATTCTAGAACCTAGGTCTTCTAAGCGGAGTTCTCTAACTCCACTAGAAGAGCTAGTGAACTAAAGTCCAACCTGTAATCCAGACGACTGTTTATCATAAACAGGCATTGCATAAATCTGGCTTATGGAAAGAAAAATCCACCCTCGTGTCTGATACTGATAACAAGAAGGAACCTGAGTTACCCTCACCTTCTAAGGGTCAATGGGTGGAGTTTATGATGTGTGATGCCTCTGGGAAACCAAGACCATCAAAGCTTGGGTTCCTAACCTAAACTGATTCATTTACTTTGTATGTGCAGGGTGTTCGATATAGTGCTGAGACTAACAGTGGATTATAGACAGCGGAGCATCCAGGCACATGACAGGTAATAGAGCCCTTTATCTAACGTCAAACAAATAAAAGGAGGGCACGTTTCCTTTGCAGGAACAAAGGAGGATATATCACAGCTCAGGGAGATGTGGAAATCAAAGTAAGTTTGATAAAGTGAACTACGTTCAAAACTTCAGAACAACTTACTTTCTGTTTCCCAAATCTGTGATAAGGATTTAAAGTCGTCTTCGATAATCAGAAGTGTTACGTGCTGAAGAAAGAATATATGATCCCAGAGGACCAAGTTCTGATGACTGTTTCAAGATATAAAGACTTGTATGTCTTGGATCTATCAACAGCTGCCACAACGGATCATGGGTTCAGTGTTCTTATCTAAAGCTACTGAGAGGGACTCCATCTCCTGGCATCGAAGAATGGGACACATAAGTCAACGGAAGATGAATCATTGATTCAGAAGGATTTAGTTAGAGAAGTGAATGTCAAGAACTTCCAACTCCTGACTTTTGTGTAGCTTGTAAGAAAGCAAATAGACAAAGAAGGCTCATAAGGAAAAGAAGTTCATTCAATAGAACTTCCTCTTGAGCTTCTCACATGGATCTGTTCGGTCCAGTTAGTACAAGGAGCATTGCAGGCGACGCGTACTGCTATGTGGTCACTGATGACTACTCAAGGTTCACTTGGGTCATGTTTTCTGAAATCAAAATCAGAAACTTTGGAGACATTCAAGGAATTAGAACCACACTGAAATCACTCTACCAGCTCAAAGTTCGACAAAATACGCTCAGACAACGGGACAGAATTCAAGAATCAAGGGATGGAGGCATACTGCAAGGAAAAGGGAATTATGCATCAATTAACTTCTGCTTACACACATCAGATGAATGGCGGTGCTGAGAGAAAAAACAGGAGTTTGATAGAAACAGCCTGGACTATGCTGGCAGACTCGAAACTGCATATCCAATTCTGGAACGAGGCAGTGGCAAATGCGTGCTATACACTGAACCGAGTCCTAATAGTCAAGCGTCACGGAAAGACATGTTATGAGCTACTTCAAAGACGCAAACCGAATTTGGAGTATCTGAACCTTTTGGCGCACCGTGTACACCTCTAAAGAAGACACAAGAAGGAAATTCAGCGAGAAGGCAGTTGAAGGAATTTTTCTAGGATACAACATACCGAACAAGCGAGTTTACAATAACTCAACGGGTCTTGTAGAAGTGTGGTGTAATGTCGACGTTCAGAGATATACCACACCACCTACAGGCAAAGGACCTGCATACTCTTCGATTATGATGGATTCTTCAAATCCTTCAACATCCCTCTCTCTCCCTCGGAGGTGAGTTAGCCACTAGGATGATGTATGATATTCTAAATACTCCATCCAGCACACAGGGAGAGTCATCTACTCAGTCAGAAGGGTAGTCGATGAAAGTGACTCCTCCTCTGAAGATGAAACTGAAGCAGATGACCAGAACAGTCAGGAGGAACAGGTTCCAGTTCCTGAAAAGTCCACAAGCATCCACATGTGATGTACCCTCGACTTCGGAACCTCAAACTCCAACCTCCTCAGATGCAGACCAATATGTTCACAATCTTGGTTCGGAGGTGACTGTGCCAACTACTCCAGGATCATGACTAAACGTCTATCATCCCTTGACAATGTTATTGGAGATGTCGATCAGGAGTACAAACCCGAAATCAGCTATACTCAGCTGATTACGCCTCAGTTATGGAGAAGGGTTACATTCATGATGGTGCTTATCGATGTTTTTCTCACAGGTTGAGCCAAAATATGTCAGTGAAGCACTAAATGATGAGGCGTGGGTGAGTGCAATGCAAGAAGAACTTCTGCAGTTAAGAAGTTAGGGTATGGACTCTGGTTGATAGACCTAAAGGTGCTAAAGTCATTGGCACCAAATGGGTACTAAAATGTAAGAAGGATGACCAAGGAGTCATTATCAGGAACAAAGCTCGACTGGTGTTCGAGGTTTTCGCCAAGTCGAGGGGATTGACTATAATGAGGTGTTTGCACCCGTGGCAAGGATGGAAGCTATTCGTATCTTCCTGCCTATGCCTCGTACATGAAGATTAAAGTCTACCAATTAGATGTGAAGAGTGCATTCCTTCATGGGGAAATAAGGGAAACAGTCTATGTAGTCAACCCGAGGATTTGAAGACCCTTATCATCGGGATAGAGTTTACAAGCTCGACAAAGCTTTATATGGGCTTCATCAAGCTCCTCGAGCTTGGTACGAGAAACTCTCGACTCATCTTGTGAAACATGGCTTTCGCAGGGGAGTCATTGACTGTACACTGTTTATTAAAGAAAAGGATGGGACCTACTGCTTGTACAGATATATGTGATGACATAATCTTGGGTCTAAGAACGAAGAGTTATGCAAAGAGTTTGAAGCAGTGATGAAGAAAGAGTTTGAGATGAGTGCGATGGGGGAGATGAAGTTCTTTCTCGGGTTACAGGTGGATCAAACACCTAATGGGATTCTTTCTACATCAGACCAAGTATGTAGGAGACATTCTCAGTCGCTTTGACATGGAGAATGCGTCTGCTGCTGGGACTCCACTTGCTACGAATCAGATATAGCACCTGATGAGAATGGAGATCTTGTAGATGCCACTATGTACGAGGAATGATGGATCTCTCATGTATCTCACTGCCTCAGACCTGATATCATATATGCTACAGGTTTATGTTCAGATATCAGGCTAAACCTAAGGTCAATCATCTGATCGGGGTCAAAAGGATCTTTCGCTATCTTTCAAAAGGATCTTTCGCTATCTAAGGTCAAAGGGTACACCCACATTGGGGTTGTGGTATCCTCATGATGACGATTTTGAGCTCACAGCGTATAGTGACTCGGACTATGGAGGCTGCAAAATGAACTACAAGTCTACATCAGCAGGGTGTCAATTCTTTGGGAGAGGATTAGTTACATGGCAGTGTAAGAAGCAGACATCGGTTGCATTGTCAACCTGTGAAGCCGAATATGTTGCTGCTGCAAGTTGCTGTTCCCAATCATTTGGATTCAACAGCAAATGCGGGATTACGGTTTGAAATTCTCGTCTACTCCTATTTTTGTTGATAACTCTGCTGCAATTGCAGTAACCAAAATCCGGTTCAACATCCTAAGACCAAACACATCGGTATTAATACCACTTCATAAGAGACTGTTTTGAAAAGACTTAATAGATGTGGTTAAAATTAATACTGATTTTCAACGTGCGACCTCTATACAAAAGCCTTTGATACACCACGTTTTCAATACTTTCTGAGGTCAACGGCGTTAAAAGAAAAGTGAGAGGTAATCCTGATGAGAATGAAGTGTAGTCCGATGTAGTTTTCGTTAATGTTTATTTTATGTTATGTTATCTGTTTTTTTTCTTTTCTTTTGATGTTATACTTAAACTCATGTTATCTTGCTGTTTATTAAAATCCAAAAAAAATTAAATCCGAAATGATTTTAGTATTTTAGGGGGAGAATATGTCAGCAAGTTAATATTAAAAAAAAAGAGGGAAAAAGGGTAACTAGCTGAAATAAGGTAGATTGTGTCTGTAATACTGATTCAATACCTTTGGAATATGATAGTACACAGGAACAAATCAAGAGGGATTTAAAGTTAAGGTTTGAAAAGATGCAAAAGTTCAAAGTATAAGTCGGTGTAGTCTAAGCAATATAAAAGGGAAAATGATAGAAAACTGGCAACTCTAAGGTGTCACAGAGAAAGTAGACTTAGAGGCTGCTAGACCACAAATGATATGTTGGTAGATTCAACACATTAGACAATTAGACCTGACTGGTGATTCAAGATCAAACTAAGTTGTTCAACTGACTGTGGGCTTCCATCTATCACTGGTTAACACAATCAAAAATATTCCAATAAGGGGTAATGAGCATTTAAATGCCACAAAAGTGTGCGGATGACCACAATTGGAGCAAAGCAAGGAAAAAAATGAAAGACAAATGCAATAAAGCTAATGACTCATGTTGTTGGTGCATATTGTGTCAAATAAAATAAGCTGCTCTAACAAGGAGATAGGTTGTGTGCCTCTCTGCTGTGCGATGGCACTGACCTGAGGATAAGCATAACTAGATATTCTAGAATCATTGTTGTTTGCCGCCTCTCTGCTGTGCGATGGCACTGACCTGAGGACAGGCTTCTCTTTGAAAGCTCTAAGAATAGTCTCTTCTTGTAATATACCCGTAGACTGCTCAAAACCTCTGAGGAATGTTGATTACCATATGAGTGTGGGATCCACAAATGTTAGCTGAAATAATTAAACCTAAATCAGTCACCAGTCTGCGTCAAAAGTCTGTGTATGGATTTAAGTGGACAAACATACTGACAATCTTAGTGGCTACATTCTCAAGAGTTCAAATCAATGTGAAAATCTAAGAGTTTTAGTATGATTTCCTTAAGTTGCTAACGACTCTGGATGAACACCGAGAATTTAAGCATCAAAAAGTTTAATAACAAGTCCTAAAATGATTTGATACTCCTGCATGATTCCAAAATGAGTTGGTCCAAATATGATCAATCTAAGTTAAGCTGTCTACTCCTAATCCATCCTTAGATTTTCATCTTAGGGTTTTATCTCTCACAAAAAGTCTAAACATAAACTGTAGTTGTGTAGTTAGTTTAAGTTCCTATGTTTATCTTTTAATTTGTGTGTATGTCGGACTACATCAGCGAAATCAGAAGGGAATTAACTTACTAAAAAGGGTCATGTCTGAGATGGCCACATGGTTTCAAAATTAAAAGGTCATGTCTGAAGTGACTGAATTGGTTAAGAGCTTACAATGTTATTATCAAAAGTGAAAAGGGTCTGAATAGTAAATGTAAAAATGATTGTAACCTCACAAAGTGTGACCCATTCGCACTAGTGGATCATGGTTATCGACCAACTCTTGCCAATGGCTTCCAATCGGCCGAATGGACATGAAACTGATCATTCGACCGAATGGAAGGGGGAGAATGAAGCAGTAGACCGACTGAGGCTCAGTCGGTCCACTAAATGGGCGAATGAAGGAGACCGAATGAGTCAGTCGACCGACTAAGACTCAGTCGGCCGACTGAATGCGATGGACAGGCCAATCGTACGACTGAACCCAGTCGCCCGATTGAACTGAGCGAATGAGGCCAGTCGGCCGAATGAACCTAGGTTCAGTATTTAAGGGTCTAGAGTCGATCGCATCTCACTCATCACTCCAATAGCACCCAAATCGCACTCTGTAACCCGTCAAACTTGCCCCGATTCTTGCCACCGATTCTTATACATTGCGGTTAAGATTCTTACATTCCAGTGACGTTTTACAGGTACACTACTCCTTGAATCCTACCAAAATCAGTACATCACCGAACTACAATAGCGACATGGATTGAATCAAGAACAGAACTGTGAATTAACCTAATCGCCTATGTAAATGAAGCAAAATGTAAAATTGATTTAATAGGTTATTAGTGACAAGTAGACGAGGCTAATGGACCATTACACACTGTTAAAAGACTTAGATTGGTCAAGATTCGACCCACAGGCGATCGAACAGTGGGGCAAGCGACTGGTCATTCGAATGAACTCCAATCGCACGATTAAACCTTGCGATTGGATCATTCAACCGACTGAACCACCCGAATGAGTCCAGTCGCAGATTGAACTCAATCGCATGTCTCAATCGGCAGATTGAACTCAATCGCATGCCTCAAACACCCAATTGAACTCAATCGCATGCCTCAAACCCCGATTGAACTCAATCGCATGCTTAAACAGGCGACTGACTTCAGTCGCATGATTCATTCGTACGAATGAATCAATGACTGTCAACTTTACACTTAGAACAGAAGTTTTCATGTCTTATGTATTAATAGTTCTATGTCTTGTGTGTTACAGATAAATGGCAGAAAAGTGGACCATAAATCCAAAGCACAACATTGTGCCCATTTGGATCACACCACCAGGAACGAGGCTGAGTTCACCGACATTATAGCATTTCTGAGACGGTCCCGGATCTATAAGGCGATCTCCACTCCTTGCACGCCTTATAGATCACTCCATCAGGCATTCTGGGAAAATGCCTTGGTGGACCGCTCTCGTGAGCATAGTGTATCAGGAGCTCCATACTGGGCCATGATATTGAGATCTCTGCCGCCGACATTCAGAGGGTCCTAGAGTTCGGGGAGGACGCTGATCATCCTACAAAACTACATCCATTGACAGTGAGAGGATGCTTCCTAAGGATAAAGTACGCTGGGGATATCAACTCAGGTGTGCTCAACAGAGCAACCTGAGCCCCCAGTACAAGTACTTAGCACACGTGATCCTCAAGTGTGTAGCATCGAGGAGGGGTGGGTTTGACGACCTCTCAGACCAGATTCAAAATGCCTACGTGGCACTGGTTCTGAACCACCCCTTCAGTTTTTCCAGCATGATATTCTCCTACTTGGTGGAGAATTAGGAGGTAAAGGGAAAAGAGGGGTTCTGTATGTACCCCAGATTCTTACAGCTCGTCTTCAACGAGAAGCTGCCACAGTTGCCCAAAGAGAGTCATGACGCAATGGCCTTAGAGATAATGGATGATACTACTCTGGGCAGGATGAGAGTTTACAGGGGAAAGCAGATTAAGCCCCAAGTGAAATGAATGATTGGCCACTTAGCAGATGAAAGCTATGTGGCACCGGGGAGACGCCAATGGCATCACGAGGACAGTGACTCTGACGTGGAGCCAATTGTCCTCCCCACTGATGATTCAGAGGAGGTGAAAGTGGGGATGATGCTGTTCCATCCAGAGGCACTGTGTCTGACTCTGTCCCTCGGTGTCTGTCTCACCTGCTGAGGTAACTGAGTCAGCAGGATTTCATCAAGATTTTGTTTTGAACGAGGAGGATGAGGATGAATCTGATAAGGAACCATTGACCCGGACTGTGGGAAGGAAAGTGGTTCCTACAGAACACGGTTTAGGGTTGTTGGTGAACAACCGAGAGGCTCCGGAGATACAGAAACTGATCCAACATATGCTCCGGGGTCCTCAGGCGGGATTGAAGGGGAGCATCCACTTCGAAGGGAACGAGGAGAAAACGGATGGCTCAACCCCATGGCCAGAAAAAGAAAAAGCGTAAGGTAACCTTCATCACCACACATCCCCCATACCTTCCACCACTCCCACCTCTGCAGACACACCTTCCACCACCATACCTCTCCCCACAGCAACCACAGACACCACCATACCGACCACCACAAGCCAGACCACTGCCACCACTACATCATTCACCCCACGCTCACCACCACTATCATCCAGACCTGACCCGATATTCACCACCTCCACTACCACCACCCACCAACGAGCCCTCAGCCTACCCCACCCCTCACACACCTATAGATCTCCTCTACCTCCAATCGGGGTAGAGAACACAGCTGTCAGCCTTAATAGAATGGTGTTACGATTGCTTGCGGCTGATGAGGAAAAGACCTCTCAGATCCGCCAGCTCACCACCTGGACTGCTGCACAATCGCATAAAATAGCAGAGCAGGATCGAGTAATTGCGGAGCAGGCCCAGCAATTGCTGCTCAGAACACTCAGTTGACCAACTCCGAGCGCAAAGTGTCACAGCAGGTACAGATAGAGGAGTTGGAAAAGGCTAAGAGGACCATTCTGCTAAAATTGAAAGGATCAAAGGCGGAACCTCTAAAGATAAAGGATGGAGACAGAGATAATGAAGATGATGATGATGATGATGATGACAGTGACTCTGATGAAGAGAAGACCGAAGAGTGGTGCGCAGATGAAGACACTGAAGAAGGAGAAGCAGCTGAATCGGTCTCAGCTCCAGGCCAAGAGAAGAGAACAAAGAACAGACAGGATCAGTCAGCTTCTGCTTCTGCACCTTCACAAGAAGAGTCCAGCATTCAGGATAAAAGTAAATAGTGGATGTTTATGTATTTATTTACTTTTGTATTCTGTATTAAAAAAACCATGTACTAAATGTTTATATTAAGTTAATGCATTTTGTTTGATATATTACTAATGATTTGAGTGTGAAATGTGTAAATCAAACAGATCCAAAGTACCATAGAGATGAGTTTGATATTGCTCCCCTTCAACAGATCAAGTCTCAACTCACAATGATTCTTGATCTGCAAGGGATTGTCAGAAGGTCAGTGAGTTATACCCCTGAAGAAGGTGAAATAATTCACGACCTATCTAACGAGCAACTGGCAGAGATGTTTAGACTCAATCCTCATGACATTGTCAAGGATGCTCCAAGTTGATTCAACCAGTGACGACGAACTACACGACGTTGATGAAGTTGAGGTTGAAGATAATGCTGCTGAAGAGTACCCTCAGTATGCTGACAACGAGGGTAATGTGGTCCCCAATCTGGGTGAGTCCCTAGTCAGTGATATGTTTGGGGTACTAGACAAGATGGAGCAGAAGCAGGAAAGACCGAAGGAACAGCCCAAGCCTCAAACGATGACGTATACATTCGAAAGGCTGAGTGGGCTGAATGTTTTAAAGAAGTCAGAGCCCAACGTGCTGCACCGAAGAAGGATGCCTACACCAAGTTCTACAGCGTCAAGAAACATCATACGGTGTCAGGCAGGATTATAGCATGGGCATATTTTGATGATCTTAACGTTTATGCCGTTAAGAGGGAAAAGGGCATAGAGTACTTTAGATTTCCACATGATCTAAAGACTCTACCAGGATTTGAGCTCAACCAGCTGGCCAAATTGAAGCTGTTGTATGCTGACCCGAGAAAAATGTCAGGCTGGTTTGTGGCTGCCCTAAAGAAAGAGTACCACACCACGTGGATTAACTTTAGACCTCAACAACCTACAAGGTATATTAGAAGGTCTGAGATGGATGCCATTACTGGGAAACCTAAGGTTGTGTTGAAGTGGAGTCCTCCTCGCACTATGTCGAGAATCCCTCTCAGGGAAATGCCACAGGACTTCACTCCACACTTCAAATGGTGGTACTATGATTGGAGAACTGCTGAAGCTGTCATAGTTCTGTACAAAGGGGATCAAATGGATACTGTCAGGGTATTCGACCCAATGTGGCTAACTAACTTGTCTGCTAATGATGTCTATACATTATACAAGTGGCCACTGTTCTATGACACACAAGACATTGTACAAGCCCTCCAGTTCCAAAATGTTATACGACTTTGCTTCGCATTTGATATTCATGCGGGAGTCACACAAGAGGACAAGTACAAGAAATATGAGAAGGTAATGAAGAAAACAAGACATTAGAGAGATCTAGGTCCAAGGGGGAGTTTGTTGATACATGTATGTCCCTAGATCGTGATATGTGATTAATAGATCTTGTTTGGTATGATTAATGAACTGATATTGATAGTCTGTTGGTTATAATGTTTAATAGTTCATTAATGAGTCGTAAATGAATTGATTGGGTTTATGATTACTTGAATGACTACATATAATATTATATTAATTAACTAAAACATTCAAACTTAATTTAATTAAGTTTCCATGCGAATGGCTCATGCGAATAAACCATACACATGAAGAAATTCACATGATTGACTCAGTCGCACGACTGGACCAGGAGACTGGATCAGTCGTACGACTGTAACATAAGATTGGCTCAGTCGCACGACTGAACACTCAGTCGCACGAATGAACCAACCGCATGGTTCAATCGCACGATTGAACCAAACTAATGGTTGAGTCGCACGATTGAATAGTGCCAACCTATAAATACAACTCAATTCATGAAAAACGAGGACATTCGATCAAGTACGCTTCAAGTCGAACCCTAGCCGTCCAGAAACCTTCCAAATCGTTCTCCAAGTTCATAGAACACATTAGATCGATTCCTTATCATTTTCTAACGTTAGTTTCAATCCTTGATTGATTCTTCGTGTGTTCTCACTGACTGGATTGCCAATCAAATAGGATTCCGCACTATTTGATCTGGTATACACGTGATCTCTAGGTATTTCAGTCGAATACCAGGTCCAACAATTATTTGCTTATAATGTTTCATTAATGTTCCAATTTAGCATGTTTAATCCATGAGTAAGTTGTTTACTCTAATGTCCGTAGTCGTTCATACTTGTGGGAACAAGTGTGAGGGTAAGATTATTATGAAGTTGGATTGGTTGATGTTCATAAGGATGAATATAGAGCAATAGGTTGCTACCAAGGTTCATAGATATTTGTGGGATACAAATATTGGACTAACCCGCATCTCAAACTTTACTACATGGAATCTCATTGATTGATCATAAGTAAATTTGAGTAAAGGCGAATATCATTTGGTATCCTCCGACCTGAGATGCATATTGGGTTTTGATATTCACCAAGTATTATACCTTGAGCTAATTCTTCACTGTCCTAAAATAGTGGACAACACATAAGGGTATGTTTAGGTATGACACGAGGTGTTTGTGAGAAACGTATGTAGTCAAGATGGAACTTGTTCCTCTTATTCGTTGAGAGTTAGATGTCTAAGGCCTGATAAGTTAAATCAACAAGGAATGATCACTCTATGTCCTTGGATTTAACATGACATTTGTAACAAAAGGATAGATGATTGATTCACCTAAATCATTTCATGTAGGATACTTGAAAAGATGATGTTTTTGAATGGCTATAAGTCATGTGTATTAAGGGTAGTAAACTATTGTTAGGCGGTATTTACTGCTTGCATCAATCTTCTATGAATCTTGGGCAAGTGGGAGATTGTAGGATTCTATATGCCCAAGACACGTAGAATATTGATGCGGTTAGTACGTTATGATCCAAGTCGGGTTATACCCAATAACAAGCTTGGAAAACACAAATTAATATTTAATTGATGATATGATCATGCAATTAAATATTTACACGAATTTAGAAAATGGGTTTTCTAAATAAGTTGCATATGAGATGGAACAACTTATTTGGATATTTTGTTCAATAATATTATTTGGAATGTTATCTAAATTAGTTAGATAACATCAAATAATAAAAACGAGTGTATAAGTCACACAATTAAAAGGTTAATTGTACAACAAATTGAAAGACTAGTTTATCTAATATTTGTGTTAATGTTTAAAGGGGGAAACCCTTTAAACTTTGAAACTTTCGGCCGCCCCCCCCCCCTTGATCCCATTGGTTCTTTTGTTTCTTGAACACTACATTACATAACTAGTCACACACTCAAAGTTTTCTCTTATCTCAACACATGCAAAAAGACTCAAAAAAAACAAGAAAACCTCTCTCTCTCTCTTGCTCCCCAAAACTTACGGCCAGCAGCAGCATTAGGGTTTTCTTGGAGTGCTTTGTGTAGTTTTCTTCCTAACAAGAAGGTGTTTTGCAAAGGGCTTGGGGTATACAAGCTTGAGGACTTCTACCCTTGAAGTCTTGGCCCATTTTGAGCATCAAACATCCACCTTTTTGTCGGTTTTAAGCTGCTGAGAAGGTAGTTCTTCACAGCTTATTATAGCTGTGATTTTATGTAGTTTTTCTTATGTTCATAGCTTGCTCATTCACATATTATGATCCTTTGTTTATGGGGTTTGCTTTTACCTTTATATGGTCACCTAAAGAACACGTTTTTCATCTTATAAGTAAGTATATGAAGTTGTTATCCCGTTGCGTTTTCAGAAAGTTTAATGGGTTAAACTTAGTTTTTTTGTTCTTGCAAACCCAACATGAAATGGACTTAAACTAGCAAATGGTGATGATTGCTTACAGGACACAAAAACACTCATATGTCAACAGGAAGTGCAAGCCAAGTGCTAACAAGACTGTTGGATTTGACAAGTCAAAATCTAGGTGTTTTAACTGTAATAGCTATGGCCATTTCTCAAGAGAATGTAAAGCTCCAAGGAATAATGGAGGACATGCTCAATCAAGCTTTAACAATCAAAGGTTTCAACCAGCTCAGAAGACTTTTCAAAAGCCTTATCAAAGTCTTCCTATGCATGAGCCTAAAGATGAAACAAAATCATCTGATGAAACCAAGAAAGCTCTAGTAGTCAATATTAAAGATGGTTATGATTGGAGTGCATATGCTAAACAATTTACTAATGATTTAACATCTAGTTTATCTCTTGTTGCAGAAATTCAGGAAGAAGATTGGTCAGAAAACAATGATCCAAAGGTGGAAGGTGAAAATGAAGAAGATGACTATGATTGGAGTGACAAATCAGATCCTAAGGACGATACAGATGAAGTAGCTCTAATGGCGCGGTCTGATCAACCAAAGATTGACACTTCATATTCAAAATCTGAAACCTCATCTCCAAAATTTCCTGAAATACCATGTGAAGTGAGAGAAAAACTATGCACAAAATCATGCTTTGAACATGTTGAATACTACAGAACATATTCATATAAAATCTGTGAGAAACTCAAACAAGAAGAATCAATGCATAACAAATTAAAATCTGATCATAAAACAGCAGACCAAAAGATTATCTCTCTTCAAACTTCATGGAACAAAACTCTAAAAGAATTAGAAATTGTTTCTAAATAATTGGAAGAGATGACCAAAAATCTTGAATATGAGAAGATAGCACATGCTGCCACTCAAATGGATCTTGCAAAAGTAAAGAGTTCAAAAATGATTGTAGAAAAACTGGTAAGTGAAAGAAAGGATAAACAGAAAGCAGGGTTAGGCTTCACTCATGAACCAATGCCTGAATCTATCACAAACACTTTACAAAAACTTCAAGACACATGATCATTCTACTAAGAACAAAGCTAAACTTAAAGCTTTTCAGGTTAAAAACAAGAATTCTAAAGAAGAAAAAGAAAATGTAAAAGTGTTTGTTGAAAATGATCAAGAAAAGATTAAAAATGGTAATCCAATCAAGATAAAATCTTATGAACCTAAAAAAAACAAAAGAAAACACTTCTAAACAAATGAATTTTGTTTTAAAAGAAGTGAAAGCTCAAAGCAAAGATAAACAATAGGTAGGAACATTAGAAGATTCAAACACTTGTAATCTAAAACAAGTTCAATCTGAAAAGGAATCTTCTTCTGATGATGTTCAATCTGAAAGTAACCAAGTTCTTCTAAATCAAAGAATCAAAGAAAAAGAAAGAAATCATCAAAAATCAAATCTAAACAAAACAAAAGTTCAGAAAAGTTGATCAAAGCAACAAATCAGACAACAAAACTTAAACCGATAAAATTTTTGTCAGCAGGTTTGTTAAATATGAATTCTCTTCAAAACAACAAGGTGAATTCTATTAACAAATCTCACTCTGATCTGAAATCAAGTTCAGATTCTAAGACTTCCGTTGTAGCAAAAAGATTTGTTCATAAGAAATTCGAGAAGGAAGTTCATGTTAAACAGATGTAAAACAATATGACACAACATCAAAATGTGAAACATGAAAAATAACAGTTTTACTATTTGACACCAAAATATAAAAATGAATCAAACAAAGTGTCAATGTCAAAAGTTAACAAACAGTTGTTTAAAACTCCACAAAAGTACTATGAAATATGTGATACGAAAAATCACAATACTGCTGAGTGCTATTTTAACAAGCACTGTCACATATGTGACATGAGAAATCATTCTACAGTAGATTGTTATTTTAAAAAATACTGTACTTATTGTGAGGAGAAGACTCACAATACTGCAAATTGTTACTTTAGAAAGAGATCACCAAAAAAAGGATTTGCAAACTCAAACTTGAGCAAACGTTATGTTAATCCTCAATTTATGAGAAATCAAACTGATGAATTTCAAAGATTAACTAATCAACCTTCTTTAGGTTTGAGATCTTTTCAAAAGACCAATTATGTGAGATCTAAAAATGTCCAAGAATAATTCATACCAAGATCGGTAAGAATGACTAATAAAAATGTTAGTCATCAATTCGTGTCAAAAATTGATCAATCAAATGGTATGAATGCTTTCAAAAATAACTCAAAGAATTTCCAAAACAAGATTGGTAAATTCATCAAGAATAAACCTGATTTGAATAATCTTCATTACAAACAATCTACCATTGTTGATAAATTTGGAAAACCCAAGACCATCTCGGCTTGGGTGGATATATCAACTTAATTTTCTTGTTGTGCAGGTACGCCCAAGAAAACCACTCAATACATGGTATGTGGATAGTGGGTGTAGCCGGCATATGAAAGGCAATCCTGCCTTGTTACAAGATTTTAAGTTAAAAGATGGAACACACGTCGCCTTTGGTGGTGATGCTGGTGGAAAAATAACTGGAGAAGGAATAGTATCAAATGGGATAATAAGCTTTGACAAAGTCAACTTTTGCTCACAATTGAACTTTAATCTTTTAAGTGTATCCCAAATTTGTGATAATCATATTCTATTCTTTTTGATGATACATTCTGTTATGTTTTGAAGCCAGCTTTTCACATAACCAAAGATTGGGTAATTGTTACAGCTGAAAGGGATAGAGATGTATACAAACTGGATATGTCTCAAGTTATCCTTCAACCGAAACAACTTGCCTAATCGCTAAAGCATCAAATAATGAAATCCATCTTTGGCATAGACGTCTCGGACATTCAAATCTCAAGAATATGAGCAAGCATGTATCAAGAAATCATGTTATTGGACTTCCATCTAAGAGGTTTGCAATGACTGATCACTACTCAGCATGTTTAAAAGGAAAACAACACAGAGCGTCTTATAAGACCAAAATCATAAACTCAACTTCCAAACCACTTCAATTGTTACATATGGACCTTTTTGGACCAACAAATGTCAAGAGTATTGGACAAAAATCATACTGTTTAGTTATTATTGATGACTATATAAAATTTTCATGGGTTTTCTTTTTGTATGCTAAATCTAAAACGGCTGAATTACTGAAAGAATTTATCATTAAAGTTGAAAATCAATTAGAGTATAAAGTGAAAATAATAAGAAGTGATAATGGAACGGAATTCAAAAATGCTAACATTGAAATGTTTTGTGCTCAGAAAAGGATAGCTCATCAGTTCAGTGCTCCCAGAACTCCTCAACAAAATGGAGTTGCTGAAAGGAAAAATAGAACACTAATTGAAACTGCTCATTCTAGTTAGCTAATGCAAAGATTCCTATAACTTTTTGGGATGAAGCTATATCAACTGCGTGTTTTGTTCAGAACAGAACCTTAATTGTGAAAGATAAAATAAAAACTTCTTATGGGTTAATGTTTGGCAGGAAACCGAACATAAATTTTCTAAAATTATTTGGTTGTCCTAGTTATGATTCTTAATTCAAATGATCAGTTAGGAAAAATTTGATGCAAAATCTGATAATGAATTTTTCGCTGGATACTCATCTGTTTCAAAAGCCTACCGAGTATACAACTCTAGGACAAATATAATTCTTGAAACATTCACCGTTAAATTTCTGGAAAATTCTTTTCCATCAGTTTCAAATGGTCCTGCATGGTTATTTGATTTAGATTCATTATCAAACTCTCTTCAATCTAACTTGTTTAACCAATCAAATTCTTTTGATTCTACAGGTAAGAAGAACTCTAGAGGAGATCTCGGATCTTTCAGTGAGGACTCAGATTCTGACGACCCAGATGATTCTAGCTCAGACTACCCATTTTTATCATTTGTCAAGGATTCATCAATACGATTCAATGACAATGATCATGCTAATTCAACTTCAAATCATTCAGTCTCATTTGATCAGGAAGGATCACAACCTATTCCTAATGATGGTAATGAGTTTGTGCAACCTGAGTCTGGAACATCATCCATCTCTGGTGATGTAGTTGATGCTGGTAACTTAGATTACTTTATTAACTCACCAACTCAAGTTCCAAACTTCAATCCACATTCTTCTAATATGTAATGTCAGCTCTTCAACTTAATCCAAACAAATCTGGATGTTAATGTTCAATATGATGAGATTCCAACATCTTGTATTCACAAGAATCATCCAATTTCTTAGATTATTGGTCTATTAAATGAGAGAACAACATGGAGTAAATCAGAACAAGCAAACTTGTGCTTATACTCTTGTTTTCTTTCTCAAATTGTTCCTAAAAATGTTACCGAAGCATTAAAGGACAATGGTTGGATAGAAGCTATGCAAGAAGAATTACTTCAATTTTTCAAACAAGAAGTATCGAATTTAGTGGATTTACCTAAAGGAGAAAATGCCATAGGCACAAAATGGTTGTTTAGAAATAAGACTGATGATCGTGGTCTAGTAATAAGGAACAAAGCGAGACTTGTTGCACAAGGATATACACAGGAAAAGGGATAGATTATGATGAGGTGTTTGCACCAGTTGCAAGACTTGAATCCATTGAGTTTTCCTGGCTTATGCTTCATTCATGAAATTTAAGGTGTATCAAATGGACGTAAAGGGTGCATTTTTATATGGTCCTATCACTGACGATGTGTTTGTGAAGCAACCTCCAGGCTTTGAGGATGCAGAATTTCCACATCAAGTGTATAAGCTGAGTAAAGCTTTGTATTGACCTCATCAAGCCCCTAGAATTTGGTATGAGACATTATCACAACACTTAATCCAACATGGATACACAAGAGGGAAAATTGATCCAACTTTATTCATAAAGAAGGATAATGATGATCTCTTATGTGTACAAATGTATGTTGATGATATCATATTTGGTTCTACTAGTTCAGAATTGTGCAATGAATTTGAAGAAATCATAAAATCTTGGTTCCAAATGAGTTCTATGGGAGAGATTAATTTCATTCTTAGACTTCAAGTCAAGCAAACTGACGATGGAATTTTCATGAATCAAGAGAAGTTTGTTGACAAGTTCTTGAAGATATTTAAGTTGCAAGACTGTCAGTCCATACGAACCACAGCAGATGTTAACACCAAGATTGAACTAATACAAAAGGAAAATCTATTGATCAAACTTATACAGATCAATGATTGGTTCTTTGATGTATCTTACTGCATCTAGACTAGACATTATGTATGTTGTTTGTGTTTGTGCCAGGTATCAATCAGACCTGAAAGAATCACATTTAATTGTTGTCAAAAGAATATTCAAGTATCTCAAAGGTAAACCAGCTTTAGGGCTTTGGTATCCTTACGAGGGTAACTTTCAATTACATGGATATAAGATAGTGATTATGGTGGTTGTTGTCAAGATAGAAAATCTACTTCGGGTGGATGTCAATTTCTCGGTCCTAGATTAGTCTCATGGAAATGTAAGAAACAAACAAATGTATCTGTTTCAACTGTGAAACTGAGTACATTGCTGCATCAGCAGGATGTTCTCAAATCCTCTGGTTGCAAAATCAACTACTGGATTATGCATTTAATTTTCTTAAAACACCTATTTACATTGATAACACTGCAGCTATGTTCATTATAGCTATTCCTGTTCAACATTCAAAAACAAAACATATCACAATTTGATATCATTTTCTCAAAGATAACTCTGAAAAAAGGTTGATCATTTTGATTCAAATTGCAATAGAAAAACAGTTGGTAGATCTATTTACTAAAGGCTTTCTTCCAGGACGTTTGATTACTTAGTAGAATCAATTGGTCTTATTAATCATATGTGAACTCCCAAAATCAAAAGACTATCATAAGTGATACTCTCAATGTTAATTGCCTGTTTTCCTTTTGTGTGTCTGTTTTCTTTTTCTTAGAAGAACCAAATACAAAAGCATATAAAACAAAATCCAAATATAGAGTCTTTTTCTATTGTCAGTTCATTGTTTTTGAAAAGAATTTGTTTTGCAATATGTGAGAAATGATACTACATTAGTGAGATCAGTTGCATATTTCACTCATTAATAATGTCTGACATGATCAGATATGATGTGTAGACACTATCATGCTATTAAAATGAAATAGTAAATTCTTGTGATTACACTAAATATATATTCATCTGAGTACTTTTGAGATGTTTTGGCTTATCAGATTGACTGTTTGTTGAGTAACACCATTCACACCTGATGGTGATGTAATTAATCATGAGATCTGTTACAAGAATCATTTCACTTCTTTGTTATAAGTCATCATAGACCTGAAGTGCTAAGATATCCTTTGTTGTAAGTCATTACAGACCTGGATATTCTCTTTGATGCAAAAGATGCCAATGTGCATAATCTATTCAAATGGATAGTTAGAGCTAATCAAATGGTTATCCACGATCATTCGCTATTCATTTAAGTAACATGAGCTCTGATTACACATATGTTTCAGGTAATAAGCTGAGTATGTGTTCTTGCTTGCATGTCTTGATGATAGTTGAGCACTCTACATATAACCTAATCAATCCAAGAATTGAAAAAGTAAGTGAGCTCATATTATGTCAAAAACACTCATTGTCTATCCTTAGATCTTGTGTCTCCTTTGCTGTGATATCACTGACCTGGAACAACTTGATCAGGATTTATTCACTGTCTATGACTATGCACAATTTTTTTTATTTTAATGTGTTGATTTTCATTGATATGATCTCACTACAGACATTAATTCTTGTTGATATTAGATTTTGATTCTGCTTTCATTTTGATTTTATGCATGTTTTCTGTGTGGAAGGCAATGTCACAATGAGTTGTGTGATCTTATTATGCTACCTTAGGAAACTTATAAGTTGTTTCAACTTAAAAGTTTAGGGGGAGTAATAAATGGAAGAGTTTTTCTTAGAAAATCAAAGTCAAAGAAAGTTGAATTGAAAGGATGATGCTATATGTTCAAAGTATATGTGAGTGTGATCATGAAACTTTTGAAAATGATAATATGAACCTATATAAAATTGCAAGTGGAAATGCTTCTCTTAAAGTTGAGAAGTAGAGATTTGATTATATTTTGAGACTAAAATGAAGGGAAAGAAAAGAAAGAAAAATTTCAAAAGTTAAACATCAAGTGAAAAATAATTGAAATTGTTGAAAATTAATTATAAGTGTGAAAAATGTAAAAAGTTCAAATTTGAGGGACTAAAATGAAAATTTTGGAAAATTCAAATTTATGCTTAAAATGTTTAAATATTAGTATGAAATATTACTAATATGTTTAAATAGTATGTAGGTGAAGAAGTGTGAAAAACACAACTGTAAGACTCATGAAAGTCAACTCAAAGTCAACTCATGCGCCTAAATAGTCTTCATACGTCTAAATAGGAGCATGGTGAACTTTCAGGAATTTAACCAAGTGTTTGGGCGTTTTTCATATTCACATGTGCCTAAATAGTTGCAATAAGGCCATAGAGTTTAACCAAGTGTTTAGCGGTTCATTAATCCCATACGCATAAACAGTAATAATGAGTCTGATTTTATACAACTGTTAGACGTTTTGAATGTCTCATGCGTCTACACAGTGTTACACAGTGTTGAAAGTTGCAAAGTGTTGGACGTTTCAGGAACTTCAGACGGCTGAACAGTTCAAAAGCGCCTAAACAATGCAAAAGCGCCTAAACAATGCTTATGCGTCCGTAGAGTGCTCATGTGGCTGAACAGTTCTCATGCGTCTAAGTCCATACGACCAAACAGTGTTCATGTGTCTCATTATCTTGTGAATTTTAGGGTTTCATACGCACAAACTGTGCTAATGCGTCTAAAATTTCACTTCATATAAATTGAACACTTACACTTGTTTTCTCATTCGACTCTGGTCTTCATCGAACCTTCTGATTTCGTTGTTTGAAGCAAACCTGTGTTGATTGATAGATATTATTTGAATTATAAACGTAAGTTTGTGATTCAAATAAGTAGATTTTGGTTAAAAACACGATGATTGACATAGGCATTTGACTGCTATTCGGGCGTTCGAACACTATGACATTCAAAAGTTCAACAAATCAAATCTTAACAACATATAAAATTGATTCTGAATTGTTGATGTATATCAAATTTTGAGCAATTTGATATATTTTTGTGGACTAAACTCAAGAATGATGTTGATAAGAAAATCACACAGCCGGTTCTTTGAAGGAAGAAGAAGATGGACAGACATCTTGAATTTTTAAATAAAAATAAAAATAAAAATAATATTTTTAAATAATATTTAGAAAATATCAATTTTAAAATGGACTGATAAAATCATGAATTCAAAATAAATAAATTCAAGAATTTCAAAAAATTAAATCATAAGTAAAAAGTAAAAATCGTAAGTAAAAAATTGAATTTAGTGTTCAAAATTGAAAATTCATCAACTTTCAATGTTTTAATATTTTTTTTTATTTTGCAGATGGCAACTTTGAAGTTTGAACTAAAACATAATGTTGCTGTATTTCTGGATGAAGAAAAGAGAAGCAGTTGGATATGAAGAAATGATCAGATTTCTCTTAAGATCAAAATATGTCTATGCTATGTGTGCAAGACCAATGATAAATAAAATATTGATCAAGAAATTCTGGAGAACTGCTGAAGTTGAAAGAAATAAAGAAGGAAACAAAGTTGTAAGAGCTTTCATCACATCGGATAGAAAGCTTGAAGTATCAAAACAATCAATCAGAATAGCTCTTAAACTTGGAGAAAATGACCCACAAGACTTATCTGAGTACACTTTTAATGAATGTAGAGAAGTTTTTCTACAAATGGGTCATCCAGATCGTTTTCCAAAGAAACAACTTTCCGAGCAATAGTGTATAAGCATTGGAAATTATTATTTTATATCTTTCAACACTGCATGTCTAAACGAAGTGCTGGTTGGGACTCATTCCCAGTAGACATTGCATCACCTATTATTGCCTTAGCCACGAATAGAAGATTCATATGGCTAAATGGATATTGAATGGATTTATTTTCAATCTTGAAGGAGGAAGGAGAAATAAATACTTAATGTATCCTAGATTTCTCCAAATGGTCATAAATGAAGAGAATCGAGACTTCTATCTTAAAGGAGTTGTTGGACCAAAAGAACCAATGAGCCGGATCAGAAAAACCTTTAAGTCCCACAGATGTCACAACAACTACTGAAGACCACAACAGCTGAAGACAACAGCTGATGACAAAGTCTGAAGACAAGTGCTGAAGACAAAGTCTGAAGACAAGTGCGGAAGACAAAGTCTGAAGACAAGTGCTGAAGACAAAGTCTAAAGACAAGTGCTGAAGACAATGTCTGAAGACACAAGTGTTGAAGACAAAGTCTGAAGACACAAGTGCTGAAGACAAAGTCTGAAGACACAAGTGCTGAAGACCAAAGTATCAGACGTTGTCACAACAGCTGAAGAGGTCTTCTTCAGTAGTTGTGACGGTTTACCTTTGAGTTGTTTTATGTTTTATCTGTTCAGTGGTTTGACACAACAGCTGAAGAATACTTCAGTTGTTGTGCTCATCAGTAGTTTTATATTTTTCAGTAGTTTTGTAAGAGTTAGTTATTTTTGTACTAGATCTGCCAGTTCTCACTTTCCCGTGATACATCAGCGATTGCACTCTATATAAGGAGTGTTAACCTATTGTAATAAGTAGAATAGATGGATATTTTGAGCCAATGGCCTTGATAAATATCAGATCTCAGAAGTTCTACAAAAGAACTGGAAGAAAGTTCCCAGGACTCTCTGGCAAAACCAAAGTTGGTTTTGACAAGAGTAAGTTGAAGTGTCACAAATGCCACAGGCTTGGACACTTTGCTAGAGAATGCAGATCATCTGGATCTAATTCCTCTCCACCTTTTGTGACTTTCCCTGGCAATAGTCAACAACACAGAGGGCAACATCCTGTCAATTCTAGTCATCATTCTCAACCACAATCTCCAGCATTTTTGTTCCTCAGGGTCAAATGCCATATCCTTACCCTTGTTATTACATGCCACAGTCAAATCAAGTTCAAGTTCCTATAGTACCACAACCTCATGCACTACCAGAACCTCAACCATCTCAATCTCATCAACCTCCTCAACCTCAACAACACAGCTTCTTCACCCTTGGAGTTGTTGACTGGAGCAGTTTACCGGATGACATATCTGGTCATGAACACTGTTCACAGGTGCTGGTCAACATAGTGGTGACAGTCCTTTTGGGAATCCGGCTCTCATGGCCCTGGAGTCTACTGAGGGTTCCAGCTCAAATGCATCATCTTCACAGGCAACTCAGGTATCTTTAGAGGCTAAAGCCAAGTTATGTTCTGAATCATGCATTGCTGCCTTTGTCTCCATTAGAGAGGCAAATGTAGCATTATAAATCAAAAACTTGAGTTTGAGAAAACCATTTCCAAAAGAAAAGTTGAGTTTGAGTTTACTCCTAATAGTAAAAATGATGAGATTTATAAACTTAAATGCCAATTAATGATGAAAAGGCTAAGCTAGAGGTTATTCTCGAAGACCAGAGAAGTCTCAAAGAAACCCTTGCTGTCACCCAGGTAGAGTGTGATCGATGGGTACAATCATGCAAAGGTTTTGAAATGCTTCTTAGTAAGCAATCTGCTTCCAATGTGAAGTTTGTTATTGGTTATAATCGCACTGCTCCTCCTACAAATTTTGCTTCAAGAGTAGAAGTGAAATCTGATGGAGAAAGAAATACCAATCCACCTCATCATGTGATTCACTTTTTGATAGAGCATCATCAAAAGTTGAAGTCAGCACTAAGCCCTCTCAGAACCCATCAGCTGATGTTGATGGTTCCACTGCTGACACTCACATGATCAAAGAGATGATCAACTCAGGAGCTATTTCTGGAAGTCCTGAAAGGACTGGAGAGCAAGATTTAACACCTGAAGTTCAAACTCCAACTACCGTCAACACTAAAGAGAAGAAAACTGTCAGTAGAAAGAGTTTGAAGACTACTAAAGAGGAAGTCAAGAAAGCAAATAATGCTTCCAAAGTACTGAAGAGCAAGTCTTCAGTAGTTTCATTCTCTTTAGTTGATGATCATCATAAGATGAAGAAGAAACCATGTGAAGTATGTGGTTGTTCAATCATCTTACAGATGATTGTTGGTACAAAAAGGGATCCAAACTCAAACATAAAGAGGAAAGTAAAGAGAAAATGGTTAAAATGAAAACTGAGTTTGAAGCCACATTTGTACTAGCAACATCAAATCCTGTAATCCAAAAAGAAATCCAAAAAGGAAGGGGTTAAACAGGTAACAGCTGAGATTGCTCAAAAGAAGAAGGTGCAACATAGGAACTTATCAAACTCCAATGCCAATGTGTCTGAAGAGCTGAAAGCCTTATCACAAAATCAGACACAGCTGGTTATGATGGTTCAACATCTATTGGGAAGAGTTAACCAATTAGATGTTCCTATGTTGAAACCACAGAAAAGGAGGTCCAAGCCAAAGGATTCCTTTTCTTCACCAGCTTCTTCCTCTCAGGCTGTTGTTTCCAACAAACATGTTAGTTTACCATCTGTTGATGAGAACAGGCCCAAGACCAAAAAGGTTTGGGTCTCAAAATCTAACTAATTTGTTGTATCTTGCAGGGTTCTTCAACATACCTCATAGGCATCTGGTATGTAGACAGTGGAGGATCCATGCATATGACAGGAAACAAATCACTTCTTAATGACTACTCTCAAGGAAGGAAGGGGTTTGTGTTATTTGGCAATGATGCAAAGGGTTACATCATCGGCAAAGGCTTTGTTTCCAATGGGGAAATAAAGTTTGATGATGTTAACCATATGGAAAATCTCAAGTACAACCTCTTGAGTGTCAGTCAAATGTGTGACAAAGGCCATGTTGCTCTTTTCACCAGTCATAACTGTCGGATTATGTCATCCAAAGTTCTAAGTTTGATTGATAAGGTGTTGGATGAACACACTCTCCTAAAGGCCAACAGGACAGGAAGAGTGTATGCCTTAGATCTTTCCAAGAAAATAGATCTCAAAGGCCATCCTTGCCTATTTTCCAAGGCTTCCCCTCAAGAATCTATTCTATGGCATAGAAGGCTAGGTCATGTTAATCTCAAAAACATAAATCAGCTGATAACCATGGTTTAGTAAGGGGACTGCCTATGAAGGAGTTCAAGTGTGAAGATAACTGCACTGCTTGTTTAAAAGGAAAACAGCACAAAGCTTCATTTCCGTCCATAGAAGAACCTAAGTCCACTACCTGCTTACAGCTTCTTCACATGGATCTCTTTGGTCCTGTGAGAGTGATGAGTATGGCTAAGAAGAAATACTGTCTGGTAATTGTGGATGATTACTCCAGATTTGTATGGACTTTCTTCTTGCATTTAAAGGATGAGGCTGCATAGTCCATTATGAACTTTGTGTTACACGTTGAGAAGCAGTATTCCCTACCAGTTAAGAGTGTGAGGAGTGACAATGGTACTGAATTCAGAAACCACACACTTGATGAGTTTTACTTATCAAAGGGAATCAAGAGTCAGTATAGCATCCCAAGAACTCCTGAGCAAAATGGAGTAGTGGAGAGAAAGAACAGGACCCTTATTGAAGCTGCAAGGTCCATGTTGGCTGATTCTGGACTGCCAATGACTTTTTGGGCTGAAGCTGTCAATACAGCTTGCTATGTACAGAATAGAGTTCTAGTAAATCAGAGGTTGATGAAGACTCCATATGAAGTTCTTCATCATTTGGCCCCTCTAGTTTCCTTCTTCAGAGCATTTAGGTGTCCTTGTTTCATTCTCAACACACGGATCAACTCCAAAAATTTGATCCTAAGGTGGATGCAGGGTACTTTGTTGGTTATTCATCAACTTGCAAAGCATGCAGAGTCTTCAACTGTAGAAAAAAGATGGTTGAAGAGACTCTACATGTTAAGTTTAATGAATCTCCAAAGGACAAGATTCCACAAAGCCCTGTGGAAATATTTGATTTGGACATACTACAATATGTTCCTTATCAAACTCCTGTTGTTGCTTCTGTCAATAGTTCACCACCTGGTGGTTCTGCTGGTGCTAATGATGATGATGATAGCAGTACTCACCTCTTCAGGTTTAGTGATCAACTGCCAGATTCAGCTAGACCTGATGGTCCTGTAGCTCCAGTAGCACCATCCACAACAAATGCTGATGAGATTTCTTCAAATTCAACTTCCTTTGAATTACCATCCACTGAATCGTTTCAAGGAAATGATTCACCATCACCATCTGTTGCTGCTGAGCCTGCTACAAACACTTGCACAGATCTCATTGTGTATCAAGATCTGAAAAATCACCCTATGTCTCAAATCATTGGTGATATCACTGCTGGCGTATCAACAAGAAGTCAATTGTCAAATTTATGCTTCTATGCTCTCTTTATCAGTCAGCAAGAGCCAAAAAATTATCACATTGCCTTAAAGGACAATGGATGGGTTGATGCCATGCAGCTTGAGCTTCTTCAGTTCAAGAAACAGCAAGTGTGGGAACTGGTTCCTCTACACCACCAGGTAAGTGTGCAATAGGCACTAAATGGGTGTTTAGGAACAAAACTGATGAAAATGGGCTTATTGTTAAGAACAAGGCCAGACTGGTTGTTCAGGGGTTCGCACAAGAGAAGGTATTGATTATGATGAACCTTTGCCCCTGTAGCCAGACTGGAAGCAATTCGATTGTTTTTAGCTTATGCTGCTTATCAAAACCTTAAAGTTTTTCAATGGATGTCAAAAGTGCATTTTTGTATGGGAAAATTGAAGAAGAGGTTTATGTATGTCATCCACCAGGCTTTGAGGACAACAAACATCCTAATTGGGTGTATAAGCTTGATAAGCTCTTTATGGGTTGAAACAAGCTCCTAGAGCCTGGTATGAGACATTATCATACTTTCTTCTGGAAAATAATTTCACTAGAGGATCCATAGATAAGACTTTATTCATTAAGAAAGCTGGGCAGCATAATCTACTTGTTCAAATTTATATAGATGATATTATTTTTTTGCATCCTCTGATCCACAGTTGTGTGATGCCTTTACAAAGTTAATGCAACAGAAGTTTGAAATGAGTACCATGGAGAATTACAGTTCTTTCTGGGTTAGCAAATCAACAAAAGGCTAATGAAATTTTCATTCCTCAATCCAAATACACAAAAGATCTTTTGGAAAAGTTTGATTTACAAAACTGTAAGCCCTGTTCTACCCCCATGTGCAGCACCACACAACTGGATACAGATCAGAAAGGTAAAGTGGTTGATGAAACACTTTACAGATGTATGATTGGGTCCTTGATGTATTTAACAGCTTCTAGACCGGATATTATGTTTGCTACATGTGTTTGTGCTAGATTTCAGGCTGCACCTAAGGAGTCTCATTTGATTGCAGTCAAGAGGATCTTTAGATATCTGCAAGGCACTCCATCTCTAGGTTTATGGTATTCTACTAGACATTCTGGTAAATTAGTTGCTTTTTCTGACAGTGACTATGCAGGGTGTAAGTTGACCAGGAAATCAACTTCTGGTGGATGTCAATTCCTAGGCAACTGCTTGATTTCTTGGCAGAGCAGGAAACAGACCTCAGTTGCTACATCAACTGCTGAAGAATACTTCAGTTGTTGTGCTCATCAGTAGTTTTATATTTTTCAGTAGTTTTGTAAGAGTTAGTTATTTTTGTACTAGATCTGCCAGTTCTCACTTTCCCGTGATACATCAGCGATTGCACTCTATATAAGGAGTGTTAACCTATTGTAATAAGTAGAATGATTTGATCAGAAATATTCAATATCATAGAAACATTCCTTGTTACAGAAATATATTCTCTCGTTATAACCGTATTTGTTCTTAATGCATACGAGTATCAAATTCTTGCTACAATTTGTCTAATTCTTGTTCTTATTCCGCTGCGTTACGCTCCAATACATCAAACTTGTGATCACTGATCCTGACAAATGGTATCAGAGCAGGTTAATCATTGATCGATCTAATAATTGATCATTGAAACTGCTATTCAAGATCCAAGTTTGATTGAATTAGCATTTTTTTTGCAAGAAACGGTTATAGAGATTGAATTTTCTGTGTTTCTGGTCATTCATCGTGAGATTTTCTCTGGATTTTCATTGAGTCTGTTGTGGTCTATGTAAAAACGTTTAAAAGCTTGAATTAAATTGTATTTGGACTGAAAATGACTACTCCTTCCAATGATCCTCACAATACTGGTTCCTCAACCAAGCCTCCAATGCTGGTTAGGAATGAGTATAACATATGGCAACGACAAATGCTCCATCACCTGTTGACAGCGCAGGTTGTTGGACATCAGTGGTACATGGTCCACACAAGCCTATGGTGAATAACCCGGAAACCAATCAAATGGTTCCGAAGAGGAAGGAGCAATACTCAGATGAGGATAAGAAATTGTTTGAGATTGATGCAAAAACCCATGGAATTCTGGCCATGGCACTGCCCAATGAAATCTATTCTGGGCTAATGCATCATGAAACTGCCCATGACCTCTAGAATGCCTTGAAAGAACAATTTGGAGGAACAGATGAGGTCTTGGCAAATAATAGAGAAATCCTTGCCCAACAATACGAGACATTCTCTCAAAGAAAGGGTGAGCCACTGACTCAACAGTTTGAGCGGTTCTCTTGTTTGATCTCTGAATTAAAAATGGTCAAACTTGAGTACACCAATATCCAGATGAATAACAGATTTCTCAGATCACTGCCTGAGAGATGGGACACATATACTATTATCCTACGCTCTAGTGCAAATTTGGACAAACTATCTCTCACCCAACTCCATGGGAAATTGCTCATATTTGAGAGAGAGATAGAACAGAAACAAAAACTGTCTTCATCTGGAAAGCTCACTGAAGACTTTGTACCAGGCAACACTGCCTTGGTTGGTCATGAGTTAGAATATGCTTCATCTGAATGCCAGTATGATGAGCATATTGATTTCTCCTCAAACACTTCTGATTCTGCGTTTGTGAGTGTTGATAGTCAGTTTACTGGGTGTAATAATGACAATCTATGCTTCATCATGGATGATCTCAAGGGGATTGCTGATGATGACTTAGAAGAGATGGATATTTTGAGCCAAATGGCCTTGATAAATATCAGATCTCAGAAGTTCTACAAAAGAACTGGAAGAAAGTTCCCAGGACTCTCTGGCAAAACCAAAGTTGGTTTTGACAAGAGTAAGTTGAAGTGTCACAAATGCCACAGGCTTGGACACTTTGCTAGAGAATGCAGATCATCTGGATCTAATTCCTCTCCACCTTTTGTGACTTTCCCTGGCAATAGTCAACAACACAGAGGGCAACATCCTGTCAATTCTAGTCATCATTCTCAACCACAATCTCCAGCATATTTTGTTCCTCAGGGTCAAATGCCATATCCTTACCCTTGTTATTACATGCCACAGTCAAATCAAGTTCAAGTTCCTATAGTACCACAACCTCATGCACTACCAGAACCTCAACCATCTCAATCTCATCAACCTCCTCAACCTCAACAACACAGCTTCTTCACCCTTGGAGTTGTTGACTGGAGCAGTTTACCGGATGACATATCTGGTCATGAACAACTGTTCACAGGTGCTGGTCAACATAGTGGTGACAGTCCTTTTGGGAATCCGGCTCTCATGGCCCTGGAGTCTACTGAGGGTTCCAGCTCAAATGCATCATCTTCACAGGCAACTCAGGTATCTTTAGAGGCTAAAGCCAAGTTATGTTCTGAATCATGCATTGCTGCCTTTGTCTCCATTAGAGAGGCAAATGTAGCATTAATAAATCAAAAACTTGAGTTTGAGAAAACCATTTCCAAAAGAAAAGTTGAGTTTGAGTTTACTCCTAATAGTAAAAATGATGAGATTTATAAACTTAAATGCCAATTAATGATGAAAAGGCTAAGCTAGAGGTTATTCTCGAAGACCAGAGAAGTCTCAAAGAAACCCTTGCTGTCACCCAGGTAGAGTGTGATCGATGGGTACAATCATGCAAAGGTTTTGAAATGCTTCTTAGTAAGCAATCTGCTTCCAATGTGAAGTTTGTTATTGGTTATAATCGCACTGCTCCTCCTACAAATTTTGCTTCAAGAGTAGAAGTGAAATCTGATGGAGAAAGAAATAACCAATCCACCTCATCATGTGATTCACTTTTTGATAGAGCATCATCAAAAGTTGAAGTCAGCACTAAGCCCTCTCAGAACCCATCAGCTGATGTTGATGGTTCCACTGCTGACACTCACATGATCAAAGAGATGATCAACTCAGGAGCTATTTCTGGAAGTCCTGAAAGGACTGGAGAGCAAGATTTAACACCTGAAGTTCAAACTCCAACTACCGTCAACACTAAAGAGAAGAAAACTGTCAGTAGAAAGAGTTTGAAGACTACTAAAGAGGAAGTCAAGAAAGCAAATAATGCTTCCAAAGTACTGAAGAGCAAGTCTTCAGTAGTTTCATTCTCTTTAGTTGATGATCATCATAAGATGAAGAAGAAACCATGTGAAGTATGTGGTTTGTTCAATCATCTTACAGATGATTGTTGGTACAAAAAGGGATCCAAACTCAAACATAAAGAGGAAAGTAAAGAGAAAATGGTTAAAATGAAAACTGAGTTTGAAGCCACATTTGTACTAGCAACATCAAATCCTGTAATCCAAAAAGAAATCCAAAAAGGAAGGGGTTAAACAGGTAACAGCTGAGATTGCTCAAAAGAAGAAGGTGCAACATAGGAACTTATCAAACTCCAATGCCAATGTGTCTGAAGAGCTGAAAGCCTTATCACAAAATCAGACACAGCTGGTTATGATGGTTCAACATCTATTGGGAAGAGTTAACCAATTAGATGTTCCTATGTTGAAACCACAGAAAAGGAGGTCCAAGCCAAAGGATTCCTTTTCTTCACCAGCTTCTTCCTCTCAGGCTGTTGTTTCCAACAAACATGTTAGTTTACCATCTGTTGATGAGAACAGGCCCAAGACAAAAAGGTTTGGGTCTCAAAATCTAACTAATTTGTTGTATCTTGCAGGGTTCTTCAACATACCTCATAGGCATCTGGTATGTAGACAGTGGAGGATCCATGCATATGACAGGAAACAAATCACTTCTTAATGACTACTCTCAAGGAAGGAAGGGGTTTGTGTTATTTGGCAATGATGCAAAGGGTTACATCATCGGCAAAGGCTTTGTTTCCAATGGGGAAATAAAGTTTGATGATGTTAACCATATGGAAAATCTCAAGTACAACCTCTTGAGTGTCAGTCAAATGTGTGACAAAGGCCATGTTGCTCTTTTCACCAGTCATAACTGTCGGATTATGTCATCCAAAGTTCTAAGTTTGATTGATAAGGTGTTGGATGAACACACTCTCCTAAAGGCCAACAGGACAGGAAGAGTGTATGCCTTAGATCTTTCCAAGAAAATAGATCTCAAAGGCCATCCTTGCCTATTTTCCAAGGCTTCCCCTCAAGAATCTATTCTATGGCATAGAAGGCTAGGTCATGTTAATCTCAAAAACATAAATCAGCTGATAAACCATGGTTTAGTAAGGGGACTGCCTATGAAGGAGTTCAAGTGTGAAGATAACTGCACTGCTTGTTTAAAAGGAAAACAGCACAAAGCTTCATTTCCGTCCATAGAAGAACCTAAGTCCACTACCTGCTTACAGCTTCTTCACATGGATCTCTTTGGTCCTGTGAGAGTGATGAGTATGGCTAAGAAGAAATACTGTCTGGTAATTGTGGATGATTACTCCAGATTTGTATGGACTTTCTTCTTGCATTTAAAGGATGAGGCTGCATAGTCCATTATGAACTTTGTGTTACACGTTGAGAAGCAGTATTCCCTACCAGTTAAGAGTGTGAGGAGTGACAATGGTACTGAATTCAGAAACCACACACTTGATGAGTTTTACTTATCAAAGGGAATCAAGAGTCAGTATAGCATCCCAAGAACTCCTGAGCAAAATGGAGTAGTGGAGAGAAAGAACAGGACCCTTATTGAAGCTGCAAGGTCCATGTTGGCTGATTCTGGACTGCCAATGACTTTTTGGGCTGAAGCTGTCAATACAGCTTGCTATGTACAGAATAGAGTTCTAGTAAATCAGAGGTTGATGAAGACTCCATATGAAGTTCTTCATCATTTGGCCCCTCTAGTTTCCTTCTTCAGAGCATTTAGGTGTCCTTGTTTCATTCTCAACACACGGGATCAACTCCAAAAATTTGATCCTAAGGTGGATGCAGGGTACTTTGTTGGTTATTCATCAACTTGCAAAGCATGCAGAGTCTTCAACTGTAGAAAAAAGATGGTTGAAGAGACTCTACATGTTAAGTTTAATGAATCTCCAAAGGACAAGATTCCACAAAGCCCTGTGGAATATTTGATTTGGACATACTACAATATGTTCCTTATCAAACTCCTGTTGTTGCTTCTGTCAATAGTTCACCACCTGGTGGTTCTGCTGGTGCTAATGATGATGATGATAGCAGTACTCACCTCTTCAGGTTTAGTGATCAACTGCCAGATTCAGCTAGACCTGATGGTCCTGTAGCTCCAGTAGCACCATCCACAACAAATGCTGATGAGATTTCTTCAAATTCAACTTCCTTTGAATTACCATCCACTGAATCGTTTCAAGGAAATGATTCACCATCACCATCTGTTGCTGCTGAGCCTGCTACAAACACTTGCACAGATCTCATTGTGTATCAAGATCTGAAAAATCACCCTATGTCTCAAATCATTGGTGATATCACTGCTGGCGTATCAACAAGAAGTCAATTGTCAAATTTATGCTTCTATGCTCTCTTTATCAGTCAGCAAGAGCCAAAAAATTATCACATTGCCTTAAAGGACAATGGATGGGTTGATGCCATGCAGCTTGAGCTTCTTCAGTTCAAGAAACAGCAAGTGTGGGAACTGGTTCCTCTACCACCAGGTAAGTGTGCAATAGGCACTAAATGGGTGTTTAGGAACAAAACTGATGAAAATGGGCTTATTGTTAAGAACAAGGCCAGACTGGTTGTTCAGGGGTTCGCACAAGAGAAGGTATTGATTATGATGAAACCTTTGCCCCTGTAGCCAGACTGGAAGCAATTCGATTGTTTTTAGCTTATGCTGCTTATCAAAACCTTAAAGTTTTTCAAATGGATGTCAAAAGTGCATTTTTGTATGGGAAAATTGAAGAAGAGGTTTATGTATGTCATCCACCAGGCTTTGAGGACAACAAACATCCTAATTGGGTGTATAAGCTTGATAAGGCTCTTTATGGGTTGAAACAAGCTCCTAGAGCCTGGTATGAGACATTATCATACTTTCTTCTGGAAAATAATTTCACTAGAGGATCCATAGATAAGACTTTATTCATTAAGAAAGCTGGGCAGCATAATCTACTTGTTCAAATTTATATAGATGATATTATTTTTGCATCCTCTGATCCACAGTTGTGTGATGCCTTTACAAAGTTAATGCAACAGAAGTTTGAAATGAGTACCATGGGAGAATTACAGTTCTTTCTGGGTTAGCAAATCAAACAAAAGGCTAATGAAATTTTCATTCCTCAATCCAAATACACAAAAGATCTTTTGGAAAAGTTTGATTTACAAAACTGTAAGCCCTGTTCTACCCCCATGTGCAGCACCACACAACTGGATACAGATCAGAAAGGTAAAGTGGTTGATGAAACACTTTACAGATGTATGATTGGGTCCTTGATGTATTTAACAGCTTCTAGACCGGATATTATGTTTGCTACATGTGTTTGTGCTAGATTTCAGGCTGCACCTAAGGAGTCTCATTGATTGCAGTCAAGAGGATCTTTAGATATCTGCAAGGCACTCCATCTCTAGGTTTATGGTATTCTACTAGACATTCTGGTAATTAGTTGCTTTTTCTGACAGTGACTATGCAGGGTGTAAGTTGACCAGGAAATCAACTTCTGGTGGATGTCAATTCCTAGGCAACTGCTTGATTTCTTGGCAGAGCAGGAAACAGACCTCAGTTGCTACATCAACTGCTGAAGCAGAGTACATTGCCGGCAAGCTGTACATCTCAGGTACTCTAGCTTCAAAACCAACAATTGGATTATGGCATAACAGAGACCAAGACCCCATTGTTAATGGACAGCTCTTCAGCTCTTTGTATTGTCAAGAATCCTGTCTAGCACTCTAGGACTAAACATATTGAAATCAGACACCATTTTATTAGAGATTGTTTTGAAAAAGGTCTGATTGATCCAAAATTTGTTCCTAGTGCTGATGAGCTTGCAGACATTTTTACTAAGCCTTTGGATAGTTCAACTTTCCACAACCTGGTGTTAAGGCTTGGTATGCTGCAGCTAGAATAAGTGACAACTACTGATGATCTCAGCTCACAAGTACTGATGATTATTAGTTCATTATTGTCACATATAAGTACTGATGAGTTGTTTTTTCCCTCAGTAGTTTTTATAACTACTGAAGGCTACATACCTCACCAGTACTGAAGTACTTTATCTGTTAAAACAGCTGATGTAGTTACAACAGCTGATGTAGTCACAACAGCTGTTGTAGCCACAACTACTGATGTCAGAAATGCAGATCAGTACTGATGTCCTATGAAACACCTGAAAAGCAGATAAAAAGTCTGATGAGTAAGTGTTGAGGACAGTGTGAAACAGCTGAAAAGCTATGAATTGACGAAAATAGCTGATGAGTAATTACTCTTCAGTTGTTTCTACAACTGCTGTTTCATTAAAACAACTGAAGCCAAAACTATGTCTTCAGTGTTATACAACTACTGATGACTAATACCAAGTCTTCAGTTGTTTCATCACCTGAAGTCAAAACTATCTTTAGTAGTTTTATAACTACTGATGACTAAATCAGAGACTTCAGCTGTTTCAACGTCTGACGGTTAAAACCAAGTATTCAGTTGTTTTACAACACTGCTGATCACACCATACGGTCAGCCTTTTCAAACTCTGAAAGTTAATACCACGTCATCAGTAGTTTCAACAACTGATGACTCACACCAAAACCTTCAGTTGTTTTCTAACCCGACCCTTAAATACCTTATCCCACCTTCAGAGTTTTTACTTTCTTCTCTTCTCAAACCTAACGTTCAAAAAAAACTCTGTAACTTCTCTTCATCAATGGCGACCATGCAACTAAAACCTCGACACAACTGTGTCCCACATCTCACAAAATCGCCTTACTGGACCAAGTTTCACAACGCCATTGATTTAATGGTTCAGTCACCCTACAAAACGGCTTTTCTGGTAAATCCCACCATATATGCCGAATCCCTTAACCAATTCTGGACAAACGTCACTCTGGTCTCTGAGGAGAATGACACAGAGTCTCTTCAATTGTTTGTCCATGGTCAAAAAGTGGTCATTACTCCACACACTCTTCGCCAAACCCTTAATCTGGATGATGCCACTTTCCCAACTGGTTATCCAAAGGGCACAATAGATCAATCATTTGCCCACCATGGATACCAGGGTAACCTGAGTGCATCTGCCATACTGAAGAAACATTTCCTGGATGCCGAACGTCTCATATTTCATATGGTAAATGTATGCCATTCCTCCAAGAATTCATCATGGGATCAAATGTCCACAAGGTGGCAACAGGTAATGTACTCCATCCTTGAGCAACAACCTTTAAATTTTTCTGAAATACTATTTTTAGAGCTCAAGGATATGGCCCAAAAACAAACTGCTATCCGTTGGATATTATATCCTCGGTTCATAATGGCCATAATTGAAAACCAACTTCAAGCTGAGGGACTTGTTGGCCTGGGAGTCCCTGCTATGGCTGTACTGCGGAAGTATACTCCCGGCACAACTCTGACCAATCACAGAAAATGGCTGCCAAGCTGCGAAAACCCACGCAGCTGGAACCCACAACCACTACCTCCAAATCCAAAGTCCCCACCAAACCCACTAAAAAGAAGACAAAAAAGGCTACTCAGGGAAATGAGTCCCCTGAGGATGCCCCTGCAACACAAACGCAGGCTATATCCACTGGTTATAACCCCCTAGTGGATACAAGGACTTCACCAGCCACAGCCGCTCAGGATTCCTCTCAAAAGGAGCCTGCAGCAACCATAGAAGGGGTACCTACAAATCTGGGATCTTCCTCATTTGAGGAGATTGCCATTGAAGAGCACCATTCTCCCCAGGTGCACACTGCTTTTACCCCATCTCCCCATGCAACCGCCCCCCAAAGTCCAACCATAATCATTGCAAACGTGCTGACTCAGCTGTATGCCTCTCCTGCTCCCCAACAACCACAAACAAAGGGGAGAACCACAGCTATTGAGGACGAGGGTCAACATGCTTCTGACAACCCACAGCACCGGGGTTTACACGTTCTATCTCCTGGTGTGGATATGGAGATTGGAACATCTAGTGAGGCTTCCACCTCTTCTGAATCAGCACATGATCAGAATGAGGATGGTAACATACCTAAGACCTCACTAGAGGCAACAGCTGATGAAGGACATAGTCCTGAGGCTGGATGTCCCCAGTTCCAAGAAAAAGGGGCACATGCTAAAACTGGTCTACACCCAGTGCATGTACATCCTGCTACAAGCAGGAGGTCAGGTGATTCAGCATCTACTGATGATGACCTGGGCTTCTTTTATGATGTTCTGGCCCAGAACACAATTCTTGAGGAAGAAGTCAGTAGACTACAAAGACTACTTGACCAATTCTCTCAAGAAGCAAGTCCATCTGCCACTAACATAAACCCACAGATGGCACCTTCACCTGAAGGTCTCCCACACACTCAGCCACTCAAAACTCCCAAGCCACCAGCTTCTGTTTCTGGCACTGCTTCTCAGGGACAGAACCCCTCTAAGCAAACAGTTGCTATCTTTCAGCAATCCCTACCTCTCATCACCCCAATGATCGCAGACATTGTAATCAAACCATGGATGAGAGGCTTCCCTCAATCATACAACCCCTGGTGGAGGAGATTGTGAGCACAAGGCTTTATGCTACTCAAACCCTTGCAACTAATGCAACCAAAAAGGGGGAGATTCAGTCAGTGAAAGCAAAGAGGAAGAGCAAACTGAAAGAAAAGGAAACTGAGAAGGAAGAGGAGTCTATGAAGGGAACCGAAAATGATCAAGTGGGTGAAGGTCACAAAGACTTTCATGTCACATATAAGAAGAGGAAGGGTGAAGGAAAAGAGAAAGAACTCCAACTCGATGAGATGATCAAAATGGCAGATGCTACACATAGTAAATCAATGGATGCCATTATTGATCAACTGTATAGACAAGGGTTCGATACTGCACAGCTTGACTCAGAGATCAGGAGACTTGAAGTTGAAGAAATTAACTCAAGATGGGCAAGTTATGATGCATTAGAAAGAGAGAGACTAGAGATCATGACAAGATTCATTGCAAAATATCTTGGGAGATCATTGATCAAGATTAAATCATGGACCAGGGACAGTATCTTGGCCATAACCTCCATGATCTATTCGTCTCAAGCATACACTAAGGGTTTAGTAGTCGAAGCTTTGAATGAAGCAGGAGCAAGGAGCAGGACTGAGCTAGCCAAACACTCAAAAGCCACACACACCTCTAAAATGCTAACTCAACTGTCAACATTCCCTCTCCAAAACAACCACAACCACAACCCACAAAACCAACTCCCTTACCCTCTAAACCAACAGCCGATGATGCACCCAAGAAGAAGAAGAGAAGGGTGTTGAGGCTAGAGAAGAAGAAGAAGAGGATGATGTGGAAGAAGATAGGCTGCCTCTATGTGCAGTCCTAACATTGCCTAAAGCCAAACCCATGCCCATCACTCCCACCTCACAGATGGAAACTGTGAGAGTAAAGATTGAAGAAGAGCAGCAGCAAAGGCTTCATGACGATGAGATGTTGAAAAGCATCGACAAAACTTATGTTGCTTCTTCATCAATAATTAGTATGAAGAAAGAAGCTCTGAGGTTGTACACCCTTGCTAACACATTTCAATATCAGAAGGAAAAGGTGAGAGTATGGCCTGATCCTAGGGTGGCTCACAGGATTGTAAAGAAAGACATTCCTTCGAGATACAAGGGCCAAGTAAAAAGGATTGTAGATGAAGAGATCACAGTGGTCCTTGTAGTATCACCCTAGGAGATTGTAGAAGATTTCAAGAAGGCCTATGAGACTAAACAGCCACCCCAAAAGATGTTAGAGAACAGAGCTATTAAAAAGGGGTTAGTCTACAAGAGGCTTGAGAACTTCAAACAAAATGAGCTCAGTCTGTTACTTGAAGGGACTCATCCTGATGAGTTTGCATACAGACAGATTACAACAGTTGAGCTCAAAAATGGCAAACAGGCCAAGTACATCTCAGAGTTGTATGGGCATGAAGGATTGTTTGATGGTGAAGCTGAGAACCTGACCATGGAAGAACAAATTATGTTTCTCAGAGCATACACCAGAGAATCCTACAGGCTTATACATGGGAAGTGAGTCTCATGGATGGGGGAACAACTCAGTGTCCAATTCCCTAATACAGAGCTCCCATCCATACATTGCCAACCAAATCATCAGAGACTCATTCCCAGGACAGTGCTTATATGGGTCATCTTCTCAACTGATCAAGAAGAAAAAGACCAACCATTCTGCCAACAATAAGTGGGACCTCAATAAAGTTAAAGGTTTTGGCTGCATTGGTTCAGGGGAGTTTGTTGGACCAAAAGAACCAATGAGCGGGATCAGAAAAACCTTTAAGTCCCACAGACGTCACAACAACTATTGAAGACCACAACAGCTGAAGACAACAGCTGATGACAAAGTCTGAAGACAAGTGCTGGAGACAAAGTCTGAAAACAAGTGCTGAAGACAAAGTCTGAAGACAAGTACTGAAGACAAAGTCTGAAGACAAGTGCTGAAGACAAAGTCTGAAGACAAGTGCTGAAGACAAAGTCTGAAGACACAAGTGCTGAAGACAAAGTCTGAAGACATAAGTGCTGAAGACAAAGTCTGAAGACACAAGTACTGAAGACAAAGTCTGAAGACACAAGTGCTGAAGACCAAAGTATCAGACGTTGTCACAACAGCTGAAGAGGTCTTCTTCAGTAGTTGTGACGGTTTACCTTTAAGTAGTTTTATGTTTTATTTGTTCAGTAGTTTGACACAACAGCTGAAGAATACTTCAGTTGTTGTGCTCATCAGTAGTTTTATATTTTTCAGTAGTTTTGTAAGAGTTAGTTATTTTTGTACTAGATCTGCCAGTTGTCACTTTCCCGTGATAACAGCAGCGATTGCACTCTATATAAGGAGTGTCAACCTATTGTAATAAGTAGAATGATTTGATCAGAAATATTCAATATCATAGAAACATTCCTTGTTACAGAAATATATTCTCTCGTTATAACCGTATTTGTTCTTAATGCATACGAGTATCAAATTCTTGCAACAATTTGTCTAATTCTTGTTCTTATTCGGCTGCGTTATGCTCTAATACATCAAACTTGTGATCACTGATCCTGACAGCAGTTGAAGGTGATAAATTACAATTGGAGCACATGTCAGAATCTGTGTATAAAAGACTGACAATGATCACTGGTGCTCAAAACATTCTAGTGTTTGATTATATAAGGAATGTATCTAATGATGAAGTTGACATAAATCAACAACATTTCATGTATCTGAAGATGAACCAATAGATCCTAATGATCTCATTAAGGATGTTTTTGATGATATGATTGATGATGATAATGAAGAAAATGAAGAAAATGAAAATGAAGAGTCTGAAAGCTCATTAGAAGATGAAGATAAGGATAATAATGATGATGATGATAATGATGGAGCAGCTAAAGCACAACAAGAATCCATTGAAGAAAGGAGTGAAGATGAGAATGTAAATGAAACACAGAACATAGTTGAAGAAGCTACTAATGTTGATATACATGATGATTCTGTTCATGATGTTCAAGAAGATGAACCTGTTAATGCTGCTCATGAAGAAGGTTCACAAAATCAAACCTTAGATTTTGATTTCATGAACGATGTGTTATATGAACATGTGTTTCAAGAAGAAGAAAATGAATAAGTAGAAGAAATTCCTTTAGGTACTACACAATATGTGTCTGTACAAATAGAAGAGATGGTGGATGTTGATGAGTTAGAAAATTTGAAAGAAGAGAATGTGGTTAAGATAAAGAAATTGAAGATTTAAAGGTTGAAAATGAAAGGTTGAAAGAGATTAACATATCTCTTGAAAAGGAAATTCAATGTTAAAGGATGAAAATTCAAAGTTTAAAGAAGAAAATGTTGAGAAAGATAAAAAGCTTGTGGCTTATGCTAATGATAAAGAAGATGTGATCAAAAACTTTTAAGTCATGATAAAAGATTATGATATTCTTGAAGGAAAATTCAAGAAATTGTCGGAGGAAAATGAAAATCTGAATGAAGAATTGCTAAAGACAAAAGAAGTTCAAAAGCCTATATCACCTGAACCAATGATGAGTTCTGAAAGGAACATTGTTGAAGAAAATCCTGAAATGGATAAAGGAAAAAGAAAAATTGATGAGATTGAAAATGCAAGTTTATCTCATCCAGTTTTAAAAGCTCAAAGAATTGAAGAAAATGTTGAAGAGCAAATCACTGATGAACAAATTGAGGCTTTAGTAGATATTGAAGAAATGTACAATGATGATTGGTATGATGAAGTATTGAATGATGAAGATATTGATGAAGCACAATTTGTAGCTAATTTCTCTTCACAAGAACAATTTCAAGATCAACAAGAAGTACCACAAGATTTTGAAGAAAGATATAACTATCTTGTGAGGATGAAGTATAACAGAGTATTTTTGGATGGACTGATAGTTTCTCAGATTAATGATGAATATGAGAAGTGTATTGCAGCAGAGTTAGTCGCACCAATTGATCCAAATGAAATTGTGATAGAGCATGGTGAATGGATTAGAGAAAAAGAAAGTATTAATGTAGAAGAATTACCAAGCTCCAAGCTTCACCATCCTGATCCGGATAGTATGAGTATTCTAGCTTTAAGATCATGGTTGCAAGCTAGAAACTATCCGTGGAGAAGATTGAAAAAGACTACAATCTTTATCATTAAGAAATCTTGTCAGAAGCTTCCAAGAGACTGAAAAACAAACGAAGAAGATGATTATTCTTGATACAGACAATCCTCAATATTTGGAGATCACAAAAAGAACAAGAGTGTTAAAACCTCAAGAAATCAAACAAATGGCAAGAAAGTCAGATTCTTATGATAGTAGAAAAGAGTTGATTAAAATGTTTTCAAGTACAAAAAAGCCAGCTTACAAAGCATCATCTGAGCAAATTCAGATTTTTGATAATGCTAGATGCACAGGTGATTTAGTAAGAAACGTATTGTAGAAAGGACAATGAGTTGTTGAATTGTTGAATGCTATGATTGCTCTGGATTTTACAAATCAAGTAAAAATAATTGCATTGAAGTACGATGAGATCTTTGATGCTTTCTTGATAAAAAGAGTAAATGTAATGTGTGATGTATATCACTTTTAGTCTAGCATCATTAAGCTTTCTGTGCAAGATTTGAAGGAGTTGAATAGATTACATCTTATCAATCCAACAGATTCCAAACGTGGTAAAATGATGGTAGAATTACTGAGAAAAGGTATGGATCGATCAAGTAATTTTCTTCAAACTAGATGCGATCAAGAAGATAGAGAGTACTTTGCTACTCTAAAGAAAAACAAAAAGCTCAAGGGAGTACAATCTGAAGATGAACACTTCATGATTGAATTTTATGATAAGTACTTTGAAAAGATAACTACTCCTGGTTTGAAAGTGATTGAAGGTAATTAGAAATAAAAACCAATTCTCAGGTGGTTTTATAACATTGAGACGTTTGAATTTAAATTGGTTCGAAATCTTGAACAGTGGGATGAAGACATGATTACTCTTTTTGGTGCTTTCGAACTCAAACTGTTACATCCAAGTTATATTTCATTTTTGTCTGTACAAAAGTTTGAGAAAGTATCTCCGGATGTTGCAGAGCAAGACAAGAAATCTTTCATTTCCATAATCAGTGTAATAAGTGCAGCTATGGAAAGAATATCATTGAGAAAAGCTCTTGCTTATGCAAACATTGTGAAGAAAGATATCAAAGATATTAAAATTTATGAGAATCTCAAGGAATGGTGTCTTAGAAGTATACTCAAAGGAAAGTCCAAATCCTATTGAGTTATATGCAAGCATTGACATCACATGCTTATCAAAAGACACGTTGGAAAGAATGAACAAGATGGAGATAAAGACAAATGAAGAAAAACAAGAACAAGGCATTCTTGCAAGCAAATTCAAGTCTGCTATTATAAATGCTTTGAAAGAACAAGAGATGTACAAAAAGAAGCCAATGTTCAAGATAAAAGAAGAACCAGAAGACTTCTTTGAGTGAAAAAGATTGAAGATAGAAGATTAAAGCTGAAGATAAAGCTGAAGGAGATAAAGAAAGAAGAAAAGATTGAAGATTTTGAAGACCGAAGACCATGTAAATCTTAGGGGGAGTATTGTTAGGACTCTAGAAAGATTAACATTTTGTCTTTATATGTCTTTTTGATATTTGTAATAGTATAGGGACTATTTTTGTAATTTTTAGTTCCTTTGTGTTTCATTATAAATAGCTTAGACTGTTAGTTAGTAGTAGAGCTTGTGAGAGTGAATGAACCACTGCTTATTACTTTGTAATTGTCTTTGCTTGATATTAATGAAACTGTGAATTTTGTTAGTATCTTGTTTGAATTAGATTACTTTGTATGTGTTTTCTTTGAATTGTGTTCATACATCATCACAGATTAGCTCAATTGATCCTATCAAAACATTAACAAAAGAATGCCATCCAAAATGCCAAGTAGCTGCCTTACGCCATCCTTAGCAACTTTAACCGCCAACTGGAAAACTGCATAAAAAGTCAGCGTTGCTCAGTGAGTTCAAGTTTTAAAATAAAACATACTTTACTTTCATTAACATCGTTCCTTACTTTTGCATGTGATCACACATCATACGTACACATAGATAATATCATTATTATTGTTGATCCATACGTACCTAGTTTATGATCTTAATGTAATATGTCAGTCATGTCCTAAATGTAATGAATTGAATGAGTTGAATGAAACATAATATGCGGTTGTGATCTTAATGTTTAATAATGTTTCAGTGTATGTTTTTAGTTTATCATTTATTAATGCATATTGAACAAACTATATAGCTTTGAGGTAGTTTCAATAGATCTTAGTCAAATAATGATTGAGAAACATATTCAAACTTAGTTGTATGAAGTTTTCATGCAAGTGGACCATGCTAATGGACCATACGCATGAATACTTCATGCTAATGGACCAGTCACACCACTGAACCAGGAGATTGGATCAGTCGCAAGACTAAGACATACGGATGACTCAGTCGCACGATTGAACCTTGAGTCGTGTGATTGACTTAGTCGCATGCGTTAGTCGCACGACTGAACCATGCTAATGCTCGAGTCGTATGATTGACAAACCCTAACCTATAAATACCACTTTAATCATGGAAAAATGCAACACTTTAAATATTTCGACTCCTACTCATACCCTAGCCGTCTAGAACGTCCTAGAAAGCCAGTCCAAGTTCATAGATCATTCTTGATTGATTCCTATTCGTTCTTAACGTTTAGTTTATTCTTATATCGATCGGGTTAGTGTTCTCACTGATGGATCACCAATCAAATAGGATTCTGCATATTTGAGTTGGTATACACGTAAATCAGTTAGTACTTCGTCGTACACGGTCCCTAACAAGTGGTATGAGAGCCTTGGTTCTTGATTTACGTGTGATCGATCGATTGATACAAAAATAAGGTTTTCACTAAAACGCAATCTTTTTGTGTCAAACAATGTTTTGGACAACTCCAGGTCAAAAGTAAACGTTTTCTGGCATACGACAATTAGGGTTAGAGAGAAATTCATGTATTGCGTCAAAATACCTAAAATTTTGAATTCTCAAAACCTCAGCAGCCTCAGTGGACGATTTACTCAATCGCATGACTGAATCCATCCGCATCCCTCATACGCACGATTGGACTCGGTCGATCACCTCGTATGAGTGAAATGCCCAGGGATAGTGTTCTCACACCTTCCCATTCACACGATGAGCCATTGAACTTGCTCATTCTCAACGTCTGAGCCACCGCATGTTCAATCGCACGAAGTGTTAATCGCATTCCTTCAGTCGCACAAGTACACAAGTTTTGTTCAAAAGTTCAAAGTTGATAGTAATGGAGGATCAATATTCAGTTCCCGACAGGAAAGGGATTTCAGGATACAGATCTATTGCTTCCGGAAAATGAAGTGGGACAAAATCATAACAAGCACCATAAACATAATAACATTGAGGCTTATCACAGGAAGGCAAATATTTGAGTCTACTTAAATGGAGTAGATCCAAATCTGTGGGAGTCTATAAAGACAGGGTTGACAGGATCAGTGATCACAAGTTTGATGTATCAGAATATAAAGCAGCGGAATACAACACGAATTAGACAAATTGTAGCAAGCAATCGATATTGTAAGCGTTAAGATCGCATACGTTATAGGGAGAGAATATGAATTCTGATTTCTAGGAATGTTTATAGATGTAGAATATTTCTAATCGAATCAATCAATCATTCCATTCAATTGCTCATTCGCTCACTGATTACAATGGGTTGTCACTCCTTATATAGAGTGCAACAGTCACTGCTGTTATCACGGAAAGTGACAACTGGCAGATCCAATACAGAAATAACTAATTCTTAACAAACTACTGAAATGTTCACAACTACTGAGAACATATCAGCAAGTTAAGTACAAAATATAAAACTACTGAAACTACAACGACTGAAGAACAAGCTCTTCAGTCGTTTTACAAAACTACTGAAACAAGAAAATAAAACTACTGATATCACAACTACTGAAGAAGTACTCTTCAGCAGTTGTGACAAACTACTGAGGCTTCAGTACTTGATCTTCAGACTTTGACCTTCAGGCGTTTCATCAGCTGATGACTTCAGTAGATATCATCAGCTGATGTCTTCAGTCTTTGTCTTCAGACTTTGTACATCAGTTGTTGATCTTCAGCACTTGTGAACTCTTCAGCTGTTGTACTTCAGTACTTTGGTCTTTCAGCTTCAGCACTTGTGTTCTTCAGCTGTTGTACTTCAGCACTTTGGTTCTTCAGCTGTTAAGGTCTTCAGCACTTGATCTTCAGCTGTTGAAGTCTTCAGCACTTGTCAAACTACTGATGAGGCTTTCAGCAGTTGTTGTGATACCGTGTGGGACTTAGAGGTTTTCTGATCTTGGCTCATTGGTTCTTTTGGTCCAACAAACTCCCCCTGAACCAATGCAGCCAAAACCTCTAACTTATTTATACTCCCACTTATTGATGGCAAAAATGTTGGTCTTTTTCCTTCTTGATCAGTAGAGAAGATGACCCATGTACGCTCCGGCCTGGGAAGAACCTCAAATATTTGTTTGGCAGAGTATGAATGGGAACTCTGTTTTGGGAACTGGACACAGAGTTGTTATCCCATTCATGAGATTCACTTCCCCATAATGAGTCTGTATGACTCACGAACATAGGCCTCAAGGAGAACAATTTGTTCCTCTTGAGAGAGTTCTTCAGCTCCTCCTTCGAAGAAGAACTCTGGACCATAGTACTCTGATAAGTACTTCATGGTCCTGCCATTTTTCAGCTCCACCGTAGTTACCTCCCTGTATACAAATTCATCAGGATGGTTGCCTTCAAGGAGTAACTGGAGCTCATTCTTTTGGATGTCTTCAAGCTTTTTGTATAACAACCCCTTCTTAATCATCTTGTTTTCTAGTAAGGCTTGAGGTGTCTTCTTTGCTTGGTGAGCTTTCTTGAATTCATCAATGATTTCCCAAGGTGAGACTACAACGGCCAACATGATGGTAGATTCTATTGTTTTTCGTACTTGGCCGTTGTATCTGTGTGGGATAGTTCTTTTATGGATTCTAGAACTCACCCTGGGGTCTGGCCATACTCTCACTCTCTCCTTCTGATACTGAAAGGTGTGTCTGAGAGTGTACAGCCTTTGAGCATGCCCTTTCATGGCTTGAATAGATGATGACTGAGGAAATTCCTTGTCAACCATCTTCAACAGTTGCTCATCGTGCTGTTTTCTGTGTTCTTCTCTTCTATCTTGACTCTGACCATTTCCCTTTGAGAGTCAGTGTGATCATGGATTGACTCTGGGGTTTTGGTAGCTTCAGAACAGCAGAGAGTGGCAGACTATCATCTTCATCCTCTTCTTCTGCTTCTTCTTCCATCCTCAGCACCCTTCTCCTTTCGGGGTACATCACTGGATGATGGTTGGGTGGTGAAGGGATTGGTTTTGAAGAGAGAGGATGTTTGGATTTTGGCTTAGAGGTTGGTTGGGAGATTTGAGGGAGGATCTGTTTGAGTGGGTGGAAGGGAAGGTTGATCTAGCATCCTTGTAGTTAATTTGCTTTTGTAAGTTTAGCCATCTCTAACCTTTTGCCAGCCCCAGCCTCATCAAGGCTTCCACAATGATCCCTTTGTTGAATTGCTCAGACAGACAGATTCTGGTGGCTATAGCCAGAATGCTGTCCCTGGACCATGCGCGGATCTCCATTAATGATCTTCCCAAGTATTTTGCAATAAAGCGGATCATTATTTCCAACCTCTCTTTCTCAAGAGCATCGTACCCTGCCCATCGGGTTGTATCTCTTGTACCTCTAACCTTCTGATCTCACTGTCCAGTGTGGCTGTGTCAAACCCCTGCCTGAATAGGTTCAATTATTTTATATGGAGCGGATGTGTGTGTGGTGTCAGCTTCTTTGACCAGCTCCCAAGGATTTTTCTTCAGCAGTATGATCATCAGCACTTCTCTTTCGCTTGTACGTGAGCAGAGGTTGCTTTTCTTGTTCCTCTCTTCCTCAGATCTCTTCCTCTTCTATCTTTCACTGCAGTACTCTCCCCTTTTTGGTTGCATTGGAGGAAGGGGTTGGTACCGCAGAAAGAGTCTTGTGGACAGCAGCATCAACCAGGGGCTGTAATGTTGAGGAAAGCCTCTCATCAAGGGCTTTGATCACTATATCAGTGATTAGGGGGTGATGAGAGGGAGGGAATTTCGGAGGATAGCACCTATTTGCTCAGGAGGGTTCTGTTCCTGAGAAGTAGGGCCTGAAGCAGAGGCGGGTGGTTGATTTTGGGGTGGCTCTGTGTTTGGGAAACCTTCAAGGGAAGGTGCCATCTGTGGGTGTATGATGGTGGCAGATGGACTTGCATCCTGAGACATCTTGGCCAGCAGCTCTTTGAGTCTGCTAACCTCATCCTCTAGAATGGTGTTTTGAGCAACTACATCGAAGAAGAAGCTCAGGTCATCATCAGTTGATACTGAATCACCTGACCTCCTGCTTAGAGCAGGATGAACATGCACTGGGTGTAGACCAGTTGGTGCATGTGCCCCTTGTGCTTGGTACTGGGGACTTCCAGCCTCAGGACAATGTCCATCATCAGCTGTTGCCTCTAGGGAGGTCTTAGCAATGTTACCAGCCTCACTCTGGTCATGTGCTGAGTCAGAGGAGGTGGCAGCCTCACTAGATATTCTAAGCTCCTTCTCTACACCAGGAGATAGAATTGGGAAACCCCTGTGCTGTGGGTTCTCAGGTGCACTGTGTTCCTCCCCCTCAATTGTAGAGGTATTCCCAGTAATAAGTGGTTTCTGGGGAGGGGGTGAGGAGTGCAATTGAGTCAGCACTTGTGCAACTATTAAGTTGGGCTGTGAGGGGCGGTTGTTGGGGTACAGGGGTAGAAGCAGTGTGCACCTGGGGTGGATGGTGCTCTTCAATGGCAATCTCCTCAAGTGAGGAAGATCCCAGATAAGTAGGTGCCCCTTGGGTTGCTGCAGGCTCCTGTTGAGAGGAAGCCTGAGCGGCTGTGGCTGGAGGAGTCATGGTATCCACTAGGGGGTTTGGACTAGTGGATATATCCTGCGTTTGTTGTGCAGGAGCATCCTCAGGGGACTCAATTCCCTGAGTAGCCATTTTGGGTTTCTTTTTGGTGGGTTTGGTGGGGACATTGGATTTGGAGGTGGTGGCTGTGGGTTCCAGCTGCGTGGGTTTTCGCAGCTTGGCAGCCAGTTTGAGTGTCCGGTCGGAGTTGTGCCGGGAGTATACTTCTGGCAAAACAGCCGTAGCAGGGACTCCCAAGCCAACAAGTCCCTCAGCATTAAGCTGGTCTATATAATGGCCATTATGAACCGTGGATAGAGTATCCAACGGTTGGCAGTTAGTTTTTGAGCCATATCTTTGAGCTCTGAAAATATTAATTCTGAAAAATTCAGTGGTTGTTGCTCAAGGATAGAATACAATACCTGCTGCCATTTGGTGGACATTTGATCCCAAGACGATGTCTTAGGGGCCAAACATACATTGACCATATGTGAAAGATCAGGCGCTCAGCGTCATTAAATGTTTCTTCATGATGGTGGTGGCACTGAGATCACCTTGATATCCATGCTGAGCAAATGATAGATCTATGGTGCCCTTCGGATATCCAGCAGGAGAGGTAGCATCACTCAGTTGAAGAATTTTACGGATTGTTGCAGGAGTAATCACTACTTCTTTGTTGTTGACGACTGACCGGAGGGATCGTGTGTTGCTCTCCTCAGTAGTAACATTAACGTTCATCCAAAATTGGTTCAAGGATTCGGCATGTAAAACGGGGTTCAGAAGGAATGCCTTGTTGTATTGGGACTGAACCATAAGATCGATAGCAGTATCGAACTTAGTCCAGATCGGCGATTTTGTGAGGTAGGCAACACAGTTGTGTCGCGGTTTAATTTGCATAGACGCCATGGAAGTGTTTTGGAGAGGAACGTTAGGTTTGAAGAAGATAAAGCATGGAGAGCTCAGGTTAAGGGTATTTATAGGGTACGGGTGAGGAAACGACTGAAGGATGTGGTGTTAGTCATCAGTAGTTTTAAACGACCGTTGACATGGTATTATCCTTTCAGACGTTGAAACAGCTGAAGTCGCGGTGTTAGGCATCAGTAGTTTAGAAAACTACTGAAGACCGTGGTTTTGACTTCAGGTGATTGAAACAACTGAGGACATGGTGTTTGTCATCAGTAGTTATGAAACTACTGAAGACAGTGGTTTTGTCATCAGCTGTTGTAAACAACTGAAGACTTGGTATTGGTCATCAGTAGTTATAAAACTGCTGAAGACGTGGTTTTGCTTCAGTTGTTTAAAATGAAACAGCAGTGGTACAAACGACTGAAGGGAAAGTTCTCTTCAGCTGTTTTCGTCAATTCTTAGCTTTTCAGCTGTTTCAAACTATCCTCAACACATTCATCAGTCTTTATGGCTGATTTCAGTTGTTTCATAGGACATCAGTACTTATCTGTTTTACTGATTTCAGTAGTTATGACTACATCAGTAGTTGTAACTACTTCAGTAGTTTAGAGCAGATGAAGTACTTCAGTACTTGTGAGAACTTTTAGCCTTCAGTAGTTATAAAAAGTACTGAGGTTAAAAGAGCTCATCAGTACTTATATGTGACAGGCACTCATGATCATCAATATGAATTACTGAGATCATCAGTAGTTGTCACCTATTCTAGCTGCAGCATACCAAGCCTTAACACCAGGTTTTGGAAAGTTGAACTATCCAAAGGCTTAGTAAAAATGTCTGCAAGCTCATCAGCACTGGCACAAACTTAGGATCAATCAGACCTTTTTCAAAACAATCTCTTATAAAATGGTGTCTGATCTCTATATGTTTGGTCCTAGAGTGCTGGACTGGATTTTTGACAATGCAAAGAGCTGAAGCACTATCCATTAACAATGGAGTCTTAGTCTCTGTAATGCCATAATCCAAAAGTTGGTTTTGAAGCCAGAGTACCTGAGATGTACAGCTTGCAGCAGCAATGTACTCTGCTTCCGCAGTGGATGTAGCAACTGAGGTCTGTTTCTTGCTCTGCCAAGAAATTAAGCAGTTGCCTAGGAATTGACATCCACCAGAAGTTGATTTCCTGGTCAACTTACACCCTGCATAGTCACTGTCAGAAAAAGCAACTAATTTACCAGAATGTCTGGTAGAATACCATAAACCTAGAGATGGAGTGCCTTGCAGATATCTAAAGATCCTCTTGACTGCAATCAGATGAGACTCTTTAGGTGCAGCCTGAAATCTAGCACAAACACATGTAGCAAACATATATCTGGTCTAGAAGCTGTTAAATACATCAAGGACCCAATCATACATCTGTAAAGTGTTTCATCAACCACTTTACCTTTCTGATCTGAGTCCAGTTGTGTGGTGCTGCTCATGGGAGTAGAACAGGGCTTACAGTTTTGTAAATCAAACTTTTGCAAAAGATCTTTTGTATATTTGGATTGATGAATAAAAATTCCATCAGCCTTTTGTTTGATTTGCAACCCCAGAAAGAACTGTAATTCTCCCATGGCACTCATTTCAAACTTCTGTTGCATCAACTTTGTAAAGGCATCACACAACTTTGGATCAGAGGATGCAAAAATAATATCATCTACATAAATTTGAACAAGTAGATTATGCTGCCCAGCTTTCTTAATAAATAAAGTCTTGTCTATGGAGCCTCTAGTGAAATTGTTTTCCAGAAGAAAGTTTGATAATGTCTCATACCAGGCTCTGGGAGCTTGTTTTAACCCATAAAGAGCTTTATCAAGCTTATACACCCAATTAGGATGTTTGTTGTCCTCAAAGCCTGGAGGTTGACATACATAAACCTCTTCTTTAACTTTTCCATACAAAAATGCACTTTTGACATCCATTTGAAAGACTTTAAGTTTTTGATAAGCAGCATAAGCTAAAAACAATCGAATTGCTTCCAGTCTGGCTACAGGGGCAAAGGTTTCATCATAATCAATACCTTCTTCTTGTGCAAACCCCTGAACAACCAGTCTGGCCTTGTTCTTAACAATAAGCCCATTTTCATCAGTTTTGTTCCTAAACACCCATTTAGTGCCTATTGCACACTTACCTGGAGGTAGAGGAACCAGTTCCCACACTTGCTGTTTCTTGAACTGAAGAAGCTCAAGCTGCATGGCATCAACCCATCCATTGTCCTTTAAAGCAATGTGATAATTCTTTGGCTCTTGCTGACTGATGAAGAGAGCATAGAAGCAGAAATTTGACAATTGACTTCTTGTTGATACTCCAGCAGTGATATCACCAATGATTTGAGACATGGGGTGATTCTTCAGATCTTGATACACAATGAGATCTGTGCAAGTGTTTGTAGCCGGTTCAGCAGCAACAGATGGTGATGGTGAATCATTTCCTTGAAACCAATCAGTGGATGGTAATTCAAAGGAAGTTGAATTCGAAGAAATCTCATCAGCATTTGTTGTGGATGGTGCTACTGGCGCTACAGGAACATCAGGTCTAGTTGAATCAGGCAGCTGATCACTAAACCTGAAGAGGTGAGTACTGCAATCATCATCATCATCAGCAGTACCACCAGGTGGTGAACTGTTGACAGGAGCAACAGCAGGAGTTTGATAAGGAACATATTGCAGTATGTCCAGATCAAATAACTCCACAGGACTTTGTGGAATCTTGTCCTTTGGAGATTCATTAAACTTAACATGTAGAGTTTCTTCAACCATCTTTGTTCTGCAGTTGAAGACTCTGTATGCTTTGCAAGTAGATGAATAACCAACAAAGTATCCTGCATCCACCTTAGGATCAAATTTGTGGAGTTGATCCTTTGTGTTGAGAATAAAACAGGGACACCCAAATGCTTTGAAAAATGAAATCAGTGGAGCCAAATGATGGAGAACTTCATATGGAGTCTTCATCAACCTCTGATTTACTAAAACTCTATTTTGCACATAACAAGCTGTGTTGACAGCTTCGGCCCAAAAGGTCAATGGCAAACCTGAGTCAGCCAGCATGGACCTTGCAGCTTCAATGAGGGTCCTGTTCTTTCTCTCCACTACTCCATTTTGTTCCGGAGTCCTTGGAATGCTGAACTGCCTTTTGATTCCCTTTGAGAGATAGAAGTCATCAAGTGTATGATTTCTGAACTCAGTTCCATTATCACTCCTAATACACTTGACTGGAAGGGAATACTGCTTCTCAATGTACAGCACAAAGTGGATAATCTTCTGAGCAGCCTCATCCTTTGAATGTAGAAAGAAAGTCCATACAAATCTGGAGTAATCATCCACAATTACCAGACAGTATTTCTTCTTTGCCATGCTCATTACTCTCACAGGACCAAATAGATCCATATGCAGTAATTGCAAGCAGGCAGTGGACTTGGACACTTCAATAGGAGGAAATGAGACCTTGTGCTGTTTTCCTTTTAAACAAGCAGTGCAAGTTTCATCACAGTGGAACTCCTTTATTGGTAAGCCTCTGACTAAACTATTGTGGCTAAGCTGATTCATGTTTTTGAGATTAACATGACCAAGCCTCCTGTGCCATAGTTTAGATTCTTGAAAAGAGGCTTTGGAAAATAGGCAAGGATTACCTTTGAGATCTATCTTCTTAGAGAGATCTAAGGCATACACTCTTCCTGTCCTGTTGGCTTTCAGGAGAGTGTGATCATCCAACACCTTGTCAATCAAGGGCAAAACTTTGGATGACAGAATCCTACAGTTTTGACTTGTGAAAAGGGCAACATGGCCTTTATCACACATTTGACTGACACTCAAGAGGTTGTACTTGAGATTTTCCACATGATTAACATCATCAAATTTGATTTCTCCATTGGAGACAAAGCCCTTACCGATGATGTAACCCCTAGCATCATTGCCAAAAGAGACAAATCCCTTCTTTCCTTGAGAGTAGTCATGAAGAGAGAGATGTTCCCAGTCATGTGCATGGATCCCCCACTGTCTACATACCAGATGCTATTTTGGCATGTTGAAGAACCCTGCAATAATAAACAATCAGTTAGTTTTAGAGACCCAAACCTTTTTGGTTTTGGGCCTGGTCTCATCAATAGATGGTAAACTAGCATGTTTATTTGTAACAACAGCCTGAGAGGAAGAAGATGGTGCAGAAGAGGAGTCCTTTGGCTTAGACCTCCTTTTCTGTGGTTTCAACATAGGAGAATCTAGTTGGTTAACTCTACCCAACAGATGTTGTACCATCATCACCAGCTGTGTCTGATTTTGTGATAAAGCTTTCAGCTCATCAGACACATTGCTAGTGGAGTTAGATAAGGTCCTATGTTGCACCTTCTTCTTTTGAGCACCCTCAGCTGTCACCTGTTTAAAACCTTCCTTTTTGGATTGCTTTAAGGACTTAAGGGTTACAGGATTTGATGTTGCTGATACAAATGTGGTCTCAAACTCAGTTTTCATTTTTACCATTTTCTCATTAATTTCTTCCTTTTGTTTGAGTTTGGAACCTCTTTTGTACCAACAATCATCTGTAAGATGATTGAACAAACCACATATTCACATGGTTTCTTCTTCATCTTAGGTTGATCATCAACTAAAGATGGTGAAGCAACAGAAGACTTGTTCTTCAATGCTTTGGAAGCATTGGTTGCTTTCTTGACAGCATCTTTAGTAGTCTTCAAACTCTTTCTACTGCCAGTTTTCTTCTCTTCAGTACTGACAGCAGTTGAAGTTTGAACTTCAGGAGTTGAATCCTGCTCTCCAGTCCTTTCAGGACCTTCAGGATTGACTCCTGAGTTGATCAACTTATTGATCATGTGAATGTCAGCATTTGGACCATCAACATCAGCTGATAGGTTCAGAGGGACTTGATACTGACTGCTACTTCTGATTGTGCTGTATCAGAAGGTAGATCACATGACTTGATGGATTGGTTATCACTCTCACCATCAGATTCTACCTCTGCTCTTGGGGTAAAATCTGTAGGTGGAGCAGTGTGATTGTAACCAATTCCAAACTTCACATTTGAAGCAGATTGCTTACTAAGAAGCATTTCAAAACTTTGCATGATTGTACCCATCTATCACACTCGACCTGGGTAACTGCAAGGGTTTCTTTGAGATCTTTGTACTTCTCTAAAGTACATCTTCTCTAGCCTTATCATCAATTATTTTGCAATTCAGTTTATAAACCTCATCATTTTTATCTTTGAGCACAAACTCAAACTCAGCTTTGTTTTTGGAAATTACTTGTTCTAGCTCAATGTTCTTATTAATTAAAGCTACATTTGCTTCTCTAATGGAAGCAAATGCTGCTATGCATTGTTCAGAACATAATTGGCTTTTGCCTCAGAGGATACCTGTGATACCTGTGGTGTAGAGGCATTGGAAGATGAAGTATCAGCAGACTCCAAAGCCATAAGAGCTAGATTCCCAAAGGGACTGTCACCACCATGTTGACCAGCACCTGAGAACAGTTGATCATGACCAGACAAGTCATCTGGTAAACTGCTCCAGTCAACAACTCCTGGGGTGAAGAAGCTGTGTTGTTGAGATGAAGGTTTTGATGAGATAGGGAAGGCTGAGGTTCTGGTAATGCATGAGGTTGTGGTGTCATAGGAACTTGAACTTGACTTGACTGTGGCATGTAATAACAAGGGTACTGATAAGGCATTTGACCCTGAGGAACAAAATATGCCGGAGATTGTTGTTGAGGATGATGACTAGATGTGACAGGATGTTGCCCTCTGTTTTGTTGACTGTTGCCAGGAAAAGTCACAAAGGGTGCAGTAGAGTTTGATCCAGTTGATCTACACTCTCTTGCAAAGTGTCCAAGCCGTTGGCATTTGTGACACCTCAACTTGCTCTTGTCAAAACCAACTTTGGTTTTGCCAGAGAGTCCTGGGAATTTTCTTCCAGTTCTTTTGTAGAACTTCTGAGATCTGATATTTATCAAGGCCATTTGGCTCAAAATATCCATCTCTTCTAAGTCATCATCAGCAATCCCCTTGAGATCATCCATAATGAAACATAAATTGTCATTATTACCTCCAGTAAACTGACCATCAACACTTACAAATGCAGAATTAGAAGTGCTCGAAGAGAAATTAATATGCTCATCATACTGGCATTCAGATGCAGCATATTCTGACTCATGACCCACCAAGGCAGTGTTGCCTTGTATAAAGTCTTCAGTGAGCTTTCCAGATGAAGACAGCTTTCTCTTCTGTTCTATCTCTCTCTCAAAAGTGAGCAATTTCCCATGGAGTTGGGTGAGAGATAGTTTGTCCAAACTTGCACTGGAGCGTAGGACAATAGTATATGTGTCCCATCTCTCAGGCAGTGATCTGAGAAATCTGTTATTCATCTGAATATTGGTGTATTCAAGTTTGACCATTTTTAGTTCAGAGATCAAACAAGAAAACCGCTCATATTGTTGAGTCAGTGTCTCACCCTTTCTATGAGAGAATGTCTCATATTGTTGGGCAAGAATTTCTCTATTATTTGCCAAGACCTCATCTGTTCCTCCAAATTGTTCTTTCAAAGCAATCCAGAGGTCATGGGCAGTTTCATGATGCATTAGCCCAGAATAGATTTCATTGGGCAAAGCCATGGCCAGAATTCCATGGGCTTTTTCAATCTCAAGCAACTTTTTATCCTCATCTGAGTATTGCTCCCTCCTCTTCGGAACCATTTGATTGGTTTCCGGGTTATTCACCATAGGCTTGTGTGGACCATGTACCACTGATGTCCAACACCCTGCGCTGTTAACAGACAGGTGGGGAGCATACGTCTTTGCCATATGTTATACTCATTCCTAACCAGCATAGGAGGCTTGGTTGAGGAACCAGTATTGTGAGGATCATTGGAGGGAGTGGTCATTTTCAGTTCAAAAACAGTTTAGTTCAAGTTTTAAAAAGTTTTAGACAAACCACAACAAACTCAATGAGAACCAAGAATAAGATCTCAGGATGAATGAGCAGAAATACAGAAAAATTCAATCTCTATAACCGTTCTTGCAAAAACAAAAGCTAATTCAATCAAACTTGGATCTTGAATAGCAGTTTCAATGATCAATTATTAGATCGATCAATGATTAACCTGCTCTGATACCATTTGACAGGATCAGTGATCACAAGTTTGATGTATCAGAATATAAAGCAGCGGAATACAAACACGAATTAGACAAATGTAGCAAGCAATCGATACTTGTAAGCGTTAAGATCGCATACGTTATAGGGAGAGAATAAATTTCTGATTTCTAGGAATGTTTATAGATGTAGAATATTTCTAATCGAATCAATCAATCATTCCATTCAATTGCTCATATCGCTCATGATTACAATGGGTGTCACTCCTTATATAGAGTGCAACAGTCACTGCTGTTATCACGGAAAGTGACAACTGGCAGATCCAATACAGAAATAACTAATTCTTAACAAACTACTGAAATGTTCACAACTACTGAGAACATATCAGCAAGTTAAGTACAAAATATAAAACTACTGAAACTACAACGACTGAAGAACAAGCTCTTCAGTCGTTTTACAAAACTACTGAAACAAAGAATATAAAACTACTGATATCACAACTACTGAAGAAGTACTCTTCAGCAGTTGTGACAAACTACTGAGGCTTCAGTACTTGATCTTCAGACTTTGACCTTCAGGCGTTTCATCAGCTGATGACTTCAGTAGATATCATCAGCTGATGTCTTCAGTCTTTGTCTTCAGACTTTGTACATCAGTTGTTGATCTTCAGCACTTGTGAACTCTTCAGCTGTTGTACTTCAGTACTTTGGTCTTTCAGCTTCAGCACTTGTGTTCTTCAGCTGTTGTACTTCAGCACTTTGGTTCTTCAGCAGTTAAGGTCTTCAGCACTTGATCTTCAGCTGTTGAAGTCTTCAGCACTTGTCAAACTACTGATGAGGCTTTCAGCAGTTGTTGTGATACCGTGTGGGACTTAGAGGTTTTCTGATCTTGGCTCATTGGTTCTTTTGGTCCAACAAGGGTACATCATGCCAGAGGTGCAGATGGAGTCAAATTACCTTAGGCAGCATCCCAATGGACAAAAAGTTGAAATACAAGTTGAGTAGAAAAATATATGCATTGCTAACTCAGTTAATTCCTAAGGAATCTTCCATCAATTTTCTAAGAACAAGCAAGCAACGAAGTGGTGTGGAGGCATGGAAACACCAGTATGCGGGAATGCTTCATAAAAGCTCTAAAGGAAAAAGCATTGAGAAGGGTTCGACAACTTCTCGTTAATGGGTAAGGAAGCTTGGATGACATGCATCGATCAGTTTCTACTGGTGAGTAGCTACACACTCATGGAGTAACAACGTCTATGGAAGACAAAGTGTCGAACTTTGCACCTGCGTTACCAGAGAAGTGGGTTTCCTTTGTCTCCAATCTTAGACAGAATGATATGATGGTGAAGTTAGATATCAATGATTTATTCTGAAGCTGAGGAGGAAGAGTTGAGGGTGAAGTACAGGGACCAAAAGTCTCATATGATCAGGAATACAGCACTAACAACTCAACTCCACAAGCAAAAAACTCTGGAGCACCACTTCAAACGACATTCATGTCAAGTTTAGCTGGTCCATCTCAAGCTACTACTTCAGGATCTGACATGTCAGGGTTGTCTTGTACCCAATACATAGCACCTGAAGCCAATGCTACAAAACTAAGACCGAGAATCTCGGAATGTGATAGTAGAGGTAGCAAAGGGCACATGGATCTCTAGCGGCTGTTTCACATTCGGACTAGTGCTAGGAAGATTGGGAACTACCATCTAGCAAATGAGGATACGAGCAAGTAAATGAGACAGAGCTAGAGAGAATGGACATCATGTGGGCCTTAGCAAGTGCAGTCCGGAGAGCTAAGAAGTTTGTCAAGAAGACCGGACAGAACCTCATTGCCACTAAGGACACAACTTTTGGTTTTCACAAGACCAAAGATACCTGCTTCAACTATGGGGAAAAAGGGCACTTGAAACGTGAATGTGTGATGCCCGAGAAGGCAGAAATGGGAATCCATTCTCATCTTTCAACAGTCAGGACAAACCCACAAGTAGTCCAACTTCGTCAAGCAAGGATCCTAAAGCCATGACTGCTCAGGATGACAAAGGACGAGATTGGGGATTTTGGTTTATGTCCCTCGGAGAATCCAACATCGCTAGTGTTGAGGATTTAGATGACGACTCAGCAACCGATGGTGATATTGCAGTGGAACTTTGATGTCAAATATTGAAGAAACTGCCCTGTGGTTGATCACCTGCCTGAAGAAGGGACAAGTTCAACAAGTTCAGAATCACTAGAACCAGAAAAGTCAGACTCTACTTTGATGGCTGATTCAACTGCACCCTATCAGGTAAGTTCCACTACTCAACTTTTCAATAATCATGCTTTTTCTGATTGTAATAAATTTAGGGAAAGCATTGATTTGAAATTTGCTAGGTTATTAGATCACAATGATAACTTAGTGAAGGACTTGCAACTGTGCAAGGAAGCAAATAGAGCTTTAAAACAAAATAAGCACAGTTATAAGGAAAAGATAGAACTTTTAAATAAACAACTTAGGGAAATTGAAGTTGTAGCTTTTAACCAAGCTAATGACATTAAGTTCTATCTAACTCCCTAGAAGAAACAAAGAAACAAAAATCAATTTTGGAAGTAGAAGTAAATTCATTAAAACAAAAACTGCATATTTGGACAAGTTCTTCTCATATCGTCCAACATTTAGTGAGAGAACGTAACAACGGGGAGGTATTGGGTTATAAGTGGTTCCACCACCACATGAGACCTTGTTGAATGCCAAAAGTAAACCAATAAATAACAACCTAATCAAGGATCATGTGGTGTCCTAAGTGATCCGGATTCCACATGTAAGCCAAATGAATCTGGCACTAAACGAAAGGAGGCCACTTCAAAATCAAAAGGTAAAATGCCTATGGTGAATCTGGATGTACAATTTGAAAAGGTTAATATAAAGTCAGGGTCAACCATGTCTAAATCTGAACCTAAAAAGACCATACATGTTAACCAAACACGTGCATCATGTCCAAGTCCAAGTAAACACAATGTTAAAGATGTTGAAAGGGTTCAAGGAAATGTGATTAAACAATGTAAAACCTCTAAACAACAAGTGTTAGAACCCAAACAGAATAAAGTCACACGTGTGTCGCACACTTCTCCATAGAAACAGTTACACGAACATGTCGAAAGTAGATCTTTCTACAACTGTGGAAAGTATGGACACATCGTGTCTACTTGTCCTTATTATCAGACTCCAAGGTAGAAAATTGAACTTTCTGACACTAAACCAAGCTCTTGGAAAAGGAGATCCAGGACTCCACCAAAAAGGGTCAGTGAACCTAAAGTTCAACCTACTAGCCAGTCCTCTGTTTACCACAAACAGGCCTTACACAAAGGTAGCCTATGGTAAGAAAAATCTATTTCATGTCCGGTAATGAGAACAGATGACTAATGATCTTCCCTTACCCTCGAATGCACAATGGGTAGAATTTATGATGTGTGATGCCTCTGGGACACCCAAGCCGGTTAAGGCTTGGGTCCCTAACCTAACTAATGTTTTCAATTGAATGTGCAGGGTGTTCGCTATAGTGCTAAAACAAACACTTGGATTGTAGATAGCGGAGCATCCAAGCACATGACTGGGAACCGGGCACTCCTGTCAAACGTCAAACAAATCAAAGGAGGTCATGTTTTTTTTTGCTGGAAACAAAGGAGGTTATATCACAGCTCAATGGGAAGTAGGGAATCAGAAAGTGAAGTTTGACAAGGTAAACTATGTTCAACAACTTCAAAATAATTTGCTTTCTGTCTCCCAAATATGTGACAAGGGATTTAAGGTAATTTTCGACAATAAGAAGTGCTATGTCTTGAAAAAGGACAATGTGATCCCGGAGGACCAAGTCATCATGTCAGCCTCAAGATATAATTACCTTTACGTCTTGGATCTATCAAAGGCCTCCATAACGGATCACCAAGTTCAATGCTTCTTGTCAAAAGCTATTGAGAAGGATTCTATCTCCTGGCATAGGAGAATGGGACACATCAATCCACGGAAGATGAACCACTTGATTCAGAATGATCTAGTACGACGAGTAAATGTCAAAAACTTCCAACTCACAGATTTTTGTGTCGCCTGCAAGAAAGGCAAAGAAACTAAGAAGTCTCATAAGGCAAAGAAAGTAATTCCATAGAACTACCTCTTGAGCTTCTTCACATGGAACTGTTTGGTCTAGTCAGTACAAGAAGCATCGCAGGAGACTTGTAGTGCTATGTAGTTACAGATGGCTACTCAAGATTTTCTTGGGTGATGTTTTTGAAATCAAAATAAAAAACATTTGAGTCATTCAAAGAATTGGTAACTACACTGGAGTCCTCTACAAGCTGAAGGTAAGACATGTACGCTTAGACAATGGAACCGAGTTCAAGAACCAATGGATGGAGGCTTTCTGCAAAGAAAAGGGAATTATGCACGAGATCACTTCCGCCTACACTCCACAGATGAACGGAGTTGCTGAGAGAAAGAATCGCAGCTTAATAGAGACAGCACGGACAATGCTAGCAGACTCAAAACTGCCTATCCAATTTTGGAATGAGACAGTTGCCAATGCGTGTTACACGTTAAATCGAGTTCTGGTGGTAAAACGTCACGGCAAGACGTGTTACGAGTTACTTAAATGACGTAAACCAAATCTGGAGTACCTCGAACCGTTTGGAGCACCATACGTTGCTGAAGAAAACTTAGGAAGGCAAGTTTAACGAGAAGGCTGAAGAGGGAATCTTTCTAGGATGCAACATACTGAGTTGCAACAACTCATCAGGTCAAGTAGAGTATGGTGTAACGTCGACCTTCAGAGATACACCACTCCTCTGCTGGAAAAGGACCCACATTCTTTTTCAACTATGATGGATTCTTCAGTCCTTCAACATCCCTCTCTCCACTTCTGATGATGAGTTAGCAACCAACATGATGTATGATGTCTTAACCACACCATCACAAGACCCCACATCATCTGTTTCATAAGGTGAATCATCTAACCATTCAAGGGGGCACTCGAGGTTAGTGACTCCTCCTCTAATGATGAAGCAGTGGAGAATGAACAGAACAATTAGGAGTAAGAGGTTCCAACTACTACAAGTTCACAAGCATCTGACTTAGATGACTCTGATTCTTCAGAACCTCACACTCCTACTACCTTGGATACGGAACCAAATGTTCATAATCTTGACTCTGAGGTAGTTGTTCCCACCACTCCTGGATCATGCCTAAATGTCTATCATCCTCTGCACAATGTCATTAGGGATGTTAGATCAGGAGTTCAGATAAGAAATCAGCTGTATTCAGCTAATTATGTCTTGGTAATGGAAAAGTGTATCTTCACGATGGTGCATACCGTTGTTTTGTGTCTCGTTGTGAGCCAAAATACGTGAGTGAAGCCCTAAATGATGTGACATCAGTGAGTGCCATGCAAGAAGAACTTCTTCAGTTCAAGAAGTTAGGTGTATAGACACTGGTAGATAGACCTAAAGGTGCTAAGGTCATTGACACCAAGTGGGTTTTGAAATGTAAGAAAGATGACCAAGGTGTCATCATCAGGAACAAGGCTCAACTTGTAGTTCAAGGATTTCAACAAGTCGAGGGAATTGATTACAATGAAGTATTTGCACCAGTGGCGAGAATGGAAGCCATCCATATCTTCCTAACATATGCCTCGTACATGAAGATTAAATTCTATCAACTGGATGTAAGAGTGCATTTCTTCATGGTGAAATCCGGGAAACAGTGTATGCCAGTCAACCCGAAGTTTTGAGTATCCATATCATCAGGACAGAGTTTACAAACTGGATAAGGCTCTCTACGGGCTTCATCAAGCCCCTAGAGCATGGTATGAAAAACTCACAACGCACCTGGTGAAACATGGATTTCGCAGAGGTGTAATTGACTGTACACTATTCATCAAAGAAAAGGATGGTGATCTACTGCTTGTTCAGATCTATGTTGATGACATAATCTTCGGTTCCAAGAATGAAAACTTATGCAAAGAATTTGAAGCAGTAATAAATGCAGAATTTGAAATGAGTGCCATGGGGGAGATGAAGTTTTTTCTCGGGTTACAGGTGGATCAAACACCGAAGGGGATATTTCTACATCATACTAAGTATGTAGGTGATATTCTCAGTCGGTTTGACATGGAAAATGCTTCCGCAGCTGCGACTCCACTTGCTACAAACCATGATGTAGCACCTGACGAGAATGGTGATCTGGTTGATGCCACCATGTATCGAGGAATGATCAGATCCCTCATGTACCTCACTGCCTCAAGACTTGATGTCATGTACACAACATGTCTTTGTTCAAGATATCAGGCGAAACCAAAAGTTAACCATCTTATAGGGGTCAAGAGGATATTTCGTTATTTGAAGGGTACACAAACACTTGGGTTGTGGTATCCTCATGATGATGATTTTGAGCTTACCACGTATAGTGACTCGGATTATGGCGGCTGCAAGATGAACTGCAAATCCACCTCAGCAAGTTGTCAATTCTTTAAGAGAAGATTAGGCATGTGGCAGTGTAAGAAGTAGACATCAGTTGCGTTGTCAACTTGCGAAGCTGAATATGTTGTTGTGGCAAGCTGCTGTTCTCAAATCATCTGGATTCAATAGCATACGCGGGACTACGGTTGGAAATTTTCTAACACCCTTATATTTGTTGATAATTCTGCTGCAATAGCCATTACTAAAAATCCTGTCCAACATCCTAAGACCAAACACATCAGCATTAAATATCACTTTATACGTGATTGTTTTGAAAAGAATCTAATCGATGTTATTAAAATAAATACGGATTTTCAATGTGTTGATCTCTACACAAAAGCCATTGATAAACCATGTTTTCTATATCCGTTAGAGGTCAACGACGTTAAAAAGAAAAGTGATGTTATTACAGAAGATGAACATGTTTAGTCCGATGCGTCGAGTCCATTTTCTTTATTTATTTTTATTCTAGTTTATTTTATTTAATTAATTTTATTGGTTTTATTTCTTCACCTATTAAAATCCTAAAAACGCAAATCTTTTACGGTTTTAGAATTTTAGGGGGAGAATAGGTAAATTTAGTATTAAAAAAAACAAGGGAGGAGGACAGGTTAGCTGATAGAAATGATATCGGATCGGTGAAACTGATTCAATATCTATGGAAAATGATAGTACACAGGAACAAAGAATTTGGGACTTAAAAATATTTAAATTGAATTAGGTGTGAAATTCAAAGTATAAGTGTGAGAAGTCTAAGCAAAATAAATAAAAATGATAGTAAAACTAGCTGCTACTAAGGTAACATGGAGAAAGTAGACCTAAGAGGTTGCTAGACCATAAGATGATGTGTCGGTAGATTCAACACAATAGATAAGTAGACCTCGTTGGTGACCTCAAGATCAAACTAACTTGTTTACAAGATGTGGGTTATCATCTTATCCCTGGTTAACACAATCAATAGAGTTCCAATAAGGGGTGACGAGCAAAATAAACTCCACAAATGTGTGCGGATGACCAAAAAATAAGCAAAGCACATGATGAAAAATGCAAAAAGCAATCAAACTAACAACCTATGTGTTGGTGCGATCTGTGCAAAAAGAATAAAATTGCTCAAACAAGAAGATAGGTTATGTGCCTCTCTGCCGTGCAGTGGCACTGACCTGAGGATAAGCATAACCTATATATTCTAGAATTCATTGTTGTTTGCCGCCTCTCTGCTGTGCGCTGGCACTGACCTGAGGCTTGGCTTCTCTTTGAAAGCTCTAAGAATAGTTTCTTCTTGTCAAACTATCCGTAGACCGCTCAGAAATCTCCTGAGTAATTTTGATTACCATATAAGCATGGGATCCACAAATGCTTGTTAAAATAATGAAACCTTAAACAATCAGCAATCTATGTCAAAAGTCTATGTATGGATTTAAGTGGACAAGTATACTGACAATCATCGTGGCTGCAAGTGTTGAAAGTCCAAATCAATGTGTGCATCTTGTACTACTAGTATGATTTCCTAAACTTGATAATGACTCTCGAATGAAAACAAGAATCGAGCATCAAAAGACTTTGGTAACATCTCCCGAATGATTTGACTTACGTGTATGATTCCATAAAGAATAGTTCTACTTATGGTCAAAATAACTTATAGCTGCCTATTCATGAAATAAATTTGTTAGATTTCTATCTTAGGATTTCCACCTCACACAAAATCACAAAAATATGTTTTTAAATTCAGTCCTTAGTTCTAGTACTTTCAATTGTTTAAGCTTGTCAATTAGGTTTATATGTCGGACTATGTCGTGGAATTCAATCTGGGATTTAATCACTTAAAAGGGTCACGTTTGAGGTGACCAAACGTGTTGTCAAATGTTAAATGGGTCACGTCTGAGGTGACAAAATGTGTTTGTTTAAAGGATCATGATTGAAGTGATCAAGAGTTTGTAAGTTAAAATGCTCATGTCTGAGATGATCGAATGCTCAAAATGTAAATCAAAAGTTAAAAGGGGTTAAGTGTCAAATGGTCATAAAGTCAAAATCATGACAATAATCCATTCGCACGACTGGACCATGAGTATGGACCAGTCGTACGATTGGACAATACTTATGAACTAGTCAACCGAATGGAGCATAAGTATGAACCATACACATGACTGGCTTACATGAATAAGCCAGTCACCTGAATGGGTTCACCGATTGAGTCAGTCGCCCGACTGAAACCCAGTCGGCCGACTAAATGAGATCCAATCACGTGAATGAAAAGAGCGAATGGATCCAGTCGCCCTATTGAAACCAGATTCAGTATAAATAGTGTCGTTATACTGCCCAATTGTCAATTGACCTTGTTGAACTAAAAATTGCGGTGTGCTGACGATTGCTGGTGTTTATACAGGTACAATACGGTGCAATCTACCCAAATCGCAGTCGATTTGTGCCCTAATTGACCGATTTCTGGGCTAAAATAGAACTGTGACTTTGTTGGATTAATAAAGTAATAAAACTAAGTAAAATGTTGTAATCAAGGTTATTAGGTGCTATGTAGGGTGATTGCGAGTCTAATGAGCCAAAACACGATGTCTAATATTAAGATTTGCTTAAAATTTGAATTTCAATCAAATAGACAGTCTGTCATGCGATTGGTCACCCTGATTAACTTCAATCGTACGACTGAGCTGGGCAAATGACTCAGTCGTCCAATTAAACAAGGCGTATGAGCTCAGACACCCGATTGAACCCAGTCGCAGGCTTAGTCACTCGACTGAACTCAGTCGCTAGCTCAGTCACTCGACTGAACTCAGTCGCTGAATCAGTCGCCCGATTGAACTCAATCGCATGATAAGTCAACCGACTGAACTTAGTCGTATGGGTCAATTACACGATTGAACCAGACTGATCTCATATAGTTTAGAGTGAATTGCATTCTCTTATGTGCTAATCTAATATATATGTGACTTGTGTTACAGATTTATGGCAGATCGGTCGACCATCAACACCTAGCACAATATCTGTGCTCATTTGGACGCCATAACTTGGAATGTTGTCGAGTTTGTTGGCACTATTTCTTTCCTAAAGATATCAAGGATACACAGAGCGATATCTACACCATGAACTCCCTATAGGTCTATATAGCAAGCCTTCTGGAAGGGTGCATCGGTTACCGATCTAGTGAGCCCTACTGCATTCGGAGCACCATCTTTGGGCAAGAGATAGAGATGACAGCGGAAGACCTTCGACGTGTACTGGACCTGGGTGATGATGCTGCTCACCCAACCAGGTTACACCGTTGACTGTGAGGGGATGTTTTCTCGGGATGAAGTACTCAGGGGACATTAATGCAGGTGTGGTAAACAAAAGCAACTTGTGTCCCCAGTCAAAGTACATAGCACACGTCATCTCAAGTGCATTGCATCGAGAAGGGGTGGATTTGATGACTTATCTGACCAAATCTAGAATGCCTATGTGGCACTAGTGCCGAATCACCCCTTCAGCTTCTCCAACATGATATTTGCAGACCTGATTGAGAACCTTGAGGCCAAAGGCAAGGAAGGCTTCTGTATGTACCCAAGATTTTTATACATGATTATAGATGAGAATCTTCCTTTGCTACCCAAGGAGAGCCACGATGCGGTATCTCTCAAGATATGGATGACACAACTCTCGGGAGAATGAAGGTCTACAAGGGAAAGGAAGTTAAACCCCCTATGAGGAGATAGTTCGGGAACCTGCCCCAGGAGGATTACGTGGTGCCGATAAGGCGTAAGTGGTGCCACGAGGAGAGTGACTCAGATGTTGAGTAGATTGCTTATCCATCTAATGACTCCGATGATGATGACATTGGCGCTGGTGGAGACTCTGGCCCCGTTGCTTCTAGGGCCACCACGACACATGTTACACCTCCATCACCCACTCATGGAGATGCGACCACAACCAGTTTCCATTAGGATTTCTCTTCTCCTAATGAGGAAGATGAGAGTGATGAGGAGCCACTGACCAGGACGGTGGGTAGCAGGGTGGTTGCCACCGAACAAGGTATTTGGGAGGTTGGAGGACGCCCTAGTGAGTCTGGGAGACTGCTGTAGATCCTAGTTACACACTTGATCAGCCTAGTAGCATCCCAGGGGGAGCATCCTCAGCAAGGGGCATAAGGAGAAAAAGGATGGCTCAGCCCTCTGGGATGAAGACGAGGAGGAGGAGGATGACATTCATCACTACCACCACCACAACCACCACTTCTACCATTCCACCAGCCACCACTACCACCATTCCACCCACCACCGCTACTACTACTTCACCCACCATCACCACTACAGCCACTCCACCTATCTACACCACTTCCACCACCACTACAGCATACCCATCGCCACCCACTCATCTACCTCCACCCATATTCACCACAGCCACCACTACCACCACAACTAGATCATCTCTACCTCTCAGTGGGCTAGAGGAACAGTTGTCGGCACTAAATCGTATGCTGCTCAATCACAGCAGATCTTTCAGCAGGCAAAGGAGATCGCCCAACTCAAAGAGCATAAGGCGAATTAGCAAAGCAGATTGAAGAGTTGGAGTCTTCTAACAGATCTATCATGCTCAAGCTTAAGGGATCAAAAGAAAAGCCGTTGAAGATCAGAGAGGATGATGATGATAGTAACAATTCTGATGATGATGGTGAAGATGATGATATGGGAGAGGATGAGAGCAGAGATGATAGGGAGGGTGATGATGCTGCTGCATCGGCTGCTACTCAAGCAAGTGAGCGACAATCCAAGAGATCATAGGATCAAGGTGCTTTGTCCTCAGTCCCACCAGCTGAAGAACACATGATTCAAGATCAAAGTAATGCTTAGATGTTTTTGTATTCTGAATTTTTGTGTAATTGAATCATGTACTAAAACTTATGTAATGAATGTTTATGAATATATTTAATGTTTATTGTCTTCATTATTCACTGATGAATGATGTGTTACATGTTTTAAACCAAGCCAATCCACAATATCAGCGAGATGAATACGATGTTCCTTCAGCAGATCAAGTCTCAACTCACAACGATACTTGATCTGCAAGGGATTGTCAGGAGGTCAGTAAGCTATGCTCCCAAAGAAGGAGAAATCATTCACAACCTCACTGATGACCAACTCGTGGAAATGTTCTGGTTAAACCTGAATGAATTGGTTAAGGATGCCCCTACCATCGATGTTGCTAGTGATGACGAGCTCAACGATGTTGATGAGATAGTGATTGAAGACATCACAACACAACTCTATCCGAAATATACTGATCGAGAGGGAAATGTCGTTCCTGATTTTGGAGATACACTAGACAGTGATATGTATGTTAAATTGGATACGATGGAGAGGAAGACCGAGAAATCAGAAAGCCAAGCCCAAGCCTCGAACGCTGATTTTAAAAACAAAAATGCTGAATGGGCGGCTTGTTTTGCAGAGATCCGTGCCCAACGCACAACACCAAAGCCGAGTGACTACGCCAAGCTCTACAAAGAAAAGAAGCATCTAAGGTGTTTGGCAAGATTATAGCGTGTGCTTACTTTAATGATCTAAATATGTATGCGGTGAAAAGGGAGAAGGGAATCGAGTAGTTTAGATTTCCACATGATCTGAGGACTCTTCCTGCTTTTGAGCTCAACCAGTTGGCATGCCTGAACCTACTGTATGCTGACCCCAGGAAGATGTCAGGCTGGTTTGAAGCCGCATTGAAGAAGGAATACCACACTCAATGGGTTAATTTCAAGCCTCAACAACCTACGAGGTACACTCAAAGGTCGGAGGTGGACACAAGAACTACGAAACCCAAAGTGGTGCTGAATTGGAGTCCTCCGCGCACTATGTCAAAGATCCCCTTGAGGGAAATGCCACAGGACTTCACACCCCACTTAAAATGGTGGTACTATGACTAGCTAACCAACCTGTCAGCTAGTGATGTTTATACTTAATACAGGTGGCCATTATTCTATGATCCGTAGGATATTGTACAGACCCTCTAGTTTTAGAACATGATAAAACTCTGTTTTGCATTCGAGATACATGCTGGAGTCACAGTTGAGGAGAGGCATAAGAAGTTTGACGAGCTAATGAAGGATGGCAGATGAAGAAGGAAACTAGGTCCAATGGGGAGTTTGTTGATTCATATGTACCTAGTTTACGATCTTAATGTAGTATGTATATCATGTCCTAAATGTAATGAAACAAATGAGTTGAATGAAACATAATATGTGGTTGTTGATCTTAATGTTTAATAAAGTTTCAATGTATGTTTTAATGTTTATCATTTATTAACGCATATTGAACAAACTATATAGTTTGAGGTAGTTTGAATAGATCTTAGTCAAGCAATGATTGAGAAACATATTCAAACTTAGTCATATGAAGTTTTCATGCGAATGGACCATGCTAATGGACCATACGCATGAATACTTCATGCTAATGGACCAGTCGCACGACTTAACCAGGAGACGGGATCACTCGCACGACTAAGACATACGGATGACTTAGTCGCACGACTGAACATTCAGTCTTGTGATTGACTCAGTCGCATGCTTTAGTCGCACGACTGGACCATGCTAATGGTCTAGTCGTACGATTGACTAACCCCAACTAATAAATACCACTTAATTCATGGAAAAACACAACACTTTCAATATTTCGACTCCTACTCGTACCCTAGCCGTCCAGACCATCCTAGAAAGCCAAGATCATAGATCATTCTTGATCGATTCCCATTCGTTCTTAACGTTTAGTTTATTCTTATATTGATCGGGTTAATGTTCTCACTGATTGGATTGCCAATCAAATAGGATTCCGCACTATTTGAGTTAGTATACACATAAATTCAGTTAGTACTCCGTCCGTAAACGGTCCCTAACAATTATCTTCATCATTCATTCATTCATTAACTTCCATTCATTCATGCTTTCTTACTTTCATTCATACATTAATCATTACGTCTTTTCATTCCATCAAAGACCATGAACTTTATGCCACCGTCATAAATGAAGCGGGTACGGAGCCGGGGTTTATCATAGACCCCTCATCATGGCGCACAACAGCCTGGCCATAGTACCTAAGGGTAAATTTAGGCATACCATTGTCATGTGCTATACCCACCGTCATGCATAAAGCGGATACTAGGCCGAGGTCTATCACAGACCTCCCGTCATGGCGCATAACAGCCTGGCCACAATATATAGGGAAAGCGACAAAGGTTCTATACAAATGATCAGTCATAAAGACGGACCCCGGTGTGCATCCTTCTAGGGTAGCTGACCCACACACAGTTGGACTAACACCCTTCATTGGGCGTGTTCCAACATACAAGGCTTGCAAGACTTACATAAGTTTCCTACGTTCATTAATGCATGCATTCATTCATCATCTTCCTTTTTCATTATATTCCACTTTACGTTACATAATACTTTCATTTCATTCATTAACATTCAAGGTAAAGCCAAGGGAAAATAATCATACATAATAAGGAACATCAACATACACACATACATCATACATACCATCATAACATCTATGACCTCAAAAAGTCAACTTACATAGCCTCCGGGAACCTCCCAAGTAAAAGCCTAAATTTCACTTTTTCCCCAAAAAGTCAAAAAATATTTTGTGTTCATCCGCATTCCCCTTTTTGATCATCTGCATTTCTTTTACTTCATCCACATTTGTTTTTGTTCATCTTCATTTCTTTGTTCATCCGCATCTGTTCAGTCGCATGACTTACTCATCCGCATTTGTTCAGTCGCATGACTTACTCATATGCATATGTTCAGTCACATGACTTACTCATCTGCATTTGTGCAGTCGCATGACTTACTCATCCGCATTTGTTCTTACTTATATGTTAATGCTCATCTGTATTTGTTCATCTGCATTGACTTTACTCATGTGCATTTGTTCACACAGACTTTCTCATCTGCATTGACCTTACTCATCCGCATTTGTCAATGCTCATCCGCATTTCTTCATCCATATTTGTTCACACTTAGACTTTCTCATCCGAATTGACTTTCTTATCTACATTGACTTTCTCATCCGTATTGACTTTGTCATCCGCATTGACTTTCTCATCCACATTTCCTACTCATCTGCATTTCCTTATCCGCATTTTCTCACACTTAAACATGTTTCTAAACTTAGGCGTATGAACTACAGTTTGGGCGTATTAGTAGCCTAGGGCACACTATTCATCAGATTCAGTACCCAAATCTCATCTTTCATGTTCTAATTTTATATCTTACATTCTAAGACTTAGAAACACAACCATAACATCATCAAATCATGAACACAGTCCAACATCACATCACACCCGTAACATACACACATTCAAACATACGGGTAAAAACCCAGTTTTATAAAAACATAAGTTCATATATTTCTAGCCCCTAAAATCAGTTAAAACAAGTAAAAAAAGAGGGGTCCTAGAACTCACCTTTGCAGATCTTGAGTATGGCTTCTACCAAACTTGTTTGCAATTGAGTTCAACCACCTAGAGACCTACTAAAACACACATAACCGAACATACAAATGCACATAAGCATACAACCGAGGCAAGGCCAGTTAAGAACACCTAAAAACCATCAATTCTTACCTTGAGTTCGAATTTTAAGATTGTTTTTCCTTCAAAATTGAGTGTTCTCTACTTCTCTTGCTACTTTCACTCACTATAAAGCGCAGATCTAGATGTTGTAAGAGTAGAATGGGCTGCCATGCCCACTTTACACCCACTTTGAAACCTTCTTGTCTTTTTGACACTTTTTACCCCTCAACTAGGGTAAAATATCTTTTTTCTTTCTTTTTCTTCACTTTATTCTTCTTTCTTTGACTTAAAAAAATGACTGGGTGTTACAAGCCCACTCCCTTATTTAGGTTTTGTCCCCGAAACCTGTTATTCCTCAAACAATTATGGGTAATGTTGTCTCATCTCTTCCTCTGTCTCCCACATAGACTCAGATCCGTTCCTGTGCTTCCACTGTACACGTACAATAGGAACCACTTTATTCCTTAACCTCTTCTCTTTTCGATCAATGATCGCCATTGGTTGCTCCACATAATTGAGCCGTTCATCTACCTTGATATCCTGTAGTGGAACAATCATATCCTCGTCTGCTAAACATTTCCTTAGAGAATGTCGGGTGAATTCCACTTAACTCATTGGGTAACTCCAACCTATAGGCCACATCTCCTACTCTAGCAATGATTTGGAAAGGCCCTATATATCACTGGCTCAAATTGCTCTGCTTTCGGAACCAAATAATACCCTTCCAAGGTGAGACTTTAAACATAACTCCGTCACCCACCTGGAACTCAATCGATCTAGGTCGTTTATCAGCATACGACTTTTGTCTATCTTTGGCTGCCTTCGTGAAGGCCTTGATCTTTTCAAGCTTCTCAATCGTAGCCTTGATGACCTTGATGCTTCCTAACTCTTTTTGACCAATTTCACCCCAATAAATAGGTGTTCGACATCTCCTACTGTATTGCATTTCATAAGGAGGCATACCAATGCTGGCATGATAACTGTTGTTATATGAGAACTCAGCTAACGGTAAGTGGTCATCCTAACTTCCACCGAATTCAATGACGCATACCCAGAGCATATCTTCTAGGATCTGAATCGTCCATTCCGACTGACCATCCGTTTTAGGATGATAAGCCGTGCTAATATGTAACCTCGTCCCCATAGCATCGTGGAATTTCTTCCAATATTTGGATGTAAACCGAGTGTCATGATCAGACACAATGGAAAATGGCACACCATGAAGAGTTATGATCTCCTTGATGAAAAGATCTGCCAACCTCTCGGATGAATATGTCTCGCGAATCGGTAGAAAGAAGCACTCTTCATCAAATGATCAGCTATCACCCATATGGCATCATACCCTCGCGTGGTACGCGCTAGCTTTGTAATAAAGTCCCTGGTGATATGCTCCCACTAACACTCCGGTATATCCAAAGGTTGGATCTTTCCATATGGCTTCTGATGCTCTGTCTTCACTTGCAAGTAAGTAAGGCACTTACTCACACACTCCACCACATCACACTTCATACCCACCACCAATAGTCTTTCTTCATGTCTTGGTACATCTTTGTAGCATGAGGATGAATAGAGAAACGAGTTTTGTGAGCTTCATCCATAATCTTCATACGTAGATCCCGATAACAAGGAATCCACATCCGCTCGAATCGGGTCTTAACATAAAGTGTGTTTTCACACAATTCCATGATCAGAACTCTCATTCTTTCGGAGTTAAGATGATCTTCTTTCAATGCCTCATCTTGAAACTCTTTGACTTGCTCCATCACATCAGTGGTCATGATCAACTAATACACTTTCACCTGAATCGGCTCAGGTCTCTCCTTTCTACTAAGGGCATCTACCACCACGTTGGCTTTGCCCGATGGTAGTGAATCTCATAATCATAATCCTTTATGAGCTCCAACCATCATCTCTACCTCATGTTAAGGTCCTTCTGTTCGAAGAAGTACTTCAAGCTCTTGTGGTTGGTGAATATGGTGCAGTTCATGCCGTATAGGTAGTGCTTCCTAATCTTTAACATGAAGACCACAGCTTCTAGCTCCAAATGATGAGTAGGGTAATTAACCTCATGAACCTGTAACTGTCGGGATGCAGAGGCTATAACTTTTCCCCTATGCATTAACGCACACCCCAACCCCGAGTAGGAAGCATCAGAATAAACCACCAGATCTTCATTTCCATCGGGTAATGACAAAACTAGAGCTTGACTCAACCTCTCCTTCAATTCCTCGAACGCCTTCTCTTGAGCTTGACCCCATACAAACTTTACATCTTTCTAGGTCATCTTGGTTAGTGGAGAACAGATCTTAGAGAAGTCTTGAATGAATCTTTTGTAGTAGCTCGCCAAACCCAAGAAACTACAAATCTCGAATGGCGTCTTTGGAGACTTCAATTTCATCACAGCCTCCACCTTTGCCGGGTCCACCATAATCCCATCAAGATTCACTACATGACCCAAGAATTGAACCTCGCGCAACCAGAACGCGCACTTGGAGAATTAGCATACAACTTCTCCGTTCTCAATGTCTCCATCACATCTCGCATGTGACCGGCATGCTCCTCTTTACTCTTGGAATAAATCAGGATATCATCAATAAACACAATCACTGATTTATCCAACATCGGCCGACACACTCGATTCATCAGGTCCATAAAAGTAGCTGGTTTGTTGGTCAAACCGAATGACATAACAAGGAACTCATAGTGACCATAACACGTGCAAAAAGCAGTTTTAGGAATATCCTGCTCTTTCACTTTTAACTGATGTTAGCCCGATCAAAGATCTGTCCTTGAGAACCAACTAGCACCTTGAAGCTGATAAAATAAAATCATCAATTCTCGGTAAGGGGTATTTGTTCTTTATCCTCAACTTATTCAGCTTACGGTAGTCAATACATATCCTCATACTACTGTCTTTTTTCTTCACGAATAAGACCGGAGCACCCCAAGGAGAGATACTCAGCCTAATAAACCTTTATCGAGCAGCTCTTGAAATTGCTCCATCAACTCTTTCATCTCAGTTGGAGCCAATTGATATGGTGCCTTGGCAACAGGTTGGGCACCCGACATCAAATAAATCTGAAACTCGATCTCTCGATCACGTGGCACTCGTGGTAAATATTTGGGAAACACATCTGGAAACTCACACACAACCAGGACATTGGATAGTTGTGCTGTTGGTGTATCCACGTCCTTTACATAAGTCAAGTAGGCGATACATCCACACCTCATACATTTTCCCACCACCGCCATTGAGATTACTTTTGGGATCGTTGTGACCCGATCCCCATAAACCGTCACCATACTCCCGTTAGGCGCTGTCAAACGAATCATCTTCTTGCGACACACAATGTTCGCCTCATAGTCACCAATCCATCCCCAGTACTACATCAAACCCGCCTAAGGTCATCACGAATGGTATAACATGAAACTTGTGACCTTCTAATTCCACATCACATCCTTCTATCATCTCAGAAATCTTGGTAAACTTACCTATGGCAGTTTCTACATCAAAGGGCGCATGTATATTCTTACTACAAATAGGCAGTTTGGCACAGAAAGTAGCAGAAATAAAACTTTTACTAGCACCAGAATCGAATAACACAGTGGCTAAAGTTTGGTTTACTAGAAATGTACCTCAGACAACATCAGGGTCCGTCCTAGCCTCCTCCTGCATCATTGTAAATGCTCTGGCGCTCGCCCTCGGTCCTTCACCTCCAGTCTTCTTCACCCTAGAACCCTTAACCCTTGGTTTCTTACAATCTCTATTCATGTGGCCCTCCGCACCAGAATTAAAACATTTCCTCGCATGACAGTCCTTTGCTATGTGTCCTATCCTCCCACTTTGAAGCACAAGTTCGATCCCAGCCTACATTCTCCAATATGCTCCTTTCCACATTTGCCACACTTCTTCAACCCCGCACCAGATGTGACCATACGGTGGTCATCTACCCGTGCATTCTTGTTACTCGTCGGGACACCACCCCGACCAAACCTTTTTCAATTCCAATTCCGATCACTACACCTTTCTTGCTACCTTCAGTCACTACCACAGTCCTTTCATCATACAGTCTACCTACCAAATCAACCGCTGACATAAACGTGCTTGGTCGGGCAGCATTCATATGCCTACGGATATCCATCGGCAAGCCTGAATATACCTCTTGATTTTTCATGACAAGGGTGTCACTTAGTCCGACATTAGATGTACCATTTCATTGAACTTGGTGGTGTACTGCTGATGTGTCACCGTCCCCGCCTCTAACTACATGAACTCTCTCTCAACCTTGTCCATTTTCCTATGAGGACAAAACTCCTCAATCATCAACCTTTTCAGCTCAGACCATCTCATCCTCCCAATAGCTTTACTACCCTCAGCCGAGACAATATTTTCCCACCAGCATAAAGCTGAGTCCATGAAAGAGTGGGAAGCAAACTTCACTTTCTGATCCCCTCGACACATGCTAAAGTTCAGAACAACGTCCATTTCTCTCACCCACCGGTGAGCAGTAACAGCAGTGTCATTACCATCAAAAGTAGGGGGCTTACACCTTTGAAATGCCCCATAGTTACAACCTCATGCCACCCCCGGTGTAGGCTCTTCTTCTTCTTCTTCGTCATCAGATAGAACCGTCTCAGTCTTGGGCTGTCTTCTTTCGCCCGTTGGTCTACTTCTTTCCATCCTTTCTCCTTCCCTTACAACCTTGATAACTATGGTCACCACAGACAGTAAGATTGTCTGCATGACCTGATAAACTTCTTCCACAACAGCATCTTTTACCAAGGCTCTCAGATTGGCGCTCTCATCACCGCCCTCTGGATGAGTGGTCTAGGGTTCTTCATGAACCACCTTTTTGGCCCTAGGCCTTCCTCTCGTAGCATGTGGTTTAGCACCATGACCTCCACCACATGAAGCTTTAGATGATCTACCATCAGCCATACTCTAACACACACACTAAAAGATTCAAACACTAACACGATCATTCAAGGGAAGAACTCAGTTTATGTCAAGCTTAGTAAGTCCCTAATTATAGTGGCCAGTTGTGATTAGCCACTTACATTACTCTTCATACCCCAAGCTTTACTATCCTTACTACATCAGTATCTAAATCTACATACAACGCATAAACACATAACATGCACACATAATATCGGTTAACGTTAAGAAAATACCCGATGGCACGCAGCTACTTGGATTGGCATCCCTTCCCTTTCCGTCCCATTTTTAGTTTAAGTTAAGGTCTATTTTGAAAATTTACTCGTTTCACATAAAGATTGGCTCTGATAGGAACTTGTAAGGCCCCGTTCCCGAGACACTTACAGCTAGCCCATCATTGCTCATAAAACATATAATTACATTTAACTTTCATAAAACATAGCAAGGAAACATTAAAATAACTTTTCATTTCATAATAACTGCTTTTGCAAGTTAATATAATCATTCATTACATTTTTTCATTAGTTCGCATTATAATGCCAAAACATTAACAAAAGAATGCCATCCAAAATGCCAAGTAGCTGCCCTGCGCCATCCTAAGCAACTTTACCTGCCAACTAGAAAAATGCATAAAAAGTCAGTGTTGCAGACTGAGTTCTAGTTTTAAAATAAAACATACTTTACTTTCATTAAAACCGTTACTTTTGCATCTGATCACACATCATATGTACACATAGATAATATCATCATTATCTTCATCATTCATTCATTCATTAACTCCCATTCATTCGTGCTTTGTTACTTTAATTCATACGTTCATCATTACTTCTTTTCATTCCATCAAAAACCATGTACTTAACCCCACCGTCATGCATAAAGCGGGTACTGGGCCGGGTCTATCATTGATCCCCCGTCATGGCGCATAACAGCCTGGCCATAGTACCTAAGGGTAAATTTAGGAGTACCATTGTCATGTGCTATACCCACCGTCATACATAAAGCAGATACTAGGCCGAGGTCTATCATAAACCTCCCATCATGGCACACAGCAGCCTGGCCATAGAATCTAGGGTAAGTGACAAAGGTTCTATACAAATGGTCAGTCATAAAGACGGACCCTAGTGTGTATCGTTCTGGGGTAGCTAACCAACACACCGTTGGACTAACACCCTTCATTAGGCATGTTCCCACATACAAGGCTTGCAAGACTTACATTACTTTCCTATGTTCATTAATGCATGCATTCATTCAACATGTTCCTCTTTTCAATATATTCCACTTTACGTTACATAATACTTTCATTTCATTCATTAACATTGAACATAAAGCCAAGGGAACATAATCATACATAATAAGGAACATCAACATACACAATAAATATCATCATACAGGGCATCATACATACGTAACATACATCATACCCATCATGCATAAGCATCATACATACCATCATAACATCTATGACCTCAAAATGTCAACTTACATAGCCCCCGGGAACCTCCCAAGTCAAAGCCTAAATTTCACTTTTTCCCGAGAAATTAAGCAAATATTCTAAGTGTTCATCCACATTTCAATTTTTGTTCATCCACATTTCTTTTACTTCATCCGCATTTGTTTTTGTTCATCCGCATTTGTTCAGTCGCATGACTTACTCATATGCATTTGTTCAGTCGCATGACTTACTCATCCGCATTTGTTCAGCCGCATGAATTACTCATCCGCATTTGTTCTTACTTATCTCTCAATGCTCATCCGCATTTGTTCATCTGCATTGACTTTACTCATCTGCATTTGTTCACACAGACTTTCCCATCCACATTGACCTTACTCATCTGCATTCGTCAATGCTCATATGCATTTCCTCATCCGCATTTCTTCACACTTAGACTTTCTCATCTGCATTGAATTTCTCATCCGCATTGACTTTCTCATCGGTATTTCCTATTCATCCGCATTTGCTCATACTTAAGCATGTTTCTAAACTTAGGCGTATGAACTATAGTTTGGGTGTATTAGCAACCTAGGGCACACTATTCATCAGATTCAGTCCCCAAATCTCATCTTTCATCTTCTAAGCTTATATCATACATTCTAAGACTTAGAAACACAACCATAACATTATCAAATCATGAACACAGTCCAACATCACATCACACCCGTAACATACACATATTCAAACATACGGATAAAAAACCTAGTTTTATAAAAACATAAGTTCATATATTTCCAGCCCCTAAAATTAGTTAAAACAAGTATAAAAAGAGGTGTTCTAGAACTCACCTTTGCAGCTCTTGAGTATGGCTTCTACCAAACTCGTTTTCAATTGAGTTCAACCACCTAGAAACCCACTAAAACACACACAACCGAACATACAAACACACATAAGCATACAACCGAGGCAAGGCCAATTAAGAACACTTAAAATCCATGAATTCTATCATGATTTTGAATTTTAAGCTTATTCTTCCTTCTAAACCAAGAGTTCTCTACTGCTCTTGCTACTTTCACCCTCTATAAAACGCAGATCTAGATGTTGTAAGAGTAGAGTGGGCTGCCATGCCCACTTTACACCCACTTTCAAACCTTTTTGTCCTTTTGACACTTTTTACCCCTCAAATAGGGTAAAATATCTTTTCTTTCTTTTTCTTCACCTTATTCTTCTTTCTTTGACTATAAAAAATGACCGGGTGTTACATGTTCGTCCGTCACGTCGTGTATGATATCTCCCTCCTCTAGCATGTTGCTCATAGTCCTTCTAACTATCCCTTGCAAGTGAAGAATCATGGTCGACTGAGTCTTGACCTACTGAAAGGGTTGTACACCAAATTCATCAGTCTGTTGAGCTTCATTTGTTTGATTAGACATTAAGCATATCACACATAAGTCTTTTTATAAAACATTAAGACATAAATAGACGTAAATGATCAATAATTACATTAATGTAATAGGTAATTCAAGTACAAAACTTTTAAATACAAAACATCTAGTCATTACTTTTATCTTGATCCTTTGTTCCTTAGCAGGAAGAGCAGAGGATGAGGCTCCTTGATCTTGGTTCCGTTTAGTTCACCACTCTTGAGCTCGAGGTGAGGCTGATGCAGTAGCATCACCTTCCTGGTCATCCTCATCCTCTCGATCTTCCCGCTTGTTCCACATTCTCCGACATCCTCCTCACTATTATCTTCATCCTCCTACTCATCATCATCATTATCATCATTACCATCTTTTATATTTAGTGGCTCAGAATTTGATCCTTTAAGCTTTAAAAGTATCTTTTTGTTCTTCTCTAGCTCCTAAATCTTCTTTACCAACGCCAACACCAGCTCATTTTGACTTGTAAGTGCATGCTGGGCTCGGCTTAGAGCTCTCTCATATAGATCACTCTTCTCATTGAGCTCCTTGATCATCTTGGCTTGAACAACATTAACTTCCATCATCTTGTGTAATTGATTGGCCCTGAGCTCATCAGTTGCTAGAAGTCTAAGCATAGTGTTGTTTAGGTTAGCCAGTTGTTTCTCTAACCCTATGTGGGGTAGAGTGGGTCCAGCTAGAGATGGAGACTATGGGGATGGACCTGCTTGGTGAGTGGTGGTGGTAGTAGTGGATGTGGTGAATATGGGAGGTCGAATGTGTGTGGGCTGGGTGGAGTGGCTGTGGTAGTGGTGCTGGGAGTAGGAATAGTAGTAGTGGGAGGAGTGGTGATAGGAGGTGTATTAATGGTGGTAGTTGTGGCAGTGGAGGTGGAAGTGGTAGTGGTGGTGGTTGTAGCTGTGGCAGGATATGTGATCATAGTAATCCTCGGCCTTTTGCTCTTCTTGCCCAGGGGATGAGCCATCCTCTTCTTCCTAGAGCCCTTGGCAATAGGTGCTTGCCATTGGCGGCTGGACTGGTCAGGGGTGTAAGAAGGATTTGTGCCATTAGTAGCATCACCCCTTGACTTAGCCTGGTATCCACCAACCACCCTCATCCCTCTCTTAGTGGCCACAACCCGGCTCCCGACCATCCATACCAGAGGCTCCTCGTCTGTCTCCTCTTCTTCCTCTATCATAAAATCCTAGTGGATAGCAGCCTGCTCAAATCCACCTGGAACAAAAGAAGTATTGGGTGGAGGTGGTGAATATATAGTAGACATATCGATGGCCCGTGAAGTACTGGGACCTGCATCTCCCCCACCTTGACCGTCATCTTGGTCATCATCATCGTCATCATCATCGGATGTGGCTGTCATGAAGGGCTCAGTATCTGAATCATGCGCCACATAATCCTCCCTGGCCGAATGCCCAAACAATCACCGGCGTACTTGATCCTCATGAAGCATCCTCGGACAGTCAGGGGATATAGCTTAGTTGGGTAGCCTCCATCCCCACCCAGATTAAGACCCACCTCAGATCTTCCTCAGTGATCTCGATCTCTTGACCAAACATGGAGATCAGTATACGATGTGGCTCAACCGACCTATCTACCCTGGCGATTTCCCAGAAGGCCTGTTGAATAGATCTGTAAGGTATGCAAGGGACAAAGATCGCATTCAAGATCATTGATTTGTGCAAAAAAGAAATGATCCTTGTGAAGTTAGAAGCATTCCTGGATGAAGGATCTAGGTGAGCATATATGTTGTGCTTAGTGCTCATAGTCCACCTATCAACCATGTTGATGTAACACTGGAGACATATACGTTAGATTTATGTATTAGAAAGACAGTTGAAACTTAAGCTATTTTAGATCAGTCTGGTTCAATCGTGCGATTGAACCATACGACTGAGTGCAGTCGTGCGACTGAGCATGCAGCTCTGTTCACTCATGCGATTGAGCTTGCGGCTGAGTTCAGTCGTGCGATTGAGCTTGCGACTGAACTGAGTCGTGTGTTAAGCCATGCAGTTGGGTTAGTCGTGCGACCAAGTTACCGAATGATTCATTCGTGTGATTGAATCGCACGTCAGGCTCAATCGTGTGACTAAAGTTCATTCGGAGTGTCTCCATATGACTCTGTTCAGCACTCCGACTACGAATTTTGGTCAAAACTTGATGTTAGACGTCGTGATTAGACTCATTTGACTCGCAAACACTCTAAGTAGCACATAATGTCCTCAAAATCAACTACTTTGTTCATTTAAGTGGTCTATTTGAATGGTTTTACTGATTTCTTGATTTTGGTTGATTAGGTCATTTAGAATTTGATTTCACCGGTCATTTCATTCGATTTCAAACACAAAGTGCCTGTAGATTATTAACACAACCGTTAGAAACAATATGAGTGACAAATCAATGCAAATGAAATTTCGGCAGAGTGTATGCGTTTGAGGAGTTTTTGAACGATTTGAGGGGTGGTGAGAAATGTGACCAACTCACTTCTCTTTTATACAGTCTTAATGTTCAATCGTATGATTGGACCCATACGCATGCTCCAGTCGTGCGACTGAACCCATACTCATGCTCCAGTTGTGCGACTGGGGTTCGGTCGTGCGACTAGCTCACACTCCTTGATCCATTCGTGCGATTGGTTCAATCTTTTTGTCCAATCACATGGTTGTTCCATGCTCATGGTCCAGTCGTGTGACTGGCTTATACTTATGGTTCATTGATTTGCTCATACTTATGATCCAATCGTGCAAATGGCTCATACTTATAATCCAATTGTGTGATTGGCTCATACTTATGAACTTCAGACCTTTACACTTTCAACTCTTAAAAATGTTAACATTTGATAAACATTATGACCTTTTAACACCATTTGATCACCTCAGACGTGATCCTTTTACTTTCAAACCAATTGATCACCTCAGACGTGATCCTTTTAGTTTAAAACTGATTGGTCACCTCATACGTGACCCATTTTAGTAAGTAATTCACAGAGTACATCCAGTTGTATAGTATGACAATTAATCCTACAAACGACTAGAAAATAGAAAATAACTTAGAAATAAAAAAGAAAACAAGAGATATTTTTGTTGTTTTGGGTTCGGGCAGAACAACTTCAAGTTGATTAGATCATTTCTAGAATTATTCATTTTGGAATCATATAGGTATAACATAATCGTTTGGGAACCCTTATTAATATGCCCTTGATGCTAGATTCTTGTTGTGTCTTAGAGTCATTTGCACTTTCAAGAAATCATACTAAAACTATAAGATGCACACAATGATTTTGACTTTCAAGGATTGCAGTCACGATGATTGTCAGTATGTTTGTCCCTTTAAATCTATACACAGACTTTTGACTTTCAATGGTGATGAATTAGGATTAATTATTTCAACATGAATTTGTGGATCTCACATTATTTGGTAATCAATATTCTTTAGGTGATTTTTAGCGGTCCACGGGTATTGGACAAGAAGAGACTATTCTAAGAGCTTTCAAAGAGATGCCAAGCCTCAGGTGAATGCCATCGCACAGCAGAGAGACGCAAACAACAATGAATTCTAGAATATTTAGGTTATGCTTATCCTTAGGTCAGTGCCATCGCACAGCAGAGAGGCACACAACCTATCTTCTTGTTATAGCATTCTTTTGCACATAACACACCAACAACATATGTCATCAGCTTGATTGCTTTAAGCATTTTTACATGTGTTTTGCTCATATTTATGGTCATCCACACACATTTGTGGTGTTTATTTTACTCGTCACCCCTTATTGGAAATGTGTTGATTGTGTCAACAAGGGATAAGATGAGAACTCACAGCAAATTGTACAAGTTAGTTTGAATATTTTATTCATCAATAAAGCCTACTCATCTATTGTGTTGAATCTACCAACACATCACATTCTGAACTAGCAACCTCTAGGTCTACTTCTCTATGTTATCTCAGTAGAAAACTAGTTTAACTATCATTTTTTCTAGTTGTGCTTAGACTTCTCAGACTTGTACTTTGAATTTTGCAATTTAAGCACACTAGTTTTAAAGTCCCAACCAATTCGTTCCCTGTGTACTATCATTTTCCATTTACTTTGAATCAGAATCACAAATTTGATTTCATTTCTCAGTAGCTAAACTGCCCTCCCCCGTCGTTTTTTTATAATTAAATATTGCACGAATTAAATACTAGATCCAAACTATTCTCCCCTTAAATTCTAAAATCGGAAATCTTTTTGTGTTTTTGGATTTTAATAGGCAAAAAAATAAAATTAAATTAAATAAAAGAAAATAAAATTAAAAACTACACTACTTGGACTATGAACTTTCATCTTCTGGAATCACATCACTTTTCTTTTTCATGCCATTAAACTCTAAAAGATATAAAAACCTCGGTTTATCCAATGCTTTTATGTAGAGGTCGCCGCGTTGAAAATCTGTATTAATTTTAACCACATCGATTAATTGCTTTTCAACACAGTCACGTATAAAGTGATACTTAATATAGATGGGTTTAGTTTTAGGATGTTGGACCAGATTTTTTGTTACGGCAATAACAGCAGAATTATCAAAAAAATTGAAGTGTTAGAAAATTGCAAACCGTAGTCACATTTGTTGTTTAATGCAAATTATTTATGAACAGCAACTAGCAGTAGCAACGTATTCAGCTTCATATGTTGATAGAGCAACGAAGGTTTGCTTCTTACACGGCCAGGTGACTAACCGTCTACCAAAGAATTGACATCCCGCTGATGTTGACTTGTAACTCATTTTGCAACCACCATAATCCGAGTCACTATACAATGTAAGCTCAAAGTCATTGTCATGAGGATACCACAACCCGAGTGTTGGTGTACCCTTTGGATAACGAAAAATCCTTTTGACGCTGATGAGATGGTTGACTTTTGGTTTCGTCTGATATCTAGAACAAAGACACGTCACGTACATGATATCAGGTGGTAAGGCTATGAGGTACATGAGAGATCTGATCATTCCTCTGTACATGGTGGCATCAACCAGATCACCATATTCGTCAGGTGCCATGTCATGGTTTGTGTCAAGTCCAGTTCCAGCTGCGAAAGCATTCTCCATGTCGAATCGACTGAGGATATCACCTATATAATTGGTCTGATGTAGGAAGATTCCCTTTGGTGTCTGATCCACCTGTAACCCAAGAAAGAACTTCATCTCCCCTATGGCACTCATCTCAAATTCTGCTTCGTTACAAATTCAAATCTTTACATAAATCTTCGTTTTTGGATTGGAAGATTATGTCATCAACATAGATCTGTACCAGCAGTAAGGCGGCATCCTTTTCTTTGATGAACAGTGTACAGTCAATAACTCCTTTGCAAAAACCTTGTTTCACTAGATGACTTGAGAGTTTCTCATACCATGCTCTAGGGGCTTAATGGAGCCCATAGAGAGCCTTATCTAGCTTGTATACTCTGTCCTGATGATAAGGATCCTCGAATCCTTCGGGTGGACTGATAAAAACCGTCTCATGGATTTCACCATGAAGGAACGCACTCTTGACATCTAGTTGATAGACTTTGATCTTCATGTTGGATGCATAAGCTAGAAATATACGTGTTGATTTCATCGTTGCCACTGGTGCAAACACTTCATTGTAATTGATGCCTTCGACTTGTCAAAATCCTTGAACTACAAGTCGGGCCTTATTTCTGATTATGACCCCTTGGTCATATTTCTCGCATTTCAGCACCCATTTAGTGCCAATTACTTTAGCACCTTTTGGTTTGTCCACAAGGGTTCAAACTCCTAACTTCTTGAACTGTAGGACTCCTTCTTGCATCGCACTAACCCATGCCTCATCGTTTAATGCATCACTAACATATTTTGGCTCAAATTGAGACTTAAAACATTGATATGCTCCATCGTGAAGGTATCCCTTTTCCATTACCGAGCCATAATCAGCTGAGTATAGCTGATTTCTGGTCTGTACTCCCGATCAAACATCCCAATGACATCGTCCAAGGAATGATAAACGTTTATCCGAGATCCGGGAGTTGTTGGGATAGTCACCTCATTATCCAGACTGTTAAACTCAGGTGCAGTATATGTAGCTGTTGGAGTATGGGGTTCCGAAGTGTTAGAGGCACCAGGATTTGATGCTTGTGTACTTTCATTGGTAGGAACCTGTTCCTCATGGTCCTCATTAGCAGTCTAGACTGCCTCATCATCACATGAAGACTCACTTCAAGGTCTCTCCCTAAAGGGTTAGAAGAATTATCTAATGGGCTAGTTGATGTCGAGTCTGCTGGAGGAGTGTTTAGAGCATCGTACATCATCCTAGCAGAAAGCTCATCATCAGTATGAGAAAGCGGCAGATTGAAGGATTTGAAGAATCCATCATAGTCAAAGAAGAATGAGGGTCCTTTCCCAGTTGAAGCGGTGGTGTCTCTTTGAACGTCAACATTGCACCACACTTTTACCAGACCCGTTGAGTTGTTGTAAACTCTTTTGTCTAGTATGTTGTATCCGAGAGTATCCCTTCTTCTGCCTTCTCGCTGAACTTCCCATTTTGAGTCTTCTTCAATAATGTACAAGGTGCGCCAAACGGTTCTAAATACTCTAAATTAGGTTTACGTCGCTGGAGTAGTTCATAACATGTTTTTCAATGTCGCTTGACCACTAAGACTCGATTGAGCATGTAACACACATTTGCCGCTACCTCATTCCAGAATTGAATAGCCAGTTTTGTGTCAGCAAGCATTGTTCTGGCAGTCTCGATCAAACCTCGATTCTTTCTTTCAGCTACCCTGTTCATCTCAGGAGGGTAGGCAGAGGTGAATTGATGAACAATTCCTCTTTCCCGACAGTAGGCCTCCATCTATTGATTCTGGAATTTAGTTCCATTGTCTGATCTAATCTGCCTAACTTTCAGCTTGTAGAGTGATTCTAATGTAGTTACCAGATGTTTGAATGATTCAAAAGTTTCAGATTTGGCTTTCAGAAACATCACCCAAGAGAATCTTAATTAAGCATTTGTTACTACAAAGCAATACAGATCTCCTGTAATGCTTTTTGTGCTAACTAGGCCAAACAGATCCATGTGCAGAAGCTCGAGAGGCAAATCAATAGAGTTCACTTTCTTTGCCTTATGAGCCTTCTTGGTCTGTTTCCCTTTCTTGCAAGCTGTGCAGAAGTCTAGATGCTGGAAGTTTCTGACATTCACACCATTCACTAGATTATTCTTAATCAAGTGATTCATCTCCTAGGATTGATGTGCCCCATTCTCCTATGCCATGAGACTGAGTCTCTCTCAGTTGTCTTTGACAAGAAGCATTGAATTGTGTGATCAGTTGTGGATGCATTTGATAGATCCAAGACATACATGTCGCTATATCTTGAAGCTGACATGAGAAACTTATCCTCCTCGATCACATAGTCCTTCTTCAACATATAACATTTCTTGTTGTCAAATACAATGTTAAAGCCTTTATCATAGATTTGGGAGACTAAAAGTAAATTGTTTTGAAGTTATTGATCATAGTTTACCTTGTCAAATTTTACTTTCTCGTTTCCTACTTCGCCTTGTGGTGTGATGTAGCCTCCTTTATTCCCAGCAAATGAAACATGTCCCCTTTTGATTTGTTTGACGTTGAAAAGGAGGGATGGATTTCCTATCATGTGCGTAGATGTCCCACTATCAATAATCTAGATATTAGTGATAGCGTTGTAGCGGATACCCTGCACAGTCAAAGAAACTTGTTAGTTCTAATTTGGGACCCAAGCCTTAACTGGCTTGGGTGACCAAGAGGAATCACACATCATAAACTTAACCCATTGTCCTTTACACCTGGTTATTTTTAAAGTCAAAGAAAGAAAGAATAAAGTCAAGAAAAAGAGAATATATTTTACCCAAGTTAAGGGGTAAAAAGTCTCAAAAAGGGCGAAAGGTTTGAAAAAGTGGGTGTAAAGTGGGCATGGCAACCCACTCTCCTCTTATAACACCCAGATCTGCGTTTTTAGAGAGAAGGAAAGAAAAGAGCAGCAGAAAGCTCTCAATTCTGAAGAAGAACAAGCTGAAAATTCAAATTAAGGTAAGAATTCGTGGTTTTTAAGTGTTCTTAAGTAGCCTTGCCTCGGTTGTATGCTTATGTGTGCTTGTATGTTTGGTTGTGTGTGTTTTTAGTGGGTTTTCTAGGTGGTTGAACTCAATTACAAACGAGTTTGGATGAAGCCATAATCAAGAACTGCAAAGGTGAGTTCTAGAACCCCTCTTTTACTTGTTTTAACTGATTTTTCGGGCTGGAAATGCATGAACTTATGTTTTATAAAACTGGGTTTTATACCAGTATGATTTTATGTGTGTATACTACGGTTATGATGTGACTTTGGACTATGTTCATGCTTGATTATGTTATGGTTGTGTTTCCAAGGCTTAGAATGCATGATTTAAGCTTAGAACATGATAGATGAGGTTTGGGGATTGAACTTGACTGTGCCCTAGGCTACTCATGCGCCCAAACAGTAGTTCAAACGCTTAAGTTTAGAAAACTGCTAAAGTGTTGGTAAATACGGATGAGGAAATGCGGATAAGTAGGAATACAGATGAGAAAGTCAATGCAGATGAGAATGTCAATGCGGATAAGAAAGTCAATGCGGATGAGAAAGTCAATGCGGATGATAAAGTCTAAGTGTGAACAAATGCGGATGAGCATTGACAAATGCAGATAAGAAAGTCAATACGGATGAGAAAGTCTAAGTGTGAACGAATGCGGATGAGGAAATTTCTGATGAGCATTGATAAATGCGGATGAGAAAGTCAATGCGGATGAGAAAGTCTAAGTGTGAACAAATGCACATGAACAAAGTTAATGCGGATGAACAAATGCGGATGTGCATTGACAAATACGAATAAGTAAAGTCAATGCGGATGAACAAATGCGGATAAGTTCATATGACTAAACAAATGCGGATGAACAAAGTTAATGCGGATGAACAAATGCGGATGAGCATTGACAAATGCGGATGAGTAAAAGAAATGCACATGAACAAAAAGGGAAATGCGGATGAACACTAAGAATATTTTCCGACTTTTTCGGGAAAAAGTTGAAATTTAAGCTTTGACTTCGGAGGTTTCCGGAGACTATGTAAGTTGACTTTTTGAGGTCATAGATGTTATGTTGAGCATGTTGTGATGTATGATTGATGCTTATGCATGATGGTATGTATGATGTATGTTATGTATGTATGATGCCCTGTATCATGATGTTGACTGTGTATGTTGATGTTCCTTATTATTATGTATGATTATTTTCCCCTGGCTTTACGTTGAATGTTAATGAATGAAATGAAAGTATTATGTAACGTAAAGCGGAAGATAATGAAAAGAGGAACGTAATGAATGAATGCATGCACTAATAAATGAATAAATAAATAAATGTAAGAAAGGCTTGTAAGCATATGTATGGAGGTTACACCCAACGAAGGGTGTTAGCTCAACCATGCGCAGGTTAGCTACCCCAGAAGGATGCACACTGGGGCTTGATCCGTGTGATTGAGAATATGTATGGAGGTTCACACTCAATGAGCGGTGACAGCTTAACTGTGTGCGGGTTAAATACCCTATAAGGATGTACACAGGGGTCAAATCCTTGTGATTGATCATATGTACAGGACCCTTGCCGCTTACCCTTAGTACTAGAGTCAGCTTCGTGCACAATATCTGGGGTCTTTGAAAGACCGCAGGTCCAGTATCAGCATTATGTATGACGGTGGGGTGAAGCACATGGCATTGGTCCGAATGAAAGTAAAGATGTAAGGACGTATGAATGAAAGTAAGAAAGCATCAATGAATGATTGATGAAGATAATAATGATGTTATCTATGTGTACGTATGATGTGTTATCACATGCAAAAGTAAATAATGGTTTTAACGAAAGTATAGTTTGTTTTATTTTCAAAATTAGAACTCAATCAACAATGCTGATTTTTTATGCATTTTCCAGTTGCTGAGGATGTCGCGGGGCAACTACTTGGCATTTTGAATGGCATTCTTTTGTTAATGTTTTGGCATTCTAATGTGAACAAATGAAAATGTGTAATGAATGATTGTATTAACTTGCAAAAGCAGTTATTATGAAATGAAAAGTTATTTTAATGTTCTGCTATGATGTTTTATGAAAGTTAAATGTAATTACATATTTTATGAGCAATGATTGACCAGCTGTGAGCATCCCGCGGACGGGGCCTTACAAGTTGGTATCATAGCCAAAGTTAAGTGAAACGGGTAAAATTTCAAAATAAACCTTAACTTAAACTGAGAGTGGACGGAAAAGGAAGGGATGCCAATCTGAGTAGCTTCGTGCCATGAGGTATTTTCTTAATGTTAACTGGTATTGTGTGTGCATGTTATGTGGTTTATGTGCTGTATGTAGATTTAGATACTGATGTAGTCAGGATAGATAATGCTTGGGGTATGAAGAGTAAAGTAAGTGGCTTATCATAACTGGCCACTATAATTAGGGACTTACTATACTTGACATAAACTGAGTTGTTCCTTTTAATGACCGCGTTTGTGTTTGAATCTTTTAGTGTGTGTGTTAGAGGATTGCCGGTGGTAGATCATCTAAAGCCTCATGTGGTCGAGGTCGTGATGCTGAACCACGGCTACGAGAGGAAGGCCTAGAGCCGAAAAGGTGGTTCATGAAGAACCCGAGACCCCTCATTCGGAGGGTGGTGATGAGCGCACCAATCTGAGAGCCTGAGTAAAAGAGGCTGTTGTGGAAGAAGTTCATCAGGTCATGTAGACATTCTTACCGCCTGTGGTGACTGAAGTTATCAAGGTTGTGAGGGAAGGGTAAACGAAAGAAAGAAGTAGACCTACGGGCGAAAGAAGACAACCCGAGACTAAGACGGTTCTATCTGGTTAAGAAGAAGAAGAAGAAGAGCCTACGCCGGAGGCAACATGAGGCTGTAACTACGGGGCATTTAGAAGGTGTAAGCCCCCTACTTTAGATGGTAACGGCACTGCTGCTACTTCTCATCGGTGGGTGAGAGAAATGGAAGATGTTCTGAACATTAGTGGGTGTGGAGAGGATCAGAAAGTGAAGTTTCTTGCCCACTCTTTCATGGACTCAGCTTTATGCTGGTGGGACAATATTGTTCAACCTAAGGGTAATCAGGCTATTGGGAGGATGAGATGGTCTAAGCTAAAAATGTTGGTGATTGAGGAGTTTTGTCCTCATAGGGAGATTGACAAGGTTAAGAGAGCGTTCCTGCAGTTGGAGGCGGGGACGACGACACATCAGCAGTACACCACCAAGTTTAATGAGATGGCATGTCTGGTGCCAGACCAAGTGATGCCCTTGTCACGAAAAATCAAGAGGTATATTCAGGGCTTGCCGATGGATATCCGTAGGCACATGATCGCTAGCCAACCGAGCATGTTTAGGTCGGCGGTTGATTCGGTAGAGAGATTGTATGATGAAAGAACTGTGGTGATGAATGAAGGCAGCAAGAAAGGGGGTGGTGACTAGAATTGGAATGGAAAAAGGTTAGGTCAGGGTGGTGCCATGACGAGTTACAAGAAGGCACTGATGGATGACCGCCGTGTGGTGACATGTGGTGTAGGATCGAAGAAGTGTGGCAAATATAGGAAGGAGCACAGTGACGAGTGTAGGTGGGGATCAAATGTGTGCTTCATGTGTGGGAAGCCTGATCATCTGGCAAGGGAATGCAAAGCAGGGAGATGTTTCAACTATGGCACTGAGGTCCATATGAGTAGGGACTGTAAGAAGCCAATGGCTGAGGGTTCTGGGGTGAAGAAGACTAGAGGTGAAGGACCAAGGGCGAGCGCTAGAGCGTTTACGATGACAGAAGAGGAGGCTAGGACGGACCCTGATGTTGTGTCAGGTACGTTTCTAGTAAACGAAACTTTAGCCTCTGTGTTATTCGATTCTAGTTCTAGTAAAAGTTCATTTCTGCTGCTTTCTGTGCTAAATTGTCTATTAGTAGTAAGGATATAGATTCGCCCTTTGATGTAGAAACTGCCATAGGTAAGTCTACTAGGATTTCTGAGATGATAGAAGGCTGTGATGTGGAATTAGAAGGTCATAAATTTCCTGTTAGACCACTCATCATGACCTTAGGTGGTTTCAATGTAGTTCTTGGGTTGGATTGGTTAGCGGGCTACGAGGCAAACATTGTGTGTCGCAAGAAGATGATTCGTTTGACAACGCCTGATGTGAGTTCGGTACCGGTTTACGATGATCGAGTCACGACGATTCGGAAAGTGATTTCGATGGCGGTGGCGGGAAAGTGCATGAGGCGTGGATGTAGTGCCTACTTGGCTTATGTAAAGGACGTGGATACACGAACACCACCGCTATCCGATCTCACGGTTGTGTGTGACTTTCCAGATGTGTTTCCTAAAGACTTACCAGGAGTGCCACCTGACCGAGAGATCGAGTTTCAGATTGTTCTGATACCGGGTGCCTAACCTGTTGCCAAGGCACCGTATCGGTTGGCTCCGACTGAGATGAAAGAGTTGATCGAGCAGTTGCAAGAGCTGCTCGATAAGGGGTTTATTAGACTGAGTATCTCTCCTTGGGGTGCTCCGGTCTTATTCTTGAAGAAGAAAGATGGTAGTATGAGGAAGTGTATTGACTACCATGAACTGAATAAGTTGACGATAAAGAACCGATACCCCTTATTGAGAATTGATGATTTCTTTGATCAGCTTCAACGTGCCAGTTGGTTCTCAAGGACAGATCTTCGATCGGGCTACCATCAGTTAAACGTGAAAGAGCAGGATATTCCTAAAACAGGTTTTCACATGCGTTATGGTCACTACGAGTTCCTCGTTATGTCATCTGGTTTGACCAACGCGCCAACTGCTTTTATGGACTTGATGAATCAAGTGTGTCGGCCGATGTTGGATAAATTAGTGATTGTATTTTGATGGGTCTTGTCACATGTAAAACACATAGTTTAACCATTTAAACTATGAAAACACAACGGAAAAAGGAGTTTAACATATGGTTTAAAATATGAAAATTTTGCTATATTAAATTGCAAACAAAACCCAAGAATAAGGATCAAATGTATGTGAAATAATATGCTATCAAACAACACAAAAAACAACCATAGGGTGTTAATACAAAACAACCTTTCTTGTGCAAATGTTGCAGATGAAAGTGATGATGTTCTTGAATGTGTAGCCTTCAAAAGGAAGGCCTCAAGCTTGTATACCCACAAGCCTAAACAAACACCTAATCTTGTTAGGTAGAAGAACACCAAGATGTACTCCTTTTGAATAATCCAAATCAGCCAAGAAGATCTTGAAGTGCTCCCAACAAAATCGAATTTTTCAGCCCTTTCTTTCTTCCCTTTTGAACGAAAATTGCTTGTTATTTGAGAGAGTTTTGGCTTTGCGTATGTGAGAGAAAAGTGTGTATTGTGGTTAAGTGAAAGAGTGAGTTAAGTCTTGCAAAAGCCAAGACAAAACACAAGGCTCCCAACAGCCCATATGGGCGGCCGAATTATTAACCAAATGGGTTTCCCTCCCATTTGAAACTTTAATAAGATTACTCTTTCAACCATAAGTTTTTATTAAATTAAAACCCCTTTTAATTTTATAACTATAACACACTTTTATTTTTTATTATTTAACCAACTTAAATAATGAAACAAATAATATCTCATGAACAAATTTATTTGTATAACTTATTATTGGGTATGACCCGACTTGGATCATAACGTACTAACCATGTCAATCTTGTATGTGTCTTGGGCATACAAGATCCAACAATCTCCCACTTGCACAAGATTCATAGAAGATTGATGCAAGCAGTAAATACCGCCTAACAATGGTTCACTACCCTTAATACGTATGACTAAGTGCCATTCAATAACATCATCCCTTTCAAGTACCATACTTGAAAAGTTTTAGGTGAATCAATCATCTATCCTTTTGTCGCAGATGTCATGTTAAATCCTAGAGACATAGAGTGATCATTCTCCATTAATTTAACTTTATCAGGCCTTAAACATCTTACTCTCAATGAATAAGAGGGACAAATCCCATCTTGACAACATAAGTCTCTCACAATTACCGTATATCATACCTGAACTCAGACTTATGTACTGCCATGTTTCAGAATAGCGAAGAGCTAAGTCAAAGTATAATATTCAGTAAATATCAACACCCAATATGTATCTCAGGTCAAAGGATACCAAATGATGTTCGCCCTTACTCAAAATTACTTATGATCAACAAGGAAGATTCCCTGTAGTAATGTTTGAGATGCAGGTCAGTCCAATATTTGCATCTTACAAATACCTATGAACTTTGGTAGCAACCTTTTGCACTATATATTCATCCATATGAATATCTGCCGATCCAAGTTCATAATAGCATTACCTTCATGCTTGTTCCCACAAGCATGAAAAACTACAGACGTTCTGAGTAAATAATTTACTCATGGATTTAAACATGCAAAATAGGCATATTAGTTGAATCATTATAACCGAATAATTCGTTCAAGTAATAAAGGGTTACAATATCTCAATACAATAATTAAAGATCAAATCTAGTCACTAGAATATTGAACTCCCATGGCACAAGCATGACTTTCATGCTTTGCCTTTTCAAAAAGCTTCGTGAGTGGATCCGCAATGTTTTGATCTGTGTGAACTTTACAAATACATATCTTTCCCTTTTCAACTTCATCCCTTATGTAGTTGAATCTTCATTCAATGTGCATAGTCTTTTGATGTGCACAGGGTTCCTTGATTTGAGCAATCGCACCCTTGTTATCACAAAGAATTTCTAGGGGGTCCTGAATGGAAGGGACCACCCCTAGATCGGCAATGAACTTCCTTAACCATGCAGCTTCCTGAGCTGCTAATGAAGCGGCGATGTATTCTGACTCTGTAGTTGATAATGCCACCACATCTTGCTTAGAGCTCTTCCAAGAGATTCCTCCTCCATTCAAGATGAAAATGTACCCCGATTCTGATCGTGAATCATCCCGATCAGTTTGGAAACTCGCATCCGTGTAACCTTTTACTACACGCTCTTCTTCACCATATCCATAGATTCGGAACATATCTTTGGTCCTCCTTGGGTACTTAAGTATGTTCTTAATAGCCATCCAATGACTGCTTCTAGGATTTTGTTGGTATCGGCTTGTCATGCTCAAAGCGCATGACACGTCCGGTCTAGTACATATCATTGCATACATGATGGATCCTATAGCAGACGCATACGGGATTCCTTCATTTTGTCTTGCTCATCCTTTGAGCTTGGACATTGAGTCTTACTCAATATCATTCCTCTTTGAATAGGTACGGTACCTTTCTTAGAGTTTTCCATCTTGAACCTTTTCAAGATCATATCAATGTACGCACTTTGATTGAAACCTATTAACCGCCTTGATCTATCCCTATAGATCTTTATTCCTAAAATATAAGCGGCTTCACCAAGATCCTTAATGGAGAAAAAACTTCCAAGTCAGGCTTTTACACCTTCCATGGTTGGAATGTCATTTCCAAATAGTAGGATGTCATCGACCTACAATACTAAGAAAATGGTGATGCTCCCACTAGCCTTCTTATATACACATGCTTCATCAGTGTTTTTGATGAAGCCAAATTTGGTTATCTTTTCATCAAAACGGTGATTCCAACTTCTTGATGCTTGCTTCAATCCATAGATTGATTTCCTTAGCTTGCATACTTTGTTAGGATGTTTTGAGTTGGCAAAACCTTCAGGCTGAACCATATAGACATCTTCCTCAAGATATCCATTTAAAAAAGCGGTTTTGACATCCATTTGCGAAATCTCATAATCATAATGAACATCTATGGCAAATAATATCCTAATAGACTTTAGCATGGCAACTGGTGAGAAGGTCTCTTCATAATCAACCCCTTGAGTTTGAGTGAAACCTTTTGCTACAAGTCTAGCTTTATAAGTATCCAAGTTTCCATGCATATCGGTTTTCTTCTTGAAAACCCACTTACATCCAACTATCTTGGAGTTAAGAGGTGGTTCAACCAAGTCCCACACTTGGTTGTCATACATGGATTACATCTCTACGTTCATGGCTTCAAGCCATTTGTCACAATCCAAATTGGACATTGCATCATGATAGGTGGTTGGTTCATCGGAATCTACCACATAGCATCCATCTACGAAAAATCCATATCTTTCAGGTGGATTACTAATTCTACCAGATCTATGAACATTTTGTGTATATTGATCAACCACTTGATCATTCTCAACATCCTCATGATGAATGCTGGTGTCAACCAAACGTGTATCGGTTTATTGTTCTTGATCCTCCTCAAGACCCATAGTTCTACTGCTAGTTCCTTCCGTAAGGAACTTAGCTTCTAAGAACTCAGCCTTCTTTGAAACAAACCCCTTTTGTTCCATGGATCATAGAAATAATATACCATAGAATCTCTAGGATATCCAATGAAGATACACTTAGTGGAACGACTTTCTAGCTTGTTTGAGGTGAGAGTTTTAACATAAGCCTCACAACCCCATACCTTTAAATATGACAGTGATGGAAGCCATCCATGCCATATTTCAAAAGGTGTCGTTTCCACTTTCTTGGTTGTGGCCATATTCAAAATACGAGCCGCAGAGAGCAAAGCGAAACCCCAAAATGATAGAGCCAGTGAGCTTCTAGCCATCATAGATCGAACCATATCTAATAGAGTTCGATTTCTCCTCTCGGACACACCATTATGTTGTAGTGTTGCACGTGGAGATAGTTGCGAGACAATACCACAACTTTTAAGATGGTCTCTAAAGGCATCACTCAAGTATTCACCTCCTCTATCGGTGCGGAGAATTTTATTTTCTTGTTGAGTTGATTTTCTACTTCATTTTGGAAGATTTTGAACATTTCAAAATCTTCATCTTTGTGTCTTAACAAGTACAGATAACTGTATCGACTATAGTCATCGGTAAAGGTAATGAAGTATCTTTCATGGTACCTAGTCATTGGCTTAAAAGGACCACATACATCTGAATGTATGATGCCTAACAAATCTTTTGCCCGTTCGGACTTGCCACTAAAAGGTGCCTTAGTCATTTTACCTTATAAAAAGATTCACATACATCGAATGAATCATATTCATTTGCTTTTAAAAGACCGTTCTTTTGAAGTGTTTGTATGCGCTTCTTGTTTATATGACCAAGACGGCAATGCCGAAGATAGGTATCACTCAAATCCAATATGAGTTTCTTAGTGGTGGTTTGGTACAATGAGCTATCATATAATGTGTTTTCACGACCAATTCATAAATACCATTAATGGGATTAGCTTTAAAATAAGACGTGCCACTTAAAGAAACATGAATTTCATTCTCAATAAATGAGAAAACATAACCATATTGTCTTAATTGGGCAACAGAAATAATGTTCCTAGTCAAACTAGGAGCATACAAAATATTGTTCAAAATTACTTCCAAACCATTTGGAAGCTTCCAGATGTAGTCCCCTGGCCTTCAACTTGAACCTTTGCCCCATTCCCGATGTAGAGGTTCACATCCCTTTGCTTGAAGTCCTTACTTCTTTTGAACCCCTACAATAAGTTGCAAATATGAGTTTCACATCCGGTATCCAATACCCATGTGTTAGAGGATATTAAATTTAGACCAATATGGATCATGAAAACTGTACCTGAGGTTTGCCCGGCATCCCTCTTTGCTTGCAACTCTTTAAGATGGACTGGGCAATTTCTTGCCCAATGTCTAATCTCCCCACACTTAAAACATGGGTCATTTGAAGCAACCTTTTGCTTCTTCTCCGCTGGTTTTGGTGGTGGCGCTCTTACCACTCCCTTTCCCTTTCCCCTAATATGCCCTTTACCCTTGGCAACATTTGCCTTGAGTGCGGGGTGAGGCCTCTTTTTGTTCCCACCTTCATTGATGGTGAGAAGAGGTAAAACCCTTTTACCCATGCCCGCCTTGACAGTTTTGAGCATAGAGTGAAGCTCACTTATGTTCTTGTCCCACCCGTTTATGTTATAATTCATGACAAAATTGTCAAACCTTTTTGACAAAAAGTTGAGGATCAAATCCGTAGCCAACTTTTTCGAGATGGGACAATTCAGCCTTTCAAGGTGGTCAATGTGGCTTTTCATCTTAAGTACATAAGATGAAACAGATTGGGTGTCGTCCATACGACATGCATGGAGTGCTCGAACCGTTTCGAAGTTCTCAACCCGTGCTTATTGTTGGAACGTTTCCTTGAACTGGGTTATCATGTCTTACGCTCCATGATGTTCATACTTCTTTTGTAGATCTGGAGTCATACTTGCCAACATAAGGCAAGACATTTGGACCGAGTCCTCAGTGTATTTCACCCAATATTTATAGGCCTCCTCATCATCCTCACTAGGTTGATCGGGAATCGGATCGTCTAATATGTATGATCGTTTCTCTTGCTTGAGAACAATTCTCAAGTTTCGAAACCAATCAATAAAGTTATTATGGTTTAGACGCTCCTTTTGGAGAATGGGTCTTAGTGATAGTGAGTAAGCGGTTGGGATTTCATTGTTAACATTATTGTTGGTGGCCATCTACAAAATACAACAAAGTTCAATTTTAGTAGTTTCGATATTGTTCATATTTTAATAATTAAAACCCCTTTTAAGTGTCTTACCCAATATTAAAATCTATAATCCAACGTTACATTTAATTAGTAGTTAGGTGACCTTTATCCCATTATTTAAATTAACAAGGTAGTCAACGTTTTGACAATTGCAACCCTTTGCAACTTCTAGGGTATGGGATCGACTTTAAAACATCATATGTATAGTCGACATGTTCCTTACTTGCACACACATGTGAGTTTTCAACATATGTGGTTAGGTGACCTTTATCCCACAAATATGGTATCCCCACCTCAAGTCACAAGTTCCCTCAAAATGGTTAGGTGACATTTATCCCATTAAGAGTTTCCAAATGACTCAAGTGTTGTGCAAAAGGATGGTGTTAAACTTGTTTATAAAAAGAATTTAAAGTTTTCATAATCTTAGTTTAGAAAACTCTATGTATCTTACATTTGCATGCTTTCAAATACATGGTACCCTATGGTTCACTTTTAATAAAACCACTTTTATTAAAACTATTAATCCTTTTAATAACCTTTTATTAACCACTTAATGATAAAGAACCGTCAAATTTTCAGCTTGTTAACTTTGTTAATGAGTTTGTAATGCATATCCAAATATCAACCAAACAATCAAACAACAAACATCCAAACAAGCATAAACATACAAACATGGGTGCATAAAGTTGACCACACTTGTTTGCCATCACAAGTGCTGTCATAAGGTCTTTGCTAAGGGTGAAGATGACACATCAAAAGGTGTCCATGAACTCCCACTTGAATCCACATCCAAATGCTTCAAGTGTCCATGTCTTTTATGTCCATCTTTGAGTCTTCATCTTGTGCATTTTCTTTTTCAAAATCATATCCTAATACAATTTTTCTAATAACAGAAATGCACCTAATCTATTTACTACATAAGCAAATGAATAAACAAATTACGACCCAAAATACAAAACACAAATTACAACCCTTTCATGAACAAACCAACATGACAAAACACAATCAACCAAAACCAACACATAAGGCCAAGGATATGTTATGCACCATAATATGAAACACATTAAACATCCAAGAACAACAATGAATCCCTTATTTCAGCCCTAAAGTTTAAGCCAACATAAACTAAAACTTTAAGGTTGTCCAAACAACACAATCAACCATTTGATGTAAATCTTTCATGGTTTAAACCAAAGCATGCAAGATTAAACCTTGAAATATAAGGGATTCATATATCCACAACAAAGCATCCCCTAATGGGTTGAAAAAGTCCATGAAAACTAATTTTTCAAGACCTTTTGAAGCACATATTCCACATAATCGGCTCTAGATGCCATTGATGGGTTTTGTCACATGTAAAACACCTAGTTTAACCATTTAAACTATGAAAACACAGTGGAATATGGAGTTTAACATATGGTTTATAATGTGAAAATTTTGCCATATTAAACTACAAACAAAGCCCAAGAATAAGGATCAAATGTATGTGAAATAATATGCTATCAAACAACACAGAAAACAACCATAGGGTGTTAATAGAAAACAACCATTCTTGTGCAAATGTTGTAGATGAAAGTGATGATGTTCTTGAATGTGTAGCCTTCAAAAGGAAGGCCTCAAGCTTGTATACCCACAAGCCTAAACAAACACCTAATCTTGTTAGGTAGAAGAACACCAAGATGTACTCCCTTTTGAACAATCCAAATCAGCGAAGAAGATCTTGAAGTGCTGCCAACAAAATCGAATTTTTCAGGCCTTTCTTTCTTCCCTTTTCAATGAAAATTGATTGTTATTTGAGAGAGTTTGGCTTTGTGTGTGTGAGAGAAAACTGTGTATTGTGGTTGAGTTGAAGAGTGAGTTAAGTCTTGCAAAAGCCAAGACAAAACACAAGTCTCCCAACCGCCCATATGGGTGGCCAAATTATTAACCAAATGGGTTTCCTTCCCATTTGAAACTTTTATAAAATTACTCTTTCAACCAAAAGTTTTATAAAATTAAAACCCCTTTTAATTTTATAACTATAACACACTTTTATTTTTTATTATTTAACCAACTTAAATAATGAAACAAATAATATCTCATGAACAAACTATCCATATAATGTTGTTCTATCATAAAGCAATGTTTTAGAAAACCCATTTTATAAATTGGTGTCAATGTTTATTTGTATGATCTCATCAACAAACAAACATTTATTGGTGTTTGTATAGCTTGTTATTGGGTATGACCCAACTTGGATCATAACGTACTAACCAAATCAATCTTGTATGTGTCTTGGGCATACAAGATCCAACATATTTATCGATGATATCCTGATTTATTCCAAGAGTAAAGACGAGCATGCCGGCCACATTCGAGAGGTGATAGAGACGTTGAGAAGGGTGAAAGTGTATGCTAAATTCTTCCAGTGCACGTTCTGGTTGCGCGGAGTTCAGTTTTTGGGCCATGTAGTGAATCCCGAGGGGATTATGATGGATCCAGAAAAGGTGTAGGCGGTGATGCAATGGAAGTCTTCAAAGACGCCATCCGATATTCGTAGATTCTTGGGTTTGGCGGGCTATTATAGAAGATTCATTCAAGACTTCTATAAGATCCCTTCTCAACTAACCAAGTTGACCCGGAAAGATGTAAAGTTTGTATGGGGTCAAGCTCAAGAGAAGGCGTTCGAGGAATTAAAGGGGAGGTTGACTCAAGCTCTTATTCTGTCATTACCCAATGGAAGTGAAGATCTGGTGGTTTATTTTGATGCTTCCTACTCAGGGTTGGGGTGAGTGTTAATGTAGAGAGGAAAGGTTATAGCCTATGCATCTCCATTGTTGAAGGTTCATGAGATCGAATATCCTACTCATGACTTGGAGCTAGCAGCTATGGTCTTTGCATTAATGATTTGGAGGCACTACCTTTACAAGACGAAGTGCACCATATTCACTAACCACAAGAGCCTGAAGTACTTCTTTGAACAGAAGGACCTGAATATGAGGCAGAGATGATGGTTGGAGCTCATAAAGGATTATGATTGTGAGATCCATTACTGTCCAAGCAAAGCCAACGTGGTGGCGGATGCCATTAGCCGAAAACAGAGACCCGAGCCGATTCGGGTGAAAGCGTATCAGTTGATCATGACCTCGGATGTGATGAAGCAAGTCAATGAGTTTCAAGATGAGCCATTGAAAGAAGATCATCTTAACTCTGAAAGAATGAGTGGTCTAGTTGCAAAATTGGGTGAAAACACACTTGGTGTTAGAACCGATTTGGACAAATGTGGGTTCCTCATTTTGGAGATCTACGCGTGATGATTATGGATGAAGCTCACAACACTCGATACACTATTCATCCAGGTGCTACAAAGATGTACCAAGACATGAAGAAAGATTATTGGTGGCGGGTATGAAGCGTGATGTGGGGGAGTACGTGAGTAAATGCCTTACTTGTTTTCAAGTGAAGGCCAAGCACCAAAAGCCGTATGGGAAGGCCCAACCTTTGGATCTACTGGAGTGAAAGTGGGAACATATCACCATGGACTTTATTACGAAGCTACCGCGTACAACGCTAGGGTATGATGTCATATGGGTGATAGTTGATCGTTTGACGAAGAGTGCTCATTTTCTACCGATCCGCGAGACATATTCATCCGAGTTGTTGGCAAATCTTTTCATTAAGGAGATTGTAAGTCGTCATGGTGTGCTGGTGTCTATTGTGTCTCATCGTGACACCCGGTTTACATCAAAATTTTGGAATAAATTCCACAATGCAATGGGGGCGAGGTTGCACTTTAGCACACTTATCATCCTCAAACAGATGGTCAGTCGGAGAGGAAGATTCAGACGCCAGAAGATATGGTTCGGGCATGTGTCATTGATTTGGGAGGAAATTAGGACGGCCACTTACGTTAGCTAAGTTCTCATATAACAACAACTATCATGCCTGTATTGGTATGCCCCTTTATGAGATGCTATACGGTAGGAGATGTAGGACACCCGTGTGTTGGGGTGATATTGGTTAGAAAGAGTTATGAAGAGTCAAGGTGATCGAGGCTACGACTGAGAAGCTTGAAAAGATCAAAACCTTCATGAAGGCAGCCAAAGATAGACATAAGTTGTATGCTAATAAACGACGTAGACCAATTCAGTTCCAGGTGGGTGAGAGGGTTAAGTTGAAAGTCTCACATCGGAATGGTATCATTCGGTTCAGAATGCGGGGCAAGTCAAACCCGAGATATATAGGGCCTTTCCGAATCATTGCTAGAGTAGGAAAGGTGGCCTATAGATTGGAGTCACCAGATGAGTTAAATGGAATTTACCCGACAGTCCATGCATCTCATCTGAGGAAATGTTTAGCAGACAAGGATATGATTGTTCCACTAGAGGATATCAAGGTAGATGAACGGCTCAATTATATGGAGCAACTAGTGGCGATCATTGATCGAAAGGAGTAGAGGTTAACGAATAAAGTGGTTCCTGTTGTGCGTGTACAGTGGAAGCACAGGAACGGATCTGAGTCTACGTGGAAGACAGAGGAAGAGATGAGACAGCATTACCTACGATTGTTTAAGGAATAATACGTTTCGGGGATGAAACCTAAATAAGGGGTGGACTTGTAACACCCGGTTATTTTTAAAGTTAAAGAAAATATATTTTACCCTAGTTAAGGGGGTAAAAAGTGTCAAAAAGGACAAAAGGTTTGAAAAAATGGGGGTAAAGTGGGCATGGTAGCCCACTCACCTCTTACAACACCCAGATCTGCATTTTTAGAGAGAGGGCAAGAAAAGAGCAGCAGAAAGCTCTTGGGTCTGAAGAAGAACAAGCTGAAAATTCGAATTCACGGTAAGAATTCATGATTTTTGAGTGTTGTTAACTGGCCTTGCCTTGGTTGTATGCTTATGTGTGTTGTATGTTCGGTTGTGTGTGTTTTTAGTGGGTTTCTAGGCGGTTGAACTCATCTACAGGTGAGTTTGGAAGAGGCCATACTCAAGAACTGCAAAGGTGAGTTCTAGAACCCCTGTTTTACATGTTTTGAAAGGATCGGGATCTAGTTTGATCAATTAGATTAAGATTTGCAGCGGAATAGAACAAGAATTAGACGAAATTTAAGCAGGAATAATATGAATATTCAATCATGTTGGACCAAAAGAACCAATGAGCCAAGATCAGAAAACCTCTAAGTCCCACATGGTATCACAACAACTGCTGAAAGACTCATCAGCAGTTTGACAAGTGCTGAAGACTTCAACAGCTGAAGATCAAGTGCTGAAGATTCCAACAGCTGAAGAAGTAAAGTGCTGAAGTACAACAGCTGAAGAACACAAGTACTGAAGCTGAAAGACCTAAGTACTGAAGTACAACAGCTGAAGAGTTTACAAGTGCTGAAGATCAACAACTGATGTACAAAGCCTGAAGACAAAGACTGAAGACATCAGCTGATGATATCTACTGAAGTCATCAGCTGATGAAACATCTGAAGGTCAAAGTCTGAAGATCAAGTACTGAAGCATCAGTAGTTTGTCACAACTGCTGAAGAGTACTTCTTCAGTAGTTGTGATATCAGTAGTTTTATATTCTAGTTTCAGTAGTTTTATGTTTCAGTAGTTTTGTAAAACGACTGAAGAGTTTGTTCTTCAGTCGTTGTAGTTTCAGTAGTTTTATATTTTGTACTTAACACTCTGATATGTTCTCAGTAGTTGTGAACATTTCAGTAGTTTGTTAAGAGTTAGTTATTTTTGTATTAGATCTGCCAGTTGTCACTTTCCGTGATAACAGCAGTGATTGTTGCACTCTATATAAGGAGTGACAACCTATTGTAATATTGGGGCATGAATGAATGGAATGAATGAATGATTTGATTAGAAATATTCTACATCTATAAACATTCCTTGAAATCAGAATTATATATTCTCTCCCTATAACCGTATGCGCTGTTAATGCATACAAGTATCGATTGCTTGCTACAATTTGTCTAATTCTTGTTCATATTCCGCTGCTTTGAACTCTAATACATCGAACTTGTGATCGCTGATCCTGTCAAATGGTATCAGAGCAGGTTAATCATTGATCGATCTAATAATTGATCATTGAAACTGCTATTCAAGATCTAAGTTTGATTGAATTAGCTTTTGTTTTTGCAAGAAACGGTTATAGAGATTGAATTTTCTGTATTTCTGGTCATTCATCCTGAGATCTTCTCTTGGTTTTCATTGAGTTGTTGTGGTCTGTTTAAAACTTTTAAAAGCTTGAATTAAATTGTTTTTGAACTGAAAATGACCACTCCCTCCAATGATCCTCACAATACTGGTTCCTCAACCAAGCCACCAATGCTGGTTAGGAATGAGTATAACATATGGCAAAGACGTATGCTCCATCACCTGTCTGTTAACAGCGTAGGTTGTTGGACATCAGTGGTACATGGTCCACACAAGCCTATGGTGAATAACCCGGAAACCAATCAAATGGTTCCGAAGAGGAGGGAGCAATACTCAGATGAGGACAAGAAGTTGCTTGAAATTGATGCAAAAGCCCATGGAATTCTGGCCATGGCACTGCCAAATGAAATCTATTCTGGACTAATGCATCATGAAACTGCCCATGACCTCTGGAATGCCTTGAAAGAACAATTTGGAGGAACAGATGAGGTCTTGGAAAATAATAGTGAAATTCTTGCCCAACAATATGAGACATTCTCTCATAGAAAGGGTGAGACACTGACTCAACAATATGAGCGGTTCTCTTGTTTGATCTCTGAACTAAAAATGGTCAAACTTGAGTACACAAATATTCAGATGAATAACAGATTTCTCAGATCATTGCCTGAGAGATGGGACACATATACTATTGTCCTACGCTCCAGTGCAAGTTTGGACAACTATCTCTCACTCAACTCCATGGGAAACTGCTCACGTTTGAGAGAGAGATAGAACAGAAGAGAAAGCTGTCTTCATCTGGAAAGCTCACTGAAGACTTTGTACCAGGCAACACTACCTTGGTGGGTCATGAGTCAGAATATGCTTCATATGAATGCCAGTATGATGAGCATATTAATTTCTCTTCAAGCACTTCTGATTCTGCATTTGTGAGTATTGATGGTCAGTTTACCGGGTGTAATAATGACAATCTATGCTTCATTATGGATGATCTCAAGGGGATTGTTGATGATGACTTAGAGGGGATGGATATTTTGAGCCAAATGGCCCTGATAAATATCAGATCTCAGAAGTTCTATAAAAGAACTGGAAGAAAATTCCCAGGACTCTCTGGCAAACCCAAGTTGGTTTTGACAAGAGCAAGTTGAGGTGTCACAAATGCCAAAGGCTTGGACACTTTGCAAGAGAGTGTAGATCAACTGGATCTCACTCCACTGCACCCTTTGTGACTTTTCCTGGCAATAGTCAACAACACAGAGGGCAACATCCTGTCACCTCTAGTCATCATCCTCAACAACAATCTCCGGCATATTTTGTTCCTCAGGGTCAAATGCCATATCCGTACCCTTGTTATTACATGCCACAGTCAAATCAAGTTCAAGTTCCTATGGCACCACAACCTCATGCACTACCAGAACCTCAGCCATCCTAATCTCATCAACAAACTCAACCTCAACAACACAGCTTCTTCACCCCAGGAGTTGTTGACTGGAGCAGTTTACCAGATGACATGTCTGGTCATGACCAACTGTTCTCAGGTGCTGGTCAACATGGTGGTGACAGTTCTTTTGGGAATCTAGCTCTTATGGCTTTAGAGTCTGCTGATACTTCATTTTCTAATGCCTCTACACCTCAGGTATCACAGGTATCCTCTGAGGCAAAAGCCAAATTATGTTCTGAACCATGCATAGCAGCATTTGCTTCCATTAGAGAAGCAAAGTAGCTCTAATTAATAAGAACATTGAGCTAGAACAAATAATTTCAAAAAACAAAGCTGAGTTTGAGTCTGTGCTTAAAGATAAAAATGATGAGATTTATAAACTGAATTGCCAAATAATTGATGATAAGTCTAGAGAAGAAGTACTTCTAGAGAAGTACAAAGATCTCAAAGAAAACCTTGCAGTTACCCAGGTCGAGTGTGATAGATGGGTACAATCATGCAAAGGTTTTGAAATGCTTCTTAGTAAGCAATCTGCTTCAAATGTGAAGTTTGGAATTGGTTACAATCACACTGCTCCACCTACAGATTTTACCCCTAGAGCAGAGGTAGAATCTGATGGTGAGAGTGATAACCAATCCATCACATCATGTGATCTACCTTCTGATACAGCACAATCAGAAGTAGAAGTCAGCATCAAGCCCTCTTTGAATTTATCAGCTGATGTTGATGGTTCAAATGCTGACATTCACATGACTAATGAGTTGATCAACTCAGGAGTTAATCCTGAAGGTCCTGAAAGGACTAGAGAGTGGGATCTAACACCTGAAGTTCAAACTTCAACTGCTGTCAGTACTGAAGAGAAGAAAAACTGACAGTAGAAAGAGTTTGAAGACCACTAAAGAGGCAGTCAAGAAAGCAAACAATGCTTCCAAAGCATTGAAGAACAAGTCTTCAGTTGCTTCACCCTCTTTAGTTGATGATCAACCTAAGATGAAGAAGAAACCATGTGAAGTATGTGGTCTGTTCAATCATCTTACAGATGATTGTTGGTACAAAAGAGGTTCCAAACTCAAACAAAAAGAAGAAATTAAAGAGAAAATGGTAAAAATGAAAACTGAGTTTGAGACCACATTTGTATCAGCAACATCAAATCCTGTAACCCTTAAGTCCTCAAAGAATCCAAAAAGGAAGGGGTTAAACAGGTGACAGCTGAGAGTGCTCAGAAGAAGAAGGTGCAACATAGGAACCTATCAAACTCCACTGGCAATGTGTCTGATGAGCTGAAAGCTTTATCACAAAATCAGACACAGCTGGTAATGATGGTTCAACATCTGTTGGGTAGAGTTAACCAACTAGACACTCCTATGTTGAAACCACAGAAAAGGAGGTCCAAGCCAAAGGACTCCTCTTCTACACCATCTTCTTCCTCTCAGGCTGTTGTTTCAAATAAACCTGTTAGTTTACCATCTATTGATGAGACCAGGCCCAAAACCAAAAAGGTTTGGGTCTCTAAAACTAACTGATTGTTTATTATTGCAGGGTTCTTCAACATGCCAAAGTAGCATCTGGTATGTAGACAGTGGGGGATCTATGCACTTGACTGGGAACAGCTCTCTTCTTCATGACTACTCTCAAGGAAAGAAGGGATTTGTCTCTTTTGGCAATGATGCTAGGGGTTACATCATCGGTAAGGGCTTTGTCTCCAATGGAGAAATCAAATTTGATGATGTAATCATGTGGAAAATCTCAAGTACAATCTCTTGAGTGTCAGTCAAATGTGTAATAAAGGCCATGTTGCCCTTTTCACCAGTCAAAACTGTAGGATTCTGTCATCCAAAGTTTTGCACTTGATTGACAAGGTGTTGGATGATCACACTCTCCTGAAAGCCAACAGGACAGGAAGAGTGTATGCCTTAGATCTTTCTAAGAAGATAGATCTCAAAGGCAATCCTTGCCTATTTTCCAAAGCCTCTTCTCAAGAATCTAAACTGTGGCACAGGAGGCTTGGTCATGTTAATCTCAAAAACATGAATCAGCTTACCCACAATAGTTTAGTCAGAGGCTTACCAATAAAGGAGTTCCACTGTGATGAAACCTGCACTGCGTGTTTAAAAGGAAAACAACACAAAGTCTCATTCCCTCCTATTGAAGTGCCTAAGTCCAGTGCCTGCTTGCAATTACTGCATATGGATCTATTGGTCTGTGAGAGTAATGAGCATGGCAAAGAAGAAATACTGTCTGGTAATTGTGGATGATTACTCCAGATTTGTATGGACTTTCTTTCTACATTCAAAGGATGAGGCTGCTCAGAAGATTATTCACTTTGTGTTGTATATTGAGAAGCAGTATTCCCTTCCAGTCAAGTGTATCAGGAGTGACAATGGAACTGAATTCAGAAATCATACACTTGATGACTTCTATCTTTCAAAGGGAATCAAAAGGCAGTTCAGCATTCCAAGGACTCCAGAACAAAATGGAGTAGTGGAGAGAAAGAACAGGACCCTCATTGAAGCTGCAAGGTCCATGCTGGCTGACTCTGGTTTGCCACTGACCTTTGGGCTGAAGCTGTCAACACAGCTTGCTATGTGCAAAATAGAGTTTTAGTAATCAGAGGTTGATGAAGACTCATATGAAGTTCTCCATCATTTGGCTCCTCTGATTTCATTTTTCAAAGCATTTGGGTGTCCCTGTTTCATTCTCAACACAAAGGATCAACTCCATAAATTTGATCCTAAGGTGGATGCAGGGTTTTGTTGGGTATTCATCTACTTGCAAGGCATATAAAGTCTTCAACTGCAGAACAAAGATGGTTGAAGAAACTCTACATGTTAAGTTCAATGAATCTCCAAAGGACAAGATTCCATAAAGCCCTGTGGAGTTATTTGATTTGGACATACTGCAATATGTTCCTTATCAAACTCTTGCTGTTGCTCCTGTCAACAGTTCACCACCTGGTGGTACTGCTGCTGATGATGATGATTGCAGTACTCACCTCTTCAGGTTTAGTGATCAGCTGCCTGATTCAGCTAGACTGATGTTCCTGTAGCTCTAGTAGCACCATCCACAACAAATGCTGATGAGATCTCTTCGAATTCAACATCCTTTGAATTACCATCCACTGATTGGTTTCAAGGAAATGATTCACCATCACCATCTGTTACTGCTGAGCCTGCTACAAACACTTGCACAGATCTCATTGTGTATCAAGATCTGAAGAATCACCCTATGTCTCAAATCATTGGTGATATCACTGCTGGAGTATCAACAAGAAGTCAATTGTAAAATTTCGCTTCTAGCTCTCTTCATCAGTCAGCTAGAGCCAAAGAATTATCACATTGCTTTACAGGACAATGGATGGGTTGATGCCATGCAGCTTGAGCTTCTTCAGTTTAAGAAACAGCAAGTGTGGGAACTGGTTCCTCTACCTCCAGGTAAGTGTGCAATAGGCACTAAATGGGTGTTTAGGAAAAAAACTGATGAAAATGGACTTATTGTTAAGAACAAGGCCAGACTGGTTGTTCAGGGGTTTGCACAAGAAGAAGGTATTGATTATGATGAAACCTTTGCCCCTGTAGCCAGACTGGAAGCAATTCGATTGTTCTTAGCTTATGCTGCTTATCAAAATCTTAAAGTTTTTCAAATGGATGTCAAAAGTGCATTTTTGTATTGAAAAATTAAACAAGAAGTTTATGTATGTCAACCTCCGGGCTTTGAGGACAATAACATCCTAATGGGTGTATAAGCTTGATAAGGCTCTTTATGGGTTAAAACAAGCTCCTAGAGCCTGGTATGAGACATTATCAAACTTTCTTCTAGAAAATAATTTCACTAGAGGCTCCATAGATAAGACTTTATTCATTAAGAAAGCTGGGCAGCATAATCTACTTGTTCAAATTTATGTAGATGACATCATTTTTGCATCCTCTGATCCAAAGTTGTGTGATGCCTTTACAAAGTTGATGCAACAGAAGTTTGAAATGAGTGCCATGGGAGAGTTACAATTCTTTCTGGGGTTGCAAATCAAACAAAAGGCTGATGGAATTTTCATTCATCAGTCCAAATATACAAAAGATCTTTTGCAAAAGTTTGATTTACAAAACTGTAAGCCTTGTTCTACTCCCATGTGCAGCACCACACAACTGGATACAGATCAGAAAGGTAAAGTGGTTGATGAAACACTTTACAGATGTATGATTGGGTCCTTGATGTATTTAACAGCTTCTAGACCAGATATTATGTTTGCTACATGTGTTTGTGCTAGATTTCAGGCTGCACCTAAAGAGTCTCATCTGATTGCAGTCAAGAGGATCTTTAGATATCTGCAAGGCACTCCATATCTAGGTTTATGGTATTCTACCGGACATTCTGGTAAATTAGTTGCTTTTTCTGACAGTGACTATGCAGGGTGTAAGTTGACCAGGAATCAACGTCTGGTGGATGTCAATTCCTAGGCAACTGCTTGATTTCTTGGCAGAGCAAGAAATAGACCTCAATGCTACATCAACTGCTGAAGCAGAGTACATTGCGGCTGCAAGTTGTACATCTCAGGTACTCTGGCTTCAAAACCAACTTTTGGATTATGGCGTTACAGAGACTAAGACTCCATTGTTAATGGATAGTGCTTCAGCTCTTTGCATTGTCAAAAATCCAGTCTAGCATTCTAGGACCAAACATATAGAGATCAGACATCATTTATAAGGGATTGTTTTGAAAAAGGTCTGATTGATCCTAAGTTTGTGCCTAGTGCTGATGAGCTTGCAGACATTTTTACTAAGCCTTTGGATAGTTCAACTTTCCAAAACCTGGTGTTAAGGCTTGGTATGCTGCAGCTAGAATAAGTGACAACTACTGATGATCTTAGTAATAAGTACTGATGATCATTAGTACCTATGTCACATATAAGTACAGATGAGCTCTTTTACCCTCAGTAGTTTTTATAACTACTGAAGGCTAAATGTCTCCCAAGTACTGAAGTACTTCATCTGTTCTAAACTACTGATGTAGTTACAACTACTGATGCAGTTACAACTACTGCAATCAGTAAAAACAGATAAGTACTGATGTCCTATGAAACAACTGAAATCAGCCAAAAAGACTGATGAATGTGTTGAGGACAGTATGAAACAGCTGAAAAGCTAAGAATTGACGAAAACAGCTGAAGAGAAGTTTCTCTTCAGTCGTTTGTACAACTGATGTTTCATTCTAAACAACTGAAGCAAAACCATGTCTTCAGTAGTTTTATAACTACTGATGACTAATACCAAGTCTTCAGTTGTTTACAACAGCTGATGACAAAACCACTGTCTTCAGTAGTTTCATAACTACTGATGACAAACACCACGTCCTCAGTTGTTTCAATCATCTGAAGTCAAAACCACGATCTTCAGTAGTTTTCTAAACTACTGATGCCTAACACCACGACTTCAGCTGTTTCAACGTCTGAAAGGATAATACCATGTCAACGGTCGTTTAAAACTACTGATGACTAACACCACATCCTTCAGTCATTTCTTACCCATACCCTATAAATATCCCTAACCTAAGCTCTCATGCATCTTCTTCAACCCTAACGTTCCTCTCCAAAACTTCCCTCTTCTCCATGGCGTCCATGCAAATTAAACCGCGACACAACTGTGTTGCCTACCTCACTAAATCGCCCATCTGGACTAAGTTCGATACTGCTATCGATCTTATGGTTCAGTCCCAATACAACACGGCATTTCTTCTGAATCCCATACTACACATGCCGAATCCTTGCACCAATTTTGGATGAACGTTACTGTTACCACTGGGGAGAACAACACACCATCCCTCCAGTCGGTCGTAAACAACAAAGAAGTAGTCATCACTCCTGCAATAATCCGCAAAATTCTTCATCTGAATGATGCTAGTTCTCCTGTTGGATATCCAAAGGGCACCACTGATCTATCCTTTGCCCAACATGGATATCAAGGCGATCTCAGTGCCTCCACTATCTTGAGAGAAACACTTTAATGATGCTGAGCGCCTAATCTTTCACATGGTGAATGTATGTTTGGCCCCTAAGACGTCGTCTTGGGATCAAATGTCGACGAAATGGCAGCAGGTAATGTATTCTATCCTTGAGCAACAACCACTAAACTTTTCAGAAATAATATTTTTAGAGCTCAAAGACATGGCTCAAAAACTAACTGCCAACCGTTGGATACTTTATCCACGGTTCATAATGGCCATTATTACAGACCAGCTTAATGCTGAGGGACTTGTTGGCTTGGAGTCCCTGCTACGGCTGTTCTGCCGGAAGTTATACTCCGGCACAACTCTGACCAGACACTTAAAATGGCTGCCAAGCTGCGAAAACCCACGCAGCTGGAACCCACAGCCACCACCTCCAAATCAAAAGTCCCCACCAAACCCACCAAAAAGAAACCCAAAACGGCTACTCAGGGAATTGAGTCCCCTGAGGATGCCCCTGCAACACAAACGCAGGATATATCCACTAGTCCAAACCCCCTAGTGGATACAAGACTCTTCCAGCCATAGCCGCTCAGGCTTCCTCTCAACAGGAGCCTGCAGCAACCACAAAAGGGGTACCCACATATCTGGGATCTTCCTCACTTGAGGGGATTGCCATTGAAGAGCACCAACCTCCCCAGGTGCACACTGCTTCTATCCCTTCACCCCAAACAACCGCCCCTCACAGCCCAACTTTAATAGTTGCACAAGTGCTGACTCAACTGCACTCCTCACCCCCTCCCCAGCAACCACTTACTACTGGGAATACCTCTACAATTGAGGGGGAGGAACACAGTGCACTTGAGAACCCACAGCACAGGGGTTTACCACTTCTATCTCCTGGTGTAGACAAGGAGCTTAGACTATCTAGTGAGGCTGCCACCTCCTCTGACTCAGCACATGATCAGAATGAGGCTGGTAATTGCTAAGACCTCACTAGAGGCAACAGCTGATGATGGACACTGTCCTGAGGCTGGAAGTCCCCAGTACCAAGCACAAGGGGCACATGAATCAACTGGTCTACACCCAGTGCATGTAAATCCTGCTCTAAGCAGGAGGTCAGATGATTCAGCTTCGGCTGATGATGACCTGGGCTTTTTCTACGATGTTCTTGCCCAGAACACAATCCTTGAAGAGAAAGTCAGTAGGCTGCAAAACCTACTTGATCAACTCTCCCAAGGAGAAAGACCATCTGCCTCTACCCACCCACAGATGGCACCTTCACTTGAAGGTTCCCCAAACACTGAGCCACTCCAAAACTCACCACCTGCCTCTGCTTCAGGCCCTACTTCTCAGGAACAGAACCCTCCTGAGCAAATAGGTGCTGTACTCCAAAATTCCCTTCCTCTCATCACACCCATAATCACTGATATTGTGACCAAAGCCATTAATGAGAGGCTTTCCTCAACTTTACAGCCCTTGATTGATGCTGCTGTCCAAAAGACTGTTTCTGCAGTACAAACCCCTTCCTCCAATGCATCCAAAAAGGGGGAGAGTACTGCAGTGAAAGAAAAGAAGAGGAAAAGATCCGAGGAAAAGAAGGAAGCGAAGCAAGCCCAAAGGAGGAGAAAGAACAACAACCAATGCTCACCTACAAGCGAAAGAAAGGTGCTGATGATCACATTGCTGAAGATAAAGCCTTGGAGCTACTGATAAAAGAGGCTGATGCCGAACACAGCAGATCAATGGACAACATCATTGATCAGCTGTTTAGGCAAGGCCATGACACCAATAAACTTGACTCTGAGATTCGACGACTAGAGATTGAAGAAATCCAGAATAGATGGGCAAGTTATGAAGTGTTAGAAAGAGAAAGGCTTGAAATCATGATTAGATTTATTGCAAAATATCTTGGAAGATCAATGATCGAAATCAAAGCTTGGTCCAGGGACAGTATCTTGGCAATCACCACCAAGATCTGTTCGTCTGAAGCATATACTAAGGGGCTTGTTATTGAAGCTTTGAATGAAGCGGTTGCTGGGAGCAGGACTAAGCTAGCCAAGCAATCAAAAGCCACACTCATCTCAAGGATGCTAGAACAGCTGTCAACATTCCGCACCAAAACCACCCAAAACACAACCCACCAAACCAACTCCCTTACCCTCAAAACCCATAGCCGATGATGTACCCTTGAAGAAGAAGAGAAGGATATTGAGGCTAGAAGATGATGAAGAAGATGATGAAGATAGGCTGCCGCTCTCAGCTGTGATTTAGTTGCCTAAGGCCACAAGTCACTCCTCAGCAATTACTCCTGAAGTCCAGAGACAAATGGTTAAAGTGAAGCTAGAAGAAGAAGAGCTTCATAAACAGCATGATGAGGAATTGCTGAAGAGAGTTGACAAAGCTTATGCAGCCACATCTTCTATCATCAATATGAGAAGCAAGCCCTCAGACTTTACACTCTCAAGCATACCTTTCAATATCAAAAGGAAAGAGTGAGGATTTGGCCTGATCCCAGGGTCTCTCACAGAATTCATAAGAAAAATATACCTCAGAGATACATTGGCCAGGTGAAAAAGATCGTAGATAAAGTGATCTCTCTGGTCTTGTAGTTTCACCCTGGGAAATCCTAGAAGACTTCAAGAAGGCCTACAAAGCTAATCTAACCCCTCAGAAGATGCTGGAAAACAAAATAGTGAAAAAGGGTTAGTTTACAAGAGGCTTGAGGAAGTCAGGAAATATGAGCTCCAGTTGTTCCTAGAGGGTAATCACCCGGATGAGTTTGCTTACAGAATAATAACAACTGTGGAGCTAAAGAATGGGAAACAGGCCAAATACCTGTCTGAGTATTATGGGCCTGAATCATTATTTGAAGGAGGTGCTGAAGAGCTAACCATGGAGGAACAAATCACCTTCCTTGAGGCCTACACAAGAGAGTCGTACAGACTCATTATGGGGAAGTGAATCTCATGAATGGGATAACAACTCTGTGTCCTGTTCCCCAAAACAGAGTTCCCATTCATACTCTGCCAAACAAATATTTGAGGTTTCTTCCCAGGCCGGAGCTTACATGGGTCATCTTCTCTACTGATCAAGAAGGAAAAAGACCAACACTCTGCCAACAATAAGTGGGACAACGAATAATTTAGAGGTTTTGGCTACATTGGTTCAGGGGGAGTTTGTTGGACCAAAAGAACCAATGAGCCAAGATCAGAAAACCTCTAAGTCCCACATGGTATCACAACAACTGCTGAAAGACTCATCAGCAGTTTGACAAGTGCTGAAGACTTCAACAGCTGAAGATCAAGTGCTGAAGATTCCAATAGCTGAAGAAGTAAAGTGCTGAAGTACAACAGCTGAAGAACACAAGTACTGAAGCTGAAAGACCTAAGTACTGAAGTACAACAGCTGAAGAGTTTACAAGTGCTGAAGATCAACAACTGATGTACAAAGCCTGAAGACAAAGACTGAAGACATCAGCTGATGATATCTACTGAAGTCATCAGCTGATGAAACATCTGAAGGTCAAAGTCTGATGATCAAGTACTGAAGCATCAGTAGTTTGTCACAACTGCTGAAGAGTACTTCTTCAGTAGTTGTGATATCAGTAGTTTTATATTTCTAGTTTCAGTAGTTTTATGTTTCAGTAGTTTTGTAAAACGACTGAAGAGTTTGTTCTTCAGTCGTTGTAGTTTCAGTAGTTTTATATTTTGTACTTAACACTCTGATATGTTCTCAGTAGTTGTGAACATTTCAGTAGTTTGTTAAGAGTTAGTTATTTTTGTATTAGATCTGCCAGTTGTCACTTTCCGTGATAACAGCAGTGATTGTTGCACTCTATATAAGGAGTGACAACCTATTGTAATATTGGGGCTGAATGAATGGAATGAATGAATGATTTGATTAGAAATATTCTACATCTATAAACATTCCTTGAAATCAGAATTATATATTCTCTCCCTATAACCGTATGCGCTCTTAATGCATACAAGTATCGATTGCTTGCTACAATTTGTCTAATTCTTGTTCATATTCCGCTGCTTTGAACTCTAATACATCGAACTTGTGATCGCTGATCCTGTCAAATCAAATAGTGACGGTTATAGAGAGAGACAGTTTTCTACAAAGAGAATATTTTGATTCACGCACAAGCTTCGGCTACCAAGAAATTAGGTCAACATTCCTTTTATAAAGGAATGTGACATCAGCTGATGTCACTTGATAGTGACAGCTAAATGATTTATACAAACAACTAAAAGTAGACTAAACTACTGAAGATGTCCACAACAACTGAGGACACCTTCACAAAAAGCTAAGTACAAGCTAAAATTACAACTTCTAAAGTTATAACATCTGAAGTGTAAGAACTTTAGATGTTTTACATATAATAAAACTACTGATTACAAACTACTGAAAAGTAAACCATCACAACTACTAAAAAGAACTACTTCAACTATTGTGACAACTTCTGAGAACTTGGTCTTCAGACTTTGTCTTTAGCAGTTGTCTTCAGACTTTGTCTTCAGACTTTGTCTTCAGCTGTTGTCTTCAGCGGTTGCCTTCAGACTTTGTCTTCAGACTTTGTCTTCAGCTGTTGTCTTCAGACTTTGTAGACCACTTCAGTTGTTATGATGTCTGTTGGACTTAAAGGTTTTTCTGATCTGGCTCATTGGTTCTTTTGGTCCAACAAACTCCCCCTGAACCAATGCAGCCAAAACCTTTTAGATTATTGAAGTCCCACTTATTGGCATAAACATTTTCTGGATCAGCTTAGAAATCACCAAATTATGCTCAGGCCATGGAAGAGGTTTCAAAAAGTTTGATTGGCAAAGGAGGAATGGGAACTCTGTCTTAGGGAATTAGACACAAAGCTGTTACCCCATCCATGAGACCTACTTCCCAATGATGAGTCTGTAAGACTCTCTAACATAGGCCTCAAGGAATACAAATTGTTCTTCCATTATGAGTTCTTCAGCTTCACTTTCAAAGAAGAACTCAGGCCCATAGTACTCTGATAAGTATTTAACATTCTTTCCATTCTTTAGCTCCACAGTAGTTATTTCTCTGTATGCAAACTCATCATGATGAGTACCTTCAAGTAACTGGAGCTCATTTTTCTTATTTGTTCAAGCTTCTTGTAGATCAACCCCTTCTTCACCATTTTGTTTTCTATTAAAGTTTGTGAAGTCATCTTAGACGTGTAAGCTCTCTTGAAGTCTTCAAGGATTACCCAGGGTGACACTACAAAGGCCAGCATTATCACAACATGTACAGTCTTCTTTACTTGGCCATTGTATCAACTTGGAATATTCTTTTTATGAATTCTGTCACTTACTCTGGGGTCAGGCCAAATTCTCACTCTCTCTTTCTGATATTGAAATGTGAATCTGAGAGCATACAACCTCTGAGCATGTTTCTTCATAGCTTGTATGGATGAAGACTTAGGAAACTCTTTATCAACCATCCTTAACAGCTGCTCATCATGTTGTTTGTGATGTTCTTCTTCTTCAAGTTTGACTTTTACCATTTGCCTTTGGATGTCAGGTGTGATTGTTGTTGGTTGACTCCTGGCTCAGCCATCTTTGTTTTAAGAACAGCAGAGATTGGCAGACTATCATCCTCATCATCTACTTCTTCTTCCATCCTTAACACCCTTCTCTTCCTATTGGGTGCATCATTGGTAGTGGTTTGAGTAGGTTTCTTGGGTAAAGGAGTTGGTTTTGAGGGTTGTGAAGTTGGTTGTATTGGTGTGGGAGATTGTACAGGCTGCTCTAGCATCTTGGTTGTGAGTGAGGCTTTGGATAACTTTGCCATATCAGACCTTTTCCCAGCACCAGCTTCATCAAGAGCTTCTATGATCAATCCTTTGTTGAATACTTCAGAAGAACAGATTCTGATGGTTATCTCCAAAATACTGTCTCTGGACCATGACTTCACTTCAATAATTGATCTTCCCAAATGCTTTGATATGAATCTTATCATAGCTTCCAGCCTTTCCCATTCTTTCTCACTACAACTTACCCATCTATGCTCAATCTCTTGAATCTCTAGCCTTCTTATTTTAGAGTCAAGTTTGGCTGTGTCAAAACCTTGTCTAAAGAGTTGATCAATGATCTATCCATAGATCTGCTATGTTGCTCATCAGCTTCTTTGATTAGTTCTTCTAAGTTTTCCTCATCTTCAGTCTGTTCAGCACTCTTCTTTCTCTTGTATGTGATCATCTCCTTTTCTTTCTTCACTTTTTCTTCTTCCTCTTCAACTCTCTTTCTTTTGTCTACTTTCACTGACTTAGACTCCTTCTTTTTGGTTACATTGGGTTCAGGGGTTTGAATGTCAGAAAGTCTCTTAGAAACGACATCATCAACTAAGGTTTGAAAATTTGAGGAAAGCCTCTCATCAATGGCTTGATGCATAATGTTAGTGATGATGGAAGTTATGAGAGGTAAGGAGGATTGAAAGGCAACAACCATTTGCTCAGAGGGGTTCTATCCCTGAGAAATGGTGCCTGAATCAGAGGCTTCAGTAGGAGATAAGTGTGAAGAAGATTGCACCTGGGGTAAATGGTGCTCTTCAATGGCAATCTTCTCAAGTGAGAGAGATTCCAGTAATGTGGTTTCCCCATTTTTGGTTGGATCAGGATCCTGTTGAGAGGATACATGAGCGGTTTCAGCTGGTAGAGTCTTGGAAACTACAGGGGGATTACTACCAGTAGTTTCATCCCGCCTTTGTGTTGGAGGGGCATCATCAGGGGACTCAACTCCCTTAGTAGCCTTTTTGGTTTGTTGGATTATGGTTTGGAGGGGACTTTGGATCTGGAGGATGAGGCTGTAGGTTCCTTCTGCTTGGGTTTTAGCAGTTTGGCAGCCTCTTTGAGTTGTGGGTCAAAGTTGAGCCTGGAGTATACCTCAGGCAAAACTACCACAGCAGGGACTCCAAGGCCAACAAGGCCATCAGATTTTAATTGATTGATGATTATGGCAATAAGAAACCTTGGATATAATATCCATCTATTAGCCACAGGTTTCATTGCCAGATCTTTTAGTTCAAAAAATATAACTTCCGAAAAATTTAAGCTTTCGCGTTCAAGGATAGAATACAATACCTCCTGCCACCTGGATGACATTTGATCCCATGAAGAGGATTTGGGGGCAAGGCAGACATTGATCATATGAAAGATTAGGCATTCAGCATCATGGAAGTGCTTCTTCAGAATGGTGGTAGCACTTAGGTCGCCCTCATACCCATGGTTGATGAATGATAGATCAATGGTGCTCTTCGGGTATTCGGTGACAAAGGTGGCATCATTCAGATCTAGGGTATGGCGAATGATAGCAGGAGTGATGACCACCTTCTTCTGGTTTACAAACGACTGGAGAGTGATCGCGACATCATTCTCACCAGTATGGACAGTGACATTTGTCCAGAATTGGCGAAGGGTATTGGGATAGATGGTTGGATTCAGAAGAAAAGCAGTTTGATATGGGGAATCAACCGTCAGATCAATGGCAGCATCAAACTTAGTCCAAAAGGCCGATTTTGTGAGGTAGGCAACACAGTTGTGTCGTGGTTTGATTTGCATGTTCGCCATTAATGAAAGATGAAAGTTCTGGAAACAACTTATGAAAAGTTTGAAGTTAGGGTTAGGTATTTATAGGTTATGAAACGGCTGAAAGAAAACAACTGAAAGTTTTGGTGTTAGTCATCAGTTGTTAGAAAACGACTGAAGACATGGTTTTAACTTTCAGATGTTGTAAACAACTGAAGACTTGGTGTTAGTCATCAGTAGTTTGAAACTACTGAAGACTTGGTTTTGGCTTCAGTTGTTTTGAAATGAAACAGCAGTTGTTTGAAACAATTGAAGAGTAAAATTTGTCATCAGTTGTTGTCATCAATTCACAGATCTCAGTTGTTTCATTGACCTTAACACTTACTTAGCAGACTATTTGACTTTCAGATGTTTCATTGGTCATCAGTACTTATCTGTTAGAACAGACATCTGTAGTTGTAACCACATCAGTAGTTATAACTACATCAGTACTTTTCAACAAATAAAGTACTTTCGTACTTTTAAGTAATTTAGTCTTTAGTACTTATGAAAACTGCTGAAGATAAAATAACATATCAGTACTTATTTTTGACGGTTGTATACTAATGCTCATCAGTACTTGTGAACTGAGATCATCAGTAGTTGTAAAATCATTCTAGCTGCAGCATACCAAGCCTTAGCACTAGATTTTGGAAAGTTGTACTGTCCAAAGGCTTAGTAAATATATCTACAAGCTCATGAGCACAAGGAACAAACTTTGGATCAATCAGACCTTTTTCATAACAATCCCTGATAAAATGATGTCTGATCTCAATATGTTTGGTCATAGAATGCTGGACAGGATTTTTAACAATACAAAGAGCTGAAGCACTGTCCATCAGTAAAGGAGTCTTAGTCTCTGTAATGTCATAATCGAGTAATTGATTCTTAAGCCAGAGTACCTGAGATGTACAACTTGCAACAGCAATGCACTTTGCTTCAGCAGTGGATGTAGCAACTGAAGTTTGTTTCTTACTCTGCCAAGAAACTAAACAATTGCCTAGAAATTGGCATCCACCAGAGGTTGATTTTCTGGTTAATTTACACCGTGCATAGTCACTATCAGAGAAAGCAACTAATTTGCAAGAGTGCCCAGTGGAATACCAAAGTCCTAGAGATTGAGTTCCTTGCAAGTATCTAAAGATCCTTTTGACTGCAATCATATGGGATACTTTAGGTGCAGCCTGAAATCTAGCACAGACACAAGTTGCAAACATAATGTCTTGTCTAGAAGTTGTAAGGTACATCAAGGAACGAATCATACATCTGTAAAGAGTTTCATCAACTGCTTTACCTTTCTGATCAGCATCCAGTTGTGTGGTGCTGCACATGGGAGTAGAACAGGGCTAACAATTTTGTAAATCAAACTTTTTCAACAGACCCTTTGTATATTTTGACTGATGAATGAAAGTTCCATCAGCCATTTGTTTGATTTGCAAACCCGGAAAGAACTATAATTCTCCCATTGCACTCATTTCAAACTTTTGTTGCATCAACTTAGTAAAGGCATCACACAACTGTGGATCAGAGGATGCAAAAATAATATCATCTACATAAATTTGAACAAGGAGCTTATGCATGCCTACTTTCTTAATGAACAAAGTTTTATCTATGGAGCCTCTAGTGAAATTGTTTTGAAGAATAAAGTTAGACAGTGTTTCATACCAGGCTCTGGGAGCTTGTTTTAACCCATAAAGAGCCTTATCAAGCTTATACACACAATCTGGATATTTATGATCTTCAAAAGCTGGTGGTTGACACACATAAACTTCTTCTTTTATTTTACCATATAAGAATGCACTTTTGACATCCATTTGAAAACTTTAAGATTACGGAAAGCAGCATAAGCTAAGAACAATCTAATTGCCTCCAGTCTGGCTACAGGGGCAAAGGTTTCATCATAATCAATACCTTCTTCTTGTCAAAACCCCTGTACAACCAGTCTGGCCTTGTTCTTGACAATTTGACCTTTTTTATCAGTTTTATTCTTAAACACCCATTTAGTGCCTATTGCACACTTACCTTGGGGTAGAGGAACCAGTTCCCACACTTGCTGCTTTTGAAACTGAAGAAGCTCAAGTTGCATGGCTTCAACCCATCCATTGTCTCTTAATGCAATATGATAGTTCTTTGGCTCTTGCTGACTGATGAAGAGAGCATAAAAGCAGAAATTGGACAATTGACGTCTAGTTGAAACACCGGCATTGAAGTCACCAATGATCTCAGACATGGGGTGATTCTTCAGTTCTTGGTACTCAATAAGATCTGTGCAAGTGTTTGTAGGAGATTCAGCAGCAACAGATGTTGATCCACACTCTTTAAACCTAGAATGAGATAGCAATTCAAATGAAGTAGAGGATTCAGAGATCTCATCAGCATTTGTTGTGGATGGAACTGCTGAAGCTACATGAACATCAAGTTTAGTAGACTCAGGCAGGTGATCACTAAACCTTGCATTTGTACCACCAGATGGATGACTAGTTGCAGGAGATGATGGATTCATAGAATCTGCAATAGTTGGAGACTGATAAGGAACATATTGCAGTATGTCCAAATCAAATAACTCCACAGGGTTTTGTGGGATTTTGCCCTTTGGAGATTCATTAAACTTTACATGCAAGGTTTCTTCAACTATCTTTGTTTCTACAATTAAAAACTCTGTATGCCTTGCAAGTAGATGAATACCCAACAAAGTACCCTGCATCCACCTTTGATTCAAACTTCTGAAGTGGGTTCTTTGTGTTAAGAATGTAATAGGGACACCCAAATGCTCTAAAAAAGGAAATCAGAGGGGCCAAATGATGTAATATTTCATAAGGAGTCTTCATCAACCTTTGATTTACTAACACTCTATTTTGCACATAGCAAGCTGTGTTGACAGCTTCAGCCCAAAAGGTTAGTGGCAAACTAGAATCAGCCAACATTGACCTTGGGGCTTCAATAAGGGTCCTATTCTTTCTCTCCACCACTCCATTTTGTTCAGGAGTTCTTGGAATGCTATACTGCCTCTTGATTCCCTTAGATAAATAGAATTCGTCAAGTGTGTGGTTTCTAAATTCTGCGCCATTATCACTCCTCACACACTTGACGGGAAGGAAGTACTGCTTTTCCGCATACAACACAAAGTAGATGATGATTTGAACAGCCTCATCTTTTGAATGTAAGAAGAAGGTCCATACAAATCTGGAATAATCATCCACAATTACCAGACAATATTTTCTTTGCCATGCTCATCACTCTTACTGGACCAAAAAGATCCATATGTAGTAATTGCAAGCAGGCAGTGGACTTTGGTTCTTCTATTGGAGGGAATGATACTTTGTGTTGCTTTCCTTTTAAACAAGCAGAACAGTTGTCATCACATTTGAACTCCTTTAATGGCAGACCTCTCACTAAACCATGACGGATAAGCTGGTTCATGTTTTTAAGATTCACATGACCAAGCCTTCTGTGCCATAGTTTAGATTCCTGAGGAGAGGCCTTGGAGAACAGACATGGATGGCCTTTTAGATCAATTTTCTTTGATAAGGCTAAGGCATATACTCTTCCAATCCTGTTGGCCTTCAGGAGAGTATATTCATCCAATATCTTGTCAATCATTCTCAGAACATTGGAAGACAGAATCTGACAGTTCTGGTGAAAAGTGCAACATGCCCTTTATCACACATATGACTGACACTCAACAAGTTGTGCTTGAGATTCTCCACATGGTTAACACCATCAAACCTTATCTCACCATTTGACACAAAGCCTTTGCCGATGATGTAACCCTTAGCATCATTACCAAAAGATACAAATCCCTTCTTTCCTTATGAGTAGTCATGAAGAAGAGAACTGTTCCTTGTCATATGCATAGATCCTCCACTGTCCACATACCAGATGCTTCTATGGTATGTTGAAGAACCATGCATTTGTCACAAGAACCGAGTTAGCTTTTGAGACCCAAACCATTTTGGTTTTGGGTCTGTTCTCATCAATAGATTTTATACTAACTGATTTGTCATGATTAACAGCCTTTAAAGGTGGAGATGGTGCTGAAAAGGATTCCTTTGATTTTGGCTTAGTTTTCCTTTTCAGTGGTTTAATCACAGGTACATCTATTTGGTTAACTCTCCCCAACAGATGTTGAACCATCATAACAAGTTGTGTCTGATTGGTTGTTAAAGCCTTCAGTTTAGCAGACACATCAGTACTTGTTTTTGATTGGTTCCTGTGACTCACCATGTCCTCCTTTTTGAAAGACACAGACTTAGTCTGGTGTTTTGATATTCCATGAGGAATGCTTTCAGCTGTTTTATGATAAACCCCTTCCTTCTTTTTAGATTTTTGTAAGAACTTTGGGTTATCAGTTTGAGATGTTTATGGTACAAACTTGGTTTCAAATTCATCTTTCATTTTATTAATTTTCTTTTTAATGATTTTATCTTTGTTGAATTTGGAACCCTTTTTGTACCAACATTCATCAGTGAGATAATTGAATAGACCACATATTTCACATGGCTTTTTCTTCATCTTCTGTTGTTCAACTACTGAAGAAGATGAAACTACTGAAGGTGTCTTCTTTAGTACTTTCTTCCTCTCAGTACTTATGTTAAGTACTAAAGGATTTGTAACAACTGAAGATTTGTTCTTCAGAAGTTTTCTATCAGTACTTTTGTATTTCCTGATAGACTCTTCAGCAGTTGTCAAACCATATTTGTTTTCATTTAGTTTGAAATGCTCTTCAGGTGTTGTTACTTGCTTTTCAGTACTTTGAATACTTTATGAGACAACACCTGAAGTGCTCAGTTTTTCTTTGATCATGTGTTTATCAGCAGTGAGACCATCAGCAGATTGATTAGTTGAGGTAGTAATACTGACTTCATTCTCTGATTTTGGATTATCACTTGAGGATGAGACACATGATGATGTGGTTTGGGAATTGCTTTCACCTTCAGATTTTACTTCTATCTTGGGAGTAAAATCTGTAGGAGGTACAGTGTGATTATACCCAATCCCAAACTTCACATTTGAAGCTGTTTGCTTGCTGAGAAGCATTTCGAACCCCTCGCAGGATGTTAACCAGCGTTCACACTCTACTTGAGTAGCTGCAAGTGTTTCTTTGAGATTCTTATGATTCTCTAAAATGACCTCTGCCTTTGCCTTTTCATCAGTGATTTGGCATTTTAATTTGTGAATCTCATCATCTTTTTCATTTAACACAGACTCAAACTTAGCTTTTCTTTTGGAAATCACTTTCTCTAGGTCAAGATTTTGATTAATTAAAGGTACATTTGCTTCTCTAGTTGAGACAAAAGCAGCTATGCATGACTCAAAACACAACTTGGCCTTAGCCTCAGAAGATACCTGTGGTACCTGTGATGATGAAGCATTTGAGCATGAACCATCAGTAGACTCTAGGGCCATAAGAGCAATATTTCAAAAAGGATTTTCACCACCATGTTGACCAGCACTAGAAAACAATTGTTCAGGATAACCAGAAAGATCATCTGGTAAGCTACTTTAGTCAACAACTCCAGGTGTGAAAAAGCTTTGGTGTGATTGAGATTGAGATTGTTGATTTGATTGAGATGGTTGAGGCTCAAGTAGGGCATGTGGTTGTTGAGCTATGGGTACTGGAACCTGACTGGACTAAGGCATGTAAAAACAAGGATAAGGATATGGCATTGGACCTTGAGGGACAAAATATGCAGGAGATGATTGAATTTGTGAATGATGACCAGAACTAGTAGAATGTTGCCCTTTGTTTTGTGAGCTATTGCATGGAAAGGTCACAAAGGGTGCAGAAGAGTTAGATCCAGATGATCTACACTCTCTTGCAAAATGTCCAAGTCTATGGCACTTGTGACACCTCAACTTGCTCTTGTCAAAACCAACTTTGGTTTTTCCAGAGAGACTAGGAAATTTTCTACCTGTCCTTTTGTAAAATTTTTGAGATCTGATATTGATTAATGCCATTTGGCTCAAAATTTTTGAGATGTCATGTTAACTTAATCAAGCCTTAGACATCTTGCTCTTAATGAATAAGAGGAACAAATTCCATCTTGACTACATACGTTTCTCACAATCACCTCATGTCACACCTGATCATAGCCTTATGTACTGTCCATTATTTTAGAGCAGTGAAGAACTAGCTCAAGGTATAACATTGGGTGAATACCAAAACCCAATATGTATCTCAGGTCGGAGGATACCAAATGATATTCGCCTTTACTCAAATTTACTTATGATCAATGTTGAAGATTCCATGTAGTTAAATTTAAGACGCGGGTCAGTCCATATTTGTATCCCACAAATATCTATGAACTTTGACAGCAACCAATTGCTTTATATTCATTCCTTATGAATATCCACCAATCTATGTTCATAATAGTCTTACGTTCATATTTTTTCCCACAAACATGACCGACTACGAACATTTAGAATAATAAACACATTCATGGATGTATACATGCTAAAATGAATATAACTCAAAATATCACAAGTATATAAAGAGTTAAATATTATATTGTTTCAAACTTTTATATACTAAACAAATCAATTTCAGTCACTAGAATATTGAAGTCCTAAGGAACAAGTATGACCTTCATGCTTTGCCCTTCAAGGAGCTTCGTGAATGGATCCGCAATGTTTTGATCGGTGTGAACTTTACGAATACATATCTTTCCTTTTTTCAACTTCATCCCTTATGTAGTTGAATTTCCGATCAATGTGCCTAGCCTTTTGATGTGCACGGGGTTCCTTGATTTGTGCAATCGCACCCTCGTTATCACCAAAGATTTCTAGGGGGTCTTGAATGGTAGAGACCACCCTAGGTTGGTGATAAATTCCGTTATCGTTGCAGCTTCCTGAGCTGCTAATGAGGTGCTATGTATTCGGATTCTGTAGTGGACAATGCTACCCCATTCATAATATCATCTTGATCAGTTTGGAAACTTGCATCTGTGTAACCCTTTACAACGAGTTCCTCTTCATCAGATCCGTATATTAGAAACATTTCCTTAGTCCTCCTAAGGTATTTCAATATACTTTTAACAGCCATCCAATGGCTATTACCTGGATTCTACTAATATCTGCTTGTCATGCTTAACGCGAATGCCACGTCCAGTCTAGTGCATATCATCGCATACATGATGGATCCTATAGCAGACGCATATGGATGTCCTTCATTTGATCTTGCTCGTCCTTTGAGCTTCGACATTGAGATGTACTCAATATTGTCCCTCTTTGGATAGGTACTATACCTTTCTTAGAGTTTTCCATCTTGAACCTTTTCAAGACTTTATCAATATATGCACTTTGGTTTAAACCCATTAACCGCCTCGATCTATCCCTATAGATCTTTATTCCCATAATATTGGCATCTTCACCGAGATCTTTTATTCAAAAACAACTTCCAAGCCAGGTTTTAACACCTTCCATGGTTGTTATGCTCCCACTAGCCTTCTTATATACACATACAATACTAAGAATGTTATTATGCTCCCACTAGCCTTCTTATATACACAAGCCTCGTTGGCGTTCTTGATGAAACCAAATTTCTTGATCTCTTCATCAAAATCTTGATTCCAACTCCTCGATGCTTGTTTCAATCCATAGATTGACCTCTTTAACTTGCATACTTTATTAGGATGTTTTGGACTGACAAAACCATCAAGTTGAACCATATGGACAGTCTCTTCGAGATGTCCATTAAGAAAAGTGGTTTTGACATCCATTTGCCAAATCTCATGGTCATAATATGCAGCTATGGCAAATAATATCCTAATTGACTTTAACATTGCGACAAGCGAGAAAGTTTCATCATAATCAACCCCTTGATTTTGAGTGAAACCTTTTGCTACAAGTCTTCCTTTGTAAGTATCCAAGTTTCCATGTATATCCATTTTCTTCTTGAAACCCACTTGCCTACAACCGGTTTGGAGTTAAGTGGAGGGTCAACCAATTCCCATACTTGATTGTCATACATGGATTGCATCTCAACGTTCATGGCTTCCAGCCATTTGTCACAATTCGAATTGGACATTGCTTCAAGGTATGTAGTTGGCTCATCGGAGTCAACCACATAGCATCCATTCATGAAAAATCCATATCTTTTAGGTGGAATGCTAACTCTACCAGATCTGTGAACGTTTTGTGTATATTGATCAACCTCTTGATCATCATCAACTTCCTCTTGTTGATTGCTAGTGTTAACCAAACGTGTATCGGCTTGTGGATCTTGATCCTTATCAAATTGCACTGTTCTATACGTAATTCCTTCCATAAGGAACCTAGTTTCCAAGAACTCAGCCTTTTGAGCAATAAATACTTTTGCTCTGTTGGATTAAAGAAGTAGTATCCTATACAGTCATTGGGATATCCAACAAATATACAATTACTGAATCGACCTTCTAGGTCAGGGCCATATTCAAAATACGAGCCTCGAAGAGCAATGCGAAACCCCAAAAAGATAGAGGTAGTGAGCTTATAGCCCTTATAGATCGAACCATATCCAATAGGGTTCGGTTTCTCCTTTCAAACACACCATTATGTTGTGGTGTTCAAGGTGGAGTAAGTTGTGAGGCGATACCACAACTTCTTACATGATCCTGAAAAGCCTCACCTACGTATTCACCTTCTCTATCTGAACGAAGAACTTTGATAGTTTTGTTGAATTGATTTTCTACTTCATTCTTGAAGAATTTGAACATTTCAAAAGCTTCATGTTTATGCGTCATCAAGTACACATAACCATATCGACTATAATCGTCGGTGAAGGTAACGAAGTATCTTTCACCATTTCTTGTCATTCTCTTAAAAGGGCCACATACATCCGAATGTATGATTCCCAATAAGTCTTTTGCCCTCTCGTTAGTACCACTATAGGGCAACTTGGTCATCTTGCCTTGTAAACAAGATTCACACTTATCAAATGAAACATTTTCATTTGTTTTCAAAAGACCATTGTTTGAGGTGTTTGAATCTTATTCTTTTTTATGTAACCAAGACGACAATGCCAAAGATAAGAATCAGTTAAATCCATTTGAAGTTTCTTGGTACTTGTTTGGTATAATGAGCTGTTATAGGATGAAACATTATGAACCAATTCATAGATTCCATTAAAAGGCATAGCCTTGAAATAAAATACATCATCCATACAAACATAAATACCATTTTTAAAAAACTTTAATTCATAACCACATTGTTTTAAAAGGGTAATCGAAATTATGTTCCTAGTCAAACTAGGAGCTTACAAAATGATCTTAAGAACAACTGCCAAACGATTTGAAAGTTGCAAAACATTGTCTCTTTGGGCTTCGACATCAACTTTTGCCCCTTGCCCATGAGGAAACTTGTGTCTCCCTTCTTGAAGTGCTTATTTCTTTTGAACCCCTAAAACAAATTGCATACGTGAGTTCCCCATCCGGTATCCAATACCCATGTGTATGAAGAAATAACATTTAAACCAATGTGAATTATGAACGTTGTAACTGAGGTTTGCCCAACATCCCTCTTGTTCCTCAACTCTTTGAGATAGGTTGGACAATTCCTTTTCCAATGTCCTATATCACCACACTCAAAGCATGGATCATTCTCCATTACCTTAGGCTTCTTAAGCTTAGGCTTTGGAGGTTCCACTCTAGCCTTTCCTTTCCCCTTTCCTTTGATGTACCCCTTTCCTTTGGCAACATTTGCCTTGGGATCAGGGAATGGCCTTTTCTTATTGCCTCCCTCATTGATCGAGAGAACAGGTAGAACCTTTCTACCCATCCCTGTCTTGGCTGTTTTGAGCATTGCGTGAAGCTCACCAATGCTCTTGTCCCACTTGTTCATATTGTAATTCATTATGAATGTCTCAAACCTTTTAGTAAGGCCATTAAGGATCAAATCCGTGGCCATCTCCTTTGAGACAGGACAATTAAGCCTCTTAGGTGATCAACGTGGCTTTTCATCTAAGTACATCAGATGATACCGATTGGGTTTCTTCCATGCGACAAGAATGAAGCGCTCGAACCGTTTCGAAGCGCTCTACCCTAGCTTGTTGAAGGAACATTTCCTTCAACTGGGTAATTATGTCATATGCCCTAAGATGCTCCAAATCCTTTTGGAGTTTGGGAATCATAGTTCCCAACATGAGGCAGGAAACCTGCATGGAATCCTAAGTGTATTGAAGCCAATCGTTATAGGCCTCAGCATCCTCGGGATCGGGTTGGTCACGAATGGGATCGTCAAGGACATAGGCCTTTTTCTCTTGTTTGAGAACAATTCTCAAGTTTCGAAACCAGTCCATAAAGTTATTATGGTTAAGACGATCCCTTTGTAAGATGGTTCTCAGTGATAGGGTAGGGATGGTCGGGGTGGTAGCATTATTGTTTGCGGCCATTACTGCAAAATTACAAAGTTCAGTTTAGTGTTTCTGAAAAATTGCATTTTAATTATTAATACCCTTTACACGTCTCATAGACAATTAAAAATTAAAATCTAGAATCCAACGTTACATTTAAATGATGGTTAGGTGACCTTTATCCCATTATTTAAATTAACAAGGTAGTCAACATTTGACAATTGCAACATATTGCAACTTCTAGCTTTATGGGATCGGTTAAACATCTTATGTTTAGTCGGCATGTAAAATCCCATCAACACCATTGTACGCCATGCTTGAGTGACCCTATGCACATGGTTTCCAATTCAAGTCATCCTACTTACACACACATGTGATTTTACACATACAAGTGGTTAGGTGACATTTACCCCACAAATATGTTAAGCCCACCTCAAACACACAAGTTCCTTAAAAGTGGTTAGGTGACCTTTATCCCACAAGTAGTTCTCAAGTGATTCATGTGTGGTGTAAAAGGATGGTGTTTAACTTGTTTCCAAAGGGATTTTAGTTTTCATTCATTCTAGTTATGAAAACTCTATGTACCTTGTATTCGCATGCTTTCAAATACATGGTACCCTACGGTTCCTTTTAATAAAACCTCTTTTATGTGAAATCATTAATCCTTTTAATAACATTTATTAACATATTAATGATTAAGAACCATGAAAATTCAGCTTGTTGTGATCATTTATTAAGATTGTTAAGCATATCCACATATCAAACAATCAATCATAAAATGAACAATCAAACAAGCATATAAGAAACAACCACATGTGCGTAACCATAGCCACTATGTTGACAACACTTGTTTGCCATCACAAGTGTTGTCATTTGGTCTTTCCTAAGGGTTGAACACAACACAAAAGATGAGATATCCAAAGACCCCCACTTGAAGTTGCATCCAAATGCTTCAAGTCCTTCTCTTTGTGTCTTCCTTTTGTGCTTCCATCTTGTGCATCTTCTTTTACAAAATTTATATGCTAATACAAATTCTCTAATAAAAGAAAACACACTTAATCTATCTATTACATTGCCATTGAATGAATAAATAAATTACATCCAAATACAAACACAAAAGAATAATATTACAACCCATTATGAATGAAATCAACCAAAACAACCATTTATCCAAAACCAAACCAACACAAGGTCAAGGCTAGGTTATGCACCAATATGAAACATCATATACAACATACAAGAACCAAATAAATCCCCATTTGACCCTAAATTTTCAGCCAACATAAACCAAGAATTTAGAGTGTTTTTGTCCAAACAAAGCACAATCAACCATTTGATATCTTTCTTTCAAGGTTTAATCACAAGCATGTTAGATATAACCTTGAAAGGTTGGGGATTTATAACATCACCACAAAACAGCCCCTATAAGGTTGTTAAAGTCTTATAAAACCAATTTTACAAGGACAATAGAAGCTAGTCATCCACATATACGGCTCTGATACCAATGTTGGGGTTTGTTGGACCATATCAAAGTAGTTTAACCATTTAAACATGAAAACGCAGTGGAATAAAACCTTAGTATTATCATTTGTAATTTGAAAATTAAGGCTCATATCATAACAACAACAAATCCAAGAACATAAGGATCATTTATATGTGTATGAACTAGCTATCAAGAATAATAAACAACCAAAACAAATCATACAAACTACCTTTCGTAGAGCTGCAGAAAAACGAATTTGGGTGAAGAAGATGAGGTTCTTGAATGACCAAAACACCAAGGAGAGGTGTCCTCAAGCATCCATACCCACAAGCATCAAGCAAACACCATTCTTGCTAGGATTTGTGCACCAAAAACGGATCAAGAAGGCTGCTGGAGTCTTATTCCAGCCGTGAACTCTTTCTTCCAAAAGAAGAGTTTGTGTTCTTGTGACCCTTTTGAATGAGAGAGAGAGAGAGAGAGCAAGATGGAGTGTGCGTGTAGTTAAGGGTTTTTTAGTTCCAAGACCTCAAATGAAACCAAAAGGAACCAACCCCTCTTAGGGGCGGCCGAAAACATATTTAAAAATGGGGTTTTCCCCCCAATTTAATCTAACAAATGTTTTTAACTAGTAATTAGAATAAGTTATGCAATTACCCTTTTAATTATATAACTTATACACATATTCCTATTATTTGATGTTATTTAACCAAATTAAGCAACATTACTAATGATATCCATGAATAAAATATCCTCATAAGTTGTTCCATCTCATATGCAATTTATTTAGAAAATCCATTTTCTAAATTGGTGTATTTATTTAATTGCATGATCATATCACCAATTAAATATCAATTGGTTTTTGCTAAGCTTGTTATTGGGTATGACCCAACTTGGATCATAACGTACTAACCACATCAATGTTCTATGTGTCTTCGGCATAAAGAATCCAACATGTACCGAATCACATAGTGTGGAATCCTATTTGATTGGCGATCCAATAAGTGAGAAAAATTACCCGATCGATATAGAATTGAAACTAAATGTTATCAGCGAATAGAGATCGATCAGGAATGATCTAGGAACTTGGACAGGCTTCCTGGGACGTTCTGGACGGCTAGGGTCCGTAAGAGTATCAAGTGTTTCGAATTCGCTGTTTTTCCACGAATTAAGTGGTATTTATAGGTTATGGGTTTCCAGTCGTGCGACTGAATCCTGCTATTGAGTCATACGCATGATTGAAGGTTCAGCCGTGCGACTTAGCCAATCTTATGTCTCAATCATGCGACTGATCCAATCTCCTGGTTCAGTTGTGTGACTGGTCCATAAGCATGATGTATTCATGTGTATTTTCCATTAGTATGGGCCATTAGCATGAACACTCATCGGTCTATGTTGAACACATTTCTAAATCATTATTGACATAGAATTGTTTACAACAACCTCAAACCTATATAGTAAGTTCATGATATTTTAACACAATAACAATATGAAATATTAATCATCATACACATCAACCACATATTATATTTCATTGAACCCATTCATTACATATGTGTAAGACATGAAAGGCATTTACATTAAGCTCATAAACTAGGAACATATGCGTCTACAAAGGTTCATATTCAAAACAAAACCAAAAACCCAACAAAGATTAGGTGAATGAAGAAGAGAGTGAGAAACCAGAACCAAGTTCAACAACCTCATCTTCAACAGATTCATCCTTATTACAAACAACAAACAATGAATCAATTAAGACTAAAATTCATACTAAAACTTCAAGACTTATTCACAAAGGGGTAACAATTTTAGACATTATTAGAAAACCCAAGATCATTAAGGCTTAGGTGGTCAGTTCTAATTGATTTCTTTATTTGTGCAGGAATAATCATGGAGAGCTGACAACAAGTGGTATGTTGAGAGTGGTTGTTCCAGGCATATGACAGGAAACTATTCTCTTTTCCATGACTTCAAGCATAAAAATGCCTCATATATGGAATTTAGTGGGGATAAGAAGGGAGATAAAATAGTTGGTGAAGAAATGATAACTAATGGTGTGCTCAAATTTAAGAAAGTAAACTACTATGAAAATTTACAACATAATCTATTGAGTGTGTCTTAAATTTGTGATCAAGATTATACCGTATTGTTTGATAACACTAATTGTTACATTATTAAGCCATATTTTTCATTTCCAAAAGAATGGATCCTTCTTAAAGCATCAAGAAAAGGAAATACCTATGTTTTGGATATGAACAATACAACCCTCACTAGCAATGAAACATGTCTGTTATCTAAGCTATCAGAAGATGAATCTCAACTATGGCATAGAAGGCTTGTTCATTCTAACTTGAAGAACATGAATAATTTGTTGGAAAATGGCCTAGTCATTGGACTACCAAAGAAAAAGTTTTATTGTTCAAACAATTCTATTTGTGTTCAATTTGCTATGCTAAAAAGAAAAGAATAAGAGATAAATTAGCCAAAGATGAAAATGTGTGCCCTTGTATCAAATGTTGATCCAACAACAAAACCATCAAAAGAAACCTCTGAGTCTTCAAAGCCTATTATTCAATACACCAGGAAGAGAAAGTACCTTGGTGCTACACATTAAGAGGTAATTAATGTAGCAGATTCACCTAAAACTTCAAGGCTTATATCTTCTTAGCACACTCCTTCAATGGATGTATCAACTTCAAAGCCTAAGTCTCATGTTGAAACTAGTGATGAAGAATGGAAAGATCTCACTAAAGAAGAAACTCCCAAAGAAAAAGATGAATCAAAGGCTAATGATCTTCTGACAACAAACGACATAATAGAAGAGAAGCCCGACTCAACAATGTTTATGACCCTTATCAACCATGGGTTTCAATATGACATGGTTGAAAGGATTAATCTGACTGAAATGAAGGGTTTGCTGAAAGAGTTTGAGCTTGCTAGATTCATGATCCCAAATTATGACTATGAAGCATTCATAACATTTCAATCAATTCAGAGAATAAAGGAGTTAGGCCATTGTGACACAGCGAAGCTGAGCAAATACAATATGAACTGTTGGCTACAAGTTCATAACTATAAAATGCATGAGATTAAAGGAAGAACGTTAGTGAGCTTATAAGAATGATAGAACAGATAATGAGTGTTGAGCTTGAAACCGGTGTGAAATTCTGGACCGAAGCTCCAAGCCTAGTTGTAGAGCATCACAACAAAGTCCCTGTTGAGCCTTTCACTATTGAAAGTAAAGACCAACACAAAGGCAAAGATAAACTGATTAAAGAACCATAAGAACTGATACCTGGAAAAGTATGACCACTTGGAAGAAAAATTAGAGAAATCACATAACAGAAATCTACTTTGAAAGGGTTGTTTGATAATCTCACAATGCCCAGCTCTGTGGAAGAAAACAGGATTATGTCCTGGAAATATGATCCATACTCGGATTGTGTATTCATAAAGAGAACATTAGGAAGGATTCAATACTTCCTTGATGTAGAAGAAGTATTGTGTATGCCTGAATATGACATAAAGGATCTACAAAGTTTAATCATCACTAACTACCCAATTCACCCAAGAGGAAGAGATTTCTCTACATTACTAGGTAAATTATAGATTAAGTTTAGAGATGATGTGCTGAAAGAAGCAAAGGGAGAGGATGTTGAACACAAGAGAAGAATACAAGGGCTGAAAAGGTTTAAATCCAACGCCTCTAGATTGGTTAATGATGAATTTTTAAAGAGGATTGGATAAAAAAATAGAAAAACAGCAGCAATAAAGTCAATTGATGGAAATCAATACACACATCCTATCATAGAGTGTGGTTATGTTGAGAAGACAAAAGAGCTAGTGTTGCTGAAAAATGCAGAGAACAAGAAAGTTGATCGGATCAGGATCTTCTATCCTATAGAAATAAAGTTGCTCCATCCCACCTACGCCTCATACTTACATGACAAATTCTTCCCAAAGCTGAATGATGAAAGAGCTCATAATGATCATTCCTACATGTTCATATGATACAAGTGATTGACAAACTACATGCCTAGGCTTACAAGAGAGGAAGATATGAGGCAAAGATTTTGAGAGGGTCTAACATCAAGGAAGTGAGTGAGCTAAGGATCTTAGAGCAAGATGAGTGGGAAATAGTCCACAATAACAATGTTTTGGAAAATCTTCCAACTGAAGTTGTTTTACGGCTCAGTTTTGAGATAATATAGAAGATTAGCAAGATGAAGATCAACTACAAGTATGATTATAAGAAGACTGTTGTCTCATTCTTCTACAACAAAATTATAGCAAGAGTGAAGGAGCTTTCTACTTTGAAGAACTGATTATAAGTGTCTAAGCCTAATGGGGCATTGTTATATTTAGGAACAATTGGTCAAGATCATTTTATAGGCTTAGAACTTTAATCAATACTTGTAACGAATGATTATAATTCATTATTTTGATGTAGGCATTATGTGTCTAGGTTAACCCGTATGTGTGTTGATTTATGTATGATTGCATGTATAACATTATACTTGGTCAATTTGTCTATTTTACTAAATGTAAGAACCATCTACACATAAACATTTTGTTCTCTTGAAGATATGTTTCTTACAAAAACAATCATCCAAATATCTTTTGCGGATGAACAACCAGCTCTGGAAGTTCAAGTGAAGATACCTTCGCAAGAACAAAATAGCTTCGGATAACAAAGTACCTTTAGAAGAACAAGATAGCTTCGGAAGAACAAAGTACCTTAGGAAGAACAAGATAGCTTCAGTAGAACAAAATGCCTTCGGAAGAACAAAATGCCTTCGGAAGAACAAGATAGCTTGAGAAGAACAAACACCTACGGAAGACTATGTAGCTGTAGAGTCCAAACACTCGTAATTTAAATAACACAAGTGTTACTAGTTAACAAGTCAACAACTCAACAAGACAATTCAAATACCAAGAGATCAAGTGTTTCCTTAACAGAAACAATAATTGTCTATAATTATGGATACTAGGTTTCACATCAAAGAAGACGGACAAGCCATAGCACAATCAATTCGAAGGCAAACATCACATCAATTCACACAATCAAACAAAAACCCTAACAACCGTCACATCAATACATCATCAACCTTAATACGATCAAAGCATATATTTTTATTGCATTCATTCTTTGTTCATCTATAATTATTAATTAGTTTTAATTAAATTTTGAATCAAATCTTGTTTGCTTATTTATTGTGTTAGTATCATTGTCTTCGTCATACCAAACATTTACTTGATTTGATAATTGTTCATAAAAACAATTAAACAAAAGTTAATGATCATTCGGCAATCATTTGCTTGATTCCATTCTTCTAACACTAATAATTCGTAATTGTGATCCATGGATTCACAAGATAGATTGTGTTCATCAGTATGTGTCAAGAAAGTTGAAAGATATAGAGTCCATGCTCAACAATTGGCTGATAAACTAAAAGAAAGAATGATTTTGAATGAATCTAATATAAGAGAACATAAATTATATCAAATCAAAATTAACTCTTTACAAAAGGATTTAGATAAACTTGTTTTAGAAAATTATAGCTTAAAAGCCCAAGTTAAGCATCTGACCACTTCCTTAACCAAATCCATGGCTGATGATGCATCAACTAAAGTGAAAATTTAGAAGTTTCAACTTTCATCTCAGCAATATGAAAAAATTTTGAATTCACATAATGAATCAAAGAACATGTATGGGTTGGGATATAATGTTGTTGCACCTCCTTTAAATGATAACTATACAACTATACCTGAAACAATGATGAATAGCTTGTCAAATCATTTTATGCCATGCACCAAGTTTAAAACACAATCAAATGAACAACTTAATAACATTAAAACTGAGATGAGTGAAACTAAGTCTTCTGAATCAGATAAATCAAACAAAATGACTTTGAAATTTATTTTGATGAATGTGATGACTTGGATGATTCTGATGAAAATGTTGATAAATCTACAAATCAACTAGATATTGGTAAGAATGTTTTATTTGAAATAATCATTCCCAAAGTTCTAAGCAAACAAAGTTACCATATCCTCCAAAGTAAAAAAAATGTTGAAGACTATTTGCAAGATAATAACTCAATTACATAAAGGTCTTCAAGTACTTAATCAGCAGAAAAAACCTGCAACTGAAGCGAGTGAAAAGTGTACATCTACCGATGAAGATAAATCTTCCGTATAAAAAGGAAATAAGCAACTATTAGCAGAACTTCTCCAAAAGAAGAAACATTCTTCAGTAGCATATCTGCGGAAAAACAAGTCTACTAAGTCAGTAGATGATGTGTGCATCCCAAAGGAAGCAACCAAGAAGAAAACAAATCAAAAAGGTGTGTACTCAAAGCAACAAACTTTAGCTGATAAACATGAACCTTTTGACATCATGTTAGGAAAAGGAAAGTAGTCAGCTGCTACAAAGCTTGAAAATGAATTAAAGACTCGAAGACAACAAAAGAAGAAGCAATTGATTGAATCTGATGATGAGTCGAAAGAAAAGTATTGCAAATGGTGTAACATGAAAAATCACAATAGTAAAGACTATTACTTCAGTAGCTATGTCTCCATTTACAATATGAACAATCACATGAAATTAGACTATTACTTCATCAAATATTGTGTTATTTGTTACAAAAATAACCATTCAACTCACGAATGTTGTTTTTAACAAAAAGAACAAGACAAAGACCACAAAGGAGAAACAACCTAAAAAGGATGAATAAGACTCTCAATCTACTAATGATCAAAAGATTCTTAATTAAGAAACAACAAAAACAAAAACAAAAGGTGACAAAACTAAAGGAGAAATCATTAGCTGATGGTGAACCTTTGAAGAAAAGACAATCTCATTAGCAATCAAAGACACCTCATAAAAAGGTAGATTGAATAATAGAAGTCAAATGCTAATGGTACTTTCTTTGATAATCTTGAAAAAGGAACTCGTGTTTCACATTCAAAATCAAAGGATGATCAAACTTTCAAAAATCAGGATTATCATTAAAGTCAAAACAACAAGATCATTAATTGAATCATCAACAGAATCATCCTCACCGCAAACAACACAATGAAACAATTGAATCTAAAATTAATATTGAAACTTCAAGACTCATTCATGAAGGAGTTACAATTTTAGACACCACTAGGACCACCAAGATCATTAAGGCTTGGGTTCCAAATCTCAATGATTTCTTTAATTGTGTTGGAACAATCTTGCAGAGCTAATAACAAGTGGTATGTTGACAGTGGTTGTTCCAAACATATGACATCAAACTATTCTCTTCTCCATGACTTCAAATATAAAAATTGTTCTTACATGGCATTTTATGGGGATAAGAAGGGAGGTACAATTGTTGGTGAAGGAATGGTAACTAATGGTGTGCTCAAATTTGAGAAACTAAATTACTATGAAAATTTGGAATATAATTTATTGAATGTCTCAAATTTGTGATCAAAATTGTACCACGTCATTTGATAGCACTAATTGTTACATTCTTAGGCTAGGTTTTTCAGTTCCAGAAGACTGGATCCTTTTTAAAGCATCAAGAAAAGGAAACACATATGTTTTGGATATAATCAATACAACACTCACAACCAATTGGTTAAAAATTGGTAAGTTATGAGAAAAAGAATCTTAGTTATGGCATAGAAGGCTTGTTCATTCCAACACGAATAATATGAATAAATTGGTTAAAAATGACTTGATCATTGGACTGCCAAAGAAAGAATTTTATTGTTCAAAACATTATCTTCATGTTATAAAGGATAACAACATAAAGTATCATATAAATCAAAAATTATCAATAGATACACTACACCACTCAAATTGCTTCACATGGATATTTTTGGTCCAACCAATGTGATGAACATTGAAAAAAGGCAATATTGTTTCGTGGTTGTGGATTATTTCACAAGATTCACATGGATATTTTTCTTAAAACAAAAGAGTGAAACATTAGAAACATTAATGGAGTTTGTTACCAAGATTGAGAATCAACTTTATTTAAAAGTTAAAATTTTCAGCATTGATAATGGGACTGAATTTGTTAATACTATCTTAGAATCTTCTTGCAGGAATAAAGGCATTACAAGGCAATTCAGTGCACCAAGAACTCCACAACAAAATGGAGTTTCTGAAACAAGAAACATAACTCTCATTGAAGCAGCAAGGACAATGCTAGCTAATTCATAATTGCCAATCACCTTTTGGGCTAAAGTAGTGAACACAACATGCAATGTTCAAAACAGGACATTAATTGTCAAAGAACACAATAAAACACCTTATGAAATTTTATTTAAAAGGAAACCTTACATAGGATATCTTATAGCTTTTGGGTGTCATGTATTTATTTTAAACACAAAAGAACAAATGGGAAAATTTTCAAAGAAACCCTATCATGGTTTCCTTGTTGGATACTCTTGAACATCTAAATCATATAGGATTTACATTCCACAACAAAACATTATAAAAGAAACTCCTAATGTGTCATTTGATGAATCCTTATTTCCTAAATCTGTAAAAGAATCATCATGGTTGTTTGATATAGATGCACTCACAAACTCATTTAATTCTTGTTATTTGAATAATGCAGGTTCTACACATACATGCTATCCATTTGTTCCTCATATATGAATGAAGTGTCATTTCCTGGTGACCCACCAAGAATACAAACTGACTGGGTTAGTGAGATTGAGAATCTTACCAAGGATCGAATATAGTGACTGAGTTAATGATTGAATGGCGGAATCAAACAATCAAGAAACATTCAGTGTAGAAGAAATTCTCATAAATGCTTTTGTATATATTAATAAAGGTGACTAATTACAAAGACTGCTAGGGTTTAGCAAGAAAAGTAATAATACACCTAGAGAATACAAATATTATGATTTTCTAAATTCTGTCACCTCATGTATGAGGTTATCTATTCTATTTATAGGCAGACAAGATGCCTTTACAAAATGACTAAACTACCCCTGACCTATTACATCAGAACTAGTCTAAGTCTTGATCCGCATCTCTGCTTATTCATCCGCATTGGCAAATGCGGATGAGTTGACTTGATCAACTTTCTTCACTTGATCATCCGCATTAGTATGTTGGTCATCTGCATTGGTTAATACGGATGAACAAATACTTCTGCGCATTTGTCCGGTCATCCGCATTGGCAAATGCGGATGAACAAAGTCTTGTCTGCATTACTAATTGGTCTTCCATACTTGTTAATGCGGAAGAACAAATACTTGTCCGTATTTGTTTTATGTCTTCTGCATTTGATAGATGCGAAAGACTACATACTAGGTTTTTCTTGTGTAGGATCTTCATCCGCATATTTTCTTGGACTTATGGGATTCCACCAAAGCAACCATCTAATCACCCATTGAATGGCATGTATGATCCTTTCAAGGTGCAACAATACTCCCCCTAAGGATTATACAGTCTGTGTTCTTCAATGTTTGGGAGGTGATTGATGTTGTGAGGATTCTGTTAGGTCTTGTGGAGGTAGCAAAAACGCTGCTTTAGTTGGGTTTAATCATGTTGACACAATCTGTTGCTTCTGACATTCTTTCCCTACTCAGTACATGTATCTTCATTTTGCTCATATTGTAGATGGCTTCTATTGGTAACTTCTTTAGAGTAATAGGTTCCTAAATAGATACAGTAGAGAGACCATCTCTGTGAATTAGTAAGCTCCCACCCACATCTATCTCGATTTTAACAATGTTCCCAAGTTGCAATGGGGTCTTCTTTTTCTTTATTTTGTCTCTCTTGGGATAATACGATCATAAGCCAATTTCAGCAACTTGATGCACTTTAGGAAGAAGTGCAAATCTTGTTCTCCGAGTTTATTGTTTATTTCCCTGAAGTGTCTGATATATAGATATATAGTGGATGTAGGATTCATCAAGCAATCTTACTTCATAAGTCTTATTTCAACGCCCTCCTTTCCTCCCCACTTTCTTTCAATTACCATCGCATAAGTTTTTCATCATAGTACACATTTGAGATGGGTGTAGAGGAATGAGTACCAGACACCATTTTCTCTTTAAAGATTTTGTTGGTTTCACCTTTAACTCTGGAAACACAACTTCTTCAGCTTGTGTTGTCTTCTTCTTCTCAAGGGGATTAATAAATGACTTATATTTCCTCATGCATATTGCCTTCAATGATTTGAAATTGTTAATCCTTTTGAATATTTTGAGTGTGTTTTCAAATTCATATCCCCTAAACATAGCTGAGTGATTGATCAGTTCCAATTGAGCTAGTTCTTTTAAGTCATGGATCTCTAGGGCTTTTACAAAAGCAGAGTACTCTGTAAAGAATTGGACTAGCCCGGAGATCCTTTTAATCATAAACATGTTCCAAGTGCTGTCATACTTCCATGTAATTATTTTCTAATTAACTTTGCCTTTTGGAGTAGACACGCCTCTTATTAGCTCAGCAGCGGTTAACCCTTCTTGTAGTTTTAGTTGAGAGGGTTCTGCAAACTATTCAGATGGTTTAAAGATATGGTTAGTAATCTGAAATTTTTCACCATTTCAAACATAAACAAAACCCAAGAATAAGGATCGAAATATATATGTGAAATAATGTGCTATCAAACAAAAACAACAACCATAGGGTGTTCATAGAAACAACCTTTCAAGAACAAGTGTTATAGATATTGGAGAGGAAGATGAAGATGATGATGATGTTGAATATCCAGCCCCCAAGAGAGAGAGCCTTAAGTTGTGATACCCACAAGTCTTACAAACACCTTGCAAGTTAGGAAGCTTCACACCAAAGATCTTCACAACTACAAAACCGAAATGTTTCAGCCTTGTTGAGCTGAAAAAATCTGATTTTTTCAGCCTTGTTGAGAGCTTTTCTTTGCTTAAGTGTGTGTGAGAGAGAGTGTGTTTTGTTGGAAGAGTGTTTGAGTGAATGAAGTGTTGCATCCAAGGCAAAAAAGGACCCCTCATGCACCCATGAGGGGCGGCCGAAATCATCCAAAAATGGGTTCCCCCCATTTTGTAATTTTTGTAAAATGCACTCTTTTATGTTAATAAAGTTATAAAACTAAAACCTAATTTAATTTTATAACTTTAACACACTTTTATTTGTCATTATTTAACCAAACTTAAATAATGAGACAAATAAAATTCTCATGAACAAATTATCCATATAACATTGTTCATTTATAAAGCAAAGTATTAGAAAACCAATTTTCTAAATAGGTGTCAATATTTTATTTGTATGATCTTATCAAAAAATTAATATATTGGTGTTTGTTTAGCTTGTTAATGGGTATGACCTGACTTGGATCATAACGTACTAACCACATCAATCTTGTATGTGTCTTGGGCATACAAGATCCAACATTTAATTCCTGGAAAATCAAGTTTTGGGAACATGTGAATTACACAGATTCTAACTTATGGGTATTAATAACTAAAGGTCCGTATATTCCACCCACTCTTGGGCCGGATTACACTGACAATAATCAACCTATAAGTACAAGATCTGTCACCTGATGATGTTAAAAAGGTTAAAGTTGACATTCGAGCATACAGTCTACACAGTATGGCTTTACCTCAAGAAGTATTAATCACGTGTGCGAATTATAAAACAACAAATTCCTTGTGGAAGATACTTCATACACTCTGTGAAGGGAGTGATAAAATCAGAAGCATTATGAAGGACACACTTTGCTCATAATATGAAACATTTCATCATATTGATGGTGAATCAATTCCTCAACAACTTCATAGGTTATGCAATTGCTAACTAAGATGAACATCATGGAGTTGAAATATACAAATTAGGAATTAAACAAAAAGATGCTCCATGTTCAAGAACACAATTGATCTAAAAGCAACAGGTTTAGATACATTAGTAGCTAAAGTTGAAGCTATTGAAATGGATAAAAAATTAAGAAACAAGAGTGTGAGAACACAGGTCATACCTTATCATTTTAAAGAAACCAAACGTGCTGGAAGTGCTTTTATTTATAACAATGATACTGACAACTCTTGTACTTTAAGTGAAGATGAAGAAGAGGTGAGTTTCTGTGCATCAAAGCCTTCAAATAAATCTTCTCAAAGTAAATCATGAAAGGAAAAAGGAAGACCTAATAAGAGAAAAGATGCTTCTACATCAGCAACAAAGTAATAAGCAAATAACAACCAATTAGAGCCCATCACTATGATTTTGGACTCTGAAGAACAAAATCCAGCATTTGTAGCTTTCACTTCAAGTTTTCAAACTTACTAGGGAAGCACTTTAACACCTGCCGACATCTGCCAACAAGACTTGGAAGAACTACATCCAAATGTAGTAAAGGAGATGGATCTTCAATGGAAAATGGCAATGATTGCTTACAGAGCCAAACATTACTTGAGAAGAAACAAAAATTTGGCTGCAGCAAGTAAAACATCAAATATTGGTGTTGATAAGTCAAAGGTAGATGTTTCAAATGCGATCTCTGTACCTTTCTCAAGAGAATGTAATCAACAATCAACTCCTGACATGAGACAACAACAACAACATCAGTCTTATCAGCGTCAATCTTATCAACCAACAACATCTTAGAGATCCTATAGACAACCACAGCTAACCAATTCATCCCTACCAAGCACAAATACATCAACAGGTCCTAGTAATTCAATAGAAACTGGGTTGATCATACTTCAAGATGGAACCTATGATGGAGCTTGTATGACAATAAGGTTTGGAAGAAAATCAAGCTTTAAAGGCTCACATGAAGAACAAAGTTCCACCTATGGCTAGAGAGGTAAGAGATAGATTGTGTGTCAGTCAGATGTGTTAGGAGTTGAAAAAATAAAATTCGTGCTCAACAACTGGTGATAAAGGAAAAGAAGCAATGATTTTGAATGAATCTAATATAAGAGAATATAACTTATATCAAATCAAAATTAACTCTTTACAAAAGGATTTAGATAAACTTGCTTCAGAAAATTACAGCTTAAAAGCCGAAGTTAAGCATCTGATCACTTCCTTAACCAAATCCATGGCTGATTGTGAATCAACTAAAGTGAAAGTTTAGAAGTTTCAACTTTCATTTGAGCAATATGAGAAATTATTTAATTCTCATATTGAATCAAAGAATAGGTATGGGTTGGAAATAATGTTGTTGCACCTCCTCTAAATGATAACTATACAACTTTACCCGAAACAATGACGAATAGCTTGTAAAATCATTTTGTGCCATGCACCAAGTTTGAAACAAAATCGAATGAACAACTTAATAACATTGAAACTAAGGTGAGTGAAACTGAGTCTTCTGAATCAGATAAAATCAAACAAAATGACTCTGAATTGATTTTGATGAGTGTGATGACTTGGATGATTCTGAGGAACATGTTGATAAATCTGCAAATCAACTAGATATTGGTAAGAATGTTTCGTTTGAAATAATCATTCCCAAAATTCTGAGCAAACAAACTTACCATATCCTCCAAAGAAAAAAAAACATGTGGAAGACTATTTGCAAGAGAATAGCTCAATTACGTAAAGGTCTTCAAGTACTTAATCAGCAGAAAAAACTGCAACTGAAGTGAGTGAAAAGCGTACATCTACTGATGTACATAAATCTTTTGTAGAAAAAGGAAATAAGCAACTATCAGTAGAACTTCTCCAAAAGAAGAAACATTCTTGAGTAGCAGATCTGCAGAAAAAGAAGTCTACTGAGTCAGTAGATGATCTGTGGAACCCAAAGGAAGGAACCAAGAAGAAAACAAATCAAAAAGTTGTGTACTCAAAGCAACAAACTTTAGCTGATAGACATGAACCTTTTGATATCATGTTAGGAAAAGGAAAGGAGTCAACTGCTGCAATGCTTGAAAAGGAATTGAAGACTCAAAGATAGAAAAAGAAGAAGCAATTGATTGAATCTGAATTGTGAGTTGAAAGAAAAGTATTGCAAATGGTGTGACATGAAAAATCACAACACTAAAGATTGTTACTTCAGCAACTATGGCTCCATTTACAATATCAACAATCACATGACATCAGAGTATTACTTCATCAAATATTATGCTATTTGTAACAAAAATAACCATGCAACTCAAGAATGTTATTTTAACAAAAAGAACAAGACAAATATCACAAAGAAGAAACAACCTAAAAAGGATGAATCAGACTCTCAATCCAGTGATGATAAAAAAGACTCTAAATTCACAAAACAACAAAAACAAAAACCAAAGGTGACAAAACTAAAGGATAAATCATCAGCTAATGGTGAACCTTTGAAGAAAAGACAGTCTCATCAGCAATCAAAGACACCTCATTAAAAGGTGGATTTGAACATAAGAAGTCATATGCTGTAAGGCCCGTTCCCGGGCACCTCATAATTGGTCATTCATTACACTTAAAACATCTTAAAATGTACGTATATTTTGCAGCGGAATTTAAATCTTTCATTAATAACTAAAAACATATCATTTACAACGTTCGTTTTCATCTCAAAATACAATGACATGTCAAAATACGGATGCCAGCCTCAAAATGCTCCCAGTAGCTTATGCATCCATGCCTGTAACTCATCAGCATGAACAAATACCTGCCAACTATCATGCATACAAAAGTCAGCGACGCTGAGTGAGTTTTAGTTTTATAATAAAACATACTTTTCTTTGTTAAAAGTGTTCTTTACTATATTTCCAAATCATACTGCACTTTACATTCGTTCGTGATCATGCATCATACGTACATACAGATAATATCATTATTATCTTCGTCATTATGTTCATTAAATTCGTTTGTTCAACGTATTACATTATTGTTCACTTCTCTTTCCAGATCCGGTCAGACTTTACCCTCTTCGTGGCACTCAGCCACGATTAATGAGGTCGAATGACAAGGATCCCGTTCAGTATGTTATTACGATAATTCATTAACGTTCATTCATCTCTTGTTCTTTCATACATTATCTTTCGCTCATTACTCTTTATTACTCGAATCTTGTCTCATGCAATATCCCTGACTCATGCTCGAAAGCTGATGTTGTGTTGGGGCCTGCTCACAAACCCCCGACTCATGTCCGAAGACTAACACCGCACCGGGATACGCGACAAAGATCCCATACGAGTCAATCAAAAGGATTGAACTCTATGTGAGTCTGTTACGACACAAAGTTGCTCACCTCATTATCTCATCTCATGGACAAAGACCTCTGTCGAGTCTGTTGCGCCACAGAGTCATTCACCTCAAACCTATGCTTGGCTTTATGCCATGCCCCTGAAGTTATACGTAACTCGGGTAACCATCATATATTTCACCCCCAACATTATGGGTAACAACACCCATATCGAAATGGGTAACACCCCCACCGAAATAGGTAACAACACCCCCATCGAAATGGGTAACACCCCCACCAAATGGGTAACACCCCCACCAAATGGGTAATACCCCCACCGAAATGGGTAACAACACCCCCATCGAAATGGTAACACCCCCACCGAATGGGCAACAACACCCCCATCGAAATGGGTAACAACACTGAAGGTCAGTCACAAAGACCGGAACCCTTGCGTGCACACTTCAGGATTTATTGAACCTCACGCAGTAGAGCTTAAGGCATTTAGAGCTGTGGACCACTGTGCATATTGCTTTCAAGCCTTTCTAGACTTTCTCTTTTATTAATGCATGCATTTTATCATTATGTTCATCTTTTCATTATCTTCCGCTTTACGATACGTAATACTTCATTATATTTATTAACGTTCAACGCAAAGCCAAGGGAAGACATACATACAATAAGGAACACATACATAAACATAAACATACCCCATCACCAATACAGGCCCATCAAACATAAGCCATCACATCATAACCAGGCTTATCTTCCCATTTTACCCCTTAAAAACTACTTAGAAAAATTAAGTCCAAATCTCGGCGCATGGGACCTTCCAGGCGCATGGGCATAAAAATTCTAAGTGTAAAACAGTCTGGGCGCATGGGCACTATTTGGGCGCTTCTGCCCTGTTCAGGCGCATGGCACATGTTCAGGCGCATCACCAACACTTAGCCGTTTCAATCACTTTGGACGCATGACACAATTTAGGTGCATGGCACTATTTAGGCGCATGGCCAACACTGGGTGCATGGCCAACACTTGGGCGCATGGCCAACACTTGGGCGCATGGCCAACACTTAGACGCATGGGCCACTATTTAGGCACATGGCCAACCCTTGGGCGCATGGCCAACACTTAGACGCATGGCCAACATGTTGGGCGCATGGGCCACTGTTTGGGCACATGACCCACTCTTGGGCGCATGGCCAACACTTAGGCGTCTGGCCACTCATGCTGGACGCATGGGCCACTATTTAGGCGCATGAGCCACCTCTGGGCGCATGGACCACTGTTCATGTTCATCAGACCTTCTGAAATATTTTCTATGTTATCAATATCACCCGATTATCATTTCAATCATACCCAAGCACAAATCTAACATACTAAGGCCATCTAAGCATGCTAAACATCATCACTAACCCATAATCAAGACTATAACATACATATATACATGCATCATTTCGAACATAAAGCTGTAAACCTCGGTTTCTTTCAAAATGTTTACATAGTATGCATAATAGCCCCAAATCAGTTGAAAATCAGTAAAAGAGGGGTTCTAGAAACTCACCTTGAGCAGCCTTTGAGCAACGTTCTTGCAGTTCAAGACCCACCTTGGATTCAGCTCTTGAATCCCGAAAACAAACACTTTGAAGCTGCTTCTACCACTTTCTCTTTCCAGAACCAGGGCACTCTCTCTTCTTTCTTCCTCCGAGAGCAAAAGTAGCTTTCAGCTTGGATATGGGAGACCATGCCCCTCAAATCCTTAAAATAATATGGTTTTGTACTTTTTACACTTTATCCCCCTCCACTTGTGCACAATTTCTATTCTTTCCACTTACTTTTCTTTTCCTTTCGTTTAAATAGAAATTCGGGTGTTACAAATACTAATGATACTTTCTTTGATAATCTTGAAAAAGGAACTCATGTTTCACATTCAAAATCAAAGGATTATGAAACTTTCAACAATGAAGGACCATCATTAAAGTCAAAACAACAAACAAAGAAAGAAAAGATGCTTAAGGAAGAGATTGAGAAACCAGAACAAAGTTCCACAAGTTCATCATCAATAGAATCATCATCACCAAAAACAACACACAATGAATCAATTGAATCTAAAATTAATATTGAAACTTCAAGACTCATTCATGAAGGAGTTACGATTTTAGACACCACTGGAACCACCAAGATCATTAAGGCTTGGCTTCCAAATCTAATTGATTTCTTTAATTGTGTACGAACAATCTTGCAGAGCAAACTACAAGTGGTATGTTGACAGTGGTGTTCAAGACATATGACAGGAAACTGTTCTCTTCTCCATGACTTCAAACATAAAAATGATTCTTATATGGCATTTGATGGGGACAAGAAGGGAGGTAAAATTGTTGGTGAAGGAATGGTAACTAATGGTGTGCTCAAATTTGAGAAACTAAATTACTCTGAAAATTTGCAATAATTTATTGAGTGTGTGTCAAATTTGTGATCAAAATTATACCACATTATTTGATAACACTAATTGTTACATTCTCAGGCTAGGTTTTTCAGTTCCAGAAGACTGCATCCTTTTAAAAGCATCAAGAAAAGGAAAAACATATGTTTTGGATATGAACAATACAACACTCACAAGTAATTGAACACGTCTACTATTTAAGTTATAAGAAGATGAATCTTAGTTGTGGCATAGAAAGCTTGTTCATTCCAACATGAAGAACATGAACAAATTGGTGAAAATGACTTGATCATTGGACTGGCAAAGAAAGAATTTTATTGCTCAAACCATTATCCTTCATGTTATAAAGGAAAACAACATAGAGTATCATATAAATCCAAAACTAACAATACATACACTACACAACTCAAATTGCTTCACATGGATCTTTTTGGTCCAACCAATTGGATGAGCATTGGAAAAAGGCAATATTGTTTCATTGTTGTGGATGATTTCACAAGATTCATATGGGTATTTTTCTAAAACAAAAGAGTGAAACATTAGAAAAATTAATGGAATTTGTTAGCAAGATTGAGAATCAACTTGATTTAAAAGTTAAAATTTTCAGGAGTGACAATGGGACTGAATTTGTTAATACTTTCTTAGACTCTTATTGTGGGAATAAAGACATTGCAAGGCAATTCAATGCACCAAGAACTCCATAACAAAATAGAGTTGCTGAAAGAAGAAACACAGCTCTCATTGAAGCAGCAAGGACAATGCTAGCTAATTCACAATTGCCAATCACCTTTTGGGCTGAAGAAGTGAACACAACATGAAATGTTCAAAACAGGACATTAATGGTCAAAGAACACAATAAAACACCTTATGCAAAAACTTTATGTATACAAACTTTAAGTATATAAATGAGTGTCATTGTCTGCTGACCTACCAAGAATACAAACTTTAAGTATCATGGAACACGGAACATCAAACAATGTCATTAATACAGCACAAGACCAGCCAACTGGATCTAAATGCTCAGATGCAAACACTTCATCAACAACTGTTAATTATGCATGAGCAGATGAGTGTCTAGCATCCGGAAATATTGATATTGTATTAGCAGATGTTCCATCCACATCAGTAGATAATCCACACATTAGAGATGATTCATTTCATTCCAAAGAGTTAATATCACTAAGTCAACAAATGCCATCCATAGATGTTCTTGTAACTCCTACGGAAGCACAAGATACATCCGTAGAAGTTCCTTCGGAAGGCATTCACAATTCAGCTAAAGTACAAACTCAGGAGGAAAATCATTTAGCTCCCAATGATCAACATGATGACGACTTTGATTACTTCATAAATTAATCATCTTAGCTCGATCCATCTTCATCAATGAATATGACTAACTTGGAATTATCTATTCTAGTTGAGTCTATTTAAACAACAAGAATCCATATGACTCATCTAATAAATAACATCATTGTTAATCTAAATGAAAGAACAACAAGAAGTCAACGGGGAGTTGCAAACAGTTGTCTTTTCACTTTTTTTCTTTCATAAGTCATTCATCCAAACATCACAGCTACACTAAAAGATAATTGTTGGATTGAAGCTATGAAGGAAGAGCTTCAACAATTCAGAAAGTAGAAAGTCTGGAATCTAGTTGATTTACCTAAAGGCTAGTATCCAATTGGAACAAGATGGCTCTTAAAAAATAAACTAGAAGAGAAAGTTATAATTGTTAGATACAAAGCAAGAATGATTGCACAAGGTTATACTCAAGAAGAAGGATAGACTATGATCAAGTTTTTGCACCAGTTGCAAGAATTGAAGCCATAAGAGTATTTCTAGCATATGCATCATATAAGAAGTTCACTATCTATCAAACGAATGTCAAATGTGCTTTCTTATATGGGAAAAATGATGCAGAAGTCTATGTAGCTCAACCTCCTGGTTTTGAAGATCCTAATTACCCACATAGGGTATACAAGCATGATAAAGGTTTATATGGTCTTCATCAAGCACCAAGAAAGTGGTATGAAACATTATCATCTTTCTTGCTCAAACATGGTGTAAGGCCCCGTTCCTGGGACGCTTACAGCTGGCAACTCATTGCACATAAAACATATACTTTACATTTAACATTCTTAAAAGATTGCAGCGGAAACATAAAAATAACTTTTCATATCATTACAAATGGTTTTGCAAGTTAATACAAGTGTTCATTTCAAATCATCGTTCGTTCGCATTTCAATGCAAAAACATTAAAAAACAAATACCATTCAAAAGAGCTGAGTAGCTGCCCCGTACCATCCTCAGCAAAGCTCACCTACCAACTAGAAAATGCTTAAAAAGTCAACGTTGCCGAGTGAGTTCTAGTTTTACAATAAAACATGCTTTACTTTCGTTAAACCATTCATTACTTTGCATGTGATCACACATCATACATACACATAGATAATATCATTATTATCTTCATCATTCGTTCGTTCATTCCGTAAGTTCGTCATTACATCTTTACTTTTATTCGGACCAATGCCATGTGCTCCACCCCACCGTATGCATAAAGCCGGTACTGGGCCTGAGTTCTTTCAAAGACCCCGAACATTGTGCTCGAAGCTGACTCCAGTTACCAAGGGTGTGTGGCAAGGGTCCCATACATATGGTCAATCACAAGGATTAGACCTCAGTGTGCATCCTTCTGGGGTAATTAACCCGCACACAGTTGAGCTAATACCCTTCATTGGGTGTGAACCTCCATACATCTGCTTAATCACACAGATCATGCCCCAGTGTGCATCCTTCTGGGTAGCTAACCTACACACGGTTGAGCTAACACCCTTCACTGGGTGTGAACCTCCTTATGTTTGCTTGCAAGCATTTCATACTTTCATTCATTCATTAATGCATGCATTCATTCATCATGTTCCTCTTTTCATTATCTTCCACTTTACGTTACATAGTACTTTCATTTCATTAATTAACATTCAACGTAAAGCCAAAGGAAAATAATCATACATAATAAGGACATAAGCAATCAACATCATCATACAGGGCATCATACATACATGACATACATCATACACATCATCATGCCAAAGCATTAAACATACATCATAACATGCCGATCATGACATCTATGACCTCAAAAGTCAACTTACATAACCTCCCGAGAACCTCCCAAGTTAATGCCTACACTTATCTTTTTCCCCAGAAAGTTAGAAAACATCCTAAATGTTCATTCGCATTTACTATAGTTGCATTTTTTTTACTTCATCCGCATTTGCTCATCCGCATTGACATTACACATCCGCATTTCCCATACTTAGTCAATGTTCATCTGCATTTCATCCATTGCTTATCCGCATTGACTTAGTGGTAATGATCATCCGTATTAACTGCCATCTGCATTGACTTTCCATACTCATCCGCATTGACTTTCCATTTCTCATCCGCATTAACTTTCCATACTTATCCGCATTGACTTTCTATTTCTCATCCGCATTTCTTCTGCATACTTAGGCAGATTCTAAAACTTAACATATGAGCCTAAAACATCATATTTTAGTTCCCAATCACCATCCATCATGTTCTACGCTTAAGTCTTACCTTCTAAGCCTTAGAAACACCATCATACATCATCAAGCATGTACATAACCACACATCACATCATAACATCTGCATACTCACAACATATGGGTCCGAAACCCAGTTTAATGAAGACATACATTCATGAATTTCCAGCCCCAAAATTTGTTAAAACATGTAAAAAAGGAGTTATAGAACTCACCTTTGCATCTCTTGAGTGGCTTCTTCCAAACTCGTTTGCAATTGAGTTCAACTACCTAGAAACCCACTAAAAACATACCCAACACAAGCAAACACACATAAGTACAAACCCAAGGACATAACCGGTTTGGAACACCATAAAACCATGAATTCTTACCTTGATTTCATATTTTTCTTCTTGTTTCTCTTCAAAACCGAGAGTTCTCTACTTCTAGCTACTCTCTCTCTCTCTAAAATCCGAAAATTTTGTGTGTAGAAAGGGTGATGGGCGGCCATGCCACCTTTATCACCAACTTTTACACTTTTTTGTCCTTTTTGTCACATTAACCCCTAGAATTGGGGTTTATTTCTTTTCCTTCTTTTTTACTTCACTTATTCTTTGTTTCTTTATCTTTAAAATAACCGGGTATTACAAGTCCACAACCCTTATTTATGGTTAGTCCCCGAAACCTGTTATTCCTCAAACAATTGTGGGTAATGCTGTCTAATCTCTTTTTCAGTATCCCACGTAGACTCGAATCCCTTCTTGTGCTTCCACTGAACGTACACAAGAGGAACCGCTTTATTCCTCAGCCTCTTCTCTTTTTGATGAATGATCGCCACTGGTTGCTCCACATAATGAGTTGTTCACCTACCACGGTATCCTCCAGTGGTACAATCATATCCTCATCTGCTAGGCACTTTCTCAAATGATATACATGGAATGTCGGTTGAATTCCACTTAGCTAATATGGTAACTCCAGCCTATAGGCCACCTCTCCTACTCGAGCAACGATTCAGAAAGGCCCTATATACCTTGTGCTCAACTTGCCCCGCTTTCTGAATCGGATAATACCCTTCCAAGGTGAGACCTTCAATATAACCCGGTCACCCACCTTAAACTCAATAAGTCTATGACGTTTATCAACATACGACTTCTATCTATCTTTGGCTACCTTTATGATGGCCTTGATCTTCTCAAGCTTCTCAGTCGTAACCTTGATCACCTTGACGCTCCCTAACTCCTTCTGACCAAAATCGCCCCAACGAACGAGTGTTCTACATCTCCTATCGTATAGCATCTCATAAGGAGGCATACCAATACTGGCATGATAATTGTTGTTGTATGAGAACTCATCTAACGATAAGTGGTCATTCTAACTTCCTCCAAAATCGATAACACAAGCATGAAGCATATCCACCAAGGTCTGAATTATCCTTTCTGACTGACCAGTTCTATCTCCTTGATGAACAGATCCGCCAACCTTTCAGATGAATACGTCTTGTGAATCGGTAGAAGTGGGCACTCTTCGTCAAACGATCAACAATCACCCATATAGCATCATCCCTTTCGGGGTATGCGAAAACTTTGTATTGAAATCCATGGTGATGTGCTCCCACTTCCGTTCCGGCATATCCAAAGGTTTGATCATCCCATACGGCTTTTGCTGCTCTGACTTCACCTGTAGACAAGTAAGGCATTTACTCATATACTCCACCATATCATGTTTCCTACCTGGCCACCAATAATCTTCCTTCATGTATTGATACATCTTGTGGCACCGAGATGAATAGAGTATCGAGTCTTATGAGATTCATCCAACTTCACCCGTAGATTCCCAAAACAAGGAATCCACATCCTCCCGAATCGAGTTCTAACACCAATCATGTTTTCGCCCAATTCTGCGACCAGACCTCTCATTCTTTCATAGTTAAGATGATCTTCTTCCAAAGCCTCATCCTGGAACTCTTAACTTGCTTCATCATATCAGAGGTCATGATCATCTTGTAAGCTTTCACCCGAATCGGTTCAGGTCTCTTTTTTCTGCTAAGGGTGTCCGGCACGACATTGGCCTTGCCCGGAGGGTAATGGATCTCGCAATCATAATCTTTATGAGCTCCAATCATCCTCTCTGTCTCATGTTCAGGTCCTTCTGCTCGAAGAAGTACTTGAAGCTCTTATGGTAAGTAAATATGGTGCACTTCGTCCCGTAAAGGTAGTGCCACCAAATCTTTAATGCAAAGACCACGACCGCTAGCTCTAAGTCATGAGTAGGATAATTGACCTCCTGAACCTTCAACTGCCAGGATGCATAGGCTATAACCTTCTCTCTCTGCATTAACACACATCCAACCCCGAGTAGGAAACATCAAAATAAACCACCAGATATTCGCTTCCATTGGGTAATGATAGAACAGGAGCTTGAGTCAACCTCGCCTTTAACTCCTCAAATGTCTTCTCTTGAGCTTGACCCCATACAAACTTTACATCCTTCCGAGTCAACTTAGTTAGTGGAGAAGTGATCTTAGAAAAGTCTTGAATGATTCTTCGGTAGTAGCCCCCCAAACCTAAAAAACTACGAATCTCGGATGGCATCTTTGGAGACTTCCATTGCATCACCGCCTCTACCTTTGTCGGGTCCACCATGATCCCGCTATTATTCACCATGTGACCCAAGAATTAAACCCTGCGCAACCAGAACGCGCACTTGGAGAACTTAGCGTACAACTTCTCCTTTCTCAACGTCTCCAAAACCTAACGAATGTGACCAGCATGCTCTATCTCATTCTTCTAATAAATCAGGATATCATCAATAAACACAATCACTACTCGATTCATCAGATCCATAAAAGCAGCTGGCGCATTGGTCAAACCAAGAGACATGACAAGAAACTCGTAATGACCATAATGTGTCTGAAAAGCTATTTTAGGGACATCCTGCTCCTTCACTTTCAACTGATGGTAGCCGGATCGAAGGTCTATCCTTGAAAACCAACTGGCACCTTGAAGCTGATCGAAGAAAACATCAATTCTCGATAAGGGGTATCGATTCTTTATCGTCAACTTATTCAGCTCACAGTAGTCAATACACATTCTCATACTACCATCTTTCTTCTTCACGAATAAGACCAGAGCACCCCTAAGGAAACATACTGGTCTAATAAACCCCTTATCAAGCAGCTCTTGCAACTACTCCATCAACTCTTTCATCTCAGTCGCAGCCAAACGATACAGTGCCTTGGCAACAGGTTGGGCACCCAGTATCAGATCAATCTGAAACTCGATCTCTTGAACAGGTGGCACTCCTGGTAAGTCTTCTAGGAACACGTCTGGAAAGTCACACACAATCGGTACATCTGACAGTTATGGGGCTGGCGTATCCACATCCTTTACATAGGCCAAGTAGGACCTACATCCACGCCTCATGTACTTTCCCGCCACCACCATTAAGATTACCTTCAGAATCGTCGTGACCCGATCACCATAAACCATTACTGAACTCCCGGCAGGTGCTGTCTATCGAATCACCTTCTTGCGGCAAACAATGTTCGCCTCGAGTCCGCCAACCAATACATCCAAGAACCATATCAAAACCACCTAAGGTCATCACAAACGGTCTAACCAGAAACTTTTGACCTTCTAATTCCACATCACATCCTTCTATCACCTCAGAAATCATGGTAGACTTGCCTATGGTAGTTTCTAAATCAAAGGGCGCATCTATATTCATACTACTAACAGGCAGTTTAGCACAGAAAGCAACAGAAATGAAAAGTTTTACTAGCTGCAGAATCGAATAACACAAAGGCTAAAGTTTGGTTTACTAGAAACGTACCTGACACGACATCAGGGTCCATCCTAGCCTCCTCATGTGTCATCATGAAATCCCTGGCATTCGCCCTTGGTCCTTCTCCCCCAGTCATCTTCTTCCCTGCACCAGAATTTTCAGCTCTCGGCTTCTTGCAGTCTTGGTTCATGTGGCCCTTCCTACCATAATTAAAAAACTTCCCAGTCTTACACTCCCTCGCCATGTGGCCAGGTTTCCCACATTTGAAGCACACGTTAAATGCCAATCTACATTCGCCGGTGTGCTCCTTCCCACACTTACCACACCTCCTCGACCCTACACTCGATGTGACCATAAGTCAGTCATCCAACCGTGCCTTCTTGTTACTTGTTGAGGCACCACCCCGATAACCCTTTTCCTATTCCAATTCCTGTCACCACCACCCTTCTTGCTTGCTTCAACCACCACCACCTCTCGCTCATCATACAGTCTTCCTGCCAAATCAACTGCCTACCTAAACGTGCTTGGCCGGGCAACAATCATGTGCCTGTGAATATCCAGCGGCAAGACCTGAATGTACCTCGTAATCTTCTACGACAGAGGTGTCACCTAATCTGGCACCAGACGTGCCATCTCGTTGAATTTGGTGGTGTACTACTGAAGTGTCATAGTTCCCGTCTCCAACTACAGGAAGTCTCTCTCAACATTGTCCATTTCTCTATGAGGATAGAACTCTTCAATCACCAACTTCTTCAGTTCAGACCATCTCATCCTCCCAATTGCCTGACTACCCTCATCCTAGACTATACTATCCCACCAGCACAGAGCCATGTCCACAAACAAGTGCGCAACAAACTTTACTTTCTGATCCTTTCGGCACTCGCTGATATTTAGAACAGCTTCCATTTCTCTCACCCACCGGTGAGCAGCAGCAGCAGTACCTTTACCATCAAAAGTAGGGGGCTTGCACCTTTGAAATGCCCGATAGTTACAGCCTCGTGCCACCTCCGGCGTAGGCTCTTCTTCTTCCTCTCCTTCTTCGTCATCTAACAAAACTGTCTTAGTCTCCCGTTGTCTCCTTTCACCTGTAGGTCTACTCCGTTCCCTTCTTTCCCCATCTCTAACAACCTTTATCACTTCGGTCACCATAGATGGTAGGATCGTCTGCATGGCCTAATGTACTTCCTCTACAACCGCCTCCTTCACTGAGGCTCTCAAATTAGCACTCTCATCACCACCCTCCGGATGTGGGGTCTCTGGTTCTTCATGAACCACCTTTTTGGCTCTAGGCCTTCCTCTCGTACCCCGTGGTTCAGCAACACGACCTCTACTATATGAATCATTAGATGATCTACCACGGGCCATCCATACACACACGCTGAAATATTCAAACACCAACACGATCATTCAAGGGAACAACTTAGTTTATGTCAATTATAGTAAGTCCCTAATTGCAGTGGCCAGTTGTGATTAGCCACTTACTTTACTCTTCATACCCCATGCACTACCTGTCCTGACTACATGAGTATCTAAATCTACGAGCAACACATAACCACATAACATGCGCATATAATGCCGGTTAATCATTAAGAAAGTACCTGATGGCACGCAACTACTCGGGCCGGCATCCCTTCCCAATCTATCCCATTTTCAGTTTAAGGTTAGGTTTATTATGAAAATTTTACCCGTTTCACTTAAACTTTGGCTCTGATACCAACTTGTAAGGCCCCGTTCCCGGAACGTTTATAGCTCGTAACTCATTGCACATAAAACATATACTTTACATTTAACATTCATAAAACATTGCAGCAAAAACATAAAAATAACTTTTCATATTATTACAAATGCTTTTAAAAGCGTTCATTTGAAAACATCATTAGTTCGAATTACAATGCAAAAACATTAAACAACAAAATGCCATCCAAAAGAGCTAAGTAATTGCCCCGTACCATTCTCATCAAAGCTCACCTGCCAACTGGAAAATGCATAAAAAGTCAGCGTTGTTGAGTGTATTCTAGTTTTACAATAAAATATACTTTTAGTTTCATTAAGCCATTCATTCCTTTGCATGTGATCACACATCATACATACACATAGATAATATCATTATTATCTTCATCATTCCTTCATTCATTCCGTACATTCGTCATTACATCTTTACTTTCATTCAAACCAATGCCATCTGCTCCACCCCACCGTATGCATAAAGCCAGTATTGGGCCTGAGGTCTTCAAAGACCCCGAACATTATGCACGAAGCTGACTCCAGTATCCAAGGGTGAGCGGAAAGGGTCCTATAGATATGGTCAATCACAAGGATTGGACCCCAGTGTGCATCCTTTTGGGTAATTAACCCGCACACAGTTGAGCTAACACCCTTCATTGGGTGTGATCCTCCATACATCTGCTTAATCAAATGAATCAAGCCCTAGTGTGCATCCTTCTGGGTTGCTAACCTGCACACAATTGAGCTAACACCCTTCATTGGGTGTGAATCTCCTTATGTTTGCTTGCAAGCCTTTCATACTTTCATTTGTTCATTAATGCATGCATTCATTTATCATGTTCCTTTTTTCATTATCTTCCACTTTACGTTACATAATACTTTCATTTCATTCATTAACATTCAACATAAAGCCAAGGGAAAATAATCATACGTAATAAGGAACATAAACATTCAACATCATCATACAGGGCATCATACATACATGACATACATCATACACATCATCATGCCAAAGCATTAAACATACATCATAACATGCCATCATAACATCTATGACCTCAAAAGTCAACTTACATAGCCCCCTGGGAACCTCCCAAGTCAAAGCCTACATTCATCTTTTTCCCTAGAAAGTTAGAAAACATCCTAAATGTACATCCGCATTCGACTTTTGTTCATCTGCATTTACTATACTTCATCCGCATTTGTCTTACTTCATCCACATTTGTTCATCCGCATTGACATTACTCATCCGCATTTCCCAT